>CAWUFW010005152.1:0-1392330 GCA_963921515.1 Calotriton arnoldi
CACCATTGCATCCACATATGACACACAGGCCAAATCGTAACATCGCGTAACACATGTGTACACACCACCTGGGACTAGGAACCAACGACCCCGTCACGGCCCCAAGCGGCGATGACGCCGCCACACATGCGCACAACGCAGAGGCCAACCGCAGCGCCATGCATGCGTCGCACACAGACACAGGGACACAACCAAGCAGCACACACATCAGCCCCACCCCGAACGCACATGACACGTGACAGGCCTGCCACAGACATGTCCCCAACGCCCAATTCACGGACAACACCCAACGCCACACAACCGACGCACACATGTCAGTGAAGTCACGCAACAGCAGGACACACCCCAGTGTAACAAACATGGCGTAGCACACAGCGGCGGCAACACCAACTAGGAGAAGCAGGGCTCCTTCGGGAAGAGGAACGCCAGTACCACACTGAAACACCCATACCACCCTGCACATATGAACAAGACATATAAAACGGAACACCAAAGAGCCCGGGGACCGACAACAGGTGGCCCAAGAATAACATTCACACACAAGGCCCAACGCAGAGCGGAAAGGCAGCCTGCCGCCCACACAAGGGAGAGCAGACAGCACTGAATGACCTTCCATTCCAACTCCGAAACCACAGCCCTACCAAAGAAGCCGGTGAATACAGCCATTGTCCAAGAAAAGACCAACACAGGCATGCCGAGGAGACCGACCACAGGGCAGATAGCGCATATCACAGAAGCACACAACGGACGGGGAAGAAAAAAGAAAACACTCCCCCATGTCGGCCACATGCAAGTTAATTGGAAGGAGTCACACATCACTGACCTTGAACTGTCTGAGAAGCATGTGGGATGAGGGCCCGTGTCCTCCGCACAAGCCAACAGAACACAAGTCCTGTCTCCCTACGACTACACAGAGCTCACAGCAACCTCGGAGCGTGCACATTGCAGACTGCACACACAGCCGGAGCACGCCACCACAACGCACCGCTGCGAAATGGCAACCGCAACACACCTACCCAACTACGCCGGACAGCTCAAGCTGTACAAAACCAACCTGATACATACATTGGGATGCGATCTCCTGTCCCTGCTGAACGTAAGTTACCGACTGACTTACCGCATCACATTGTTCAGCTGCGTCATGCCCGTCTTCTACTGTCGGAGGTGTCCCTACCAGCATCCCGTGGAGATGTGCCTCTCCAACCCGGCATGTCTAAAGGCGGACCTGCTACCACTACTCCTCCCTCTGGACGCACACGACAGGGCCTGCTCTGCCTATGGGGGCATGGCGTATGTGGCCAACATCGCACCCGCACTGAAATGGGACCACTGTGCCTCCACACGACGGATCATCGAGAACAGCTACATCGAATGTCACCCAGCATGCCCCATCATGGTCCTCCAAGGGACAACTTACGAACAACACCTTGACAGCCACCATCCGCTACATTGGCTGGCAAACATGTACACCACCAATGACATGGAAGCCCTGCTGGACGGCATCGCATACCTGACAACCTGTAAATTCGTCGGACCACAACGCAGGTTCCCCGATTGACCTATGATGTCCAACCCCGCACCCATGCTTAGCTTCCGCACGGACTGGCCAGTCACCACCACAACAGCCATACCAAACGACCGGCAACTTTTACCACACCATCAACGACATCGCCATGACATCGGATATGACCGGGACATGCACACTGTTCCCCATCACATCCAGGAACACCGCATGCATCGTGGGAGGCAGTGGCATGGGGTCTGTGTATCGCACCCACATGGACGGAACTGCACGAACAACCAGGACACGACATGGATCCAGCGCCCATGGACACACACACCGCTCAGTGGACATGAATAGGTCGCCTGGAGTCTGTGGGTGCTGCACCCCTCCCACCCCCGCCCCGGGAATCCCATACCAGGACCTTTGCATGGACGACAAGTGCATACAACAACAACACGACTCCAGTGACTGTGACATGTCCAGTAACCACCACATTGCAACAACAAGTGGCACGCCGCTGCATGCACGCAAGCACATGCCCTGATGTCATCTCACATGCACGCGTGCATGAGGAACAACCGCAGCAAACCTGTCACATGGAACTGAGATGGACTGTGCCCATGATGCCAAGCGGTCTGGTAGGCTACATGTATACCGTCTGTGTCAAAGTCCGCAGCTCCGCAGCTATACGTAAATGTACATTAGCACAGCCTTGGCCAAGCAGATGTAACTCTGAAGCCCACATCCCACATGCAACAGCCAATCACATGTAACCCCACACCCTATCCCATTTGCAATCATGCTCAGTATATCCTCAACATGTATTCCGCTGCCAGTAGTGTCCACTATACTGCATCACAGAGGACAGAAGACTCAATATAATGTTTGAAACCAAAACTGTCTCCGCTGACTCATTTCACAAGTACGAATGAGAGAGGATGAGAGTATGTGAAGTACACGGCAGTCGTGACATGACCATGTAGTCCACTGGTATTGGATGTCAACGCAAATGAGTAGCACAACTGTGGAAGACACACATGTGTCGTGTGAAGTCGTATGGACGCAGTGCTCAGGTGGGTGGGTGTGACGGGTAGATGCGCACATGCCAAGTTGGAGCACGCCGTGTTGGGAGGGGTCATGAACAGTACACCACCGCTTCCCTGGGCATTGTGAGAGGACACCTGTCGGGGGGAGTGAACACGTGTGTGCACAGCAGCCGGGCACACGTACAAAGCGGTACCAGGCGCACCTCAGCCCACCCTCTGTGGACAAGCTGGATCCTGTTGTGCGCCCGCCATGCCCCTTGACAAGGCACACACAGCCCCAGTCGACCAGGTGTAACCCCAACATAGTCAATCCGCACAGGCGATACAGGGCACGGGATGGCAGTGGAGCATGGTGTGTGAGAGGTCTCCTCGCGCTCCTCCTGGTCATATCACGCAGGCAATAGAACCTCAACGTCTAGCATGGCACAAGTCAAATGGAAGTGTAGGGGACGCACCACAGCACGAGCAGCACTGACGTCACGGGAGGTGGCTCGCACCATCCCATCCATTGCCCATTATACCAACCACGCCACATGCCATTGCGACTAAGTGCAAGCGCGTGCGCCACCACCCCCGAGCCCTCCCCAGAGAGGCCAAAGAGTGAATGTGTGGGCCATCAGTCACAGACGGATGCGGCCTGGCCGCAAGGGCAGCCACAGCCACTGGGTGTCGCAGGTGGCAGATCCGGAAGGCGAAGACTGTGATGCATAGTCCATGCAGGCCGGGTCTCCATTTGGGGCACCACGCAGGTGGACTGCGTCCCGCAACACATCATATCCTGAGACAGCCCACTCGTGCAACTGGACCCACACATACACTCCTTGCCCTCTCTGGTGCGAGCTTGGGGCTGCCTGTGCAAGCGCTAGCCTCGCAGGTGCACATGCATATTGGGGGAGCGAGGGGAGGACATGAGGGCTGGGGCGAAGATGACTGTATCACTGTCAGTGAGTACAAGGGATGACCCAGATGTGGAAAGGAAGAGACGTGTCCCGTGTGTACTGCAACTAGTCGCCAATCCAACTACCCCCCATGTCCGGAATGTAAGCCCGCACCTAGGCCCGCCCATCCGCCACATCGAACATACCACCAGCACGACAACCTTCCCATTCGAAACACTGACTGGGGGTGGCGACCAGTGAACAATCATGTGTAGCCTACCCACGCGTACATGTGGGCCCTCCATGATCCATGTCACCTGCGGCAAAGTCATGACATGCGCAATGAGGGAAGTGAGGAGAGCTGTCCGCCCCACGCACAGTAGGTGCATCAGCTCCACAGACCCAGCAGCGAGTCCAGCAGGGGTCACATGTGCAGGGGCAGCTGTGCCTGGTGTGAGGGCACATGCATATAGACAGCACATCGACCAATGTGTAGTCTGCCCACATCTACAGTCCATCATCATGCGGACATAGGAATTGAACACAGGGCAACACATCTTAGTGGGTGCACCCACCGTGACCAACAATGCGCAATCATCGACGTACCCGCCCTGTGCATGGCCCCCCACCCAACGGAGGCACATCCAGTGCCACCATCCCACACACACAAGCCTTCCACGGAACATGCTGTGTCCAATGGTCAGTACAGAGTCAGCGCCCATCTGGTGGATCCTGAACAGGAGACACATGCACACACATGCCAGCTCCCACTATGTACGTCTGCCACCTGGCACGTGCAATGTAACCTCTCACCTGTGACGTGTGACTGCAAGCACACAGCCATCTTGGCATGGGGCTGTCAATGTGGACACCTGTCAATGTTTCGGGAGGTGTGATCCGTACAGTGCTGTACATAGGGTGCAGTGCTGACACCTACTACTGTCTCATATCCCCTCGTGCCACAGGTCCCACTTGTTTTGGCCGCTCAGCCTGTGCCCACATCGTCGTCGTCGTGTGCCATACTCATCCAGCCTCGGAAGCAGTTCCATGCTCAGCAGACATTCATGTTGCCGTGGCGTTGCCGCTTGACGAATATGCAGTCAGTCCCCATCAGCACGCCCCGCAAGTCATTGGGGCCTAGATCCCCATGTGCATGCACATGGCAGTGGTTTGTATCACTAGCCATTGCCATTGTTGGGAGACCTGTGTAAGTGTATTGTGGCCGTGCCGTCCCAGCTTGACAGCTGGGCTGTGGCTCATGTGCTTGCTCAGTCATGTCAGTGATGTGTATGCGAAATTGCTATGTGTTGTGTTGCTTTGAAATGTGTCCGCTGCCATTTTCCCTAGGCGGAGACCGAACATTGACCGCCCATACCAATTGCTGGCGGACATGGACGATACAGAGGTCATTAGGAAGTTTCGGCTGGACAGGCCAACCCTGCATCGACTGTGTGCCATGTTGGAACCCCATCTCCGTCCCCGCAGGGTGTATCCGACAGCTGTCACCCCCACGGCTAAGGTGATGGCCGCCATGCATTTCTTCGCCACTGGGTCATTCCAGCACACAGTGGGCAGTGGAGGAGGGATGTCCCAGCCCATGTTCAGCAAGGTGCTGAGGGATGTACTGGCAGCCATGATGCTGTACCGAAACAGGTACATCCGCTTCCCCAGGGCTCGTGAATTGGCGGCAGTGAAGGGTGCATTCTATGCCCTTGGCAGGATCCCACACGTCGTTGGAGCCATTGACTGCACACATGTTGGCCTTGTTCCACCACAGGCCACTGAGCACCTGTACCGCAACAGGAAGCACACGCACTCCCTGAATGTGCAAGTGGTGTGCCTTGCGGACATGGTGATCACCCACGTGTGTGCAAAGTTCCCAGGCTCGGCCCATGACGCACACATAATGCGCAACAGCATCTTGCCACGACTGATGTCCAATCTGCAACAGGATCGTGGCTGTATTGTCGGTGAGTATGTGGAGTGGTGTAGCGTGCTGGTTGTGCGATGCTGTCCCCTGTCCAGTTGGAATAGCAACGGTTCTCTGTGTCCCTCACACCCAGGTGACTCTGCGTACCCGAATGGGGCATGGCTGCTCAGTCCATTGAGGAATCCTCGCACCCCAGCAGACGATCGCTACAATGAGGCACATGGGAGGACCAGACGTGTGGTCGAGCGTACCTTTGGCCTCCTCAAGTCCAGGTTCAGTTGCCTGGACTGCACCGGGGGTGCGCTGGCGTACTCCCCACAGAAGGTGTGCCAGATAGTGGTGGCGTGCTGCATGCTGCACAATCTGGCCATTCGGAAGCAGATCCCCCTCATCGTGGATGACGGAGATCAACCAGGGCCCCAGCCCGCAGACCAGGACAGCTCGAGTGAGGAGGACAGCGGAGAGGAGGAAGCTAGTAATGTGCGGCAGCAGCTCATCGCCCACTACTTCACTTGACGGTGAGTGTCCATGTACGATGGCTGATGTGGCTGTATCTGTGCAGGTGTGTGTGTGCTGTGTCAGGGTGGCCGTTTGTTCACTGCGTGCTGTGTGTCAACGCTCCATGGCCAGGGTAGTATGCCACTGTTGGTGGCTGTGGCATTGTGCCCTATTGCTCTGTGCGATGTGTGTACATTGCTTGTAGTTGTTGACATGTACTGTGTGATGGGTGTGTGACACACTCATTGAATGTGCTCCTGTTCTGTCTCCCACCCCTAGGTCCCTACAGGCCCTCCGGTTCCATTGCCATGCCACGCATCAGGTGCCTTTCCGCCCAAGGTGGCCGTTGTATTCCGTACAAATAAAACACAGGGCACAAACAGCAGTTTGTGTAAGAGGTGCATTTATTTCAAACTGTGACATGTGATTGTGTGTAAGGTGATGACAAAAGTGGTGGGTGCAGTGACAATGAGCTGTCGGTCATGGCTGCGTGATGCTCAGGGTGTACCCACTGGTTCTATGTCCATGGTCCAACAGACACATGCCATCCAGATGGCTGTGTGGAGTGGGATCGTAGTCCAAGTCAATGCAGTGGGTGGTCAAGGAGGGCTGGCTGGCTGCCTCACTTGCGTCTGGAGCGTGCGAAGTCCTCCCGTGAGATCTGTTTCCACTTCGGACGGCCCCTTCCACGTTTGCGAGGGGGGGTGCCTGCTTGCGACCTGCTGGTGGTTGAGGTGTGCTCACTGGCTGTGGACGCAGGGGAACTGGACACAGCTGCACGACCCTGCAGGTGGTGGCGGTGGTGGAGCTGCTGTCCCTGGCTGTGACCTCACCACCAGCTGGCCCATGAGGTCCACGATTTGCCCCATACGGGCGTCCATGGACCTCAGCACCCCCAGCACCTCCCGCGTGTCTGAAGCAGACCTGGCCCATTGTCCTTGGGCCTCTTCATAGGCCCCAAGGACTCTGGCCATTTGAGGCAGGGCATGGCTCCCAGGGGAGACTTGCGTTTCCCTGACCCTGCTCCTCCTACCGGTACTGCTGCCACCGGCCTGCCCACTGGCCACATTGCTCACCACGGTCCTCGCTGTGGCTCCCAGGGTGGATCCAGTCGGCCGGGCCACCACCTGCGCTGGGGCTGGTGCCAGCGAAGACGTGGTGGTGGTGGCGGCGGTGGTGGTCGGTGCGGCGATGGTTGCGGCAGTGGTAGTGGCCGCAATGACCGTGGGTGTGGCCGCAATGACCGTGGGTGTGGCCGCAACGACAGTGGCAGCAGGGGGCTGGGAATGTTCAGCAGCCCTGGATGATGGGTTGGTGGGTAGGAGGGGTCCTGGGGAGCGGCTGGGCCCTGCCACACCAGATGGGCCTGCTTGGTGGTCCGTGTCCGAAGAGGAGGACAGATCCTCCACATCCGTGTGTCCTCGTTGGGGGCTTGTAGGCTGGCTGTGCTGGCTGCTGTCTCCATCCCCAGCATCCAGCAGTTCGTCACCTGTGGAGAGAATGAGATTTGTTATTGTGTTGCACCTGGCGAAGTCTGTATTTGTCGTCTGACATTAACAGTTCGTGCAATCTCGTACATGGGTTTCCCGGAGGCGTGTGTGTGGCTGTACCATTTGTAGTTGTGTGTGCTTGGCAATGGGACTGTGTGCTGTGCACATGTGGCATGGGACGGATTGGCCATGCCGATGGGTGTGTTGCTGTGCCCCTACTTATTGTGACTCTGGTGTATGCGGGCTCCTGGCCCATCCTGGGTCTGGTTTGTACTTTGCTTTTGGTGTTCAAATGGTACGCTTAGGAACGCATATGGCAACATGGGGGCCATGCCCCAGATTCGCATTTGGGATGGAATATGCTTTTGGGGTTCAAATGGAACGCTTAGGAACGCATATGGCAACATGGGGGCCATGCCCCAGATTCGCATTTGGGAGGGAATATGCTTTTGGGGTACATGCTGTGAGCCATGGGTGCCGAACGTGACATGTGTTGTGGCAGCATGACAGTGCATGGTCTGAGGTGTGTGCATGCCTGACATGGCCTGCATATTTGCTGTCTGTTGTGATTACTGGACATGGCATTGGACGCATCGTTATGAGTGAGTGATGGTTGTGTGCCAGCCAACGTATTGCAGTTGTCCCATCTCCTTGGTGTGCGTGCTGCCCTGTGCCATGTGCATCACTGCAGTGCTCGGGGGGTGTGGCCCATGTTGTGTGTTGTTGCTCACAGTGTGGCGTGCGCTTCATTGACTTCTGGCACATGGTTGGTCATGGGCATGTATCTTAGCGTGACTGCTGTATGTGTGGCAGCTGTGCGGATGACATGCCTTTCATGAGACTGGGGCTGACGGATGGGATGGATGGTATGTTGTATGTGCATGGTGTGTCTGTGTGTTTGATGGGTTCAGTGGTGTTCGTGTGCATTTATGTTGTTCCGCTCTGTTGCGTCTAGTGTTGTTTGTCTTACATAGGCGTAGTTGTGGGGTGTGTGGTTGACAGGCAGTAGGGGCTACATGGACAGGACTTCAATGGTGTTTCGGTTGTGTGTGATGAGTTGCACAGTGGCTGCCATGTGGTACTATATTCAGTGTGGCTTGTGCATGCAGACGTGGCTCCTTGGGTGTTGCTGTGTCTGTGATGGGTCATGTGAGGTGTGAGTCTGTGGTTCATGTCCGTGTGCACATTGTTCACTTGTTCGTGACGGTGGGCGGGGCTGCATGTTCGTCTGCTACGTGACATGTCCCATGTGTTGGTCGTGTTACGGTCCTCATGCCTCCAGTAATCCAGCCCTGTCCAGTTTCCCACCTGCAGGTTGTTCGGGCGTGCACTGTACTGGATGCCACATGGTTCTAAGCGGGGGTGCTCCATGTTGCAGGTCTGTGGGGGTGGGGGTGTTGTGGGTCGTGGTGGTGGCTGGACACCAACTGACACCGATTGTTGTGGACCGTGATGTCTACCTTTCGGCTGTCGGTGTGCACTGCGGTGGCTGACACGTGGCTGTGGGGTGTGGGGGATACTCCTCCTTGCTGTGCTGTGGGACTAGGGGCCTGGTGTGTGTTGTACTTGGGCTGTCCACCCTCCCACCCACTGCACTTTGTGTTCCTGCCACTTACCTGTTACTTGTCGGTTAGTGCAGCTATGGCGGACACATGGGTGTGGTGGGTGCTCGTTGTGGCGCTTCTGGCATACTTGGGGACCTGTTGGTGGTTACGTGGCTGGCTGAGTGTACACATGTCCCCACGTATCTTACAGTTGTTCGGTTTGGGCTGTGTGTGGTGGTGTCTGTTGCATGTGTGTGTGATGTGTTGTGTATTGTGTGCTGGACATGGGGGTGTTTGTCCCTGGGAGCTGTGGCATGGTGGTAGTGCATGTGAGTACATAGCGGTGTGCTGGTATACATTAGTTTGTACTTACCAGCCTCCACTCCTCTGCTAATCCGGCGAGGATCTCCGGATGTATAATGACTCGCACCTTCTCCTCCCACACTTTGAAGGTCTTGAAGAGCGCGGGATTCCCTCCGCCAGTGACGGCTGCCAGCTCTCTGTTCTTGCTCTCCTTCTTCTTGACCAGGCTCTTGACGTCATTCCACCGTTTGTTGATTTCAACTCTGTTCCTGGGCAGGGTCCCGACTGCATTGACCTGGTCTACGATCCGGTTCCACATTCTCTTTCTGGTGGCTAGTGGTGTGTGCTGGACCAGGTTCCCATAGATTTGTGGGTGCACCTTGATGATCTCGTCGACCATGACCGTCAGCTCAATGGGCGTGAACTTGGGCATTCTTTGTGGTGCCATGGTGTTTGTGGTGCTGGTGCGGTGTGTGTTGTGTAATGTGCAGGGGGTTTGTGGTGCCGGTGTTTGGTGGTGGTGGTGGTGGTGGTGGTTGTGATGTGTGCGTTTCTGTGGTGTGCTGCTGTCCTTGCTGTGTCACTGTGTCCTCTCCTCTCCTCTCTAGTTTGCAATGTTGCAAGGGGTTGTGGTCTGTGGGAGTGCTGCTTTTGTACTTACCTATGTGGGTGTGTCCTCATGGTCTGTTGTTTTCAGGTGTGTTGTGTCTGGTGTTCTGGCCTTTGTAGTTTTTGTTTGTCCAGGGGGTGTTTTCGGGATGTGTACTGTGCTTGTGTATTTGTGCGTGCCTTGCTGTGTGGACTTGTTGGCCATGTTGTGTGCGATTGTTTTTGTCAGCGGATGGTTTCTGTGCAGGGACGTGGGCGCCATGGCTTCTGCCGTGTCGATTCTCATCGGCGTTGTTTGCGCTGGCGGGCGGTATATTTGTAGTTTTCCCGCGCTCATGGCGGTGCGATCGTAATCTCACGTGCGGTGTGTCGGCCGTGAGGGCGGGCGGTTTTGTGTTGTCGTAGCGTGTTTCCGTCCGTGGCGGGCGGTTTGACTCCGACTCGGACGATGGCGGGCGGTATCTTGTGTGATTTTTCCGCCGATGGCGGTTTTCGGTTTGTGTCATCGTAATGGCGTGGTCGGTGTTCAGACGGTGTGTGCGGGCGGATTTTTGCCGCTTCCATGCCTGGCGGATTTTTTTACGCCGGGTATCGTAATGGGCCCCTTAATTATAATTAAATTACTTCCCACCCTATTCCCCTATAAACCCACAACCCGCTCCTAAAAAAATGATACAATTAACATATTTACCAATTAATTAATCAATAAAAATTAACAGCCAATTAAAAATAAATTAATTCCCACAATGAACACAATAAAATCAAAATTAAATAAATACTAATAAATAAAAATGAATATTCAATTTATTATAGTTAAATTACTCCCCACCTTATTCCGCTTTAAACCCACAACCCGCTGCGGAACTAAAACGCTAAATTTAATTAAAATAAAATTAATAACTTCTAAAAATTTAACACATATATTAAAAAAACAAATGCAATACTTAGACAAAAAAATAGAGCACATACATTTAAAATACATACTAAAATACATAACACTAACTAAAAAAACGATATTTTTAACAACTATATTTTTGCAAACGATATTAATAACTTCGATATTTTTGAAAACGATATTTCTTACCTTAAACTCGATATTCTTGACCACGATATTCTTGCAGTCGATATCTCTGTATCTCGATATTCTGCACTCAATATTAGTGCAAGTCGACATTTCCAACTCGATATTCTGACTTTTTACCACACTGTATTGCCCGCAAGGGTGATGGCCCCTTAAGGGCAGGAGTAGAGTGTTTGATACTGCTTCTTCCGTCGTTTTTCGTGGCCTTGTGTGCACCACCATGTCTCGCACACTCTTCCCTCTTCTGTGTGAAAACATAGGTTTAGGAAAATTTAAGTGCCCACAATTTAGTGTGCGCCAATGTTTATTGATTATTTTTGTTACTTGGTTGGAACAAGTGTTAAATGTTGTTATACAGATTGGTCTCTCTTCCTTGGGTTTCTGTGGCGCAGGTTCCAAAAGAGCATCTCTGTGGTTGTTCCTAGCACGTTTAAAGGCTTTTTCCACCACTCTGGTTGGATAGTTTCTTTTCTCCAATTTTTTCCGCAGATCCCCTGCTTGCACCTTTAAATCTTTTAAATTGGAACAGTTCCTTCTCAGTCGCAAGAACTGACCGTACGGGAGATTGTCCCGCAGGTGCCGGGGATGGAAACTGTCATAAAGGAGGAGACAGTTTTTTGCTGTTGCTTTGAAATGTGTTGTGGTTATCAAGCCGCCATCCTTCGGGAAGATGTTCAGGTCCAAAAATACTAAGGGGCCGATTCCGATCTGGGTCGGAAAACTCTCCGACCGAGCCAGATCCGGAGAGATTTCCGACCGAGCCAGACTCCTGCAGTCCGACCGAGCGAGTACGATGCGGCCGCATGCTGCCGGACTCGATTCGGTCGGACTCCCATTGAAGTCAATGGGAGCCGGTCGTACGATGCATACATGGGCTCCCAGTGACTCAATGGGTACGTCGCAAACAAGTGCGCCCCCTACAGTGTGTACGCGTCGGTGCAACTCGCACAGTACATGCATGTTTAGGGGGGACACTTGGGTCCCCCCTGTGTTCGACTCGTACGGCTACGGGTGCAGGAGGGTCCGGCACGGACCCCCCAAGTCCGGCTCCGGGAGCTTTTTCGAGCCGGACGCTCCGACTCGATCCGGCTGTCCAATGCGTCCATCGTACTGGCTCGGTCGTAAAACGTCTCCATTGCGCGCCACGAATCGAGTGCGAACGAGTCGGACGGAGCGGGTCAGACACGGAAACGAGTCAGTCGGCGATTTCGCGTTCACTCGCATCGTACTTGCTCGCTCGGACGACTGTACTAATCGGTCGGAAACAAAGCCTCCGACTCGGATCCGGTAAAGCCGAATCCGATTCGGAGCCCTACCGACCGAGATCGACCCCTAATTGTTTATTGGAAATGGTGTTCGGGAATTTAAGAAACTCATTTTGGTGATTCAACCAGGTCATGAACCTGTTGGCGGTTTCTTTATCGCCATTCCAGACGACTAGACCGTCGTCTATGTAGCGCTTCCATATCCTGATGTTTGAATGGAAAGGGTCACACGAGTGTGAGCAAACCCGTGCACCAAGTGTGCAGGCAACATTTTATCTCCCTGAAGTTAATAAAACATGTGTCATGTAAAGCCCCCTCTCCTGTATTTTCCGACAAGGTACAATATGCAAACGTGGGCCATTTCTTTTACGTTTCCCAGGCCAATTTTGGACCGACTTTCTCCGTGCTGTACAAATGCCGCCAACAGGCCAGTGAAGGTCTAAGTGGTATTTTTCAAGGCAGATGTGTCTTGTGGATTGTTACCTGCCTTGTTATGTTGGCCTAGGCCTGGTTGCCATGCTGCTTTTCTTTGCGCACGTTACACTGAGCCGGGTCTCCCTCGCCCTTTGCTCGTGCCAAGTTCTTTTGCACTGTCTGCATTTTCTGTTGTTCACCTTTTTGGGCTCAGTCTGCATAAACATGTACAAGGTCGCATAACAATGTATTTTGGTTCTTCCTGATATGGCCAGTCTCGCGCACCCAGACATAACATTAGGTGCATTTGCCATGAAGAATTTTGTGTGCTTTTAATACTGCAGTTTACTAGCGCTTAAGACACTTGGAGAAATCCTTTTCAGTGAGAAGAGCTATGATGTCCTGCTGATGTAATTCTGCATCTAGAGACTGAGGTATGGGGGTTCGCTAGTCAAAGCCCAGAGGTCTTCTATTATTATAATAAACCATCTTACTGCAAGGGGAGGGTGGTAATGTTATTTATACGTTTATCCACTGAGCTCTGAGATGCTTTCCCCGTTTGTATTCTATGGAATTGTAACCATGCTGCTTATATTAGTCATATGCATTATGCTATTAGTACTGACACGTGTACTGTACATTAGAGCACGTAAGTTGGAATAAACATTTTAACCTATCCAGTGTCTCTTCCTACGCATCTTGTGGACAAGTACGAGTGAGTGATGAAAGAGTGTTCTTGCTTCTGCGAGTCCTGAGATAAAGATACCGTGTTCTGGGTTGTCCAAACATTAGTACTTGGGTGCTAATGGGATGCTAAGCTAGTTGGGTTGGGGTTTTTGGGTGCTACGGTATATGGTGGCAAACCACTGTATTCCGGGGTCCCATTTTCCTGTGCATAGCTCTGTGTATGTGCAGAAACCTTATGACATGGCGCGACCACCGTGGGGCAGCTTATCTGCGAGACGCTTGAGTAGTACTTGTGCTTGTCCACAAACCCCTCGCGTACGCTTCCGGAGGCGTATGTGACGGTGATACCTCCTATATTGAATGTTTTATAGGTTCTTTCAAGCTTGAAGTTATTAAAAAAGGTTACATAAATAACTCATTTTGTGCTCCCTGTTAGGTTGTCGAATACAATTGTTTAGTTATGGCTGGTGTGGCGATTGCTGCACATTCGTTTTAGCTGCACATAAAGGAGAGGAGGTAATCCTTCCAAGCTTTTCACGGCATGTCCCAAAAGACAAAGCTGAAGCACTTGCAGCTGAGTGGGCTGTGTACCTGGCACCAGCGTTATACCGCAACCATGTGGGATGGGATGAAGAATCACCTCCTCATGCAATACCTTTGCGGTCACTACCGCAGCCACAACCCCAATATCCCATCAAACGGCAGGCAAAAGGCCCCGTCTCCGAAATTCTGACACAGTTGGAATATCAGGGAGTAATTGAACCATGCGTATCACCTATGAACAATCCCCTTTTCGTGGTTTCTAAACCCGATGGATCGTACCGCTTAGTTTTAGATTACCGGCATTTAAATACACATTGTCGGAACTTTGCGGTGCAAAATACACACAGTTCTGCGCTTGTAGACAGTCTTGTTCGTAAAAAATACAAAACGACACTTGACCTTTCAAACGGTTTCTACACGCACAACCTAGCCCCGGAGAGTGGTCACTGGACCGCATTCACTTCCGGTGGTAAATTATTCCAGTTCCGGCGATTACCCATGGGCTATAAAATAGTCCGGGTATATTCGCCGCCCGTGTTGTTTCTTTGTTAAATGACATTGATCAAGACGCATGTTCGTACGTAGATGACATCTATCTGACGGACGACGAATTATTTCAGCATCTGTCCCGTGTGGACCGCATTATTCTTGAATTTGCGGAGCAGGGTTACAAATTTAACTTTGCTAAGTCACACATTGCTGAATTTACCGTTCTGTTCTTGGGTTATGAGCTCAATAATGAAGGTAAGGGCTTAGCCCCCCGTTTCTTGGAAAAATGTGCACATTTGTGCCCCCCAAATACTCTGAAGAAACTTCAGTCTTTGCTGGGGTTCCTGAATTTCGGGCGTACTTACATTCCCGAATATGCCCAGCGTATCAAGCCTTTGTATGCTTTGATACAACCTACTTATTCACGGTCTTGCTGGCTGCCTGAGCACACCTCAATTCTGCAGTCTTTGCAGACAGACCTTTTGGAGTCTAAATATCTTTTGACTCGTGATAACCACACAAACCTGGTGATTAGAATTATTCCGGGGGCGGTGGGATTCACCTATTTAACCTTTAATGAAGGTGATACAGTACCCGTCGCATACAAGTCACATCTGTACACTTCCGCTGAATTGCGCTTTACATCTGTCGAAAAAGTTCTAACTGCAGTGCAAATGGCGATTCTAAAAGAACGCGCACTGGCACAGGGAAAGCGGATTCTAGTGGTAACACCCTGTCCTGCCCTAGAGGCAGTAACAAAGGCAAGTGTACCGAACTCAAAAGCAATGCATCCCCGTTGGATACAATGGGCTACATCCTTGACGTCTTCGGACGTCACTTTTGTTTTTGATTCTTCTCTTCAGACTCAGGAGTTTTTGCAGTATGAATTCGTTCATCCTCCTCCTTTGTTTTTACTACCGCTTGAGGATTACAAATGTGTGATCTACACCGATGGTTCGGCGCAACCGGCCGCTGGGTCCAAGCACGCTTATTCAGCTGCATGTGCTATTGTTGCGGGTTCCTTTGTAGATGGAAAGTTCAAATCCTCTGTAGTGCATACTCGCACACTTGGAGATAGTACCGCACAATTGGCCGAGCTGCATGCATTGCTACTTGCGCTTGAGTTCGCATCTCAGGATGAGACCACTCTTATTGTATGTGATTCCTTTTACTGTGTACAATCTTACAATGACAATCTGTTTTTCTGGTCGAAAAACGACTACAAGGACGCAAAAGGGAGCACAATCAAGCATAAAATGCTTTGGGTTCGAGTGGCAGAATTGCAACAACGTCTGCCCCTCACACAGGTGGTTCACACCTTAGGCCATCAGCGGGTGGGCGCACACGCTATTGGTAACGATCAGGCAGATGAGGCTGCCCGTTCAGCAGTAGTCACGTGTTCAGTAGCAGCGGTTACCAGGTCCATGTCTAAAATAGACCCTGTTATATTAGCAGCTATTGCTGCAACCAAGGAAGGTAATAATTACCCTACAGGTTTCCTTCCAAGTATTCTTACACATTAAGTCCCGATCAGGTTCCTTATGTAACTATACCTGACGTTGGAGATCGGCTGATCCCCATCGCGGACCGCAGGAGGGCCTTGATATCAGCTGCACACGAAGGCATGGCTTCTGCTCATGCAGGTGTGTCCGCTACGGTTTCCATCTTGCAGCAGCGTTATTGGTGGCGTGGGTTATATAAAGACACCCGTGCTTTTGTGCTTTCTTGCGACGTTTGTCAACAGATTAAGCCTTCCACGGTAACACGTCCACCACAAACACCGCTCTGCATTGCTAACAGACCCTTTGGGTGTGTTTACTTGGATCACTGCGGTCCATTCTCATCAGACACTGCCTATAAATACATCTTAGTGGCAGTGGACTCGTGCACACGGTTTCTCTGGGTCTGGCCACAACGGAGTGCTGACGCCCGAAATGTAATCAGGGATTTGCGTGTCTTTGTGGGAATTTTCGCATGCGGCACCTTCCATTCGGACCAAGGTCCAGCGTTTGCCTCTAGGGCTTACAAGGATGCAATGGCTTCGCTTGGGGTGCGGGTGAAATTTTCGTCTCCGTATAGGCCTGAGGGCAACTCTATCGTTGAACGAATGAACCGTGACTTAAAGCAATCCTTAACAGCTAGGGTTATAGGTACTGGCAGGAACTGGCTGGCCCATTTGTATACCGTTCAGCGTGCACTTAATAATCTCCCTAGAAGACCTCTGGGTGGGCGGACCCCATACGAAATGCTCTTTGGCATAAGAATGTTTGTGCCTGACCTTGAGGGTCCAGACATCGCGGCGCAATCCGCCAAGTTTGATGTAGATAACCATTCTGCTATGTTACAGGACTTACAAGAAGCCCGAGACAAACTTGCAACTACACATTTGCCTTCAGCCACAGATCCTGCGTTGCAGATTCCGGTAGCCGGCTGGCTTCCGAAAGTTGGAGAACTGGTTCGAGAGAAGGTTGAAATTAAAAAGAATTTGGCCCCTCTTTTCGTGCACCAGTTCCAGTTCTTGGCCTGAAGGGAACACGTACAGTCATTTTACCACCGCTTCCTGGTCGCAAAGAGAACAGATACATCTCAGTTGAAAATGTCAAGCTACAGCGCCTGGCCGATCCTGAATAGTGTCACACCAGCGGTCTCTTGTCCTGCCATTTATCGGACATATGTTCGTGGCCCATCTACACGAACGGTCGCTGATGCTGTAATTGAGATGGTTGATTTGCCTGAATCCTCTCCTTTGTCTGAAACTACAATTGATCCCCAACTCTCCACTACTATCGACGAGGATGAGTATACTTATCCTGCATCTGAATCGGTGGCGCATCAACCAACAACGCCACTTGGCCCGACTCGTTATTCCTTTGATTCGGATTCCACCTCTTCAAAAGTCCCATCCAAGTTCAGTATTTTTGTATCCTGGTTTAGAGACAATTTTTTGATTCCACCCTGGACCTACATCTGGTTGGTACTTTTCTTGATTTTTTGTTCATGTCCATTGGCTTTGTCACAGTGTTTTTTCTACTAATCAATGGTCACTATTTACCTGAACGCTCTGCTGTAGACTATGTTTCTGGAACTTTGGCTCCTCATTCCTCGTCTCACATCATGAAGCGTGACCACACATTTGTGAACATTTCAGCTTTCCCAGTTGCTGATGGCATCGTATGGGATGCAGTGAACTATCAAATCCATGGTCCGACGGAACTTATTAATGTACCTAATGTCCTTCGTGTTTCAATGGGTGATGTAGTACAAAATAATATTCATTCTGATGATTGGGATGTGCATGCCGTTGAAGCATTGTTTGCCGATTTAAAATATTCTGCATCTTTTAATGCTGAAGATTTATATATGAATTCTGCGAATTATGCCGATTTGTATTGTTACCAACATTGGGGTAATCATTTTCTTCATAAGCCAAGTGCCCTGCGTAGTTCTGTTACCTACACCCAATGGGAACATTGTCCAAACCCCTTGCCAGGTAGCTCACAAACTCTTCGAAATAAGTTTACCTATTTTACTGATTTTAATCGGTCGAACCCTGCATCATATTATTTTAGACTTAATACCACATCAACTCAGAAAATTATGTTAACACACACCAAATTGCTTTATTCAGGTTCCTTTTTAAGTGCCCTAGCTGTGGGTGGTTATGAGTACTGGGAGGATACAGTAGATTTGAAATCTATTTGGGGTTCCAAGCCATGGCAGGTACAAGGAACCGAGGCAAGGAAGTCTTTCTCACGGGGGAGTACTGCGACTCGACTATGGGTCATTCGCTTATTTGTAAACACATTAAATTGCATGGCTCATGTAGCGTTTCCTCTCCTAATCTTGCTTGTGTGCTGAAAGGTATTCCTGCTCCTGTTATTTCACCTACTTTCACTCTCCTTTCCAATGGTAGTTCTTTACTTTTAAATAACGAAAACTGTTGTGGCCTGCAGGCTGGCATTCCTTACATTGTAACAGTTTCACACAGGGTTGTCTGCTGCAAAAATGTGCTTTTTCCTCCCCCTCATGGCAAGGTTGATATCTCTATTTGGCCTTCCATCCCTACCATGGAAGCAGATTTCAATAGACTGAGCAGAATAAAGGCACTATTATTAAACGAGGAAGTTATGCTCACGTCCGCCCGGGAGACATTCGTTCTCCAGGTGGCGAGTACCCACAGTGAAATACAGGCCCTTTTAAACACTAATCTCCCCAACATTTTGGGGAGTTAATACATCGTATTTTTAACGCATCTAACACTGAAGGCCTAGTACACTTTTTTAAGGTCGTGGGGTCGGGCTTGGTGTCCTCCTTCCAAACTATTTTTGGTGTCATCCCGGCTTTCATACATTCTATTTTTTTCCAGTGTCTTTGGCGGTTTCCCATTGATCCTCGCTTTAGCGGCTGGTGTCTTGCTCTTAATTTGCTTTCTGCGCAATGGCTGCTCCCCGATGGGACCTGCTCGATCCAGAACGCCTCCAGCTGCTCCGTGGACGCCTTTTGGCCGGTTTTGGTGTCTTGCCATTGGCGACACTGAGTGTGTCATATACTCTTTCATTTCGCTTTGCGTATTTCACTTGCGTGCAACCTGTGATGACTTGTGTCCGCTGTCCTTTCACCTGGACTCTGGATTATTGCCTCTCCAATTCGTCATTGTCTGTTCCGGATTTTGTTCAGTTGATGGGTCCCTTAGAGGCCCATGAGCAGGACTGTTCCGTTGCTGGCTGTATGGCGCGTGCGGCTGCACTGGGGATTTTGGCGCAATGGGATATCTGGGCGGCTGCCCAGGATCTCCTACAACGAAGCTGTTTCAATTATCACGCAAGCTGTCCCGCATTGCTTTTGGATGCTCCCTTTGCTGAGGAGCATTCCTGCTCTTTGATCTCATGGATTGGATGGCGTCTATGTTTTTTGACGATTCCAATGATGAACTCTTAGAGGGTATGGCTTTTTTCTGCACTTACACTTTCATGGATTGACCTGCCCTTCGCCGTTTGGGCGCTCCCTGTGCTCCATCGGCTGTGTTTTTCCTCTGATAGGCCTCTGTCCTGGCCGCCGGACTGTCCAGGGAGGGTGTCTCGTGGATTGTTACCTGCCTTGTTATGTTGGCCTAGGCCTGGTTGCCATGCTGCTTTTCTTTGCGCACGTTACACTGAGCCGGGTCTCCCTCGCCCTTTGCTCGTGCCAAGTTCTTTTGCACTGACTGCATTTTCTGTTGTTCACCTTTTTGGGCTCAGTCTGCATAAACATGTACAAGGTCGCATAACAATGTATTTTGGTTCTTCCTGATATGGCCAGTCTCGCGCACCCAGACATAACATTAGGTGCATTTGCCATGAAGAATTTTGTGTGCTTTTAATACTGCAGTTTACTAGCGCTTAAGACACTTGGAGAAATCCTTTTCAGTGAGAAGAGCTATGATGTCCTGCTGATGTAATTCTGCATCTAGAGACTGAGGTATGGGGGTTCGCTAGTCAAAGCCCAGAGGTCTTCTATTATTATAATAAACCATCTTACTGCAAGGGGAGGGTGGTAATGTTATTTATACGTTTATCCACTGAGCTCTGAGATGCTTTCCCCGTTTGTATTCTATGGAATTGTAACCATGCTGCTTATATTAGTCATATGCATTATGCTATTAGTACTGACACGTGTACTGTACATTAGAGCACGTAAGTTGGAATAAACATTTTAACCTATCCAGTGTCTCTTCCTACGCATCTTGTGGACAAGTACGAGTGAGTGATGAAAGAGTGTTCTTGCTTCTGCGAGTCCTGAGATAAAGATACCGTGTTCTGGGTTGTCCAAACATTAGTACTTGGGTGCTAATGGGATGCTAAGCTAGTTGGGTTGGGGTTTTTGGGTGCTACGGTATATGGTGGCAAACCACTGTATTCCGGGGTCCCATTTTCCTGTGCATAGCTCTGTGTATGTGCAGAAACCTTATGACAGATGGGCCTCTGTTACCTTCCTTTTACAAACGGGGGGAGGAAGCGTTGAGGGGAGGAGGGGGGGAGTTGAGGGACGTGTCATTCCCAATCTCTCCTTCTGCCGGCCCTGTAATATATGCAGATTCAGCAAAGGCAGGGAGCCTCACAATTACCTTCACTTATATTCAGGTGTACTTCACCAGTGTGAACAAATCCATACACAAAATGTGCAGGGAACATTTCAATTTCTTTTTTTTCTGCCAGACATTAGTACAACATATCTCTTCTAAAGCCCCCCCCCCCTGTATTTTCCGACAAGTCCCAATCCGCATTTGTGGCCATTTCTCTTATGTTGAGCGGGCCGATTTTGGATCTTAATTCAACCCTGTTCCTCTGTCACAACACCATGCAGTCCATTCAGCATGAGAGACTACACTCTTCATTTCACGAAGACACTTAAATATATACGGCGTACTTCAACTATACCTTCCCAAAGACTCATACGAAGTACCATAATCACTAATCCCTTTGCTAGCATGTCTTTAACTTCACTTTTGTTTTGCATCTTCACTACTGAGCAGCTACTGAGAGTGTTCGGACTACCAAATATAAAGCAGAAACCCTTCAGTTGTCACACCATATTACTCAAAGCATGCATACATCTGTCTGCGCCTTTGGTAGTTGTATCAAACATAAAAGAAACATACAAATAAATGTATACCTGTGTTTTATAGGTATCGCATCTTCCGATGCATAACACGTGGGAAAATACAAGTAGAAATATACACATACCTCAACAAAGTACAATGGGCCGGTATGTAAGTTGCAAATGTGTGCCACTTTTTTGAATAGCATGGAAGGTGATTGGAACTTTTTCTCTCCTGTTCAGGTGGTACCAGCAGCCCAGTGAGGATTAAACTGGTATTTTTCGAAGCCGATATGCCTCTGTTACCTTCCTTTAACAAACAGGGAAGAAGGAAGCGTTGGGTAGGGAGGAGGACGGAGTGGGGTCAAGGGACATGTCATTCCCAGTCTCTCGATCTGCAGGACCCTCTACTGCACACAGATTCTGCACGGCTACAGAGCCTGATAATTACCTTCACTTATATTCACGTATAAAACTGCGAAAAGTTGCGGACAACGGCGGACACAATGACCGCACTTCCTGCTACGTTCCCTTTGTAATTAAGTAAACACTATTTCCAGATGAGTGTGCACACACAACTCCAGCACCTGCCGTCGTTGGGTGCCCGCTGCTGGGCAGAGAGAGAAACCAAAGAAGATTGGAGTGGTGCACTACTTCAGAGTAAAAACGGTCCTTCAATAAGTCATTTAGTCTCGTTATCTTTTCTCAGCAAATCCTTTATTTTTCATATGCATCCAACAGTAAAAAATATACCAGCCAACGCGTTTCGTTCATATACAATGAACTTCTTCAGGGCATAAAATGAAGTAAGAAGGTAGGGGGAAGGACAGTTCCAAATTTCCCCTGGTGGTCTGTGGAGAGCTAAGCACCAGCTCTATCCAAAACGTGAAGTCGTGGCAAAAGATGTGACAGATCTGCACAAATTAATGTGTCTGCGTGGGCCTCCTTGATAAGGGCCAGCACTCGAACGATCAGTTCACCATCCTGCTGCATACCTGATGAGCCGTGCAAGTCTGCAGGAGGGAGCGGGCATGTAGAGAGGCAAGGAATCTTGATGTGGTTATACGATTTATGAACTCCCGTCTTCGGTTGTGGTCTCTGCGGTCCCGAGAAAATAATGTATATGAACGAAACGCGTTGGCTGGTATATTTTTTACTGTTGGATGCATATCAAAAATAAAGGATTTGCTGAGAAAAGATAACGAGACTAAATGACTTATTGAAGGACCGTTTTTACTCTGAAGTAGTGCACCACTCCAATCTTCTTTGGTTATATTCACGTATAGTTCACCAGTATAAACAAATCCATGTACACAGGCAATGTACAATGCACCGGTATATAAGTTGAAACTGTGTGCCGCTTTTTTGTGTAGCATAGAAGGCGATTGGGACTTTCTCTGTGCTGTTCAGGTTGTACCAGCAGCCCAGTGAGGGTCTAAGTGGTATTTTTCGAAACAGATATGCCTCTCTTACCTTCTTTTTACAAACGGGGAGGGGGAGGAAGCGTTGGGGGGAGGAGGAGGAGAGGGGGTCAAGGGACGTGTCATTCCCAGTCTCTCGATCTGCTGGCCCTCTAATGTACCCACATTCTGCACAGGCAGGGAGTCTGACAGTTACCTTCACTAATATTCAGATGTAGCTCACCAGTGTGAAAAGTCCACACACAAAGGGGCCGATTCCGATCTCGGCCGGAAGCGCACCTAACACTATTCGTCCGGAAAAAAACTAAGCCGAACGCGTGTTTCCCGACCGATTCGAACAGTCGTCCGAACGAGCATGTACGATGCGCATAACTGCTCAGATTCCGACCCAGCCGTACGTACCCATTCCAGCTCCTGTTCCCCGCCCGAGCCGGATCCGTAAACGCCGAATCGAGTCGCACGGAAGTAAATATACAGCACCTTCCGGCCGGACTAGTACGATGCGCCTTCCGTACGCGCCGAACCCGTCGCTACGTCCAGCATGTCAGAGCATCCGGGAGAGCTGCACATAAGCTCCGATTCGCGCCACAAGACGATCCACGGCTACGAGACGAACAAGCCAGCGACGAGTCGAAGCCACGAGAAACCCGAACGAGACGACCCAACCATGAATCCCATCGTGCAGGTCCTACCAATACTCTACATCTATTACCGGAACCGGTACGGACGCGTACGGCGCAGACGGTAAGTCAAACACCCACTAAACAAACAAACGACACATACCCGACATATGTCACACACACATAGGGATGCAGAAATGACGTACACTAGCAACAGCAGAACCATAGGGGCGGGATGGTTATCACCAATGCCATACACACCCATAGGGGCCTGATGGCTACCACTACCACCACCCCTACTCATGTGGGCCTGGATGCCTGTCACTACTACCATCCCCACTCATAGGGGGATGGATGCCTACCACTAACACCACTCCTACTCATGGGGGCCTTGATGCCTACCACCACCACCACCCCTACTCATGTGGGCCTGGATGCCTGTCACTACTACCATCCCCACTCATAGGGGGATGGATGCCTACCACTAACACCACCCCTACTCATGGGGGCCTGGATGCCTGTCACTACTACCATCCCCACTCATAGGGGGATGGATGCCTACCACTAACACCACCTCTACTCATGGGGGCCTGGATGCCTACCACTACCACCACTCCTACTCATGTGGGCCTGGATGCCTGTCACTACTACCATCCCCACTCATAGGGGGATGGATGCCTACCACTACCACCACCCTACTCATGGGGGCCTGGATGCCTACCACTACCACCACCCCTACTCATGGGGGCCTGGATGCCTGTCACTACTACCATCCCTACTCATAGGGGGATGGATGCCTACCACTAACACCACCCCTACTCATGGGGGCCTGGATGCCTACCACTACCACCACCCCAACTCATGTGGGCCTGGATGCCTGTCACTACTACCATCCCCACTCATAGGGGGATGGATGCCTACCACTACCACCACCCTACTCATGGGGGCCTGGATGCCTACCACTACCACCACCCCTACTCATGTAGGCCTGGATGCCTGTCACTACTACCATCCCCACTCATAGGGGGATGGATGCCTACCACTACCACCACCCTACTCATGGGGGCCTGGATGCCTACCACTACCACCACCCCTACTCATGGGGGCCTGGATGCCTAACACTACCACCACCCTACTCATGGGGGCCTGGATGCCTACCACTACCACCACCCCTACTCAGGGGGGCCTGGATGCCTACCACTACCACCACCCCTACTCATGTGGGCCTGGATGCCTGCCACTACTACCATCCCCACTCATAGGGGGATGGATGCCTACCACTAACACTACCCCTACTCATGGGGGCCTGGATGCCTGTCACTACTACCATCCCCACTCATAGGGGGATGGATGCCTACCACTACCACCCCTACTCATGGGGGCCTGGATGCCTGTCACTACTACCATCCCCACTCATAGGGGGATGGATGCCTACCACTAACACCACCCCTACTCATGGGGGCCTGGATGCCTACCACTACCACCACCCCTACTCATGTGGGCCTGGATGCCTGTCACTACTACCATCCCCACTCATAGGGGGATGGATGCCTACCACCACCACCACCCTACTCATGGGGGCCTGGATGCCTACCACTACTACCATCCCCACTCATAGGACGGGTAATGCATGACACAACCAGCATACTCCAACATAAGGAATGTCAGAAAAAGACATCCCCCCAACATCATGAAAAGAGTGTGTAGTCTGTGTCAAATGCCTACAACACTGAACATGACATTGAACATACAATGTGACCCCCTATCACATGTGTCACACATAAACGTGTGTGGCCTCCACAATGCAAGCAGACCATGACCACTGTGGGAATGGGGTCTAAACCCCCATCATCACAGTGACCAAAATGTAAGTGTGGGGTCCATAGCTGAAGCACATTTTGAACATTGTGTCAATGGGGTCTAAACCCCCATCATCACAGTGACCAAAAGGTAAGTGTTGGGTCCATAACTGAAGCACATTTTGAACATTGTGGCAATGGGGTCTAAACCCCCATCATCACAGTGACCAAAAGGTAAGTGTGGGGTCCATAGCTGAAGCCCAATTGAACATTGTGGCAATGGGGTCTAAACCCCCATCATCACAGTGACCAAAAGGTAAGTGTGAGGTCCATAACTGAAGCACATTTTGAACATTGTGGCAATGGGGTCTAAACCCCCATCATCACAGTGACCAAAATGTAAGTGTGGGGTCCATAGCTGAAGCACATTTTGAACATTGTGGCAATGGGGTCTAAACCCCCATCATCACAGTGACCAAAAGGTAAGTGTTGTCATGGAAAAAGCTGCAACTGCCAAAGAGCATGGATGATTGCTGGTCACACAACAACAAACACATCAGTGGCAAAGTAGTGGTTGTGTCCCATAGCAACATAGATTGGGTGAGGCAAACAGTGCAGTGCAAATAAAACATACCTTTGGCCATGTGCAGACAAACATCACCCATGGGGGCTGACATTGTGAACATTTATCAATTACACAATGACAGAAGTGACCATCATAATGCAGACCCACATATCTGCACCAATGGACACACAAATGTAGATATCCTGTGGAGACTGTAGATGTGAGGTGAACAAATACCATACCATGGCAGCAATGGGACATACAAACCATGATTATTGTGCTGACTGATGACCTAGGAGTCCCAGGGACAGCAGGAGAAATCCACCAAACAACATACAGCCAATGGCACACTAAAGATATGCCAATGCAGTGGTGCAGATGCACAAACACAAACAGGCAGCCTCACACTGCATATCAAACACAACAGGTGATGGGGGGGTGTGCCAGTGTCCCCAGGCAACCACACAACACATGAGGAGGCCTGAATCCCAATTACACAGATGTGTATACAGTGCCACACAAAAATAACTCATGGATCGGATTCCCCTATGTGGGCAATCAGGCATTGTTAGATGAGAGGGAGCCCAAATTACACATGTCACACAAGCTTGTAGGAACAGCAACTAACACAGCAAGAGACAGACCCACCACAGCACTACCCCCAGGGACCCCACATTGTGGTGACACTAGCCTGCATGATAATCCCACTGTGATGACAAAGGTAGATGTCGTTCACACTGTGAACCACAGCCATGTGTCCTGAGCAACTAACTACCATCACACCTACACAAGCACAAATCAATCAGCACGGCCTGTCAGCCAAGGCCAATATGGAGGTAGGGGTCTAGCCGTGCAGCAACTCACATTTGCACACACTCAACACCACACACCTTGATCTCCACCAATGTGCAGCAGTGAAGCTCACATGGACTGGTGACATTGCACATGCACCCATGACAATCCCAGGGGTGGTGGTGGGAACTAAGGTGCAGAAACCCATCACACATGGCCAGTCAACAAGACTCGTGAATGTCTGACACACTGCACAGTACGCCGTACATGGGCATGACGTGAAATCCACCCCAATCAATGGGATCCCGGCCACAGTCACACACCAATGAAGAAGCTAAGGTGACCCACAAAGAACACACATAGACAACTTCCAACATTGCAGCTCTGACCCTGAGGAGTGGCAGCAGTCACACACACAACGTGTCACAATCACTGAAAGCTACCACAAACTGTAAAATACATGACTTTTGTAACCAACAAGTGCCAAGGGGAATCCTGACTGTGTCCCATCTGCGTTTGCCCACATCCCTAGCCCTGACAACAAAGACAACTAGGGATGACAACCTGATGAACATTAGTTTGCCATGCACCCACATCCCGGAGAAACCAGGTCCAAGATGCTGGATGAACACAGGACAACTCAGCAAGCATCACAAACAGGAACATCCCTAGGGACACAGCCTGTGTAGGAAAAGGGAAGGGAACACACACAGACATGCTCACACAACACACAACACGGGCCCAGGCAATGTCACAGGATTACACACTGCCATGAGGGCACTCCACTCCTGTGGAAGGTCCGCTGTGCCAAACCTTGTCTGTGCACGACTCAAACATGTCAGCAGAACACTCGGTCAGTGAGTCAACAACTACAACACTCTGCTCACATCAGCCTGGGTACAGGAGTGTCACGTCAGTCATCTGCATACACCCAAAACACGTGTCAAGCAAGTTGCACTGTATACACAGATGAGTCCTTCAACATTGATGTGCTAATCTGCATGTCCAGTGGAGATGGGCACACAGTCAGGGAAATAGAAACATTGAACAGTGGTAAGCCCACCAGATGTGCATCAGTGTAAGCCAAAGATGTTAATTTACAAATGCAAAACGTACATCCCTGTGTCAAATGCTGAACATTACACCCTCAGACTGCAGCAAAGGATGCTATAGATCCAGACTACATTAGGACACATATCCCATGGACCACATGGAGTCCATCACAGCAACACTTCATTTTCCTGATCTGAACACTATTACAACTGCAAATGCATGATGATACTCATCTACATCATGTACATCCAAAGAAAAACCACAAGTAAACAAAAAGAGGCTTTATTCAGCAAATGTTAAACTAAAATTTTAAGTCCAAAAGAAACTAAGGCCAATGGCCAGTCCAAATACACAGTCCCAACAGGGTGATATGTGACAACTTGTCACCCATTGCTTGCCTGCACTGGTACGGACAGGGGACATCCCCCTCGGAGGGGCATACAAGGGGCAGGCCAGGCACCGCAGGGACAGAATCAGGGGATGCCAGAAGGAGGCAGTGAAGGGGTGGTGGGTGCAGGAGTGTCACCGGCAACTGCATTGGAGGTGTCTGACTCAGTGGGGGCCGGCACCACTGTAGGGCACAAGTCAGATGGTGTGGGTGCTGCAACCACTGCAGTGGGCCGGTCAGATGGAGTGGACTGGGTCCCCACTGCAGTGCCCGAGTCAGACGGGGTGGCTGTGGACTCCACTCAGTGCATAACTCCAAGGGAGTGGAAGGGGGGGCAGATGAGGTGGGCAGGACAGAGGGGGGGGACCCAGTCTCCACACCAGTGGCACAAACAGGCAGAGCGTCTGGTTTGGGGGTGGAAGAGCAAGTGGTAGGGGGGAGGGCCTAAGCAGTTTGGGGATGTGGTATCGGTGTGTGGGGGAACCTGGGGCAGGGTGTGGTGGTAGAACCTGTGGAGTGGTGGCCTGGGGGATGGAGGAGAGAGACTGTGTGGTAGAGCTGCGTGGTGGTGGTGGTGGGGTCTTGCCCTTCCTGGTCCGGGGGGACTTTTGAATGGGGTCCTCAGTCTGCCTGTGCCTGGGGGAGGGTGTCCGGGTGTGAGGGGCACTCCCCTCTGTGTGTGGTGGTCGCCTCTTCTGCCTGTATTTCGTGTCAGATGTATCTGTGGGGAAGAGGCCAAGCTCACAGAGGAAGAGCTTCTGGGAGGGGGGGGTTGCAGGTGAGGCAAGGGAAGGGGTTTTGGAGGGAGAGGCATCTGAGGACTGCGGAGTGCTCATGGAAGCGTGTGTGTGTGTCTGGGCCCCATCCCCTGTGAGTGGTATCAGTCCCCTGACTGTGCGTGCGTGTGCGTCTGGATTTTGGCTTGTGTGTCTGTGTGCTGCTTGTGTCTGTGCTGGTGCGTGCCGGTGCCGGTGTGTGTGTGCTTGGGACAGGTAGGGTGCTGGGGATTGTGGAAGGGGCAGAGGTAGGAGGGGTGAGGAACTGTTGCAGGAGGGACACTGCTGCCGTCAGTGAGGAGGCCATGGACTGATTGGTCCGATGTAGGGCAGACATGCCAGATGACATGCCCTCCATGAATGACACCAGCTGTGTCAACAGACCCGTGTGTGCATGGAGGACACTGGCATGAAGGAGACACGCTCCCCTACACGGGAGCCTCCACAGACATGTGGGATGGGAGCAGATGGGAGGGTGGAGATGGTGGTGGTGGCGGGGACAGACTTGCTTGACGTTGCCTCTGGTCTGCTGACACCCGCCTCCACAAGGGAGTCCTCACTGGAAGTGCTGTTTTCCCCAGCCGAGGTGGTCGTAGCTGAGGTCCCCTCAGTGTGGCTCCCCTCACCCTCCGTGCCACTGGGTCCCTCGCTCTCCCCTGCAGTGGACCCAGTCTGGCTCTGCCGCTCCTCTTGGTCCGTGGAGCTGTCTCCTCCTGTGGCCGTGGATGTATCTGCAAACAATCAGGCTAAACAGAGCAACATTAGTCACCTGTACTGACCACACACACCACAGTAAGTACAGCACATCACAGAGCAAGCCCTGCCATCATTTGCTAGACATTGCAATAAGTGCTGACACTGATTTGAAGAAGCCCATTGTCTGCCTGACAGTCAGTCATGCCACACATATCCTACCTGTCCATGCACTCATCTGTCTGCTGCCTGTTGTATGCAACTAATCATATGTGCACACATGCACCACATACACAGTTGTTGGACATCCAAGAGAACATATGCAAATGTGTCACTCCAAACACATGCCATCTCCTGCCACTGACTCAGTACATGTGTCAGGAAAAGTGATGGGCAGAGTCTCTGTTGATATGCGGGTTTTGCTTCCATCACCAGACACAATGATGTCCTCATGTCCTGATAGACAATGCGACAATGGTGTGCATGCAGGACATATCACACCACTGCTGGATCACCCTTTGCGATTGGAATGTCATGGCACAGGCCTGTCTGGCAAGTCAGTCATAACTGTCTCCTGTCACAGGGGCAGTGCATACACACAACACCAGTCTGCACTGTGTCACAATCATGGAAGTTTTTGGAATATAAGCCCTGTAGCTGACAGGTGCACATGTGCACCCCTGGCCACCCACATCATGAGGACTGAGATGATCCCACGTCAATCAAATGAGACATTTGAGTGACTGCAAACACAAATCCATACACATGAGCACTTCACCGTCTGATGAGAATGAACCAAAGCTGCCTGCACCTCAATGTTTCATACAACATTGTGCACAGTCAAGGGATCAGAGACCTATGCATTAACCTATGTGCAGATCCCATAGTCACAACTCAGATGGCTGGCCACCCCAAATTGTTAAACACTCCAGGAGTCCAAAAAGCAAGGCCACACCACGGTGACACAGAGGCATACACCTGAGTGCACTCTTCACAATGCCCAATATGTATGCTGACACACGGGAGTGGTAGAACAGAGTGCCTTTGATGTAGGGAGTAGGCATTACAGTTCTGGTCCATGTGCAACATGGTATTACCCTGAACACTAGGCAGGTGGCTATGCATGTGTCACACACATGATGTACATACTTCTGAGGCTCCTACCTTGGTCTCTGCAGCAGCATGGGTGTGTGGCACATACCCCAGACATGTGGTGAGTCAGAGCAGCAATTGGAACACATATTAAAGCCATACCCAGAGTACATGTCAGATCACAGGCATTGTGAGCAATTGTACCACCCATGCAGCCCACCACAAAGTTCCTGTAACTGATGCTGTCCCCAACTTGAACCACAGGTAACTGCAAGTACACAGTACCCAAGTGACCTAAGTCACAGACTGTAAGGGCCACACCTGTGTATCAGATGAGGAGGGGGCATGACACAAGTGAGGGACATGAGTCCAAGACGACATGACAGTTGTACTGTGGAAGTGGAACCAGGCTAAAGGAGTGCATAGAGCATGTTAGTCATAGTACACAGTTAAGGCTAGCACTTACCCCCTCCTTGCTGCTGTCTGGCCTTCAGCTGCCCATCCAGGTCAGGGAAGACCACCGCCAGGATCCGGAGCATGTGGGGGGTCAGGGTCCGGTGTCCGCCCCTCCTGCGAGGAGACGACAGCTTCAGCTGGACCCTTGTAATCCTCCGGGACCAGCCCTGAAGGTCCTGCCACCTCTTCTGGCAGTTGTGGATCCTGCGCCTGTAGACCCCCACAGATCGTACTGCCCGGACGATGGTCAGCCAGATCTCCTGCTTCTGGTGGGCATCAACCTGTGAGGATGACAAAGTGAAAAGGCCATTACTACACATGTAACATTTCCGTGCATCACACAGTTGGATATACATGTCTCAATCACAGGGGCATATGATGTACACAGGTAGTGCAACTATGGCTATGAACAGTTTGCCAGCAGTTACTAAATGGTATCATTGCCTGGGAAGTCAAACCTTGTTGGAATGCACTGTTACTGCATTATACCTGTTCAGTGCATGTGACTACACACTTTGGGGGGTGACAACTACTCAGTGAGCATGCTAGCCACTGGTGTACACACTGTAAGTCTTGCTAGTCAGACAACATGCACAATTAGTAAGGCAGTGGACAGCACACTCACCTGCTCCCCTGGTTTCACATACAGCTTGCTGTACTGTGGAAGGAGGCTGTCCAGCAGGGCATGGTTTTCCTCAGTGCTGAAGGCTGGGGCTCTATCCACAGTACGTGCCATTGCAGTAGCCAGAGGATGCAGAGACAGCAGCAGTGGTGGTGGCAGATGTCGTCCTGGAGCATGTAGTGCAGGCAAGTGAGCTCTCAGGGGAACAGCCAGCATTATATGTGTGCTGCAGAGGCAGATACTGTCCCATGTGTCCAAAGTGATAGGTCCAAGTCGTTTGCATCTTCTGAATCTGGCCAATCCATGGAATTGCACCACTTATACACACCCACAGCATCCTTCAAAAGTTCAACTTCATGACACCCATGAATTTTCAACATTGTTGTGGGTGGCCAACTGAATTCACTGCATCCGACTCGTTAGAGCTTCGAAAACGCGTCCGTTACCATGTCAGGCCATAGCCAATGCGTGCGCACCGATCGGACCATTGCTGTACGACGCATATTTCGAAAAACAACACGCATCCGTCCACATCATATGCAATGGCCAATGCGTGTGCACCGATCGATCCATTGCTGTACAACGCGTATTTCGGAGCACAACACGCATCCGTTCACATCATATGCAATGGCCAATGCGTGCGCACCGATCGGTCCATTGCTGTACAACGCGTATTTCGGATGACAACACGCATCCGTCCACATCATATGCAATGGCCAATGCGTGCGCACCGATCGGTCCATTGCTGTACAACGCGTATTTCGGATGACAACACGCATCCGTCCACATCATATGCAATGGCCAATGCGTGCGCACCGATCGGTCCATTGCTGTACAACGCGTATTTCGGATGACAACACGCATCCGTCCACATCATATGCAATGGCCAATGCGTGCGCACCGATCGGACCATTGCTGTACGATGCGTATTTCAAAAAACAACACGCATCCGTCCACATCATATGCAATGGCTAATGCGTGCGCACCGATCGGTCCATTGCTGTACGACACGTCCCTATACAAGTCACTCGCATATGTCACCATGGTTGTCACTGGTGAACGTATGCCAGCCACAATTACTTGCCAGGGACTCAGGGGCACACCTACAACACCACAGCCTGTCCACACTGTATCCTAAGGCATGTAAGGCTGCATTACCTGTGTGTGTATGGGGGTCAACATGTGGTTTTTTTGGTGCCACTTGGGGGCAGCCACTCCCAGGCTATGCACTTGTTCATGGGGACAGAATCCTTTGTGTGTTGTGCACATGACCACTGTGATGTGCAACTGTTCAGTTCAGAGCATGTGGCATGGTCACATTTCCAGGTTGTGTATGTGTATGTCATGTCACATACACCCTGAGTCCCATGTGGGAAGGTATGTATGTCACAGGGTGACCCATTGCCACAATCGTGATGGCCCTCCACAGTCTGTGTGCATGTTGTGTTTCAGATGTCTCTGATTCCATGTGCACAATGGGAGACAGTCTCCACATCCACGTTGTTTGTGCATCGACTTTGATGTTGTGCGTGTGTGTGTCACAGACGTCCATGTCTGTCCTGCAAAGGCAACAGGGGCCACTACCTGTGGGAGTCATGGTTGTTTTGCTGACGTGTACATGATACGCCATGTCATGCTAGTGTCCATGTGGCAATACAGGGTCCCTGGGAATCTACCTGTCAATGAGCTGTGATGCCTGTGGCACATCTGTCCTCACTTGTCACTGTGGTGTGTGTTTGGAACGTGACAGCAGTACATGGGTACTGTGACACAGCCCAATGATTTCCCATAGCACAACCTGGAACTTGTTGTCAACACATGTTGAACTGTGATGTTAGATGTTGGCCATGTAGGTGCCATATATGTCCATACAGAACGGCACACACATCAAGTACTTGTGTCTCGTAACGATGTATCATGTGATATTGAGTATGGTCAATGCCACATATGTGGGGTGACTGACAATCTTTCTTTGTTCACCTATGCACTGCAGGGCACCAGCTGTCCATAGACTATTCCCTGACCTTGCAACCATGGTTGAACGTGACTGCATCCGACGGTACCGCTTCAACAGGCCGCTGATTGAGGAATTGGCGGTGCGGTTGGCCCCACATTTGCAACCTGGCCGGCCATACCCTACAGCGCTGACCCCCAAGGTGAAGGTGATGGCAGCCTTACACGTCTTTGCCACCGGTACCTTTCAACACACTGTGGCATCTGCTGGTGGGATGTCACAGACCATGTTCAGCCGTGTGCTACGCGATGTTTTGGAGGCAATGTTGAGATACCTGAACCAGTACATCTATTTCCCTAAACGTCAACAACTCACTGACATCAAGAGTGACTTCTATGCCCTGGGGAGGATGCCACATGTCATTGGCTCCATTGATGGGACACATGTGGCTTTGGTACCACCACAGGCACATGAGCAGGCATACAGGAACAGGAAGCATTACCATTCTATCAATGCTCTGGTGGTATGTCTTGCAGATATGAGCATCTCACATGTGTGTGTACGATTCCCAGGTTCTGCACACGATGCCTACGTGATGAGGAGTAGTCGCATCCCGAAGATGATGTCACAGATGCAGAACCAGCGTGCCTGGCTTGTCGGTGTGTACTGACTTTGTACCATTGTGTGTGTTCTGCAATGTTGTATTCCACCCTCTTTTCCAACTCAGCTAATGTGCAATTGTCTGTATGTAGGTGACTCCGGATACCCCAACATGCTGTGGTTGCTGACACCCCTCAGGAACCCTGTGACACCAGCCCAGATGCGCTACAATGAGGCACATGGTTGGACCAGGAGAGTGATCGAGCAGACATTTGGTCTCCTGAAGAGCCGCTTTCGCTGCCTGGACAAGACAGGAGGGGCCCTCCCATATGCCCCAGCAAAGGTGTGCAAGATTGTCATCGTCTGCTGCATGCTACACAACATGGCAGTGCGGAAGGAGTTGCCTCTCATCCTGGATGACGATGACCAACATCCGCCACCTGTGGAGGATCCTGGCCTGGGCCACGATGCCAGTGATGATGATGATGATGAGGGTGATGTCCGCACACAGCTAATCACCAACTTCTTCAGCTGAATGTGAGTATCCAGAGATGTCATGTCAATGATTTGAGTTTGCATGATATGTGTTGGTGGTGCTCTGTTGCTGTTTGAGTGTGGCCATGTGCTACTTGACTGGATGCGTGCAGCGATGTGTCCTTACAGGTAGTCTGTACACCCCAACAGTGTTGACATGCTAACTTGGTTTTGTGTAGGTATCTTGTGACATGTATTGGGCATGAGTATTGCAGTTCTGTCCTGTTCTTCAGTGCTTTTGACTGTGTGTCATGTCTGTCCTTCACAGGGTACTTTCAGAGTTGTTTGGTCAACTCGGATCCCCCGACACCATGATTCAACTTCCAGGGTGGAAGCAGTCGTTTCCCTACAGGTGATGTGCCACACACCCCTGGACTTTATTTCTTCTACACTTGTTGACTGTGTGGCCACTGCCACGTGGGATTACCTTGCATCTGTAGTGGAAACAACATGTTGCAAATGTGTAATAAACCTGTGCTTCACTTTGGGATGTGCGTTGTCTGTGGTCACACATCTGACTGACATTTGCTTACTGCACCTGTGGGCTAGTTAACACAGACTCTGAATAGGTGTGGTGTCTGTGCATTCCACTGTATTTCCTGGCAACATCAGTGTAGGCGATGAGTCAAATGGCCCTGGTGTGTATGTGTTGTGTAGCCCTAGTGGTGTGTCTCCCTCATATGTGTCACGTCGCCATGACTCACATGACGGTGTTGAACTTGCTGTAGCAGTTAGCATGCACAGTGTCATTTAGCAGATCATCATCTCCATGACAAAAACAACATTGGAATCAAAACAGAGGCAAGTATGGTGTATTAGTGAGTTTATTTACATACATGTGTGAGGATAGTGCACAGGATGGTGGGTGCTGTACATTGGGATTGGAATCCAAAGTTCCCATATGAGTTGGAAGTGTTGGTAGCAGAAATATCCTCTGAGTAAAGTCCACAGTCATCTGATACATTAGTCCAACTTAAACTCCCCATGTCATGTGGGAGAGTTGGGTTGCATTCGACAGGGTGAACAGTTTGCACACAAAGGAGAATTTCCAGAACAGGTGTTGGGTTCCTGGGGGATGTACATGGCCATCGGCCTCTCAGTTGTCCTTCCTCGGACAACCCCTCTTCTTTCTGGGGGGACCCTCACGTGCAGGCCGCTGCGGTGCAGAGGACTCTCCACCAGAGTCATCCTCCCTCCATGTGGCAGTTGCAGTTGTTGCGGCACCAGATGTTGTGGGCACACAGGGAGGTGTGGACATGTTGGTGCTAATCTGGCGGAGGCATGTCAATATGTCCCTCTGCACCGCTGTCAGTTCTTCCAATGTGTCCCACTTGGACTCCATGCCAGACATGTGTGTCTCCACACGGGACATGTGGGAGTCCACACGGGACATGTGGGAGTCCAAGCGGGCATGATGGGCAGCCTGCTGCTGTTGAATGTCCTTGAGGATCCCCAATACCTGGCTGACCTCTCCGTGCTATTCTGGTACGCATCAGCAATGCGTACCAGTTGTAGGTCATCATGCAGTCCAGACCCCTCTGCAAACAGCGACCTCTGCCTACCACCCCTCCCACCACCCCAGGCCACACGTGCGGGACCTGCGGTGGCACGAACAGGTGACCCTAGGCCCCCTTGGGGGTTGGTACAGGGGTTGTTGTCCGTTGCTTCACGGTGGGCTGGGGTCCCTGTGCTGTTGTCATTCAGTGTCCTTGGTCTGTCCGTGTCAGCGGGGGTGGTCTGTGTGTTGGCAGATGTTGGAGGAATGGGTGCAGGGGGTGCAGATGGTGGTCCTGCTGGTGCTGCATGATGACTCACACCGGAGGTGCCAGGTTGGTCTTCGCCATCCGATGAGGGCAGAGGCTGTTCCACACCAGAGAGCTCAGGGGCCACCGGAGCCTGGGACAGGGACTCCTCCTCATCTGCTGCTGTGTCCCCATCATCACCTGTTTTTGGAAGAGACACACAATGTATGTTATGTTTCTGCAGGCATCAATGGTTCAAACACATGACAGTTGTGACTGTACCTCTGGATGCGGCCCTGTACATTGCATTGTCCTAAGTTGTCACAGTCAGAGTTTGATATTGGTGTGGCTCATTGTCCTGCCAACCTGATGCATTTGAATGTGGATGTTGAGGTGTGTGCATGACCAGCATTGGTGGTATTTGGTTGACATCCGGACCTCCTTCCTCCCCCAGCCCAGTTATCCCACCATGAAGCATGCCACCCTTGCAGTGGGTGCAGGTTAACTCTCAGGATTTCAGTCAGTGGTGTCCTGCTGCTGGTTGGTGCCCAGTTCCCAGCAGGGCCTGGTACTCCCCACAACAGAGCACCATTGTCAGACATCTTAGAAGTGGCTTTTCACTCCCTGTGAGGTGTGCATGCTTCAGTGTGAGCTTGCTGGGCCATGTGGGTGGGGGATGTTGAGCTGTGACTACCACTCCCATCATGCTATTGCCTACACCCCCTTCCCAGCATGCCCATACTTCCTTCCTTTTGACTCTGCTTCCCTGTGGGGTAGTGTGCCTGTGCTGACAGGATGGCTGACAGTGTTGTCCTGGCGTTTGTTTGGCTGCAACTCCCAAAAGTGTCCCTGTGCTTCACACAGCATAACCCAGTGTGGTTGTTCTTTGTGGGATATTTAATTAGAGTGTGAGGCATTGCATTCTCCCAGGTGAGTTGTGTGGAGTTTGTGTTAAGGGTGTGTGTGAGAAAAGCTGCTTGTGACTATGGTCAGAGCTGTCAGTCCTCCTTCCCACCCAGCCAGATATCCCACCATGGAACGTGCTTCCATTGCAGAGAGTGCAAGTTGGCTTTCAGGATGTCAGTCAGTGGTGTCCTGCTGTTGGTTGGTGCACAGTTCCCAGCAGGGCCTTGTGCTCCCCACAGCAGTACCCAGTGTCAACCATCTTGTCAGTTCTTTTCCACTCCCTGTGATGTGAGCATGGTTCAGAGTGGTGTTGATGGGCCAATTGTGAGGGTGACCAATATCTGTGACTACAACTCCCATCATGCTATTGGCTACACTCACTTCACCTGCATACACAGAATTCCTTCCTTTCAGTGAGCTTCCCTGTGAGGTGGTGTTCTAGTGGTGGCAAAATATCTGACTGTGTTTGTTGGTTAGATTTGTGCCACTGCCTTGCTCTATTTGTTGTTAGGTTTGTACATGTCATGACACAGTTACATATCACTATGAGATGGCATGTATTGTGTTTATCTAACTAACATACACATCTTGGGATGATTATCTTTTGGTTGCTGTGGATTTGCTAAGGGTGCATGGTTTGACTATCCCCTTGACAGTGATGTGTGTGTATTGTCACACAATATTGGGTATATTGGTTGTGTACTCACCAGGCTCTGGGATGTTTGATAGTCCATGTACGCTCTCTGGTGGTAGGATGGCCTGCACCTTCTCCTCCCAGGGCCTGAGGTATACTGGTTTGGCAGGAGGGCCACTGCCGGTGCGCTGACTCAAGGCGTAATCCTTCTTGAGTAGGTCCTTGACCCTCCTGTGCACATCATACCACCTGTTCTGGATGTCTTCCTTTGTGCGCAAACATGGTGATTGTGTGTTCACCCTGTCGACGATCCTCTCCCACATCTTGGTTTTCTGCGACATGGGGGTCTGTTGGACCAATGTACCAAACAATTGTGGCTCTACCCTGAGGATTTCATCTACCAGGACTTCCAATTCACTGTCTAGGAACTTTGGATTCTTCTTTGGGGGCATGGTGATGGGTGGTGGTGGGTATTGATATGTGTGTGTGAGTGTGCAAGTGAGGGTAGGTGAGTGTAGGTTTTGCTGGGTGTATGTGAGGGTGCTATTTGGGAGGTGCTAATGGTGTGTGGCTTGTGTGATGGATGAGTTGTGAGTGGGTCTGTGGTTGCTGTCTGATGGTGTTCTGTGCTGGCAGGTCAGTTGAATTTTCAAAGGATCATGGTAGTGATTTGTGGCCTTTATATGGGTGGAGTTGTGGGTCTGTCTTTGTTCCATGTTTTTTCACCCCTGTATTTATTGACTTTGTCATTGCTTGTTTGGCCCTTTTTTTTGTATTTTTCCTTTGTGGGTTTTGGGCATGTAGGAGATGTTCTTCTGACCAAGTAGGACACTGCAGTTGGCTCGTGCGGGCTTCTCCGAGTCTTTCAAGCTGTGTTCCTGATGGGTTTCATGTGCGGCGTACGCGTCGTTCGCGGAGTATTGGGTTGCTTCGGCTCGGTTTTGTATGCGTGTCGGTCGTACGACTTGGGCTCCGTGCGACTCGGTCTGGTTTTACACGCATTGCATCGTACTGCGCGGGTCGGAGTTTGCGGGTACGTTTCTGTCGGGTTCATTCCTGGTGCGTGTCGGTCGGTTCTATTCGTGTAGGTTTCCGGCCGGATAGCTGGTTTCCGTGCGGTTCGTTCGTTCGGCTTGTGTTCCGTACGAGTCGGTCGTAATTCACATGCATTGCATCGTACTACGCGGATCGGGCAGCGCCGGTACGTGTCGGTCGGACTACATTCCCGTACCGAGTCGGTCGGTATGTTTTCCGGCCCGAATTGGAATCGGCCCCAAAGTCTGCAGCCAACATTTCCATTTCTTTTTCATTTCCCTCAAGTTAGTAAAACATATCTCTTGTAAAGCCCCCCCAGTATTTTCCGACAAGCCACAATCTGCAAACGTGCGCCAATGTACACACATTCTGCACGAGCACGGAGCCTGACAGTTACGTTCACTAATATTCAGATGTAGCTCACCAGTGTGAAAAGTCTATACACAGAGTCTGCAGACAACATTTCCATTTCTTTTTCATCTCCCTCAAGTTAATAAAACATATCTCTTGTAAAGGCCCCCCAGTATTTTTCGACAAGCCGCAATTTGCAAACGTGTGCCATTTTCTTTACGTTGGGCTGGCTGATTTTGGAACCCAATTCAACCCTGTACCTCACTCACAAAACCATGCACTCCTGTCAACATGACAAACTGCACTCCTTCTTTCTCGAAGACACCTAAATGTATACGAGGTACTTCAACCGTACCTTTCCACACAGTCTAACAAAGTACCCTAATCAATAATGCCTCTACCAGCATGTCTTAAACCTCACTTTTGTCTTGCACCACGACTATTCAGCAACTACTAACAGTCTATGTACATTTCGTAACAAATGTCAAACAGCACACTTCTGTAATAATATGTTATTTTTTTAAATAAATTCTTTTCAAACTTAAAAATATCACTCCAAAGACTTAACCACTACTACACAATACATAACACACCTTATAAATTTGTAACTCAACTCTGTAGTAGTTTTGTAGATTTTCAAATTACAGAAACGCAGGCAATATATTCTTTCTCACACAATAAATGTAATGCAGCAATCTCATCAAGGTAAAACCTTTCCCTCTATTTCCGCACAGAAATAGTTGTAAGTAACAAATAAAAATGGTTCCTTCATTATTTCAAATTGTAAAACACATTTCTATTGTTTACTCATATTAACCCTCTCTATCTGTCTTCTAAAACTCCCCAAACTGGTTCTCAAATTTTGTGGAGTAGAAACTCCCCACACACTGCCACATCGCCATGGAGCCCCGAACCCTTACGACAGTTCAGAAACCTATTTCCAATACTACTACTGCAAATTTTGAACAACACACTTCTTATAGACATACTACTGATTTTGTAAAACTAACTTTGGGGCCGATTACGATGGCGGACGGACTGTAGTCCATCCGCCATCGTGGAGGAGACCGGGACCGTCCGCAATACATGCGGCGGTCCAGCACACCAAATCAGGATGCGACCGCCACCATGGCGGTCGCATCTTGCATTTTAACATTGCGGCGGGTGCTGCTGACAGCAGCACCCGCCGCGAAGTCAAACTGGCATGTTGCGCATTTCACTGCACTACATGGGAGGCACCACAAGGTGCCTGCCACTTGGTGCAGTGAAATGTTGGGGGGTACCATGGGTACCCCCCCATTGCCCCCACACCTCCCCCCAACACAAGGGGGGCCCGCAATGGGCCCCCAAAACCAATCTCCACCAGCCTTTCAATGGCGGTTTACCCGCCATGGAAAGACTGGCTGGAGACAGCATCGTGATCTGGCGGACGGTGCCTGCTAGGCACCGCCACCATTTCATTGATGCAGACCGTTCCGCCAGGCAATCGCAACGATTGCTTGTGGCGGTTCCGTGGCGGATGGTCTTTGCGTCTGCCGCAGTCCGAACGCAATTCACTCTGCCATTGTAATGTGGCGGGGGAAAATCGCGGTCCGATTGCAGAAGGACCGCCACTGCATGGCTGGCGGTGACGGGCCTTCCGCAATCGTAATCGGCCCCTTTATTAGCTTATCAGTTGTAATTAAATGCATTTCATATTTTAATACCACATTTGTTTCAACTCCTCCCCCACTCTCCTTAATGCCAGTTTCCATACCAACAGTTTCTGCAACATTCAATGGCAGGTGCGAGTCACAAGTTCACCATATTTCATCCCGACAGTTTCTGCAACATCCGACGGTAGGTGCAGGTCACAAGCTCACCATGTTTCATACCAGCACTTTCTGCAACATTCAACGGCAGGTGCAGGTCACAAGTTCACCATATTTTTAAATTCAGGACAGTAGCTTCCAAATGGAAGTAGCAGGTATGGTTGACTTCTGAATGTATTATCGTATCCTATGTAGTGTACCTTTCAAATATTTTTTATTAACCAATCACAAACATGATTTTTCACGAAAGTAACATGCACCCTATTTTTCTGTGCACAATCTTGTTCATCAGCCAATCAATCGTCTCCTTTCTGAAAAAAGCTTCTTCTCCACCTTTTGACATATCTCTCATTCTACCAACGGACTACATCAGCTACAGACATCTTTTGATTCCTTCCACCCATCCCTTCAAGATGCTTACAGTATGGATCGTAGGGCACAGCTATGTTTTCTGTTGCAAACGTTATGCTGAACACAGAGGTATTGACAAAGACCTAGGTTTGCAAAATGTGGATATTAAATGGTTTGCACAGAGAGGATTAAAGTGGCACCAATTGTTGCCTTTGGTTAAAACCTTTTTGCAGCTCCAACCCCCTGACCTCATGATTGTGCACTGTGGTGGCAATGACCTAGGCACATTGACTGGGGTAGGTTTGGAAATGCTAATGAAGGATACCTTTGCACAATTGATGTTGCTTTTCCCTCACACTGTCTTTGTATACTCTAATATATGCCAAAGACAAAAATGGAAGTGGTCAAATCAATTCTGTCCACAGATTGAGAAAGCTAGGAAGAATGTCAATAAAGCTGTTTCTGCTTACCTCTGAGACCAAAGGATGGGCTCCACCTATACCAACAATCTACGTTTGATATGGATGACATCTACAGAAGTGATGGAGTTCATTTCACAGATCAAGGAAACAGAGTTTTTCTCAACAACCTCAAGCTGTGCATCCGCACTTACATGTAGCTTCAAGAAACTCATAATGAAAACAAGGGCTTTCTTTAGAGCCACCCTATAACACAGCCGAGCCATTTTAGGCCCCAGGCACCCCATCCCCTGGGACCTAGCCAGAAAGTTTGGGGACCGCGTGGGGAGCCCCAATGCCCACGGGGTCCCTCCCAGGTCCCCGCCTCTTGCGGGAGCCAGCATTCCTTTTGGGCAAAGGCAGCTGCTCACATGCAGCTCCCTTTGCCCAAAAGCAAATCTGCTTCCCTTCAAAGAAGCAAGAGCAAATTTCCTCCTCTCGCTTCCATAAAGCGAAGCACAAGTTTGTTATGGAAGGACAGGAGCAGAGCTCCCGGCCTGCCATAGCAAACTGCAATGTCCCGGGGGTAGTCACCACGGGTCATTGTTCGAACCGGCCCTCACAGATGGCGATACCCAGGACCATGCAAAGCTCCTCAAGACATATCGCGTGATGCGCCTCCATCAAATTTAAAGGCCCAAGAACATCGTGCTCCCTGGGGCTGGCACTCCGCAACAGACCCCCGCATTTTAATTGATAAATGCCCCGGGGAAGTAGTGGTCCCCGGGACAATGTGGGGGAAGCTTTACCCCTCCACACTTACATTTTACGTATAGCTCCGGGGAGGTGCTGCTCTCCGGAGCGCAGGGAGGACGCGTCCCCTCATATCATTATATTTGCCCCGGGAAGTGGCGGTCCCCGTCACAGAAGTAGCCCCCGCATCATAACTAAACATTGCTACCGGCAACTGGCCCACTCGGGGGCTTAATTAAACAAAGCGCGAGACACCACGCTTTGTTTTTTTGCAAACCCTACGCGAATCCCGCCGATAATATATTTAAAAAATGTTTTTTTTTACCTTTGGAGTCCCTGTGGCACCCCCTGACCACACTAGGGACTCGCACTGATCCTACCCTGCCCCTTTTCTTCTTTTTTCCCCCTTTTTCTTCCTACTCATTTCAACCGAGTCACAAAATGGCCACCAACACTTCTTGGTTTGAAGTGTTCGCAGCCAATCAGAAACAAGCTCGTGCTCAGGAGAGTTCAGCCAATCAGATCACACAATTCCCAAATACCAATATCTGTAAATGTTTAAATTTCTCAAAAAGTACTGAATGGATTTACACCATTTAAACAAAAGCGTGCTTTCTGGACCAAAGTCTACCTTTTTGTTAAAGTTGGTGTAATTCCGTTCTGCAGTTCAGGCTGTAGCCGTGTCTAAAGTTTCCTATGCAAATTAACATGGAGAAAACATGTTTTGGGACCCCCTTTTTTCTCGGCCCCCGCATGACGAATCACCCCGGAACTTTTAAGACAGCAGCTGACCTGAGTGGGCCAAAAGTTTTGAAAATTTCGTGAGGATTCGTCAAACGAGGCCAAAGTTATTGGCAAAACAAAAAACGATTTTCCTATGGAAACTAGGTCCTAACTATAACTACCTACTGGCGACCCACTGGGGTTTTATTGTGAATACTTGAAGCATCGACGCGGCAGCTCACTGTAGAAAAACTCAGCACTACAATGTCCAGCAGGCCATGAGGTTGGCCACGCCCACTGAGGCGGGGGCTCTTTACATCAAATAGTGGTGCCGTAAAGTGTTGTGTTCATGCCTTCGTCCAGAGCCTTTGAAGAAGTAGCAACACGAAACGCGTCAGGCTCGGGCTGGACTTGATTCCTGTGTTGCATGACGTTGCCCTCGCTGTACCTGCAATAAATGAATGTTGGCACATTACTCACCTGTCGTGTGGCTACTCTACAGCAGCCAATCTTGTGGTTGGATATATATATATATATATATATATATATATATATATATATATATTCTGCTAAATGGTTTCCCCTCAAGAACAATGTTGGCTCTCCTGTGGAATGCACCAATTTTTATTCAAGGAAACAGTTGAATCATCTATGTGTTTCGGCTGCCAGACGCAGCCTTGTTCACGATGATGAGCACCATTGTTACAATTCATTATATGTTTCTCTTTGTCAAGAGTAAAAATAGAGGAAAGAAACAATAAAAGGATCATACACCATGGCAAGATAAATCAGTGCCCTCTTGTAACATGCAAATGCCTTCATTCTACAATACAATGTGGCTTTTTTGTTCATTTTCTTTTCTCGCCTTTCATTCATTTTATCTCCCAATAAACATTCATAAATTAAAAAAAAATCTTACTCTATTAACTTTTTTTTTTATAAATGATTTTATTCGTCTAATAAACATAAATACTTTACTAGTCAAAATACTCTTTTGCGGGATAATTTTCCACTATAAGCCTACCTTAATAATTAGAAGAACGGCAAAAGAGCATGTTATTCACTATCCTTATTACTTAGCCAGTGCCAATTACATTGTATACAGATAGTAATTCAAAGTTAAAAAAAAGAATAAAGTGCAATTTTCCTAAAGTGCATAGTGCTAGTAAACAATTTACACCTGGTTTCCCCTGCAATAATTCCATAATTTCTCCACATCTTCCCAAGGAAACCTGTTCCATTTTTTAGAATTTTTATGAAACTACGGGGCATATTAGCAAGACCAACGTTAAAATTATCGCCGTTTTAGCGGCAGGAAACTGCCGCTAAAACGGCGATAATGGGCTTGCTAATATGCGTTATGGTATTCCAATAGAAGCCCAGGTTAGATGTCCTGCACATCTAACCTGGGCTTCTATTGGAATTCTATAACGCATATTAGCAAGCCCATTATCGCCGTTTTAGCGGCAGTTTCCTGCCGCTAAAACGGCGATAATTTTAACGTGGGTCTTGCTAATATGCCCCTACATTAGTTGGTGTTAACCTATCAGGTTTGACAAACGTAGTATCGCTCATTAGTAGTACACCTAGTATACTAATTAAATGTTTGTGAAATCTGAACCTAACTATTATTCGGCAACTCTACTCAAAAGCTACTGCCAGTGTTAGATATGGGAAAGATGGGTAGTGTACTCGCTCATTTAAGATCCTAAGAGGTGTGAGGCAGGGGTGCGTGCTTGCTCCTTTTTTATTTTCTTTATACACTAACGGGGTTGAAGCAGCACTTACTGGAGTTACATCTGATGCCCCTGCCTTTGACTCCCTAACCGTACCAATACTTGCATATGCCGATGATGCGGTATTAATCACCCGCACGGGGGTGGCCCTTCAACGATTAATAAACTCCTATGCTTCTTATATGGCCTCAGTGGGTCTAAGGGTAAGTGAAGACAAGTCTTTTGTCCTTATAGTAGGGACTCCTGCAGTAAAGAGACCGCAACTCTTTGAGTTAGGCTCAAGGAAATTAGAGATAGTCGACTCCTTCTCGTATTTAGAGGTCCACTTCGACAAAAAACAGTCTTGGGAAGCTATAAATGCCTTTGCAAATAGATTGGGCTCCAAACCACTTGCATTCATAAAGAAGATATATCAAGCAAAGACACTCTCAGCAGCAACATACGGGGTAGGCATATGGGGCATGGTTTCGGTAACGAAACTTCAAATTTTAGAGGATCGATTCAATAAGAAAGTGTTATCCCTCCCTAGTTTGTGCTCGAATTACATTTGTCATCTGGAATCAGGATTACCTTATATAACAGATACCATTAGGGTCGCCTGCTTCTTTTGTGGCATTCTATTTGGCGCAGAGATACTGTAAATTTAACCCAGCTGTTAATAAAAAATATATTGCTTTGGATAATGCACGGAAAATCCCCTGGCTTCAGTATGTTAGGTTAAACCTAGCTGCTTTAGGTCTAGAGGAATTGTTTACTACCCCCAACACGTGCAGAATAATCTCAAAGAAAAAGCTGAAGGTAATCTTCTTCTCAAAGGCGGCATATGAGTGCCAGGAAGGAAATCGGCAAAAGAACTCAGTGATGTTATACCTCCAATTACCATTGAAAATAGAGGGGGATTATTCTTTTTTAATTGCATCCAAAATGGGCAGCACAGATACATCTTGCTGAGATTCTGTTTAAACTTAATCCCGCTGATGTTAAGGTTCCCAGGGAAGAGGTATAGAAGTTCTGACTTGGCGGTATGCCCCTGTGACAAGGGGTCGGAGCAGTCCGACCTTCATATCTTCTTCTTCTGTGGGCTTTACGAGAAGGAACGAGCTAGATTCATACTCCCATTTGTAAAGAAACTTAAGATTAGTCAATTTCGCCCTTCTCTAATGTTTATAAAAAAACTCCATGATCCATTTATTTGCTTCGCGACAGCGTCCTTTTTATTAGCTTGCTTAAGAAGAAGCAAAAATGCTGCCCTTATTGCACTTGAAAAATGTTAAGGCAGTTTTATCCCTTTACATTTCTTATAGATTATTTGTTATTTTTTTAACAGGCCTTTAGGGATTTTAGACGATGCCGTGACTTTAATCTTGATCTTGATTAATTAACTTACAAGATGTATTTGAAATCAATCTGTGTACTTTAATATGGTTTTATATGTATTTTACATTCTTGTACTTTTATGATCTGTAGATTTTTAATGGATCAAATAAAGTGATTTTTTTTAAAAAGAACCTAGCTATAACGTGTTATATATTTATATCCTGCTCCAGGTACAAAGTACAGCACTCGCGGAGACTCTTCACCTAGATTTTATTAGGTTTCAATAGCACACAAGACGCGCTTCGGCGACTGCCTTTCTCAATACAAATCGGCAGCCCGTGACAGCGTCTTTTAAATTTTCATAAACACAATTCATTGGTGGTTCAAATGAGGTCTTAAAAACAAACAAAGGACTATGCCGATGGGAACGCAAAAGCAGTTCGGCCATCTTGTAACATGCAAAATTAATTATTTTCGTCATGTTTGTCATCTGTCTTATAGATTATTTATTATTTTTTTAACAGGCCTTTAGGGATTTTAGACGATGCTGTGACTTTTATCTTGATCTTGATTAATTAACTTACAAGATGTATTTGAAATCAATCTGTGTACTTTAATATGGTTTTATATGTATTTTACATTCTTGTACTTTTATGATCTGTAGATTTTTAATGGATCAAATATAGTGATTTTTTAAAAAAAGAACCTAACTATAACGTGTTCCAAGGACTTGGATTTCGGGACTGTGGTTTGCCATATATATATATATATATATATATATATATATATACTTAAAAAACCAAAGGTTTCGGGGACGTTTTAGTTAGGAAAGAGAATTAAAAAAACCTTTGAAATTCACTGAAAAAAACAAAGGTTACAGGGATGTTATAGTTAGGTTCAGATTTCAAAAATAATTAATTAGTATACTAGGTGTACTAGTAATGAGCAATACTACTTTTAACATATAATATGTGAGTGGCTGTGTGTATCCGTGTGTGAGTGGGTGTCTGAGTGGCTATATGGGTGTGTGAGTGAGTGTGTGAGTGACTGTATGGGTGTATACATGGGTGTGCGAGCAGCCTTGTGGATGAGTGAGTGGCAGTGTGAGTGGCTGTATTGGTGAATGAGAGGGTGCATGAGTGACTGTAAGGGCGTGTGACTGAATTGCTGTATGAGTGAGTGACTGGGTGTGTAAGTGTGCTGTATGAGTGAGTGGCTTGAGTGGGAGTTTGGTTAAGTGAGTTGGTGTATTAGATAGTATGTGTCTGTGTTAATGGCTGTTTGGGTGAGTGAACGGGTATGCGAGTACTTGTATGGATGTGTGAATGGGTATGTAAGTGGTAGTGTGGGATTATGAGTGATTGTGTGGTAGGTTGTATGGGTGAGTGAGTGGCTGTGTTGAGAGGCTGTATGGGTGAGTGAGTGGGTGTGTGAGAGGCTGTATAGGTGAAAAAGTGGTTGGGTAGTAACTGTATGGGTGTGTGTGGCTGTGTGAGTGGCTGTATAGGTGAGTGACTAGTTGTATTAGTAGCTGTATGGGTGAGTGGGTGGTTGTATGAGTGGCTGTATGAGTGAATGAGTGGGTGTGTGAGGGGCTCTATAGATGAGTAAGTGGATGTATGAGTACTTGTATGGGTCTGTGACTGGGTATGTGACTGGGTATGTGACTGGTTTGGGTGTCTGAGTCGGTATACAAGAGGGTGAATGGGGTGTAAGTGGGTGAGTGAGTGGTTCTGTACCAGGCCACAGCAAATAGCTATGTCCCTGAGACATAGCAGGATCCGGCCCTGGGGGGTGGCAGTCCTCAGGGCCATCTGTGGCTCAAGGAGGGGGCTGTGCGGCCCACCTCCTTTCTTGGATTTGGCCCCGGGGAGGTGGTGATCCCCAGGACACTTGGATCACCTGCATCCATACTTTAGAGTGCCCTGGGGAGGTGGCGGTCCTCACTGCTGATGGGTGTCCACGAGGCCCCCCACATTCAATTAAAGAAAGGTCCCAGGGAGTAGGTGGTCCCCAGGGCTACAGGGGGGTCATGCAGCCCTCCTGCATTCAATGAAAGTAAAGCCCTGTGGAGGTGTTGGCCCCTGGACTGCAGGGGGCCCATGTGGCCCCACCACATTGATTTCAATTAGAGCTCCTGGGAGGTGACAGTCCCCAAGGCTGCAGTGGGGGTCCAAGCGCCCCCCTGCATTCCATGAAAGTAAAGCCCTGTGGAGGTGGCAGCACTTAGGACTGCAAGGGAGTCCGTGTGGCCCCCCTGCATTGATTTCAAATAAAGCCCTGGGGAGGTGGCGGTCCCCGAGTCTGCGGGGGGCTGGGCGGCCCCCCACATTAAGTTATTGTTGTTTGCCCCAAGGAGTTGGTGGTCCCTGGGGCAACGTGGGTTCTGCGTGGGCACCCCAGCATAATTCAAAAGCAGTGCCCCCGGGATTTGGCCCAACCAGGGGCTTCCTTAAAAAGAAATGCAGGAGCCCATACTTCATTTTCTTTTTCAATTTTGCCACAAATCTGTGGTTTTGCAGTGAAATTAACAACAAAATGTTTTTTTTAACCCCTAGCCGGGTCCCTGTGGGACCCCTACGTGACTCGTAGGGGGTCAGGATATTCCTATCCTGCCTCCCTTTCTTTATTTGTTTACATTGTTTGTGGGTCTCAGCTCACGCTGAGTCCCAAGATGGCTGCCTACACTTTCTGGTTCAAGTGTTGGCAGCCAATTAGTTTTCAACAAGGGGACTGCTGGATCCACGTAGAATCGGCATCCCTATATATACAAATTTAGATTTCCTTTAATATTTCCAAAACTACTGAACAGATTTACACCAAATCACAAAAGTCACAATCTGTGGACCAAAAGCTGGCTTTCTGCCAAATCTATTGTAATTCTTTCCAACGCTTCGAGCTGTAGGCTTGTTCAGAGATCATATGGGAATTAACATGGGAAAAATGCATTTCGGACCCTCTTTTTTCTTGGCCCCCCACTTGGCGAACTACCCCAAAACTATCCAGACAGCAGCTAAACTAATGGGCAAATTGTTGGGGAAACTTTCATGAAGATTCATCAACCTGCACCAAAGATATAGGCAACTGAAAATCACCTTTTTGCTAGAAACTAGGTTATAACTCTATCTACCTGTGGTGACTGCCAGTAGGTAATATATGTGTGTATATGTATTTGTGTATATATATATATTATCTACTGGCGGTCGCCAGTAGATAGTTATAGTTAGGACCTATTTTCCATAGGAAATCCGCAACATTCTATTTGAAATAACTCTTGCGTCGGTTGACGAATCTTCGCGAAGTTTTCAAACTTTATGGCCCGCTCCGGTCCGCTCCTACCCTGAAAGTTTCGGGGTGATTCGTCAAGCAGGGGCCGAGAAAAAGGGGGTCCAAAACGTGTTTTCCCCATTCATTTTCCCATAGGAAACTTTAGCCACGGCTACAGCCCGAACTGCTGAACGGAATTACACAAAATTTGGCAAAGAGGTAGTTCTTGGTTCAGAAAGAACCCTTTTTGTTAAATGGTGTAAATCCGTTCAGTAGTTGCGGAGAAATTAAAAAAATAAGAGTCAAAAAATCAATTTCCCATAGGAAACTTTATGCAAGGCTACAGCCCGAACTGCTGAACGGAATTACACCAAATTTGGCAAAGAGGTAGTTCTTGGTTCAGAAAGAACCCTTTTTGTTAAATGGTGTAAATCCGTTCAGTAGTTGCTGAGAAAATCAAAAGTAAAAACACATATATATCTGGGCGGAGCCTAACCACACATGTCATCGTGAGATCTGATTGGCTGTCAGCACTTCATCCTGGAATTGCTGGCAGCCATCTTGGGACCAATATAAATGATAGTGCCCCATTGAAATGCATTGTAGTGAATCGAAGATTTTGAGGGTTACCAAAAGGAGAACTATAAAGGGTGATAACAGACTTTAGTTACATTAGAATTCATTTGTTGATGGTACCATACTAATTTCAGGAATTGTGGTGTGTTCTAAGGTGATTTTACCCTGTGAAAAACCTTCTGCTGGGATATCATGAATCATGTTTGAGAGAAAACTATTTTCACATGCTTGTCCCATACAGTTTTGGAAGGTGCTCCAGAAGCTAAAATGAGAGCATATTTTCTGTAAATTCACATTATCTTTCTCAGTCATGTGAGAATGAAGTCTGACATTCTCAGTAAAACATGTACATCCAACAAGGGCAGAGACTGTCAGTTGATTCCTTTGTGTTCTACTGCAGCTTCCCAGAGTGTTCTAAAGAACAACTAGAGTGCTAACAGCCTTACTTATGACAAAAGTATGGCACACCTGAAGCCATCTTGATTGGAATAAACTGGTAACACTTAAAACATTTAATTTAAAAAGGAACAAAATGATGGGGTTCATCTTGTCATAGAAATTATGGTTAGTGCTCTGGAAAGAAAAATTAGGACATGTTTCAAGTGTGATCTCAAATATCTTCCTGTTATATTTCAACAGGAGCAGCCTGTCAGTTGATGCCTTTGTGTTCTACTGCAGCTTCCCAGAGTGTTCTAAAGAACAACTAGAGCGCTAACAGTCTTACTTATGACAAACGTATGGCACACCTGAAGCCATCTTGATTGGAATAAACTGGTAACACTTAAAACATTTAATTTAAAAAGGAACAAAATGAGGGGTTCATTTTGCCATAGAAATTATGGTTAGTGCTGTAGAAAGAAAAATTAGGACATGTTTTAAGTGAGATCTCAAATATCTTCCTGTTATATTTCAACAGGAGCAGCCTGTCAGTGGATGCCTTTGTGTTCTACTGCAGCTTCCCAGAGTGTTCTAAAGAACAACTAGAGTGCTAACAGCCTTACTTATGACAAAAGTATGGCACACCTGAAGCCATCTTGATTGGAATAAACTGGTAACACTTAAAACATTTAATTTAAAAAGGAACAAAATGACGGGGTTCATTTTGCCATAGAAATTATGGTTAGTGCTGCAAAAGAAAATGTAGTGCATGTTTTAAGTGAGATCTCAAATCCTCTTCTATTTCATTAGAAAATTCTGATATGCAGACTGAAACAATCACTTTCAATACCAGCAGTAGACTTCCAGTTAACTCCTTGGTGAGCAGTAGCTTTACTACAGTGATCTAATGAACAACTAGAGTGCTAACATTCTGAATTTATGGCAAATGTGTGACACATCTGAATGCCTTCTTGATGGAATCAAAGTAAAACACTGAAAGCATTTCCTACTGAGGAGACTGCAGTAAATGAGGAAATTAGGAAACTTCATAACAAAGAAGTCTTCCAAGATGGCCACCAGTGAAAAAAGAGCCCAAATGTAGCACAAATATTACCCAGATGTAGCCCACATATAGCCCAATGACAAAAGTGTGCAAAACACTTTTTATTTTTAGTTTTTGCAGTTTTATGTAGTGCAGACTGGTCAGGTATTGGAGCGTTGCATCTTAAAACATGACCCCCTACACTACAAAAACACCACTGCACTACCCTAAACCCTAAAACACTACCCCCAGCACGACCCCCTACACTACACAAGCACCACTGCACTATCCTAAACCCTAAAACACTACCCCCAGCATGACCCCCTACACTACACAAACACCACTGCACTAGCCTAAACCCTAAAACACTACCCCACCACCACTGCACTAACCTAAATCCTAAAACACTACCCCCAGCATGACCCCCTACACTACCCAAACACCACTGCACTACCCTAAAACATGACCCCCTACACTACACAAACACCACTGCACTACCCTAAACCCTAAAACACTACCCCCAGCACGACCCCCTACACTACACAAACACCAATGCACTACCTTAAACCCTAAAACACTACCCCCAGCACGACCCCCTACACTACCCAAACACCACTGCACTAACCTAAATCCTAAAACACTACCCCCAGCACGACCCCCTACACTACCCAAACACCACTGCACTACCCTAAAACATGACCCCTATACTACACAAACACCACTGCACTACCCTAAACCCTAAAACACTACCCCCAGCATGACCCCCTACACTACACAAGCACCACTGCACTACCCTAAACCCTAAAACACTACCCCCAGCACGACCCCCTACACTGCCCGAACACCACTGCACTTCCTAAACCCTGAAACACCAGCCCCTGCACGACCCCCTACACTGCCCGAACACCACTGCACTGCCCTAAACCCTGAAACACCAACCCTAGCACGACCCCCTACACTGCCCGAACACCACTGCACTGCCCTAAACCCTGAAACACCACCCCCTTCACGACCCCCTATACTGCCCGAACACCACTGCACTGCCCTAAACCCTAAAACACCACCCCCAGCACGCCCCCTACACTGCCCGAACACCACTGCACTGCCCTAAACCCTGAAACACTACCCCCAGCAAGACCTCCTACATTGCCCGAACACCACTGCACTGCCCTAAACCCTGAAACATCACCCCCAGCAAGACCCCCTACACTGCCCAAACACCACTGCCCTAAACCCTGAAACACCACTCCCAGCATGACCACCTACACTGCCCGAACACCACTGCACTGCCCTAAACCCTGAAACACCACCCCCTGCACTACCCCCTACACTGCCCGAACACTACTGCACTGCCCTAAACCCTGAAACACCACCCCTGCACGACCCCCTACACTGCCCGAACACTACTGCACTGCCCTAAACCCTGAAACACTACCCCCAACAAGACCCCCTACACTGCCCGAACACCACTGCACTGCCCTAAACCCTGAAACATCACCCTCAGCAAGACCCCTACACTGCCCGAACACCACTGCCCTAAACCCTGAAACACCACCCCCAGCAAGACCCCCTACACTACCCGAACACCACTGCACTGCCCTAAACCCTGAAACACCAGCCCCAGCACGGCCCCTACACTGCCCGAACACCACTGCACTGCCCTAAACCCTGAAACACCACCCCCTGCACGACCCCCTACACTGCCCGAACACCACTGCACTGCCCTAAACCCTGAAACACCACCCCAGCACGACCCCCTACACTGCCTGAACACCACTGCACTGCCCTAAACCCTGAAACACCACCCCCTGCACGATCCCCTAACTGCCCTAAACCCTGAAACACCACCCCCAGCATGACCCTCTACACTGCACGAACACCACTGCACTGCCCTAAACCCCGAAACACTACCCCCAGCAAGACCCCCTACACTGCCCGAACACCACTGCACTGCCCTAAACCCTGAAACATCTCCCCCAGCAAGACCCCCTACACTGCCCGAACACCACTGCCCTAAACCCTGAAACATCACCCCCAGCAAGACCCCTACACTGCCCGAATACCACTGCACTGCCCTAAACCCTGAAACACCACCCCCAGCATGACCCCCTACACTGCCTGAACACCACTGCACTGCCCTAAACCCAGAAACACCACCCCCAGCACGACCCCCTACACTGCCCGAAAACCACTGCACTGCCCTAAACCCTGAAACACCACCCCCAGCACGACCCCCTACACTGCCCGAACACCACTGCACTGCCCTAAACCCTGAAACACCACCCCCTGCACGACCTCCTACACTGCCGGAACACCACTGCACTGCCCTAAACCCTGAAACACCACCCCCAGCACAACCCCCTACACTGCCCCTACACTGCCCGTACACCACTGCACTGCCCTAAACCCTGAAACATCAACCCCAACAAGACCCCCTACACTGCCTGAACACCACTGCCCTAAACCCTGAAACACCACCCCCTACACTGCACGAACACCACTGCACTGCCCTGAACCCTGAAACACCACCTCCAGCAAAACCCCTACTCTGCCTGAACACCATTGCTCTGCCCTAAATCCTGAAACACTAGCCCCAGCACGACCCCCTACACTGCCCGAACACCACTGCACTGCCCTAAACCCTGAAACACCACCCCCAGCACGACCCCCTACACTGCCCGAACACCACTGCACTGCCCTAAACCCTGAAACACCAGTCCCAGCAAGACCCCCTACACTGCCCGAACACCACTGCACTGCCCTAGACTCTGAAACACCAGCCCCAGCAAGACCCCCTACACTGCCCGAACACCACTGCACTGCCCTAAACCCTGAAACACCAGCCCCAGCATGACCCCTACACTGCCCGAACACCACTGCACTGCCCTAAACCCTGAAACACCAGCCCCAGCACGACCACCTACACTGCCCGAACACCACTGCACTGCCCTAAACCCTGAAACACCAGCCCCAGCACGACCCCCTACACTGCCCGAACACCACTGCACTGCCCTAAACCCTGAAACACCAGCCCCAGCACGACCCCCTACACTGCCCGAACACCACTGTACTGCCCTAAACCCTGAAACACCAGCCCCAGCACGACCCCCTACACTGCCCGAACACCACTGCCCTAAACCCTGAAACACCACCCCCTGCATGACCCCCTACACTGCCCGAACACCACTGCACTGCCCTAAACCCTGAAACACCACCCCCTCCTACACTGCCCGAACACCACTGCACTGCCCTAAACCCTGAAACACCACCCCCTGCACCGCCCCCTACACTGCCCGAACACCACTGCACTGCCCTAAACCCTGAAACACCACCCCAGCACGAACCCATTTACTGCTCGAACACCACTGCACTGCCCCAAACCCTGAAACACCACCCCCAGCACGACCCCCTACACTGCCCGAACACCACTGCCCTAAACCCTGAAACACCACCCCCTGCATGACCCCCTACACTGCCCAAACACCACTGCACTGCCCTAAACCCTGAAACACCACCCCCAGCACGACCCCCTACACTGCCCGAACACCACTGCACTGCCCTAAACCCTAAAACACCACCCCCAGCATTACCCCTACACTGCCCAAACACCACTGCACTGCCCTAAACCCTAGAACACTACCCCCAGCACGACCCCTACACTACCCAAACACCACTGCACTACCCTAAACCCTAAAATACTACCCCCAGCACAACCCCCTACACTACCCGAACACGACTGCACTGCCCTAAACCCTCAAACACTCCACCCAGCACGACCCCTACACTACCCGAACACCACTGCACTGCCCTAAACCCTAAAACACTCCCCCAGCACGACCCCCTACACTACCCGAACACCACTGCACTGCCCTAAACCCTAAAACACTCCCCCAGCACGACCCCCTACACTACCCAAACACCACTGCACTGCCCTAAACCCTAAAACACTACCCCGCATGACCCCTACACTACCCAAACACTAATGCACTACCCTAATCCCTAAAACACTACCCCCGCATGACCCCCTACACTACCCTATACCCTAAAACACTACCCCCCGCACGACTCCCTACACTACCCAAAGACCACTGCACTACCCTAAACCCTAAAACACGACCTCCTACACTACACAACCACTGCACTACCCTAAACCCTAAAACACTACCCCCTACACTACAAAAACACCACTGCACTACCCTAAACCCTAAAAAACGACCCCCAGCACGAACCACTACACTACCCAAACACCACTGCACTACCCTAAACCCTAAAAAACTACCCCCAGCAGTACCCCTACACTACCCAAACACCACTGCACTACCCTAAACCCTAAAACTCTACCCCCAGCAGTACCCCTACACTACCCAAACACCACTGCACTACCCTAAATCACTACCCCCAACACGACCCCTACACTACCCAAACACCACTGCACTACCCTAAAACACTACCCCCAGCACGACCCCCTACACTACCCAAACACCACTGCACTACCCTAAACCCTAAAACACTCCCCCAGCACGACTCCCTACACTACCCAAACACCACTGCACTACCCTAAACCCTAAATCTACCCCCAGCATGACCCCCTACACTACACAAACACCACTGCACTACCCTAAACCCTAAAACACTACCCCCAGCACGACCCTCTTCACTACCTAAACACAACTGCACAATTTGTTACAGGCGTTGCAACGCAGGCTTGTGGTGCTTACTGGAAGTACCTAGTGGGCTAGTTGGGCCCCAGGGACCCTCAGGATTCAAGGTAACCTAATCCCCCAACTTAAAACGCACCACGGGGCGCGTTTGCACAGTGGTGAAGGGAGGGGCGGGGCCTCAGGTGACATGTGCGCAAACACGCCCTGTGGTGCGTTTTAAGTTGGGGAATTAATTCCCTTTGAATCCTGAGGGACCCTGGGGGCCAACTAGTCCACCAGGTACCTTCAGTAAGCACAACAGAGTTGCGTTGCAGAGAGGTGAAAAAGGTGAGTGGCCTCGGAACGCCTCTCTGCAACTCAGCTCTGTGGTCCTAACTGTAGGTACCTGGGGGGCTAGTTGGGCCCCAGGGACCCTCAGGAATTCAAGGGACTTAATCCCGCAGCTTAAAACACGCCACGGGGTGCGTTTGCACACATGTCACCTCAGGCCCCCTCCCTTCACCACTGTGCAAACGCGCCCTGTAGCGCGTTTTAAGAGGTAGTTTTAATCCCCTGCCCTATTATGTACTAGGGACTTGCAGAGGAGGTCATGCTAATCACAGGGGTACCCCAACGCATAGTGTTCCCTAGTGTATGTAGGTGTTTTCACTGTATTCTAAGTGTCTTTTAGCATAGCACTGGCTCTGGTTAGTCAGAGTCAGTTACCACCAGTACCCGTTTGAAAAAGTTGTGGGCACAGGATGATTTTGCAACAAGGCCTCTTTCTGCTCCTCTGTTGGTTCTTTCTGCACATCTTTTGCTTCTTTCTGTGCGTTTTTCTTCTTTCTTCACATGTCCTACCTCTGTAGGCATAGTTAGAAACTAGCATTTAAAAAAACCTTTGAAATTCACTTAAAAAATCATAGGTTTCAGGTACGTTATAGTTAGAAATTAGCATTTAAAAAACCTTTGAAATTCACTGAAAAAACCATAGGTTTCAGACACGTTATAGTTAGAAATTAGCATTTAAAAAACCTTTGAAATTCACTGAAAAAACCATAGGTTGTAGGGACAGTTATAGTTAGTTGGACATTTCACTCGTACAAAACCATAGAAATTCCCCGTTATAGTTAGTTCAGCTAACTATAACTCGCGCCCACAATGCACTGCTGATGACGTCACATATTACATCACTCATGACATGGTCAGTGACATCACTGATGACATCACTGATGACATCTCAAATGACATCACTGATGACATCATCCATGTGATAATTTCATGCATCTTCTCACACCCTAATATAACTTTTGATATACCCACTCTAAATTACAGACTGCCATTCTCAAAACCATAGACACTCCAACACCAAAAACTACATACCCACTCACTGATTCTTAGGTCTACACACACATCCACTCACTCACCCGTACAGTCACTCCTACTTAGTCACTCAGTACAGGACTATCATATGCACTCATACACCTATATAAACACTCACACACCGCCACTCATCCATAGAGGTACTCACACACCTAGTCAGTCATGCAAAAAACTTAATCACACACCCATTTACTCACCTATACAGTTATACACACACCAGCTCACTTACTCATACAAATACTAGCACATTCTTACGCTCTTATACAATTACTGATACAAGTACACACTCTTCCATACAGCCTCTCTCACAATGACACACTCTCACTTATAGCCATTTATATACTCCAACACACATATATACTGCCTTTCACATATGTAGTTACTCACACATGTACCACTGAGATATACATTCAATCACTAACACACCCATACACACACTCACCCACCCATACAGTCCATCACAGATGCACTCTTGAAACCATGCACCCAGTGAATCACCAACTCACACATCTATGCACAGAGTCACACACACCCCACCCACACAAACACTCAGGCACCCATACAGATACTCAGACAATCAATCAATAACCCATGTAGACACTCATGTAGCTATTCAGAAAGCCATGCAGCCGCTTACAAACCAACAGACAGACGGATACAGACATTCACACAGTTTAGTCACTAACCCATGCATTCAGTAAGATACATTTAATCACTCACTTGTAGAGTCAGTCACTCACGTACTAAATCATCCATTCAGACACTTATACACCCACTCATTCTTCAATACGCCTTTCCCTATATATATTAAACATATTTAAACTTTACAGAAACACACAGTCACTGGATGATGTCATCAGTGATGTCATCAGTGATGTCATTTGAGATGTCATCAGTGATGTCATCAGTGATGTCACTGACCATGTCATGAGTGATGTAATATGTGACGTCATCAGCAGTGCATTGCGGGTGCGCGAGTTATAGTTAGCTGAACTAACTATAACGGGGGAATTTCTATGGTTTTGTACGAGTGAAATGTCCAACTAATTATAACTGTCCCTACAACCTATGGTTTTTTCAGTGAATTTCAAAGGTTTTTTAAATGCTAATTTCTAACTATAACGTGTCTGAAACCTATGGTTTTTTCAGTGAATATATATATATATGTATATATATATATATATATATATATATATATATATATGAGATGATTCCTCGTTCACAGCAGTCTTCTCAAGACAAAACGAGAGTGGACCCAGGTATAGTGCAAAGTCTATATATATATATATTCACTGAAAAAACCATAGGTTTCAGGCACGTTATAGTTAGAAATTAGCATTTAAAAAACCTTAGAAATTCACTGAAAAAACCATAGGTTTTAGGGACAGTTATAGTTAGTTGGACATTTCACTCGTACAAAACCATAGAAATTCCCCGTTATAGTTAGTTCAGCTAACTATAACTCGCGCCCACAATGCACTGCTGATGACGTCACATATTACATCACTCATGACATGGTCAGTGACATCACTGATGACATCACTGATGACATCTCAAATGACATCACTGATGACATCATCCAGTGACTGTGTGTTTCTGTAAAGTTTAAATATGTTTAATATATATAGGGAAAGGCATATTGAAGAATGAGTGGGTGTATAAGTGTCTGAATACATGATTTAGTAGGTGCGTGACTGACTCTATAAGTGAGTGATTAAACGTATCTTACTGAATGCATGGGTTAGTGACTAAACTGTGTGAATGTCTGTATCCGTCTGTCTGTTGGTGTGTAAGCGGCTGTATGGGTTTGTGAATAGCTACATGAGTGTCTACATGGGTTATTGATTGGTTATCTGAGTATCTGTATGGGTGCCTGAGTGTTTGTGTGGGTGGGGTGTGTGTGACTGTACATAAATGTGTGAGTGGGTGATTCACTGGGTGCATGGTTTCAAGAGTGCATCTGTGATGGACTGTATGGGTGGGTGAGTGTGTGTATGGGTGTGTTAGTGAGTGAATGTATATCTCAGTGGTACATGTGTGAGTAACTACATATGTGAAAGGCAGTATATATGTGTGTTGGAGTATATAAATGGCTATAAGTGAGAGTGAGTGATTGTGAGAGTGGCTGTATGGATGAGTGTGTACTTGTATCTGTGATTGTATAAGAGCGTAAGAATGTGCTAATATTTGTATGAGTAAGTGAGCTGGTGTGTGTATAACTGTATAGGTGAGTAAATGGCAGTGTGATTAATTATTTGCATGACTGACTAGGTGTGTGAGCACCTCTATGGATGAGTGGCGGTGTGTGAGTGTCTATGTAGGTGTATGAGTGCATATGATAATCCTGTACTGAGTGACCGTAAGTATGAGTGACTGTACGGGTGAGTGAGTGGATGTGTGTGTAGACCTAAGAATCAGTGAGTGGGTATGTAGTTATTGGTGTTGGAGTGTCTATGGTTTTGAGAATGGCAGTCTGTAATTTAGAGTGGGTGTATCAAAGGTTATATTAGGGTGTGAGAAGATGCATCAAATTATCACATGGATGATGTCATCAGTGATGTCATCAGTGATGTCATCAGTGATGTCACTGACCATGTCATGAGTGATGTAATATGTGACGTCATCAGCAGTGCATTGCGGGGCGCGAGTTATAGTTAGCTGAACTAACTATAACGGGGAATTTCCATGGTTTTGTACGAGTGAAATGTCCAACTAACTATAACTGTCCCTAAAACCTATGGTTTTTTCAGTGAATTTCTAAGGTTTTTTAAATGCTAATTTCTAACTATAATGTGCCTGAAACCTATGGTTTTTTTCAGTGAATTTCAAAGGTTTTTAAATGCTAATTTCTAACTATAACGTGTCTGAAACCTATGGTTTTTTCAGTGAATTTCAAAGGTTTTTTAAATGCTAATTTCTAACTATAACGTGCCTGAAACCTATGGTTTTTAAGTGAATTTCAAAGGTTTTTTAAATGCTAGTTTCTAACTATGCCTACAGAGGTAGGACATGTGAAGAAAGAAGAAAAAACGCACAGAAAGAAACAAAAGAAATGCAGAAAGAAGTAACAGAAGTCTACAAAGACGAAGAAAAGAGCAGGAAGAAGCAAGACATGTGCAGAAAGAACCAACAGAGGAGCAGAAAGAGGCCTTGTTGCAAAATCATCCTGTGCCCACAACTTTTTCAGACGGGTACTGGTGGTAACTGACTCTCACTAACCAGGCCTAGAGCCAGTGCTATGCTAAAAGACACTTAGAATACAGTGAAAACACCTACATACACTAGGGAGCACTATGCGTTGGGGTACCCCTGTGATTAGCATGACCTCCTCTGTAAGGCCCTAGTACATAATAGGGCAGGGGATTAAAACTTCCTCTTAAAACGCGCCCCGGGGCGCGTTTGCACAGTGGTGAAGGGAGGGGGGGCCTGAGATGACATGTGTGCAAACAAGCCCTGTGGCCGTTTTAAGTTGGGAGATTAAGTCCCCTTGAATCCTGAGGGTCCCTGGGGTCCAACTAGCCTACTAGGTACCTCCAGTAAGCGCCACAGAGCTGCGTTGCACAGAGGTGTAAAAAGGGGCGTGGCCTGGACCACCTCTCTGCAACGCAGCCCTGTGGTGCGCACTGGAGGTATCTGGTGTTCTAGTTGGCCCCCAGGGTCCCTCAGGATTCAAGGGGAATTAATTCCCCAACTTAAAACACGCCACAGGGCGTGTTTGCACACATGTCACCTGAGGCCCTGCCCCCTCCCTTCACCACTGTGCAAACGCGCCCTGTGGCGCGTTTTAAATTGGGGTATTAGGTCAACTTGAATCCTGAGGGTCCCTGGGGCCCAACTAGCCCACCAGGTACTTCCAGTAAGGTGGCGGTCCCCGGGGCGTGTGGGGGGCGGTCCCCGGGGCTGCGGGAGGGGCAGTGTGCCCCCACGATTATAATTGATTTAAGCCCCAGGGGGTGGCCGTCCCCGGGGCTTGGGGGGGCCTTAGAGGCCCCCCAAACTCTAAAAAAACAAGCCCCAGGGGGTGGCGGTCCCCGGGGCTGCGGGGGGGCCATGTGCCCCCGCAAATATTTTTGCAAAGCCCCGGGGGGTGGCGGTCCCCGGGGCAGTGTGGGGGGGATTGGGGCCCCCCCACACATTTCTTTACTGCCCCCGGGACCTGGCCCACCCGGGGGCTTCAATTAAACGAAGCGCGGCCGGATTCGCGCACCCAGCGCAAATTTGGCCGATTTAAGAAGAAAAAAAATGTTTTTTGGGCCCTGGGGGTCCTTGTGGGACCCCCTGAGCAGGCCTAGGGGGTCAGGGTGTTTCTACACTGCCCCCTTTTCTTGTTTTGCACCTTAGTTTTTCTGTTTTCTTGTGCCTCGGTTACCGAGGCACAAGATGGCTGCCAACACTTCCTGGTTTGGAGTGTTGACAGCCAATTAGCATGAAGCTCGTGATCGGGAGGGTGCGCGGATCCTCCACGGCCATAGATATCGACACTTTTATTTTTTGAATTTCTCAGGAACTACTGAACGGATTTACACCATTCCAAAAAAAGGGCGCTTTCTGAACCAAGCACTACCTTTTTGCCAAATTTGGTGTAATTCCGTTCAGCAGTTTTGGCTGTAACCGTGTCTAAAGTTTCCTATGGGAAATTGATTTTTTGACCTCTATTTTTTGATTTTCTCCGCAACTACTGAACGGATTTACATCATTTAAAACAAGCATTGAAAATGCAATAGGTCTCGCCTTTGATTAAGTTAAAGCCATTTGCTTTGCTAATGGTATTCTATAGCAAAGCAAATAGCTTTAACTTAATGGAAGGCGAGACCTATTGCATTTTTAGGTCTCGCCTGAGCCAGCGCATGCGCTGCTCTGGCGAGAGTTTTAGTAAGCGGGTTTTGGAAGTGCAAACAGCACTGGCGACCAGCTTGCGTTCACGTGAGCGTGCACGCGCGTCACGGGTCATTTTCGCAGCTTTGAAGTAAAGAAATAGATTACTTTTCTATTTCTTTACTTTTACTATAATCGCGGCACCTGCGCTTTACTTTTAACATTAAAAGTAAGCGCGGGTGTAACGATGCTAGCAAAAGTAAAGAAATAGAAAAATAATCTATTTCTTTACTTTGCTATAATCGCGGCACCCGCGCTTTACTTTTAATGTTAAAGCGCTTTACTTTTAACATTAAAAGTAAAGCGCGGTGTCAGCGATTATAGCAAAAGTAAAGAAATAGATTATTTTTCTATTTCTTTACTTTTGCTATAATCACGGCACCCGCGCTTTACTTTTAATGTTAAAGCGCTTTACTTTTAATGTTAAAGCGCTTTACTTTTAATGTTAAAAGTAAAACGCGGGTGCCGCAATTATAATGGTGTAGCCAATAGGTCTCGCTTTTGGGACCTTATAAGTATTTAGTTATGCAACTGTTGCATGGCTAAACACTTATAAGGTCCCAAAGGCGAGACCTATTGGCTATGCCAATGCTTGTTAATGCTTGTTTTAAATATGGTGCTGTCTGTTCTATGGCGATTTTTGCTGCTATGGTCTTATTTTTTTTTTGTTGCATATTTATATAGCGCGAACTCGACCCGAAGGTATTGGAGCGCTTTACATGAGCACCGTATTTACATTACACATTCAGGCACGGGGAGATTAAGTGATTTACCCAGAATCACAGGATGTGGACGCGGCCCCGAGGCTCGAACCCTGGTTTCCAGCACCAAAGTCGGCAGTCTAGCCAATGGACGACATCCACTCCTCATCTTAATAACCTCGGCACCCACAGCCACTTTTAGTAACCGCGGAGCACTCCTGTGTCTACTGCTAATCTCAAGTACTTTTTAGTGTATCAAAGGTAATGTGATAATACTGTTTTAAAAGTTGTTAAGGTATTTTAACTCCTTTTATGTGCTTGTGTTACTCCGATATTGCTTTATATCCATGCCTCATGTATTGCTTCTAAATAGAGAATTTGCACTGACATTGTTACGATTTTCATTAATCATACAATAAAAGTTATTGACTGTGCACTAGATGGAGCTCTGCAACCCTTGATTCGGCCCTTTCGGGTGATGCAAGTGCTGCTGAAATGGCGGACTTGTGGTTACGTGGAAGAGGAGCCAGCAATTGTTCACCGAAAACGAAAGTGCCAGGAGATAGAGAGCTATAAACTCTGCTGTGCTCTCTTTTCTTGTGGTGCAGTCATTGGTTACTAAGCAGTATCCTGTAGGGGCGCTGTTGTTTATCACTGGCTTTCCAGGATCACAACACGCACATAGCTTCCTATCTGCTTACGTGTTACATGTTGGGTGAATACATGTAAAGTGTCCTGTTTCTCTTGTAATTGGTTCATAGTTTGGAACCCAGTTTTGGTAATAATATTTATGGCGCTCAACCCCAGATGTCCGATTATCGCATTAGGCAGAGAATGAGGATAACACGAGCAAAGTTCAGAGCTAATAAGTATTTTATTGAGATGTAGCATGCACCCTCCGAATGTGAACCCAACTCGTATTTTGAGAGTTTGTATATCCGGGAGGGCAGTGTCAGAATCGGCACATCCGTGCATTCAGTAAGCTGAGAGAGTCTTGTTGCATGCTGCCTTCTATTGGAATCTCACCCGCATTGGTTAGGCTACGCTCGTATGGACTTGGGAAACGGGAGAGAAGTGTTTGCAGTCACGAGGCAGTCCTGGTTTATGGTACTGTGTGTCTGTGTTCCAGTCACTGGGCTTCCTTTTAGAAATCTTTGTGTTGAGCTGTTTGTTCAGCTGGTTCACTTTCAATGAACCAAGACGAAAACTCCCAGAATGCCCCAATTTAACAACAAGCGCGCGCGCGCTAAAAGTAAAAAAAAAAAGTGTCTGCAAAAGTAAAAGCGTTTCACTTGCGGGAGCGAGCAGCACCACGAGTGATAATTGCTACCATATGGCGCCGCTCGCTCCTGCAAGTGAATCGCCAAACGTGCACGCGTTGCCATTGAAGGCAATGGAACGCGTGCACGTTTTTGGCTGAAAAGCCGAAGCGATTGCTAAAGGTCTTATAGCCTATGCAGCGCATGCGCGCTGCGTAGGCGAGACCTAAAAAGGGCGCTTTCTGAACCAAGCACTACCTTTTTGCCAAATTTGGTGTAATTCTGTTCAGCAGTTCGGGGTGTAGCCGTGTCTAAAGTTTCCTATGGGAATTAACATGGAGAAAACACGTTTTGGGACCCCCCTTTTTTCTCGGCCCCCGCTTGACGAATCACCCCGAAACGTTCAAGACAGAAGCTGACCGGAGCGCCCCACTAGTTTTGAAAATTTTGCGATGATTCGTCATCCGGCGCCAAAGTTATTGGGAAAACAAAAAACGCTTTTCCTATGAAAACTAGGACCTAACTCTAACTATCTACTGGCGACCGCCAGTAGATAATATATATATATATATATATATATATATATATATATATATATATATATATATATATATCTCAAAGGAAATCCTGGAAGATGTACAAGATAGAATGCCTGCACACAGCGTGTTGGTTTCATGAAATTTAATGGCAACACGTTTCAACCCAGCCGGGTCTTCGTCACAGCCTAATTACAAGCATCGTGCTCCTTCTCCCTTAAATAGTGTTTTTGTCACGCTAAACATAGAAAAAATACTACAAGTGAATGGTGGAGGAAGAAAATGCAAGTCATGCACCAACTTAAACAGTAATGGATGATACATAGAATCACATAAGCACGTTCTTAAAGGAAAGAATTAAGGGAAGCACATGAATGATAATAAACAAATAAATTATTCGTATATGATTCTGCAAGTGCTTTTGATCATGTGCTGAACTCTAAATAATAATATAATTATCAATTTATGCAATTGGCCTGTAAATGACCTGTACTTGGAACACTGTGCCCGAGAAGGTACAGCAAAATACCTGCTGGAGGCAAGTGCATAAAATAAGGGCCAAGTGGCTAATGTACCCAGCATAATAATACAGTTTATCATAAACTGGCACGAAGCAAGTGTAATTCATGACAGCCAAGTGGCTTAGGTCCCCAACAGGAAGACACATCTATCATATGAACAGACCATAAAATACATATTAGATAACAGCCAAGTGGCTAAGAGAAAACTGTGCTTCCTTACATGAAGATAAACAAATTATGCCTCGACAGTGATACTCTATTATATTAGCCCAATGGCTAAATTCCACATGTTGAAGAACAAATGAAATAGCATTGAATAACTAATACTTCTCATTATTCAAATTAAATACTGTCCAAAATGAGCAAGCCAAACAAATGAATAAAGTAAGATTCCCCACCCTAAAAAAGTGAGTCACACCGAAACTCCGCACAAAAAAATGAGGAGTGTGTGACATTTCATGTGATGTAACAAAACAAATAACAAATACATAATAGACTGAAATCACACAATATTTCATATGAGATGCACAGAGTACAGAAATGACAGATTCCATGATACATTTTGTCCGTGGAGGATACTGAAAGCTAGAAAAATTTGGACAGAAAAGAAGATCGAAAGGAGCAGAGTGAGACAAAACCCATTCAGATTCAGTTGAACAACATTTGTAAATCCAACCCTGGCCTTCTTATCTATATTGAAAAAATGAGTTACTTCCCCATCAGCCTAAATGGATGTGCAGTTCCTCGCTCTCGTTAAGTCCTCTTGGGCACTTACTGCTGAGCAAGATTATAAATTAAGACTATCTTAGTTGCCTCTCTCTGTTGCCCCCTCTGGTACTCCTTTTGATCCTGTCAATGTCAAAAAACACAAGTAGATTAGCATCCTAACCATGTTTTAGGGCCCAATGTCTAGCAACCGGATATGCTGTGTCCAGATTTTTAATGGCCCTGTAGTGTTCCAACACTCTCTTCTTCACTGGACCTATGGTACTTCCCACATATCTAAGTCCACATGGGCATACGAGAGCATAAATACAAAAATCACTACTGCATGTGATAAATTTCTTGATCTTCTGTTCCCTGCCTGTAGCTATTTGATACGTCATGAAGTTCTTGCTTTGTTTGCAGGCTTTGCACTTCCTACATTTGAAAAAAACACCTTGTTCTCTCAACCAACCCTCTCTCTTGTTCTGTGTGCTAAAATGGCTATGGACAAAGATGTCTTGTAATGACATAGATTTGCGGTAGGTAATTTGTGGTGACGGGGAAACCTACTTGCCTATAATAGGGTCGCCTCTTACCAAATGCCAATGTTTGCTGATCATTTTCCTGACTGATTGACTTTCGTTATTAAAGGTAGTGATCAGTCGTACCACATTATCTACTTTTTGCTGCGTTCTTTTGTGAGAAGTGAAACACGTGACATATTCTCTGCTTTTAATCTAGCTGTTTCAAGCACTTTCCTAGGGTAACCCCTGGCCCTGAATCTCTCAAACATCATGTCCCTTTCCTGATTGTACCCTTCAATTGAGCTACAATTCCGTTTGGCCCTCAATAGCTCCCCATAGGGGATACTCCATTTGAGATTGCATGGATGTTGGCTAGCAGCATGTAATATGCTGTTACCTGCCGTTTCTTTCCGAAACAGGCTGGTGGTGATCCTGTTTTCCAATATTTTCACTCTCACATCCAATAAATCCATCTCTGTGGCATGGATCTTGTGTGTGAAAGAGAGATTCAAGTCATTGGCAGAGATGTGTGTCAGGAATTCCTCAAGATCTTTTTTGGGACCCTCCCAGATCACAAACAGATCATCTATATATCTCGTCCAGAAAGCAATCTGTTTGGTCCATCTTTCATCATCCTCAATCCACACTTGAGTTGCCTCCCACCAGCCCATGAATATTCCTGCATAGCTTGGCGCGAAGCAACTTCCCATTGCAGTACCTGTAAGTTGGCGAAACCAGGTGTCATTAAACAAAAAGAAATTATTGTTAAGGCAAAAAAACTACATCTCAAATAGCATATTGGAGTGATCATAGCGGTTCAGTGGTTTATCCCTGAAAAAGTATTTACACACTTCTATACATATATTTTCACTGAAAAAACCAAAGGTTACAGGTGCGTTATAGTTAAGCTCAGATTTCACTCATACAAAATCACTGAAATTCAGCTGTTATAGTAACCTGAGCTAACTATAACTTACGCCCCCGCAATGCACTGCTTATGACCTCACATATTACATCACTCATGACATGGTCAGTGACATCACTGATTATAACGTCCCTGTAACCTTTGTTTTTTTCAGTGAATTTCTATGTTTTTTAAAATTCTATTTCCAAACTATAACGTCCCTGTAACCTTTTGGTTTTGTCCGTGAATTTCTAAGTTTTTTTAAATTCTATTACCTAATTATAACGTCCCTGTAACCTTTGATTTTTTCAGTGAATTTCTATGTTTAAAAAAATGTATTTCATAAATGTAATTTGTTGAGATTTAATTTCTATGAAATGAGCATCATGCCAGAATTAATCTTGCCATGCGTATTTATCCAAGAAGAGGCCACCGTGTTGTGCAACACCTCTACCCAAGTGGAGTACTTTCTACTGGCTAATTAGTAAGTCCTACCTCGTTGGATAAATGTATGGTATGTCTTGTACACTACAGCTGCATAAAGGACACAGCGGAAATACCTCCAGTGACCTTGAGTGTCTGTAACTTTGCCAATGTGATTGTTCAATGAGCATCTTCCCCAGATAACTTTACAAAGCGGAACTGCAGAGATAACATGCCTGGATGATTTGTGCTTTGCCGAAGTAAGTGCTTCTTTGTTTCATGGAAATTCAAGCGTATTCCTAGGCATGAGAAACGTCTCTCCAAAATCGGCGTGAAACATGCTGGTGGGGCCTTTTAATAAGATGTCCATCATCCTGGGAAAAGGGCGGGAAGACATTGCATACCACTAATGTATATGGGGTGGGGCCAAACTTGCGGGGCTTCTAGGCAATTAACATACTTCTAGTTTTGAACATGATCCCTAGCATCAGCAGCAGATGACAAAAAAAGAACCCTTTCAGGGGAGGGGGCTACTCGGACACCCTCCCCGGGCGGATTTCAGCCCCAGGGACCCTATCCCCTGGGGCTCTGCCTTTTAAAAATTCAGGTTCATTTTAGCCCCGGGGGCCTCATCCCCCGAGGCCTGGCCATTTACAAATGGGGGAGGTGGGGCTGGGCGGCCCTACTCCCCAGGTCGATTTCAGGCCAGGGGACCCCATCCCCCGGGGCCTGGCCATCATTCCGTGGGTGCCCTCCACTGGGACCGCAAGGGGAACCTGTATGCTCCAGCGGTCCCTGCCGGCTCCCCGCCTCCTGCGAGAGCCGGCATTGCTTTTAGACATAGGGAGCTGCTAAGCATGCAGCTCCCTCTGTCTGAAATCAATTCTGCTCTGCTTCCAGCAAGTGAAAACATCTCTACACTCTCACTTGCTGGAAGCAGAGCATTTGTTGTGACTTGGCGGTGTCACGACTTGCTCCCTGCATTCCCGTGTCCACCACCAGAGGGCTGAACTGGGGGACTTTCCAGTCTTCTAATAAGCTTCCAGACCCTCCCCTGCATGCATATCCTGACTTCCAGCCATTTGGACACATATTGGGAATAGACATCCATTCCCAATCCATGCCGGGTTTTGTGAAAGCCAGCCTGCTTATATTTGAAGCCAGCCTACTCATGCCTGAAACTCCACTACCTAGAATTCCCTGCTCACTGCTTTGTCTCCACCCCTGCAGGCCAAGGATGGGTGGAGGAATTCAGCTCACCTGTGGCTGTCTGCTGCTAGCCTGCTCACACCTGCTGCATATGATTACTGTGAGCTCGTATAAGCCCCAGCTCCCTTTAGCCCAGTGTTGGTCATTGTAAGCTGTTTACCGGTGAGACCGATCCTTGTTTCCAGTGCTTCCTGAGCTTTTACTATTGTTTCCAGTGTTTCCTGACCTGCTGCTGTTTTCCTTGTTCCTGAATTAGCACTGCTTTCAGTGCTACCTTGACCCCTGAGCCTTAGTATTCCTTGTACCTGACCTGCAGCAGTTTTCCCTTCTCCTGAATTAGCGCTGCCTGCAGTACTACCTTGTTTCCTGAGCTATTGCTATTCCTTGTACCTGAATTAGCACTGCCTGCAGTGCTATCTAGTCTCCTGAGCTATAGTTAGTCTCTGTTCCTGTTCCTGGGCTTCAGCTATTTCTTGCGCCTGAATTGCACTGCTTGCAGTGCTCTCTTGACTCCTTGTTTCCTGAGCTGTAGCTATTTCCTGTTTCCTAATCCAGCTCGTCCTGCAGTGCTACTTTGACTCCTGAGCCTTTGCTCAATTCTTGCCCCAGCACTGCATCCTATGCTACTTTGTTTTCTTGATTCCTGACCCTGCACTATTCTAGTATACCCTTGTAGCCTCCCTTTCTGTATATCCTTTTCCAGTCCCTGCCTTTCTTCCCATTTCCTTTGTTCCAGTTCTAGTTTGCTATCTTTCTATTTCTGCTGTCTTGCTTCTGTTGCCTTGTATGTTTGTTACCTGCTTTCTGCCAAGTGTGCCCTGTGATTTCCTTCCTTTCCTGTTAAGCACTCCTCCTTGCTAGCTCCTTGTCTATTGTGCTTGTGTTTAGTTCTACCCCTTTGCTGTTACTGCCTTGCGTGTTCCTGTTTGATCGCCAGGATCCGTGGGCACAGCTGACTACCTAGGTGGTGTTTCTTGTTCACTGTGAGTATTGTCTTTGAGTTACTGTTATAACATCACCATAGGTATAAGCTCCACAGACCCTGCCTTTGTATACATATCCTATATGTGGGTATTTCCAGTCAGTATCTGTAACAGCAATTGTGGGTGAGGAACTTACTGAGCTTCAGTCTTACCGTGTGGAGCTCCTGAGTGCTTTACCCCACATCCCCTTTATTGTTAATGTTGTTTTATATTTAAGTGTATTGCACATCCGTCCTGGGTTTAGTGATTCTGAATGCTGAGCCGCTTCATGAGTGCCTGTCCTTTCTGAGTCTCACCCTTCTTGTTCACTTGTACAGGCTTTCCCCTTGGATCCCTTTGTCTCCTCTTTCTGTGTACGTTTCCTACCCAGTTCCCAGTCCTTGCCCAAGTCCCTGACTGTGTTCCCCACATAGTCCCGGACAGACCCTGACAGAATGACCAACCCTCATTTCCAGGGTCACTTGTGAGGTTCCTTTGCGTTCAGTTAGCTACCTTTTTATTAAAACCCACCCTGCCAGTTCTTGCCAAGATGTTTAGCAACAGATCCAGAAAGTCCTTGAACTCTAGAGATCAATTCCTGGAACAAAACAGACTTTTACGTGCTGAATATTATTCCCTGTGGTTGGCTGATCCTTCTATGTTAGATTTTCATTCAATCTGTGACCCTGATCTTCACCTGATGTCAGCCAGTGACTTGCAGGATGAAAATGAATTTTTGCAAATCTTGTTAGCAGCAGAAAGACAAAATAACCATCCTGAAGAAAGAACTTCAGCGTGTTTTAAGGTGCAAAGCAACTGTGAAAATGTTCATCCTAGTCCTGAAACAATAAATCCTCTTTTGAGAAATGGACACTTACGTTCACAATATTTCGCTCATTGGCTTTCAAACACCTCTTTGCCAGATCCTGACTTGCTTTTCTGTTCTGATCCAGGTTTAATGTCTGTGTCAGCATTGCAAAAGGAGAATGATACCATACTCAGCTTGCTGAATAAGAATTCTGGTTCTAGCACGTCTGCTCTCCATTCACACAAGGTTACCCAGTTCTGTAGTCCAGTAGATATCACAGTCCCGGATACAACAAGGACCTGTGAAGATGTCCCCTACTGACAACAGCAAATCTACTTTTCACAGTCTACTACCATACTCAGAGCTTAAAGTCTATGAACCATGTGTCACTCTGCCCTTAGCTTGTCTTCATGTAAAGTTTTCAGAGTCCTCAGTCGGCCGCCTGCCTTCAGCACCAGGGCTTCCAGGCCGCCTGCCTTCAGCACCAGAGCTTCCAGGCTCCCTGCCTCCCGCACCCGAGCTTCCAGGCTCCCTGCCTCCAGGCCCAGAGCTTCCAGGCTCCCTGCCTCCAGGACCAGAGCTTCCAGACTCCCTGTCTCCAGGCCCAGAGCTTCCAGGCTCCCTGCCTCCCGCACCAGAGCTTCCAGGCTCCCTGCCTCCAGGCCCAGAGCTTCCAGGCTCCCTGCCTCCCGCACCAGAGCTTCCAGGCTCCCTGTCTCCAGGCCCAGAGCTTCCAGGCTCCCTGCCTCCAGGACCAGAGCTTCCAGGCTCCCTGCCTCCGGGACCAGAGCTTCCAGGCTCCCTGCCTCCGGGACCAGAGCTTCCAGGCTCCCTGCCTCCGGGACCCGAGCTTCCAGGCTCCCTGCCTCCAGGACCCGAGCTTCCAGGCTCCCTGCCTCCAGGACCCGAGCTTCTAGGCTCCCTGCCTTCCGCACCAGAGCTTCCAGGCTCCCTGCCTCCTGTACCAGAGCTTCCAGGCTCCCTGCCTCCCGGACCAGAGCTTCCAGGCTCCCTGCCTCCAGGCCCACAGCTTCCAGGCTCCCTGCCTCCAGGCCCAGAGCTTCCAGGCTCCCTGCCTCCAGGACCAGAGCTTCCAGGCTCCCTGCCTCCAGGACCAGAGCTTCCCGGCTCCCTGCCTCCAGGACCAGAGCTTCCAGGCTCCCTGCCTCCAGGACCAGAGCCTCCGGGCTCCCTGCCTGCAGCACCAGAGCCTCCGGGCTCCCTGCCTGCAGCACCAGAGCCTCCGGGCTCCCTGCCTGCAGCACCAGAGCCTCCGGGCTCCCTGCCTGCAGCACCAGAGCCTCCGGGCTCCCTGCCTTCAGCACCAGAGCCTCCGGGCCCCCTGCCTCCAGCACCAGAGCCTCCGGGCTCCCTGCCTGCAGCACCAGAGCCTCCGGGCTCCCTGCCTGCAGCACCAGAGCCTCCGGGCTCCCTGCCTGCAGCACCAGAGCCTCCGGGCTCCCTGCCTTCAGCACCAGAGCCTCCGGGCTCCCTGCCTTCAGCACCAGAGCCTCCGGGCTCCCTGCCTTCAGCACCAGAGCCTCCGGGCCCCCTGCCTCCAGCACCAGAGCCTCCGGGCCCCCTGCCTGCAGCACCAGAGCCTCCGGGCTCCCTGCCTTCAGCACCAGAGCCTCCGGGCTCCCTGCCTTCAGCACCAGAGCCTCCGGGCTCCCTGCCTGCAGCACCAGAGCCTCCGGGCTCCCTGCCTTCAGCACCAGAGCCTCTGGGCTCCCTGCCTTCAGCACCAGAGCCTCCGGGCCCCCTGCCTTCAGCACCAGAGCTTCCGGGCCCCCTGCCTCCAGCACCAGAGCCTCCGGGCCCCCTGCCTGCAGCACCAGAGCCTCCGGGCTCCCTGCCTTCAGCACCAGAGCCTCCGGGCTCCCTGCCTTCAGCACCAGAGCCTCCGGGCTCCCTGCCTTCAGCACCAGAGCCTCCGGGCTCCCTGCCTTCAGCATCAGAGCCTCCGGGCTCCCTGCCTTCAGCACCAGAGCCTCCGGGCTCCCTGCCTTCAGCACCAGAGCCTCCGGGCTCCCTGCCTTCAGCACCAGAGCCTCCGGGCTCCCTGCCTTCAGCACTTGAGCCTCTATTTTTCCAACTTTTTGACCCTGTGCTTCCAGTTTGCCAGCCTTCAGAGGTCTCAATACTCATACATTCAGAAACTGAGTCTCCAGCATCAGAGACAAAACCCTCCAGAACGTCACACTTTTTCTGTAGTCCTTTGGCATCTTGCACTACATCTATGATGGAAATGGACTTACCTCTTAGGAGCCACGGCTTTGAATCCAGTTCCAGATTCCGGGAGAGGGTCTTTGGAGGGGGTGTACTGTCACGACTTGCTCCCTGCATTCCCGTGTCCACCACCAGGGGCTGAACTGGGGGACTTTCCAGTCTTCTAATAAGCTTCCAGACCCTCCCCTGCATGCATTTCCTGACTTCCAGCCATTTGGACACATATTGGGAATAGACATCCATTCCCAATCCATGCCGGGTTTTGTGAAAGCCAGCCTGCTTATATTTGAAGCCAGCCTACTCATGCCTGAAACTCCACTACCTAGAATTCCCTGCTCACTGCTTTGTCTCCACCCCTGCAGGCCAAGGATGGGTGGAGGAATTCAGCTCACCTGTGGCTGGCTGCTGCTAGCCTGCTCACACCTGCTGCATATGATTACTGTGAGCTCTTATAAGCCCCAGCTCCCTTTAGCCCAGTGTTGGTCATTGTAAGCTGTTTACCGGTGAGACCGATCCTTGTTTCCAGTGCTTCCTGAGCTTTTACTATTGTTTCCAGTGTTTCCTGACCTGCTGCTGTTTTCCTTGTTCCTGAATTAGCACTGCTTTCAGTGCTACCTTGACCCCTGAGCCTTAGTATTCCTTATACCTGACCTGCAGCAGTTTTCCCTTCACCTGAATTAGCGCTGCCTGCAGTACTACCTTGTTTCCTGAGCTATTGCTATTCCTTGTACCTGAATTAGCACTGCCTGCAGTGCTATCTAGTCTCCTGAGCTATAGTTAGTCTCTGTTCCTGTTCCTGGGCTTCAGCTATTTCTTGTGCAGTGCTCTCTTGACTCCTTGTTTCCTGAGCTGTAGCTATTTCCTGTTTCCTAATCCAGCTCTTCCTGCAGTGCTACTTTGACTCCTGAGCCTTTGCTCAATTCTTGCCCCAGCACTGCATCCTATGCTACTTTGTTTTCTTGATTCCTGACCCTGCACTATTCTAGTATACCCTTGTAGCCTCCCTTTCTGTATATCCTTTTCCAGTCCCTGCCTTTCTTCCCATTTCCTTGGTTCCAGTTCTAGTTTCCTATCTTTCTATTTCTGCTGTTTTGCTTCTGTTGCCTTGTATGTTTGTTACCTGCTTTCTGCCAAGTGTGCCCTGTGATTTCCTTCCTTTCCTGTTAAGCACTCCTCCTTGCTAGCTCCTTGTCTATTGTGCTTGTGTTTAGTTCTACCCCTTTGCTGTTACTGCCTTGCGTGTTCCTGTTTGATCGCCAGGATCCGTGGGCACAGCTGACTACCTAGGTGGTGTTTCTTGTTCACTGTGAGTATTGTCTTTGAGTTACTGTTATAACACCACCATAGGTATAAGCTCCACAGACCCTGCCTTTGTATACATATCCTATATGTGGGTATTTCCAGTCAGTATCTGTAACAGCAATTGTGGGTGAGGAACTTACTGAGCTTCAGTCTTACCGTGTGGAGCTCCTGAGTGCTTTACCCCACATCCCCTTTATTGTTAATGTTGTTTTATATTTAAGTGTATTGCACATCCGTCCTGGGTTTAGTGATTCTGAATGCTGAGCCGCCTCATGAGTGCCTGTCCTTTCTGAGTCTCACCCTTCTTGTTCACTTGTACAGGCTTTCCCCTTGGATCCCTTTGTCTCCTCTTTCTGTGTACGTTTCCTACCCAGTTCCCAGTCCTTGCCCAAGTCCCTGACTGTGTTCCCCACATAGTCCCGGACAGACCCTGACAGGCGGGAGCGGTAAAGCTCCTGTCAAGCCACAGCAAACAGCTATGTCCCGGGGTGGGCATCCCGGGACATAGCAGGAGCCAGCCCTGGGGGGTGGTGGTCCCCAGGGCCATCTATGGCTCCAAGAGGGGCTCAAAAGAAGGACCCCACAAATTCTACAAAAGCAAAAGAAGGTTCCTAGGAGGAAACATATTTCTGACTTTACGTCTCAACAATTCAAAACCCTTAAACAGTCTGGACAGCCATTCTTCCACCTGGGAAAGAGAACCCCAAGGAGAATGGAAATCCTCACTTGCAGCCCATTGTACTCTGAGAGTAGAAAAGGGCCATCCTTTGTCAAAACCATCCTGTAAGAATTGTAAAATGGTCTCAGGAGAACCAGGAATAGGGGAAAATCCTTCTCTTTCACGATCTAGAGAAAGAGACCCAGTGATGAATATAAGATCTCCTAGCAGACAATATTCTAGCTATATGAATGGACTAGGAGACTGGATAAGACATTCCTACCCTCCTAATCCCCTCCATCTCAACCTGCATGCCACTAACCTCAACCTTTGGAGGGTCAATAATGGTAACTGAGGAGGAGCTAACAGGGGGCTTCGGGACAGCGGCAGGAACCACACCTGATCTACTACCATGTCCATTATCAAGGTAAACCAGTGTCTCTGGGGCCAAAAGGGACAAACCAGAATCAGCTCTGCTCTGTCTCTCCAAATTCTTGCCTGAAGACGAGGAAATAGAGGAATTTGAGGGAATGCAAACAACAGGTTGTCTGGCCAATGACACATTAGTACATCCACTCCTGCTGCTCGAGGATCGCTGAACCTGGAAAAATATTTGGGAAGAAGAGCATTAGGAGGATCTGCAAAAAGATCTACATAGGTGATGCCGAACCTCTGGCAAATTCTGTGAAACATCTCCCCTGTAAGTCTCAAATTCTGAGATGAAGGGAACACTCTGCTTAGAGTGTCTGCTGCTTTATTGTCCTTCCCTCAAATATGAATTGCCCTTAGTGAGAGTAGATTCCCCTCTGTACAAATCATGATCTGTTGTGAAAGAACATTCAAAGAAGTGGAACCTGTTCCAAATTGTCTGTTTTGGTATGACACTGCTATTGCATTGCCTGTTCTCACCAGCACATTGGAGTTAACAACCCTAGATTGAAATGCTTGAAGAGCCATCCACACAACCTTGAGTTCCCTCCAGTTGGGAGAATGCCTCCTCTCGGGCGGTGTCCGAATTCCCTGAGTCATGCAATGGCCCAGAACTGCTCTGCGACTGACATCTGTAGTCACTACTAAAGTGTGAAGAGGGGAAAGAGAAACTCCTCTTTCCAAATGGGCAGGAACTAGCCACCACTGAAACTGAGCTCTCAGAGACTGAGTTACCAGAAGAAAAGTCCCAAAATCGTTGGATGCTGGCTTCCAATGCTAAAGAATTTAAATCACCAAAGGACCCAAATGACTTCTGGTCCAGGGAACCACAAATAGAGAAGCCGCCCTAAAAAAAGAAAATAAATAACTCATCAAGGGCAGCCAAAGGAACAAAAACTGGACATAATGCATTGGAACCATAAAAAAAAGCAAAAGCACTTACCATATCTCCCTGGACTCTCAGGAAGTCTCGCACAGATGCTTGATCTAGTCGTGGGAGGGCTGACAGCCTGCAAATCAACTTCAGCCGTCTCTCTTCTGGGAGGCAAATAAGACCGAGGTCTATACGAAACAATGCTCCAATATAAGTTAGGGTCTGAGAAGGTTCTAGGTTCCATTTTTTATGATTGATATGAAACCCAAAACCCTCCAGGATCTGTTGAGCTCTCACAATGTCCAATGCCAACTTCTGATCTGAACTGGAGGCTAGAAGAAGATCGTCCAGATATGAGTGGATATAAGTATTCATCTCATAGAAGACTGCAATAACTGGGGCCAAAACCTTGGTGAACACCCTTGGGGAGACCTTTAGCCCAAAAAGAAGGATTCTGAACAGCCAATGACTGTTGCCCTGCGCAAACCTAAGGAACTTCTGATGATAGGGATATGTAAATAAGCATCCTGCAGATCCAGAAATGCTAGGAAATATCTCTGCTGAACCAAGTGAATTTCTTGCTGTAGGGAGTTCATCTTGAAGTGAACAGTCCTTAAATAAACATTCAAGTCTTTAAGTCTGTTATTAGGTGATAATCTCCTGATGATTTCTTTCCTAAAAATACCGGCAAATACCAGCCTAGAGCTTTTTATGAATTTGGCACAGGCACTATGGTCATCTTCTGAAGCAGCAAAGCAATGTTTTCCTGTAAACCGAGACTCTTCACTCACCACCCTGGAAGATGTGTCTCAAGAAAAAGGCTGTCTGGAGGAAAAACATGGAACTCTAGTGAGTACCCCAAGAACCCAGCTATCTCTAATCTGATTCTGCCAAACTGAGAGAAAGAGGGACAGTCTTCCTCCTACAGGGACATGCACAGCATAAGTCTCGGCATAGTTAGGAGCACTGATTTTTCCTGGGAGTCTGAGATTTCTTTAAATTTCCTCCGAGGGTTTGAGTTGAAACCAAGATTTATTAAAAGAGGATTAAAATATCCTACCTCTTGGGTTACCATAAAGCTTCTTTCTGTTAGATCTTGATTCATGTTTAAAAGGGGGAGAGTATGCTTTCTACACTTAAAAAATTGCTGAATAATTTCCTCCAGTTCATCTCCAAAAACCTTGTCACCTAAAAAGGCATTTTCAGAAAACACATTTTTTACTGCCATCTGTCCTCCAACTCCTTGGGTTCAAATACCTTCAAGCAGCAACTATGCCACCCGCAGACATGGAAGACGCCTTTAAATTATCAAAGGTAACATTAGAAAGAAACTTTGCCTGAGCTTCCATAGATGCCAGAAGATGAGCATGATCCTCCCCCTCCTGAATTTCAGAAGATGGAGCCTGAAAATCTTTAACCAAAGATTGAGAGGTGTATACAGAATATACTCCCGTTCTCTATCACAAATTTAATCCAGAACAGGTTCTCGTCAATGAAAAATGGGTCAAGAATTACTACTTCCTCAGGAAAATGTTATGCAGACTGGCTTGTCAAGTAGGCTAATAAACAATCTATAGAGAGATTCTGAGGAAGATCAAGATCTCCCTTAAAAGAGGATAAATCTAGTCATGAACCTTGGAACTGAAAATTTTTCTGTACCCTTCCATTCCCTTTTAAAAGTCCCTTCCAAATTCGCAGGAAATCTGGGAGGAACAGACATATTAAATTGGTGAAAACAGTTGCTACTTGTCAAAGGCTGCTCCTCATCCAAAAGCAAATTTGAATTTGAGGAATTATAAGAAACCAGCCCCTTCAAATCCTCCTTCTGAACATCCTTGCCTCTTGAAGTGTCAGTCTCGAACTCATCAGAGTCATAAATGGGAGAAGACCATGAGGAAGAGATTGAAGAAGGACAGGAAAAAGGAAAGTGGAAAGTGTCACTTCTAGCAGGAGGCAAACGGCCACTCTGTTCCTGTTGTTTGTAGAAAGCATTCGAAATCGATCTGATCATCATTTGGAGTTGACTGTCGGAAACCTTCAAAGCTATGTCTGCAGAACCTTTTCTGACTCTGGCCTTGGCAGCAATAGAAGAACCTCTCTCCTGAGAGGGCGAGAGGGAGAGGTGACAACCCTTCTTACTATGCTTCCCCATTGTGAAGCCAACACAGGAAAACACAAAGAAAAGAGCTCTGTATATGAGCCCAAGGAACACACATGAAAACCCTAAGAGGATTTCTGAAAAATAAAAATGAGGTACCAACCACCAAAAAGTAAGTACCCTACAATAAAGGGAAAGCCAACTAATAATATTTCCCAGCCAAAAAGGAGAAAAAAGAGAGGGATGCCAACAGGCAAACCTAAAGACAAACCTTTCCCCTTCTTTTTATTTTTAATTTTTTTTTAACAAGCCCTCTAAAACAGAGAAGAAGGCAAGACAACCGGTTTGCAAGAAAGACACCCCACACAGGCCCAAGAAGCTGCTACCATAAGGTAAGCAACAAATAAACATCTAAAAATAGACTTACCATGCTTCTCTAACATTAGCCCTTTATGCATGCAAGAAAACAGGCGGTTCCAAAATGTTGTCATGAAATGGCAACCTTAAATACCACAGGCTTAGCTACTGTGTTTATCTTCAAATAATGGCAGCCTAACAAGGCTGATCAAACATCAAAGGGGGAGAGAAAAAGAAAACAAGGTGAGAGCACGAGCTTCCCCACTTTCCCCTCCCCCTCAACAGAAAATAGCTTTAGGGCAAACTCAAAAAGAGCAATTAAGTGCTTGCTCTGCCTAAGAAGCTGATCCCAGGGGACACAATCTAATGAAACAAGGAAAACAATAAACAAAAAGCAGCCAGGCACGCTTTTATCCAGTAAAAGTGAACCCGTCACGCCTCTTCCAAAGAATGAGATAACGCCTCTGAGCATTAGAAAAGGCATAAAAAAAGCAACCTTAAACAGCCTAATGAGGCAGAAGTAATTTCAGGAATGCTTTAACACCATGAAAGGGAGAGCTAAACCCTTCACTCTTCTCCCAAACAAAAATCCTGCCCCAGGGCATGAAGAAGAAGCGAGAAGCTCCCTGAACTACCTAATGAGGCAGAAGTAATTGCAGGAGCATGGTCTCCAGAGAAAAAGTCAAAAGTGGCCCAGCATGCTTAAATCAGTGGAGGAGCATTGTAAACCCGTCGTTCTGTACTGATAAAGATTAAAGAAGTTAGGCCAGCACACTTCTTCATACTTCTCCATAGGCTTCTTTTATTTATTGAGTTTTGTGTAACACACCCAGCGATAGATCTACATCAGATATTAAATTCGCTTGGGAACGTGACTTTGGAGTATCTTGGCCCATTTCCACCTGGAGACGAATCTGGATTAAATTACGAAAAACCTCTTGGACTGCTAGTACGACTCAAACTCTGTTTACATTTACAATAGAATTTTCTTTTCCCCTTCCACTCTTCATAATATATACCCAGACAGCACTGATAGCTGTTGGTCTTGCCACTCATGATCCCCGTACTTATTACATTTACTATTCACTTGTCCTCTAGTTTACACTTTTTGGACACAAGTCTGGAATCAAATAATTAGATTTTCAACTCATCAGTGCCTTTTTCTATTATTAATATTTTCTTAGGTAGTCTATCTACTAACTGGAAGGATGTTACTCCACATATAAAAATCATAAACCTTTTGTTAGCAGTGGCATTTCAGCAGATCACCAAGAATTGGAAAGACCTCATCTGCATATCTTTTCAAGCCTGGTTGTATGCAGCCTGCTATAATCACAGACGTGACACCTCATATACTCACCCCCCTCTCTCTTACTCTAAAACGCACTCCCGTCACAAATTTCTTTGACAACAATACAAAGGCTCCTTTTCAAAGAGAACCTATAATTGAGGAAGTTTTCACCCCCTTGACTTCCTTTTGTTTGCTCAAACTGACCACATATGGCTTATAACAAAAAAAAATGCATATTTAAATTGTTTTTTAATGTTTTTCATATTGTCTACTGATTCTTTGCTAATTTTGACCTTGTATGACTTTCTGCTTATCTTATCCCAATTTCCTGATTTCTCTGCCCCTTTCTTTCCTTCAAGATACATCTCATATTGTTTTTGACTGCATTATCGTGCTGTACTTGTTCAATTCTGATAAAAACCTTTTAAACAAAATTTTAAAACAGAAATAAATTTCCGAGCGCACCTGCGATAAACAGTTTTGATGAATCGTTAGTTTAATTATCAGCAGTGAATCACCGAGCACTTCTTTCCCTGGAGGAGACCAATCAGTTTCGTCTTTAAGTATTGCTGATGGTTTAAAAGTAACTAAGGGGCATATTATCAAGAACGGCGTTAAAATTATCGCCGGTTTAGCGGCAGGAAACTGCTGCTAAAGCGGCGATAATGGGCTTGATAATATGCGCTATAGAATTCCATTAGAAGCCCATGTTCTGGTGTGAACATGGGCTTCTATTGGAATTCTCAAGGGCATATTATCAAGCCCATTATCGCCGCTTTAGCGGCAGTTTTCTGCCGCTAAACCGGCGATAATTTTAACGCCGTTCTTGATAATATGCCCCAATGAATGCTGGGATCCACGCAGCTCTCATGGAATTAGCCGAGGTCTCTCAGGTGGCCACGTGCATGAAACATCAAGCTGCAAAGGGACCGATTAAGTTTTGATGAAGAAAAGAGAAATCCACCTCTCTATGCTGCTGCATTTTGTAACAGCAAGAAAATCGCATGTCTTTCAAGGATACAATAGATTTTCCCAAGTCTCCATCAAAGAGAAAAGGCACCTAAACACAGTTCTTAAAGATCCCCACATCCCTTGCCCCCATCTGTGTCACATTCTAAGTACATAGGAGACTTGGCTGCTGTAATCATGTGAAATAATATTCCTAAAACACACAAACTGGAAGCACTCGAGTAATAGTACAATGTTATCCATGTAATTACATATTGTATTTAAATATTGTATGATAAATAGCAGGGAGCATTGTACACAGTGCTTTAAATGGGCCGGTACTGAGTACCGGCACTTTTACATTTTCGGCGCTTGAGTACCGGAACTTCTCTTTGTCCAAAGAGAGTACCGGTACTCATGGGGATGTGAGCCAAGCTCAGTGAAATTATCATTTTCAAAAAGAAGCGCACCGCAGATGACAAAGAGTGGGTCGGTTTACGTGAAACACTCTGATCGAGTGCTAATCTCGCCTTACAATGTGCTAATTGAGCGGCCTTCAGAAGGCATTCATTCAGAGCTGGCAGTAAGTTTGGGAGGGGCCCGACTCACACTGTGATTACTGACACAGCGTCCACTTAGGCTCTGTGGAGTCCATAGAACTGTACGTGTGTGAGCAGGGCCTGCTAGTGCTAACAGGCATATTTCGTTACTCTCGGGAAATCGAAGAGAAGGCTTCCTGCTGGCATAGCAGGGTACAGCAGTACTTGTTTGCAACCAGACTGAGGAGGAAGGTGGCGATAGTGATGCTGTAGCACAGCACGTGGGAATCAACGTTTAGTAATGTGGGCAGCAGCGAATGTAAGCGTTTCTAAAATACATGTCCTGAATGCCCTGTCTGCGTGCTGAATGCTTAAATGGGTGCCCCTGGCCGGATCCCTTTACGCTGCCCATAGCTCCGCCCCCTAGCCCACCCCAAGCCCCGCCCCTAGTCCACATCTCAATTTGGTGAGTACCTGCACTTATTTTTTTCCATTTAAAGCACTGATTGTACACAATTAATCCATGACCCTTGTACTCTCATAGATGATGATAGGAATGAGAAATTATTGGATTGTAAAATTTGTATCTTGCTTTATACCTGTGAGACCCTAAAAGCCTTTACTCTGTTTGTTGTGCTGAGTGAAAGAGTGTTGGTTTAAAGCATGGCCTATGGTAAGAATGCTGGGTGTCATGTGTGAAGTTTGGCGATGTGTTCCAAGTGTATCATGGCTGACTTGTAATAGTTCTCATACATGGTGATGCAGAAAGTGTGCAAGATACATAATCTCAGTTTGTGTGAGATACAGGCTCACAGGTTGTGTGAGATATAGGACCATAGGTTATGTGAAATATAAGATCACTGGTTGTGTGAGAAACAAAATCACTGGTTGTGTGAGATAGAGGACCACAGGTTGTGTGAGATATAGGCTCACCGGCTGTGTGAGATCTAGGACTAGATATTTTGTGAAATATAAGATTACAGGTTGCGTGAGATACAAATTCACAGTGGTGGGAGAATATAGGATCAGAGGTTGTGTGAGATATAGGACCAGAGTTTATGTGAAATATAAGATCACAGGTTTTGTGGGATACAAAATCACAGGTTGTGTGTGAATCAAAATCACAGGTTGCGTGAGATAGGTTGTGTGAGACACAGGATCACAGATTATGTGAGATATTGCATCAAAGGTTGTGTGAGATATATGATCACAGGTTGCGTGAGATATAGACCCTCATTATGAGTTGTTCGGTAATTGGTACAATAGATATTGCACCCCATAAAATCAAACCGCATTGGGTTGGTAATTATCGTGTGTAACAATTAGCATGTATACACGATCCTCAATAATATAGAAAACATTCAGATTTTGGGATTTCTGCACCAAAATCCACAATGTAAGGGGAGTGGGTCAAGGCCCAGGGTTACTTTTGTGCTTCCTGCACAGAAGTAGGAAAAAGTCAATAAAGACTTGAAGTCCTATAACATTGCTTCAATGATGGAGGCTGTATGTTCGGTTGGACTTGCTGCATGACCTCAATAAAGTGATAATCAGTGAACCTCAGCTGAAAATTAAAGATAGTGACCAATTTTGACTGTGCATGTTCATGCTTATCTTCCAAGATGTGAGGTGATTATTTGTTTTTTTCTGTCCCTTTTTGCCAGGTTTTACCCGATGGTGAGGTGCACAAACAAGGATATTACACCACCCACCCTAATTATGGCACACAGTGTAATGCCCTTCCTCAGACGGCCTCTTCTTTGTCGGGTCGTCATGAGGGATCTTTACATAAACAGAATCAACGAGTTCTCGGTTGATGGAGATTAGGCAGTTTCCCCGACAATAATGAGGCAGGTGGACCATCAGTTAGTGGACAGGGTACTGTGTCATGTCTGCACCAAACTCAAACGTGTGCCCTTAGTTATTATGAGATCTGCATATGAACCTTGAGTTCTTTAGTTGCACCTCAGCAAATTGCTTTATTTCTTTTGTTGGTGGTGCTTAAAGATAATTCAGTTGACAAACTTTTATTAATGCACCCTGTACAAGGCAGAAGAGCATGGGAAAGAAGGAAGGTAGTAGAGCACATGAATGAACAATGTGCAATGCCCTGGCTGCACTGACGATTTTCTTTTGCAGTGCCTAACGTCTTTTTTCTTTCAGTGTATGTAAGAGTACCAAGGAGTATGAGAAAACATATAAAAATGTAGGCTTACATACAGGTGAAAGTTTGGGCCCGATCGAAAAAGGTAAATTTACACATGTATATATACTCACAAGTAAATCTACTTCTGCTCCTAATGGTAAATCTACACCTTTTGACTATTCACTATTTCAGAGGGTAAGTTTACACCTATGACTTACATGACTCTTCCCCTCAAGTTAGGGTGTGGAGTCTTTTACTGTAGGACTGAGTGTCAAGTTACTAATAGTAACTTTTCATGTGTCGATGGAGATCTCCATCACTGAGGCTCCCTATTGTAAAGTATAGGAAAAATATGCACTTATTATTAACCTAGAAATAATAAAACATGTTATAGCACATAACCTCATCAAATTAAATGTGTATTAAATAATTAGTATATTTAAATATTTTAATTTATTTTGTAAATATTTTCAACCTTAATTGAAAAACCAAATTCCCACCTATATTAACATTTTTATTTATTACATATTAAAAGTTGTTTAAAGTTATGTCTTAATTTGAATTAATGTGAATAAATGTAAAAGTGTGATTCATTTTTCAAATGAAATTTATTATTACATCTTATATATATAAAATTCCCAAAACGCCTCCAATTTAGTAGTGAATATTCCTTTTTTGCACACTACTTTCCTTAATCCCTCTCACATTTACCACTAAGGGACTGATTCCGATGCGGTTAGGAAATCATTCCGACCGAATCGGTTTGGGAATGGTTTCCGACCGACTCAGATCGGGAGAGTCTGACCAACCGAGTTCGATGCATCCGGATGCTCCCAGATACGATTTGGTTGGACTCCCATTGGCTTCAATGGGAAACTATGTTCCGACCAAATGCATAGGCTCTCATTGAAGAAAGGGGTGGCTGGGGAAAATCGGGCCCCCTGTGACGGGCACCCCCTGGTGCCTGCCACACTGTGCATGGCTGGTAAGGGGGGACCCATGGGAACCCCCACGGGACCGATTGGGAAGGCTCTGGGTGCAGGGGGGCCCGCTATGGGCCCCCAAAGTCTGATTCTGACTGCCGATTCGAGTCGATAGCATGATTCAGAAAGGCTGACTGAATCTAGCATCGTAATCGGTCGTTCAGAAACGCGGCCCATAGAGACTTACGATTCTGCTCCCTACGGCTCGGTCATTCCAAATGCCGTCGGGTTCGGATTGGGATATTCCTAACACCTAACTCACATTGTACTCGGTCGGTCGGAAACCTTTCCGATTCGGTCGGAAAGACACGTTCCCGATCCGATTCGGACGGAGCAAATGCCGTTAGGAGGCCTTACTAACCGCATCCGAATCGAACCCTAAGCAGTAAACTTACATGTGTACCGACAGGCAGAGGTTTAGAACTCCACCTGTAAGTTTGTTATTTGTATTTTGTAGTGGGTTAATAGCAGTACTGTAGTACTATTTTTCATACTACAAAATGCAGTTTGTGAATCTGGCCACTTAAAGTTTATTTAAGGATATCATGCAACAGTATGTGGTTCATATCTTTAGGAAAGGATCTGTGTACAGAGATAATATATTGTTGCATGAGTAGCAGATCAATATCCAAGGAAAGTTATTCCACCTCAGCTCCTTCCTGAAATGTCTTGGAGTGATCTGTCAAGCAGGGGCCAAGAAAAAGGGGAGGAGATCACTAAAACGTTGATTTGCTATGATAATTCCCTTAGGGAACCTCTGTCACAGATATAGAAAAACACAGCTCATCAGTATTACACCAAACTTGGTAAAACTTTAGAACATTACTCAGAAAGTGTGCTTTTTGGTATTTGGCATAAATCCGTTCAGCCATTTTTGAGAAATTTGCACTTAAAGAGGTGATGGTCATGAAAGGGTTATGAAATAGGTATAGGTACAGCTGGATTGTTGGTGTCCAGATTTTATGTGATTGACCACTTTAAAGGGACTAGGCAATCCTGATTGGCTAGTCACAACATGAACAATATGTTGTGGCAACCATCACAAGACTCAGGCACCTGGTTTTGGAGTGCTGAAAATGAATGAAAAAAACATGCTAGGGGTCAAGGTAAGCACACCCTGACCCCCAAGTGCATGTGAGGGGCAAGGGAGGCTCCAAAGATATCCCCTTTGATTGGCTGACCACAACATGGACATCATGTTCTGGCAACTATTAGAGAACTCATGGTAATGGTCCTTATTCAAATTCATTTACATGAATGCTAATTTACTACAATGTGTATTGTTTACACTTGTTGCATAAATTTCCTTTTTATTTTTTCTTGTTTCCTTTGCAAAGCAGGTGACCCTTTAGTTATTTTAAATTTGATATATCGTATTTTCTTGTTTTATTATTGGTTTATGTTATGTTTCCTTGACAGTAGATCACTATGCTGCTGAATCTCACAATGCAGAGTGTTTGATTTTTAAGTGGCTGAAACTATAAAATGTTCTCTTTCTGGGATGTGTGCCAAACTTTTCCTAGTGTTTCAACTGAGCAGTCTCTATAACAGACTTTTATCCAATTCTGTACTTAGACTTTTTGCTTTCTCTGTCAAAGGAAGTCTCCACGTTAGACTGTCTGCTGATATATACTTAGACCTTTTGGTTCATTCCTTGGAGCCAGTCTTCATGTTGGTTCTCTTGCTGATTTATATTTAGACATTCCTTGACTTATGAACTGAGTAGATTTATACTGGTTCTTTCTTGAAGTATATTTTGGTTCTGGGTATTTACTTGCTTCTGGAAGATTACCTTATGTATTACCTCTAGAAAATGTACTTTTTTGTTGCATTGTTGATGCTGATTTAAATCTGACTAACTACTTTTTTTTCCTTCTGTAATGATTTTTCATTTTTGACAAACCTGAATAGTTTTATCTTTGATTATTGTCCTGCAAAGGATTTCTTTATTTGCACAAGCCCCCCGTCCTTTGGGACTTACACCGATCAGTGCATCATCCCTAATATTTTATTAGTTAAAATGTTAAAATACATATGTATACATATTATCTACTGGCGGTCGCCAGTAGATAGTTATAGTTAAAACCTATTATCCATAGGAAATCCGCGACATTCTATTTGAAATAACGTTGGCGCCGGTTGACGAATCTTCGCGAAAGTTTCCAACTTGTTGGGGCGCTCCGGTCCGCTCCTATCCTGAAAGTCTCGGGGTGATACGTCAAGCGGGGGCCGAGAAAAATGGGGGTCCCAAAACGCGTTTTCCCCATTCATTTTTCCATAGGAACCTTTAGTCGCAGCTACAGCCCGAACTGCTGAACGGAATTACACCAAATTTGGCAAAGAGGTAGCCCTTGGTTCAGTGTCGTGCCTTTTGCTTAAATGGTGTAAATCCGTTCAGTAGTTCTTGAGAAAATCAAAAGTAAAGTCACATATATATCTGGGCGGAGCCTAACCACACATGTCATCGTGAGATCTGATTGGCTGTCATCACTTCATCCTGGAATTGCTGGCAGCCATCTTGGGACCAATATAAATGATAGTACCTCATTGAAATGCATTGTAGTGAATAGAAGATTTTGAGGGTCACCAAAAGGAGAACTAGAAAGGGTGATAACAGGCTTTAGTTACATTAGAATTTATTTGTTGATGGTACCATACTAATTTTAGGAATTGTGGTGTATTCTAAGGTGATTTTACCATGTGAAAAACCTTCTGCTGGGATATCATGAATCATGTTTGAGAGAACACTATTTTCTCATGCTTGTCCCATGGAGGTTTGGAAGGTGCTCCAGAAGCTAAAATGAGAGCATATTTTCTGTAAATTCACATTATCTTTCTCACTCATGTGAGAATGAAGTCTGACATTCTCAGTAAAACATGTACATCCAACAAGGGCAGAGACTGTCAGTTGATTCCTTTGTGTTCTACTGCAGCTTCCCAGAGTGTTCTAAAGAACAACTAGAGTGCTAACAGCCTTACTTATGACAAAAGTATGGCACACCTGAAGCCATCTTGATTGGAATAAACTGGTAACACTTAAACAATTTAATTTAAAAAGGAACAAAATGATGGGGTTCATTTTGTCATAGAAATTATGGTTAGTGCTGTAGAAAGAAAAATTAGGACATGTTTCAAGTGTGATCTCAAATATCTTCCTGTTATATTTCAACAGGAGCAGCCTGCCAGTTGATGCCTTTGTGTTCTACTGCAGCTTCCCCGAGTGTTCTAAAGAACAACTAGAGCGCTAACAGCCTTACTTATGACAAAAATATGGCACACCTGAAGCCATCTTGATTGGAATAAACTGGTAACACTTAACACATTTAATTTAAAAAGGAACAAAATGATGGGGTTCATTTTGTCATAGAAATTATGGTTAGTGCTGTAGAAAGAAAAATTAGGACATATTTCAAGTGTGATCTCAAATATCTTCCTGTTATATTTCAACAGGAGCAGCCTGCCAGTTGATGCCTTTGTGTTCTACTGCAGCTTCCCAGAGTGTTCTAAAGAACAACTAGAGCGCTAACAGCCTTACTTATGACAAAAGTATGGCACACCTGAAGCCATCTTGATTGGAATAAACCAGTAACACTTAAAACATTTAATTTAAAAAGGAACAAAATGAGGGGTTCTTTTTGAAATAGAAATTATGGTTAGTGCTGCAGAAAGAAAAATTAGGGCATGTTTTAAGTGAGATCTCAAATCCTCTTCTATTTCATTAGAAAATTCTGACATGCAGACTGAAACAATCACTTTCAATACCAGCAGCAGACTACCAGTTAACTCCCTGGTGAGCAGTAGCTTTACTCCAGTGATCTAATGAGCAACTAGAGTGCTAACATTCTGAATTTATGGCAGATGTGAGACATCTGAATGCCTTCTTGATGGAATCAAAGTAAAAAACTGAAAGCATTTCCTACTGAGGAGACTGCAGTAAATGAAGAAATTAGGAAACTTCATAACAAAGAAGTCTTCCAAGATGGCCACCAGTGAAAAAAGAGCCCAAATGTAGCACAAATATTACCCAGATGTAGCCCACATATAGCCCAATGACAAGTGTGCAAAACACTTTTTATTTTTAGTTTTTTTGCAGTTTTATGTAGTGCAGACTGGTCAGGTATTGGAGCATTGCATCTTAAAACATGACCCCCCTACACTACAAAAACACCACTGCACTACCTTAAACACTACCCCCAGCACGACCCCCTACACTACACAAGCACCACTGCACTATCCTAAACCCTAAAACACTACCCCCAGCACGACCCCCTACACTATCCAAACACCACTGCACTAACCTAAATCCTAAAACACTACCACCAGCACGAACCCCTACACTACCCAAACACCACTGCACTACCCTAAAACATGACCCCCTACACTATACAAACACCACTGCACTACCCTAAACCCTAAAAACTACCCCAGCACGACCTCCTACACTACACAAGCACCACTGCACTGCCCTAAACCCTAAAACACTACCCCCAGCACGACCCCTACACTACACAAACACCACTGCACTACCCTAAACCCAAAAACACTACCCCCAGCACGACCCCCTACACTACCCAAACACCACTGCACTAACCTAAATCCTAAAACACTACCCCAGCACGACCCCCTACACTACCCAAACACCACTGCACTACCCTAAAACATGACCCCTACACTACACAAACACCACTGCACTACCCTAAACCCTAAAACACTACCCCCAGCACGACCCCTACACTACACAAGCACCACTGCACTACCCTAAACCCTAAAACACTACCCCCAGCACGACCCACTACACTGCCCGAACACCACTGCACTGCCCTAAACCCTGAAACACCAGCCCCTGCATGACCCCCTACACTGCCCGTACACCACTGCACTGCCCTAAACCCTGAAACACCACCCCTAGCACGACCCCCTACACTGCCCGAACACCACTGCACTGCCCTAAACCCTGAAACATGACCCCCTTCACGACCCCCTACACTGCCCGAACACCACTGCTCTGCCCTAAACCCTGAAACACCACCCCCAGCATGACCCCTACACTGCCCGAACACCACTGCACTACCCTGAAACCCTAAAACACTACCCCCAGCACGACCCCCTACACTACCCAAACACCACTGCACTAACCTAAATCCTAAAACACTACCCCAGCACGACCCCCTACACTACCCAAACACCACTGCACTACCCTAAAACATGACCCCCTACACTACACAAACACCACTGCACTACCCTAAACCCTAAAACACTACCCCAAGCACGACCCCCTACACTACACAAGCACCACTGCACTACCCTAAACCCTAAAACACTACCCCCTACACTACACAAGCACCACTGCACTATCCTAAACCCTAAAACACTACCCCCAGCACGACCCCTACACTACCCAAACACCACTGCACTAACCTAAATCCTAAAACACTACCACCAGCACGACCCCCTACACTACCCAAACACCACTGCACTACCCTAAAACATGACCCCTACACTACACAAACACCACTGCACTACCCTAAACCCTAAAACACTACCCCCAGCACGACCTCCTACACTACACAAGCACCACTGCACTACCCTAAACCCTAAAACACTACCCCCAGCACGACCCCTACACTACACAAACACCACTGCACTACCCTAAACCCTAAAACACTACCCCCAGCACGACCCCCTACACTGCCCGAACACCACTGCACTGCCCTAAACCCTGAAACATCACCCCCAGCAAGACCCCCTACACTGCCCGAACACCACTGACCTAAACCCTGAAACACCACCCCCAGCATGACCCCCTACACTGCCCGAACACCATTGCACTGCCCTAAACCCTGAAACATCACCCCCAGCAAGACCCCCTACACTGCCCGAACACCACTGACCTAAACCCTGAAACACCACCCCCAGCACGACCCCCTACACTGCCCGAACACCACTGCTCTGCCCAAAACCCTGAAACACCAGCCCCAGCACGACCCCCTACACTGCCCGAACACCACTGCACTGCCCTAAACCTTGAAACACCAGCCCCTGCACGCCCCCTACACTGCCCGAACACCACTGCACTACCCTAAACCCTGAAACATCACCCCCAGCACGACCCCCTACACTGCCCGAGCACCACTGCACTGCCCTAAACCCTGAAACACCAGCATCAGCATGACCCCCTACACTGCCCGAACACCACTGCACTGCCCTAAACCCTGAAACACCAGCCCCAGCACGACCGCCTACACTGCCCGAACACCACTGCACTGCCCTAAACCCTGAAACACCAGCCCCAGCACGACCCCTACACTGCCCGAACACCACTGCACTGCCCTAAACCGTGAAACACCAGCCTCAGCACGACCCCTACACTGCCTGAACACCACTGCACTGCCCTGAACCCTGAAACACCAGCCCCAGCACAACACCCTACACTGCCCGAACACCACTGCACTGCCCTAAACCCTGAAAAACCACCCCGTGCATGACCCCCTACACTGCCCAAACACCACTGCACTGCCCTAAACCCTGAAACACCACCCCCAGCGCGACCCCCTACACTGCCCGAACACCACTGCACTAAACCCTGAAACACCACCCTCTGCACAACCCCTACACTGCTCGAACACTACTGCACTGCCCTAAACCCAGAAACACCATCCCCAGCACGACCCCCTATACTGCACGAACACCACTGCACTGCCCTAAACCCTGAAACACTACCCCCAGCAAGACCCCCTACACTGCCCGAACACCACTGCACTGCCCTAAACCCTGAAACATCACCCCCAGCAAGACCCCCTACACTGCACGAACACCACTGCACTGCCCTAAACCTTGAAACACCAGCCCCTGCACGTCCCCCTACACTGCCCGAACACCACTGCACTACCCTAAACCCTGAAACATCACCCCCAGCACGACCCCCTACACTGCCCGAGCACCACTGCACTGCCCTAAACCCTGAAACACCAGCCCCAGCATGACCCCCTACACTGCCCGAACACCACTGCACTGCCCTAAACCCTGAAACACCAGCCCCAGCACGACCGCCTACACTGCCCGAACACCACTGCACTGCCCTAAACCCTGAAACACCAGCCCCAGCACGACCCCCTACACTGCCCGAACACCACTGCACTGCCCTAAACCGTGAAACACCAGCCTCAGCACGACCCCCTACACTGCCTGAACACCACTGCACTGCCCTGAACCCTGAAACACCAGCCCCAGCACAACACCCTACACTGCCCGAACACCACTGCACTGACCTAAACCCTGAAACACCACCCCGTGCATGACCCCCTAAACTGCCCGAAACCACTGCACTGCCCTAAACCCTGAAACACCACCCCCAGCGCGACCCCCTACACTGCCCGAACACTACTGCACTGCCCTAAACCCAGAAACACCATCCCCAGCACGACCCCTATACTGCACGAACACCACTGCACTGCCCTAAACCCTGAAACACTACCCCCAGCAAGACCCCCTACACTGCCCGAACACCACTGCACTACCCTAAACCCTAAAACACTACCCCCAGCACGACCTCCTACACTACACAAGCACCACTGCACTACCCTAAACCCTAAAACACTACCCCCAGCACGACCCCCTACACTACACAAACACCACTGCACTACCCTAAACCCTAAAACACTACCCCCAGCACGACCCCCTACACTACCCAAACACCACTGCACTAACCTAAATCCTAAAACACTACCCCCAGCACGACCCCCTACACTACCCAAACACCACTGCACTACCCTAAAACATGACCCCTACACTACACAAACACCACTGCACTACCCTAAACCCTAAAACACTACCCCCAGCACGACCCCCTACACTACACAAGCACCACTGCACTACCCTAAACCCTAAAACACTACCCACAGCACGACCCCCTACACTGCCCGAACACCACTGCACTGCCCTAAACCCTGAAACACCAGCCCCTGCATGACCCCCTACACTGCCCGTACACCACTGCACTGCCCTAAACCCTGAAACACCACCCCTAGCACGACCCCTACACTGCCCGAACACCACTGCACTGCCCTAAACCCTGAAACACCACCCCTTCACGACCCCCTACACTGCCCGAACACCACTGCACTGCCCTAAACCCTGAAACACCACCCCCAGCATGACCCCCTACACTGCCCGAACACTACTGCACTGCCCTAAACCCTGAAACGCTACCCCCAGCAAGACCCCCTATACTGCCCGAACACCACTGCACTGCCCTAAGCCCTGAAACATCAACCCCAGCAAGACCCCCTACACTGCCCGAACACCACTGACCTAAACCCTGAAACACCACCCCCAGCACGACCCCCTACACTGCCCGAACACCACTGCACTGCCCAAAACCCTGAAACACCAGCCCCAGCACGACCCCCTACACTGCCCGAACACCACTGCACTGCCCTAAACCTTGAAACACCAGCCCCTGCACGTCCCCCTACACTGCCCGAACACCACTGCACTGCCCTAAACCCTGAAACACCAGCCCCAGCACGACCGCCTACACTGCCCGAACACCACTGCACTGCCCTAAACCCTGAAACACCAGCCCCAGCACGACCCCCTACACTGCCTGAACACCACTGCACTGCCCTAAACCTTGAAACACCAGCCCCTGCACGTCCCCCTACACTGCCCGAACACCACTGCACTGCCCTAAACCCTGAAACACCAGCCCCAGCACGACCGCCTACACTGCCCGAACACCACTGCACTGCCCTAAACCCTGAAACACTACCCCCAGCAAGACCCCCTACACTGCCCGAACACCACTGCACTGCCCTAAACCCTGAAACATCACCCCCAGCAAGATCCCCTACACTGCCCGAACACCACTGCACTGCCCTAAACCTTGAAACACCAGCCCCTGCACGTCCCCCTACACTGCCCGAACACCACTGCACTACCCTAAACCCTGAAACATCACCCCCAGCACGACCCCCTACACTGCCCGAGCACCACTGCACTGCCCTAAACCCTGAAACACCAGCCCCAGCATGACCCCCTACACTGCCCGAACACCACTGCACTGCCCTAAACCCTGAAACACCAGCCCCAGCACGACCGCCTACACTGCCCGAACACCACTGCACTGCCCTAAACCCTGAAACACCAGCCCCAGCACGACCCCCTACACTGCCCGAACACCACTGCACTGCCCTAAACCCTGAAACACCACCCCCAGCGCGACCCCCTACACTGCCCGAACACTACTGCACTGCCCTAAACCCAGAAACACCATCCCCAGCACGACCCCCTATATGGCACAAACACCACTGCACTGCCCTAAACCCTGAAACACTACCCCCAGCAAGACCCCCTACACTGCCCGAACACCACTGCACTACCCTAAACCCTAAAACACTACCCCCAGCACAACGCCCTACACTACACAAACACCACTGCACTACCCTAAACCCTAAAACACTACCCCCAGCACGACCCCCTACACTACCCAAACACCACTGCACTAACCTAAATCCTAAAACACTACCCCCAGCACGACCCCTACACTACCCAAACACCACTGCACTACCCTAAAACATGACCCCCTACACTACACAAACACCACTGCACTACCCTAAACCCTAAAACACTACCCCCAGCACGACCCCTACACTACACAAGCACCACTGCACTACCCTAAACCCTAAAACACTACCCCCAGCACGACCCCCTACACTGCCCGAACACCACTGCACTGCCCTAAACCCTGAAACACCAGCCCCTGCATGACCCCCTACACTGCCCGTACACCACTGCACTGCCCTAAACCCTGAAACACCACCCCTAGCACGACCCCCTACACTGCCCGAACACCACTACACTGCCCTAAACCCTGAAACACCACCCCCTTCACGACCCCCTACACTGCCCGAACACCACTGCACTGCCCTAAACCCTGAAACACCACCCCCAGCATGACCCCCTACACTGCCCGAACACCACTGCACTGCCCTAAACCCTGAAACACTACCCCCAGCAAGACCCTCTACACTGCCCGAACACCACTGCACTGCCCTAAACCCTGAAACATCACCCCCAGCAAGACCCCCTACACTGCCCGAACACCACTGACCTAAACCCTGAAACACCACCCCCAGCACGACCCCCTACACTGCCCGAACACCACTGCACTGCCCTAAACCCTGAAACACTACCCCCAGCATGACCCCTACACTGCCCGAACACCACTGCTCTGCCCAAAACCCTGAAACATCAGCCCCAGCACGACCCCCTACACTGCCCGAACACCACTGCACTGCCCTAAACCTTGAAACACCAGCCCCTGCACGTCCCCCTACACTGCCCGAACACCACTGCACTACCCTAAACCCTGAAACATCACCCCCAGCACGACCCCCTACACTGCCCGAGCACCACTGCACTGCCCTAAACCCTGAAACACCAGCCCCAGCATGACCCCTACACTGCCCGAACACCACTGCACTGCCCTAAACCCTGAAACACCAGCCCCAGCACGACTGCCTACACTGCCCGAACACCACTGCACTGCCCTAAACCCTGAAACACCAGCCCCAGCAAGACCCCCTACACTGCCCGAACACCACTGCACTCCCCTAAACCCTGAAACACCAGCCCCAGCATGACCCCCTACACTGCCCGAACACCACTGCACTGCCCTAAACCCTGAAACACCAGCCCCAGCACGACCCCCTACACTGCCCGAACACCACTGCACTGCCCTAAACACTGAAACACCAGCCCCAGCACGACCCCCTACACTGCCCGAACACCACTGCACTGCCCTAAACCCTGAAACACCAGCCCCAGCACCACCCCCTACAATGCCCGAACACCACTGTACTGCCCTAAACCCTGAAACACCACCCCCTGCACCGCCCCCTACACTGCCCAAACACCACTGCACTGCCCTAAACCCTGAAACACCACCCCTGCACGACCCCCTACACTGCCCGAACACCACTGCACTGCCCTAAACCCTTAAACACCACCCCCTGCACCACCCCCTACACTGCCTGAACACCACTGCACTGCCCTAAACCCTGAAACACCACCCCTGCACTGCCCCCTACACTGCCCGAACACCACTGCACTGCCCTAAACCCTGAAACACCACCCCCAGCATGACCCCTTTACTGCTCGAACACCACTGCACTGCCCCAAACCCTGAAACACCACCCCCAGCATGACCCCCTACACTGCCCGAACACCACTGCCCTAAACCCTGAAACACCACCCCTGCACGACCCCCTACACTGCCCGAACACCACTGCACTGCACTAAACCCTGAAACACCACCCCTGCATGACCCCCTACACTTCCCGAACACCACTGCACTGCCCTAAACCCTGAAACACCACCCCCATCAAGACCCCCTACACTGCCCGAACACCACTGCACTGCCCTAAACCCTAGAACACTACCCCCAGCATGACCCCCTACACTACCCGAACACCACTGCACTACCCTAAACCCTAAAATACTCCCCCAGCACGACCCCCTACACTACCCGAACACGACTGCACTGCCCTAAACCCTAAAACACTCCCCCCAGCACGACCCCCTACACTACCCGAACACCAGTGCACTGCCCTAAACCCTAAAACACTCCCCCAGCATGACCCCCTACACTACCTAAACACCACTGCACTGCCCTAAACCCTAAAACACTACCCCCGCATGACCCCCTACACTACCCAAATACCAATGCACTACCCTAATCCCTAAAACACTACCCCCGCACAACCCCCTACACTACCGAAAGACCACTGCACTACCCTAAACTCTAAAACAATACCCCCGCACGACTCCCTACACTACCCAAAGACCACTGCACTACCCTAAACCCTAAAACACGACCTCCTACACTACACAAACACCACTGCACTACCCTAAACCCTAAAAAACTACCCCCAGCACGAACCCCTACACTACCCAAACACCACTGCACTACCCTAAACCATAAAACACTACCCCCAGCAGTACCCCTACGCTACCCAAACTCCACAGCACTACCCTAAACTCTAAAACACTACCCCCAGCAGTACCCCCTATACTTCCCAAACACCATTGCACTACCCTAAACCCTAAAACACTACCCCCAGCAGTATCCCCTATGTAGGAGAGTAGGATCTGCTTCACAGGGGTACCCCCACTTTTTGCTGATACTTCACTGGTTTTCGACATTAGTCTGGCTGGGGCCCTGCTATTCAGAACCCCAGCCTAGCTGTTTCCTCTTTAAAAGGGTCTCCATGTGCCTTAGGCACATCACTGATTGGGATCTGGAGTGCCCTTGTAAGTCCCTAGTATATGGTATACTATGTACCAAGGGCATAGGTACCTCAGAGGCCTGCCAGGGGCTGCAGCATGTATTATGCCACCCCTGGTAGGCCATCCAAACTGACACCACAGGTCTGCTACTGCAGCCTGGGTAAGGTGGTGCATGCACCCCTTGCTGTGGTATAGGTTACCTATATCACTAAAAGCATACACACATATAAACCTATAAGTCACTCCTAAGGCAGGCCTTATCAATCCTAAAGGCAGAGTGCATGGTTCTTATGTGAGAGGGTGCCCCTGCATGAGCAGGGCCCCTCTGCAGCGTTCGGAGACCATCTCTGATGCTGTTTGTAGTGCAGCCTGACCATATACTCTTAAACGCATTATATCCTCGCGGTAAAATGCTAACTATGGAATGGCTGCACCTAAACATGTCATGTTTGGTGTCAAACATCTTGGAATACTACCCCCCGCCAATCCTGGCGGCGGGGGTAGCATTCCACCCTTCTAGAGGGAAAGGCATGTTAACTCTGACGAGTCCGGTAACTTCTTTCCAGAGCCCTGGCATCACAAAATGGATGCTGCTGCCACAGACACGAGTCTGGCCTCCTGCTGCTGGACGAAACTCCGGCAGGGGAGGCCTGGACAATAGGTTTCCTGTCCCAGGGAGGTGTGACCACCTCCCCAGACAGGACAATGTGTATTGGGGCTGGGCGGGAGCACTTTCGGGTGCTTTGAAGTCCTGCACTGGGGGCACATTTGGTGTCCCTGTGCATACCCCAGTTCAAACCGGATCAGGGGCTTGCAGCCCCTGCTTTGGCGCGAACTGGACAAAGGGAAAGGGGTGTAGCCACCCTCTGCCCTGACCCACCCATAGGTGGGGCCACAGAGTAGTCCATCCCCTATTTTTGGAATAAAGGTAGGAACCCAGTCCTTAGGACTTTAGATTATACCTGGACGAAACTCTGAAACAGAATCCTGGACCTTCGACGCTCTACTCACGATTAGAGGACTGAAGAATCTCCCTTGGGGTCAAGGAGTGACTCCCCTGCTTGGCAGGCACCAAAGAAGCATCTGTCCGGTTCGCATCACTGAAGCTCCCGTCGGACGCCGAAGTCATCGCATCACCAGAGGTGGATTCTCAGACTTCCCCGAGGCTACCCTGAGTCCCCAGCAAAGCTGAGGCCCGTGGCTATCGTGGGTAACGTGAGACCGTGACCCCTGGACACCGAGCACACTTGCAAGTGCACCATCTTCTGGGTCTCCCAAGAAGTCGTGCTTTGGGCTCCGAGTAGCCCTAGCCTCCAGCACCACCTGCACCGAAGATCACTGGCCCCCACTCCACGAGTGTCCTGTAAGCCAGCTCCACGTGCGGCGTCACGAGGCTCCTTCGCGGTCGCTAGCCCGTTGGCTAGTAGCCCTTACCGAAGGCCAATCTTTTCTTTACTTGGCAGTCTGGTTGCTCCAGGCCTGCCCTCACTTACCCTTGCTGGGTGAGTTCCCCAGACCTTGCTGGTCTGCATCATCGACGATCTACATCTTACTCGAGACTTGCCGTTGCCAAGGCCTGTTGGGTCCAATCTGGTCGCCGACACCTCTGCACTCGACAGACATCGAGCAACAGCCCGAATCCTGCTCCTGGTCGCCGACAACGCCTCCCGGACCTCGTGGCTGAAGAGTCAAGACGACCGTCAACGAACTTGAAGCACTCGACATCGGTGGGCATCTGTCCATCGCCCTCCTGGTCACTGGCTAGTGACCCAGACTCTGTCCCCTCTGCTTTCAGGTTCTTCAGAACTCCGATCCACTCTTGGATCCACCCGGACACTTTTCTCCTGGTCGCCAGCAGCACTTTGCAGCAGATCGCCATAAGAAACGACGACGAAACCCGACCCCGAAAGGCACCTATGCACCCGGCTTCCCTGGGTGAGGTAACACGAGTACTCCAGTGCTCCCGTGGGTAGAGACTCTTCAAAGTCCTAGATCTCAAAGGGTTTTGTCCTAGTCCTCTTTAAAGTGTCCCTTTCCTCTATTTTCCCGATCCCGACTTTCTCCATAGAAGTTAACGGCGTATCGCGGTTGTGTATTTACACTGCACGCGTCTCCCGTGGGTCCCCTGTGTCACTACCTTGGGTGGTTCCTTGTGGTCCAAGCACTTCTAGAGGCTCTAGGCCTAGTGTCTAGTTCAGTCGTGGTTCGCATACCACTTTATTGGTATATGGTTTGGTACGCCCCTAGGGCCCAAACGTGTATTTGTGCTATTACTGTGATTTAAGATCTTATAACCTATGTACTTCGAACTCTAGCCTCATAAAGAGACTAGAGGGGTGTGTTTAGTAATAAATACATATATTTTGAATATATACCTGGTGTGGTGCTCTTTCATTTGGTCACTCAAGAGATTATAGACTGGTAAAACAAGCTGCTTTACATTCCTTCAAGACTTAGCCTGAAGGCTGCTCTCCACAGCTACCACTAGGATAGCTTTCAATAAGGTTGTCTTTAACCTACCTACCATAAGAGTCGATTTGGACTGGTGCAAGGTGCCCACTATAATTAGTGGACAGCATATGCCAGGCCAACTTCTCACATTGGTGTGCAGCGTGTGGGATTCCAGCTTGCTATTGTTTTACCAGATAATCTCAATTGAATTGATCAACTGAAAACCACTAAAGGTACCTAAGGTACATATAATTTAAGCTTAGAATATCAGTAAGTTCTACTGAACTTAGAGTTGTGTGTTAAGGGATAGCACAACCCTTTCTACAACTCAAGAGAGTTTAGTAGGCCTCACTAGAGTAGGTAGTGCATACACCACACCACACTAGTAATGTCTTTGAAAGCAGGATCCAGAGATGCCCTGCAGGAAGCCATTGAGCTTCCCCCCTCCAAGTATGACACACTCCCATTCTTGGAACTGAGAGCTTTGTGTAACGTGAGGAAATTAAGGACAGGCCAAAGTCCCACCACCCAACACCTCCAGGAGTTGTTGGTGGCTTATGATCTTAGTAAGTCTTCAGAGACTGAAGGGGTAGGAGCAGAGGGTGGGCCAGCAGATGAGGAAGGGGCCAGGGGTACTACTACCCCCAGCCCCCCTCTGAAACTGACCAGGAGGGTGACAATGACCCTGACCTGGAAAACCCAATCCCTTCTGGGGAAGATGAAGATGAGGATCTGGAGAACCACACCTTTGTCCCCCCAGGAAGGATTATGAGTGTGCTCAGAAAGTCTAGGTCTCCTTCTCAGGAGTCTAACCACTCTGGCACCTCAATAGGGAGCTCTGTTTCTTCTCACAGGAGGGAATCCTCTCATGAGAGAAGAAAGAGACTGGTCCAGTATGAGGAAACTCAACTGGAGATCAGGAAGAAGCAATTGGCTTTAGATAGAGAATCCCTAGATCTCCTTAAAGAGAGAAGAAAGTTGGGACTAGAGTCCCATGGTGGCAGCCATATCCCTAGAGATAGGGAAAGGTCCTATGACCATAGGAACCTGAGCAAGATTGTCCCTCCCTACCAGAGTGGGGATGATATCCACAAATGGATAACTGCTTTAGAGAGGGCCTGTAAAGTACAGAAGGTCCCTCAGGAGCAGTGGGCAGCAATCTTGTGGCTCTCCTTTGCTGACAAAGGTAGAGACAAGCTCCTCACTGTTAGAGAGGAGGATGCTGACAATTACAAGGTCTTGAAGAGTGCTCTTATTGATGGGTTTGGCCTAACCACTGAACAGTACAGGTTGAAGTTCAGAGACACCCAAAAAGCACAGACTCAAGACTGGGTAGACTATGTGGATTGTTCTGCCAAGGCTCTGGAAGGCTGGTTGATGGGCAGCAAGGTGTGTGACTTCTCAGGATTGTATAATCTGATAATGAGGGAGCAGATTCTTAATAACTGTCAAAACCAGCTGTTGCATCAGTACCTGGTTGACTCTGATCTGACCTCTCCCCAAGAATTGGGAAAGAAGGCAGACAAATGGGTCAGAACCAGGGTGAAGCAGAAGGTACAGAACCAAGGTGGGGAAACCAAGAAGCAAGATGCTAAGAACTCTGACAAGGGTGGGGAGAAGGGTAAAGATCAAAAGTCTTCATCAGGCCCCCAAAAATCTTCTTCTGGTGGGGATTCCCAGTCTACCAAGGGTAAAGGCCAAAGAAAACCATGGTGCAAGGTCTGTAAGCAAAAGACCCACTGGACCAGTGATTGCACCAAGTCCAAAGACTCCAGTCCAGCATCCACCAATGCCCCTAAGGCACCTGTTCCCCCTAGTACAGTTGGTGGAAGTGCTCCAGCCAAGGGTTTAGTAGGGTTCACCCTGGGAACTGAGTTGGGCTCTGACTTAGTCAGGGAACTGACTCAGGCTGTGTTAGTCTGTGATGGAGGCATGGATGTGACCTCCACTGTGAGTCCCAGTAATCTGGGCAAGTACAGACAACAGCCTTTAATCAATGGACGAGAGGCTTTGGCATTTAGGGACACAGGGGCAAGTGTCACAATGGTGACACAAGACCTTGTGCTACCTGGACAAGTTATACTTGGTGAAATGTACCAAGTGACCAATGCTAGCAATGTCAGAACAGACCATACTCTGGCAGTTGTTAACTTCTCCTGGGGAGGGGTAACTGGCCTTAAGAAGGTTGTGGTAAGTGCAAACCTACCAGTCGAATGCTTGCTTGGCAATGACTTAGAGACTTCTGCTTGGGCAGAAGTGGAGCTCAGGACCCATGCAGAAATGCTGGGGATCCCTGCAGATGTGTTTGCTGTGACCAGGTCACAAGCTAAACTGTCTAAAACTGAACAGGCCTTGGATTCTGGAAGAATGGACCAAGTGCCTTCCAAGAGGAGGAGTAGTAGGGTTAAGGCAGTGCCTTCCCCTTGGCTCAGGAGGAAGATCAGTCCCTTGAGGGGGATGATCTCAGCCCTGAAGAAGGAACTGTCCCAGAGGAACTTGAGCCTGACCAGGTTGAGTTCTTGGGGACAGGGGGACCTTCTAGGGCAGATCTGAGCCAGGAGCAGCAGAGCTGCCCCTCCCTTGAACCCCTCAGACAGCAAGCTGCTGCTGAGGCTGCTGGGAAAGCTAGTGGTCCCCATACAGTGTATTGGGATGATGGACTCCTGTACTCAGAGAGTAGAGACCCCAAGCCTGGTGCTACCAGGAGGTTGGTAATACCTTTGAAGTTCAGGGGCTTCCTATTGACCCTAGCCCATGATATTCCCTTAGCAGGACACCTGGGCCAGAACAAGACTTGGGACAGAATTGTCCCTCACTTTCACTGGCCCCACATGTCTGAAGACAGTAAGGAGTTTTGTCGCTCCTGTGTAACCTGCCAAGCCAGTGGCAAAGCAGGTGGCACTACAAAGGCCCCCTGATACCACTACCTGTGGTGGGGGTGCCCTTTGAGAGGGTAGGGATTGACATTGTTGGTCCCATGGATCCCCAAACAGCATCTGGGCACAGATTTATACTGGTGGTAGTGGATCATGCCACCAGGTATCCAGAGGCTATACCCCTTAGGACCACTACAGCACCTGTGGTGGCAAGGGCCCTCCTGGGAATTTTCTCAAGAGTGGGCTTTCCTAAGGAGGTGGTATCAGACAGGGGTGCAAACTTCATGTCTGGGTACTTAAAGACAATGTGGAAGGAGTGTGGAGTTACTTATAAGTTCACCACACCCTATCACCCACAATGCAATGGTTTAGTTGAGAGATTCAACAAAACCTTGAAGGGCATGATTAAAGGGCTCCCAGAAAAGCTTAGGCGTAGATGGGACATACTCTTGCCCTGCCTTTTATTCGCATATAGGGAGGTGCCTCAGAAGGGGTTGGTTACAGCCCTTTTGAACTTCTGTTTGGCCACCCTGTGAGGGGTCCACTGTGCTTGGTGAAGGAAGGATGGGAGTTACCTCTCAAGCCCCCAAAGCAAGATATAGTGGACTATGTACTTGGTCTCCGCTCCAGGATGGCTGAGTACATGAAAAAGGCAACCAAAAACCTTGAGGCTAGCCAGGAACTTCAAAAGGCCTGGCATGACCAAAAGGCTGTCCTAACTGTTTACCAGCCAGGACAGAAGGTGTGGGTGTTGGAGCCAGTGGCCCCAGCAGCTCTCCAAGACAAATGGAGTGGACCCCACACTATTGTTGAGCAGAAGGGTGAGGTCACTTACTTAGTAGACCTGGGAACACCCAGGAGTCCCCACAGGGTTCTCCATGTCAACAGACTTAAGCCATATGTGGACAGGGCAGACATGGGCTTGCTCATGGCTACTGATGAAGGGCAGGAGGAAGAGAGTGACCCACTCCCTGACCTGCTCTCACAGAACCCTGACGATGGGTCAGTTGATGGTGTAGCCTTGGCAGGCAGCCTCACTACCCAGCAACAAACTGATTGCAGGCAAGTCCTCAATCAGTTTAGACACATGTTTTCTCTGACACCCAGTCAGACCACCTGGTGCACTCATGAAGTGGACACTGGGGACAGTCTGCCTATTAAAAACAAGATTTATAGGCAACCTGACCATGTCAGGGACTGTATCAGGACTGAAGTCCAGAAGATGTTGGAATTGGGAGTGATTGAGCCCTCAGATAGCCCTTGGGCTAGTCCAGTAGTCCTAGTACCTAAACCTCACACCAGTGGTGGGAAAAGAGAGATGAGGTTTTGTGTAGACTACAGGGGCCTCAATGCAGTCACTAGGACTGATGCCCATCCAATACCCAGGGCAGATGAGCTCATAGATACTTTGGCCTCTGCCAAATATCTCAGCACATTTGACCTAACAGCTGGCTACTGGCAGATCAGACTAGCTGATGCTGCAAAGCCCAAAACAGCATTTTCAACCCCTAGTGGGCATTATCAATTTGTGGTGATGCCCTTTGGTCTGAAAAATGCACCTGCCACTTTCCAGAGGTTGGTGAACACAGTTCTCACAGGACTGGAGGCCTATAGTGCAGCTTATCTAGATGATATTGCTGTCTTTAGCTCCACCTGGGAGGATCACCTGGTCCACCTCAGGAATGTTTTACAGGCCCTGCAAAAGGCAGGCCTGACTATCAAGGCCACTAAGTGCCAGATAGGGCAGAGTCAGGTTGTGTACCTGGGCCACCTTGTGGGTGGAGGCCAGGTTCAACCTTTGCAGAGCAAGATCCAGACCATCATGGACTGGACTGCTCCCACTACCCAGACTCAGGTGAGAGCCTTCTTAGGCCTGACTGGGTACTATAGGAGATTTGTCAAGGGGTATGGATCAATAGTGACACCCTTGAATGACTTAACTTCTAAGAAAATGCCCAAAAAGGTTCAGTGGACAGTTAGCTGTCAAAAGGCATTTGATGACCTCAAGCAGGCCATGTGCACTGCTCCAATTCTGCAGAGTCCTGATTACTCCAAGAAGTTCATTGTTCAAACAGATGCATCTGAATTGGGGGTAGGGGCTGTACTGTCACAATTGAATGAAGAAGGTCAGGATCAGCCAGTAGCTTTTATTAGCAGAAGGCTGACCCCTAGAGAGAAACGTTGGTCAGCCATAGAGAGGGAGGCCTTTGCTGTGGTCTGGGCTCTGAAGAAGTTGAGGCCATACTTGTTTGGTACACACTTCCTGGTTCAGACAGACCATAAGCCCCTCTTATGGCTAAAACAAATGAAGGGTGAAAACCCCAAACTGCTTAGGTGGTCCATTTCCCTACAGGGGATGGACTTTACAGTGGAACATAGGCCTGGGAGTAACCATGCGAATGCAGATGGACTCTCTAGGTATTTCCACTTAGAACATGAAGACTTAACTGGGCAAGGTTAGTTTAATGTCCCTACGTTTGGGGGGGGTTGTGTAGGAGAGTAGGATCTGCTTCACAGGGGTACCCCCACTTTTTGCTGATACTTCACTGGTTTTCGACATTAGTCTGGCTGGGGCCCTGCTATTCAGAACCCCAGCCTAGCTGTTTCCTCTTTAAAAGGGTCTCCATGTGCCTTAGGCACATCACTGATTGGGATCTGGAGTGCCCTTGTAAGTCCCTAGTATATGGTATACTATGTACCAAGGGCATAGGTACCTCAGAGGCCTGCCAGGGGCTGCAGCATGTATTATGCCACCCCTGGTAGGCCATCCAAACTGACACCACAGGTCTGCTACTGCAGCCTGGGTAAGGTGGTGCATGCACCCCTTGCTGTGGTATAGGTTACCTATATCACTAAAAGCATACACACATATAAACCTATAAGTCACTCCTAAGGCAGGCCTTATCAATCCTAAAGGCAGAGTGCATGGTTCTTATGTGAGAGGGTGCCCTGCATGAGCAGGGCCCCTCTGCAGCGTTCGGAGACCATCTCTGATGCTGTTTGTAGTGCAGCCTGACCATATACTCTTAAACGCATTATATCCTCGCGGTAAAATGCTAACTATGGAATGGCTGCACCTAAACATGTCGTGTTTGGTGTCAAACATCTTGGAATACTACCCCCCGCCAATCCTGGCGGCGGGGGTAGCATTCCACCCTTCTAGAGGGAAAGGCATGTTAACTCTGACGAGTCCGGTAACTTCTTTCCAGAGCCCTGGCATCACAAAATGGATGCTGCTGCCACAGACACGAGTCTGGCCTCCTGCTGCTGGACGAAACTCCGGCAGGGGAGGCCTGGACAATAGGTTTCCTGTCCCAGGGAGGTGTGACCACCTCCCCAGACAGGACAATGTGTATTGGGGCTGGGCGGGAGCACTTTCGGGTGCTTTGAAGTCCTGCACTGGGGGCACATTTGGTGTCCCTAGTGCATACCCCAGTTCAAACCGGATCAGGGGCTTGCAGCCCCTGCTTTGGCACGAACTGGACAAAGGGAAAGGGGTGTAGCCACCCCTCTGCCCTGACCCACCCATAGGTGGGGCCACAGAGTAGTCCATCCCCTATTTTTGGAATAAAGGTAGGAACCCAGTCCTTAGGACTTTAGATTATACCTGGACGAAACTCTGAAACAGAATCCTGGACCTTCGACGCTCTACTCACGATTAGAGGACTGAAGAATCTCCCTTGGGGTCAAGGAGTGACTCCCCTGCTTGGCAGGCACCAAAGAAGCATCTGTCCGGTTCGCATCACTGAAGCTCCCGTCGGACGCCGAAGTCATCGCATCACCAGAGGTGGATTCTCAGACTTCCCCGAGGCTACCCTGAGTCCCCAGCAAAGCTGAGGCCCGTGGCTATCGTGGGTAACGTGAGACCGTGACCCCTGGACACCGAGCACACTTGCAAGTGCACCATCTTCTGGGTCTCCCAAGAAGTCGTGCTTTGGGCTCCGAGTAGCCCTAGCCTCCAGCACCACCTGCACCGAAGATCACTGGCCCCCACTCCACGAGTGTCCTGTAAGCCAGCTCCACGTGCGGCGTCACGAGGCTCCTTCGCGGTCGCTAGCCCGTTGGCTAGTAGCCCTTACCGAAGGCCAATCTTTTCTTTACTTGGCAGTCTGGTTGCTCCAGGCCTGCCCTCACTTACCCTTGCTGGGTGAGTTCCCCAGACCTTGCTGGTCTGCATCATCGACGATCTACATCTTACTCGAGACTTGCCGTTGCCAAGGCCTGTTGGGTCCAATCTGGTCGCCGACACCTCTGCACTCGACAGACATCGAGCAACAGCCCGAATCCTGCTCCTGGTCGCCGACAACGCCTCCCGGACCTCGTGGCTGAAGAGTCAAGACGACCGTCAACGAACTTGAAGCACTCGACATCGGTGGGCATCTGTCCATCGCCCTCCTGGTCACTGGCTAGTGACCCAGACTCTGTCCCCTCTGCTTTCAGGTTCTTCAGAACTCCGATCCACTCTTGGATCCACCCGGACACTTTTCTCCTGGTCGCCAGCAGCACTTTGCAGCAGATCGCCATAAGAAACGACGACGAAACCCGACCCCGAAAGGCACCTATGCACCCGGCTTCCCTGGGTGAGGTAACACGAGTACTCCGGTGCTCCCGTGGGTAGAGACTCTTCAAAGTCCTAGATCTCAAAGGGTTTTGTCCTAGTCCTCTTTAAAGTGTCCCTTTCCTCTATTTTCCCGATCCCGACTTTCTCCATAGAAGTTAACGGCGTATCGCGGTTGTGTATTTACACTGCACGCGTCTCCCGTGGGTCCCCTGTGTCACTACCTTGGGTGGTTCCTTGTGGTCCAAGCACTTCTAGAGGCTCTAGGCCTAGTGTCTAGTTCAGTCGTGGTTCGCATACCACTTTATTGGTATATGGTTTGGTACGCCCCTAGGGCCCAAACGTGTATTTGTGCTATTACTGTGATTTAAGATCTTATAACCTATGTACTTCGAACTCTAGCCTCATAAAGAGACTAGAGGGGTGTGTTTAGTAATAAATACATATATTTTGAATATATACCTGGTGTGGTGCTCTTTCATTTGGTCACTCAAGAGATTATAGACTGGTAAAACAAGCTGCTTTACATTCCTTCAAGACTTAGCCTGAAGGCTGCTCTCCACAGCTACCACTAGGATAGCTTTCAATAAGGTTGTCTTTAACCTACCTACCATAAGAGTCGATTTGGACTGGTGCAAGGTGCCCACTATAATTAGTGGACAGCATATGCCAGGCCAACTTCTCACACCCTACACTACCCAAACACCACTGCACTACCCTAAACCCTAAAACACTACCCCCAGCACGACCCCCTACACTACCCAAACACCACTGTACTACCCTAAACCCTAAAACACTCCCCCAGCACGACTCCCTACACTACCCAAACACCACTGCACTACCCTAAACCCTAAATCTACCCCCAGCATGACCCCCTACACTACACAAACACCACTGCACTACCCTAAACCCTAAAACACTACCCCCAGCACGACCCTCTTCACTACCTAAACACAACTGCACAATTTGTTACAGGCGTTGCAACGCAGGCCTGTGGTGCTTACTGGAAGTACCTGGTGGGCTGGTTGGGCCCCAGGGACTCTCAGGATTCAAGGTGACCTAATCCCCCAACTTAAAACGCGCCACGGGCGCGTTTGCACAGTGGTGAAGGGAGGGCGGGGCCTCAGGTGACATGTGTGCAAACACGCCCTGTGGTGCGTTTTAAGTTGGGGAGTTAATTCCCTTTGAATCCTGGGGCCAACTGGCCCACCAGGTACCTTCAGTAAGCACAACAGAGGTGCGTTGCAGAGAGGTGAAAAAGGTGCGTGGCCTCGGAACGCCTCTCTGCAACTCAGCTCTGTGGTCCTAACTGTAGGTACCTGGGGGCTAGTTGGACCCCAGGGACCCTCAGGATTCAAGGGGACTTAATCCCGCAATTTAAAACGCGCCACGGGGCGCGCTTGCACACATGTCACCTCAGGCCCCCCTCCCTTCACCACTGTGCAAACGTGCACTGGCTCTGGTTAGTCAGAGTCAGTTACCACCAGTACCCGTCTGAAAAAGTTGTGGGCACAGGATGATTTTGCAACAAGGCCTCTTTCTGCTCCTCTGTTGGTTCTTTCTGCACATCTTTTGCTTCTTTCTGTGCGTTTTTCTTCTTTCTTCACATGTCCTACCTCTGTAGGCATAGTTAGAAACTAGCATTTAAAAAACCTTTGAAATTCACTTAAAAATCATAGTTTTCAGGCACGTTATAGTTAGAAATTAGCATTTAAAAAACCTTTGAAATTCACTGAAAAAACCATAGGTTTCAGGCACGTTATAGTTAGAAATTAGCATTTAAAAAACCTTTGAAATTCACTGAAAAAACCATAGGTTTCAAGCACGCTATAGTTAGAAATTAGTATTTAAAAAACCTTTGAAATTCACTGAAAAAACCATAGGTTTCAGACACGTTATAGTTAGAAATTAGCATTTAAAAACCTTTGAAATTCACTGAAAAAACCATAGGTTTTAGGGACAGTTATAGTTAGTTGGACATTGCACTCGTACAAAACCCGTGAAATTCCCCTGTTATAGTTAGTTCAGCTAACTATAACTCGCGCCCAGCAATGCACTGCTGATGACGTCACATATTACATCACTCATGACATGGTCAGTGACATCACTGATGACATCACTGATGACATCTCAAATGACATCACTGATGACATCATCCATGTGATAATTTCATGCATCTTCTCACACCCTAATATAACTTTTGATACACCCACTCTAAATTACAGACTGCCATTCTCAAAACCATAGACACTCCAACACCAAAAACTACATACCCACTCACTGATTCTTAGGTCTACACACACATCCACTCACTCACCTGTACAGTCACTCATACTTACAGTCACTCAGTACAGGACAATCATATGCACTCATACACCTATATAAACACTCACACACCGCCACTCATCCATAGAGGTACTCACACACCTAGTCAGTCTTGCAAAAAATTATTCACACACCCATTTACTCATCTATACAGTTATACACACACCAGCTCACTTACTCATACAAATACTAGCACATTCTTACGCTCTTATACAATAACTGATACAAGCACACACGCATCCATACAGCCACTCTCACAATAACACACTCTCACTTATAGCCATGTAAATACTCTAACACACATATATACTGCCTTTTACATATGTAGTTACTCGCACATGTACCACTGAGATATACATTCACTCACTAACACACCCATACACACACTCACCCACCCAAGCAGTCCATCACAGATGCACTCTTGAAATCATGCACCCAGTGAATCACCCACTCACACATCTATGTATAGAGTCACACACACCCCACCCACACAAACACTCAGGCAGCCATACAGATACTCAGAGAACCAATCAATAACCCATATAGACACTCATGTAGCTATTCGCAAATCCATGCATCCACTTACACACCAACAAACAGACAGATACAGACATTCACACAGTTTAGTCACTAACCCATGCATTCAGTAAGATATGTTTAATCACTCACTTGTAGAGTCAGTCACTCACGTACTAAATCATCCATTCAGACACTTATACACCCACTCATTCTTCAATACGCCTTTCCCTACATATATTAAACATATTTAAACTTTACAGAAACACACAGTCACTGGATGATGTCATCAGTGATGTCATCAGTGATGTCATTTGAGATGTCATCAGTGATGTCATCAGTGATGTCACTGACCATGTCATGAGTGATGTAATATGTGACGTCATCAGCAGTGCATTGTTGAAGCGCGAGTTATAGTTAGCTGAACTAACTATAACAGGGGAATTTCACGGGTTTTGTACGAGTGCAATGTCCAACTAACTATAACTGTCCCTAAAACCTATGGTTTTTTCAGTGAATATATATATATGTATACACATGCACATGCACACCACAATAGTCCTTCTATCACTGAGTCTGTCGTCTCAGCAGCATTGTGAGTCCAGCTGAGGATCCCGGAGCACTTCAAAAACACTTCTTTCCGTAACACCAAAGAGAGACATGAAATCCGCAGATGCTGGAAAAATGCATATTTTCAACCATAATTCACTAAATCCAATTTGATATCAGCACAGTGCAGTACACAAAAAGCACCTGCCACATTTTGGTGTAACTGACGTTGGACAAATTGTTTTGGACCTCACATATCAATGATTCAACTTCTTTTTTAACAAATTTGAGAGTGGAGTTAGTATTTGCAGAGGGCCTCTCCTATATTTTGGGACATTTGCTTGGAATTTGGCCTGCATGGCCAAGATATTGAAAGCAAGGCTGCTTTCCTGAAGTACTACCTTGGAACACAATGGGCCAAATCAGACACCCTAAAAAGGGTTTTCCAAGCAATATATATACCGTCTTGTCCAATCCATGGTCTTCAAACCTTATAAAGGTGGCTTTTGATCTAGATGTCAAGCTAGCAACGATGATGGCCCTAAACGCCCTTTACTCTAACATAAAATCTGTTTTGAGGAAACAGGCTGCACTCAGCTAGAAGAAAGCTGACCTGGCAACTGTCGATTCTATCATCCATGCTGTTCCTGTTTTAAAATCATACAAGGACGCGAAATTGAAACCATATTTAAAGTCAGCATTAACCAAGGAAACCAGGCACTGCATCCTCGGAGCACAAGTCATGGTCCTTCCAATGAATGAATTCCATCTAGATTGGGTATGTACACCGGAGAGTGTGCCTTGTAGAAAAAAGAATCCATGTTACATTTATTATTCTGTAAAGCATAGTTTTCATGTCACACTATACTAAAACGGATGTTCAGGTTAAATGTTGAGGTCAAATGGAGTCTCCATCTGCAAGGAGGCACTGAAATTTTGCATGGCCACTTCTGTACCAATGCATTTAGCCAGCTTCAGCAAATTTGTCAACAAGCTTGCCATCTGAGAGCAAAGGACCTGCCTGCACCGCTGAAGCATCAATATCTTAAAGTGATTTTATTTGCTGTATGTGTATGATTTTACTGCTCGGTTTTTATCTCAGTTTGATGTTAATACTCTCTTAGTTGATTTACTGTAATTGTATGATTTACTGTGCTTAATTTAATCAATTTTAATGAATTGACACAAATAAAACTCATTAATTCATAGAGCTTCATTCCTCTTCTAGTGAGATAGGAACTCTATGGCAGCACAAGCCCGTATCTGACTTTTCATCCAAATTGTTTGCTAATCTGGTGTGAACGTTGCCAGCCATAATCAATGGGGAAAGAGGGACATGCACTTTGACTCTAGTTATGCTACAAATGAGCATGGCAATTTGTTAGCTGCCCCTCTCCTTGTGCCTGATTGTAAATGTATATTTAACAAAGATGTTCCCCAGTACAGTATGGTCCAAACTGAGAGTCAACCTGAGAGCCTGCATAAAGTCAACAGGATACACTAGGGCTTCAATTTCCCTGGACCACAGGTTGGTGACACAGATTGCTGAGGCCCCCTGCTGCTTGGGATGTCAAAGGCTTGGCATCCCATCATTCATGGCTTATCATCCACATCCCATACTGTGTCAAGCATTCTATTCTACCCATCTCACAGATTAGTGTAGGATATGCTTGTGCTCTGCCTGATCACTGGGAATAATCAGTGAAGCTCTTCATCTAAGATTTGTGAATTTCTGTTCCAGTGAACTTTATTTTGTGGGTTTTTAAGAGACGTGGATGCAAGCAGACATGCATAGCTAATGGGACTTTGCTCGAAGTTAATATGATAATCCTTTGTCAGTTGAGTCACAATTGAACTCCTGATGGAGCAGAAACCCCATTTCATTTGTAGGGCTGCATCATAATCATGTGTACAGCGCACCCACATATGATCTTGTAATTGTGTCAACATGAAGTGTTAGAATTTTGGAATCTAATAACATATGTATGTGACGTATTTTAGGCTATAGATAAGTAACATGGAGAAATAACGTGGAAAAATGAATGCAACTAGCAGAATTATTAACATGAGAAACTCGTGTTGTGAAGTTCACATTATTTATATACTGAATGTGTTTGACAATAATATTTCCATAGTTGGTAAATGCACTTATTAACTATGACATTTCATACTTAGGTAAATGTGAGAAGTTGGCCTGGTATATGCTGTCCACTAATTATAGGGGGCACCTTGCACCAGTCCAAACAACCCCTTATTGGAGATAGGTTAAAGACAACCTTTATTGAAAGCTATCCTAGTGGTAGCTGTGGAGAGCAGCCTTCAGGCTAAGTCTTGAAGGAATGTAAAGCAGCTTGTTTTACCAGTCTATAATCTCTTGAGTGATCAAATGAAAGAGCACCACACCAGGTATATATTCAAAATATATGTATTTATTACTAAACACACCCCTCTAGTCTCTTTATGAGGCTAGAGTTCGAAGTACATAAGTTATAAGTTAGTTAATCTACAGTAATAGCACAAATACACATTTGAGCCCTAGGGGCGTACCAAACCATATACCAATAAAGTGGTATAAGAACCACGACTGAGCTAGACACTAGGCCTAGAGCCTCTAGAAGTGCTTGGACCACAAGGAACCACCCAAGGTAGTGACACAGGGGACCCACGGGGACGCGTGCAGTGTAAACACACAGCCGCGAAACGCCGTTAACTTCTATGGAGAAAGTCGCGATCAGGAAATTAAAGAAAAGGGACACTTAAAGGAGGACTTGGAGCAAACCCTTTGAGAACTAGGACTTTCTAGAGTCTCTACCCACGGGAGCACCGGAGTACTCGTGTTACCTCACCCAGGGAAGCCGGGTGCATAGGTGCCTTTCGGGGTCGGGTTTCGTCGTCGATTTGAATGGCGATCTGCTGCAAAGTGCTGCTGGCGACCAAGTGGAAAGTGTCCGGGTGGATCCAAGAGTGGATCGGAGATCTGAAGAACCTGAAAGCAGAGGGGACAGAGTCTGGGTCACTAGCCAGTGACCAGGAAGGCGATGAGCAGATGCCCACCGATGTCGGGTGCTTCAGGTGCGTTGACGGTCGTCTTGACTCTTCAGCCACGAGGTCCAGGAGGCGTTGTCGGCGACCAGGAGCTGGATTCGGGCTGGTACACGATGTTTGTCGAGTGCTGAGGCATCGGCAACCAGATTGGACCCAACAAGCCTTGGCAATGGCAAGTCTTGATGAAGTTGAAGATTGACGATTATTCAGACCAGCAAGGTCTGAGGAACTCACCCAGCAAGGGTAAGTGAGGGCAAGCCTGGAGCAATCAGGGAGCCCAAGAAAAAAAGGATTGGCCTTCGTGAAGGGCTACTAGCCAACGGACTAGCGACCGCGAAGGAGCCTCGAGACGGTGCACGTGGATCTGGCTCACAGGACACTCGTGGAGTGGAGGCCAGTGATCTTCGGTGTAGTTGGTGCTGGAGGCTGGGTCTACTCGGAGCCCAAAGCACGACTTTGTGGGAGACCCAGAAAAGGATGCACTTGCAAATACGTGCAGTGTCCAGGGGTCACGGTTCCACATTACCCACGACAGCTACGGGCCTCAGCTTTGATGGAGACTCAGGGCAGCCTCGGGGAAGTCTGGAAATTTACCTCTGGTGATACAAAGACTTCGGTGTCCGACGGGAGCTTCAGAGATGCAGACCGGACAATTGCTTCTTTGGTGCCTGCCAAGCAGGGGAGTCACTCCTTGACCCCAAGGGAGATTCTTCTGTCCTCTAGTCTTGAGTAGAGCGTCGAAGGTCCAGGATTCAGTGTCAGAGTTTCGTCCAGGGATAATCTAAAGTCCTAAGGTCTGGGTTCCTATACTTATACTAAGTTTAGGGATTGGACTACTCTGTGGCCCCACCTATGGGTGGGTCAGGGCAGAGGGGTGGCTACACCCCTTTCCCTTTGTCCAGTTCGTGCCAAAGCAGGGGCTGGAAGCCCCTGATCCGGTTTGAACTGGGGTATGCACAGGGACACCAAATGTGCCCCCAGTGCAGGACTTCAAAGCACCCAGAGAGTGCTCCCGCCCAGCCCCAATACACATTATCCTGTCTGGGGAGGTGGTCACACCTCCCTGCGACAGGAAACCTATTGTCCAGGCCTCCCCTGCCGGAGTTTCGTCCAGCAGCAGGAGGCCAGACTTGTGTCTGTGGCAGCAGCATCCATTTTGTGATGCCAGGGCTTTAGAAAGAAGTTACCGGGCAAGCCAGGGTTAACATGTCTCTCCCTCTAGAAGGGTGGAATGCTACCCCCGCCGCCAGAACTGGCGGGGGGGTAGTATTCCAAGATGTTTGACACCAAACACGACATGTTTTGGTGCAGCCATCCCAAAGTTAGCATTTTAACGCAAGGTTATAATGCACTTAAGAGTATATGGTCAGGCTGCACTACAAACAGCATCAGAGAAGGGTCTCCGACCGCTGCAGAGGGCCCTGCTCATGCAGGGGCACCCTCTCACATAGGAACCATGCACTCTGCCTTCAGGATTGACAAGGCCTGCCATAGGAGTGACTTATAGGTTTATATGTGTGTAGGTATGTAGTGATATAGGTAGCCTATATCACAGTAAGGGGTGCATGCACCACCTTACCCAGGCTGCAGTAGCAGACCTGTGGTGTCAGTTTGGATGGCCTTCCAGGGGTGGCATAATACATGCTGCAGCCCCTGGCAGGCCTCTGAGGTACCTATGCCCTGGGTACATAGTATACCATATACTAGGGACTTATAAGGGCACTCCAGATTCCAATCAGAGATGTGCCTAAGGCACATGGAAACCATTTTAAAGAGGAAGCAGCTAGGCTGGGGTTCTGATTAGCAGGGCCCCTGCCAGACTAAGGTCGAAAAACAGTGAAGCATCAGCAAAAAGTGGGGGTACCCATGTGAAGCAGATCCTACTCTCCTACACAACCCCCCCCCCAAACGTAGGGACATTAAACTAACCTTGACCAGTTGAGTCTTCATGTTCTAAGTGGAAGTACCTAGAGAGTCCATCTGCATTGGCATGGTTACTCCCAGGTCTATGTTCCACTGTGAAGTCCATCCCCTGTAGGGAAATGGACCACCTAAGCAGTTTGGGGTTTTCACCCTTCATTTGTTTTAGCCATAAGAGGGGCTTATGGTCTGTTTGAACAAGGAAGTGAGTACCAAACAAGTATGGCCTCAACTTCTTCAGAGCCCTGACCACAGCAAAGGCCTCCCTCTCAATCGCTGACCAACGTTTCTCTCTAGGGGTCAGCCTTCTGCTAATGAAAGCTACTGGCTGATCCTGACCTTCTTCATTCAATTGTGACAGTACAGCCCCTACCCCCAATTCAGATGCATCAGTTTGAACAATGAACTTCTTGGAGTAATCAGGACTCTGTAGAATGGGAGCAGTGCACATGGCCTGCTTCAGGTCATCAAATGCCTTTTGACAGTTAGCTGTCCACTGAACTTTCTTGGGCATTTTCTTAGAAGTTAAGTCATTCAAAGGTGTCACTATTGATCCATACCCTTTGACAAATCTTCTGTAGTACCCAGTCAGGCCTAAAAGGCTCTCACCTGAGTCTGGGTAGTTGGAGCAGTCCAGTCCATGATGGTCTGAATCTTGCTCTGCAGTGGTTGAACCTGGCCTCCACCCACAAGGTGGCCCAGGTACACAACCTGACTCTGCCCTATCTGGCACTTGGTGGCCTTGATAGTCAGGCCTGCCTTTTGCAGGGCCTGTAAAACATTCCTGAGGTGGACCAGGTGATCCTCCCAGGTGGAGCTAAAGACAGCAATATCATCTAGATATGCTGCACTATAGGCTTCCAGACCTGTGAGGACTGTATTCACCAACCTCTGAACAGTGGCAGGTCCATTCTTCAGACCAAAGGGCATCACCACAAATTGGTAATGCCCACTAGGGGTTGAGAATGCTGTCTTTGGCTTTGCATCATCAGCAAATCTGATCTGCCAGTAGCCAGCTGTCAAGTCAAATGTGCTGAGATATTTGGCTGAGGCCAAAGTATCTATTAGCTCATCTGCCCTTGGTATTGGATGGGCATCAGTCCTAGTGACTGCATTGAGACCCCTGTAGTCCACACAAAACCTCATCTCTCTTTTTCCACCACTGGTGTGAGGTTTTGGCACAAGGACCACTGGACTAGCCAAAGGGCTATCTGAGGGTTCAATAACTCCCAAATCCAACATTTTCTGGACTTCAGTCCTGATACAGTCCCTGACATGGTCAGGTTGCCTATAAATCTTATTTTTAATAGGCAGACTGTCCCCAGTGTCCACTTCATGAGTGCACCAGGTGGTCTGACTGGGTGTCAGTGAAACATGTGTCTAAACTGATTGAGCACTTGTCTACAATCAGTTTGTTGCTGGGTAGTGAGGCTGCCTGCCAAGGCCACACCATCTACTGACCCATCGTCAGGGTTCTGTGAGAGCAGGTCAGGGAGTGGGTCACTCTCTTCCTCTTGCCCTTCATCAGTAGCCATGAGCAAGCCCATGTCTGCCCTGTCCACATATGGTTTTAACCTGTTGACATGGAGAACCCTGTGGGGACTCCTGGGTGTTCCTAGGTCTACTAAGTAGGTAACCTCACCCTTCTGTTCAACAATAGTGTGGGGGTCCACTCCATTTGTCTTGGAGAGCTGCTGGGGCAACTGGCTCCAACACCCACACCTTCTGTCCTGGCTGGTAAACAGTCAGTACAGCCTTTTGGTCATGCCAAGCTTTCTGAAGTTCCTGGCTAGCCTCAAGGTTTTTAGTTGCCTTTTTCATATACTCAGCCATCCGGGAGCGGAGACCAAGTACATAGTCCACTATGTCTTGCTTTGGGGGCTTGAGAGGTAACTCCCATCCTTCCTTCACCAAGCACAATGGACCCCTGACAGGGTGACCAAACAGAAGTTCAAAAGGGCTGTAGCCAACCCCTTCTGAGGCACCTCCCTGTATGCAAATAAAAGGCAGGGCAAGAGTATGTCCCATCTTCGCCTAAGCTTTTCTGGGAGCCTTTTAATCATGCCCTTCAAGGTTTTGTTGAATCTCTCAACTAAACCATTGCATTGTGGGTGATAGGGTGTGGTGAACTTGTAAGTCACTCCACACTCCTTCCACATTGCTTTTAAGTAACCAGACATAAAGTTAGCACCCCTGTCTGATACAACCTCTTTAGGAAAGCCCACTCTTGAGAAAACTCCCAGGAGGGCTCTTGCCACCACAGGTGCTGTAGTGGTCCTAAGGGGAATAGCCTCTGGGTACCTGGTGGCATGATCCACTACCACCAGGAGAAACCTGTGCCCAGATGCTGTTTGGGGATCCATGGGACCAACAATATCAATCCCCACCCTTTCAAAGGGCACCCCCACCACAGGTAGTGGTATCAGGGGGGCCTTTGTAGTGCCACCTGCCTTGCCACTGGCCTGGCAGGTTACACAGGAGCGACAAAACTCCTTGGTGTCTTCAGACATGTGGGACCAGTGAAAGTGAGGGACAATTCTGTCCCAAGTCTTGTTCTGGCCCAGGTGACCTGCTAAGGGAATATCATGGGCTAGGGTCAATAGGAAGCCCCTGAACTTTAGAGGTATAACCAACCTCCTGGTGGCACCAGGCTTGGGGTCTCTACACTCTGAGTACAGGAGTCCATCATCCCAATACACTATATGGGGACCACTAGCTTTCCCAGCAGCCTCAGCAGCAGCTTGCTGTCTGAGGGGTTCAAGAGAGGGGCAGCTCTGCTGCTCCTGGCTCAGATCTGCCCTGGAAGGTCCCCCTGTCCCCAAGAACTCAACCTGGTCAGGTTCAAGCTCCTCTGGGACAGTTCCTTCCTCAGGACTGAGATCATCTCCCTCAAGAGACTGATCTTCCTTCTGAGCCAAGGGGGAAGGCACTGCCTTTACCCTACTACTCCTCTTGGAAGGCACTTGGTCCATTATTCCAGAATCCAAGGCCTGTTCAGTTTTAGACAGTTTGGCCTGTGACCTGGTCACAGCAAACACATCTGCAGGGATGACCAGCATTTCTGCATGAGTCCTGAGCTCCACTTCTGCCCAAGCTGAAGTTTCTAAGTCATTGCCAAGCAAGCATTCAACTGGTAGGTCTGCACTTACCACAACCTTCTTAAGGCCAGTTACCCCTCCCCAGGAGAAGTTAACAACTGCCAGAGTATGGTCTGTTCTGACATTGCTAGCATTGGTCACTTGGTACATCTCACCAAGTATAACTTGCCCAGGATCCACAAGGTCTTGTGTCACCATTGTGACACTTGCCCCTGTGTCCCTAAATGCCAAAGCCTCTTGTCCATTGATTAAAGGCTGTTGTCTGTACTTGCCCAGATTACTGGGACTCACAGAGGAGGTCACATCCATGCCTCCATCACAGACTAACATAGCCTGAGTGAGTTCTCTGACTAGGTCAGAGCCCCACTCAGTACCCAGGGTCAACCCTACTAAACCCTTGGCTGGAGCACTCCCACCAACTGTAACTGTACTAGGGGGAACAGGTGCCTTAGGGGCATTGGTGGGGGCTGGACTTGAGTCTTTGGACTTGGTGCAATCACTGGTCCAGTGGGTCTTTGCTTACAGACCTTGCACCATGGTTTTCTTTGGCCTTTCCCTTTGGTAGACTGTGAATCCCCACCTGAAGAAGATTTTTGGGGGCCTTGTGAAGACTTCTGGTCTTTACCCTTCTCCCCACCCTTATCAGAGTTCTTTGAATCTTGCTTCTTAGGGTCACCACCTTGGTTCTGTACCTTCTGCCTCACCCTGGTTCTGACCCATTTGTCTGCCTTCTTTCCCACTTCTTGGGAGAGGTCAGATCAGAGTCCACCAGGTACTGATGCAACAGCTGATTTTGACAGTTATTAAGAATCTGCTCCCTCATTATCAGATTGTACAATCCTGAGAAGTCACACACCTTACTGCCCATCAACCAGCCTTCCAGAGCCTTAGCAGAACAATCCACATAGTCTACCCAGTCTTGAGTCTGTGCTTTTTGGGTATCTCTGAACTTTAACCTGTATTGTTCAGTGGTCAGGCCAAACCCATCAATAAGAGCACTCTTCAAGACCTTGTAATTATCAGCATCCTCTTCTCTTACAGTGAGGAGCTTGTCTCTACCTTTGTCTGCAAAGGAGAGCCACACTGCCTTTGAGAGACCTTCTGTACTTTACAGGCCCTCTCTAGAGCAGTTATCCATTTGTGCTTGTCATCCCCACTCTGGTAGGGAGGGACAATCTTGCTCAGGTTTTTATGGTCATAAGACCTTTCCCTATCTCTAGGGATATTGCTGCCACCATGGGACTCTAGTCCCATCTTTTTTCTCTCTCTGTAGAGATCTAGGGACTCCCTGTCTATAGCCAGTTGCTGTCTTCTGAGTTCAAGCTGAGCTTCCTCATACTGAATCAGCCTCTTTCTCCTCTCATGAGAGGATTCCCTCCTATGAGAGGAGACAGAGGTCCCTATTGAGGTGCTAGAGTGGTTAGACTCCTGAGAAGGCGATCTAGACCTTCTAGGCACACTCATAATCCTTCCTGGGGGACAAAGTGGGGATCATCCTGATCATCCTCCTCATCTTCCACAGGAGGGATTGGGTTATCCAGGTCAGGGTCATTGTCACCCTCCTGGTCAGTTCCAGAGGGGGTTAGGGTGTTGCTACTCCTGGCCCCTTCCTCATCTTCTGCCCCACCCTCTGCTCCTACCCCTTCAGTCCCTAAGGGCTTGCTGAGATCATAAGCTTCTAACATCTCTCTCAGATGTTGGGTGGTGGGGCTTTGGCCTGTCTTCAGTTTCCTCAAGTTACATAAAGCTCTCAATTCCAAGAATGGGAGTGTATCATACCTGGAGGGTGTAGGAGAGTAGGATCTGCTTCACATGGGTACCCCCACTTTTTGCTGATGCTTCACTGGTTTTCGACATTAGTCTGGCTGGGGCCCTGCTATTCAGAACCCCAGCCTAGCTGTTTCCTCTTTAAAAGGGTCTCCATGTGCCTTAGGCACATCACTGATTGGGATCTGGAGTGCCCTTATAAGTCCCTAGTATATGGTATACTATGTACCAAGGGCATAGGTACCTCAGAGGCCTGCCAGGGGCTGCAGCATATATTATGCCACCCCTGGGAGGCCATCCAAACTGACACCACAGGTCTGCTACTGCAGCCTGAGTAAGGTGGTGCATGCACCCCTTACTGTGGTATAGGTTACCTATATCACTAAAAGCATACACACATATAAACCTATAAGTCACTCCTAAGGCAGGCCTTATCAATCCTAAAGGCAGAGTGCATGGTTCCTATGTGAGAGGGTGCCCCTGCATGAGCAGGGCCCCTCTGCAGCGTTCGGAGACCATCTCTGATGCTGTTTGTAGTGCAGCCTGACCATATACTCTTAAGCGCATTATATCCTCGCGGTAAAATGCTAACTTTGGAATGGCTGCACCTAAACATGTCGTGTTTGGTGTCAAACATCTTGGAATACTACCCCCCGCCAATCCTGGCGGCGGGGGTAGCATTCCACCCTTCTAGAGGGAAAGGCATGTTAACTCTGACGAGTCCGGTAACTTCTTTCCAGAGCCCTGGCATCACAAAATGGATGCTGCTGCCACAGACACGAGTCTGGCCTCCTGCTGCTGGACGAAACTCCGGCAGGGGAGGCCTGGACAATAGGTTTCCTGTCCCAGGGAGGTGTGACCACCTCCCCAGACAGGACAATGTGTATTGGGGCTGGGCGGGAGCACTTTCGGGTGCTTTGAAGTCCTGCACTGGGGGCACATTTGGTGTCCCTGTGCATACCCCAGTTCAAACCGGATCAGGGGCTCGCAGCCCCTGCTTTGGCGCGAACTGGACAAAGGGAAAGGGGTGTAGCCACCCCTCTGCCCTGACCCACCCATAGGTGGGGCCACAGAGTAGTCCATCCCCTATTTTTAGAATAAAGGTAGGAACCCAGTCCTTAGGACTTTAGATTATACCTGGACGAAACTCTGACACGGAATCCTGGACCTTCGACGCTCTACGACAAGATTAGAGGACTGAAGAATCTCCCTTGGGGTCAAGGAGTGACTCCCCTGCTTGGCAGGCACCAAAGAAGCATCTGTCCGGTTCGCATTACTGAAGCTCCCGTCGGACGCCGAAGTCATCGCATCACCAGAGGTGGATTCTCAGACTTCCCGAGGCTACCCTGAGTCCCCAGCAAAGCTGAGGCCCGTGGCTATCGTGGGTGACTTGAGACCGTGACCCCTGGACACCGAGCACACTTGCAAGTGCACCATCTTCTGGGTCTCCCAAGAAGTCGTGCTTTGGGCTTCGAGTAGCCCTAGCCTCCAGCAACACCTGCACCGAAGATCACTGGCCCCCACTCCACGAGTGTCCTGTAAGCCAGCTCTACGTGCAGCGTCACGAGGCTCCTTCGCGGTCGCTAGCCCGTTGGCTAGTAGCCCTTAACGAAGGCCAATCTTTTCTTTACTTGGCATCCGAGTTGCTCCAGGCCTGCCCTCACTTACCCTCGCTGGGTGAGTTCCCCAGACCTTGCTGGTCTGCATCATCGACGATCTACATCTTACTCGAGACTTGCCGTTGCCAAGGCTTGTTGGGTCCAATCCGGTCGCCGACACCTCAGCACTCGACAGACATCGAGCAACAGCCCGAATCCTGCTCCTGGTTGCCGACAACGCCTCCCGGACCTCGTGGCTGAAGAGTCAAGACGACCGTCACCGCACCTGAAGCACTCGACATCGGTGGGCATCTGTCCATCGCCTTCCTGGTCACTGGCTAGTGACCCAGACTCTGTCCCCTCTGCTTTCAGGTTCTTCAGAACTCCGATCCACTCTTGGATCCACCCGGACACTTTTCTCCTGGTCGCCAGCAGCACTTTGCAGCAGATCGCCATACGAAACGACGACGAAACCCGACCCCGAAAGGCACCTATGCACCCGGCTTCCCTGGGTGAGGTAACACGAGTACTCCGGTGCTCCCGTGGGTAGAGACTCTTCAAAGTCCTAGATCTCAAAGGGTTTTGTCCTAGTCCTCTTTTAAGTGTCCCTTTCCTCTATTTTCCCGATCCCGACTTTCTCCATAGAAGTTAACGGCGTATCGCGGTTGTGTATTTACACTGCACGCGTCTCCCGTGGGTCCCCTGTGTCACTACCTTGGGTGGTTCCTTGTGGTCCAAGCACTTCTAGAGGCTCTAGGCCTAGTGTCTAGTTCAGTCGTGGTTCGCATACCACTTTATTGGTATATGGTTTGGTACGCCCCTAGGGCCCAAACGTGTATTTGTGCTACTACTGTGATTGAAAATCTTATAACCTATGTACTTTGAACTCTAGCCTCATAAAGAGACTAGAGGGGTGTGTTTAGTAATAAATACATATATTTTGAATATATACCTGGTGTGGTGCTCTTTCATTTGGTCACTCAAGAGATTATAGACTGGTAAAACAAGCTGCTTTACATTCCTTCAAGACTTAGCCTGAAGGCTGCTCTCCATAGCTACCACTAGGATAGCTTTCAATAAGGTTGTCTTTAACCTACCTACCATAAGAGTCGATTTGGACTGGTGCAAGGTGCCCACTATAATTAGTGGACAGCATATGCCAGGCCAACTTCTCACATTGGTGTGCAGCGTGTGGGATTCCAGCTTGCTATTGTTTTACCAGATAATCTCAATTGAATTGATCAACTGAAAACCACTAAAGGTACCTAAGGTACATATAATTTAAGCTTAGAATAACAGTAAGTTCTACTGAACTTAGAGTTGTGTGTTAAGGGATAGCACAACCCTTTCTACAACTCAAGAGAGTTTAGTAGGCCACACTAGAGTAGGTAGTGCATACACCACACCACACTAGTAATGTCTTTAAAAGCAGGATCCAAAGATTCCTTGCAGGAAGCCATTGAGCTTCCACCCTCCAAGTATGATACACTCCAATTCTTGGAATTGAGAGCTTTATGTAACGTGAGGAAATTAAGGACAGGCCAAAGTCCCACCACCCAACACCTCAAGGAGTTGTTGGTGGCTTATGATCTTAGTAAGTCCTCAGAGACTGAAGGGGTAGGAGCAGAGGGTGGGCCAGCAGATGAGGAAGGGGCCAGGGGTACCACTACCCCCAGCCCCCCTCTGAAACTGACCAGGAGGGTGACAATGACCCTGACCTGGAAAACCCAATCCCTTCTGGGGAAGATGAAGATGAGGATCTAGAGAACCACACCTTTGTCCCCCAGGAAGGATTATGAGTGTGCTCAGAAAGTCTAGGTCTCCTTCTCAGGAGTCTAACCACTCTGGCACCTCCATAGGGAGCTCTGTTTCTTCTCACAGGAGGGAATCCTCTCATGAGAGAAGAAAGAGACTGGTCCAGTATGAGGAAACTCAACTAGAGATCAGGAAGAAGCAATTGGCTTTAGATAGAGAATCCCTAGATCTCCTTAGAGAGAGAAGAAAGTTGGGACTAGAGTCCCATGGTGGCAGCCATGTCCCTAGAGATAGGGAAAGGTCCTATGACCATAGGAACCTGAGCAAGATTGTCCCTCCCTACCAGAGTGGGGATGATATCCACAAATGGATAACTGCTTTAGAGAGGGCCTGTAAAGTACAGAAGGTCCCTCAGGAGCAGTGGGCAGCAATCTTGTGGCTCTCCTTTGCTGACAAAGGTAGAGACAAGCTCCTCACTGTTAGAGAGGAGGATGCTGACAATTACAAGGTCTTGAAGAGTGCTCTTATTGATGGGTTTGGCCTAACCACTGAACAGTACAGGTTGAAGTTCAGAGACACCCAAAAAGCACAGACTCAAGACTGGGTAGACTATGTGGATTGTTCTGCCAAGGCTCTGGAAGGCTGGTTGATGGGCAGTAAGGTGTGTGACTTCTCAGGATTGTATAATCTGATAATGAGGGAGCAGATTCTTAATAACTGTCAAAATCAGCTGTTGCATCAGTACCTGGTTGACTCTGATCTGACCTCTCCCCAAGAATTGGGAAAGAAGGCAGACAAATGGGTCAGAACCAGGGTGAAGCAGAAGGTACAGAACCAAGGTGGGGAAACCAAGAAGCAAGATGCTAAGAACTCTGACAAGGGTGGGGAGAAGGGTAAAGATCAAAAGTCTTCATCAGGCCCCCAAAAATCTTCTTCTGGTGGGGATTCCCAGTCTACCAAGGGTAAAGGCCAAAGGAAACCATGGTGCAAGGTCTGTAAGCAAAAGACCCACTGGACCAGTGATTGCACCAAGTCCAAAGACTCCAGTCCAGCACCCACCAATGCCCCTAAGGCACCTGTTCCCCCTAGTACAGTTGGTGGAAGTGCTCCAGCAAAGGGTTTAGTAGGGTTCACCCTGGGAACTGAGTTGGGCTCTGACCTAGTTAGAGAACTGACTCAGGCTGTGTTAGTCTGTGATGGAGGCATGGATGTGCCCTCCTCTATGAGTCCCAGTAATCTGGGCAAGTACAGACAACAGCCTTTAATCAATGGACGAGAGGCTTTGGCATTTAGGGACACAGGGGCAAGTGTCACAATGGTGACACAAGACCTTGTGCTACCTGGGCAAGTTATGCTTGGTGAAATGTACCAAGTGACCAATGCTAGCAATGTCAGAACAGACCATACTCTGGCAGTTGTTAACTTCTCCTGGGGAGGGGTAACTGGCCTTAAGAAGGTTGTGGTAAGTGCAAACCTACCAGTCGAATGCTTGCTTGGCAATGACTTAGAGACTTCTGCTTGGGCAGAAGTGGAGCTCAGGACCCATGCAGAAATGCTGGGGATCCCTGCAGATGTGTTTGCTGTGACCAGGTCACAAGCCAAAATGTCTAGCACTGAACAGGCCTTGGATTCTGGAAGAATGGACCAAGTGCCTTCCAAGAGGAGGAGTAGTAGGGTTAAGGCAGTGCCTTCCCCTTGGCTCAGGAGGAAGATCAGTCCCTTGAGGGGGATGATCTCAGCCCTGAAGAAGGAACTGTCCCAGAGGAACTTGAACCTGACCAGGTTGAGTTCTTGGGGACAGGGGGACCTTCTAGGGCAGATCTGAGCCAGGAGCAGCAGAGCTGCCCCTCCCTTGAACCCCTCAGACAGCAAGCTGCTGCTGAGGCTGCTGGGAAAGCTAGTGGTCCCCATACAGTGTATTGGGATGATGGACTCCTGTACTCAGAGAGTAGAGACCCCAAGCCTGGTGCTACCAGGAGGTTGGTAATACCTTTGAAGTTCAGGGGCTTCCTATTGACCCTAGCCCATGATATTCCCTTAGCAGGACACCTGGGCCAGAACAAGACTTGGGACAGAATTGTCCCTCACTTTCACTGGCCCCACATGTCTGAAGACAGTAAGGAGTTTTGTCGCTCCTGTGTAACCTGCCAAGCCAGTGGCAAAGCAGGTGGCACTACAAAGGCCCCCTGATACCACTACCTGTGGTGGGGGTGCCCTTTGAGAGGGTAGGGATTGACATTGTTGGTCCCATGGATCCCCAAACAGCCTCTGGGCACAGGTTTATCCTGGTGGTAGTGGATCATGCCACCAGGTACCCAGAAGCTATTCCCCTCAGGACCACTACAGCACCTGTGGTGGCAAGGGCCCTCCTGGGAATCTTCTCAAGAGTGGGCTTTCCTAAGGAGGTAGTATCAGACAGGGGTGCTAACTTCATGTCTGGGTACTTAAAAGCAATGTGGAAGGAGTGTGGAGTGACTTATAAGTTCACCACACCCTATCACCCACAATGCAATGGTTTAGTTGAGAGATTCAACAAAACCTTGAAGGGCATGATTAAAGGGCTCCCAGAAAAGCTTAGGCGTAGATGGGACATACTCTTGCCCTGCCTTTTATTCGCATATAGGGAGGTGCCTCAGAAGGGGGTTGGTTACAGCCCTTTTGAACTTCTGTTTGGCCACCCTGTGAGGGGTCCACTGTGCTTGGTGAAGGAAGGATGGGAGTTACCTCTCAAGCCCCCAAAGCAAGATATAGTGGACTATGTACTTGGTCTCCGCTCCAGGATGGCTGAGTACATGAAAAAGGCAACCAAAAACCTTGAGGCTAGCCAGGAACTTCAGAAGGCCTGGCATGACCAAAAGCCTGTTCTGACGGTGTACCAGCCAGGACAGAAGGTGTGGGTGTTGGAGCCAGTGGCCCCAGCAGCTCTCCAAGACAAATGGAGTGGACCCCACACTATTGTTGAGCAGAAGGGTGAGGTCACTTACTTAGTGGACCTGGGAACACCCAGGAGTCCCCAAAGGGTTCTCCATGTCAACAGACTAAAGCCATATGTGGACAGGGCAGACATGGGCTTGCTCATGGCTACTGATGAAGGGCAGGAGGAAGAGAGTGACCCACTCCCTGACCTGCTCTCACAGAACCCTGACGATGGGTCAGTTGATGGTGTAGCCTTGGCAGGCAGCCTCACTACCCAGCAACAAACTGATTGCAGGCAAGTCCTCAATCAGTTTAGACATATGTTTTCACTGACACCCAGTCAGACCACCTGGTGCACTCATGAAGTGGACACTGGGGACAGTCTGCCTATTAAAAACAAGATTTATAGGCAACCTGACCATGTCAGGGACTGTATCAGGACTGAAGTCCAGAAAATGTTGGAGTTGGGAGTAATTGAACCCTCAGATAGCCCTTGGGCTAGTCCAGTAGTCCTGGTACCGAAACCTCACACCAGTGGTGAGAAAGGAGAGATGAGGTTTTGTGTAGACTACAGGGGTCTCAATGCAGTCACTAGGACTGATGCCCATCCCATACCCAGGGCAGATGAGCTCATAGATACTTTGGCCTCTGCCAAATATCTCAGCACATTTGACCTAACAGCTGGCTACTGGCAGATCAGACTAGCTGATACTGCAAAGCCCAAAACAGCATTTTCAACCCCTAGTGGGCATTATCAATTTGTGGTAATGCCCTTTGGTCTGAAAAATGCACCTGCCACTTTCCAGAGGTTGGTGAACACAGTTCTCACAGGACTGGAAGCCTATAGTGCAGCTTATCTAGATGATATTGCTGTCTTTAGCTCCACCTGGGAGGATCACCTGGTCCACCTCAGGAATGTTTTACAGGCCCTGCAAAAGGCAGGCCTGACTATCAAGGCCACTAAGTGCCAGATAGGGCAGAGTCAGGTTGTGTACCTGGGCCACCTTGTGGGTGGAGGCCAGGTTCAACCTTTGCAGAGCAAGATCCAGACCATCATGGACTGGACTGCTCCCACTACCCAGACTCAGGTGAGAGCCTTCTTAGGCCTGACTGGGTACTATAGGAGATTTGTCAAGGGGTATGGATCAATAGTGACACCCTTGAATGACTTAACTTCTAAGAAAATGCCCAAAAAGGTTCAGTGGACAGTTAGCTGTCAAAAGGCATTTGATGACCTCAAGCAGGCCATGTGCACTGCTCCAATTCTGCAGAGTCCTGATTACTCCAAGAAGTTCATTGTTCAAACAGATGCATCTGAATTGGGGGTAGGGGCTGTACTGTCACAATTGAATGAAGAAGGTCAGGATCAGCCAGTAGCTTTTATTAGCAGAAGGCTGACCCCTAGAGAGAAACGTTGGTCAGCCATAGAGAGGGAGGCCTTTGCTGTGGTCTGGGCTCTGAAGAAGTTGAGGCCATACTTGTTTGGTACACACTTCCTGGTTCAGACAGACCATAAGCCCCTCTTATGGCTAAAACAAATGAAGGGTGAAAACCCCAAACTGCTTAGGTGGTCCATTTCCCTACAGGGGATGGACTTTACAGTGGAACATAGGCCTGGGAGTAACCATGCGAATGCAGATGGACTCTCTAGGTATTTCCACTTAGAACATGAAGACTTAACTGGGCAAGGTTAGTTTAATGTCCCTACGTTTGGGGGGTTGTGTAGGAGAGTAGGATCTGCTTCACATGGGTACCCCCACTTTTTGCTGATGCTTCACTGGTTTTCGACATTAGTCTGGCTGGGGCCCTGCTATTCAGAACCCCAGCCTAGCTGTTTCCTCTTTAAAGGGTCTCCATGTGCCTTAGGCACATCACTGATTGGGATCTGGAGTGCCCTTATAAGTCCCTAGTATATGGTATACTATGTACCAAGGGCATAGGTACCTCAGAGGCCTGCCAGGGGCTGCAGCATATATTATGCCACCCCTGGGAGGCCATCCAAACTGACACCACAGGTCTGCTACTGCAGCCTGAGTAAGGTGGTGCATGCACCCCTTACTGTGGTATAGGTTACCTATATCACTAAAAGCATACACACATATAAACCTATAAGTCACTCCTAAGGCAGGCCTTATCAATCCTAAAGGCAGAGTGCATGGTTCCTATGTGAGAGGGTGCCCCTGCATGAGCAGGGCCCCTCTGCAGCGTTCGGAGACCATCTCTGATGCTGTTTGTAGTGCAGCCTGACCATATACTCTTAAGCGCATTATATCCTCGCGGTAAAATGCTAACTTTGGAATGGCTGCACCTAAACATGTCGTGTTTGGTGTCAAACATCTTGGAATACTACCCCCCGCCAATCCTGGCGGCGGGGGTAGCATTCCACCCTTCTAGAGGGAAAGGCATGTTAACTCTGACGAGTCCGGTAACTTCTTTCCAGAGCCCTGGCATCACAAAATGGATGCTGCTGCCACAGACACGAGTCTGGCCTCCTGCTGCTGGACGAAACTCCGGCAGGGGAGGCCTGGACAATAGGTTTCCTGTCCCAGGGAGGTGTGACCACCTCCCCAGACAGGACAATGTGTATTGGGGCTGGGCGGGAGCACTTTCGGGTGCTTTGAAGTCCTGCACTGGGGGCACATTTGGTGTCCCTGTGCATACCCCAGTTCAAACCGGATCAGGGGCTCGCAGCCCCTGCTTTGGCGCGAACTGGACAAAGGGAAAGGGGTGTAGCCACCCCTCTGCCCTGACCCACCCATAGGTGGGGCCACAGAGTAGTCCATCCCCTATTTTTAGAATAAAGGTAGGAACCCAGTCCTTAGGACTTTAGATTATACCTGGACGAAACTCTGACACGGAATCCTGGACCTTCGACGCTCTACGACAAGATTAGAGGACTGAAGAATCTCCCTTGGGGTCAAGGAGTGACTCCCCTGCTTGGCAGGCACCAAAGAAGCATCTGTCCGGTTCGCATTACTGAAGCTCCCGTCGGACGCCGAAGTCATCGCATCACCAGAGGTGGATTCTCAGACTTCCCCGAGGCTACCCTGAGTCCCCAGCAAAGCTGAGGCCCGTGGCTATCGTGGATGACTTGAGACCGTGACCCCTGGACACCGAGCACACTTGCAAGTGCACCATCTTCTGGGTCTCCCAAGAAGTCGTGCTTTGGGCTCCGAGTAGCCCTAGCCTCCAGCAACACCTGCACCGAAGATCACTGGCCCCTGCTCCACGAGTGCCCTGTAAGCCAGCTCCACGTGCGGCGTCACGAGGCTCCTTCGCGGTCGCTAGCCCGTTGGCTAGTAGCCTTTAACGAAGGCCAATCTTTTCTTTACTTGGCATCCTGGTTGCTCCATGCCTGCCCTCACTTACCCTCACTGGGTGAGTTCCCCAGACCTTGCTGGTCTGCATCATCGACGATCTACATCTTACTCGAGACTTGCCGTTGCCAAGGCTTGTTGGGTCCAATCCGGTCGCCGACACCTCAGCACTCGACAGACATCGAGCAACAGCCCGAATCCTGCTCCTGGTCGCCAACAACGCCTCCCGGACCTCGTGGCTGAAGAGTCAAGACGACCATCACCGCACCTGAAGCACTCGACATCGGTGGGCATCTGTCCATCGCCTTCCTGGTCACTGGCTAGTGACCCAGACTCTGTCCCCTCTGCTTTCAGGTTCTTCAGAACTCCGATCCACTCTTGGATCCACCCGGACACTTTTCTCCTGGTCGCCAGCAGCACTTTGCAGCAGATCGCCATACGAAACGACGACGAAACCCGACCCCGAAAGGCACCTATGCACCCGGCTTCCCTGGGTGAGGTAACACGAGTACTCCGGTGCTCCCGTGGGTAGAGACTCTTCAAAGTCCTAGATCTCAAAGGGTTTTGTCCTAGTCCTCTTTTAAGTGTCCCTTTCCTCTATTTTCCCGATCCCGACTTTCTCCATAGAAGTTAACGGCGTATCGCGGTTGTGTATTTACACTGCACGCGTCTCCCGTGGGTCCCCTGTGTCACTACCTTGGGTGGTTCCTTGTGGTCCAAGCACTTCTAGAGGCTCTAGGCCTAGTGTCTAGTTCAGTCGTGGTTCGCATACCACTTTATTGGTATATGGTTTGGTACGCCCCTAGGGCCCAAACGTGTATTTGTGCTACTACTGTGATTGAAAATCTTATAACCTATGTACTTCGAACTCTAGCCTCATAAAGAGACTAGAGGGGTGTGTTTAGTAATAAATACATATATTTTGAATATATACCTGGTGTGGTGCTCTTTCATTTGGTCACTCAAGAGATTATAGACTGGTAAAACAAGCTGCTTTACATTCCTTCAAGACTTAGCCTGAAGGCTGCTCTCCATAGCTACCACTAGGATAGCTTTCAATAAGGTTGTCTTTAACCTACCTACCATAAGAGTCGATTTGGACTGGTGAAAGGTGCCCACTATAATTAGTGGACAGCATATGCCAGGCCAACTTCTCACAGAGGGAAGAAGCCCAGTGGCTTCTGGCAAGGACTCTCTAGGTCCTGGCTTTGAAGACATCACTAGTGTGGTGTGGTGTATGCACTACCTACTCTAGTGTGGCCTACTAAACTCTCTTGAGTTGTAGAAAGGGTTGTGCTATCCCTTAACACACAACTCTAAGTTCAGTAGAACTTACTGTATAGTAAACTTAATTTATATGTACCTTAGGTACCTTTAGTGGTTTTCAGTTGATCAATTCAATTGAGATTATCTGGTAAAACAATAGCAAGCTGGAATCCCACACGCTGCACACCAATGTGAGAAGTTGGCCTGGTATATGCTGTCCACTAATTATAGTGGGCACCTTGCACCAGTCCAAACAACCCCTTATTGGAGATAGGTTAAAGACGACCTTTATTGAAAGCTATCCTAGTGGTAGCTATGGAGAGCAGCCTTCAGGCTAAGTCTTGAAGGAATGTAAAGCAGCTTGTTTTACCAGTCTATAATCTCTTGAGTGACCAAATGAAAGAGCACCACACCAGGTATATATTCAAAATATATGTATTTATTGCTAAACACACCCCTCTAGTCTCTTTATGAGGCTAGAGTTCGAAGTACACAAGTTATAAGTTATTTAAACACAGTAATAGCACAAATACACGTTTGGGCCCTAGGGGCGTACCAAACCATATACCAATAAAGTGGTATAAGAACCACGACTGAGCTAGACACTAGGCCTAGAGCCTCTAGAAGTGCTTGGACCACAAGGAACCACCCAAGGTAGTGACACAGGGGACCCACGGGGGACGCGTGCAGTGTAAACACACAGCCGCGAAACGCCGTTAACTTCTATGGAGAAAGTCGCGATCAGGAAATTAAAGAAAGGGACACTTAAAGGAGGACTTGGAGCAAACCCTTTGAGAACTAGGACTTTCTAGAGTCTCTACCCACGGGAGCACCGGAGTACTCGTGTTACCTCACCCAGGGAAGCCGGGTGCATAGGTGCCTTTCGGGGTCGGGTTTCGTCGTCGATTTGAATGGCGATCTGCTGCAAAGTGCTGCTGGCGACCAAGTGGAAAGTGTCCGGGTGGATCCAAGAGTGGATCGGAGATCTGAAGAACCTGAAAGCAGAGGGGACAGAGTCTGGGTCACTAGCCAGTGACCAGGAAGGCGATGAGCAGATGCCCACCGATGTCGGGTGCTTCAGGTGCATTGATGGTTGTCTTGACTCTTCAGCCACGAGGTCCAGGAGGCGTTGTCCGCTACCAGGAGCAGAATTCGGGCTGGTACACGGTGTCTGTCGAGTGCTGAGGCGTCGGCGACCAGATTGGACCCAACAAGCCTTGGCAACGGCAAGTCTTGATGAAGTTGAAGATTGACGATTATTCAGACCAGCAAGGTTTGAGGAACTCACCCAGCAAGGGTAAGTGAGGGCAAGCCTGGAGCAACCAGGGAGCCCAAGAAGAAAAGGATTGGCCTTCGTGAAGGGCTACTAGCCAACGGACTAGCAACCGCGAAGGAGCCTCAAGACGGTGCACGTGGATCTGGCTCACAGGACACTCTTGGAGTGGAGGCCAGTGATCTTCGGTGTAGTTGGTGCTGGAGGCTGGGGCTACTCGGAGCCTAAAGCACGACTTCGTGGGACACCCAGAAGAGGATGCACTTGCAAATACGTGCGGTGTCCAGGGGTCATGGTTCCACGTTACCCACGACAGCTATGGGCCTCAGCTTTGCTGGGGACTCAGGGCAGCCTCAGGAAAGTCTGGAAATCTACTTCTGGTGATGCAAAGACTTCGGCGTCCGACGGGAGCTTCAGAGATGCAGACCGGACAATTGCTTCTTTGGTGCCTGCCAAGCAGGGGAGTCACTCCTTGACCCCAAGGGAGATTCTTCTGTCCTCTAGTCTTGAGTAGAGCGTCGAAGGTCCAGGATTCAGTGTCAGAGTTTCGTCCAGGGATAATCTAAAGTCCTAAGGACTGGGTTCCTATACTTATACTAAGTTTAGGGGTTGGACTACTCTGTGGCCCCACCTATGGGTGGGTCAGGGCAGAGGGGTGGCTACACCCTTTCCCTTTGTCCAGTTCGCGCCAAAGCAGGGGCTGGAAGCCCCTGATCAGGTTTGAACTGGGGTATGCACAGGGACACCAAATGTGCCCCCAGTGCAGGACTTCAAAGCACCCAGAGAGTGCTCCCGCCCAGCCCCAATACACATTATCCTGTCTGGGGAGGTGGTCACACCTCCCTGCGACAGGAAACCTATTGTCCAGGCCTCCCCTGCCGGAGTTTCGTCCAGCAGCAGGAGGCCAGACTTGTGTCTGTGGCAGCAGCATCCATTTTGTGATGCCAGGGCTTTAGAAAGAAGTTACCGGGCAAGCCAGGGTTAACATGTCTCTCCCTCTAGAAGGGTGGAATGCTACTCCCGCCGCCAGAACTGGCGGGGGGGTAGTATTCCAAGATGTTTGACACCAAACACGACATGTTTTGGTGCAGCCATCCCAAAGTTAGCATTTTAACGCGAGGTTATAATGCACTTAAGAGTATATGGTCAGGCTGCACTACAAACAGCATCAGAGAAGGGTCTCCGACCGCTGCAGAGGGGCCCTGCTCATGCAGGGGCACCCTCTCACATAGGAACCATGCACTCTGCCTTCAGGATTGACAAGGCCTGCCATAGGAGTGACTTATAGGTTTATATGTGTGTAGGTAGGTAGTGATATAGGTAGCCTATATCACAGTAAGGGGTGCATGCACCACCTTACCCAGGCTGCAGTAGCAGACCTGTGGTGTCAGTTTGGATGGCCTTCCAGGGGTGGCATAATACATGCTGCAGCCCCTGGCAGGCCTCTGAGGTACCTATGCCCTGGGTACATAGTATACCATATACTAGGGACTTATAAGGGTACTCCAGATTCCAATCAGAGATGTGCCTAAGGCACATGGAAACCATTTTAAAGAGGAAGCAGCAAGGCTGGGGTTCTGATTAGCAGGGCCCCAGCCAGACTAAGGTCGAAAAACAGTGAAGCATCAGCAAAAAGTGGGGGTACCCATGTGAAGCAGATCCTACTCTCCTACAGTAAATGCATTAGTTTAAACTGTATGCATTTTTATGTGAACTCTTAAAAATGACATGGTTCATTCTTATGTTAGGTGAAAACTGTAGTACTGAAATGCTAGTTTCAGAAAACTCTTGCTTTAGAATTAATAGTTGAAATTAATGTGTGCTGTGGAATCTATTCTTTCTCACGTTTTGTGTTGCAGGTGAAGAAGAGCTCTCTTAGATAGAATAATGTCTATGATTCACTAGCTAGGCAAGGAGAGAAGAAGTTACAATTGTGTGGCTTGCGCCGATAAAGGAAAGCCATTAGCCTTTCACATTGGAGAAGGTCTGGGAACCAAGGACAAACTGTTGCAAGGAAGGTGTATGGACAACATCATGAAAAAGTACATCCAGGACTGTACCCAGAGTGGATGGCGGGAGCACGGTGCAGTCTGGGAACTCTACCTGTGGATAACTGTTTGTTGGAGCTAGGGAAAGCCCCCCACTTCTTTCTTGCCTTCAGAGAGAGAGCATCCTAGACAAGCTCTTTCCTTGTGATATTGCTATATGCTGCTTGACCCATCGATGGTGGAGAGACTTCTTAAGAAGAGTCCACTCACTGACACCTTTTTATCTTTTCTCCTGAAAATGCTAAAATGGGGATGTCACCTTAGTGCTACAGTAGGGACAGACTTAATGCTTTTCACTCATCAACCCTCGATTCAGGGAAATTTGGACTCATGCTTCCTGGTTTTCTGTATCTTACTTCTTGAATTAATTGTTTTATTCATGCTCCACCGTCTAAATTGGATGCGCAGATTTGGCTTCCTGTTGATTCCAATGTATTTCTACATCCTCGTGTTGAGGTGTCTCTATGTCCAGTTATTTTTCTAACCTTAATTAGTTGTCCATAAGCTATTATGTATCAAGTAGAGTTATTGGTTAATTGACTGTTCCCTAACAACGTTTCTCCCCTTTACACTTTCATGTTGCGAAAAAGAATCATCAGAGTGTGACTCTAGAATAGGTCTAGAACATATGAGCCCGGCCCTTTCAACCCTCATGCATCATATTTGAAAGAATGAACGACCCAACCCTGCCCACCCACCTGCACCAGAGCACCTTCTAACCACCCCATTTAAAAGATACAACCAAGGTTCATGCAGAGCACCGCACATAGTGAGTGCAGTCAGTAGAAAACTGATTTATAAGACAGACATTCAGCTTATTTTTAACTGTGGCTGCTATTTCCCCCTCTGCCTATTTAAAAGTGTGCCCTTACTCTGATGGTACTGGTAGCACAAGTTACCAACACCATTGTGTGCTCATTTTGAGTTGCTGGTAATTCATAATCTTGCCAGTAATGGGGCTTACTTGTTCTGTAATATTACCACACCCAGTAATCCTAGTGCGCTAATCCTGCATTTTGTTCTGGGTACAGAATTCGCTCGATGACTTTCGTCCTCCATTAAATGCCTGAAATTAAACGTTACACCATGTATTCTCCTTTGTATAGGGTATATAGGTGATCACCTGGTAATGCAGAGATTGTGTATTACCAATATCCCTGGTATCTGAAATACCTGGTGCTCAATTACTGTTCCTAAAGTCCAAGCCACTTCTAGTGGAGTCCCGGAATCACAAGTGGAGAGACTTCATTGTACCTCATATTCCCGGGTATATTAATGTTTCATTTTTTTCGGGTACAAATCTTCCAGCTTTAGCTATCTGTTGTTGAAGACCTATTGTGAGCAATATAATACATTGAGTGGACTTTGGCTCCGGCACTTAATTATAACTCAATTACGTTCCTGCCTATGACAAAAAACACAGCTTTAATGCATAAACTAAAGTAATTATTAAATAGTGGTCAGCCTCTTTGAGGATGTTAGTCTATGACCATTATGACCTCAGAACCATAGAGTAGAGCAGAATAGATACTATAAAGCTTTGAAATGTGGGTTGCACAAGGTGGCACCCATCTTTGAATTGACCTATTAGAAAGATCAGCCATCTTGTAGCAATGGTTTAGCAGACACAGGTTCTGGGACAACACTATGCCAGAGGTAAATGGGCTATTAGAATGAGTGTCAACTAAGTTAAACTAGCTAAATCTTATTGTACCTCCTAATTAAGCATTGAGTGAGTGGGAAAATATGATGGATTTCATGGAAAATATATTTTTCAGCTATTTTGTGTCATTTATGAAACATATTTATGTAAATTATGTATTTTTTGTCAGACAAGGTCAGCAATAGTCTATGGATCTCATATAGTGATGGAACTACAGAGTTATTAGATGGTTAGTGAACGAAGGTTAGTAAACCACAATAACATCCTAACAAAGCAACAAAGGGGATGAAAACAATTGTGAATTATGGAGCAAGTTCAAATCTGGTCATAAGTGTCAGACGACTAAATTGATTAAGAATTAATGACATAAGATATTGTAGTTTTGACTGCATATTATTGATGGAATGTAATTTGATGGCTTTGAATAATTGGGAATTTGTCGTTTGGGTGTTCATTATGAATGATAACCTAAACATTATATGACATGATAATGCTTTGAGGGCTTAGATGTTTATGGGCCAGATGTATGAAGGTACCATTTTGCGATTTCCTAATTGCGAATCACAAAGATTCGCAATTAGGAAATCGCTAAATGGAATGTATGAAGGTGTGTAGTACACCTTTTGCGATTCCTAGGGGGTCGCAAATGACCTACCTCATGAATATTAATGAGGTAGATCGCAATTTGCGACCCCCTAGGAATCGCAAAAATCACAGGGATGGTGGCCTGCTGAGATCAGCAGACCACCATATCTGTGATTGATTTTCAATAAAGCAATCTTTTTTTTTTGTAAATGCTTTACAAAAAGAAAAATGAAAAGTTTACTTTTCATTTTTTAAGAGCAGGCAGTGGTCCGTGGGGTCACTGCCTGCTCTTAAAATGGCTTTACAAACATTAACAAAGGGGAAGGGGTCCCTTGGGGTCCACTTCCCATTTGTGAATGGGTTACCACCTACTTTAAGTAGGTGGTAAAATGCGAATGTTTTGCGACCGCATTTATGGTCGCAAAACATTCATACATACATGCGATTCGATATTAGGAAGGGACGCCCTAAACACGCCTCTTCCTAATACCAAATCGCAAACCCTTTTTGTGATCCGGTAACACGTTACCGAATCGCAAAATTGGGTTTGCTACATCGGCAAAAAAATGTTTGCGTTCGCAAACGGGCAGATTCTGTGAATCTGCCCGTTTGCGGATATACAGTATATTAAATGAATGAGATACAACTTATTTATGCGTAAATTTAAACTTGAAATACATGAAACTGGATACCAGTTTGACTGGTTTTAATGTATGTGTATGTTTTCTTCTGGAAATATTGTTATGTTTATATTACCAATATATTGCAGCATAATTACGTCTTGTCTTATGTTTATATTGCAATGAGTGTCAAGTGAAAATGTATGGCTCTGATGAAGCGATAAAAATCGTTGGCCAAGCATTTCTAATTTGTATAGGAAATAAAGGAAATTAATTATAAGAAGTGCCCTCGCCTACTTTTTTCACACAACTTTTGAATCTCCTATACCAGTCAGGGCAGGCTTGTACACATGAGGGTGCATTGTGAAGGGTCATAGGGTGTGATTGCTATTTCTGCACTATCCCCCATCCCTATCTTTTTGAAAAAACAACAGCCCAGTGCATGTCTGGCCCACACCCTCTCTTGCGCTGAGTGTCGGGCGCCAGTTGGCCATCTAAAAATAGGTTCTTAAATGAAAGATTTAATTGTAAAGTTGTTATGGTATTTAAAATACAATACATTACCATAAATTTGGGGGGGGGGTAGAATATTTAACATGACTCCCACTGTTTGTAATTTGTAGGATTGGAATTAAAATAGTAACTCTAACCTCCCCCTCATTATATGCATTTTCCCCAATCTCTGTCAGACTGGATATGGAATAGCCCCTCAAATATGTGCATGTTACCCAATATATATGGGACTGCAGCTGAAATAGTAAAAATAGCCCGCCTGCTCCCAAATATGTGCACTTTCCCCACTGTTTGTTGGTTCGGAGTTAGAATAGTGAATATCATCACCCAGTGTATATACTTTTCTTAGTTTTAAGACTGGGTTTGGAATAGTAAATATGACCCCCTACCACAGATATATGTACTCCCCTAATGCTTGTTGGATGGAATAGAAATAGTAAATCTGATCCTTTCAGACAATCACTATATATGCAATATCCCCAATGTTTGTTGGTATTGAGATAGAATATCTATCTAACCCCAGTCCAATGTATGCACTTCCCCCAATATTTGTTGGTCTTAAGATACAATATTATTCTGCCGGAATTCAGACTAAGTCTGGTTGGTGTGACGGTTGCGTGCGTCTGACGGCACACACTGCTGCTGCTGCAGTTTGTTGTTGCTACGGATTGTCTTTGATTTTGCTCCTGGTCCGGCTCCGACCCCGCCCAGCTCGTCCCGGCCTCCCATACTAGACTGGGGGCTGGAGACTGAAGGCAGCTGAGGAGTCGCGGGTCGTGGTGTTGTGGGAGCACTGAGGACTGCAGAGGAGCTGCGGAGCCCGACTCAGACTCAGATTCATAGACTAGAGTCGGTGAGGTGAGCCACGGGAGGGCCGCAGGGGTACCTTCAGGAGGTGGAGGAGGAAGGAGGAAGAGCTCCAGTTCTGGTACTGGCTTCACTGTAGCCTCCTTATCTTCACGACCTGCTCCCTTTTGTATTCCTCTTTGGTGCCCGTGCTCCAGGATAGGTTTAGCATTCCGCCACAGGCCAAGAGGGGTTAGTAATAGCCGCTATTGCCCTCGTTGACACATTTGGACACATTTTGGAGGGTGGTCAGTCCAGGCCATACCGCCCGGCCCAGCACGTGCGGCTGACGTCAGACGGCGGCCGCTAAGAGCGTGCCACAGCTGGGCGCAGAGGTGGCCCGATTAGTTCTGGGTGCAGCCTGCGTCCACTGTAGGGCCTCACTCGCGCTGGCTTTGTTTACTGCCTCAGTTAGTTCTCTGCTGATGTTGTCATTGCTGTTGCTGTTGACTGCTGGTTGCTGTTTGCGGCTGGCTCAAGCTTTTATTATTACTCTCTTCATCTGCAGCCCCAGTACTGGTGCTTGGGCTGAAAAGCTGAAAGCTTTTGCAGGCCAGAAGCCAGGAGGAGAGAGCAGAGGCAACTTGCCTCATAGCCTTGGCCCGGCGAGTTATTAAGGGTATGCCTGAGAGGTCCAGGATAGGGACTGTAGGAGGCTTAGACCCTGGACTTGGGTCTGAGGGTTCAGAATAAGCGTTGGGAGGCCACTGGAGTCCTTTGGTGGATGGAAGTTGGGAGGTAGGTGAATTACCTACTCATAGATATGACTGCAAAAAAACTCAGCTCAGGAAAATTGGTTTATATAAGAGCTTCCAAAAAAACTAAAGCCAATACTTTAAGGAATAAATCAATACAGTTGAATACCCTGAAAGGATTTAACTCCATCTCTACCTTCTTCTCAAAAAAGGAGACAAGTATAAACAAAGTAGTGATGATGGAGCCTAAGCTCGAATCTCTTCCTGGAGAGGCTGAAACGGTTGAAGCGGAACTTAAAAATAGCTTCTAGCAAATTCTACCAACCTTTCTTCTGGAATTAAAGTGGCTCGGTCTGGGGAAGAACTTATCCTTGAACCTAGAGTGGATGATTCTTTGTTGTTAAATCTTACTGTCCCTTCTCCTGGAAACCAAATGACTCAGCCCGAGGTTGGAAGATGCCTCAAACCTGAAGTGGAAAGTCCTCCGAGGGAAGATTTCACTCTCCCAGATATCAACATTAATTTGAACCCATCCCCAAAGGTTCCTCAGTCCCCCAAGCTTCCTAAGCCTTACACTTCTGATACTTCACCTCTCCTAAATCCTCAGGATTTTCCTTTGGGTTCCTTCATCAAGATGCAGCTGTTTAGTAGCACACCTAGTGGAATAGACACATTAAACTCAAGGCCATCCGTTACTCCTGATTTATCTTCGAACTTTTGCCTACTAAATAATGACCCAGAGGAAAAAATACGGATGTCTGAATCTCTGCTATGTTTGGAAAGAGTTCTGTTGTCTATTTTAGCCATAATGGAGAAATCTGTAAGTAATTCAGATTACATCTTGGACTCACTTCTGTCCATGACAAAATTTTTAATTTATGATCGAAGATCCCCGAACATTAAAGTTACTTCATCTCCCTGCCATAAGTCTAAATTTTGTAAAGGGATCCCTTCTTTACCTCTTTCGGGATATAAATCTAATCAGTCCAAATCTACACAAATGTGTTTTTCTTTCCACCCTAATTGTCGGGACTCTGGCACTCAGGCTGGCACACCTCATGGTGGTAAAAATCCTACTGGCAAAGAAAAGGTAGACATATTTGATGAAATTCAACCTCCCTCATTACAGCAGCTTTTTGAGGTATCTATTCCTGCACCAATATCTCTGTCTTTTCTGGGCCCAGAGAAGGGAAAAACAAACACAGAATGAAAAGTATTCCCCATTTTTCTAAAAAGAGTGGATAAAAAAGTTGGTCATTCTAAAATGGAGGAATTAAAAGCTGAACCTTCTACATCAGAGGAAAAGGAAATTAAAAGTAAACCTGTTCGTACAGAAAAAAGGGTAAAACGTCAAAGGATAAACAAAAAAAGAGCAAAACAATTACGTTTTGACCCTAATTTGATTCTAAATATGTCCCTGAATTCGGACTCGAATGCTCGAAAGAGGGAAGAAGGACAAGTTGAAACTATTTCAAGGGGTCTTCGATCTCCACTACTGAATCCCAGCAGCTCAATTCAGATTTCACAAGAAGTTTCAACTCCAGGTTTAAGCTCTAAATCAGTGGCACAGTGTACTTTGAACCCTAATGCCGCTTTATTTACCTCCTCTTTAGGCAGTAATGTCATCTACAATCCAATTGGAATGGTGCCTGAGGGGTTTTGCCAAGCTAGACATTTACCTTCTGTACCTCTTTCTTTAGATTTTTATTTTATTTTTGATCATGAGATGCACATGAATAGAACCTTTTTACTGAATTGTTTGCTGTAATTCCTGACCTCCATATGATCCAGAGTAGAGATCTAGCCTTGGTGCAAGTTCAAAATCATAGCAATTATGGGGGAGCCAGAGTGACGTTTGGCTCTAAGGTAATATCCAATCTAATATTGTCAAATAGTGATAGACTAAGGTGTTACTGGTGGCTAAAGAGGACATTGCTTCAAAAAAGTGATTTATAATCAACAGACTTCCTCTCATTTAGATCATCCTTCAGGTCGCCTTACTTAGAGAAAGAAAGCACATTGCAGGTCTCTTTTGGAAGAATAATAATAATAAGAAGAAGAAGAAGAAGAAGAAGAAGAAGAAAAAGAATACCCAAGTATTATCTGCAGACGAGGAAAATATGTAATGGAGTTGGGTAGCAAGGGTCTTAAATTGATTTCCTGGAACGCAGCCAGCCTAAGCATGAATAAAAACAAATTGTTATTTTTGAATCAACAAGAATCCTGGATCGTAAAGAACTGGTCCATTGAAGATTATATTGTGCTGAGCAGTCCATGTGCTCCCAGTGAACAGATGTCATGCGAAAGGAAGCATCGCTATTCTACTTAGAACAAGTCTTAGATGGATATATAAAGTAATCCCCCATGCTTCTAACTTAATTCAGGCAATTAAACTGGATCTTCAAGAAGAACTTGGTAGCTTAGATTCCCTGTTGATTGTTAATGCTTATATACCCCCTGACGCTTCTAATACTTACTTGTTAAAAGATCTGTTCACTTTTATCTCCACCATTATGGAAAGAGAAGTTTGTAGGCGTTTAATGCTGGTTGGTGATCTGAATGCTAAAGTCTCTACCCACAGTATAAGGCTCTTTGCTAATGCCTCAAAAAACGAAGCTTTAAATATTCCCTCTGCTCAGTTCCCGAATAGCAGTCGGACCGATAAAAGAGGCACACTTTTACTGGAAGGCCTGAGAACTTTAGACCTTGTAATTTTTAATGGAAGGTTAGGAAATGACATACCAGCAAAACTCACACATAAGGCACCTACTGGGGGAACTATTATTGATTACTTAATTGTAACAGCTGAATTTGTTTAGTAAACTCTCCAGTATGGAATTCTCAGAAAATGATTTTAGTGATCACATGTTGATATGCTCTAAATTCGAATTGTCCTGTGCCAAGGTTGGTTCCTGGAATTTTAAGGATATTCTGGTAGGTTTTAATTCAACAAACGGCAGAATGTATTGGAATACTCTGGCTGTTTCTAAACTTAAAGAGACTTTAACAGTTTTAATAGGAGACCAGGAGCAGCAAGCAGTGGTAGGTCCTCAGTCTCCCCAAAGTAATCAGTTTGAATCTTTTGGTCGTAATATAAGCACTTTAGTCTCGACATGTAAATTGTCTCATTTACCAGCTATACGGAGAGTCCCTTTTGATCCACTGCTATGAATAAATAGGAAAATAAATAAACTAGTGAGGACCCAGTTCCTGAAATTCTCCCTTGAACATAGTAAATTAATAAATCTACTAAAGAGAAAAAGACAGAGGAAAAAACGTTCTTTTATACAAAAAAAGGAAGACTATGAACGGATACAGTTAAAAGATGCAGCTTCGAAAAATAATGCCAAAAGATATTGGGAAATAATTGCGGATTGCTATGGAACAAGAGTCAAATCCCTCCAAATCCCCATAAAAGAAGAAGAATGGAAATTATATCTGGACAAACTCTACTCTGCAAATCCTAATTCTTCTTGTCCTGCATCCATTTGAACTTATTCCTCTAAATCTCTAGAATTTAGCTATGCGCTCAAAGGGCGAAATTGTAGGTCTTATAAAAAATGAGAGCTTCAGGAGCAATGGGCCCTGACAAAATCCCTATGACAGTTATTAAAAAGAGCCTCTAATGTGGGCTACGTATCTTCCACCGCTGTTTGATTTTTGCTACCTGCAGGGGAAGACCTCCCCATCTTGGTCCGGTAGTATTTTAATTCCATTATATAAAAAGGCACATAGGCATCATCTGGGCAATTATCGACAAATAGCCCTGTTAGACGTGGTGGGGAAAATATTTGCTCGCAGTATTTTAGATCACCATACAGATTGGGTGGTGGAGGAGAAAATTCTACCCACAGAACAAGCTGGTTTTAGGAAACATCATTCCATCCTAGATAATATCAGGATGCTGAAACAAATAGAAGAAAAGTTCACGGTTTTTCATAGCTCAAATATATATGTGGCTTATATAGATTTTTCAACAGCCTTTGATAAGGTAGACAGGCCCTTATTGTGGAAGAAATTTCATAAAATGGGAGTGCCTACCCCCCTGTTATTTTTAATTATTGCCCTGCACTCACGAACCTGGTGTCAGGTGCTAATAGGGGGAAATCAAGGCCTATCAACAATAATTCCCACAGAAAATGGACTGAAGCAAGGCTTCCTACTAGCCCTGTTACTTTTTTCTTTGTGTGTAGCTGATTTACCCGAATGCTTTTCTCCCCTAGAAGGAGATGCGCCAAAGATAGGTGGCCGTCCTTTTGCATGCCTCATTTATGCAGACGATATTGCAATCATGGACTTGATTGACCCCTAATGAGCTGAATAAAAAGCTGATATCTTTGCAGAAGTATACGAAGGTGCAGTACCTAAAGATAAATGTTTCTAAAAGTAAAGTCCTGATTATGAAATGTAGTAGAAATAGAAAATTGAGTAATTTTAACTGGCAAATTGGTTCCGAAAAATTGGAGATGGTAGATTCTTTTCTTTATTTGGGGAAAGTAATAATGGGTATCACAAATAATAAGCCACATATTGAACATAGTTCTTCTAGAGCAGTAACACACGCAAATAGCTTACGCATATTTTATAGTGCAATGGGCCAAAGACATTTTTTACATTTGCTTACTGTTTTTAAAGCAAAAATTCCTCCCACTTTGCTATATGCTATTGAAACTATCCCAGTAAAGGACTGGAGTTTCTTAAATAAAATTGAAGGCCAGATTTTACGTAAATTATGTAATTTTAATACTTCGGTCCCAATAGCTGCTATTAGACTGGAATTTGGTTTGATAGGTTCATTTACTCCAGGCTTAGCCAGTATATTACATTGGGGATACCAGCTAAAGAATAGTGAGTTATACACATTAAGCGGTTTCATGTGTAAGGACATTTTTGAAGAATCCACTGATACATATTCCTTCTCCCGTGACTTCTCCTTAGCACTAAATTATTTTAGCATAAAGGAGAAGTCAGTGACTTCAATTTCGCTTTTAGAATTTAAATCTTTTTTAAAAAACACAAGTTGTATGGTTAGTTTTCAGAGAGATGTTAAGTATTGCAGGCCGAAAAGAAAGACTGAAGAAAATAGCCATGTCAAATACACCAAGAGTTCCTCAGAGATATTTATCTTGGAATGTAGAACATGGTGTTTGACGTTGACTTACATTATGACGAATTAACCTTTTGCCATTAAATGATCAACTAGCTAATTGGTACCCTGCCACAAAAATTGGAAAAAATTGTGACTTTTGTAATCTGGGCATTCAGAATTTCGATCATATTTTGTTTGTTTGCCCAGTTTTAGTTGAGTTTCGTTACCGATGGCTTCAATCAATGTTTTTGCACAATAACATCAAAAATGTATCATCAGCTCGTGAATTTCTTCTATTTCCCAAAAATTAAATAGTGTGTATAAAATTATTTAATTTTTTTAAGGAGTTTATGAATATATTTAAGTCTTCACTATCCCTTATTTATGCTGGTCCCCATTCGAATTTGCTGCTTTTAACCGCTGTAGCTAAGGGAGAATGAAGCGTTAATTATAAATCTGCTAATTTGTTCCTTGGATTTCCGTCTGGTTTACAATTTTCTGCTGCTACACGATGCACTTTATCTAAAAATTGGTCCTCTTTTAAAGCTGATATTGTATACTATTCTAATGTTTACATGTGTTTCTGTTGCTATTTAAATGCTCTTTGCACAAAATTGGGTCATATTTTGCTGTTATTCGTCTATGCCAGGGAAAAACAGTTGTTAGTCACAAATGTTTCAGTTATCTTCTTAGAACCTGTTTTTGTTTATAACTCTTTGCTGCTGCATGTTGCACTTTATTCAATTTGGATCTACTACGAAGCCGATATTGTATAGTATTCCATTACCTACAAATTGTATACGTATTTAGATTTATTTTATTCGCTGTGGTAAAGGACTTAATTGCAGTATTCTAATTTGTCCTTTGTCGATTAATGAATACTCTTGTCTCCTTTTGCATATTCGGTGCTATTGATTGTTCCCATTTGCTCGTAGACCTTCTATTTTTCTGTGTTATGGAGACTTGAGAACTGGCTATGAAGGGGCAAGTTTTTTTGATGATGGGCTAATTTGAATTTAATCCTGCCGTTGTTATATAGTTATAAATTCTGTGTTTCAGTGATCTTTGATACAATTACGCTGGAATTTAATTTGTTTAATATTTTACCCTATTTACAATGGCAATAAACTGAGTTTGTATTTTAATGTGTATTTATATAATAATTGTGCATATTTTTAAGTGGACCTTATTGGAGATCCAAATTCTTAATAAAATTGAATTGAATTGAGATACAATTACAAATATGATGGCCCCAATGTGTGCACTTTCCCAAATGTTTGTGGGCTGGAGTTAGACTAGTAAATAAACTCCCATCCAAGTATAAGGATTTTCCCAAATGTTTGCTGGTCTGGAGTTTGACGTGTAAAGCTATTATCCCCACCCAAACGTAGGCACTTTGACTAATGGTTGTTAGTCTGGAGTTAGAATACTAAATATGATGGCCACTACCCCACCCTCAAATGTACGCACTTTCCCTAAAGTTTGTTGGTCTGGAGTTACAATAGTAAATATGACAGCTACTACCCCATCCCAAATATATGCACTTCCCAAAAGTTGTTGAAATAAGTTTAGGCTAGTAAATCTACACTTCTCTCCATGTAGGTATTGTACCCAATGTTTGTTAGACTTAAGTTATAATAGTAAATATAACAAAACCCTCTCCCCCCTAAAAATATATGTCCCTATTTACTATTGGCTTTGAGTTATAATAGTAACTATGACCCCCATGAATACATGCACATTCTCCAATGTTTGTTGGGCTGAAGTAAGAGTAGTGAATGCACCCCCCAATGTATGCACTTCCCCAACTATTTGTTCGATTGGAGTTAGGTTAGTAAGTATGTCACTGATAAATTGGGATTGAAGGAAGAATAGTAAATATAACCCCCAATGAATGCACTTTCATCAATGTCAACATGGCTGGAGTTCAACTAGTGAATCGAACCGCCTAGGCCTGCACTTTCCCAAATGTTTGTTGATCTGAATTAAAAATAGGAGATATGACACACAATATATGTATTTTCTGTATTTATGACCAAATATAGGTACTTACTCCAATGTTTGTTGGATTGGAGTTATGTTTGTAAATATGACCCCCAAAAATCTATGCTTTTTCACCGAAGTTAGTTGGACTGGAAGGAAAACAGTAAATGTGACCAAATAGTAAATATGATTCCCCAGTATTAACTTTTTCAAATGTCTTCCGGGTTGGAATTAGACTAGTAAATCTTCTCTCAATGTATGCACTTCCCTCATTGTTTGTTGGACTGGACGTAGAATAGTAATTTTGACAACAACCCTCACCCTCCCACCAAATATATATGCAATTTCCTTAGTGTTTGTTGGTCTGGAGTTAGAATAGTCAATATACCCCTTCCAAAGTATGCACTTTCCCTAATGGGTCAAGAACTGGAGTTAGAACAGGAAATATGAACACCACAAAGATATCCATTTCCCCAATGTTTGTTTTAATAGAGTTAGTCTGTTGAATCCGACCCTGCCCCCAAACACATGTGCTTTCCCTAATGTGTGTAGAAATGAAATGGTAAATATGACTCCTCCCTCATATATATACTTTTTGCCAATGTTTGAGGAATGTAGTAAGAATAGTTCATCTGGTTTCCTCCCTCTACAATATATGCACTTTCCCCAGTGTGTATTAGTCTCTAATTAAAATAGTAAATCTAACTCCCCCTCCAACTCTGCCACCAATATTTGATGGTCTCATGTTAGAATAATATATATGATGTGTGTACTTTCTTCAAGGTTTGTGTGGCTGGAGTTAGAATAATAAATCTATCCTCCCTCCTTGTATCCATGTTCCCCAATGCTTTCTGGATTGGATTTAGAATATTTAATAAGACTCCCACCAAATATACACACTTTCTCCAATGTTTTTTGGAAGGATTCAGTCTAGTAAATCAACCCTTGCCCCCCATGTATGCACTGTTCCCAACGTTTGTTGGAGAGAAGTTTGACTAGTAAAGATAACTAACCCCACACCTTCTGCAAATTATATTCCCTTTCCCGATTTTTTATTGGACTGGAGTTAGAATAGTAACTATGACCCCCACAAATATATTCACTTTTCCAACATCATTGGTCTGAAAGAAGAATAGTAAATATGACCCAAATGTATGTACTTTAGCTAATGTTTCTTACACTGTAGTTAGAATAGAAACTATGAATCCCTCCAATATATGCACATCACCAAATGTTTGTTGGATTAGATTTGGGGTAACCTTCACAAATATATGCATTTTACCAATGTTTGTTGGATTGAAGTAAGAATAGTAAATAGAATCTCCAAAAATATGCACTTTCCCCCCATATTTTTGGTATGGAAATAAAAGAGTAAATATTATCATCCCCAGTTTCTGTGCAGCTAGAGTTATACCATAAATCGAGCCCCACTATGTATCCACATTCCCCTGTATTGGTTAGATTTCAGTTAGAATTGTAAGTATGATCACCACTCTCCGCTCCCTTAAAGACATGCACTTTGCTTAATGTTTGTTGATCTGGAGATAGAATAGTATATTCCCGCCACCTCCTAATGCATGAGCTTTCTCCAATGTTTGTTGGACTGGAGTAGAATTTGCAAATCAGCCCTCCACCTCACAATAAATGGACTTTCCCCAATGTTTGATGGTATTGAACTAGATAGAACATGAAATCTAACCCTTCTCCACTGCATGAACTATGTTTGTGGGATAGGAACTAGACTATTAATTATAACTTCCACTCTATGGGCCACATGGATCAAGGCAAAAAAAAACGGTCTCGACTGGTATTTTTGCATTTGGGATGCATCATCCCAAATGCAAAAATCGCAATTTGCGATTGCATTTAAGGAATCGCAAATTGCGATGCCTTAAATGCAATGCAAGATTGCATTTAAAATAGCGATTTCGCTATTAGGGTCCGCTAAATACCGAAAATTTAACCCTGATAGTATTTAGTGAAAACTTTGAAAAATGCACTAAAGTGCATTTTTCAAAGTTCAAGTTACACACACACATGCCCTTGGGGCATGTGTGTGCGCAACATGGGTGCACATATCAATTTCAGGGGTGCAACAGGGTGTCCTTTTGGCACCCTTGCACCCTTGAAATTGCATGCGCAATTTGCGAGTACCTATTGGGTACTCGCAAATTGCGCATGACTTCTCATTCATTCCTATGGGCCTGTAGGCCCATAGGAATGAATAGGAAGCCATTCCTTAATTGCGACACGCAATTTGCGAGTGCAATTAAGGAATTTGTAGGAATCGCTATCATTTTAGCGATTCCTATATGCATAGGCTTTTGCGATTCCATAATTGCAATTCCTTAAAAATCGCAATTAAGGCATCGCAAAAGCCTAGCTTGATGCATGTGCCCCTATGTTTGCACAATTCCTAATGTTTAATGGACTGGAGCTAGCATAGTAAATATGCCTGCCACACCACTCAAAAATATGCACTTTCCTTAATAATTGCTGGTCTAGAGTTTGAATAGTAGAAGTATCACCCCCGCCCACCAAAATATGCACTTTCTCCAATGTTTGTTGACCTGAAGTTAGAATAGGAAATCTGGCCCCCACACCCACCCACCGCCCCCCACCCACCCACGGGTTTTGGCCTCAAGTAAAAATAGTAAATGTAACTCCCAATGTATGCAATTTCTCACAGTTTCCTAGTCTGGATATAGAATGGCAAATATGACTTGCAAATATATGCACTTCATCCAATGTTTGTTGGACTGGAGTTAGGATAGTAAATGAGACACACAAATATATGCACTTCATCCAATGTTTGTTGGACTGGAGTTAGGATAGTAAATGAGACACACAAATATATGCACTTCATCCAATGTTTGTTGGACTGGAGTTAGGATAGTAAATGAGACACACAAATATATGCACTTCATCCAATGTTTGTTGGACTGGAGTTAGGATAGTAAATGAGACACACAAATATATGCACTACATCCAATGTTTGTTGGACTGGAGTTAGGATAGTAAATGAGACACACAAATATATGCACTTCATCCAATGTTTGTTGGACTGGAGTTAGGATAGTAAATGAGACACACAAATATATGCACTTCATCCAATGTTTGTTGGACTGGAGTTAGGATAGTAAATGAGACACACAAATATATGCACTTCATCCATTGTTTGTTGGACTGGAGTTAGGATAGTAAATGAGACACACAAATATATGCACTTTTGCCATTGATTGTTTGAAGTAAGAATTGTAAATGTAACGCTCAATGTTTGCACGTTCCCCAATGTTTGTTGGTCTGGAGTCCTATTTATTGCTACATCAGTGAGGTTCCAGCAAACCGATGTTCATTAAAATACTCCTATAACTTTGTTTGCACAATGGCAAATCCCTTCACTAATCCCCTGGTCACGAGGAAACTGCATTACTGCAGCTTGTCCCCTGTTGTACTCTTGCACAACTCCTTCCCAGCCTTAACATACGTTCATAAACCTCACTAGAATGAGAATAACCCGTCTCCTTATCAAGACAAGCTTTCTGGCTCTGTAAATACCCCCACATACTGCTTCAAGGCAACACAATTCACCTCCTCTTTACCTCTCCCAAAATCTCTTTATGCTAAGGGTAATCGGCTAGTCACCATGCCCTGCCTCTCTGCCAGTTACTCCGGGCCCCTTTCTGGCGTGGGACATTCGACCGCCTGGGGCCCATTCATCCCTGGAGGGGATGCCCCTCACAAGTCAACAGGTAGTTTAATGGGGCAGCCTCCCTTGCCTTTGTGTCCTTATTTTGAGTTCCTCTTGACTGACCTTTCGCCAGGCTGGACCAATGTACATGGAAACAGCAAGGGGCAGAACTGCCCAGAATTGGTTGCGGAACTAAATTGCTGGAATACTCAAAGGCTGCGAGGATGAAGGGAGACAGAAACGTCCAGCCTGTGTGCCAAGGTCTGAGACACCTTGGTGTGGACGTCCGGATCTGTACAACGATTTGGATAGTGAAATTCACCCCCTACCAGCACTTGTTTTTCGAAGATATCTTTCGCCAAAGGTCAGATTAGAAAATGTAAGTTAATTTTGCACAACTCAGAAATCTGTTCTTCACAAATATACAATTTGCAAATCGAAAGCTGCCTTCCTTCGAATGTGCTTGCAAGATACAATAACAGTTTAAGAACCGAATGATCGATCAGTGATTATGAGTCATGGAACATTAATATGCTTAGCACCAATAAAGTACAAGGCAAGGCGAAGAAGAATAACCTTCTCTCAATGGAAAGACAGGTTTCCCCCCATTGTTATACTGTGATGTATTCTCTGCTCCATGGCCATAGCCATTGGAAATGTCTGATGCTCCCAGATGACATTTCCCTTCTACAGGCAGCTGGCCTGTGCTCACCAACTTTGTATTTGTTGTCAGGGGCTCATTTGATTGACTCTTTTTCCATCTGGTCTGTCTACTCACCCTGGTCAACTTATCTTTGAAATGGCATGCATTTTGTGCTATCTGGTGCTTGTGTATCTTACAGCAGACACTGGTGGGATATCTGGTTCTTGTCGCCTTGCTCATGAGCTGTGGCAGGCTGGAGACTGCACAAGTGGTTGGAGGTTTGGAGTGGACGGTGGGTTTCCTTCGTGCATTAGGGTCTAACGCCCAAGACAGGGAGGTGCTCCGGTCAGGTCCCAGAGGACTTTTTGCTGCATCGAAGCCTGATCCTTTGGTGGAGTCGTATGAAGATTGGTCTGGGATGCACGGTCTCATCAGGGGTGGGAGAGTTGCATTGGTGGAAGGTGGTCCTATGTGGACAGAGCGTGGAGAGGTCTGTGAGGCTAGAGATGGGTGCTGAGTGTGCCCCACTGCAGGACTGTCACTGCCTCAGAGTCTTCTGATGTAACAAATCAGCTCTTGTGGTAGTGATTGTGCAAGGGGCTGCATGAGTGGCTGGAGGTGTGTGTGGGTGGGGCTGTCGCACGCGGGAATGTTTGCTGTTACTATGAAGCATGGGGCAAGAGATGTGCTTGTGCCACGTCTTGTCGTGCTGGTTGATGCAGCTAAACACTCAAGACTCAAGAGTCTCACGGAGAGCTGTACTCTATAGGACATGAGCTGTGCATTGAAAGTATCTCAGTGGGTTCTGGTCTCAGCCATGTCTCCACATCCCACATGCCAAGTGAACTGTAGTGAACTTCATAAAAGCGCAACATATTAAAAACTATTATTTTAAACAATGAATATTGTTTTTATAAAGTGATTTTGTTTCATAATATTGAGTGATAAACATTCAAATCATATGTGACCTTGAAATCAACCAGTAATATTTTTGGATGACGCAGATAGTTGCACGTTAGTGTATTTTTCAGCCTGAACTCCACTTCTCTCACTTTCAGACATCACAATCTTCACAAACTTGGAGAAAGGCCAATGTGTGCAACTATCACAGCAAAGTTCAGAATGATATATTTTTATTAATGAAACATAATAACTACAAATCAACGTTGTCAATGAAAAACTCAGGCTTTTCAATTAGAAACATTTGATAAAATTTGAAAGTTTAACCAAAAGTCAAACATTTTGAGCCAAATATGCTATTTTTCCCAGTCATCTGACAGACTTTCCGTGAAACAAAGGTGAGTAAATGTGGGAGTGGGGGACAACGGATGAAGCTAATGTCTGCACCACCATCGTTTTGCAAGGCCAGCTGGAAGAGGGTATAATAGTTAATAGGCACCTCAGCCCTAAGCTGAACGTACACACAGATTCTTTTACTAGCTACTTTATTACAAGTAGGATTTTTAAATAAAATACAGGAAAAACAGGGATTCCAGTAACTAAGAAACACGCTCTTGATGGCGACGATGGCATATTCTGCCTACTCATCTTGACTCTGTTTTCTCTGTCCTGCTGAAAAAGAAGGGAACACATTTGGTTACCTTGTTGTCCTTAATGTGGATTGTATTTAACTAAAAATGAAGTCTTTATTAGCATATTTTCTTCTGTAGACCGAAGGGTGACACAGTAGCATCTTTGCTTATATTTGTATTTGGTGCATTCGAAGTAGAGCCCAACAATGTCGTGTCAGCAATTTATGATGATTTAAGTTATTGGCCTACCACAACAAGCACTGCAAGTCCAGAACCCACCAATCATATTGCATGCTCTGAAGTGTCCGCAGAGTTGATTGGTTCTGACTTCAAAGGTGGCTTCAAGCATAGAGGACACTTTCCACTGGAGGCTGGTCTGAGAACTGCCAGATCATAGCAAGCACAAGGAGATGATGGACGGAGCGCTGAAACTTTTCAGACACTCACCCCCAGTCACAGATCTGGGTTGAATCCATCATCGTTCTTTAGCTCACTTCGCCACCCCAGTTCAGACACAGCTATATGCAAATCAGTCTTGACCCTGTGCCTCATGGGAACAGTCCAGCCCGAACTGCCAAGCCAGGTCCTCCCTGGACCAGAAACAAGCATCCTGGGACCGGTTTCGGGCTAACAGCCCTTATCAGCCAGGCTAGCTTGAATCCAGTGGCAAAGTGAGCAAGGGACCCACGTCTGGGCATACCCTGCCAACTTAGGGCGAACAAAGCAAACACAAGGAGATGATGGACGGAGCGCTGAAACGTTTCAGACACTCGCCCCCAGTCACAGATCTGGGTTGAATCCATCATCGTTCTTTAGCTCACTTCGCCACCCCAGTTCATTTACAGCTATATGCAAATCAGTCTTGACCCTGTGCCTCATGGGAACAGTCCAGCCCGAACTGCCAAGCCATGTCTTCCCTGGACCGGAAACAAGCATCCTGGGACCGGTTTCGGGCTAACACCCTTCATCAGCCAGGCTAGCTTGAATCCAGTGGCAAAGTGAGCAAGGGACACACGTCTGGGCATACCCTGCCAACGTAGGGCGAACAAGTCAAGACTGATTTGCATATGGCTGGGTCCAAACTGGAATGGCATGGTGAGCAAAAAAACGATGGATTTAGGCCCAGATCTCTGTACTGGGATGAATGTATGACATTGTTCTGCATTCTGTCCATCAATTGTTCTTTTGCATTTGTCACCCCGAGTGGGACGGGTATGCCCAGACGTGGGTCCTGTGCTTTCCATGCCACTGGAGTCAAGCTATCCTGGCTGATGAGGGGTGAAACCCCGAAACCGGTCCTAGGATGCTTGATTCCAGTCCAGGGAGGACCTGGCCTGGCAGTTCGGGCTGGACTGTTCCCATTGGGCGCTGGGTCAAGACTGATTTGCATATGGCTGGGTCCAAACTGGAATGGCATGGTGAGCAAAAAAACGATTGATTTAGGCTCAGATCTCTGTACTGGGGCAAATGTATGATATTGTTCTGGATTCTGTCCATCAATTGTTCTTTTAGCAACTGCCAGATCATGACATGCAGAGCAGCAAACACATCACCAGAGTTTATTTACCTGTAACCTACACTGAGCTGGACCACATTCTAAGTGTTGACGTCAAGGAGGACGTGCGGTGTTGCATGTTGTTGTGGTTGTGGTGTGGTGGGTGGTTTCAACTTAGAGTGCTGGGGTAAAATGTGGGGTTTGATTTTGTGAGGATGGGAATAGACAGTTATTGCCAGGGACGGAGAGCTGCCCATTCACCTGTCATTGCTGGTGTGTAGTTACTCATTGGATGGGAGTTTCTTATTGGAGCTCTTGATGGATGACTAGCCGGGGTGAGCCTGGTTGTTCTGTCTGGACAAATGTTGGAATAAATAATTCTTCTTAGGTTGCCCTGCTAGTCATTCATATAGGTATGATATTAAGAAATGTATATAATTTGCCGCATAATGCCTGTTTAGTGGCAAAGAGGATTGGGTGTTGGTGGACTGTATCACGCTCCATGCAGTGGATCCTTCGCAGGAGACCTGGAGCACGTTTTACCAGAGACCAGCAGTCAGGAGTGAAGAATAACTGGGTGGACTCACGTCTGTGGAAGGGAGCGCGGTAAGATGAGAGACCAGATCAATGATACATATAGGGAATCCTGTGTAGATGTGCATTGTAGGCAGAGCAATTAGACAAAGGCCATTAGACTGTGTTGAGTGTCCTGGCTGTAGGCATCAGCTGAGTAGGCACAAGAAGCACTTTTTTAGGCAGAATCGATATTTCTTTTACTTGGATTAGTCTATGTGCGTGTGTGATTTTTCAACATTTCTACCACAGCACAGGTATAAGGTTGGAATGAGACTCAACTATGTGGGGGGAACAGGGGTGTTCCAGTGACACTTATTTTCTGAAACCAGTTTATATACAATACTATCTGGTTTACAAAGCTTGGGTATCACGTGTTGCTACTGATTGGGTTTGGCAGCGTGGTAAACCGAGTTTAGGTGGTGGTAATTAGGGAGCAGTAATTTAGTGGAAACTCATCTCCAAATTTTGGCATCAGAACCCAGGTGACCTCCCACGTCTGGGGAGCCTGTTAGCCTAGGGAAACACTGAAATTATACGTAGGTTACACCATCTAGAGGAGAGAGGTCCTTGAATGGCTTGAGAGAAGCTACTTCATCTGCTTTGGAGATGAAAGTTTAAGGTACTTATTTAGAGTAGGGCAGTAAGGGGAAGTTTGACACAAACTGGGTTTCTGGTTTGCCCCACTCACAGTTCCCCTGCCTCCTTTAGAGCTGTGACCTGCTCAGGTTCACACTGCTGAACATCAGATGGGTCCACCTTCAGAAATCATTTGCCAGCTCTACAACGTCAGAATGACTGTCCTATTAAGGCTAGGCTTCAGTCACATACTTTACTCTAGGTGACCACTATACAGGCAATAACCAACAAAAAAAATCCATAAATGTTCCATAAGGGCACAACTGTTGGTGGGAGTTTTTTAGTGAAAATGTAGTGCAGTGTTAGAGGGGACTCCAGTTGTGAAATTGTAGGAAGTGATATTGAACTAATAACAAAGTGCATGACAGGAAGCAATGATAGTTACAGAGCGTGTATTGAGGTGGGAGTCCTGGAAAAGTGATGTTTCTGAGGGAGAGAGAAGGGAGATAAATGGAGCAAAACCTCAAGCAAAATAGCTGGCATGAACAATAAGGAAAACTTTTCACCCTTAGTTTGTGGGACACAGGAGCAAAGCTGATGAGGGGTCACCAGAGAGGCCAGATGGCCATACGTGGGATAGCCCATGGCATCCTATGCAGCCGTGGGCCATGCAGGTAACAGCGGTGGGGCCGGGTAAGGGCTCGAGGGACGATGTTGAGGGAAAATTAATTATTTATTTAATTTTCCCTCGGCATCGTCCCTCGAAATCCCCCCTTACCCGGCCTCACCGCTGTTACCTGTACGGACAGCGACTGCTCCTGTGAGTGTCTGGATGGAGTTGTTAAGTGCCTGCTGCAGGAGAAGCCAGTGGTGATGTACCACTGCAGATTGTGGGACTGAGGCAACGTTCTCCAAAGGATCACGTGAGCATGGGTTTGACTAAACAGAAGGTTCGTTTGGAAACAAGGTGTGTAAGCGTGGTCTCCTCCGCAAAGGGTCACCTTGAGAGTGCCTCTAACATGAGGTAGTGTTAGAGGGGGTGAAACTTCCTATCACATTCAGATAACATCAGCTCTATAAGGAGGGGACCTGAAAAAGAAGGAAACTCCATGACATCCTGCATATGTCTGTACGACCCATTGAAGCCCCGCATTGACTAGCTGTCAGAAACAAAGCGTGCCTCTGAACATGAGAGAAGACTGCAACACATAAATTATTCTCACCAGAATTGACGAGATTCTTTAGGGACGGCTGCTTTTTGGGGGTGTCATTGACTGGAACGTTTTCAGGGCAGTTAAGACGTTGTCAATTCTCTGGGTCACGTCCCATGGCTCTCCCTTCTTGTTTGCTGGGCAAGCTTTGCCTGCTTTTGCTAGCAGTTCGATGATCTTTTGCTTAGGAAGTTTGTTGTCCTTGAGAAGCTTGTGGACAGTCTTCAGGCCCTCCAGACCAGCCTTCACCTTCTCCTTGATGTGATTGACAGCTTCTGTGATCTTTTCCTGTATCTTATTATTGATGTTGTCCACTTCATTACTCTTCTCAGGGACTTGCCTCTTGACCTCTGCTGCTATCCCAGTGATCAGGGCATTAAGCTGGGAAGAGAAGCTGTGCATGGGTCCTGGAAAAAAGTCACCTGGAGGAGATAGTGGGGTTGGGTCAGAGGAAGGACCTGAGAAATTAAAGTGAGCAGGGAGGAAACACAAAGAGACGTTCACATTCATACTACCCACAGCCAGAGGGTTCCAGGTGAGCGAGAGCTCTGCTGTGCAACGGGAGGATGGGCAACGGTGGAGCACAATCAAAAGGAAAACTATTTTGCAATACCACAAACTTTGTTCTCAGTCTTTGCCTCGAAATGTGGAAGCAAAGAGTGCGTTAATATGTTTCCACATCTACCTATAGCACTGCTGATTTAGTCATGGTGAACAGCATGATCATGGATAGGGTCTTAATGGCCATTGGGCTTGTTCCCCTCTTCATGAGTTGAGTGAAGTTGGGCCCGATTCACAAAGGTAAACTGAGACGAAAGTCTAACTTTACGACTTTCGGGATTCACAAAGGGCATTTACGAGTAGTAAAGTTAGACTTTTGTCTCTGTTCTGGTCTCAGTTGAACTTAAGACCAAAACTTAAGTTTATCTGAGACAAAAGTCTAACTTTACTGCTTGTAAATGCTCTTTGTGAATGCCAAAAGTCGTAAAGTTAGACTTTCGTCTCGGTTTACCTTTGTGAATCAGCCCGGTTTTGTTTAACTTACTCTACATTGGTGGTATTAAAATCAACATAGAATGCACTGTAAGATTCTTTCTGTGTGATAGGGGAATGTTAGTCATTACAGCACCTATGTTTCTTGACCAGCCAATAGTGAGATGCAAAGCAAAGTGGCTTCAGAAGCATCGCTGGAGGTCTGCTCACCAAAAGAGGTCTGCCAAAAGGAAGTGCATCAGTGCTGACCATATCATTGTCTTTCGGACAAGGCAAACAAAATATATTTCGCTCTTTTTAAATAACTTATTTATTGAGGCTGTATTGGAGACATCTAATGAGGTCTGTAGGGTGGGATGGAAGTAAAACAGATGAAGATACAGATTGTACGAGAGAAGCGCGAAAAGACGTAGGGAATAGACAGTAAAAAAGGGTAGTAGAGAGTGACAGACATTAGTGATTATCTGGCACATGCATCAACCGAAATACTGGTCGCAAACGGGCAGATTCTCAGAATCTGCCCCGTTGCGACCAGTATTTCTGCATTTGGGATGCATCATCCCAAATGCAGAAATCGTAATTTAAGGAATCGCAAAATTGCTATTCCTTAAATTGCAATTTCATTTAAGGAATCACAAATTGAGATTCCTTAAATGCAATGCATTAAAGTTAAAAAATGTGCGATTTCGCTAATAGGGGAGCAAATTACCATGAAGTTAAACTGCATGGTAATTTGCAAAAACTTTGAAAAATGCACTAAAGTTCATTTTTCAAACTTCCATTTTACACACACACATGCCCTTGGGGCATGTGTGTGTGCAAGATGTACTCATATGCAGATTTCAGGGTGCAACAGGGTGTCCTTTTGACACCCTGGCACCCTTGAAATAGCTCCCGCTATTAGCCATTCTTTAATAGCGAATCGCTAATAGTGAATATCTTCCCATTCATTCCTATGGGCCTCCTGGCCCATAGGAATGAATGGGTAGATATTCCTTAATTGCGACTCGCAATTTGCGAGTAGCAATTAAGGAATGTTTAGGAATCGCTATTTATTGAGCGATTTCTACATGCATAGGCAATTGCGATTCCTTAATAGCGATTCCTTAATAATAGCTATTAAGGAATCGCAATTGCCTAGCTTGATGCATGTGCCCCTTAGAGAATGAGACAGGACACCATATAACAGGGCACTTGGAGAGCAATAGGAGAAACGTAGGTCTGAAAGAGGGAGTGAGGGTGAGAACTCACTGGGGGACAATTTGTAGGAGGGTGAGAGAGTGGGGAATGTGAGGAGACACATGAGGACATAGGAGGAGAGAAGAGAGAGCCAATAAATAACGAATAAATGAGTGGGAGGACCTGTCCTGGAAGAGAGAATTGTATGCAGAGAAGGCAGCCATTTCTTAGAAGACAGAACAAGGAATAACTGGGAAGAATAATATTCTAGAACGGTAGTACAGAGAAAAAATTAAAGAGGTATTTTATAGTCTAGAGAATGGGAAGGTATGGAGAGAATAACAGAAAAATGTAGGGAGAGACAAAGGTGCAAAGAGCGGGAGTGAGCGCCGAGCAGCCTCCTCCTTCACTTTCTTTCTCAGGTTACCATCAGTGACTGACTTCCCCATCGGGGGCTCTTACCCAAGAGGGGAGCGTGGTCTCCTGGCCCCGGCATCATCGGGCCTCCAGACTGGTTGTTAGGAGTAAACATCTTTATAAAGAAGTCCATCGGGCACATGTTCACCCAGCCTTCCGTAGAGGAGTTATCTGCATATAAGGACAAAACATGTACATTCCCCGTTGGTACATATGTTTGCAGGGCTCATGAAGAATATGTGAAACATAATTGAATACAACTTTTAGCAGATGGTGGGCCGCGTGCTCATGATGGCGAGGTACACATCTACACTGGTAGCAGTGCTTAATTTGTGCCGGTGCTTTCCGGTGCTAAGCACCGGCACTTATTTCTCAGGGCCGGGTCTATAGAATTGAGAGACATGGGTATGCTAGTGTTGCAGGTTCCGACTTTTAAATGGTGGAATTTCTTTAGTTGCTTGGGCCTCAATCCGAGTTGGTCAGCTGCAGAGAAAGGAGTGGAGCGGGGCTGTGGTCGGAGGAAGATTCAAGGCTCTGCAGGGAGAGGCAGGCCTTGGTGCGAATGGAACAGGCAGGCCTCGGCGCGAATTGACTTCCGGGGCACTCCAGGCAGCACGAAAGCTGATTGGGTGTCCCCATCCAAGCCCCCGGCCGCGGCGCGAAGGAATCTTTCAGAATACAGAAGGAGCAGCTGAGTTCAACAAGAGGACACGGAGCAAGCAGAGCAAGTGGCAGAGGAAACCGTCGTGAATCCCCTAAACCTCCTGTGAGCAAGAGAGCGCTGGGTAAAAGGTCAGTGCAGTTGGAGGTGAGAGATTTCAGACAAGCAATGTTAGTACCAGAAAATGGATACGCCTGCAGAACTTAAAAACATCTTATGATCAGTCTTCTTTGTAAAACGGGAAACATGTTAAAATTATATACATCTTCAGTTTTCCCCAAATTACACATGGAAACTTCTTTGCTAACAAACGTGCAGATTGCTGCTGGGGCTTATTTTTGGTAGGAATATAAACGACCGTTATTAGCACAGAGTCAAATGCCATATTTTGTGTAAGCATTAGGAAAAACGTTGCAAAATAATTTGTGTACACTTGCATACAATTACAGTAATGCAATTAAAATGGTGCCGTCTACGGAGGCGAGGCAGATATGAGTGAATCATTGGTATCATCGTCTGATTCCTGGAGTCTGCATAAGTGCCTTGTGGGTCTCCATTCATAATCAGCCTCACGCATTACGCGCCCATTAACAGTACTGTGTCACAATCAGCCAGCCCAGACAGAACACAATGCAATGCGTGATATGACACTGTTGTAATAAAATGCCACTCCGGGGAAGAGATAAGCGGGGACAATGATTCCATGAAAAGTCAAATGCTTTCTGATAAGCTATTTTCCTTTGTGATGTACATATGTTTTAAGGTCTACTTTTGAAATATCTGATCAGCCATAACAAACAAAGACAAAAAATGTATGGCATCACTCAGCAATTGCATGTGAGATCCTTTCTAGCGTGGCACACCAGAGAGAATACGCTTTTTAGAGATTCAGCAAGCAACACTAAATTAATGCATTTCACTTAATTATGGAGAGCAGAGGCTGCCAGAACAAGGACCACGGTTTATAATTTTGAAGTTAAGACATCTGTAAATGAATTCCTCCTCACTAAGTTGGCTGGCCAGTCATTCTTTCAGTGTTTGCTTTAAAATAATAAATTCCAAAGTATAAATCATTAAGGGCCCATATTAGCTCTCCGTACATCCAGTGGTCTCTCTGTATATGTGTTAGCCTGCCTTCTTATCTATAAGGCCATGCGTCAGCTTAATTATTTGTTTCTATGCCTCCAGGTCTGTGTCCCAGTCCGTTGTAGGTAGAGCCTCCAAAACAGTGCACGCGCTGCTGTGAGGCATATTGTGGGCTTTCTAAGAACATACAGGAGCTTAGAGCCCTCCCATTGATTATTGATTACCACTGATTGGCTTTCCTGCCATTCTGTTTTGCCTGCTTCTTATTCGATGGTTTTCCTTTTCCGTTTTGTGTCTGCCCCTCCCAAGAGCACTGCCAATTTACTTGCATCCTTCCGAGTGCTTAATTTGTGCCGGTGGTGTCCCACAAGAAAGCCTAGGGTCTCGAGTTGGGTAGAGCCAACCCAGGTCCCTCCTTCTTTTCAAAACATTTGTGGAACAGAGGAAGGTAAACTCAGAAAGGGAAAGCTTACAGCGCTTCCATCTCTGACCCCGCAGGGTTTGGTATCTGCCCCCACGCAATTGGTCTGCCGATAATTATAACTCTCGGGATTTCTGGAGGAAAGGAAGTAAGTAAACCAACAGAAGGTACAAAGATCACCACCTCTCTATGCTCCTTCTTTAAGGTTCAGTCCAAAAAGGGAGAAGCACATAACTCCATATCCACTTAGTCCTCTCCTAGTGGTCGGAGCAGAGTCACAGGAAAGCTACACCAGAACTGTGGAGGGGGCAGGGGAAAAGGGGATCTCCCTCAGTATCTGCTTTTCTTCCCCCATTCACACCTCACTCCTTTGCTTCTCTCCATTCTTCCTTCACTTTCTTCCCTAAGTACGCGCTTCCTCTTAATTGCCGCCTCCCCTCATTAACTGCTTTTAATTTTTCATCTTTCATTTCCACTCTCCTTTCACATGCTCCCCGCTGTCTGCTCTTCTTCCCTTGCCTTTCTCCTCTTTCCACTTTTCAGTCTCATCATGTTTCACTCCAATCTTGCACTCCCAATCTCTGCTTTCCCCACTTCTTTTCACATTCTTTGTCTATCTTTGTATCTATCCTTGCCTTCAGACCTCTCCTTCTTCCTCCTTTCCCTTTTATGTTTTTCCTTCTTGTACACATCTTTATATCCACTCCAGGAATCTGTGTTTGATTTCAGGGTCATACATTTAAATCTTGGTGTGGCCACTCAGTCTTTCATTTTTCTGGGGTCGATAAAATGAGTGCCATTGAGCTGGATAGCAACATTTTTAATTTGGTGTCAAGCCCCCCCCTCTGCTGAATATGTGCTTTACAAACATACATGGTGTGTTAAGGGCACAGAAATGTATTTTAATCTTTTGTTTTTCAATTTCTTTGCATTATTCCCTCTGTCCCTGCTTCATCCAGTACCTTTCAAACTCGCATCCATTCCCTTGACCTCCTTTCTTTCCTTCGTCCCATCTTTTTCCTTTTTCTCTTCCTCTGCACCTCCAGCCATACCTCCTTTCTTCTTTCCATTCTTGCTTCCATATATCCTCATTCATTCCCCATCCTTCCTCCCTTGGTGCATTTTCCCTCCATTTATTCCTTACTTTCTTTTTTTCCCTACTCCTTCTTTAATTTCTTCCTTTCTTATCCTCAACCCTTCCTTCTGCTGTTCTTCCTCCTTTTCTTTCTTCTTTCTATTCATCCATTACACATTGTTTACTTCTTTTCTCGCACTATTCCTTAATTTCTTCCTTTCACTTTCTTTTCCTATTTTCTCCTTCTTTCATCCATTACTTATTTGTTTCCTCACTCCAGTACTCTCCTTCGTGCCTGCATTTGTTGCTGCCTACTTTAATGTATTCCTTCCTTCATCCCTTCCTTTCTTTTGAACAGCGCAGTGCAAGCACATTCTCTTTAGTTTGCAAAACTGCTTCAAGTCAAGTCCTCAAATGGCCTTACCTAAAGCTGCATTTTGAGATTTACACACATTCTATAATTTGAGTTCATTTTTAAGTTGTTGTCATAGGCTTCCTATATGTTATGTTATATTATGTTATGTAAATATTGATTTGTATAGTGAACTAATCACTCAAGAGGGTATCCAGGTGCTTGGGCAGGTATGTATGTGCGAGGCCGCCGAGGTGCTTATGTAAAGAGCCAGGGCTTCAGCTTCTTGCGGAACTCAAGAAGTGAGGAGGTAGCTCTGATGTGTTGAGGCTTATGGGTGTGGGTGGAGCAAATAAATGAAGTGGGTGGGGCCACTGGAGGAAGTGGGAGGAGCCGGGGGAGTGGGTGTGGCCTTCTAAAAAAATGTGAGCACCTGCACTTAATATTTTACAAATTAAGCACTGACTGGTAGCCTTCTGCCCCCCCCCCCCCTCCCGGAGGATCTGGTGAAGTCCTACTGGTTGACGATGGTGATCAGATTCATTGGTCCACAGATGCCATCAGTCATTAAATCGCCTCAAAGGATCTCTCATTCTGTTCAGAACAAGCCTTGCACTCTACAGGGGCTCTGTTAATGGGGCGGGGCTATTTCCTAATCACTAACCTGCTGCACCTGGGCTCATCGTGTGCTGCCTAGAGTTGGTAGGTTATGAAAATCGAGATTATGAAAACGCGGTTTCTAAAATAAATAGTGAGAAACAACATTCCAAGAGAGAGAGAGAGAGAGACAGAGGGAGAGAGAGCGAAAGAGAGAGGGAGACAGCGAGAGAGAGCGAGAGAGAGACGGAGAGAGAGAGTGAGACTGAGAGAGCGGGAGACAGAGGGAGAGAGAGAGAGGGGGAGACAGTGAGACACACACAGAGAGAGACTGAGGGAGACAGAGTTAGAGAGAAAGAGAGAGAGAGCGAGAGAGAGTGGGAGAGAGAGGGAGACAGTGAGACAGAGAGAGAGAGGTAGAGAGAGGGCGGGAGAGAGAGAGAGGCAGAGATATGGAGAGAGGGAGAGAGACAGGGAGAGTGTGACAGAGAGAAAGAGAGACAGAGAGAGAGAGACAGAGAGAGAGACATAGAGAGAGACAGAGAGGAGATAGTAAGAGAGACAGAAAAGAGATGGAGAGAGAGAGAGAAGTTTACAGATAAGAAAAGAGAAAGAAAGAGATTTGTAAGACATTAGCGTGCACTCACAGGAGATGGATGCTTACTCACGGGAGACCTATGTTGTGAGGACTCACAGTAGATGTGCCTCTCCTCACTGCTGATCAGTGTGTACTTACAAGAAGTAATGTGCACTCAGAGGGGAGATGTCTTACTTCAAGGAGATGAGTGTGTACTCACAGGAGATGGCTGCTTACTCACAGGAGACCCGCATTGTGAGGACTCACAGTAGATGTGCCTCTCCTCACTGCTGATCGGTGTGCACTTGCAGGAAGTAATGTGCACTCAGAGGGGAGATGAGTGTGTACTCACAGGAGGCAGGTATGTAAGAACAGGAGAGGTGTGGCCTCAGAGGGGATGGGTGTCTACTCACAGGAGACCCGCATTGCGGACTCACAGTACATGTGACTCTCCTCACTGCAGATCAGTGTGTACTTACAGGATGTAATGTGCACTCAGAGGGGAGATGTCTTACTCTGAGGAGATGAGTGTGTACTCACAGGAGATGGTTGGCATGCACTTCCCTCCGTAGGGGGTCAGGCAGCACTTCATGCTCTTGGCACATTCTGTTGACTGAGAGCAGTTCTTCATGGTGCTGGGGTCAGGAAATCCGGAAGGCGGTACCGAAATATTCAGTTTCCTCAGGATGTCTCCGGGGCAAACCTTAGGCCCCTCCGGCTGAGTCACATCTTTAGGGGGAGAAGACAAGCGCATAGCATAGAAATAAGGTCACACGATGACTCCATACCATCAGAAGAACACTTTACAGTCTTATTTCTATCTTTAGCAACCTATTGCATTCCGGGAAGTTATTCCTTCTTCATGACTTTCATTCAGTGGGGACCCCTGGCATCCTGGTGCCCTTTGGCTCCTCCAGTCAGCATCACGGATTTTTACTTCATCCTACGGTGACTCATGGCATCCTCGTGCCCTTTGGTCTCACATGTCTCTTTCACTGAATTTTATATCATCCTTTGACACCATTGTGACATTTAACTGCATCAGTCTCTATCACTGATTTTTCTTTCATCCTCTGGTGATCCATTGTACCTTGGTGTTGTTTGAACTTACCATTCTCTGTTAGCTCTATGGGGGATTTTTGTCCCTCATAATATAGTGACCAGTGACATTCTGGTGCTTTTCGAACTTACCATTATCTCTGGGTCATTATTTTCGGATACTGTCCCATAGGGTTTGCTACTGAGCATCCTAAGAATATCAAGATACAAGTATATCATGTACAGAATATCAAGGGACAAAGTACCGAAAGGTAAGTGTATATACAGGAAGTGTAAACGTACTATTCCTAACTGCTACATGCCTTGATAATATATATATTATCGAGGTACGTATATGTGGAGTAATGTATTGAAAATCAATGCTAACCTTTCATTATTTTGGACTCTATATGTTGTACTTGATATTTGTATGCTTTGATATTCTGGCGCTAATATTTAGGGGGCACACTATCCCATAGTATCCTGGTGCCCTTTGGACTCACCATTCTCTAATGCTGATTCCCGCTCTCATTACATGGTCACATATGAAACTGTGGAAGCTTTCGGCATCATTACTCTCTGTGGCTATTTTTTATCTCATTTTATGGCGACCAAGACATCATGGTCCTTTTGGACTCACCATCTCTATTGTTCCCTTCTCTTAAATTCTGGTGGGACCGCCGGCATCCAGGTGGCCTTTGATAACACTATTATCTATGGATGATTTTCCCCTCATTCTACTGTGACCCCTGCCATCCTCATACCCTCTGTGCCACCAATACCTATATCTGATTCTATTCTGCTACATCATGACTGTTGGAAAATTGCCCTCCGTGAAGGGTCAGCTGAAACGTTTTGCCTTCCTCCTCCTTTTTTCTGACCTTGTTTTTGTTGGCCTTAGGACTATGAACATTTTATCACTGCCAACCAGTGCTAAAGTGCATGTGCATCTCCGCTAATCATGGTTTGATTGATGTATCCACAAATTGCACATTTCATTTACCTGTAAGAACCTAGTACAATACACTACATGTGCCCAGGCCCTGTAAATTAAATGCTAGTGGGGGGACTGCACCAATGCCTATGCCATCCACTCACGTAGCCTTTAAATATGTCTCAGGTCTGTTGCTGCACAGGCTATGCGTGCAGTTTACACTGCCATGTCAATTTGGCATTTAATACCCCTTGCCAAACTTTAAATTCTCTTTTTATTACATATAAGTCACCCCTAAGGTAGTCACTAGGTGGCCCATAAGACAAGGTGATATGTAACAAAACGGAAGGACATGTACTTTAAAATTTTACATATTCTGGTAGTAAAAAAACTCGTTTTTCACTACTGAGAGGTCTACCCCTCTCATAGGTTAACTTTGGAAATTCCTTACAATTTATTAAGCTGTCATTCCTAATTGAGAGAAGGTGGTGGTGTCATGTTTAGTACCACTAGGATGGTAATGACACATCCTCTTTAATGGTAAAATTGGATTTCTAGTTACTATTCTGAAAATTCCACTTTTAGAAAGTTGGACATTTTCCTGCTCTTAGCCATTTGGTGCCTGTTGCCTGTCTCTGATCACTGGCTGGGCTGAGTATCAGCTTACTTTGTGTATTCTCTCTAGACAGCCACATACAATGGAAGGCTGGGTGTGACTTCATTCTTCTTCCTGAGAGGAAGGGAGGGAGGAGCTGAGCACAGCCTCACACTTACACCTGAATAGGCTGTGCTACGTCCACACACAAAGGGCTGCATACTCCCCCTGTAGTGCGTCTGGAGCCAGAGCAGGAAGAAAGGATCTGTGTGCACTTCAAAGACCCTTCTTTTAAGTCACCCCCACTCCAAAGCATGACTGGGTATAGATACTGGACCTCTGACCCCACCAACTCAGCGCACTTCTAGACCTGAAACCAACTTGCCAAGAAAAAGAACTGCTCTGCTAAGGACTGCCACACTGCTGGACTGCTGCTCTCGAAGACTGCTGCCTTGCTATGCACTCTGCTGCCTGCTGCTCTCTCTGACTGGACCTTCATCACTTGACCCAGAGTGACTTCAAGGGCTAGCTGACTAGCCTTCTTTTTTTCAAAGACTCAGGGACATCAAAGTCTTTAACCCTACTCCATTGTCTGGTTCATTGGAAGTGAACCCAGGTACTTGCTTCAGCGGACTGACGCATCCTCTGCTGCAAGAGCAGAATCGACGCATCACCGCTGTTGCTGGAACAGAACTGTCGCATCGCACATGAAACTGCCACATCACCAGTGGAACCACTGCATGGTTGCAACAACAGTGAGCGACGATTTATGCATCCCCTCAACTGCGTGGAGAAACCTGGTGCATTGGCTTCGGAACCAACACATCCTGGAACCAATGCTTTGCTTTCAGGTGCATCACATCGCCATTGTTACGTGGAGAAAACTAACGCATGTCCTTGACTGCGAGATCAAAACCGCCCCATCGATCGGCTGCACTCCGTATCTCGTTTGCAGCCAGGATTAGGGTACTTTTGCTCAACGGGCCCTGCATGGGTCCTATATCCGGCCCGCGTTCCATCATGGTCCACCTGAACTCGTGACCTTGTCCCTGTCCAGTGCGACCTATTAACTCTAAAAGCGCTTAATGCTTGTAAGTGCTATTTTTGCATTTAATCTTGAAAAATTCATGTCTTGACTTCTACTTATTGAATTTTTGTCATTTTGGTCTTGGCATATTTATAAAATCATACTTTATTTTTCTAAACTGGTGTGGAGTCTTTTTGTGGTGTTTTCACTGGTTTACTGTTTGAAGTGTTGCCCAAATACTTTACACATTGTCTCTTAAGTTAAGCATGACTTGTTAAGGCTGACTTCTATGTGCCAAGCTACCAAAGGGTACGCACAGGTTAATGTATGGTATGCATCTAACTTACCCTGACTAGGATTGTGGTTCTTGATTGGATACCTTTGCCAACCAGAAGCCCAATTTCTAACAATGACCAATGGCATCCGGTGGATTGCGGTACCACCATTATCAAGGACTCTCACTGTACTATGACTCCCTGGCATCAGCACACCCTTTGATCCACTGTTACCTATAGTACTTACACCCCTAAAAAAGAGACTGCAATATTTCTAGATTGATGTTGATCCCACCACACTCACCAATTGCTGCTCGCATCTCATATGTGAATTTCACTCAAAGGTTCCTCTCTGGTAAGTCTGGGTGACATGGAGAGTTAGAAGGCCATACCTAGAGCGAAATGGAACACTCAAGGCAAAAGAAGGGCCATTCAGGGAAACTCACAGCAGAGTCACAAAGTCCCTTCAACAATGTCTTTTTATAGCGGTGCACCTGGTGTTGCTGCTCCACCGGAAAAGACATTGTCATGGCGTGGGTAGCATTACCCTAAACTGGACCTCCACTGACTTCATATAGAAGTACATTCACTGCAACTGCCTACAGATGGGGGAGTGAGCAAGCACCTGCAGACTGCTGTCCATATATTCTGCTGTTGCCAGGGAGCACATGGCAGGCTCAGCATCACTGTCTGGAACAGGCAGTCAGTCTTCCACAGGCTGCAGTGGCTTCAGTCTACAGTGCTTACCTCAGTCTGCACTGCTTTCTTCCTGTGGAAGGATGACTTACTCTTTAGTATGTCTTTCTTGGTGGGGCGGCCTTTCCTTCTTCAGGTAGCACAGTGCAATCGTTGGGATAGTACAGCTATCTGCCTGACGCCACATGACTCCCTCTTCTGAGGTATCACCCAACTCCTAAACCAGAAGTTTCTGTTCTGTGCCTGAGTGATGCCCCTTCTTCAGGTAAGGCTCCTAACTATACAAGAGCCTGTGCATATAATTTACTAGTGTCTCTTTGCTACACACTTCTGCTCCTTCCTGAGTGTCTTTCAGTTCACATTCGCTAGAAATAAAAGGTAAACAACGAAACCCCTCTCAGTGACCCTCAGATATGAAATAGCAGATCTGAGGGTAGGCACCCACCCTACTTGCAGCCCTTCAGTACTGTGTCTGCTTCCCCTGTACCTCTGACCTCCGATGGGAGAGGCTATATGCAGTACTCACCTGGGACAAGCGGGATGCACTTCCGCCCACAGTGTAGCGAGCAGCATTTCAGCTCCCCCGAGCAGTCTGTATTTTGGGTGCAGTTACTGGCCAATGTGAGATTAGGGAAGCCGGGAGGCATCGGAAATGGTGAGCTCGCAAAAGGTAGCATGAAATGTGGCATTCCAGGCAGGGACATTGGAGGTGGTGACATTGGTGCACTTCCAGGAAGTGGCATCAACAGTGCACCCCCAGAAGGTGGCACGGATGGCTCACCCCCAGCAGGTGGCAGGGATGGTGTGCTTTCAGGTGGAAGAAAGGGTCCTGGAAATAAAACATAGAGATGGGTGAGAAGACCATGTTGGTAACACCTCCTCCTCACTTCCTGAATCCTGCCCACTACTTCTACACTCTTCTGTCACCTAATCCTTGACATGCAGCTCTTTATTTCCTAGAACTTACTTCTTTTTCTACACACTCCCAACATATCTCTCCTTCTCCCTTTTGCTTTCATCTCTTCTGTCTTCACTCCTCCAGTCTCCCAATTCTTTTACACTTTTTCATTTCCCTCCCAAATCTATCGCCATTCCTTCCTCCTTGACCCATGTGTACCATGCCTCTTCATTTCCTTTCCATTTATGCCAATGTAAACTTCCCTGATTTCTTCTCATTCCCTGTTCTCAATTCCCCATCTCCTCTTTTCAACACTTTTCCTCTTTACTTTAGGTTTCCTTCCTTCTCTTTTACCTGCTCATCCTTTCACCCTCTATAACTAGCGATGTCTGTCTCCTTTCACTTTCTCCTAAATGAGCGATTTCTTATTTCCATCCCCAGCTCACTCAACACCTTTCTGTCTCCAGTATCCCATATCTTCTTCTTCACCTCTCAATCTTTCATCACTTCTTCTGCTTTCCTTACTCTCTGCCTCAAGCTTACCTCACTCTGCTTTCCTAGCGCTCCTCCTTAACTTTGTCTTTCCACCATTCCCCGTATTCTTCTGACCTTTCAGAGTTTAACAACCTTCGTCCCCTACCTTCTTCTCCACTTTTACCACTTTCTTTACCCACTATTTCCAATTCTTCTGACCTTTCAACCTTTAACAAGTTATATCTATTGTTTCTCTACAATGTCCTCTATCTGCCATTCCCTCAACATCAACTTTTAACCTTCTGCAACCTTCCTCTTTTGCCTCTGCAGTCTCCCCTCTCTCCCATTTCCACAGCCTTCTCCCAGCAGTCCCTTGAAGCCTTCTGATGCCCTTCTCTTGTATACTTTATAAGACCCACTAGGGACTACACTGAAGTCAACCCTCTTCTCTTCTAGCACCCCACTTTTGCCTCCTACGGTCCCTTCTCTCTAACAATCACGTGACCTCTCCCTCCTTGTGTCTGTATCTGGTTCAGACTCACCAGCAGCTGTCAGGTCAGTGGCCACCATCAAGGCCAAGATGAGGATCTTCATTGTGGCGAATCTGTCCGAGTTCACTGCAAAGGTCAGAGTGGGTCTTTGAGAGGATGCGAAGTCCGAAACTCCACTTTCCTTCTGAAGACTCAAAGGTTTGCGTCCTTGTATTTATCTTCAGATGACTGTATTGTAGGCTGAGCCGGACACTGAAACCAATAATTATCAGATCACGCCATGCATAGAACCTGAATAGCTCTCCGCACCCATCTGCACTGCCATACAAAGGTTGTGGCAAGTCATTGGGCTGAGCATGCATGGGAGCGGGCAGGGCTGCCAGGGAGAAGTGTTGCATTCCTACTCCAGACTGAAAGTGAGCTTTGTGTGACATTTTCCGTCTGCATGACACAGCATCTAAGACAGGATGGGATGTCACAGGCTTGCCAGGAGCTCTGGTCACCCTTTGTCACCGCGCCAGTGCAGTAATTCCCTCTTTTGAGAATATTTCCAGGAACCATCCCCTTTCCATAGTATGAACTTTGCCTTCTGTGCATGGCACCCGAGCTGTGGCTATTTATAGGTCACATTAGAAGAGGTTCATTGTGGTTTCCAATAATCCTAAAGAGGCAGCTTCAGCAAGACAAATACAGCCCTTTTAGCTCACATGAGACTCAGTGCTTGGTCTCAAGGCCCACAACACTCACTGCAGATAAAGGCAATTCCCACCCAGATAGTGTTCCTAATTCTGGCTTTGTCCAACAGGCCCCGCCATCTGCGTGTCCACTGGTCCTTGCATCAAGAGCATTGAAATGGCTCTTTACTCTACGGTGGGGTCCCATGCTCCTAAAAGAGCTGGCCTTTCTCAGTGCAGGCGACTGGCCTGTTGGGAGATGTTTCCCTGCCCTTTGACTTGCTGGCCCTATTGTGGTCCAAGTCGGTTGAGAGGGAACCCCTTGAGGACATGTAACAAGAACCCAGCCTGTCATTGATGCAACTTGTGCCACTTGGTACTTACCTGTTAACAGTGCCCAGTACTGAGGTAAATGAGACTTAGATCTGGTGCCACCAGCCTCCAAGGCGCACAACTATCATTGCCTCAAGTGAGATTCATTACTGCTCTTTATCACAGCTTCAAGAGCAGGGGGTACAGTGCATACCCATGCAGGAATCCATGTAGAGAAGGTACAGCTTGTGAATCCTGGACGGCCACAGTCTGTTGATGCAAGTTATGTATGTATGGGTGTATAGGTGAGCCTAGCTAGAGAGCATCTGAGAGCTGGCCATGCGTGGGCACCAAGGTGTGTGATTCAGGATAAGCTACAGCGAGGCACAGTGCACAGGGGAGGTGATTCCTACTGAGGAGAGATGCAGTGTGCCCTGAAGAGGTGAATCTGCAGCTCCTTTCTGAGTTGGGGGTGGTCTGAGGCAGTTCTGATGTTAGCGGGCATGTTGTTCTAAATGCTTGGAGCATATATGGAGAAGGCCTGTCTTCTCGTAAACTTCTTTTTTGCAGTTTTTATTTCTAGCATAGTGATGTTCCAGTTTCTAGTGTGGTGCTGCCTGCCTGAGGTTGTTAATTTCTTGCTCAAGTATGCAGGGTGCTGCTTCTGGTGGCCTTGTATGTGATGTAGCTGGTCTTGAAGATGGTGGGGCTTGCACGGGAAGCCAGTTTAGTTCTTTCAGTGTATGAATGAAATGGTTGTTCTTCTGCAGGTCTTTGGTTATTATAGCTGCAGCATGTAAGATACTTTTCAGTGGAGTAAAATTGGAGCTCTGGAGACTACGGAGCAAGCCTTTGCTTCCATCCAGATGCAAGAGGACGAAGGCTTGGATGGTTATTCTGAAGCCAGTTTCAGGGTGGAAATAGTTCAATTTCTGCAGAAGGGCTGAACGTTATCCTATAGAGACATCTAAAGGAGTGGAACACACACCTATAGGCCTCTGTAGGGTCCACAGCAGCACAGCTTGAACACAGGCATTGAAAGTTACTGAACGTCAAAACTGACAAGGGTAACATTAGCCCATCCACCCACAAATGAACACCTTTTACACACCTTGAACACTGGATGATGCTAAACAAGGTACAGCAAGTTCCAGCTGGATGGTGTCTTCTTCTCCAGGGTCTCCGATAAGAAGTGAAGGTCGGTGGTACTTTGTGGAACAGAAAGTAGAACCATATGAACGTAAAGACCCTACTCTTCAGTGCACCCTTTCCCATCCATACAAGAGATGCCCCCAGCACTTCTACTGCGGCCAGGAAGGCTCAGAGGGGATATTTTTAAATGCACGAAGTAGAGGGCCCCAGTAGTACATCAACATGAGATGTATCCCCCAATATGCCTGTATCTGTCAAATGGAAACAGCCAGGAAGCAGACATTGATGTCAAGTGGTATTGGAAGTGACATTATACACCCTTTAACATTAGTGACATCACAGACAGTCACATCACTCAACTTTTGTCTCCGTAAACATCAGAGGACATAATTGACAATATATTAAAATAATTGCAAAATCAATCAAAACCCCTAAATATCACTAAAGACAACAAATGTATAGGTTTATTGCGAACATAGAGTGTGACAATGATATACTACGTAGAGATGTAACATTTCCAAACAGTGAACAGATGTCCAAGTAGATTATTAATTGTACAATTAAAATGTGGCATCGCTAAACACAGTCCTAAACGTCTAGGCACAAGCATGATATGTTCTGTTATGAACTCAGATGTGCAATCACAGCTGCAAACGTCCAATTAGCCAAATGCCAGGCAAAAACCACAAACACCTAGATATGGCTTTATTGCCCATGCTTAAGCAACATATGCTGCGGCGGATAAGAGACACTATGTCAATCCAACAAATATCGAGAAACCCAAATATCGGAAATTTAATATTGAGAACAAAAACATTGACTCCATATACATAGCTATAAAAATCAATAATACCGAGCACATAAATATCGTTAACAAAAATATCGGTTTTTACATACATCGATAAATTTATCGGAAACACAAATATCATTATCTATAAATAAACATATACCATGTCAAAAATATTGATTACCACAATTTCCACTTAAAAATTATTGTCAACATAACTAATAAATGAAATTGAAAAATGCCAAAAAAGCCTATGTTCATATAAACTAATCACTTCAAATAAACAAGAAAGTCAGAATAAGCATATATAAATAATTTAAATATATTTCATTACCCAAAAATAAACGTTCACCCCATAAAAATAGGTCACCTATACAATAAATGCATCTAAAACATTATTATTTACTATAAACATTTAAATAGAAATATCAATAAAAAATATTATATAAAAACAAATAAATTCATAGTTGAATAAATTCAATTATATATAATACTACTAAAAGAAAACATAAACAAAGACCTCATAGATAAGAAGATTTGAATTATACTAAACCAACCAATAACATCGCACTATAAACATCAACCAATAAAATTACTCAAACAATTAAACAAACAATATAAAAGGCACACCAATTAAAGCAAATAATTGCTCCAAAAACGACAAACATGCATGAGGAGGAAACTATGCTGGATTCTTGCTACAAAAGATTCTTGCTACAAAAGATTATACATCAAAGTATAAATCTCTACAATTACATATACAAGTATGTAATACATTTAAACTAAAAATGAAATAGTACTAAACTAAAAAATTATGAATTAACAAGTAAATAGTAACACAATCTTTAACTTTTATCGTTTTACACAGACTACATGAAATATAAAAATACAACTTCCAAACCAACAAACTGCTAAAACTCTCATCTACAACAATGCACCAAAATGTAAAATAAAGTTAGTATATATAATTAATAAATTAGAAGCTCACAGTGACCACAACCAGACCTAACACCCTAAACCTTGACAAACAAGCAAAAAATACCAAATTAAATTAATCCAACTTTTTTTCCTCTTTCAACGGAAACCAAACACCTGCTCCACGTTTAAATAAGCTGAAATGAAAAGCTGCAAAACCATGCAAAACATCTCAACAAAACTTACAAGTATGTCAATAAAATAGTAACTGCATTTTAAAATATCCAACTAACTAACATGCAAAATGTAACTATGATATATATTTATATTAATAAACTATTTACAGATATAATGACAGAAGGCGCAAAATATATCACTTCACATAAAGGAAAACAATTATTAAGTCATATGGGCTAGGCCTACAGCCAAGAAAGTGCATCGACAGAAACTATGAACTGGAAATGTACTAAATATTATTCTAATGCATGCTATGGAAGGGCAAGGACAAAAGAACATTTTCTAATTCATGTAAAAGAGCATACCCACCCCCCAAATGTTACAGAGATAGATGTTAGAGAAATTTTACAAGACATGAGAGAGGCAGGCACTAGTTCTCAGGAGCCCACAACCAAAATCCTTAAAGACATACTACCCAAAGTCCCTTTGACCAACTACCATCTATCTCCACTTTAAAACATCTAATTATATGCACTAAAAAAATCCACCAGCAATAGCCCACCTATTCCTTGAAGGTACCAGTACATAGGCATACCAGAGAATATAACTATAACACATAAAGAGGAACCCTTCCTCTTACATGACAATAAAAATAATGAAAAACAAATGCAAGTCTTCTCTACTGTATACAACTGAATGAAACTTACCCAATATCAAACCTGTATGATAGATGGACGCTTCAAATGTGTCCCAAGCCATTCACTCAAATATACGCCATGCATGGTGAATTTCAAAAACAACAAAATCCCTTTCATATGTGCTTTACTCCCTAATAAACAAGGCAGTACTGTTGTGTTGTTCCTAGGACCTTCCCAGGACCTACACGTTTTGGATGGCCTAAACTGAGGGCTTGGTGTGCAGACAGACCCAGTCTGGACACCCCCACAGGATGTGTCGGCCGTTAGACCAGCTAGCTCTACAGTGCCACTACCACCCCCCTGTGCTCTACAGCGATGTGTGTAGTTTCTGGCAACCACTGAACATGACAACCCTGATTCCTCAGGTATCATGGAAAACAATACTGTATCTCTCGTTCAGTCACTCGTGCTTACGTTTTCTCAGAGTACACACAGGACGACGATTGGAACAGTTTCAATAATTATTTATTGGTCAAGCATCAGTCTAGTATGAAACATATTTGCTGCGACAATCAGAAGATGAGCAGACAAAAGTAATCGCAAGCACCAATATCGTTAACAGTAGATACATTTCTACCATAGTGCTAAAAAGATAAATATAAGCCGATTATAAAAAACAGTAGCATTGGCGTACTCCTACGATGCGTAGCCTACATAAATGTACCTAGCCTAGATATGTAGGTGAAGCATGGGTATGTGCGTATGTGAATACTAAAGTGTAGCCAAGAATCCCCCTGGGATATACTGACCCCTCACCTGATGGTTTAGAATGAAGGACCCCATCTCTGCCTCAAGGATGACACCCCGCAAGGGATGTCAGGTCGCTGCCTGTCAAAGGGTCAGCCTGCAGAACCTTGGTCCAGCCTGGAAGGAATTCTCCTCTGAATTGTAAGGGGGAGTGAGTGTCTTTTATACTGAAGTGGTCACTCCAGGGTTTCTTCTAGAATCGATATGTTTTGAAAACATTCGCTAATCCTTCGCTATTCCTTTTCTAAACAAAAATGATCACGCACAGCTGGCTGTTGGCCATGGATGAAAAATGTGGTGACCATTATACAGAATAAATCTGCCGTGCCTGGGGACATGTTTATGTACATCAGGTATAGGGATTAAGATAGGGTACTGAGAGCCTGGTGTCGAAGAGACAGGAGCAAGCTACTAGGTAAAAGGTCACCTGTGTAAAACCGTTATTGTCATGTGGATGGGACAAAATGTATGTAATCGGTATGTACATGATGGGACTATCCTAAAGGACATGACAGAACCTACCTTGAACTTCTAAACCATATAAAGCACCAAACAAATAACAACTACCCCAAAAATAATCTTAGGGCCTGATTTTGATCTTGGCGGACCTAGTCCCCTCAACACTTTTTCAGTGTTTTTTCCATCCGTCTATTAGGTGGTCCGCCAGCTCTATTTAGATGGTGGCAGTGTCACAGATAAAAGACCATCGGAGTGCTGCCGACCCCACCAGCTATGTTCACCCGTGTTGACTTCAAGCAGCTGTTGTAGAGAGGATCGCCAGTTTGTCCTCTGGGCCAATCACGATGTGCCTGCCTGCCTGCCAACGCGGTAAAACCTCCACACCTGAGTTGGCAGTTTGGAACCGATATAAGTCAGAAACTCACCTTATCTCACTTTCACACTTGCTGTTCCGCAATGGACCCGATCTTGCAAGTCCTGCCCCTGCTGCTGCTTGATGATGAGCAAATTCAACACAGTTATGGACGCAATCGGGGGTAAGCTCCACTATTACCTGTTACCTTTTTGCTGGTCTGTCAACATTTGCACTTGTCTTGTGCTTTTTCAAATCTCAGTTACAAGCAATAGCACACCAATGAGCAATGCACATGTTTGTAATGTTGATGTGTAAGAAACTTAAACAAACACACCTGCCTGACCACATTGTATGTATAAAATTGGTGCAAGCTGTCTTAAATAAAATGGGCACGTGCACAAAAAAGAATATCAAATTAAAAATCAAAAAGTCACCAGGTGTGTTTAAATACATTTGGAAAATTGTCACATTAAAAACATATGCAACATTCATCATTGTGATAAGTGCAATATAACATGATGTAGAAATTACACTGGACAAGGTGTAACCCTTACCATATAAATTACCAGTAAAATCAATGTAATTTCCTAATTTAAAGTATTCAACATTTACATTCATGTAACTTTTCCTCTTCTGCACTGTATCCAATTTCAATAGTCACAATATGTTATAAGGTGTAATACATATGTGCTCCTACTGATCAGTAATCAAGGTGAAACAAAGACACCTGTAGTAACACACTCAAAACATTTTTAAACATCAATTAGTTGGTGCAAGTGACCATAACTATGATGAATGCCTGCACCTAAATTAAAATGACCATTACATACTATGTCGACCAGTGTATGTACTTAACAAATTGACACTTAGAAAAATATATTTTATTAGCTGCCATTATGGTAAAGAAAAATAAGTACTTCACATTTTAGTCAGAAACATTGATGGGAATGAAATGATTGCAAAGGAAAATTAATGCTAGGACTAACTTGGTGAAATAAAAAATTTGGATTTATTCCAAACAATGAGATACGTCTCTTAATATAATTCAAAAGCCAAATGGCAGTCCATAACGTTTATACAAATTCCTGTGCACTATTTTGTGGTGGCACAAAGCCTGCCTGCTAATTCACTGCCAAGTAGAACCTCCTCAGGAAGGGGCATCTAGTGGGCAGAGAAGACACATCAAAGATCTTACTTGGAGGCGTTGGCTGTGTGAGGGGTGGTATTGGGTTTGGGATTGGCCTTTGCGAGGGGTGTTTTTGCATTTAGTAGGGGTGGTTTCTGATTTGGGAGTGGATGGGTTGGAGATGTGGAGGGGATTGGTTGGGATAGGTTGTGGAAGGGGTAGCTTTGCATTTGGTAGGTGTGGGTTGGGGTTTGGAAGGGGTTAGGGCAAGGACAAAAAGGACAACTTCTATGGGAAAATGGGTAGGATATTTGACAGGGAGTTAAGTTTGGGAGGTAGAGGGAGTGGCAGTGTCTGATGTGCATGTGTCTGTTGAGTGTGCATGTATGTATGTGTGGGTCTGGTAAATATCATGCACGTTTGGGTGTGTGTTGCTTCCTTGTTGTCTGTTGTTTGGGTGAGTGTGGGCATTTGTGTTTTGTGGGTGTTTATTCTAATGTGTGGGTGTATGTGTGGATGGGGTGCTGTGGTGGTGCTGGGTGTGGTTGTGGTGCATGTGGATGCGGTTGTGCATGTGGGTGTGGTGGTGGGTGTGGTGTCTGTGGATATGCTGGTAGTGGGGGTGGTGCCTGTGTGTTTGGTGGTGGGTGAGGTATCTGTGGATGTGCTAGTGGTGAAGGTGGTGTATGTGTGTTTGGTGGTGGGTGCGGTGTCTGTGGATGTACTGGTGGGGGATGATGCATGTATGTGTGGTGGTGGGTGTGGTGTCTCTGGATGTGCTGGTGGTGGGGTTGGTGCATGTGTGTGTGATGGTAAGTGAAGTGTCTATGTGTGTGCTGGTGCTGGGGGTGGTGCATGTGTGTGTGGTGAAGGGTGCTGTGTTAGCGGGTGCCCTGGTGGTGGTGCATGTTGGTGTGGTGTCTGTATGTTTGGGTGTCTGCCTGTGTGTTTTGCTATCTCTGTGTTTATGTGTGTGTGTGCTGCTTGTATGTGCTGGAGTGGGTGCATGCAAAGGTGTGAGCGGGACAGGGCTGGGAACAGGGTCTTAGGATGTGGAAGGAGCGGGAGGTGGGGCACAAGGTTGGGATGGTTGGAAGACTGCGGTCAGTCAGGAGGCCAGACCTTGAAAAGACCACTGTAGGCCAGACATACCACTATGAATGCCTTCCAGGTAAGATAGCATTTGTTGCACATGGCAGCTAAACTCCTGGATGGCATTCAGGAGTGCAGTCTGGCCTACAACGATGCTGCAGAAGAGGTCAATAGTCTCCTCACTCAGTGCAGCTGGGGGGACAGGTGCAGGGGTTGAGGTGCCTGAAGCAAAGGAGACACCACTCCTTTGAGGGAGGCAGGGATGGCCAATGGGGGAGCAAGTGGGAGAGCAGAGATGGATATATGGGTGGTGGACAAGGATGCATGTGAAACTGGAGCAGTAGTGTCCACCACCACTAGGGACTGGTCACTTGGGGAGGCCTGTGAAAAAGATGTTGAGCTGAAGCCCTCCATGCCGGTCCCCTCAACCTCCATGACACTGTCCTCCGGTGTCAGTGTTCTCACCAGGTGAGACACAATGGCCAGCTGCTACAACTCGTACATGGCCAATGTCTCCTTCACCTGCTCTGGATTATGCAGAAAAGACATATACAATAGTTTTATTGTAGTTGTGTGAATAGAACTGACCAATAACTTTGAGAACAAAACATTTTCCTAGTTTCCATATTGCATTTTCTATAAGGCTCACAAATGCTGGTTCTTCACATCATCATCTCATGTACGTAGGGAACATCTTCTGAAATCATTTGGTCGCAGTTTTTTAATTCCCCATGATAGCTTCTACATCATATATGATCTTGTCTCTTAATCATATTCATTTCTCTAAAGGAACTGTTGAACACCTCTGAATAGTTGGCCTTTGTTCTCCAGAATACTGAACCTATGTCACCAATAAGGATATACACCAAAAATACCTTGTGTACAAGGTCAAAAAAGCTGCATTAATGACATACACTAAAAGTGAAATATGAATCAATGTGTGTCAACTAATACTGCAATGATGTACCAATATTTGTAGAAAGTGAAAGCCTGTCTCCTTTGCTTGGCAATTTCATAATGGTAACATTTACCTCATGTAACTCAAATATAGTACAAATGTACAACATTTAATATGATTTCCGTACTGAAGTGGCTTATCAATGTATCACGCAATATGTATTTACATATGTTGTTGAAGAAATTTAGACATATTGTTATTGTGGATTGACAAATGACTCCAATAGCATAAGTAAATGCATAAGTACTTATTCACATATGACTCCAAAATTTCTCAAATTATTTCAAGGTTGTCTCACCATTGTGAAATTGTTGAACACAATATGGTGGCTTCAACCTTAGGCAAAAAGTGGTACCACATCACAGTAAATATGACATACACTGATTCACATATGATACCCACTGCAAAGAATCAAATGCAATTCACAATATGAAACAGATAACACCTTGATGCATTTCACAATTTTCCAAATGAGTGAAGAGTTGGATCTGACTTTGAGTCAATTTTCAAAAAAGGAGCATAAGAGGGAATTAATAACCAGGACGCCCTCGACTCATAGACTTCACAGCAAGAAAAACCTGGTTATAAAAACAGCCCGGCGGTGTTCTTGGCTGCACTGAGTTGTGGGGGGTAGCTATCCTTCAGGTCCTCCCCGAGTGAGTTGCTGGTAGGGGTCCACCTGGCAACCAACTGGTCCAGTGCATTTGTTTGAGGTGGAGATGAACCCCCGTGCACTGATGAAATTGCCGCAAATTTTTAGGGCAATGAAACATGTCGGCCGTTCAGGTTAAAATGGTCAATACATGCTGTCTTTTTAATTGAGTGTGAACACTAGTTAAAAATTAAAATATGTGGGATAGATGTTCACATATCTATTTTAATGTTTGGGGTGTTTAATTCACCTTCTGTTACATTACGTGTCTTAGATGGTGGATAGATATCACCTGTATTTACACACCTTTTCATCACATTAGTTTTTGAGTTAGGGTATATTCTTTTTCTGTCAAGAAAGTGCCGATAATGAGAGTGAGCAAACTGGTGAGTACCAACCAGTAGCTCCATAGATGGTGCTTACGTGAGGCACTTTCTGACTCACCTCACATTTTTTCTTTATAATAATTGATGAGCCCATTTTGAGACCGTGGCTGATGGGCCTGTGACCTGAACTGGGTGGTTGATGATATTTTAGTAATGACTAACACATATGGGTGGGCATGACTAGATAAATGAGCATAGCCTTACCAAGGAGTGAGATATGAGACACATTTGATGCAAATTAGGTATAGGTGATATGAGTCTGATTTTGAGTCGTCAAGATGGGACACTCCAACATATATGTGATGGAACATGCAATCTGCCAAAATCCCTTCAGGTATCCCATTTTTCTCCATCATTGAGTTCTCATCAGGACATAACAAAGGACATTGAAAAATGGTTTAGGGTATGTGTTACTCTATAATCATTGTATAAATATTCCTTTCTGTGTTTGTACAAAAATTGTATGCCTATCACAAGTTATTGTACAAAAACAGGCTGGTTTCCATGCACATTTCTGAATGAGTAAGGCATCATGCAAATCTGTCGTTTTTACCATATATGGAACAGTATATCTGATGCAAAACAGAATTGGGATATGTGTAGCCTCCAAAATGTAGCCATTAATTCTGATGTGACTAGTGACTTTGGCTTACATGCACACTCTTGTTTGTGTAAAATCCCATCTTACCAACACAATGTTTGGACCATCCACTGTGTCATAAGTGCATAGTATGCTATGTCACATGTAATTGGTATACCATTGCATAATCTACAATAGTGAAGGAGCATCACACCTGACACAACAAAGACTAGTGGTCTGTTTAGTACAAGTGTCCCTCATGACATCAAACAACCTGATGTATATTTGTAGTTTAGGCAGCCATGTGCCTGCTCAGAACAGTCCTTTGGTAGTGAACAGGAATCAGGTGGGATCCTTTCCAACAAATTAATAGGCAAAGCACATTATCATAGACATTGTGCCAAACTTACACCTTAATGAACTCTTCTTGTGCGTTGGACATGGGTCACCCTTAATGTTGTTGGGAAAAGTCCTGGCTGTAACAAAAATTAGTCATGTAACATGTGAAAGTCAAATAAGAACTTACCCCTTCAGGCTGCTGTTGTACTCTCAACTGCCCATCAAGCTGGGGATAGGCCACAGCAAAAATGCGGCGAGGAGTGGGGTAAGTGTGCTGCGCACGCACTTCCCATGTTGGGAGTACTGCCCGGGCTGGACCACTTTTTCCTGCAATGGAGGCTGTACATCTTGTAGAACCCCAGGGTCCACACCTTCCTGGCGATGGACTTCCAGATATCCCGCTTCTGATGGACATTGACCTGTATGAATACAAGAAACGAAAGAAAAAAGAAAATGGTTTTGTGACTTTTTGTTTGTCTGTGTTGATTTAACACAATTTTACTACATCTATCACAAGCATGACTCATAATTCACCATACTAGTGTTGCCACATGCTGACCAAAACAAATATATTAATACACATTTTTGTAGTGACCTGTTGACTACCCTCATCCTTGTTATGTCCTAAACTCACTAATTCAGGCCAGTGATATCATCTAGCCAAGGGAGCTCCTACATTTTGTGTGATGTTAGCTACTTCAGATCAGTGCTAAACATTGAGAACTACTGAAGGCTAAATAACTTGCGCATTACTACCAGACAGCCCCAGCCTGGCCCATGATTCTGACTGAGCACTGCTCATTGTCAGACCTGCTATCTGCAGCCTAATGATCATGATGTCAAATCGACACGGCCTTCCATTAACCTTTATATGAACAAATGACCTTGTGCTTATCTAATAGCTGACCTCAAGGCTGTGTGCTACTCTGAAGGGGTCTGGGAACAACTGGTTGCTTCTAATCAACTGTTTGGGTACCCCTGATCTAAGCTGAGTGATTTGTGAGATGATACACATAGCAAATATAACTTTCATTTGGTTTGTACAGTAATCATATATATGTGCAATTGTAAATACAATATAATGTGGGTTTTTTTTAAAAACATTTTTACATGATGCGAAATTTCCACATTTCACATGTAATTAAACATATACATAGATATATCTCTACATACACACCAAATAGAATTTAGGACTTTAAACACACACCGCATACTAACGTTGATGTGCTTTTAAAATTGTTAAGAGCTTACAAATCCCCAACATCATAGTCCTATGTAAGGAATAAAATATATACCACTTCACATCAATCACTATACTTCAGTCAGGAACTCAAAGGGACAATGTAGCCTGTGTTAATGGAAATAAAAATGCTTAGACAGATTCATCAATACATGACAAATATGTACCTGTTCCTCTGTTGAGCCATAGAGCTTTGCCAGCAACTCCAGCTCCTCTGGCACGAAGGCAGGGGCCCTGTCACATGTTTCACCTGGCATCATTGCTCCCAGAGGTCAAAAACAGCAGCACAAACAGCAGCATAAGTGGAGGAGGTCTTGATGGCTGCAGTGTTAGGAGGCAAGTGAGCTTTTTTCAAAGCACCACCTACATTTTTGTGGTGTATGCAATCGTGTGCGGAGATGGACACAGCTATTGGCCTTCGTACATTGCTTTCACACGTTTGCCTATGGCTATGTCTGTCATGGAGTTTATCACCCACTACGCGGTCAACTTCTGCTGCGGGCATGTGATTATAAATGTACTGACAGCTAGGTCAGGCATCTGTCATTTTAGAATGGCAAATAGTGTGTTTGTGACAGTTAAGTGCGCCACCACAAATCATAATGGTGGCTAGTTTGTTTACACATTCAAACTTCGAAGACCACGCATGTATTTTTTTTAAAAAGAAAATGTATATGTAATGCTTCACTATGGTGAAATGTTATAGTTACGCTGTGTTGTTGCCACCTCCGTTGATGATATTTTGGATGAAAAATCAAAAAAATTATTATTTACATATTCTTTCAAATTTTAAATATTGACAGCTAAAAAATGACATTTGTGAAGTAAAATTGACAAAAACACATGTCAGATTAAAATGGTAAACAGCCCTTACTACGAATCCGTCACCACGCATGCAATTACAGAGCGGTTGTTACAACGACCGCGTTGTAACAACGCATACCATTACCCCGCAAGGCGTAACAATGACTTGTGGAGGGGGGAGAAGGTGTTGGATTTAAAATCCAACACCTTCCCTACTGTCCGCACAGACTGGAGTTGGAATAGTAAATTATACTATTCCAACATCCAGCGCCCCCCTCCACAAGTCGTTGTTACGACTTGCAGGGTAATGGTATGCGTTGTTACAATGTGGTCGTCGTAACAACCGCGTTGTAATTGCATGCGGGGTGACAGCATGCGTAATAAGGAGGCATATTCGATTAAATATGTTGTGAAACCATATAGTTTTTGAGAACAAGACATTTGTGTTGATAATCAAAATTAAATATGTGGAAAATGTTTAACATTTTTCCCAATTTTTCCAATGCAAACATTTGAACACTGGAAGAGTAAGGAGACGACAGCCTCAAGTGTACCACCCATTTCCAGACCATGCCAACATGTAAGAATGGGGTATTATCAAAAAGTTCAGATTGAATAGGCAAACCATACTGGATTTATATCATCAGCTGGTGCCAGCACTTCTGTCTCACAACAGAAATCCCACATCTCTTACACCAATTGGCAACTACTTCATTTTGTGGATCAGGATCATTCCAATACACTGTGGCAGTATCTGGTGGAATGTCACAACCAACTTCATTCCTCAATGATGACGTACATCAACAGTTTTATCCAGTTTCCATGACATGAGGATTTTGTGAATATGAAGGGTGATATCTATGGTTTGGGTCACCGACCACATGTGGTTGGAGCAATTGGTGGCACATATATTGCCTTAGTGCTACCACACATCAGGGTACAAGTCTACCGGAATCGGAACCACTTCTATTCAATCAATGTGCAAGTCTGCCTAGCTGATTTGCACATCACAAGCGTCTGTGCGCATTTCCCTGGATCAGCCCATGATTCCTTTGTACTATGGAACTGCAGCATACCCCTGCAAATGTCACAAATTAGACCTGAGAGGGCCTGGATAGTTGGTAAGAAAAATCTGCCATAATATTGTTTGGGTAAGTTCAAGGTGATTCATCTGAAATGATGTTTCATATCGTGGCTCTTCTCTTTTTATTCCATTTAGGAGACTCAGCTTATCCTAACCGACCATGGTTGTTGGCACCCCTGAGGAATCCAACAACGCCAGGGAAAGTCTGGTTCAATGAGGCCCACAGAAGAACTACTATTTATGTGTCTAGACAATACTGGAGGAGCCCTCCTCTACCCGCCTGATAAGCTGTTCCAAATCACCATGGCCTACTGCATGCTGCACAACATAGCACTGCAACGGAACATCCCTTACATCGCAGATGATGGAAACCATGGGGAGCCACAGGGTGAGGATCCTGAAATCCCAAATGAAGATGATAGTGTTGAGGAGGAAGGAGTTGACTTACGTAAGGATGTCATTGACAACTTCTTCACATGAGTGTAAGTATATCTTTACATATTATCACATTAACTGTTAAACCAACTATTGATGTAATGAGCAAAAAAAGTTAGTGCTGGTAATTTTTTAGGAAGGGCAAGTTCAGGGCAATCCAGGCCACAGGTCTTTGTTGAGCAACGTTTGGACACATTGACTACTGTGTTCATTTTCATTGTTTCTCTCTGATTGTTAATTGAAAATGTGTCCTCCGAAAGATGACTTGGTAATGTGTCAATTTTGTTATGTTTCATTACTCATCTTTTTGTTTTAATCTGTTTTAGGTATCTTCAGCATGTCATCCTCATTTGGCCATTTCAAATTTGTGACATTTGCAGTTATATGGTGCTGTTTCGAAGTACAAAGGGACCATGTGTTGATCCTGGGAAAGACAGACACAGACTTTGGGTGTACATATCTTGTACCAAGACAACTTGCACAGTGATTGTATGGACGTTTTGAAGATTGCATTGGACTCATTCTCTGTTGTGTGTTGGTACTAAGCCAACATGTGTGCCGTCAATTGCTCAAAACGCATGTGGCAGTTTAAGCCAAAGCATACTAAAATCCCTTCACATTGCCTAAATACTCATTTAGTGTAATGTGTATGAAGCTGTTGATGTGACTCATCATTTTAAGACAAACTTCTTGTGGCAGACAAATCTTTGACAAATGTAATAAATTACTCATTGATGAATTATAGGTATTTGTATTTTGTTGTCATGGTTGCAAACTTAAGAGAAACATTACTTACTTGCAATTCATTTATGATTACGCAATGATTTGTTTCTTGTCATTGTAATTTATGATGGAAATAAATAAATGAAATAATCGACTTGAGGAATAGAACACCAGTCTTTCACTTTGTGAGCTGTGCTTTTATTAAACAAAATCTAATGAACTAAAACAGAACGAAAATGAAATAAGCAAACCAACAATAGGAAAAGTCAGTCATGCTGAATGAAACCATTCATAAAGAGTCAAAACTTTTGATGTCCGACGTCCAAAATACAAGTGGCATTCAGAAAGGTAGATGTGTAAAGAAATTGTCCACAGAGTGAATGGTAGTTGCACACTGGAGGAAATTTGGTTTGGGGTCTCTTGCTGATGGGGGTAGAGGTCTTGCCATCCTCTCCTGCTGGTAGTTCTGGATGGACGACCCCTCTCTGGGGTTAACCACAGTTGCAGGGACTGGGATGGGTGCAGGTCTTATTACTTGTGGCAGGGCTCCCTTTCTGTGTCTGCAGCAGATGTACTTGGCCCAGATGTTGTAGGACTACAGAGATGGGTAGATGGTGCTGGAAAAGCCCTACACATATGTGTGTAAATGTCATGCAGCACCAGCGGCGACTCCTCTTCTATGGCGGAGGAGTGTCGCCCCCTCCCTGCCAGCAGCCTTAAAACTTGAAAAATAAAACTTGTTTATTATCGTTTTATTTTTCAAGTTCTAAGGGCTGAGTCTTGGGGGCGGGGCCATCGTGGGGTCAGTCACGGAGGGGGAGTGGTGGGCATTGCTGTCAGTGCACATGTGGATTTAGTCGGCCGTTTTAGGATGGCCAAACCGACATGCGTACTGAGATGTCTCCAACCCGAGCTGCGTTGCCGGGTTGGAGACAGCAGGCACAGGCTTCCAGTCTCTCTGGGAGTGCATATCCAGGCCGCTCAGGCCAATCCTGATGCTGCTTTCATGGCAGAAACCCCCTGGGGATCAACCACACCCATCAGCTTTATTGTGGCTTTTTAGCTTTGAAGGAAAACTTTCTCAAATTCAATGAACAACTGTACCATCAAATACAATTTTGATGGGCAGCACATTTGTGCCAAGCTTAGCCTGTCTCTATATGGCAGCCTTCGAAGGTGAATATATCCTCACGGATGAGAACACATACAGGACCAATATCACCACATGGTGGAGATATATCAACGACATACTTATCCTGTGGCATGGTGATACGAACACCTGTGCCGGGTTTTATGTATGGATTAACACCCTCGACCCTTTTTTAAATTAACCAGCACAGTGTCTGAACACTCAGTACCATTCCTGGACCTACTGATCTCCAGAGAAGCAGGAAAACTGTCCAACATGAACTACAAGAAACCTACAGACTGGAGCAATCGTCTGCTGTATGACAGCCACCACCCTAAAGCCCTTCGAGATGTGGGCCAATTTCTTCGCCTACGCTGTAAATGTAACACCCTATGACGCACAGGCTAAGGAACTGAGCACCAACATGGCCAAACGCCATTATCCATCCAGGATTATTAACCAAGCTTATAAAAGAGCAAGGAATAATCACTGTGAATCCCTCCTGGAGACGAGAATGAAGCAACTCACAAACGCACTTACCTGCGTCACGACCTTCACCCCCCTTCCAAACAAATCCCAAAAAATCATTAAAAAGCATTGACCAGTTCTCAAAACAGGCACTTTGGATATTGTTGACCCGTTATTTGCGTACAAGCGCATGAGCTACCCTAGAGATCTTCTAGTGCATACACACCCAACCCCCCCAAGATTCCCAGCAGACACTGTGGGGACTGCCACCGGTCACAGGCCATTACCCCTGCAGGTGTCGCTCTGTATGCACCCTCACACAACCAACAAAGGAACTTCACCTGGGAGAAACCTGCCCTTGGGAACAGAGAAGCCACACTAATTGCAATAGAAATAATTGTATTTATCTAATCACTTGCCCCTGGACACTTAGCTATGCAGGGATGACCACTAGGATGATAAAAAACAGAATTTCAGAACATCTAAGCAACATCCGTTGCAAAAGGGCCACAACTTGATGTCCTCACACTTTTTAGATCGTAACCACTTGGCAGATACCATCAAGTGGACAATCTTTGAGGCTAATAACAGATGGAGTGCCAAATCTCTATTTTACAGAGAGCAACGTTGGGTCTTCCGTCTCATGATACACCCACAGTTTTAATGATGATATACCTTGGACCGAATTCACCAGATAATCACATATTCACTGCAGGAGATAATCAGTGCATTTGACACTCAGGGTATTTTTAAAACATCTGATGGATAAAATCTCAATTTTGGAATTACATCCAATCACCTTCATAGACACGGTGTATGACAATTGAGCCATATGATCGAATATAATATATGTCACAATTCACTTTTGTGGCCAATATTATCTATGTCCCCTCCCCCCCACATTGATGCATATTTATGATATATGTCACCATCCACTCTTGTGGCCAATATTATCTATGTGCCTGTCTTCCCCCACCCACAGTGACATACACATGTCACTATAATGATATGGCCACTCCGATGTGACACTGTCCATGTACTTTCTAAAACCATTTCTCTGATTATTCATATCCCTAGTCCAGCATATTTGCCACTGTGAACTAGTCCATATTCCGTAGCTTGAGCACCACCCTTCTATTATCATCATAGAACTATGTCCCTCTTGGTATACCCAGCTTTCAGTATACTTCAAGATGGCCGCCACAGTTACTTGGTTTTTCTTTCACCTGCCACTAGCCGATTCCCTCCCACTCACATGGTGTCTGCTATGTGCCGGCGGCCAAACGGAGGAGGGGCAGACACCTTTCCCACTGGGCCTCAGAAGATGCACTTAATCCAGCACCGAGCGGTGCACAAACATCTCCAGGCAAGCAGATGACGGGGTAGGTTACTTCACCTTACACCACACATATGATGTAAGTACGATAGAGATCGAGCGGGATGTTCCGATGCTCCTGAACATCCGCCAGATCAGTTTTTGACAATTTCTTACACTTACTTCTGCAGAAACTTTCACCACAGCATTGACGCGGTCATCTGCTAATGACCTAAGGGGCACATAATTTATGATTTTAGGACAAGAACGTATCCCTACCGTTGACAAGGGATGACTCACTGAATGTTTTGTATGTGTCTGGATGTCTGTTTTTTAATGTTTTTTTACTTCTACGACTCGTGAATACTAAGTCACTCACTTGAATATTTTGGGATGTGTGACACTGCATGAAAGAAGCTTTTACATTACGCTCCTAGCATGTTTTTATTGATTCATGACATTTTCACGTCATTGGTTACTCCCTGCAGGCAACCCAGGGTATACTTTGTATTTAAATATCACACAATTTTTCTCTTTCAGACTGGAATATAGGACAACCCCAGCTGGTTGCCACCCTTTTGGTACATATATGACTTACAATTCTATGTAAACGCTGATGATCTTCACTGCTCTGGGCCATCGCTGTTGACACAGCTGTACTTTCTGGGGTTACCGGAGTGACCTGCACACTGTACCCGTGCTGGAGGACTACACTTCCCAGGGCATTGAGCGCGCAGCGGCAGGAGCCGCCTGCGTTATGGAAGCAGCGCCACCACGACTTTAAAGCGGGGCTGTACCATTGTTCCGTGGGAAAACGCTGATGATCTTCACTGCTCTGGGCCATCGCTGTTGACACAGCTGTACTTTCTGGGGTTACCGGAGTGACCTGCACGCTGTACCCGTGCTGGAGGACTACACTTCCCAGGGCATTGAGCGCGCAGCGGCAGGAGCCGCCTGCATTACGGAAGCAGCGCCACCACGCCACTACGACTTTAAAGCGGGGCTGTACCATTGTTCCGCGGGAAAACGCTGATGATCTTCACTGCTCTGGGCCATCGCTGTTGACACAGCTGTACTTTCTGGGGTTACCGGAGTGACCTGCACGCTGTACCCGTGCTGGAGGACTACACTTCCCAGGGCATTGAGCACGCAGCGGCAGGAGCCGCCTGCGTTACGGAAGCAGCGCCACCACGACTTTAAAGTGAGATCCATCCACCGCTACGCGGGACGCGAGCGGGCGCGCCGGGCGAAGCCCAGGCCAATGGGGGGATCGTCTTTGCCCGTCATTGCCAGGAAGAGGCAGGGCAGGGCCACCCCACTTTCATCCACGGACGTGGGTTCTTGTGCAGCTTTTGGGGTCTGCTTGCAGTTACTGGTTGTTTCCTGATGTCACTGTCACTCGAGCTCATTGGCAGTCCTGGTGTTCCTTTGTTATTAGTATAACCCTCACGTACTATGCTCTAATGGACCAGGTGTGACTAAACCCCCTATATTGAATTCGGCCCAATAAGTCACATGGGCCTAGATTTTATCCTTTGACCCTGGCTCCTGTTCTGCACGTTGCAATTTAGTGCTATTATATTGATTAAATGTTTTTAACATTATTGTTGTTAAACAACGTATATGCACTTTGCACTTTTAGGGTAAAACAAGAACTTGTTGTACTTCTACATCTGGCACTTTAGTGGTTGTGTCTTAGTACTGTACTGTATTTTCCACACTGTATATTGCACAAGGCACTTTGCCTTAAAAACGGTCTAGCACTTTAATAGGGTGCCCAGAGGTAGTCAACATGAATAAGCGGAAGCCAAATCTGGAGAAAAGTGTGGGTGGAACTTTAGATGCTTTCATAGTGAGGGCAGAATCAGCCCTCATTAATGAAATAAAACTTACTGAACGTAGGCTATCTCTTGAGCCCCACCACTCGCAAGGCAGACTCTCTTTAACCCCCGTAATCTCTGATTCTTTGGCGGTCTCCAACCAGGATGCATCTCCATCCCGGCTGAGTCAGTCCCCACTTGTTGTCCCAGTTACAGCGACAAACTCTGTCTCCTGCTCATCTATGGAGCAAGAACCTAGCCCTGTTAAATCTAAAGCCACAACTAGAGGGCAGAAAGCAAAATTGAAGGCTATTTGTACTAACGATTCCCCCTCTATAAAAAGGGAGAGTCGAGGATTACCGAAATCAAACAAATCTGCTCAAGGCACATCTGGAGGGAAAGTATTAGCTGTTCCTACCACATATGTTTGCAAAAAGGGTCCCCCTACCTCCATGAACCAGACAATGTTAGGGCAGCTCTTTGACAGCACACAGGAGGGGAATTTCTGGGGCAGGCTCGAAACTATGATGTCGACTTTACTGGATCCAATCTTTCAAAAAATAGGTTCAGTAGAAGTTAGGTTATTAAAACTAGAGGGGCTGGTTAGTTGCAATCCGTTGGTTACACCAACAGTCAGCACAAATATTAGTAAAGACCATATAGCCACTGGGGATAAAGGAGTAGGGGAAGGTTCATCCGTGAGGCCTGCAATAAATAGTGAGGTGCCAGATAAGAGCAGTTCCATTAGTATTAGGCCCAGTAGTATAGATATTCCAGCAATCGCATGCCAGTCCCCTATAAGAGCAGGGTCCTCTGTGCCTCATAGGGCAAGGAGACCTGAAGGAAGGGACTTACAGTTAACGAGTCTCCCAACTATTGATCTCCCACCCGAATGTACCCCATATGTAGTGGTTCTGGGGAGTGTTCCCTCCCTCCCCAAAGGGGCTAACGAAGATTAAGGGCAGCTGATAAATAAATTAACCCACTGGTTCTCACACAATACTACCCTGGGTGCCCGCGTGTCTAGAAACATCCTTATGGCACGCAGGGCTAGTTGGATTGGGAGCTCACGCAAAATGGGCACTGGTGATTGCGTTATTGTATATTTTGATAACCCCTACACTGCGGGCCTCATTTTATCTAGGGACATCGGCCTCTCCCCCTTACTGGGATCTGTAATTAGGGCTTTACCTCTGGGCTACTTCTACAAGCCATCCCCTTATAGGGATATGCCTGAAAATGTCCCCAGGGCAGCTCCCCGAGGTGGGTGGTCAAATCGACTAGCACCTAGGCATCAGCCTATTTCTATGGCCTACTTACCTTCGGAATCAGACAGGCAGTTTGGCACCGATCCCTCATTGGTGTTAAACAATAGATTTGCTGCTCTATCTGGTTTGGAGGATTGTGATTGACTGAGGGTCCCCACATCCCCTGAGCTGGAACCTGTTGTTCTTATCCAGTCTCCAGTGGAGGTAGCTGCAGGGCCCTCAGATGTGAGACCTAACAACTTCCTATCCTGGAATATTGCAGCGTTGGCCAACAAGCTCCAAGATCCAATGTGGGTGCGATATGTGAAGCAATTCACGGTAATTAGCCTCCAAGAAACGTGGACAGTGGATTGTGATCTATTTTTGGAAGGCTACAAGGCTTTTTTTGTTCTGGCCACCCCGTCGGTGAGTGGAAGACCAAAGGGTGGTTTAGTTGTATACATTTCTGTGGCTGTTGACTGTAAGTTTCAAGTGATGCCAACTACACACCCGGGAATCCTGGCATTGTCAGCCAGAAGGGGGGACACCAGAAGGGGAATTGTTAATTTTTACAATTCGGTGGCTTGCCCGCACGAGGCCTGTAACATCACCACTGTGGGAGCGATTATAAGACAATATTTGGGCCCTAGTTTACATAACCTTTTGGTTACTGGGGATTTTAATATACACCCCTGTGGAAATCCAACAATATCTTGTACTTCTGAGTTGGGCTGTCCCCGCATGAGGGGTTTTCATTTTGAACATCATGCTCAGGGGAAACTGTTGAACAACATGATAAACGAACTGGATATGGTGTCCCTGATGTCTTTAACTGACCTGCACACTAAGTTTCCAGTGCCAACTTTTAAAGGGCACGGTAGGGGGTCGTTTATTGACTTCATCTTAATTTCTTCCTCTTTGCAATCTTCTTTCCATGATTTTAATATTGAGGAGAGTGAATTTAGTGACCATAATCCGTTAACAGTTTATATGACGGGCCCATTAACAGTAAAGATTGGTGATGTCTCAACCAGGGTGCATTGAGATCCGACGGATGGGAAGCGCAGATTAAAATGGTCCCAGGTGTCCCCAGATAGATTTTATGACAAAGTAAAAACATCTTGTGCCCATGAACTAACATTATGTACTACGGAGGGTTCCCCCCCTAATGAGATTCTTGGTGCATACGAGTCACTAGCGAGAAAAGTAGGTGAAATTTTATGTGTTCCAGCCAGAAGAAATGCCTCACATGGTCCCAGATGGTTTGATCCTAATTGCTCCAAAGCAGCAAAGAGGTTGAGGGAAGCTCTGTCAGCCAAACCAAGAACCCAATCTGTGGTATGTGCTTGTCGAAAGGAGTATAAGTCAGCCCTGGCCAAAAGGAAGGGTGCCCTGAAGGAAGAAGCCTGGAGGGAGCTGATTGACTCAAGCACTCTTAGGGACAGCTCGAGGTTCTGGAGTGTTGTGAATCGGCCCCTTCTTGATCAGGAAGGGGGGGGGGGCCTTAGATTCACATATTACAGAGGAGGAGTGGGTACTTCACTTTAAATCTATGTTTGATTGCCCTCTCGAGCTTAACCACAGAGAAAGTCGGGATACGAAGGACCCTGTAATAATTTTTGAAAGGGGTGAGATCCTGGATGGCATTATAGGACTATCCATTAACAAAGCACCAGGTCCGGATGGGATCCCCCCAGACTTATTTAAATCTGACCCCCCGTTCTGGGCCCCGATACTGGAGACAGTATTTAATGCAGCAGCAAAGAATGGCTGTCCCCAGTCTTGGGCCTCCTCCACTATAGTCCCTGTATTCAAGAAGTGTAATAGAAATAGCACCCACTGTTACAGACCGATCTCGCTCATTGATTCAGTGGTTAAAGTGGTAGGACGCATTCTCTTACAGAGATTATCATCATGGGCAGAGAGCACAAGATTATGTCGGATGTCCAGTATGGATTCCGGCCGGGTCGCTCTACTGTTGCTCAGTGTCTTAATCTATCTATGATACTGAGCAAATATACTGTTGCTCGCCCCGGAACTATCCATCTTGCCTTCATGGACTTGTCATCCGCGTTTGACTGTGTAAACGGGGACAAACTGTGGCAGTCCATGAGGGTAATGGGGGTGGAGAACAGTATTGTTAATTTTCTTGAGGACCTGCATTTATCAACTAAAGCTAATATCAGGTTTTCACAGGATTTGCAGGTCTCCAGGGATTTCGAGATTAAGAGGGGAGTCCGACAAGGTTGCATTCTGGCGCCTTTTTTATTTAATTTTTATATAAACGAACTGGATAGTGCATTAAGGGCAACTGGAGTTGATTACCCTTGTGTAGGACGGCGTGGCATCCCCGTCCTGCTATATGCGGATGACGCCGTCCTTATATCCAGGACTGAAATAGGTTTGCAATCCCTTTTAACTACATTCTCCAGATTCATGACTGATCGGGACTTGGCAATTAATAATTCCAAGTCCTACGTTATGAAAGTGGGGCAACAATCGAAAAAGAGTTTTCATTTCAGTGTTGGCCCCGCCAAGATCCCCCGCACGAATGTATTTTCCTACTTAGGGGTTCTTTTTGACGACCAACTTAAGTGGGGACCCCTAATTTTGAGGAAAAAAGGGGCTCTGGCTCGGGCTAATACAGCAATTTTCAACTGTGCCCCTAAAATAGGGAAGAAACCAACAGGAGCTATGTTGCAAGTTTATCAAGCCAAAAGCTTGGCCATAGCCACCTATGGTAGTGAAATATGGGGTTATACTGCCGCAGATTCCCTTCAGGTAGTGGAGAATGATTTTTTGAAACGCTTACTATGTGTTCCGCTTGGAACCTCTAATTTAGCGGTCCACGAGGAACTAGGGGTCCCTTACTTAAGTGATGCTCTTGCCCTGCGACCCCTGATTTTCTGGCTAAAGTGTTGGCTGAACAAAGATTTAACTCTCAACCATTTGATCCTAAGAGAGTGTATGTCCCTTGATAATTCGGCCCGTATTCCCTGGTTGAGGTACATTAAAAGAAGTTTTGAAGGGATAGGGCGGGGTGATCTATTTTCCAAACCTGATGCTATCGTCAAGAAGGATGTGGAATTAACTAAGATAGCCTTTTTGACTTTAAGGAAAGTGGACAGGGAAGCCGAGGAGATGCTGAAACCCAGTGTTCGGATGTATTTAACGCTTAAGACAACTCCGGTGACGGAACCTTATCTTATGGGGTCGCTGTCAACACATGAGAAGTTTTTGTTAACCAGGTTTCGGATGAACCTCTTCCACCTTTTGCTAGCCAGACCTAAGGGTTTTAACAGAGGTCAAGTGCTAGCTCCCTGCGGCTGCGACGGACAGTCTCCGCAGGATTTGCTGCACTTTTTATTTTTATGCAAACTGTATGAATTTCCCCATAGGCATTATCTGGTTCCGATTTTAAAAAGAATGAATTTTAGACAGGTTCGACCAGCTCTTGTGTATCTTCAGCTGTTGAAAGAGGACTGCATCTTCTTTATAGTTGGGTTTTTAAAAGATTCTGTGAAATCTAGGACCTGCATGAATGTGTAAAGTCTATATATCTAGATATGTTTTTTTAATACAGCACAGGATATCCTTTTAAATCATGTATTTACATATAACTGTTTTTTGTTTTGTTTTTTTGCATTTGTATCTGTGTAACTTTTATGGTTTTTCGAACAAAAACCGAATAAAGTTTTCTAACGACGACTTACAATTCTATGTAAGCACATTCTGGTAATCACTTGATAACAGCATACATCCTCCAAACCCTAACTAAGAGTAGGGATAATTATTATCACTCATTTCGGTCCTGATGAAACGCCATGGATCCCTCCTGGACCACTGAGGCATGAAACATGTCAAACTACACGACCTACACAATCTTCACACGCTGTTTCATTGTTTTTCTTCATAACTAGGAGCTAACAATTAACACATTGCTTTTATCCCTACCAAGGGGAGACCCGATTAAATTGATATTGGTTACCCCTTTGGAATTTTTAACTCACCCATCACTGATCCCACACACCTGCACTCATCATCATATCTATTTGAATAAAAGATCCCCGCCAGAAAGCCCTCCCGCGGGCACATGGCATATTGCAACGCCGACCCAACTAGGAGCTAAGCCTGATGATGAAGCATGATACCCTCATAGGTGTGTGAGGGGACCACTTGCTAAATAGGAATATCCCCTTACTTGTGCCATTGTTTCACCCTGAAAATACACTCCTATAGGAAAAGTTACGCTACCAGTATTTCTGCTGCTCTCATGCTGCCAGCAAAAGACACACAATTGATGGACGGAATGCAGAACAAATCAAAACATTCACCCCCAGTCAAGAGATCTGGGTTAAATCCATCATTCTTTTGCTCACTATGCCACCCCAGTTTAGACCTGGCCATATGCAAATCAGTCTTGACCCTGTGCCTCATGGGAACAGTCCAGCCCGAACTGCCAAGCCAGATCCTCCCTGGACCGGAAACAAGCATCCTAGGACCGGTTTTAGGGTTTCACCCCTCTTCAGCCAGGATAGCTTGAATCCAGTGGCACAGTGAGCCTGGGACCCACGTCTGGGCATACCCGGCGCACTTAGGGCGAGAAAGCAAATTTCACACAATTGATGGACGGAATGCAGAACAAATCAAAACATTCACCCCCAGTCAAGAGATCTGGGTTAAATCCATCATTCTTTTGCTCACTATGCCACCCCAGTTTAGACCTGGCCATATGCAAATCAGTCTTGACCCTGTGCCTCATGGGAACAGTCCAGCCCGAACTGCCAAGCCAGGTCCTCCCTGGACTGGAAACAAGCATCCTAGGACCGGTTTCAGGGATGGCCAGCAGCATGAGAGTAGCATCTGGATTGGCGGCAGGGGAGTCTGGGAGCCTGTGCTGCAGTGGAGCCAGAGAGGAGCAGAAGATAGACAATGCGGTGGGCAGCAGGTAAGTTCTTTTTGTTTTTGTTTTTTGTTGTTGTATTTTCTCGTTGTCTGTCCCGCCACTCTGCCCTGACAACAGCCGCTATTGTGCAGCACCCCAGTCAGGGAGCCCAAATTGGAGCTGTGATGTTCCATCTGTACATTGTGCTCCCTCTGCAACTGCTTCATGTCCCAGAGCTCTGTGAGGACCTGGACCATCATGATTTGGGACTGATGGAGGAATCCCAATACATAGGGGCCAATTATGATCACGGGCGGATCGCCACCGCCGGGCCAGCGGTGGTCACCGCTGGCCCGGCAGTGGCGATCCGCCCGCCAAATGACCCATTTTCACCCCCGCCATATTAGTATGGCGAGGGGCACCGCGGCGGACGGAAAGACCGTCCGCCGCTTTTCTGCCGGTCGGATTGCCGGCCGGGCGGAAAAGGCACAGGTAATGGTGGCGGTGCCTTGCAGGCACCGCCATCCATATTAGGATGCATGCCTTTCCATGGCGGAGACTCCGCCATGGAAAGGTACGTGGGAAATCCCCGTGGGGGCCCATTGTGGGCCCCCAGGGGGTGGGGGGTGTGGGTGGCTGCACTGGGGGGTACCCATGGTACCCCCCATCATTGCCATGCACAAGTTGGCAGGCACCACGCGCTGCCTGTCACGTTGTGCATGGCAATGCACGACATGGGCTTTAGCATTGCGGCGGGTGCTGCTTACAGCACCGCCCGCCGCAATGTCAAAGTCAAGGATGCGCCTGCCAGTGTGGCGGGTGCATCCTAATTTGCCTGGCGGGACCGCCGCAACTTCGGCTGTCGGTCCCTTGCTCCGTTGCGGTGGCGGGCGGACAAAGTCCGCCTGCTATCATAATAGGCCCCATGGTTCGGGGTGGCCTGGGTGACAGTCAACCCAGTGGCCTCACCATGGTTGCCCACAGTGTCCCTCCCATGAACATTACCCTCAATACCCTGTGGTCTTGCCCCAGTGCACCCCATCCCACTGGTTCCTGGCTGAACTGTACGTTGTGGTGTCTCAACTGCAACCAGGACTTGGGAGCACAAGATTGGAGTGGTGTTGCTTTGGTCACAGAAAGTTGAGGTATCCGTGAGCTGAAGTGTTGTAACAGATTAGGTAGGAGGTGTAGGTGGGGCCAAGTGAGACTCACAAGGCAGGTCAAATGGACCAGGCCCCTCCTCCTTATCTAGACCTGCAGGAGTGTAGTCATCCCTGGAGGCTTGATCCTGAGCTGCAGTGGAGGTTTGCTAAGTGGCAGATGGTGGGCCACGAGCTCTGGCTGTTGGACCTATTATGAATGTAAAAATATAGAGACATTGAAAAAGTGTGGATTACACATACAATGAGTTGCAAGCCACAAGATTTTCAACCTAAAAGGAAAAAGGAAATCAAGATCATGATTATACCTTTCAGTAGTATTGTAATTCTTTCACAAACAGTTTACATTTCATTAAAAACACTTTAAAAAACATGTAAGAGGATGTCCTGAAATGGTACAATTAGTTACTGTTCATGCATGTATCAACAATTCTACACAACACAGTAGAGAGGAGAAATCTGAATTTAACCAGTCCAAAGTGGAGCAGGCTAAAAAGCAGACATTTACACAACTTAGATGAATGTTAAGCATTATTCACCATTTTAACAGTGCATTGTAAATTTATCACAAATGCCACTTATATTCGGCATACAAAGTTACAATGAAAACATTTTTTCAGTAAAAAAACTTTGATTTGTGCAACTCATGACATCAATTCAATTACATGTCAAGAAAAGGACAACATACACAACTTAAACACAAACAAAAGAAAACATTAAAAAGAGATTGATCAATAAATGACATTTTACCATATGTGAAAAAATTAGATTGCAAAGGGAGAATTAGCAAAATTACATAGCAATATGATTTTTACAAAACAGAAACAAGGCATCATTGTAGTTGTAGTAATTTCAATCATATATTCACAACACTTGCAAAATTGAAGCTTGAACATACCTTGTGTAAATGTGCAGTTAAAAGAGACCAGACATTAACTAAGTGAGACACATAAATGTTATTTGCTATTTGTCATTTGGAGTACATACACTTACAGGCACCATAACATCATGAGAAATGTGATGGCTATTGAAACCGGTTATCTTAAATACAAATCAATACATTCAAACAGACAAGCCAAACAAGATGTTACCGATTGTAGGAAAGTAGGACCTGCTTTCATGGTCACCCCTCACTTTTTGCTGGTGTCATTATGTTTTACTGACTAGTCTGACTCGAATCCTGCTGATCAGGACCCCAGTCTCTGTGCTTCTTCCTAAATTGGGCATGGTGAGTACTTAGGTACACTCCAGATTAGCTACTGGTGTACCCTTGTGAGTTCCTAGTATATGGTACTAAGGTATCCAGGGCATAGGTACACCAAGGGTCTCCCATGGGCTGAAGCATGTATTATGCCACCCACGAGAGACCACTCAAATTGTGACTATGGGCCTGCCATTGCAGCTTGTATAAGCTGGTGCTAGCACCACTTACGACTTTCCTTATGTCAGAGGTCACTGCACTTAAAACCTATAAGTCTACCCTAAGGCAGACCTTTCAATCCTGATGGCAGGGTGCTCGGTTCTAAGTGTGAGGGTGCCCCTGCATGAGCAAGGGACCCCTACAACCTTCGGAGTCCATTCTCCCGGATTGTAAGTGCACCAGCCATTAAGATACATAGAGTGGCCATGCGTCATTACGCGATGGCTATCTCTAAACTAGCTGTAACAAACCCTGTTGTGTTTGGTATCAAACATGTTGGAATCATACCCACACACCATATACGGTGTGGGAGGTATGATTCCATGCACTGTAAAGCTCTCCTCGGTTCTCCTGGTACCAGCTTCTAGATCTGGACAGCAAACTATGGCTGCTGCTGACCAGAGACATGATTCTGCCCTCCTGCTGCTGAGCTAAGCTCGAGCAGAGTAAGGCAGGACAATAGGTATCCTGTCACAGGGAGGTGTGACCACCTCCCAGACAGGACTTAGTGTATTGGGCAAGGGTGGGGGTGCTTGCCTGTACCACTCAGACTGCTTGAAGGGCACATGTGGTGCCCTCCTTGCATACTCCAGTCCAAACCAGTTCAGGGAGCCGTTGGTTCCCGCTCTGGCACAAAACTGGACAAAGGACATTGGAGTTTCCTCCCCACTGTCCAGCCCCACCTCTGGAAGGCACACCTGAATCGTTCCAACCCTTTCCTTAGGGTACTTAAGGGCTTACATGTGGGTGGGTCCCTAGATTCATCATGGGACAAGATTTAGATCACCTACCACTTCTACTTCGACCGTCTGGGCTCTCTGGACCTCGCTGGACTTCGCGTTGGGAACCGAGACTGCAACTGGGAAGACTCCTGCTGCTCCTGGTCTTCAGTGATGTCACTGACCATGTCATGAATGATGTAATATGTGATGTCATCAGCAGTGCATTGCGGGGGCGCGAGTTATAGTTAGCTGAACTAACTATAACGGCGGAATTTCTCTGGTTTTGTACGAGTGAAATGTCCAACTAATTATAACGTCCCTGAAACCTATGGTTTTTTCAGTGAATATATATATATATATATATATCAATAGAAGCCCAAACCACTCAACGGGAATAACGCACTCTCAGGCCACACCACAACATGATATGCTCAAGAATTAGGATTTAATGGCTCCTCGTAATGCATTTCGGCTGACCTGCAGCCTTGCTCATACGTAGAAAACCATACATTGTGAATGACATAAATACAGAGTTTTGAAATGAACAAAGGAATTCAATATATGTCTATAGTCAGAACACACGTGTCGGCCATCTTGTAATGATATGGTATGTGCGTATTTGTGGCCTCAGTTATGAACACACAAGTAAAAAAGTAAAGTTTTAAGCAAAACAGAAAAGTGTATTGCATAAATTCTGCATGCAACACTATTCGGATAATTATTAATAACAGAATTCATCAATATAAAAATGTTGCATAAAATCGTAGTTCACACCCTTAGAGCCACTTACACTTGTTGGCATCATAATGTGTGTAATCCCCAGTGTGGAACAATAAAGTTATATAGAGAAAAAATGATTAGAAAGAAAAAAGTAAAAAGTCCTGTAGACCCAGTGTGTCATAGACATGCGGGAACTCAGAATGTTCCTAGAATATATATGCAAAAATAGCATGTAAGGAACCTCCACGTGGGTGTCACAATCACTCACTCACGTTTAGTAGTAGGACTAGTGTCTTCAGCTATTACACACAAGTGTGCTAGCTGAAGAGATGTCATTAATACTGGGCCAGTGCCCATAGTAATTATCCCAAGGTAAAAGATGGTTCCTGACAGATTACCATGGGGCAGAATTCCCCAATTGAGGCAAATTGCCATATGCACATGGTGTACGTCGGTTGTACCAAAGGTTATACAAGTACAGAAAAATCAAAGACAATGCTGGGCCATTGCCCGATCAGGCGCAACAAGATAGGGTAAACCAGACTCCCGAATGGACCTGAGACACACAATGTATAACATACAATTAAGCTAAAAAAATGCTACAAATGTTTCCACAAATCTCATATGAAACTCTGTAAAAAGTACATCATCTTATCTGAGAAAACGTGCCACTCGGTTGTGCCTCTGAAGAAAAGGGTAGGGAACCCATGTATGTGATCTGCTGGCTCAGTGTGGGCCCCTTCCTTTTCTCCCGTGGGAAAAATAAACAGAAAACAGCAAAATATAAATAACAATATAAGTGTATCATACACTTAAAAAGAAACCAACATGTGCATCATGAAGGTAACATATTAAAGAAAGTTCTCTCCCTAGAAGCATAATGATATAGGAGGAATCTACAGAAAGAACCAGACTTGTTAAGCTTCATGTGAGTGGGCTCTAAGTTTCTCGTCCATATTAAGACCCCCAGAGCTCTTGGTTTGGAACTCTACGATGTTTTTAGACTCCGTTTGCCTGAGTTTGAGGGTTCTGTTACCCCCCCTATATGGATTGGGGATTTGTTCAATAGCAAGAAAACTCAATAATGAACTGTCAGAAAATTGGTGACTTTGGAAATGGCGGGCTACTTCATAAAGTTGATTTTTGTTCGTTATAGCTCTCATGTGTTCTAGAACCCATTTCTTTACCATCTGGGTGGTGCTGCCAATATACTTCAGTTTGCATGGGCACTCTAGCATATATATGACAAAGGGTGTGCTGCATGTAAGGAACTGTGTTATGGATTTCCTAATGCCATTATCCATGGTCAGTTCCTTTTTCATGTAGCTATTTTTACATGCCTTGCAGTGGCCACAAGGAAAGACCCCTTTCAATCCCTGATCTCTGTGGGTATTGTGTCTAGTAATGTCACTGTGGACCAAAGTGTCCCTCAGGCTGTGTCCTTTCCTATATGTGATGCTGGGTCTTTCCTGTATCATGTGTCCCATAGTGGGATCACTAGTAAGTATGTTCCAGTTTTTGGTGAGAATGCACCTGATCTCGTTGGAGCTGTCGTATGTAAGAATGATTCTGGAGTTGGTGTCCCCCTCTCCATCCTCTGCTGGTGTGGGTGTGAGCAGAATTTCTTTTCTCTGGACCTTGTCCACCTTTTTGATGGCTTTGTTAAGGACCCACTGTGGGTATCCTCTTTCTCTAAACCTTGAGACCATAATGTTGACTTCTGCTTTGAATGATTCATCTGTATTGCGGTTGCGTTTTGCTCTCAGAAGTTCCCCATAGGGAATGCTCCACTTAAGAGTGTCTGGGTGAATAATGAGAGCATGAAGCAAGCTGTTGCCCGCAGTGTCTTTGTGGTAGAGTTTGGTCTGAATTTTTTCTCCAACAATTTCAATTCTGGTGTCCAAGAAGTCTACTGTCTCCCTGCTTATGGTATGAGTGAGGATAATATTGCGGCTATTGTTGTTAAGTTTATCCACAAACATACTGGCCTCCTCTTCAGAACCTTTCCAAACGATGAATAGGTTGTCTATGTATCCAAGCCATAGAACAACCTGTTCAGTTTCCGGGAAACCAACACTGTCTCTGAAAATCTCCTCCTCCCATTGTCTCAAGAAAAGGTTAGCAAAGCTTGGGGAAAAGCATGTACCCATCGCGGGCCCTAAGATCTGTTTATATAGGGTACCATCAAAGAGAAAGATATTGTTGGTAAGCAAGTGCTCAATCATGCCTAAAATCATGTCGGTATGTGACTTAAACCTAATGTGTCTGGTTTGTAGAAAATGTTGGCATGATTGAATGCCCTGTTTGTGGTCAATAATCGTGTAGAGTGAGCTCACATCGAGGGTGATGAGTAGAAAGTCCCTTTCCCAGTGGATGCCTTCTAATTTACCCAGGAAATCTTTTGTATCTTTCACATGTGAAGGTAGGTTCCTCACTGAATCTCTCGCAAAGTGGCCTACATATTTAGAAATGTTTTCCATAGCACTCCACCTGGACGATACTATGGGCCTGCCTGGGGGATTACTCAAAGTTTTTTGTATCTTCAGGAGAAGATACAGGACTGGGAGTATAGGGTATTCTTTTTCCAGGAAACAGAATTCCTCCCACTCCAGCACCCCTTTGTCTCTCCAGTCTTTCATTTTGTCCCATATGTCCTCTACACTTTTGGCATAAATTTCCCTAGACACCATCATGTAGAATTTTTCATCGTTAAGTTGGCGGGTAGCTTCAGCGATGTACATTTCCCTACTAAGGATGACTATGTTACCTCCCTTAACCGCAGGACGGATAATAATATCCTCACCCTCCACCAAAGATTTGAGGGCCTGTCTCAGTTGTTGTGTCAAGTTGGGGGGGGAACGGTTATATCGAAACGCGGCGGTGTGGAGTAACTAACTGCTTGAGTAAATAAATTGCTGGAGCTAAACACAGATCCTTGGAGTGCGACACAATTATTTGTTGAATATCATATATATATATATATATATATATATATATATATATATATATATATATATATATATATATAAAAAAACTCAGGTCCGTCCAACATCGAGATTAACCCTTTAAGACAAAACCTGGCCATGCTGAGTAGATTACATTCATCTGTTAAATAGATAGTTCTTTAGATGGCACTTAAGGGCAGAAAATGTGATTCTTGAAGAGTAGGAGTGATTTTCTCGACATTGCCCCTTGAACAAAGAAGCCTCTGGCCCTCCATCATTAGAGTTTGGACTTATCCACATTAAAAAAAAGTTTACAGTCACATTGAAGATTGACAAAAGACATCTGAGCTGAACATCTGTGTGACAAACAAGAAGGAAAGCTAGGGTTCCAGTGGCCGGGGATGAAGCTTAACAGCCCACTGCACATTTATTGCTTTTTGGGGATGAGTGTCAGCAGGACAGTTTGTTTTTGTGACTCTACTGAGATTAGCAAGTGCCCATTGCAAGGCTGTGACCAGGGACTGGAAAGATGGTAGGCAGTTTTAGAGGCTGACAGAAGATTTCAGTATATGCATGGCTTGTGGGTTTCAGACAGAGATAGTTGAGCAAAAGTGTGACAGTGGTCTTGCAGAATGGTGCGTTCTCACTGCCCTCTTTTCCCACATTTGAGCTTAAAACATACATTTGAAAGCTGATTTCCCACATGCATTTTGTCACTCTGAGACAAAGTGCCTTTGGAAAATGAGCTCCAGTTTAGATGTCACATTTAAACATAAATGTATTGCACATTTTTCAGAGTTGTTGCATGCACAAACATAACTTACTGGGGGCTTCTTGTCATACGAAGCGTCTTCAATCCATCCTAGCTTTTTTGCTAACAGCACATTGCATTATGTGAGCCAGTTGTTTTACCACTATAATAATAGTATGAAAGACGTTATTGGATAAAAGGCTATGACTGGCTAAAGTGATCTTGACATTGTGCCTCTTGGCACCTATATAAACCTAGCATTGAACTGCTTGCCTTACATATTTTCCCCATTTTTAAGTAGTTCTTGAATTGTTGATTTCTTTCTGTGCTGCATCTGGTTTGCCAGGTTAACCTGCTCTGCTTCCTCCTGTTCTGCACTCATTTTGTGCAGCAGACACCTGTCCTGCTGCTTCCAGTGCTGTGCCTGTTTTTCTACTGCTGTCTGTATTTTGCTAGGGAGTCCTTCCTGTGCTATACCTGCTATGCGAGGTAGACCTGCTGTACTTATTTTGTGCAATGGAGGGCTGCACTGCTGCTTCTTATGTTGTACCTGTTTTGCCAGCTAGACCTGCATTGCTGTTACCTGTACTATACACGTGTTGTGTGAAAGAGGACTGCACTGCTGCTTTCTGTGGTGTACTTGTTTTATCAAGTAGATCTCTCCATACTGCACCTGTAGTGTCTGGGGGAGGCCTGCACTATTGTTTTCCATGCAGTGTTTGTTTTGTGAGGGAGGCTATTACTTGTTTTGTGTGCTGGCAGTCTGAACGGCTGCTTCCCAGGGTGTATCGGTTTTATTTGAAAATAGGGTTCTAAAACCACCTGTGCTGTGACTGTTCTATTTGTGAAGTTAACATACATAGGTGCTGTCTGTTCTGTGCCTGTGTGGTGTCAGGGAAGCTTGCACTGCTGGTTCGTGTTCTGTGCGAAGGAGACCTGCACTGCTGCTTCTGAATCTGCTCAATGAGTGGACTATACTACACTGCAACTACTAGTGATGTACCTGAATCATGTCTTTGAGAAATGCTTTTACTGATGATGCCTCTTTGTGCCTGTGCTATGAAAGGTTTGTGTTTATATGCTTTTGCATTCTATTGCAAGGGTTGAACTAATATCTACGGACCCTTTCAACTGTAATTTCTGCCCTCATGTGGGGGTTACACCCTAACCTGAGAAGGGTCGAAGGAAGAAAGATTGAAATTATGGAAAAGAGAGAATAAAACCTGTGGTGGCGGTCCCTGGACTGCCAGTCTGGCGGTCCACCCGCCATATTACAAGTATGGCAGTGGCACCGCCACAGGACCACCACAACCACTGGGGATCCATGATACCACTGCGGCGGCACAGCGGCGGGAAGCTGTAATATGCTGCTGCAGCACCGCCAAGAATATTATGAGTTTCCCCACTGCGACCCTTTTCATGTCGGTGAGATCACTATGAAAAAGTTTGCGGTAAGGCAACTCCTGTTGCATCTGGGCCTGGGGGTGCGTGCCGGGGGGCATGCATCCCCTGTAGGTATGCACCCCCAATTCCTGCACGGCATGGAATGTACAGTTGTCCTACGGTGCTGCCTTTCTAAGGCTCACACATGAGCCTTTGAAAGACACCGCCATGGAACCCCCACCGCAGAACCGTCTGCACTAGATTCGACTTGGAATCTGGCAGGCAGGATTCCTACGGGTATGGCGTGCCGCTGACGTGGCGGCCTGCTGCAGCACCACCAAACTTGTAACCAGGCCCAAAGTGTGCAAGAGAAAAAAGATAGATTGAGTAGAAGAAGAACATGAGAGGAGAGAACAAGGTAGAATAGACAGAGGAAGAAGAAAAGGTATAGAGCTGTACTGACCCATTTGTAAGATTTTACCTAAACCTCTCAATAATATCCCAGTATTTAGAGATTTTGAGAATTCTTACATTGCATTTATCTTACACCAAGCACTGGTAACTCTGTATTGAGAGTAAATGACAAGTTGCTCATTGCAAACTGACCTGAGTATGTTGAGAAGAATGTCTGCCTCCAGATTACATGCTTAAATGCAAGTAAGATTGCTCAAGGGTTGAGCCGTGGTTAAACAGATCCATATGAACCTTCTGTGTTAGATGCTACAATATAAGTATAACAGCGTTCAAGGTTAACAAAACTGCTGCAGAGATATGTTGGTCTACTATGTACAAATCTGCACATTTTGTGCAACAGATGTGTTACCCTCAAAGCAGTTTTACTGGTATTGTAACCTCTGATAAGCAAGTTACACACTGAGATTATGAGCTCTGCGAGGAGGCATACAACAAGTTGTGTTAGAAGCACATTGTACAAACTTTGTGGACGCTTCAGGAATGTGATACAGGGGGTATAGAAAATCAGGATGTACATGTGTCATAAGAGCTTTGTAGATCTCCCATTAGTATTAGTTGTATTAATCTATGATGCAATTTAGGAGTGAGGTGCTTTGTAAGTGCCATCTTGAAATCTCGGTACTGTGATTCCAAAGTGCACTATAAATCAGATTAGAGATGCACTGTGAGGGCTCTTGTGAGATCTAATTACTGAGTATAAATGCATGCTATAGCCCACAACAGAAGTGTTGTGTTAGAAGATTAGGGGTATGTGGAGACCAAGTAATGAGGCATACAAAATAATTGCATTGATAGTTTCATATATGACTCAGCACTGCTAAACTAATCTGGCATGATAGTCGATTTTGAGGTGCATTATGACAACTCTCTTGATCTGTTAGTGGCGGGATAAGTAAGATTGCTATGTAAACGAAAGTAGCATGGTTGCGCTGCGGAGGTATTTGGACAAAATATCAGATAAAAATATAGTGTTTCAGAAATAGCGTGTCAAGAATATCGGGATTCCATATATATATATATATATATATATATATATATATATATATATATATATATCTCGTGGACAAGAATATGAATGTCAAAAATATTGTTTCATGTGTTGTTTTAGGTATCAATGTCAAAATTATTGATGTAGTAAATATCCATGGATATATTGGCTTTTATTGCAAAATAGATTGTATTGTATTTTATTTTATTTTATGTGTTCATATTTTTTTAATATGTTTTAATTTTAGAATTTTTGCTATTTATTAAATTGATTTCATTTGTATTTTTTAATGTTTTTTTTAAATTATAGAATTATTTTTTTTAGTAGTGGGATGTTGGGTTAATAGGGGATACGGGTAAGGACATTTAAAAAAATGTGTTTTATATTTTTTAATTTTAAAGAAATAAATTTTTAACTTGCAAATTGTTTTATTCATTTTAGAATTTATTTTATTATATTATATTAAACATGTTTTTATGTGAAATCAGATATTTGTAATGTTTTTTGAAAATAAAATATTAAATATTTGAAATCATTAAAAATATGTTAGATTTTTTATTTATTAAATTGTTCTAATTTGAATTGTTTTAATATTTGTTTAAATTACTGAAATTGTTTTTTTAGCAGCGGGATGGGTGGGGAGATTTAAAAAAATATGCATGATAATTTTTAATTTTAATGTATTCAATTTTTGTATATGGAAAATGTTTTATTAACTTTAAAATGTATTTTTTTAAATATTTTTAAAAATATATTATTTGAAATAAGGTATTTAATGATATTTGAAAAAAATATTAAATACATAAAATTATTAAAAAGATTTTAGAATTTGTTTTATAAACTAGGATATTTGTATTAATTTATAAGTTTTAAATACAATTATTAATTTTGTGTTTGAATTTTTCTCCATGTTAAAAATTGGTAAAAACTATTTAGAATGGAATTAAAAAAAAAAATTGTTATAATGTTAAATATTTAAAAAGCGTTTCATAAAATTATTTTTAAAATCTTTTTATTTGCAAAAAAATGTAGTTGTACTTTTCAAGAATGTAAGGATGGTAGAAAATATTATTTAAAAGTTTGGAAATTGTATTAGCAATTTTAAAAAGAAGAAGTACCCTTCCCAGTGGACCCCGAAAAAACCCCGTGGAATATGGAAGGTTGGAGAGTCACCCCACCTGTGGATACCCCAGGAACCAGGATACCTACACCAGGGAAGCCAGGTGCATAGGTGTGAAGTAACCGCCTTAGACCACAATGTAGGACTTTGGAATAGATGCTGCTGGTGATGAAGGTGATAGTGTCCGGTGGAACCCAAAGGTGGATTCGAGGTGAGAGGTACCTGCAAGCAGAGGGGACAGAGTCTATGCCACTCAGGAGTGACCAGGAGGCCCGGAAGACGAATGCCCACCGTTGTCGGAGATGCAGGAGAGGTTGAAGATGCCCTTGAAGTTGCAGCTGTACATACCAGGTGATGCAGAGGAGGACTAGGAACCATGCACAAGCTGTCCCAAGTCAGATGTCAAGAGCTGAGGGGTCAGTGTCCAGCAGGGGCACCAACAAACCTTGGCAGTGGCAACCAACATATTTGAAGAAAAAGGTGCAGTGTTGGGACCAGCAAGGTCCAGGTGACTCACCACGAGCAGGTAAGTCAGAGCAGGACCCGAGCAAGCAGGGGAGTCCACTGGAGTCAAAGAAGATCCTTGAGAGGACCCATGGGCCACAAGGCACAAGAGTCGCAAGAGGACCACGAGCAGCTCACGAAAAGATGAAGGCCCTCGGTGCAGAGGATGTGATGCAGGCAAAGATCTTGGCTGTAGGGGATGCTTGAGGTAGGAGCTTGTTGGAGCCTGAAGATCTCTAGAGGAGAGAGTCAGCAAGAATTGGCAATGGCAAGTCGACGTGGTGCACAGGGGTTCTGTTCCAGCAGTTCCCACAAGGGATACTGGCCTCAAACTCGGTGAGAAGACAGTGCATGTCTTGAGGGGGTTGCAGAACCACACCCGGTGTTGCTGAGCATTTTGGAGTCTGTGGGAGTCCAGGAGTAGCAGGCCAGTCAGCTGTGTTGCGGTACATGTAGATGCAGGGGAGTGACTCCTTCACTCCAAGGGAGGCTCCTTCGGGTGTCTTGGATGTCTACAGGCCATGTGAAGAACCTGCATTGACCACAGGCACAGACATTGCAGCAGACTTTCAGGACGACATCACTGATGACATCTCAAACGACATCACTGATGACATCATCCTGTGACTGTGTGTTTCTATAAAGTTTAAATATGTTTTATATATATGCCAAGGTGTATTGAAGAATGAGTGGGTGTATAAGTGTCTGGATGGAAGATTTAGTATGTGCGTGACTGATTAAATGTGTCTTACTGAATGCATGGGTTAGTGACTAAACTGTGTGAATGTCTGTATTAGTCTGTCTGTTGTTGTGTAAGCTGCTGCATGGGTTGGTGAGTAGCTACATGAGTGTCTATATGGGTTATTGATTGGTTGCCTGAGTATTTGTATGGGTGCCTGAGTGTATGTGTGCGTGGGTGGGAGGTGTGTGACTCTGTGCATAGATGTGTGAGTGGTTGATTCACTGGGTGTATGGGTTCAAGAGTGCATGTGGAAATAGCAGTATGGGTGGGTTAGTGTGTGTATGGGTGTGTTGGTGAGTGAATGGATGTCTCAGTGGTACATGTCCAAGTAACTACATATCTAAAAGGCAGTGTATGTGAGAGTTGGAGTATATAAATGACTATACGTGAGAGTCAGTGATTGTGAGAGTGGCTGTATGGATGAGTGTGTACTTGTATCAGTGATTGTATCAGAGACTAAGTATGCGTTAGTATCTGTATGAATAAGTGAGGTGGTGTGTGTATAACTGTATAGGTGAGTAAATGGAAGTGTGATTGATTCTTTGCATGACTGACTAGGTGTGTGAGTAACTGGATGAGTGGCGGTGTGTGAGTGTCTGTATAGGTGTATGAGTGCATATGATAGTGTTGTATTGATGAGTGACTGTATGTATGAGTGACTGTATGGGTGAATGAGTGGATGTGTGGGTAGACCTAGTGTAGGATTTGGCCTTTTTGGCTAAAGTTCCCTAAACTTTTTGCTTTCCCCCTAGACCGTTTTCCTGACATAGAGTTGCCAATTTAAATGCTTTGGGTACTTTGCCACTGCTGATCAGCGTCAAAGTACAAGTGTTCCCTGTGTAAAGTGTAATGGTAATTGGTTGGCCATGATTAGTATGTTTGCCTTACTAGTAAAGTCCCTAGTGATGTGCACTGTGTGTGCCAGGGCTAGTAATGCAAAGGTGCGTGGAGAAGGGAACTCAGGCCTGCAGTGTAGGGCCTGCGCGCAGTTTGCTAAGTTAGCATGTTGTCCTGACAAGTGCAACCACTTGTCAGGCCTTACTTTCCCTTTTGCATACACAGTGGGCACCCATGTGGTAGGTCCCGGGTAACCCCTAGGCAGGGGGCAGTGTAAGTAAAAGGCAGGACATATACTGAGGTGTGTGTTATGTCCTGACAGTGAAAAACACTCCATTTCGTTTTTCACTGGTGATAGGCCATCCTGCCCATAGGACAGAATGGGGGAGGCTGGGTATTGTGTTTGTTAGCCTAGTTTCCCATAAGTTTGAAATGTAGAGGTGAAGTTTAGTATGTATGAACTCACAGCGTCATAACACATCTTTCTATGAAAGTGGTTTTGTCACTGTGTGTTCAGAAACCACTCTTTTAGAAAGTGGCTGAGTTTTGTGGTTTAAGCATTTCTGTGTATCTCTGATGAATGTGGATTGACTGTCTGGATCTGAAAGCGGAGAGGAGCTGGGGGAGGTCTTGACCCAGGGAGGGGTTGAGATGGCACCAGGCTGCATCTGGAGAGTAGGCGAGGAAAAGCACCGGGAGGTGAAGAGGCCTGGGTTGCAGCTATAAAACAATTGACCCATGTCCTGCTGAGTGATTAAGGATCCAGACCCCCAGTATCAAAGGGAGAAAGGTGACACTGGGAGGGAGACACCCAGAACTGATTTAGGCAGGGGTCAGGGACCCATGAGCACAACGAACTTCAAAGACAGTTAGGGGTATAACTATGAGAGCTGAAACCCCTGAACGTTGGAATAGAAATGGATTGAGACTGAAAAGGCTTGGACCCATTTCGTGCACAAGAGGAACCTCTGCTAAGGAAGGAACAACTGAAGAGACTGCTGGGAAGGACCAACCCTTGCTTCGTGATCTGGGGCTGGTCTGCAGTTTGCTGTTTTAACCAAGGAAGAGGCTGTTGGAACTGTGCTACATGTGCTGGGTCCCCCGGCTTGAAGAAGACTGTGCTTTGTGCTGTGTCTTGTAACCCCAAGGGCCAGAGGTGAGCTGGCTCCCTGTTTGGAAACACAGGAACATAAAAGTTTCCGGAGAAGTTTCAAGCAACACGGTGGGCGTGTGTTGTGGCAGCTTGAGACCCTCGGAAGGTGTGCCCTGTGATCTTGGACACACGGAGGAGAAGTGAGACTCAGATGCGCTGGGTGCGTGTCGGGGTGCACAGGAGGCGTTGATGAAGAGCGCCTGGTCAGCGTGTGCATCGGAGGTGAAGTGAGTCTCGGACGCGCTGGGTGCGTGTCGTGGTGCACCACAGGCGTTGGTGAAGAGCGCCTGGTCAGCGTGTGCATCGGAGGTGACGTGAGACTCGGACGCGCAGGGTGCGTGTCGTGGTGCACCGCAGGCGCTGGTGAAGAGCACCTGGTCGGCGGGTGCATCGGAGATGAAGGGAGTCTCGGACGCGCAGGGTGCATGTCGTGGTGCACAGGAGGCATTGGTGAGGAGCGCCTGATCAACATGTGCATCGGAAGTGGAGTGAGTCTCGGACGCGCAGGGTGCATGTCAGGGTGCACCGGAGGCGCTGGTGAAGAGAGCCTGGTCATCGAGTGCACCGGAGGAGAAGTGAGGCTCGGACACGGTGAGCGTGTCGGGGTGCGGCCGAAGGCGTTGGTGAAGAGCGCCTGGATATCGGGGCACCGGAGTTGGAGTAAGTCTCAGTGAAGCAGCGTGCGTGCTTTGGTGCAACCTGGGACTGTGGAGGTGATCGGCTGATCATCGTGTGCACCGGAAGAAAGTGAGTCTCTGCAGCACGGTGTGCGTGTCTTGGTGCCAACTGAGACCACAGGAAGGAGTGCCTGGTGAACGTGCACTCGGAGTCGACGTGAAGTCCCATCAGCGTTGTGTGTGTGGCTTCGTGCCAGAGGAGACCTGGAGGGTGCTGTGGTGAATGTGCACCCGGAGTAACGTAATCTCAGAGGCGTGGGGTACGTGTGCCCCGCGGCCGCCTGAGACCTTCATAACAGTCGCGGCCCGGACCGGCAGCCCCGGAGAAGCTGAGCTGCCAGGCCGAGCCGCTGAGGCCCATTGAGAAAGTTCTACACGGAAGGCCCAGTTCGCTGAAGGAGGAGAGGAGAGTAGGGTCGCGCCCCCAGGTAACGTGGATCATGTCCTGGGCAGGGTGCGGGCTCGGAGGGACACTCTCTCGGCCTCTCAGTCCTTCTGGCGACGTGAGCCTTTGCTTCGGCTCAGATTGGGGCCCGTACTGCGTTCAGGAGTGGCAGTACTGGGGCCAGAGTGAGAAGCTGTACTTTATGTCATCGTTGATACATGTGGGGGGCATCTGTTATCGAAGAGGCTGACTGTCGTAATACACATTGCCAATATTGCTGCTAACGAACTGCTGGACTGTCTTATGACGCCTGACATTATTTTTGCATAAGTACACGATTGTAGTGCTACGCATTGCATTATTTCTCCATTGCAAAGTACAGGATTGTAGCGGCCCGCATTGCATTATTTCTCCATTGCAAAGTACATGATTGTAGCGGCTTGCACTGCATTATTTCTTCATTGTGCAGTACATGATTGTAGCGGTACGCATTGCATTATTTCTCCCATTGCAAGGTACTGGGGTGTATCATTACGCATTGTATTATTATTCCTTTGCCCAGCACAGGATTGTATCGTTACGCAGGGCACTATTGTTTGTCCATTGCAACGTGTGTGTTTCTAGCATTATGACCAGCATAGCATTTTGAAAGCGGTGGTTGGGATTTGAACCTACCAGCCGGCCGGAACGAATATTACCCTTGATTATATGTTGGTTTATGTATTGTGTGGTCTGATCGTATATCTTTTTTTCATAAAGTTTATACTCATTTTATCAAACTCGTGTGGAGTCCATTTGTGTTGTCACCAGTGGGTTGTTGTGAGTGTGGCTGCACATACTGTACACTCGTGCCTTGGAGATAGGCCTGGGTGCTCGTGCCAAGCTACTAAGGGGGTGAGCAGGGCTATCTCAAACGGTGTCCTTACTTGGCCTAGCGTTGAGTGAGGAGTCCCGGGTCTCGCATTTGGTGACAGTGGTGCGGGACGGGGACTCTGGCTTGCAACACCTAGAAATCAGTGAGTGCGTATGTAGTAACTGGTATTGGTGTGTCTATGGTTTCGAAAATGGTAGTCTGTATTTTAAGTGGATGTATCAAAGGTTATATGAGGGTGTGAGGAGGTGCATCAGATTTTCACGTGGATGAAGTCATCAGTGATGTCATCAGTGATGTCATTTGAGATGTCATCAGTGATGTCATCAGTGATGTCACTGACCATGTCATGAATGATGCAATATGTGACGTCATCAGCAGTGCATTGCGGAGGCGCAAGATATAGTTAGCTGAACTAACTATAACGGCGGAATTTCTCTGGTTTTGTACGAGTGAAATGCCCAACTAACTATAACGTCCCTGAAACCTATGATTTTTTCAGTGAATTTCTAAGGTTTTTTAAATGCTAATTTCTAACTATAACGTGCCTGAAACCTATGGTTTTTTCAGTGAATTTCAAAGGTTTTTTAAATGCTAATTTCTAACTATAACGTCCCTGAAACTTATGGTTTTTTCAGTGAATTTCAAAGGTTTCTTAAATGCTAATTTCTAACTATAACATAGCAGTCGCGTTTGCAGAGTGGTGGAGAAAGGTGAGCGTGGCCTTCAAACACCTTTTAGCAGTGGGATTTAGCGAAGGTAACAGGAGGGATAGTTAGCCCCCAACGTCAACCTTGGGGGCCAACTACCCCTTTTATATCCTCCAGTAAGTTCCACACAGCAGGATTGCTAACTTGTTATATCAGGCCCCGCCCCTTCCCTGCACCACTGTGCAAAGGCGTCCCCTGGCGTGTTGTAAGTTGGGGTATTAAGTCCCCTTGAATCTTGAGGGTCCCTGGGGGCCAAGTAGCCCACCAGGTACCTCCAGTAAGTGCCACAGAGCTGTGTTGCGGAGAGGTGTTCCGAGGCCACGTCCCTTTTTACACCACGCTGCAAACACGGCTTCTGGCACACTGCTGCTCAGGGGATGAAGTCCACTTGTGTCCTGAGGTCCTCAGGACACAAGAGGACCTCATCGCCCCAGCAGCAGTGCACCAGAAGCCGCGTTTGCAGAGTGGTGTAAAAAGGGGCATGGCCTCGGACCACCTCTCTGCAACGCAGCTCTGTGGCACTTACTGGAGGTACCTGGTGGGCTAGTTGGCCCCCAGGGACCCTCAGTATTGAAGGGGACTTAATCCCCAAATTTACAACGTGCCAGGGGGCACATTTGCACATTTGTTATGTCAGGCCCCGCCCCCTCCCTGCACCACTGTGCAAACGCGCCCCCTGATGCATTGTTAGTTGGGGGATTAAGTCCCCTTGAATCCTGAGGGTCCCTGGGGGCCAACTAGCCCACCAGGTACCTCCAGTAAGCGCCACAGAGCTGTGTTGCAGAGAGGTGTAAAAAGGGGCGTGGCCTTGGACCAGCTCTCTGCAACGCAGCTCTGTGGCGCTTACTGGAGGTACCTGGTGGGCTAGTTGGCCCCCCGGACCCTCAGAATTGAAGGGGACTTAATCCGCCAATTTACAATGTGCCAGGGGGCGCGTTTGCACACTTGTTATGTTAGGCCCCGCCCCCTCCCTGCACCACTGTGCAAACGCACCCCCTGGCGCATTGTAAATTGGGGGATTAAGTCCCCTTGAGTCCTGAGGGTCCCTGGGGGCCAACTAGCCCACCAGGTACCTCCAGTAAGCGCCACAGAGCTGCGTTGCAGAGTGGTGTAAAAAGGGGGCATGGCCTTGGACCACCTCTCTGCAATGCAGCTCCCTGGCGCATACTGGAGGTACCTGGTGGGCTAGCTGGCCCCTAGGGACCCTCCGTATTCAAGGGGAATTAATTCCCCAACTTACAACGCGCCAGGGGGCGCGTTTGCAGAGTGCTGCAGGGAGGGGGCGGGGCCTGATATAACAAGTTAGCAATTCTGCTTTTTTTTTGTTGCTTTTTTCAGAAGGGGGGCTGTGTGGCCACCCTTCTTTTTCCATTTTTGGGGCCCTTGGGACCCCATCCCCCAGGGCCTGACCCCTTTTTTTTAAAAAAATCTAAAAATAAACGGGAAGGGGGCCGCGTGGCCCACCCTGCCGAGGCCAATTTTGGCCACGGGGACCCCATCCCCCGGGGCATAGCCACATATTTATTTATTTAAAAAATATATTTTGTAAGGAGGGGGGCTGGGTGGCCCCCCTCCTGAGGCCTCTAATAGCCCCGGGGACCCCATCACCCGGGGCTGTGCCTCTTTTTTAAATTTTCTTTTTTTTATTTTATTGAGGGAACGGGGCCACGTGGCCCCCCTCCTGGGCAACTTCTGGCCCTGGGGACCCCATCCCCCGGGTTCGGCCCTTTGCATTGGGGACCGTGGGGGGAGCCCCAATGCCCCCACGGTCCTGGCGGCTCCCCGCCTCCTGCGGGCGCCGGCATTGCTTTTGAGCAAGGGGAGCTGCTGACATGCAGCTCCCCTTGCTCAAAAGCAATTCTGCTTTGCTTCATTGAAGCGAGAGCAGGTTTCCCTGCTCTCGCTTCAATGAAGCAAAGCAGAGTTTGCTATGACAGGGCGGGAGCCGTGCTCCCGCCCTGCCATAGCAAACAGCAGTGTCCCGGGGGTGGGCACCCCGGGACACTGAAGGAGCCGGCCCTGGGGGGTGGCGGTCCCCAGGGTCTTCGAGTGCTCCAGGAGGGAGGCTGCACGGCCCCCCGCCTATGTGTTTAAAGCCCCAGGGAGGTGGTGGTCCCCGGGGCCAGGGGGTCCGCTATGGACCCCCGCATTTTTAATTAGTATGTGCCCCGGGGAGGTGGTAGTCCCTGGGGCATGTGGGGGGGCTCTTCTCCCCCCCACACATCATTGAATTTTTTTTACTGAGCCCCGGGGAGGTGGTGGTCCCCGGGGCTGCGGGGGGGCTGCGTGCCCCCTGCATTTCATTCTCAAAGCCCCGGGGAGGTGGCGGTCCCCGGGGCAGCGTGGGGGGGATTGTGACCCCCCCACACATTTTTTTTACAGCCCCGGGGAGGTGGCGGTTCCCGGGGCTGCGGGGGCCGTAGTGCCCCCGCATACAATGAAATAAGCCCCAGGGACCTGGCCCACCCAGGGGCTTTTTGAAAACAAAGCGCGGGCTCCCACGCTTCGTTTTTTTTTATTTTCACGGCAGGATTCGCGACCCCAACGCGAATTCTGCCGTTTTTTTAAATAAAAAAATGCTTTTTTGGCCCTGGGGGTCCTTGTTGGACCCCCTGAGCAGGCCTAGGGGGTCAGGGTGTTTCTACCCTGCCCCCTTTTCTTCTTTTTCCTGTTTTTTTCTCTGATTTCTTGTGACTCGGTTACCGAGTCACAAGATGGCTGCCAACACTTCCTGGTTTGGAGTGTTGGCAGCCAATCAGAATTGAGCTTCGTGCTCGGGAGGGTTCGCGAACCCTCCTCGGTGCTCAGATATCGAAACTTTTTCTTTTTTAAATTTCTCAGGAACTACTGAACGGATTTACACCATTTAACAAAAAGGGCTCTGTCTGAACCAAGACCTACTTTTTTGCCAAATTTGGTGTAATTCCGTTCAGCAGTTCGGGCTGTAGCTTTGTCTAAAGTTTCCTATGGAAAATTACATGGGGAAAATGCGTTTTGGGACCCCCCTTGACGAATCACCCCGAAACTTTCAAGACAGGAGCTGACCGGAGCGCCCCACTAGTTTTGAAAATTTCGCGAAGATTCGTCAAGTGATGCCAAAGTTATTGGGAAAACAAAAAACGCTTTTTGAATAGAAACGAGGTCCTAACTATAACTACCTACTGGCGACCGCCAGTAGGTAATATATATATATATATCACAAAAGAAGGTTGCCCCACGAGAAGAGGCCCACACAAGAGAGCTTTACTTCAATATTGAATTGCAGGCTGCAGTAGCGTGAGTTCATTGCTTCCATCCATTTTTCATAGCCATAGGCGTTTCAGACAACTCCGTGTCCTTGTTCACTGGCACAATCCACAGTCACAGCTGCCATTGATGTAATCGTTTTTAAACCCCCAAGTCCCGCCCCAGTGGGCGTGTGCTCAAGGCCTCATGGTACTTGAAGTTCTGCTCTGCACAGTAAATCCCCAGTGGGTGCTGCCGAGCTTGGAAAATAAAAAGAAAAAAGATTAAATCCCAAGTGGGTCGATGAAAAAGTAAAAAACTGCAGCTCACTGCCTTTATCAAGTCCCGCAATAATGAACTCTCCCTTCATGCGGCGCTGCAATTTCAGACGCCGCTGAGCCGCATATAAGCAACGGGGCGTCTTCGCGGCCGGACCAGCTGCTAATAATACCACAAAAGAAGGTTGCCCCACGAGAAGACGCCCACACAAGAGAGCTTTACTTCAATATTGAATTGCAGGCTGCAGTAGCGTGAGTTCATTGCTTCCATCCATTTTTCATAGCCATACGCGTTTCAGACAACTCCGTGTCCTTGTTCACTGGCACAATCCACAGTCACAGCTGCCATTGATGTAATCGTTTTTAAACCCCCAAGTCCCGCCCCAGTGGGCGTGTGCTCAAGGCCTCATGGTACTTGAAGTTCTGCTCTGCACAGTAAATCCCCAGTGGGTGCTGCCGTGCTTGGAAAATAAAAAGAAAAAAGATTAAATCCCAAGTGGGTCGATGAAAAAGTAAAAAACTGCAGCTCACTGCCGTTATCAAGTCCCGCAATAATGAACTCTCCCTTCATGCGGTGCTGCAATTTCAGACGCCGCTGAGCCGCATATAAGCAACGGGGCGTCTTCGCGGCCGGACCAGCCGCTAATAATACCACAAAAGAAGGTTGCCCCACGAGAAGACGCCCACACAAGAGAGCTTTACTTCAATATTGAATTGCAGGCTGCAGTAGCGTGAGCTCATTGCTTCCATCCATTTTTCATAGCCATACGCGCTTCAGACAACTCCGTGTCCTTGTTCACTGGCACAATCCACAGTCACAGCTGCCATTGATGTAATCGTTTTTAAACCCCCAAGTCCCGCCCCAGTGGGCGTGTGCTCAAGGCCTCATGGTACTTGATGTTCTGCTCTGCACAGTAAATCCCCAGTGGGTGCTGCCGTGCTTGGAAAATAAAAAGAAAGAAGATTAAATCCCAAGTGGGTCGATGAAAAAGTAAAAAACTGCAGCTCACTGCCTTTATCAAGTCCCGCAATAATGAACTCTCCCTTCATGCGGCGCTGCAATTTCAGACGCCGCTGAGCCGCATATAAGCAACGGGGCGTCTTCGCGGCCGGACCAGTCGCTAATAATACCACAAAAGAAGGTTGCCCCACGAGAAGAGGCCCACACAAGAGAGCTTTACTTCAATATTGAATTGCAGGCTGCAGTAGCGTGAGTTCATTGCTTCCATCCATTTTTCATAGCCATACGCGTTTCAGACATCTCCGTGTCCTTGTTCACTGGCACAATCCACAGTCACAGCTGCCATTGATGTAATCGTTTTTAAACCCCCAAGTCCCGCCCCAGTGGGTATGTGCTCAAGGCCTCATGGTACTTGAAGTTCTGCTCTGCACAGTAAATCCCCAGTGGGTGCTGCCGTGCTTGGAAAATAAAAAGAAAGAAGATTAAATCCCAAGTGGGTCGATGAAAAAGTAAAAAACTAGTCCCGTAATAATGAACTCTCCCTTCATGCGGCGCTGCAATTTCAGACGCCGCTGAGCCGCATATAAGCAACGGGGCGTCTTCGCGGCCGGACCAGCCGCCAGCTCACTGCCTTTATCAAGTCCCGCAATAATGAACTCTCCCTTCATGCGGCGCTGCAATTTCAGACGCCGCTGAGCCGCATATAAGCAACGGGGCGTCTTCGCGGCCAGACCAGCCGCTAATAATACCACAAAAGAAGGTTGCCCCACGAGAAGACGCCCACACAAGAGAGCTTTACTTCAATATTGAATTGCAGGCTGCAGTAGCGTGAGTTCATTGCTTCCATCCATTTTTCATAGCCATACGCGTTTCAGACAACTCCGTGTCCTTGTTCACTGGCACAATCCACAGTCACAGCTGCCATTGATGTAATCATTTTTAAACCCCCAAGTCCCGCCCCAGTGGGCGTGTGCTCAACGCCTCATGGTACTTGAAGTTCTGCTCTGCACATTAAATCCCCAGTGGGTGCTGCCGTGCTTGGAAAATAAAAAGAAAGAAGATTAAATCCCAAGTGGGTCGATGAAAAAGTAAAAAACTGCAGCTCACTGCCTTTATCAAGTCCTGCAATAATGAACTCTCCCTTCATGCGGCGCTGCAATTTCAGACACCGCTGAGCCGCATATAAGCAACGGGGCGTCTTCGCGGCCGGAGCAGCCGCTAATAATACCACAAAAGAAGGTTGCCCCACGAGAAGACGCCCACACAAGAGAACTTTACTTCAATATTGAATTGCAGGCTGCAGTAGCGTGAGTTCATTGCTTCCATCCATTTTTCATAGCCATACGCGTTTCAGACAACTCTGTGTCCTTGTTCACTGGCACAATCCACAGTCACAGCTGCCATTGATGTAATCGTTTTTAAACCCCCAAGTCCCGCCCCAGTGGGCGTGTGCTCAAGGCCTCATGGTACTTGAAGTTCTGCTCTGCACAGTAAATCCCCAGTGGGTGCTGCCGTGCTTGGAAAATAAAAAGAAAGAAGATTAAATCCCAAGTGGGTCGATGAAAAAGTAAAAAACTGCAGCTCACTGCCTTTATCAAGTCCCGCAATAATGAACTCTCCCTTCATGCGGCGCTGCAATTTCAGACGCCGCTGAGCCGCATATAAGCATCGGGGCGTCTTTGTGGCCGGACCAGCCGCTAATAATACCACAAAAGAAGGTTGCCCCACGAGAAGACGCCCACACAAGAGAGCTTTACTTCAATATTGAATTGCAGGCTGCAGTAGCGTGAGTTCATTGCTTCCATCCATTTTTCATAGCCATACGTGTTTCAGACAACTCCGTGTCCTTGTTCACTGGCACAATCCACAGTCACAGCTGCCATTGATGTAATCGTTTTTAAACCCCCAAGTCCCGCCCCAGTGGGCGTGTGCTCAAGGCCTCATGGTACTTGAAGTTCTGCTCTGCACAGTAAATCCCCAGTGGGTGCTGCCGTGCTTGGAAAATAAAAAGAAAGAAGATTAAATCCCAAGTGGGTCGATGAAAAAGTAAAAAACTGCAGCTCACTGCCTTTATCAAGTCCCGCAATAATGAACTCTCCCTTCATGCGGCGCTGCAATTTCAGACGCCGCTGAGCCGCATATAAGCAACGGGGCGTCTTCGCGGCCGGACCAGCCGCAAATAATACCACAAAAGAAGGTTGCCCCACGAGAAGACGCCCACACAAGAGAGCTTTACTTCAATATTGAATTGCAGGCTGCAGTAGCGTGAGTTCATTGCTTCCATCCATTTTTCATAGCCATACGCGTTTCAGACAACTCCGTGTCCTTGTTCACTGGCACAATCCACAGTCACAGCTGCCATTGATGTAATCGTTTTTAAACCCCCAAGTCCCGCCCCAGTGGGCGTGTGCTCAAGGCCTCATGGTACTTGAAGTTCTGCTCTGCACAGTAAATCCCCAGTGGGTGCTGCCGTGTTTGGAAAATAAAAAGAAAGAAGATTAAATTCCAAGTGGGTTTATTTTCACCTTATTTATTCTGGCCAGCAGCAACAGACGAGGTACAGCATACACAGCGTGATTTCTCTTGCCAAAATTGCCATACGCGTTACGGGGAAATGTTCCCCATGATCACCGGCTTGGCTTGGGGAAAGGAACAGCTTCGTGTTTGCACATAGGTGTTTAAAGGGTTTTCAAGACTGCCCCACTGGGCGTGTCAGCACTCGGCATTGTGGTTGGTGTAGTCCAAATAAAATCCATGCTGTACCTTCTCCTCCAAATGTATTATCCATCGAGTCGCTGATTCATGCTGAATCCGCTTGTTGCTTTCTTTACGCTCGTCAAAACAGGTACGTTGCTCTTAATGCATGTCTCGTAGAATGCGAGGCACACGGACCCGCCTTGCTAGCAGTGGGGTGTCTCCGTGGCCAGAGCAGGCCACTACACATTCCAATCGAGTTTGCTCACACAATTGGAGACACCCACTCAACGTTGTTTTTCACCATATTTATTCTGGCCACTGCTAACAAGGCGGGTCCGCGTGCCTCGCACACGCCCATGGGGGCGGGACTACAAATAAACACTCGCAGGTGCGATGGTAATCCTATAGCTGTTGTTCACCAGAAGCCAGCCAGTGAACAAGGGAGTTATCCAGAAACACGTGTGGCATATGGCAGAATCTGTGCTGGGAGCCCGTACCTCTGTCTGCTGCTGCCTGTCTGACAATAAAAGGCATATTGAACATCGCGAGTGGAGTCTTCACTGTGTGAGCAGTTTTCAATTGGATATATATATATATATATATATATATATATATATATATTCATTTTCACACTTGTGTTTCCAAATGGCTTAGGGCCTTATTATGACTTTGTCGGTGTGGCAGCATACCACCATTCCAGTGCCCCGCTGCCACACCACCAAAATATTAATGCGCCGGCACGCTGGATTGAAATAGGAATCCAGGTCGGGCGGTCATTGCGCTGGCTGGCCCATGGTGGAACAGTGCTCAGGCTCAAATGTGAGCCTTAGCAAGGCACCGCAATGGGAACGTCATTGCATGTTCCTGCAGGGCATGGACTGCAAAGTCCATGCCCTGCAGGAACTGGGGTTGCATATAGAGAGGCAAACGGACAAGGAGGGCCACCATGTGTCACCCTGCATGCATCCTCTGGTCCAGAGGCACCAGGGGACCCCGTAAGTCCCCCTTTGTTTCCTCACTGCCCCACTTTTCATGGCGGTGTAGAAACTCCTAATATGCTTGGTGGTGCCGCAGCGGCACCACCAGCATATTAGGGGCCTCAGACCGCTGGGAGACCACCAGGGATCGCGGATCCCTGGCCGCAGCAGTGGTCTCATGGCTGTCCGACCGCCCAACTTGTTATAGGGCGGTCGGACCACTGGTGCGGTGGAAGCCGCACCGCCACTATGGGTTTGGTTGTCCATCTGACCGCCAACTCAAAATAAGGCCCTAATAAGGATGCATGCACTGAATTCTTAGTTACTGCTGCAAGTACAGTTAGTTGCAGAGCATTGAAGGCTCAAGAAAGAAAACCAAAGCTGTCCACAGCCTCATTTGTGCCAGGAGGTCTAGTCCTAACAGAGGCCAAACATCTCAGGTCCATCAAGGTATAATGCTACACATAATTAGCAAAATCCAGCTTTTCCTTAAGTTGGAGACTCTGTCCTCCTAAGATGCTCCGTTCATTCCTTTGTTGTAGTCCAGGAGACAGTGGTGAATCCATTCACCCTGGGCGGAGTTCACGGAGTCGCGCCACGCGGAGTTCCGCAAAGTGGTAAAAAACCTCCGCGAGCTACGCGGAATTCCGCGAGCACGCGGAGTTGCTTGTTCCGCCCGTTCGCGATGCGTTTTTCTTATTCGGGAACGCACATTGCGTGTTCGGTGGAAATATCTCGCGAACTTGCCTATGCGGTCGCCAATGGGCGCGGCCATCTTGTTTTTCACTTGTCCCGCCCGTCCGCGATGCGTATTTCCTATTCCGGAACGCGTATTGCGTGTTCCCGCACATTCGCGATGCGTATTTCCTGTTCGCGAACACGTTTTGCGTGCTCGCGACGCTTTTTGCGTGCTCGGGGGGAAATATTGCGCGAACTTGCCCATGCGGTCGCAACGGGCGCGGCCATCTTGTTTTTCACTTTTTTGCTATGGTTCTGGGCCTGCTTTTCTATCCTCCCTCTATCTTGTCAATCCTTTATTTCTGTAAACTTTTTTTTGATCTTTTTTATTTATTATCTATCTCTCTATTTTCCTGATTCTATATTTTGAGGTTTTTTTCTACTTTTTGTGTGTTTTTCACTACTTTTTCACTCTTTTTCTATTATTTGCTTTTTTCATTTCTTTTACTTACTTTTTTAATTCCTACCTTTTCTTTTCCGCCCCCCCCGAGTACCAGAACCATGGCAAAGGGCAAGGCGCTTAGCTGCAGCCAGAGCCGCGACCGCCTTCCTTGCGGAAGGCGGCGCCCAAAAGGGGTGCAGGCACGGCCCTTATTTGGAGAGGCGGAGGTGGCCGCACTTTGTTTTTTTGTGCAGCGCCACCTCCCCTTAACCCTGGCAGCAGGTGGCAGGCCTGGGTCCGGGTACGGGCTCCGGGAGCGTCACCAGCGGTGGGGAAGGGTGCACCGGGCAGTGTTTTGCTGCTCTGGGGTCTGGCGCACCCCTAACCAGCTTACGCACCGGTGGTCCGATATCCTGGACCGGGAGCAGGACCTGCTGGACCTGCTAGGAGTTGAGGTCCCGGGGCTTGGTGAGTAGCTATTTAATATTACTACTTTGTGTTCTTCTGCTCTGTGTTATATATTGCGAATATCATTTTTTTCCGAATAGCAAGAATGGTGCTGCTTACATTGCAGGTAAATTACATTTAAAAATCTTCTGTGATTGTTATGCCACAGGTGCTCGGCGCTACTAATCTTAGTTGTTTGCAACTTTGCGCTCGCTTGGGCTGATTATGTAAGAGTTTACTTTAGAGAACTTAAGTTAGGTAATGCTAGAGAGTCTCTAGTCCTCCATTTGTCCTCCTGTCACTAAGAGATAGTGGTGGATTGATAGGTTTAGTTACTTATTAGTATTAGTTGGTAAATTTTTAGCGGTCTGCGTGACGCATCCTCTGTTACGTCACGTGCTGCTGAGTGCTGCTTACCCCAGTCCTTAGTAGAACCTTTTGTAGTTTGTTTAGTGAGTGGTAATAGGTTTAGAAGCACTAGCAGAACATCAGCAGCAACCAACCAACAATTTGGTGTATGCAAAAATGTATGCATGTGTCCTCCATCTATGCATTTTTGAGGACTAAAATAAATGGAAATGCAGACTTAGTGAACAATTGGCCCGTCTGGAATAGGTGGGCTAGGTCAGGTGGTACTTAGGCTTAGTTAGTATTCTGGAATCAGAATGGAACACTGGATTAGTGTTCATAAATAATAACTAGACGGTCCGCAAATCCCGCGATACTACTAGTCGACCAGATTAGATAGGTCAATTTTATTGCAATTGTTGTTTCCATAAATGTTTTTTTGAGCGTTTTTTAAAATATTTTATTTGTTTCACACCAATCATCAATGTTTGTCTCTTTCTTTCTTATATCTTTCATGATCAGCATCCAGGGGCAAGAAGACGGGGTCGTTGGAGTCGGCGGGAGCAGCTGCACAAGATGCCGGCCAGGACCGCTCCTCTACCGAGGGCTCTGCTGCTGGCCCCAGTAAGTCCTCCTGTTGTTAATATTAATAATTATACTTCCCTAACTTTTACTGCACCTTATTTTTTCCGAACTATTATTTCTGTTTCCAAATTCTATTTTTTACCAATTCTTCTTCGATCTAGAATATCTGTTTCTAAATTCTTGTTATCCCTGCCTCTAACTGCCTCTGCTATGACTCTCTGTACTACTACTATTAATCTGTCTGTAGCTAAGCTTGCCCAGTTGGCCACTCTTTATTTAAAAGGTTTTAAAACTCAGATTCACCAATAGCTCTAGCCACTGAGTCCAGTCCTTTGGGTTGTCCTTTTCTAGTCTTCTTAATCTTGAGGCTTTTCGTCAATTCCCACCAACAAAATGCCCAACCAGATATTTTACTATTTTTGATAGGATAGGACATACTACTACTAGTCTACTCTACTCTAGTACCCGATTTATACTAGTGATGTATGTTGTATATGTATGTATTAACTTTTTTTTCAATCTTGCTAGTGAAAAAGAATAAATAAGGAGAGGTGTATATGGCATCTAAAAAATGTGTAATGTTTTTTCTAGGTGTACCGACCACCAGTACCGGGGCCAGCGGCGAAGGCGACGCGGCCAGTAAGGAGGGACCAGAAGATGCGGTAGCTGCAGGGGGTGAGCCAGCAGCAGTGGCGGGCGGTGGTAAGTTATATTCCTTACCTATTGACATTACACTCGCTGCAAGGGTGTACACTGTACTGTTGAGAGAGACTAAGTTGTTGTGAACAACGGTTGAAGAAGACACCCTTTACTTAGCATTAGCAATAGCATTAGCGGCAGGAGTTGAGTAACTAATGGCCTCTTCTATCTGACTTCAACTCAGCTGTGAAAGTTTTATGGAGAAGACTAAGAGTCAGATCAGATGGCCTTGATGGATGGGTTGAACGAAAAGGGAAAGAAGGGTGGAAGGAGGAAGGATGGGCGAGATGCAATATTTATTACTGGCAGAGAAGGATAAGCGGGATGCATGCATAGGTGGCTGATAGGAAGGAATCACATGCATGGGTGGTTGAAGGATGGGTGGAAGGTGAAAGAAAAGATGCCTGCCTGGGTGGGTGGGTGAAACTGTATGGGTGGATAGCAAGAATCCTCCGGGGTGTTTCATGGGTCAAACTCAAAGCCAAGGCAAGCAAGGAAGGAAGGACGCATGGGTGGTGGTTTAAAAAAAAAGAATAAATGTTTGTTGTTGGTGAAACAAACTAAGGTTTGTTGAGAGATTAAGAAGAATGATAGACATGCTTACTTTGAATGGATGGATGCCTGGATGGTATTCATCATAGATAGCATAGGTGGAGACTGTCACTGGATGAAGAGTCTTAGTTTGAAGAGAATGTAAAAGAAACCGCGCCAGAGTAGCAAAGCCAAGGAGAATAGAACGAAGTTGTATTTTCAGAATACACCCTTGACTCACAGTAGTTTGCAAGCACAGCATATATATTGTGTATGTATGTTGTTATCAAGCGCCTCCCTCCGACTCCGAGGCCCACTCCTTACCTATGTTAATTTATTTTCGACTGTGTCAGCCTGCCATGGGTGGCCTATCGGCTGCATGTTATTGTTTACACAATCAATCAAAACAAAGTACCTCAGGTCGTCCTATATATAAGCAATGATCATTTGGATCAGATATCATCTGCCTTTTTGTAGTAGTCAGGGCAGGGTGAAAGTGAAATTGAGCAGTTGCCCTTGATGTACAGAGTATGGCCAGTGCCACCCGTAATAGAAAAATACGATGATTGTGTAGTCAGCTTCCCCACCTGCAGACAGTAGTAAATAAAACTAACGTGAGTCTGCGTCACGAGTATGGTTGTCTTGGGTGCAAGCTGACTGAGCTGGCATGCCGGCTACAACAAGGTTACGTAATTTCGCTAAACAAGAGAGAAGAAGAAGACTGGTGTACTGTGTACTCGAGTCCGTAGTGCTAGTATAATGCCTGAAACTCCCACAAATGTTAGAGGCTGAGGAAGTGGGAGGATAGATACATACCACAAATGTTATGTACTGTGCTTGCTAGTGCTACTGTGCCACTATGTGTAGAATTAATTTGTCTTACTGTTTTGCTAAGAGTATATTGTTACAATAGTCTTTTTTTTCTTCTTGATATAGCTACTCCTTCCAAAGGAAAATCTAAACCGGACAGGAAGGAGTTGGCAGCCATGGCCCGGCGCCGGAAGCTGGAGGCCATACAAATCAAATACCGGCGGCTGGTGGTTCTGGCGGAGGAGGAGGCGGCAGCAGCTGCAGCCTCCTCCAATGCCCCGGGCCCCAGCCAGGCCCAGTCCCCTCCAGTGGTACGGCGCCGAGGTCAGGCAGCCACCCGCCACCGCACTACATCCAACACTGCTGCCCCCCCTGTGGATGCAATTGTAGGGCATTCAAGCGCCGCATGCTCCTCCGAATGGCACGCCTAGAGGAGCACCTAGAGGAGCGGGTAAAGGTCCTGGTGGACAAGCAACTCAGAGCCTGCCGAATCCGATAAGAAACACCCTGTTGGACTGCCCCTTTTTTATTCCTTTTTTTGGTGGGTGGGAATTGGGCGTTGGGGTTTTATTATTCACCAGACATTGGTTGGACTTTTTCTTGTTGGACATTGGTTGGGGTTAGGGAGAGGGGTGGGTCAGGTGTTGTGGGATTTTTTACATAGTTTATTTTTGTTAGGGGATTAAATTATATTTATACTTAAACTTTACATACAATGTTAATGTTTTGTGGGGGGGTTACTGTTTTACGTCACACTGTTTCCTTGCTGCTGCAGGGCCGCAGCCAGTGTTTGATTTAAATAGTCTGCCGATTTTGTAACACACAAACAGATAGATGTGGTACCCCTTACTGAGTGACTTGTCCTACTAGTACTATCGGTCTCTCCTCCTAGTCTATGCATTCTGCAACAGGGGGACTCAAGGGGTGTGTGAATGTATTCATTAATTTCCATTATTAATTATACCTCTCCCAAACTTCTTCTCTTACCTGTGATTGATGTTTAACTTAGGCACAGCGATGGCTGCATGGCGATGATGGTTTGGTTTCCCAAGATGCCATGGTTGTGGTGGTAGTAGTAGACACTGGCAGTAGCATTTGCAAAAAAAGAAAATGAGACAGTCAGTCGCCTGAGAGAGACTCTGGGAGGAGTAGTAGAACGAAGTACAGTACAGTACACAAGAAGACTGCCAAACAATAATAATAATGCTGATTAGCAATGCTAAAGTAAAATAAAACATAATGGTGGCGGGGATAGCCTAGTACAACAAGTTACAAACTGTAGTTGTGTCGAGTCACTCGACACAAGCGTAACCTTTAGTGCTGTGTAGGAGGATGATGAATCCAATCGATGCCGGCAATTAATTATGATGGATTAGGTTCCTTTGGACAAAAAATTGACTTGCAAATATACTGAGCATGGGTGGGCAAGCAGAAGAAGATCCTCGCCCTGCCTTGAAATTGAATTAGTGTTGCTTTCACCACATCCGCCCCAGCAAGCGTGTGATCAATTATTGGTGTACATTTAATTTAGTCACACCTCAATATAAATCACACAGCCCGGGGGAAGAGGGTTAGGGTTTGATGAATGGTTGGGAAGGGGGTTTGGGGAAAGGTTTGACAAAGAAAAACACTACGCATGGACAAACAACAAAACACAATCTTGGCAGACGACCATCATATCCATAAATCTGTTAAGGGAGAAAAAGGAAATGCATGCATGATGATGATGACTTGATGGTTAATGATAAGTAGTACTTACTAACTAGACTAGTAGACAGTACAGGGCAGCAGTATATTATTAATTATTATGCAATTTGCCATGCCTGTCTGCCCTCAGAGAGACCCAAATTACATAAATTTTTACTTCTGTTGTACCGGGCTTACTTTTTAAAGCTAGCAAAGAAAATTAAAAAATAGCTGTAGGGGTCAATTATAAGCAGAGAGCAAACAACAACAACACACAGTCGTAATGATTGAAGAGAAAAAATGAATCAAATTATTTAAAAGATGATGAATGTTGATACTAAAGTGTTACTGTATGTTATCCTGGTCAAATTGGGGAGTTGCATCTCGGCATTCCTCTTGGTCCTCCCTTCCATGGACGCTGCGTCCGTCAATCTTGGGTGCCACTGCCTGCCTGGCGGATGCGGATTGGTAGGTGAGTGTGAGTTGTTTTTCTCTGTTTAGCACAGGGTAAAGGCCGGCCTGTAAGTGTAGATGGAAAAACAAAAGGGATATTTAAAAATCAAGGAGAAAAAAAAAGCATAAATTACGGAGGAGTGCAAACACTTTCAGAGCGGCATGGCTAAATCATGTCTACTCTGTTGTCTGTTTCCAGCATTAACCTACAACAGCAACAGGACAGAGCAGGCCCACGGCGCCCACCCAACCTCCACTTAGCTTAGATTTTGACTGAGCCAGACAGAGCACACATGTCACATATACAGCAACATAGCATTTTCCAAAGTAAGTAACTAAATCAATGGCATGCACAGCTGTCAGTCATACCACCACTACTACACTCGTGACTCGACTCCACCACTACACAGACATGTAGGTCTGCTGTGGTTGTTGTTGACTTGTTTACCTTTTATGCCCCTCATGAAACGCCCTGAGTTATTCCATCAATCATCTCCGATCCTACTGACTGACTGCGAAGATATTATGTCACTGTGGTCATCATCATGGTGTTGTCCAACTCAGTCTGCAGTGTACCGAGTGAGTCCAGATTCCATATTCAAAAATGCAATGGATCGGCCTGCAGTAGAAGTACAATTTTGTTATTAAACAACAAGAAGGGAAACATTGACTTGAGTCACTTTTAGTGTGTAGATTAAATAATAGTACACAATGAATTCACTTCATGCACAACAAACAACAACAACACAAACACCAATCACTCAGAGTCAGCGTCCAATGCATGCCATCATTACCTGTTCCTTGTTCTCATCTTAAGTTAAGGGGCAGTCTCTCTCGGCTCGGAAAGGAGGATAGCTATAGTAGTCATCATGTTCCACTTCTTTTGGAGGGACTCGACGAGGCAACATTTTCTTGTACTATTCTCCATCCAATCATCATCTGGCTTGAGGGAAATGGATTTAGGGCGAGTCAGGAGGATGGAGCAGGACTCGGAGGAGTGGACTTAAGTTAAATGCACAGAGCTGCAACTCCAATATGGCAATAAAAAGACTAAAAGATGGTGGTGATGGATTTGTTGTGATTCAAAGTTTCGAACCAGAAAGACAGAGACACACACAAATAAAAGTAAAATAAGGAAGAAAGAAAGTAAGAAGTTCAAAGCCTAGTTGTCAGGGAAGTATAGCTTGTCCTCAAACTCTGGTGGTTCAACCAGAAGTAGGTAATCATCTAAGACACTACTTCCATCACCTAAGTCGCTGTCCTCATCTTCCTGTGTTGATTGACGTATTTTGTAATTCGGTGGTATAAAGTGCTGATTCATTTTGATCATGGTTAACCTCTCCACGTTTTTGGGCGAGAGACTGGTCCTTTTCACTGTTACAATGGCACCAGCAGCACTGAAAACATGCTCAGAAGAGACACTTGTGACAGGGCAAGCCAGATAGTTTATCGCCAGCCTGCTGAGCACTGGCCATTGGCCCCTTTTCCCATACCAATAGAGCAATGGGTTTTGATCAATGTAGACCTCTGTTGGGTCATCCAGATAGGCCTGGACCATCCGCTCAATGTTCAGGGGTGCTCCACTTTGCTGGGCCTCTTTTGTCTTTGCATCAGCACTGGACCTAGCAAGCCCTTGCTGTAAATACCAATCCCGTGCCGATTTTACTGGGGCCGATGATCCGGTTCTTGCTGTTGTCGATAGTGTGGATGACCGCTCTGAGCCAAACGCACTGCCCTCAGGCTCTGAAGTTGAACTTGACGCCGGATGCCCTGCTGCAGTACTTGTTGTGGGTTTGAGTAGCGGGCCTTTAATTACCAGCCGTTCATTTTCCAAGTCACTGGCTGCCTCAGCTATCCAAGTTTTGTACTGGGCAACATCCACTTCTGAAAAAGGAATTAATGTCTTAGTGTTCAGTGCCGATTTGTACCGTGGATCCAGAATTGTGGCACAAATGTAATGTTTTTCTGAAACAATGCGAGTTTGCACCCTTGTATTTTCAGCTAAGCGACGGGATAAGCTCTCCACCAACTCATATGCTTCATTTTTTTCCTCCACACCTGTGTACGTTTCAGACACCTCCTTCAGCTGTTGCTCTAGCATGTGCAACAATGGGATAGCTTGGCCCATAGTACAGTCCTCCTTGCTGACCACGTGTAAAGAGCTCGAAAGGAAGTAGCATCTCTGTCAGGTATTTAACTAGGCCCCATTGCTCCATCTGTAGGGTCATGCCTTTAACAAGTCGCATCCCTTATTCTTTGCATGACATAGTCATTGATTGGTCTGTACTGATCAAACAGACGATCAAGCATGTAATAAGTTGAGTTCCAACGTGTTGGCACCTCCTGGATGAGTGCTTTGACTGGCATTCTATGCTCACGTTGAATGATCCTCAGCTGCTTCCGGGCTTTAAAAGAATGGCTGAAATGTGTGCATATTCTTCTGCAGGTGGTCAGTAAGTTGCTGACTCGGGCTTCTTTTTTCAGAAAGTCTTGAACAATAATGTTAATGCAGTGCGCCAAACACAGGACCCTGAAATAGCCACCATCCTGCATGGCCTTAACTATATTACTGCCATTATCCGTGGCAACAAAACCAATGTTAAGCCCTCTTGGGCACAGCCATTCAAAGACCTTGCTGTTAAACTCTTCCAAAATGTTTGCAGCAGTATGAGATTTCTCCATGGCGAACATGGCTGCAGTTGCATGCTTCCGAGTAGCATTAAAAATCTCAGCAGTGTCAACAACACCTGCTTCAGATATCTTTTCTCTAACCCCCACAAAAGAGATCCAGTGTGCAGTGATGCACATGTAATCAGTGGCTTGGCAACTGGTCCACATGTCTGTTGTCAGGTGGATATTGTGAACAGCACTCTGCTGCAAAGCTTGTCCAAGCAATTCCAGCACATCGTGATGTAGTGCTGGAACAGCAACTCTGGCGAAATAGGACCGGCTGGGAACCTTCCATTTTGAGCAGATGGCTGTCACAAATTCAAGGAAACCCACCCCTTCCACAAAAGAAAAAGGGAGAAGGTCCAGCGCTAACATTTTAGCCAGCTTCGCATTGTACAAACGTGCCGTTGGGTGGTTGCGTTCGTACTGCCCCTCCGACCTAAGCATGCTGACAATGGTAGGCTGGATTTTTTTCCTTTCTGGTGCAGCTGATGCAGGTGACTTCTTGAACCCAGTTAGGCTCAACGACGCACTTTTTTTCATTGCAGTACTCTGTTGCCTTGGTGTCTCAGCCTGACTCTTACTACGGTGCCACTGAGATGTTGCTGAGGATGTGGGCGGTACCACTACACTGCTGGGGACAGGGCTACTTTGTGTACCAGAGAAAATGTCTCCCTCTTGTTCACCTTCCACAGCGATCATATCTTCTTCTACTTCTTCATCCCCACCAACAGCAATGGGTGCAGTTTTACTTTTTTGTACGCTAAGTAGGTGCGCCTCCCACTGGATCATGTGGTGATTTTTCAGATGGGTTGTTTGGCCTCCGGTACCATAGTTTGTACCAAGCTTACCCCGACTAACACCATGTCGACAAATTGAGCATATGGCAACGTTGTTCTCCTTACTGCTGACCGAAAAGAAGTCCCAAACTGGGGAGGTGAACTTTCTTGTGCTGCTGAAGGTGCCACTTGCAATGCCGGATGAACTAGAGGGTGTGCCTGGAATTTGACTCTGTGCAGTTACAGTACCACTACCTACTGAGGTGGTGGTTGAGCTGGATGTAGGTCCCTGCCGGGCCTTTGCAAATGCAAATATGGAAGCTGGAGGTCGTGTTGGTGTTACCTGTGTTGGTGGTATCTGTGCCACATCCCTCACAGCAATTTGGGATGGGGTAATAATAATGTCGGTCTCCATCTCCACTGGGGCGGGAGTGATCTTCATGATGACTGGCTCGTCATCATCCTCCTCTTCTACATCTTCCTCCATAACTCTAAAGCTTTCTGGAACCTTCCTTTTCCTTAGCCTTGTCGCGTGGCGTGCCTCACTCTCAGGCTGAGCTGGTGGGTTCCAGGTGGTATCTAGATCATCAGAAGGGGGGCTTGAAGAAGAAGTTGATGGACTAACCCTCCTTTTCCTTGCTGGGGATCTGGAAGACAATGGATCTTCTGAAAGAGTGGCTCTTCTTTGTCTGCAGGAAGCTTGATTTCCTGAACTGCCCCTACTTCGGGAGGAACAACTACTATTGTGGGCTGTTGTTGCGGCTGTTGTTCCAGCTGTTGTTCCGGCTGTTGTTCCGGCTGTTGTTGCCCACTTATCTGCTGAGTTTCCACCTGCGTTGATTGGGTACTACTTTGCGATAATGACATTTCAACATCACTGCTCGTTGGCGTTTGCGCAAGTAGACTGGCTACCTCTGCGACACTCATGGGCTTGGGCCTAGGTTGGTGGGGTGGGCCCGCTGATGCGGAGGTGCTGCTCCCAGCTTGGTCCCCGGACACCGCTGATGCAGGCGTAATTTTTTGTTTCCCAAAAAACATAATGGGCGGCACACCAGTCTTGGTAAGTGGCAGTGCCACTTCCTTCTTCTGTTCCTTCTTCTCACTGGCAACTTTCTTGGTACTGGAGGACCTATTACCTTTCTTTGGGCCATCTTTTTCCGATGTCAGCAGGACGCAGGTGCACAAGTTGCAGAGATGTCTGTGGTCACACGTCACATGACGTCGTGCGCAGCAGGACTGCTGTCTGGCAGTACAACGGGTGATGATGATGACACCTTCTCCTCAGTCTTTTTGTGCACCTAAAAGCAAAGAAGCCAGAAGAACATCAGTGAAATGTTGCATTTGTTGTTGTGGTTCAATTACTACTAGTACAAACAAACAAATATAATATATAACTTAGTGTGTGGTGGTCACACTTGTTAGTGTTATGTTATTACATTTTATAAACTCAGTTTGAGTTATAAAAAAAACATAACAGTGTAGCCATTTGTCAGACTTTGACAACAAGGGCTTTCATGGTATACTGGGTACACTCAGGAAGGATAGGAAAGAAGAAGAACAAAAACAAAAATACAAATGTAATGGAAGTGGAACCTGTTTGGCATTAATTTGCGCATCACGTCATTCAGGGAGCTGCAGCTGGCAAAGGGGATGAAAGCAGTAAGCCAAGAGGAACAAAGGAAAGACATGCAGGCCTATATGGCAAAAGCAGCACACTACTAAACTACCAACACAAAATGGCCACCAGCCACATGGTCACTCACAGTCACAACAAGCAGGAGGCCTGGAAAACAATGAACTCAAGCAGGCCTATATGGCCAGACAAAGGAGGCATGCTAAACAACACAGCTTTAATGCAAAAATGCAAAAACAAAAATCCACAGGACTAAAAAAGGTTGGAAAATTACGCAACAACCACACCACACACACACACATCCAACAAAGGGATTTATTTAACACACACCAAAAAGTGAAATACCCCCAAAAAAACACATTTTGCAATTCAATCCAATGCCATCCATGCCCTAAATGATGTTTAAATTCAACAGACACCACAGAGACAGTTGTTTCATGCACCCATGAGTAGCTCTGGGCCTACTGGATGAAAGGCCTATTGGCAGACTAGGCCACAAGCTTGCAGGCCTATGGCAAAAGCACACTGGCTGGCTCCACAAAATGGCCGCCAGCCACATGGCCAGGCCACCCACAACAGCAAGAAAGGGAAGACAGACAATGCAGGCCTATGGCAAAAGCACACTGCCTGGCTTCAAAATGGCCACCAGCCACATGGCCAGGCCCACAACAACAAGAAAGGGAAGACAGACAATGCAGGCCTATGGCAAAAGCACACCGCCTGGCTTCAAAATGGCCACCAGCCACATGGCCAGGCCCTCAGCAACAAGAAAGGGATGACAGACAATGCAGGCCTATGGCAAAAGCACACTGCCTGGCTTCAAAATGGCCACCAGCCACATGGCCAGGCCCACAACAACAAGAAGCCTAGGCCAAAAGGAACAAAGGAAACACATGCAGGCCTATATGGCAAAAGCAGCACACTTCTAAACTACCACCACAAAATGGCCACCAGCCACATGGTCACTCACAGTCACAACAAGCAGGAGGCCTGGAAAACAATGAACTGAAACAGGCCTATAATGGCCAGGCAAAGGAGGCATGCTAAACAACACAGCTTTAATGCAATAAAATGCAAAAACGAAAATCCACAGGGCTAAACAAGGTGTGCAAGTTACACAACAACCACACACACACACACACACACAACAAAGGCATTTATTTAACACACACCAAAAAAGTGAAATACCCCAAAAATACACATTTTGCAATTCAATCCAATGCCATCCTTGCCCTAAATGATGTTTAAATTCAACACACACCACAGAAACAGTTGTTTCATGCACCCATGACTAGCTCTGGGCCTACTGGCTACCCACAACAAATTTTAAAAAAAATGATGAAAAGTACAACAATTGTAGTTGCAGCAACTGCAATGCCCCAATCAAACAAACAACACCAACTTACTTGTAAAATCCAAAAGTCCTCAAATCCAAAAGTCCTCAAATCCAATGATATATGATGCAGCAGACAGAGTGATCCTTCCAGCTCCCAATCCAAATGAAAAGTGAACAGGACATGGACAAAGCACTGGGAGGAGCCTGCTGAACAGGAACAGGAAGTTGGAGACCCTGGGGCACTTCCTTCCTCTCCCAAAAAAAAGTAAAAAAAGAAAAAGGACTCCTTGCACAAAAAAGTACAGCCAAATGTCAATCTGAGGACTTTTTTTCATCCAAATCATCATTTTCGAGAAGGTTTTATGCTGCTCGAGAGATATTCTTCTCCAGATTGCAAATTTTGCGTGTTCGGCATCGCGAGCTTCACCAAACTTCCGCCGGATGTCCGATGGCCCATCCGAATGACGTGTTCGCGATTGCACACTCTCGTGGGATCACGCGGCCGGCTACCAAAATCTCGTGGCGCACGCGAACGGATAGGAAAACTCATCGGCGAATGCAGGGATCCCGGTAAGTCGCTACCGCGCGCGCAAAAACACATTTTGAAAGCGCGAACAAGGGAAAAACTCCGCTACGCCGCTAGTTCGCGGAGTTTTTGGTAACTCCGCTTTCTACGCAGAGTTGCCAAAAATCCGCAAACTCTGCGAGTGGAGCGGATTTTACCGCCCAGGGTTAGAATCCATCTGAACAGCAGATGTGGGACTGGCAGAATCTGGGCCTTTCACTGCTTACAAATTCCCTGGTCTGGGCGGGTCACTCTCAGGGTCGGACTGGGAACCCAATTTTGTCAGACCAGTCCCCATACATTCATTTGTATTAGCTTTTAAAACATAGCTAATAATGACTTTGGAGTGCACCAGGATACAACAATCTTTGTTGTGGCCCTTCAATGATTCCCTTATTGTCATCCACCAATAGTGCCTCTCATCTCTCCGTAGCCCCTCTCTAACATGTATTTGCTTTATAGTGCCTCTTATACCTGGATAAGGCATCGGAGCACTTTACATCACACACACATAGATAAAGTGTTACATGAGACACAGGGGACTAAGAGGTGCAGGCATTTTTAAGAGTGCTTGAGCTGGAGAAGCACAAACTCAGGCTTCAAAACTTAACACAGTGGTTAGGGTTGGTTTTACTAATAAGACTTAATTTCTTCCCAAACAAACCAATTGCAAGCAACATTAGGATAATGAAAGACTGAGGAATAAACATAAGTTTCTAACATGTACCATACAGTTTGCATGCAGCTCTTTGAAGGCAGTTCATAGCTCACTGAGCTAGATTACAATTGCAATTTATGACCTGCACAATAACAAAAGGATCTCTGTGACAAAAGCAGTAACCCACTGAGCTATGCACGTAAAACTCTGCATGATAGTGATACGCGTGTTTTGCAGCAGGAATGTTAACCCTCCGCACTACCTTAGATGAGTCAAAACTGCCACTAAACAAACTCCAATCCCTCTCCAGCAGGATTATTAATCACCAGAAATATATTGACACATTTATTGTGGCTGAAAACTGATAACATATTTCAAAGCACAGGGAGGCTGGAAATGAAAGTGAATGCTGAGTGGAACATCCTGGCCTGCTGATTTTGTTACTGGGGCCGATACCGCGCCACTGCTGCAAAACCGCTTCCCCCAGTAACAAAACTGCCCCCCCCTCACCTTTCCAGCCTCCCGGGAAACGCCCGATGCCCAGTAGGGCCAGTCCGGCCCAGGTCTCTCTCCCCTTCTCAGGCCCAGATGCATGACACCAGGCAGGCTCCATGGCACCACCACTGCCAGAGCCTTACAAGGATTTTACAAGTCTGTAACAAATTCACCTGATAAAGTCCTGGTAACTATACTACGTTCGGAAGTGCTGTTCTCCTATTTTGGATATAGCTGTGACCTCAGATATTTATAATATATCAAAATAAAAAAGCTTAAAGTACATCTGCACTGCCACCTCTGTTCTTACTGCTGTTGCTTTTTTCAATGCACTCTACATACCTTTGATAAAGAAGAATTATCAGCCATGACATGACAAATATTTTAATATCACTGGAGAGGAACTCCTAGAGACGTGAGAAAGTCTTGCTTGAAATGCTTTTTTCAATGAGTTGCATTTCACAGAAGTCCCTCTGCGATCCCCTCCCATTCTGAACAACAGACAACACAGTTGACCACCTGTTCACTGCCAGAGTGTGCAGAGAAGGTGGCTTAGAGTATATAGTTGCTTCTAAAGTAAGACTCACAGCAGAAGAGGCCAGTCCTTTAGATTCAGAAGCTAAAGGTAAACAGAGCTACCAACCCTGGGCCTTATTTATGAGAAGTGTTGCATCGCTGCGACAAAGCAGCAATGCAACACTTCTCAGTGCGCCCTCCTTGCGACACGATCGATGCGTCATATTTACTGTATGACGCATCATGTCGCAAGGAATGACAGATACGTCAGTATTACTGACGCTTCTGTCGACGCAAAACTGACGCATTGCTGGAGTTGTGTCGGAAGCTTGACGCAACTCCAGCAATGCAGAGGGGAGGGCTATGATTATAGCACTGCGTCACCCTTACGCCTGCTATGAGGCAGGCGTAACAATTTGACGCAAAGGCTTTGATGCGGGGAAACGCCCACCCTGCATACATTATACCTGGTGCAGGTATAATGTAGCGCAGGGGTTTACAAAGTGACGACATGTGGTGCATTATTTACACCGCCACAGTGTCACAAAAAGTGATGCAACAGTGGAGTAAATGTGACGCAAGGGCTCATAAATAAGCCCCCCTGTTTTCTTTTATATAAAGCACGCTGCTCCTGCTTTTTGTGAAGCCAGGGGTCGCAAGAACAGTACCTGGGGTCGCAAAGGGCAACCCAGGGGTCGCACCTGCAACCACTTGCGACTCCTAAATGACGTCCATGGAAACAGAGTATCACAAAGGCTGCGATTTAGGATTTCAAAGCACTGATTGGTGTGTGACTTGGTCGCACTTACTCCTGATTAGCTCTTGATTTTCCAGGAGAAATTAACACCTACTCATGGATAATAAATTGGGATGTGCTCTGTTTTTATTATGCAAACATAGGTTCATGTAGTTCCTGATTATTGGCCTATCTATGGGTTGAGTTTTACAATTTTCTTAAATCTACGCACTCACATAGTTTTTCTTGAAAAACCACCAATATTTCCTTGTGAGTGACAATATTTCTTTACGTGCCCTGGAATGGATGTTTCCTTTTTTTATAAGTTAATTTTAACACACTTTACCTCATGACTGAACCTGCATGGATGTTGGCAATCTTTTTATCTTTCACTAATTTGGAAAAACGCAGGCAGAAAATCTGCGAACTGCAGGTGTTAATTTTCATTTTTGAGATAATTACATAAAGTTTGTGAGAGAAAACCTTTGCAGCTTTGCACACTCCTATTTAGTAGTGCCTTTAGGGCTGCACCAGGCAGAACAACACCTGACTGGCTTGGCCCCACTTCCCCCCAGTCATCATTGTCTTTGTGAGTTTGTAGCCTGCCTGAGTATCCCTGGAAGCAATGCATGCACTCATGTCACATCCCTTTGATACTAAAAACTACCTCTGTTCACTGCCACTGTGAATTGTGTTACTGTATTTTGTCTTTCGCTATACTTATGCGCTACTGCGCCTGACAGGGCCCTGGAGCAGTCCTTATACCGCATGCTGGTGCTGCCCAGAACATGTGAAGAAAGACACAACAAATAACAACTGCTTGTTAAAACAGCAGCACCTAAAGTTGCATGGACTGAAGGCATCAAGGGATTATGTGGGGAACCTCTGCTCTCCCCTGGGTACACCATTACCTTGCACTATCATCCTTATCCCTAGTCATTCTTGCCTGTCCGGCCACTGCATCTGTGGAGCATGAACTGGTGGGGCCAAAACGTTATGTTCTCTCTTGAAATTTAGGGTGAAGCCTTCAGAAGTGGATGTCCACCTTTAGCGGCTGTGACTACAACATGGTCACCGGTGGATACTCTGCAGCGTCGCCAGTACTGGCCGCTATAAGAGCTGCCTGAGTGTTATAGAGGTGATTAGGCAAGGCTATAACTGTCTGCCCCTCTAATTCTTTCGTCAGGGAATGGCGATCAACACTGAGTGCTTTCGATTGGAGCTAGCAAAGAGTACATTCCATTGGATTTCAACTTCCTCACCAGGAGTTTGATGTGGAGCACCTGACCTTTACTGGTACATCACTAGGATAGATGCAATCTAAGGGCCTGATTCCGAGTTTGGCAGACGGGTTACTCCATCACAAACGTGACGGATATCCCATCCCCCATATTACGAGTTCGAATTGGATATAGTGGAACTCGTAGTACGGCGGACAGGATATCCGTCACGTTTCTGATGGAGTAACCCGTCCGCCAAACTCGGAATCAGGCCCTAAGTGTGTTGTGCTTTGGCGCTCCCTCCGAGAGGAGCCAAAGCCTTGTTAGCCATCTGTGGGGTGGTCCGTGACAGTGGTTTGCAAGGCAGGGCGAAAAGGTTTGGACAATTGCAGACACTGCGATTGTGAGTCCTCTGAATCTGGTGGGCAAAGGCCCCAGCAATTGGCCTTGGTAATGAAAGCCATGAGTTTGGAATAAGTTTATTATTTATTCTTAGTTTTTTTTAAAGGGTTTGCAATGCATTTATTGATGATCATCTTCTGACATATGGAATCACTAGTATGAAGTTAGTTGTCAAAAACCTACTGGGCTCTAACTCTCACATACTATGTAATCAAGGCCGGTTGTGCATCTATGGAATGTTCCAATTGTATTGTATTGTACTGTAATGCAACATTTATATAGCACTTACTACTACTATGTGTGGCACTGAAGTGCTTGTCTACATGGGTAGCACACTACAACATGTAGGTGTGTGGTTGCAAGTCTGTTGTCTTTGTTTTGTCCGTAAGTGGGAAGTGTTTCCATCCAGTGAGTGATGACCACTGAGGTGTTGTAATTGTGTTGTATGATGCAGTGCTTAGCAGTGTGATGGATGAAGAAGAGTGAGAGAGAAGCACACAGTTTATGGTTTTCAGTAATCAGGGAGTGTTGAGTACCTGTGCCTATCAATTTATGGTTATGTCTCTGGGATGCCCATTCTGAAATATTTTGTTTAAAGTTTATGGCCCATTGGTTGAACAGCGAAATAGTGGAGACATCTGCTAGGAAAGACTCTGTTAATATCATCCCTTATCTGATTGCCATTATGAGATATTAAGAAGCGGTCATACTATGTAGCTTGTTGGGACCTGCTGTGGTGGACTAAATTAAAGTTGTTCTGTTGGCTAGCAAAATGTGGCAGATCGCACCAGTTAACCCACGCCTCTTCAGTTGGTAATAGGTGGGTAATGGCTGTGTACTGGTACACTACTCAGCGATGGACATGACCCAAAGCAGTTTTGACTTATGTGAGTGTAAGTGTGTGAAACAGTTTAAAGCAATTATCATGCAGCATGTATGGACTACAATTGAATGCCCGACCTCTGAGTGTTATGGTATTAGTGCAGGCAAGGTGGGTTATATATTGTACTATAATTGCATTTATATAGTACTTACTACCCTTCTCGAGGCATTAAAATGCTTTATTTTGGGGAAGCACGATGCTCTGGAAATCAAGGTATGTGTTTTTTTTGGTAATTGTGGTTGCCTATTTGGATTAGTCTTGTGCTCTAAGGAAACCCATCAATGCATTTACTCCGGTTTCTATGTCCAAGATTAAATTAATAGGAAGTCGGTGTGATCTTTAGCGGTAGAGGGAGTATGGGGTAGAGGGAGTATGGGGCATCAGGTGAATGGTTGGTCGTATTAATGGATAGTAAAAGGAGATTTATTATTGTTAGGCTGCAGTACTATGGGCCTGATTCACAGAACTAACTTACGTCAAAATCCTAAACTTACAACAATTTTGGTATTCACACAATGAACTTACACATTTGGGTATTCACAGATTGAACTTACACATATGGGTATTCACAGAATGAACTTACACATATGGGTATTCACAGAATGAACTTACACATATGGGTATTCACAGAATGAACTTACACATCCTAACTTTATGTCCGCACTCGGGCCGGAATTTCCGGCCCAGTGGCGGAGATTCCGGCACAATGGCGGAATCTCCGCCTCCGGCCCGGAATCTCCGCCTCCGGCCCGGAATTTCCGCTCCCGGGCCGGAATATCCGCATATCGGCCGTTTGAGCATTACCTCAATGCCATACACCTGTCCAGCTACCTACCATCCCCCATGATGAATCATCTAACACACTGCAGCCAATCCCAGCCCTGCTGCACATATGAAAACAGAGCAGACACAGAGAAACACTTTCAACATGTCACTGAATGTATTTGTTGCTCTGCCCCTTGCCATGCAGCAAGAAGACTTGAGGAGGAGGAGGAGGAGAGAGAGGATCTTCAGACAGAGGATCAACATATTTGGGATGTCCACTCAAGAAGTAAGGGCCAGATACCGCTTCCCTCCAGAAGTCATCTTGGAGATGGTATGTGATTGGGAGGAGGAACTTGACTCGCCTACATGCTGCTCCCATGCCATCCCAGCCTATCTGAAGGTCCTTTCTGCCCTCCATTTTTTCGCTACGGGGTCATTCCAAAGGGTCTCCAGTGATGTTGTGGGCATCTCCCAGGCTAGCCAGTCCCGGTGCCTGCATCAGGTACTGCGCTGCATCAATTCTAGAGCCCACCTTCACATACGAATGCCCCATACACTGGCCAGCAGACAAAGGGCAGCTAGGGAATTCTTTGGCATCTCCGGCTTCCCACATGTGCTGGGTGCAATTGACTGTACCCATGTGGCCCTTCAGCCACCCCGCCACATTGCACACATATACTGCAACAGACACCGATGGTATTCCATCAATGTGCAGGCTGTCTGTGATGCCAGTGGGAGATTCTCAGATGTGCATGATGCGTTTCCAGGCAGTACCCATGACAGCTTCGTATTCCGTATGTCACCTCTTGCCCGGCGGTTGGCTGCAGGAGAATATGGCAACATGTGGTTACTGGGTAAGTACCAAGTACTAAAAAAGAGTGATGTGTGCTTATGAAAGGGCTCAGTTACAATACCCTTGCGCTGCCAGTTCGTCACTGTATCACATATGAAAAGTGACGCACTGGTGACACAAGGGGCCTGTCAAGAAGCCCAGTAATGAATGAATGCCACCTTATATCAACAACCATTCTACAATAAGAATCACCAAGCCACATACACGGTCACAACAGACACTGCATGTACTAAGTAAAGATCATGTTCTGTTCAAATTTCATTTGGAAATGTAACCTATTGCCCTATCTTCCCTCCTTAGGCGATGCTGGCTATGCACTCTCCCCTCAACTCCTCACACCGTACAGACATCCAACCACTGTACCTCAGCGTAGGTACAATCGGGCACACATACGAACTCGAGCCATCATAGAGCGCACTTTTGGTCTGTTGAAGTCGCGTTTCAGATGTCTCAGCCGTACAGGGGGTGTGCTGACGTACTCCCCTGAAGTTGTGTGCAAGATCATTATGGCCTGCTGTGTGTTGCACAATATTGCTTTAACACATGGCTTACAGATACCTCTTGAACCTCGGCTAGCTCTGACCCGGCCAACCGGGCCATTGCACATAACCGAGGTCAGGGTATGCAAGTCTGTGATCAGCTGGTTGCCACGTTTTTCACATGAGCAACCTGATGTGTCATGGACAAAATGTAGTTTGCTGTCTGTTGTCAATGATGAAAAATGGATATTTACCACTCTGTCCAAAAAATCCATCCTGAGACAACCTTGCAAACCACACTAACTGTATGTCAGCCACAACTGGTGACATGAGTCAAAAGATTGACCGTGCTTCAGGTCATGTGCCAATGTCAGCAATCAGTGTAGTGGATTTCCCAAGGAGTCTATTGACTCTGAGGATGAGATGTACATGTTCTGAGAGACCCTCCTGTACCTTTTGACAATGGGAGTCTGTATGTAAAAAGTGCATGACTATAGGATTTCTGATAGTTGTCCCCCAAATGATTAGCATACACCAATTATGTTTGTCCCACAACGTGATTGATGATATTGTAGCTGAATATGCCACTATGTGTCTGGGTAGTACAGCACTGCTACCCCCTAATACACTGTAACACAACAGACAACTCTTGTGTTGATCACTAAATATGGACTACATGTACCATAATGCAAAGCATTTGAGAAGTAAACTGGGGTGTGATGTTGTGCCAGCCCCCTCCCCCTTGTCCCAGCCCAAATCTCATTACATGGTCTGTTCTCCTTTTGTTTCATGTGTAAGAATTAATCTTACACAGTAATCAAATTTTTATCTGCGACAGAATAATAGGATGGCAGTGGATTTGTTCTGTGGTTGTGGATGCCTCAGAAGGAACACAAAATGGCTGACAACTACTTCCTGTGATGTATTTCCTGTCTCCCACTTCCTGTATGTGATTTCCTAAATTAAAATTGGGTTCTGGGTAGTTTTCGGAGTTTACGGCCCGAAAGCGCAATTTCCGCATGCGCAGCGTACGCTACGCATGCGCAGCGTAATCTGCGATAGCATAGCGTACTTTGCGCATGCGCAGAGTACTTTGCGATTGCGTTGCGTACTCTGCGCATGCGCAGAGTACTTTGCAATAGCGTTGCGTACTCTGCGCATGCGCAGAGTACACTGCGCATGAGGAAAGTCCGTTTTCGGGCCGTAAACTCCGAAATTTGACCAGAAGCCTAATTTTTATATAGGAAATCACATACAGGAAGTGGGGGACAGGAAATACATCACAGGAAGTTGATGACAGACATTTAGTGTTCATTCTGAGTCATCCTCTCTCACCGATAAGATCCTGTGACATCCTGCTGCTCTCATCAACCTCATTTCCCCCAAAATGGCTGAGGGTTATGAAGAGAAAGCACCCCTTTCAGTGAAAGGGAATTGGACATGCTATCTGAGGGGTGATAGAGAAATATCCTCAGCTATATGGGGGCCAGAGGAACAGCTGAGCAATGCAGCGCGGACCAGATTGTGGGCCAGAATTGGTGAGCGCTGCAGTACAGTGGGTGTGCACACCAGGAACGCGAGGGCATGCCGCAAGTGCTCGGAGGACCTGAAACGCTGGGCCCGGATCAAGGCTGAAGAGCTACTGGGCCAGTCTTCCCAGCACCATGTGCATCGTCCTCGCCTCTCGCCACTGTACAGGAGGGTCCTGCGTGCAGCTCTTCCGACCCTCCATGCTCAGCTGGAGGAGCAAGAGCAGCAGAGACATGGTAAGTGCATTATAGGCTAAATGTGTCTGGAAGTATGATGCAAGTGCAGACAGAGCTGTACCATTCTGAGTCCCATGCCTCCAGTCTCCTAATCTGTGTGTATGCAGCACTCATCATGCAGCAAAAAGCTCAATGTAGCCCATTTGCTGGACTGGGCTGAGTGCATCCTGGGACTTGTGGTGTCATCATGACAAATGGGGATTTGAGACACACATTTGGATTACTGATGAAAGTTCCACTGCCAGCACCACTAACTGTGAAACAAGGGAATCATGACTGATGTGTGCATTGGATGATGTATGTTACAGACACTGTCCAGTGTGTGTTTGTGAGGCCAATGGGAATTGTATGCTGTGACTTACATTGCTTTTGCTGAGTTTGGGTTCTGATAGAGACAGATCATCATGTGCCATTGAGTCAAGACAGATTTTGAGAGCCTTGCCACACTCATAAGTGTTGCAAATCTAGACAAGTGTGTCCACAGACACACGTCGTACTCCCAGGAGCTTGAATGCCATTTCCCATGTACAGGTCGCTGTAACAACGAGCCACTACTGTTCATCAGTGCACAGCACTACCTGCTCAACCTCCAAAGGCAATATGTGGCAGTGGATTGTCAGCTTGTGAGAGAGGATATCATAAGCTCAGACTCACAACTTAACAAACATATTTGGCCAGACCCTAAATGGATGTGTTACCCCCAATCGGCCTTAGTGTTGTCCCATCCAATACTACACAGCAGATAACATATGTCCAGACGTGAAAGTGCAGACACTCCATATCACAGGCTTTTTCCAATTTCATCTGGACTTTCTCTGAGCTCCTTTAGTGGACAGTGTTGTAGAACCTGCACATGTCGCAGTGACAGGACACACAGGTCACAACAATGCCCTGTGTCAAACAACTGAGGGTTGGCAGTACAGACGTGCTAACCACCAATGATCTTGTGAGGTGTCCATGTCAGACTCAAATCAGGAGATGACAGTGAACATGCACGTAATTTAAGTTTGTAAACACACACAACTCGATAGTGTGATCAGAGGAGAACAAAGTCTGACCTTGGCTCATCTTGATAAGTGTTTGAAGTTGAAGTTGATTATATTGTACAGTTAATTAACACCTTTACAATCATGCATTACATTATTTGGCATTTTCTATGACTTAAAACAGATCAGTATTAAAACAACATAAAATGTCAATAATATGTGGCCCACAAGTGATGTAAAACAGCTGAAAAAGAAAATTAGAAAGTGAAGTGCAGAGTGCAAGGCAGCAGTTGTTGCCTCTGCTTGATTCTTGTTAAAGTCAATAGTGTTCTACTTGTCTAACGGCAAAAAATGAATACTGGTCACTTGCTTGCTGAGGTTTTACTGTGTAGTAAAGCGATGTACACGTAGGGCCATGGGGTGCTTGGGGGAGCTGAGAGCTGGGCGGCTATGGCTGTGAACTTGCTATGGAGAGAGACAAGGGAGCAGTGCATGCTTTAAAAGGCAGCGTAGGTTGCCTGGCTACGTTGGTCTAGTGCCAGGCAGCGAGTTAGAGTGGAGGGGCGGAGATGGATAAGTTGCTTCGTGCAGATAGAAAGTGGAAAGTGCTAGGCATCTGCAATGTGTTGTTGAGGGACGTCAGTTTTCAGCCTAACTAGCAGCAGAGTAAAGTGCTGAGTGCTGGATCAGTGCTGAGAATACTGTATTCCAGATATGTCACAGTAGGGTAGGAAACAGTGCGTTAATTGGAGATTGTTGGATAATAAATGCTATGATATATACAAGGACTTACAGTAGGATAATGGGACTTTGGGTGTTGGAGGAGGGTGATTTGAGCATCATAAAAGGGAGTTGAAGAGGGCTTTCTGCCTGGTGCAAAACCCTGAAAGTGCATGGTGTGCCAGTCTTTGACATTAATCAAGGTTCCCATCTGCTGCGCCTGCTCAGTTCTTTAAGATGCGTGAAGTACCAATCTTGACATGCTAATATTCCCGTATAGGGCAGCAGCACAGGCAGTGACTAATAAGAATTCCTTCAAAGAACCATAGTCCGTTCAGCTGTAGTGCAGTCTGCTAACTGGATGGCCTGCCTTTTTATGGTAGTTACTGCATCGGATAGGTATCTTACCAGCCGGCAGGTTAGTTGAACATCCTCGCCAGAAAAGGATGCTAACACTGCTTGTCTGCAAGTTCTAATGGATGTCGTATTGAAGAGGGGTCTTAGCAAGATCCGTCATTCCCTTTTAGGGCCTTGCAAATAGTCAGCAGGTGCACTATATCCTCCTTCCCCTCTCCGCAGAGTCTGCAGATTGCTGGAATCTGTGGGCGTAGCCAGGGCGGCATGTGATATGCAGATGGTAGTATGACTAGGCGGAATCCCAGGAATTTCTCATTTGTTGCACTGGAAAAGCTGGTAAGAAGATAGGCTTGCGGTGCTGCCTTGCTGTTAGTCTGCAAGGTGACCCAGCCATGAGCGCGCTCTGTCAGGGCAGCTTTGTCCTGTATGAGTGATTCTTTTGTGATCACATCATTTACTTTATTTTTTAAGCTGAGGATGGTCGCTGGTAGCTACCAAAGTTCCTGCAGTCCCAGTTGATTAAGTGAGTTGTCCAAGTAGCGTTGGGCTGGACATGCCACCTTACTGTTCAGGTCTTCACACAGATGCATGTTTAGTGTGTCAGGTGGACCCCTTTTGAATTTGATCCAACTTTTGATGAACGGCCCTTTGCTGGCAAGCTCTTGCCTTTGTATCCCGAGCTCCAGACTACATTGTGTGGGGGATGTGTATCCTGGTAGGCCAAAATTGCATTTGAATTGCTCTTGTTATTGTACGATCCAGATTTTCAGTTTCTCTCCCTCGCATAGCTTCGCTTACATAACTGATTGGTGGTATAAGTTTTGCCTGATTCACTTTGCTTAAGGGGAGAAGATTTGGACCAGAGATATTAATCTTGAGGTCTCTTAGTGCCACAGCGGTCGTTACGCTTGATATGTGTCTTAACCTGATGTGTACACCAACTACATAATGATTTGTCTCACATTTCAGTGGACTCAGCTGGCCAAGAGGACCGGGTTCGGAGCAGGACATCTGTGGTGCGCCGGCGGCTACGACCTCTTTCCAGTACTGAGGAAGAGGACGATGAGGCGGGACCCTCAACATCAGCAGGCATGGGGATTGCGCCCACCCGGACTGACCATGAGGACAACTCTGGTGCCACAGACCGGGTGGAGGCTGAGGACAGTGAAGGGGGTGATGAACTGGACACCTCTGGCCAGGCTGGGGTGGAGAGCCACTCACCCACGGACCATGCCGAACATATTTATTCCGAGGTGTCCACAGGGCAGGCCACTATGCAACCTGGTCCTGCCTTCAGCCCCTCCCTAACTCCTGAGGCCCCCATTCGATGGGGGCCTCCAGCTGCATCCTCTGCAATCTGTCCCCCTCATCATAGCTGCCAGGTCGACACCCACATTGACTCCGAACCTGAGGCACCACACCCCCACGTGCGACCCAAAACCCTCCCTCTGTTGTTCCGTCTGCGGCTGTACCAGAGGACTTGATATGGGCATGTGAGGGTCAGCCAGACATGTCCTCTCGCATCTTGCTGCAACTGTGTCTAGAGGTGCGCATGATGCGAGAGGAAATTGTACGCGCTCTGGCCACCCTCACTGCCGGTTTCACTTCCCTGAGTGCAGTCATGTCTTCTGTTGTGTCCCAACTCCCTCCCACACCACCGTCAATGTCTCCCCTGTCCGTTGCCCCACACTCTTTCCCCCAAACTCCTCATGTATCCCGACCCCGTGTGGTGCCTGTCCATGCACCGGCCAGCCAGGAGCAGGCATGTGATTCACAGGATCTGGACATTGTGGTCCTAGAGGATGACCAGAAGGACAATTGAACAGTTTGACAGACACTCTGTTTTTGGACAATGATTTACTTTTCCCCTTGTAAATAGACTGGTTTCCTGACGCTCCCTGACGTGTTATATTTATGTTGCTCCACCCCAATCCAAGTTCCCTTCTCCTTCTGCAGTAAGGACATCATTTGTTTTCCTTTCTCCCTTCCAGACGGACTGTTGTTTTATTTCTATCCTTACATATTTGTCCTTTAAACACTTATTTTTATTCATACATTGTCTATCTTGTTTTGCTTCATCGTGAATGTCTTGTACAAAAAATGCCAAGGTATTTGGGTACTCATCTGCTCTGCACATGAGGGCTTGCTGCAATGATAGGGTTCAACTTGCAGATGTGTCACACACACACACATACATCCTCTCATCTCTACGCCAACTCACTTGGTGAACATTAGTCTATCAGGACATGATACACAACAGAGATTTTACTTGGGATCTGATATTTTTTTATTTAAACATATTCACACTGGACAACAAGTTCCTGGGATGTGGTCACTGGGGATTGTGCTTTTGACTTCGCAATTTCCGGGGTGATGATCGCTGTGAGGGATTAAGTCTGGGTTGACGCCGAGGTGCAGGTTGGTCTCCGGCATGTGCCTGTACAGGGTGAAGTCCATGTGCAGGGGCGGATTGTGTCTGTACACTTGGTGTATGTGCATGGACAGGGTGTTGTTGTGCAGGTGGTGGTAGTGCCTGTTCAGGGGGTGGTGGTGGATTTGCATGTGGGGGGGCTGGATGGGGGCGGTGGTGGATGTGTACCCATGCTGTGGTTCTGTGCAGTTTGTGGAACAGGTGTGTGGGTGTGATGTGCTGTAGGCATATGTGATGGCTCCCTCCCTGCATTGCCCGTGAAGGTAGACTTTGGAACACTGCCATCATGCCGTCCATCTTCTTCATGGCCAAGGAATGGTGTCTTACACTCTCTTCCCTTTGGAAAGATATCATGTCTCTGATATTCCTGGACATGTCTTGCAAGGTTCTATCCAACCTATCCAAAACATGGGTCTGTCGGTCCACCACCTGAGGGAATTGGCGCAGGGCCTCAGACATGTCTGACAGGGTGGCCCCTATGGCACGTATGTCCTGCCTCACATCTGCCTGCTGTTGGAAGAAGTCCTGCTGCCACTGGCCACCACGGACATGTGCAGGCCCTCCATGCAGGGCCCGGCCATGGATGAGTCCACCAGGTCCAAGAGCAGGGGGATGTTGGCATGTGGAAGCCTGTGGACAGGTGAATGGTGCCCAGGGGATGCCTGCACCACAGCAGGGTTGGTACGTCCCTCAGATGGTGAGGATAATGCCTGGGATACACTGTCTGGGGAGGAGTGTGTAGGGTAACCACCATGTCTGTCCCGGATGTGAGGGCTGTGAGGGAGTGAGGTCTGTGTTGGGGTGGGGCTGAACTGTGGCTGGTTATCTCTATGCTGGGGACAGGCAACCTTTTTCATTGCATGAGGCTGACACACTTTGCTGGGGGAGGGTGTGAGACCTTGCTAAATGTGGGCGATCGGTGCAAATTTCTGTCCATGGCATCAGATTCTCCATCCCCTGAGTGGATGCGCAGACACTCACTATTGTCCGATACTTCATCCTCCTCAGGTAGTTCCTCCTCCTCCTCCTCCTCTTGCACATGACTTGCAGCTGACATCACTGCCTGGAGGAGCAGTGGATTCTCACCTCTAATTGCCCGTCGCCCAACACTGGTGGAAGGTCCTTCCTCCTCATCGTCATCATCACCTGGAACACAGAGGTAGCAACAGGATAAGTAATTGACCGAGTATGAGATATCGTGAAACACAAGGGATGGTTCTACTGTACTTTGCATCGACAGATGATGCACATGTGACCTGGTTTTGGTACCCCTACAAGTGACAGCTCAAACAATGGCACTGAGGTGTGAAACATAGATGTACACTCAAAAAGCACACTTACCAGCTCCATCCACAACTTTGTGTCCTTTTCTGCTCCCCCTGTTGTAGGTTTTGTTGACAAAGTGGTCCCCGATCCAGCAGCTGTAGTGGGAAGTGACACCAATGTCAATCATCTGCATTACCAATTTACAAAGAGGCACATGTGACACTTATGATATGGATGGAACTTTGTTAACAACAACTGCAGGTTATCTGCAGAAGGGGATTTTCATCTTTGTCATGGTTTACATAGGGTAACACTTCACACCACATTTACCTGATGTACATGTGCGAGCGGGTTTCACTGCTGCAGCCAGGATGTCATGCATTCCCCGGGATGATGTTGTACGCTGCACTAGCGTCATTCTCTCCAAAGCTGTGTTGAGACATACATATCCATATTTCAGTACACCAGATAATAGCTATGAGCTAACATGTATATGTCATTGTCAATGACCACTGATGGATATTCCTGGACAATGTGCAGCATGTTTACCTCATGGACTTTACATGTGTGCCCCTGCTGACATGCAGCAGTTGCCAGCTGTTACATGCACACAGCACTGACATCAATGAGATGACACATCAACAGACAAACGTATATGAGAAGGTTACTGATATAGGAAGGGAGGGGAAAATGATCGGGACGCCAGCATATTGCAATGCTTACACCTTCACCGTTAAGACTAATATGTCTCATGAGTATGATGTTGTGTGTTGACAAGTTGAAAGGAGTGTACATCCACAGGCTGAGCAGTTTCACATTTGCACATCAGTTCAAACATTGCATAGCAGAGTTCATATGTGAGATGTGCAATAATCACGTACATTTTGTGTGTCATTTGTGCTTCCCTACCAATGGATTCACAAAGCTCATTTTGGCTTGAGAGATTACACATTTGTTATGTCCAGCATTTGAGTGTCATCTGTTCCCATTATCCATTTCCTACATCATGGTTGAACTAAGCTGACAACGGATGATGTTTTGTACAGCAGACATCCTTACCTCACATAGCATACACTCAATTATATAGGTGGACACAGTAGAAGAGGAGGCAAGCAGAGTGCAACAATTGATTAGGATAACACATTGTGGTTAAGTTGTGAATCTTTCATGGTTGACGCCTACACTGGATTTGGTTTTGGCCTTTCAGCCACGAGATCTTGGACTGTGACTTCCTGATGATTCACCTTGGCAGCCCATACATCCATCACAAATGTACAGGACTGGCATCATTGCAAGCATCATCCACACCAATTTCAAAATGTTTTTGTCCTTTGGAATTCTGCTACGGAGTTATCATATCATTGATTTACAATCCAGTTGTGTCTAGTACACTTCATGTGACACTATATACTATTTTTATGTCCATTCTACACTCACTTGTCATATGTTTTGTGACATCCTTTCACTAGCCACCATGGTGTGACCTGGTATATGTTTCAATGCCATATGGAGGCATATTGTGATGCAGGAAAACAGTTATGTGATACACATACAACATACAGCAGATATTAGAGGCACATTCATGGGCATGGGCATTCAGGTTCATTGTTCCTGAGTTTCCTTACCATGGCCCCGCACCTGCCTAGTGTGTGGTCCCCGACCAGATGTCACAGGCAACCTTGTAGCAGAAGTCAATGTGTGTCTTGGACTCTGGGAGGACATCATTGGACCTACAATGCTAAGTGTGTTTGCAACTTTACATACCGGCTGCCACATGTGAAGCACTCAATTTGAGGCACAAAGGATGAGCACAAGCAGTGTGGGCACTACCGTTGCAGACGTGTCTACCACAAATTATGATGAGTGATCCCATATTCAACTTATTATGGCCCCACTGCCTAGTAGCAACGTCTATCAAATTGACACAACAGTTCCTGGCGTAAGGTCCACAATCATGTTTTGTTAATGGACCAGAAGACATACCCTACAAATTATGACATCTATGACCAGCTGGTTGGACTTGACAGATTCATGTATGGAAAAGGAACTTTGTAAGTTGGACAGAGGACGCATACTCTATTACTGGTTTATGAATCTCACTTCTTGTTCATCATTGTCATATTTGTTCTCATTGGATTTGTTGAAATTTGGTCTACTAATATTTTTGCAATTTAGAGGTGGATACATTCGGAGTTGGTCTGGCACTCAATTCCACAGTCGAGTTCCCAGTCCTGGAGCAGTTGGTGGAATACATGTAATGTTCATAACACACAATGACATAAAGAGCCTAGATATGTTATAATTTTTATTTTGCTATTCCCAGATCTATTTCGCTGAAGGTAAATGTCCTTTGAGGATTCCTATAGTTGTAAGGCTAGTTTTACCTCTCCAGTTGCCTTTGAGATGCAGACCACCATGGTCACTCCTAGGAGACTCATCCCTCCTGGCTGGCCCCTGACCCACTGGTTCTTCCACTGGGGACTCTCTCCCCTCTCACCCCTCAATCTGGACTTCTGAACCCTTCACTTAGGAGTGGCTCTGCCAGACACCAGAACTGATGGAGGCCTGATTACAGACACTCCACGTTCTCCTGACACTAGGAGATCCCCCTCAAATGGACTACTAGTACAGCTTAGGCTCCCTACCTGGTGTTCCCTTAAGGAACCATCCAGGCCCTGAGACTGAGGTTGGGCACTATCGGGACGCATCCCAGTCTCACTCCCTCTCCTCGAAGACAGGACGTGAGGCCCTACAACCCTCCCACTACAACGGGACCTAGCTGGGCTACTCTGAACCTCTTCCACCACTCTGGGCTGGAAGATACCTGAGCCACTCCTCTTAGGGTCACTCCCCAATGCCTCTTCAGAACCTCTAGTAACCACCCAGAGGTCTGCCTCCTGTGCAAGCTCCCTGGGATCAGAGAACTCACACTCCAACAGGTGTTGGCTCAACCCCAGAAAACAATTACTGAACATGTGCTCTCTGACAACCAGATTGAACAGCCCTTCACAATCATTTGCCGTGCTACCCATCACCCAATCCTCCAGTGCATCACAACACACATCCACAAACTCCCCCAAGACTGGTGAGATAGTTTTCTACTGCCCCTGAACCTCAACCTGTACCCTCTTCCTGGGAACTAGGCACCATACTCTGGGATCTGGGAGTGGGACTTCCTGCTCTGGACTCCATATTGCTGCCACCACTGGACCCCACCCTCACTGGTGAATCCAGACAACTAAAATTGTACTCAGGGATAATCTACCCTCCAGAGCTAGTTTCTCCCTGACGAAGGCCCTCTCTGCCTCCGCCATCCTCTCCTGCGCTAAGACCCTCTCAGTGTCTAGCTTTTTCTCTTCAAGGCCCAACGCCTTGAGACTCAACTCCTGGGCCAACAAGGCCTTTTCCTCCTCTAAGGCTAACTTCCTATTCTCCAACTCCAATTTCTGAGCCTCCATGTTCTCATGGCTCTCCTTCTGGAGCTTCTCTAAAGCCAGCTGATGCTCCCCTTCTTCCCTCCTATCCACCCACTCCTCTGGGGACAGAGGAAGGGATGTGGCACTCCCCTGGCACCGGACCCAGCAAGGGACTCCCTATCTATGGGGTCCTCACTCTCTACTGGCGTCCCTGCCCTGTCATTTTCTTCCTCCTCTTCAGACTCTTCAGGCCCTATCTCAAAACCACCACTTTGGTATGCAGAGGGATAATCAGACAGGTCCCCGCCACACGCTAAGGGTTCTCCCCTAAGGAGTGCTTCATAAAGGAAAAGCTTTCTGAGGATGTTACCCACTATTGGTATCCCCTCTCTCTGCATAATTCCTCTAACTCCTCCTGGGTGTACTCCCAAAGGTCATCCTCATTATAGATTACTCCCATCTTGGCAGAATACACAACCACAGTGCAACACAAGAGACCTAGGCGTCTGAGCTGAAGCAGGAATACCCAATTCAAAAATGACACTTTTAAGAAGAAATAAAACTCAGGAAAAATAATCCCTATACATGTGATTTCTCTAAATGCAGAGTTTGTAGTGCAACCAGTTGTCGCTGTGGTACTGCGTACACGCAAGTCCTATCCTCACCACTCACAACTAATGTTAGAAATGGGATTTCTGGTTGGCTAGAGCTTGCGCCTAAACCAGGCAGAAACCACCACTCTAGTCGGGGCAAGGGAGTTACACACTGAAGATAACCCCTGCTGACCCCCTTAGTAGCTTGGCACGAGCAGTCAGGCTTATCCCAGAGGCAATGTGTAAATCGTTTGCGCAACACACACATACAGCAGCAACACACTAGGCACACCACCAAAGAAACTCCACACAAGGTTATATGAAAATAGCCTTTGTATTATCCAAAACACATTAGAGTCATAGTCACACATATACACTGTGCCAACTGGCACTAGGCAATATTTACAGGGGATTATATACAGGACAGGGCCAATCGGGCCACTGTCAGAACCTTTAGAAAGCACTAGTAGCACACATCAAACACAACCAGTGACTACTGGTAAAATACTGTACTTGGCAATATCTCTAGCAACATAAACGCATTATGTCTGCATCACATTAGGCATCAAACTCATATGCATAATCACATTACGCAACCTCTGTAGGCATAAACACACTATGCAATAGGCATCATAAGCATAAACATATTATGCAATAACTCACAATTAGGAGGTCACCTTAGTGACACTCCCCAGGTGCATACATCTCCTTAGGGCCTTGCGCCCTATCACCACCATAAAGCTGAACCCAGTCCAACTGCTCTTTCTAGGGGGCCCAATGCCCTTTGTCCATAATGTCAGGGCTTGTACTGGGGCCTTCCACTGGCCCTTTTGCTGCCAATGCAGCCAAAACCACGGTGGGCAATGCACTGGGACAGGGGGTATGTATCTCACTCCCTCCTTGTTCCTCCAGAAAGGCTAGTTTTTCCTCTCCAGTTGCCTTTGAGATGCAGACACTATGTTTCGCCCTCTGTTCTCTGCTGCCTATATATGCATTTTGACCCTCTCCTGCCACGTTTGACTTACCAGTTAGTGAGGGTGGTCTGCATTGCTCTGGATGAGGTCTCCTCCCAGAAGATGCTGGGACCTCTGCTACTGTGGCTGTCTGTACTTTGGCTGAATGTGTAAATGGGTGAGAAGAGATACACATCAACACATGGAAAATGTACATGTAGCACTTGTCAGACATTTCCTCGTATCTTCTGCATGCTAACAGAATTGTGAAGTACTGCCACGGCCGGTGCAGGTAGGAGCGGTGGGGTGTTGGTGATGTAATGGAATGGCAGGGTGGGAATTAAACAATGGATTCTGGGACTGACATTTTTAAATAAGGATTCTCTCACCTTCTGTTTTGTGATTTTGGAAGGGCCAGGGTGAGTTGTTTTTATGTTTATTTGGACTTATTTTCTCCATTCCGTTGTGTGTTGATTTGCCTCTGCACTGCACCCCCACCCCCTTACGTTCTTGACTGACCCAGCCGTGTCTGGATTAGTGGAAGGGGCACTTTGACAATTGCTACTTAGCACTGTTCGGTATATACGGCTTCAGGCCTGGGCCTTTGTATTTCATAGTGTGAAAGGTATTTGCCATTTCTAATACAAAGGATTCTGGGACTTGTGGTGCAACATACTGAGAGAAACACATGAGCCTCTGACTGACTATATTTGTATATGGAATTTGGACAACTTCCTTACTCACAATGGCAGTGCGACACAGACATACATTTTGTATACTTGTTCTTGTCATCCCACTTACCTGGTGCCACATTGCGGACATCACTCACAGGCAGCCCATGGAGCATGTGGGGGTGGATTGTAGTGAGGATATCCTCCTCTTGTGGGGTGAGACGGAGGTGGGATCGAGAGTGTGAGGCAGGGAGAACTCTGTTCACCTGGATCCTGGAGTACTTCTCCTTTGCACTCATCTTTTCATCCTGCCACTTCCTCTTTATGTCACGGACTGTGCGCACATCCTCCCCCAATGCTGTGACAGCGGTGGCTAACTGCTGCCAGAGAGCTGCTTTCTGTGTGCCACTGGTACAGTAAGGTGGGAGACCATATAGGCGTTTGTGGTGCCTCACAACAAACTCCACAATCATGGTGGTCTCCTCAGTTGTGAAGTTCTTCTTCCTCCTCTGAATGTACATTTTGCAGTGGCGATGAACAGCAAAGCAAACAGGAACTCTCTGTGGCCAAAGCTGGGCCCTGAATGTGTGCTGCTTTTATGTGGTACTGGTTTTGCAGTTGGTCTTAATTGACTTCAGCTGGAGCATGGTGGGGGATGGTAGGCTCTTGAAATGCTCAAAAGGGAGAAATGGCTGGCTTTCCGGCCCGGAGGCGGAGTTTCCGGCCCAGAGGCGGAGATTCCGAGCCGGAGGCGGAAATTCAGCCATGGTGCCGGAATCTCCCCCACTGGGCCGGAAATTCCGGCCCGAGTGCGGACATAAAGTTAGGATGTGTAAGTTCATTCTGTGAATACCCATATGTGTAAGTTCATTCTGTGAATACCCATATGTGTAAGTTCATTCTGTGAATACCCATATGTGTAAGTTCATTCTGTGAATACCCATATGTGTAAGTTCAATCTGTGAATACCCAAATGTGTAAGTTCATTGTGTGAATACCAAAATTGTTGTAAGTTTAGGATTTTGACGTAAGTTAGTTCTGTGAATCAGGCCCTATGCCTTTTAAAGGATAGGTTGTGATATTTGAAATGGGGTGTGTGCAATTTGCAAAGGTATAATAATAGAGATTAAGGCAAAAATGCATGTGATTCAGAGAAAACGGTGCTCAGAGAGAGGATGCATGGAAAGTTAACAAAGAGCTATCTGAAAGCAAATGATAGGCAACAATTGGAGGCTTTAGGTCAAGGCCTATTTTCTTGGGAAAAGAGGAGAGATTTTTTTGAGGAAGGGCGCAGTCTGAGAATGTAAAACTGTTGACAGAAACAATATTATTGGATGAGGAACAGCACCATATTATTTTGATTTTGATAAACACTAGAATCAGGCAAACATTCTATCCCCTGAAAGTCTACATCTAGCCAACTGCTTCACCAAGAAAAGCTGATCAGCTCAAGGGCTGAAAGTGTAAAGTAATGGCTGGACCCATATTTTTAGAGCTTTAGGCTGTGCTCAAATGCAGAAGTGACCTCATGAATATAGCAAAGTGGGAAACTATACAGAGTAAATAATGCAAATATTAAAGTGGAGATTCTGCAAATGTAGGTGCTGGTGTCTTCTGATGTTCACCCTTAAAGTTTGGGTAAAAAAATTATGAAAGTGAAGTGGGATCCATTTAGGATGCCCATGGCTTGTCAATCTCACAAGATGAGGTGAGAATAGCTTTGCCAGACAGCGGGAGCGTTTCCCTCCATTCCTGTGCCTGGTGAGTGGTGAACCAAGCAATGACTTGAGGAAGATATAGGGCTACTTTTAGCAATTCCATTACATTTGTTAGCACAGAGGTGCTGAATAACACTGGTATTTGGCAGATGGAGGGTTAAGGGGTGGGACTACAGTTTCTCTTATTCATGATGAGCAAGTTTCTAAGCAATGCCTGCCCTTTTCCTGGTGCTCATTGCTGCTTCAGAAAGGTTAATGATAGCCAGGTGCAGAGACGTCACATTTCATTGTGCTTATGTTGTGGGCACTCCTTGGAGGCAGCCCCAGTGCTGCCTGCTGTGAGAAACATCACTACACAAAGGCAGGGAGCCTGAACTCACTTGAAAAAGAACCAAACCAGTTCCATAACCTGTCAATTAAACATCACCGGTTATGCAGATGCTGCAGAAAGGTATGTAGCGCCTGACAATTTAACATGCTAATCTCCCAGCAATTCTAGCTGAGCATTTCATTTGATTCGGATTGATAACATGATCGCCATTACAATAAAATCAGTCAATAAAAACATTTTCTCTTACATTTATAGTGTATGTATGTGTGATAAAGATTTGCAGGTACCTCACAAGGATACCTACGCTCTGTGGTAAAAAGGTGCAAAAAATCCTTGCGAATCCAAGAAAATCAGTTTCCTCTTCCTACAGTGCCATAATCTAGGCCTATCCCAGAGGCCACAGGTGAGCACCATGCCCAGCTGTTGAAACAGTGGCAGTGCTTCATTTGTTTGCAAGTGGGGCCCACTGGAACTTATTTTTGGGACCCAGTACTCAATTTTCCTCATACGAGTTGACCTCAAGCAAGAAAGAGAAAAACACAAAAAGGGGATGTAAGAAGGAAGAGAAAAACAGCAAATAGTGGCAAAGGGAGACAGTAAAGATGAAAAAGAATGCAAGATTGAGATGAAGGGGCAAGGAGTTTCTGGTGGTGGATGAAATGTGCATGAGGAGGACTCAAGACTAGGCAGCCTTGATATTCGTCAATCCCTACATTCGACAGAGCTAGCTTCAGGCTTCCTGATGTCTCCCCGGAAGTAAGAAAAGCATAGGAGCAATATTGTGATGAGAAGAAGTGTCTGTGTGACTCTGGGATCCAATATCCAACAGTGGAGAGAGCCCCCTTTGAAAGGACTTCAGCAACCACTGTGCATTTTGGCAATGACCTTAAGCAAGACATGATGTATCTCAGCTGAGAACCTGCTCAATGAAGGAAAATGCAGAATGCTGTGAATAGAGTCACACAATAAATCTTTATTTCGGTTTATAGAACCATAAAAGATGCAAACACATGAGTCCTTGTCGATATTATTCGGAATAAGAATACTGTAAAATACTCCATATACAAGCTCTTAAAAGATAAGATATTCATGTTACATTGTATAGACACAGGAGAAGATCAACCCTAGACAAGTCTCGCTATTTACTGGTTCTGCCTATAGGGACACTGACTAAAGTGCTAGTGCATTAATAAATATTATTTACGTCACAATCACTGTGGTGTACAGCCTAGCTAAACATTATCAGCCATTATAAAACTTTTGACACAATGACCATTTAAAAGAAATAAAAGCACTTAAAATATTACCATAAAACCAATTCACGATAAAAGTATTAAAATTTGAGAGCACACCCATCATGACTAATCATTATAGATTCAGTTTGTTTAGTCCATAACAGTCGGGGAGATAGACAAAGACCTCCTTCTAATAGCCCAGAACTGGCCTAAAATTTTTGCGACTGTACAAACAAAAAGTGGTCTCGTATCTGACTTTAAAATATGTATGGCTTCATTGTGGCTATGTGTCCCAGGTTGTCTACATACAGGGGCCAGCCAATTCCTTCTCGGTCTGGCATAAGCAGCACAGGCAAAGAAGACGTGGCCTATAGTTTCTTGGGGACATAAGCAGGAAGGACAACACTTGGGCTGTGAGTTGTTTGTCAGCCAGGAGTTGGTGAAGGCATTTATAGGTAAACTGCCATGTCTGAAATGGGTGTAGAATTTCCTGTCTACCGGCACCTTAATGATATCTAGATAGCTTTCTAACCGATTAATGCATTTTATGTCAGTGAAGACATCAGTTAAGGTGCCGTGACGGATTTTCGAGAAGTTATTCTGCTCTACCCATGCCCAGTACTGAGTTTTTATTTGATCCTTAGAGTATGAAGGCGAAGGACCAACAAACTCCTTTGGCAGGCCTATACATGCCCGGAGCGTGTCCACATGTTTAATCCACCCAATTTTTTGGTTTTTGTCCAAGGCAGAAACTTCACTGAAGGCAGCAGCATAGGGAGCCAAATCAGGAGTGCTGACCAGTCTATGCCCAAAGAGCAATGGGCGTAGGCTCGCTTGGTCATTAATGGACTTAATGCCAAAATCTAGCTTCAAGGGGAGAAGAGGGGTGCTTTGGGGAAGTAATACCAAGCTCCTAAGGAACTTATTTTCCACTATTGAAAGCATGTTTGCATTGACTGCACCCCACAACTCTGCCCCATAAAGCACACTACTCACTACCTTAGAACGATACAATTTAAGGGCGGGGGCTACAGGCTTGGTATATGAGAGGATGTGCTCCCGCCGCAAAGCCCCGACAAACGGGGAAAATTTCAGGGACGCCTTCTCTAGATGGTTCTTCCAGGCCATTCCCTCAGACAGCTTAATTCCTAGGTACTCAAAGGAACTGACCCTCTCGAGCAGGACATTATCTAAAACCAGATTACCTTTAAAAGATTTGTGAGGGTTCAACATCATCAACTTGGTTTTAGTAGTATTGATGACCAAACCCCTCATATCACAAAAGGCCTTAAAGTGGTTTAAAAGCTTTTGAAGGCCCATAGGGGTTTTAGACACCAAGAGGGTATCATCCGCAAACAATAATGTAGCTATTTTATGATTTGCTAGGGAGGGGGCGTCGGCCGGAATGGAGCACAAAAGGTCTGCAACTTGATTTACATATAGGGAAAAAAGGGTGGGGGCTAAAACACACCCTTGGCGTACCCCCCGCCGGATCTTAAATGGCTCGGTGGTTTGCCCCTGATTTCCCCATCTCACACGAGCAAAGTTGTCCTCATGTAACCTGACCAGCGGTTCTAGAATTTCCAAGGGCATTCCCATGTTCCGGAGGACCTGCCAAAGTAAGTCCCTGGGGACTAGGTCGAAAGCTGTTTTGAGATCTATAAAGGCAAGATATAAACTGCCTTTGCCCAACACAACTACCTTCCAATACAGCAGAACGAGGCGAAACGCCTGGTCGATAGTGCCGGTCTTCCGCCGAAAGCCCGCCTGGAGTGGGGAGAGGATATCATTCTCGTCCATCCAGGTCTGGATTTTAGCTAAGAGCAACCGGCAGAAGACCTTTTGGGCACAATCTATCAGGCTGATTGGGCGGTAGTTGGCGGGCTTCGACCTGTCCCCTTTTTTAAAAATGGGTATCACTTCAGCCCCCTTCCAAGTGTCCGGGATACTCCCCCCTCCTGCAATATCGTTAGCCAAATTCATAAAATAGGTTGCCCTGTTGTCCCTGTCAGCACGAAAGAGATCGCCGGGGATACCATCGGGACCGGGAGCTTTTGCAGGAGTGATGGCATCTAAAGACCGCATTATCTCTTCCCTAGTGAATGTAATCGTACATGGTAGAGCACCTAGCTCGTGGGGCATCTGTGAGCTGTCATTAATGTTACTGATGGAATATAACTCGCTAAAATGTTTATGCCGTTCTACGGCCAGGATGTTATTGGCCAAAGGAGGTGAGCGCTCAAAGTTTGTTTTAGACACAAGGGACCAGAACAACCTACTATCAGGGTGCCCAATGGCCTCCCCTAGATCTTCCCCTCTCCTTTCATCCCATTCTTTTTTAGCTTTGCCCTGTGCCTGTTTATATTCCTTCCTGGCTTTGCGTATGCTAGATGGATCCCTGTTCTTAATCGCTACAGTCAGTCTCCCACTCAGGACCCTACACTCTTTGTTAAACCAAGAATGGTTTCCCAGAGGCCTTCCCTGTGGAGGCCTAGTCTTGTTATTAGGGACATAGAAAAAGCATGCCAGGTGATCAAAGAATTCCCTATGGAGAGTACTGCAACTGCTCTGTGTGGGCGGATCCCCAGTGGCTGTAGTAAGTGTCACTAAGTGCTTAACTAAGGCATCTTTAATCAGTTGAATCTTCGGTTCGTCCGCCAGAACCACAGGCCATTTAAGACGGCGCTTATCATTTGTGGGAATTAGATCCTTTGTACTTAATGATATTATGGGCTCCCTCCCACTATCTCCCCAAGGGTGACCAATAGACAGGATTAAAGAGTTATGGTCACTGTCACAAGAAGGGACTACAACCATGTCCCGTACCAGGGGCCAAAGGGTCAAGTCCACTAATATGTAATCAATCCTGCTCGCCCCTTTTGGTCCAGTAAAGGTCATTCCACCTCCTCTGTCTGATTTAGTTCTACCGTTGGTGGTCCTTAACCTATATTCTAGGGATATCGCATTCAGCTGGAGAGCAGTTTGCGACCATTTTTTGATCGAAGTAAGCTCCAGGGAGGGTACCCTCCAGGCTTTGTCCTCCTCGAACACATCATTGGACTCAACCCAATCAAGTGGCTCAAATGTAATGTTAAAGTCACCACCAATTAGTAGTGGATGACTATCGTGCCTAGCTCCCAATAGATTATCCAGAACATGAAGGGTGGGCGAGCTACCACCTCTAGTGCTCCTAGCATATACGTTATAAATATCAACAGACTTGCCTTTACCATTGGTCATCCTAATCCCAAGAATATCTGGGCTATTGGTAGCCAACTCCTTTACTTCACAATTTAAAGTAAGGCTTACAAGTGTAAGCAGCCCTCCTGATGGCCGGCCATGTTTGGAGGGTATTGCTGGTCTATAAAAGGTCATAAACCCTGGAATGAATGTAGGGGTCAAGCACCAAGTTTCCTGGAAAGTACATATCTCCTGTTGGGTAATAAACTCCAGCCAGTGCGGGCAATCAAGCTTCCCCCTTATACCCGCCAGGTTCCAGGACATGATTTTCATCGTTTTCTCACTACCTTCAAAAAGGGGAGCCTGACAGAAAGGTGGAGCATTCAATTTAAGCGATGCTCGGCTACCGATGGGTGTGTCCGAGTCACTAGCCTGGATGCAATCACTCAGTGCTAGTAGTGGATCAGGGACTTGAGCCATCTCTAAAGAAGTGAGCGTACCCTCTGGCTCGTTGTCAGTGTCCTCATGGTAAATGTGAGCTGGATCAATGGTGTTCATAGGACCCATGCTAAAATTACTCATAGGATCCTTAGTGATCGCTGGGGCTAGTCAGTCGTTCTGCGATAGGGATGAGATGGGAGAGTCCACAAGGACCTGTCGAACATTATCAACTTGTTCGAGTATTGGGGGGATGTTTAATCTCAGCCTAATTTTCGTAGGTGAAGTAGAGTGGGATCTAGCTTCCAGGGCGATTAAGTCGTGCACAAGGTGATCTGAAGCTAAAATTAGCTCTATTGCATCAACTGTACTCTGATTCGAAATGCACCTTTTAGCGTATACAATGTCATCTCTAAATACTGATCTGCACCCCCTAGTATGCCTCAACCAATGTATGGCTTTATTTTTTAAGGCTTCGCCATTCTCATGTTTAATGCAATTAAGGTCTGCCTTAGGGACATTAGTCATATAAATTGGTATAGGTAGCGGAGTGTTTTGCATATAGTGAGGTGCCGAGAATGGTTTGCGAGGTAGAGGCGCCCTATTGCCACTCGGGGAAGCTGGCTTTGTCCTTAGTCCATGTCCAGCTAGGCCTTGTGACAAGCCCATAATTTCCCTACCGTGATCATCCTTTGGCCTGCGTTGCTCTGAAAATGTGCTGGAGATTACTCCAGCACTATGAATAAGTTGGTAGTCAGGGTGCAGAGGCAAAGCATTTCGATCAGTTTGGTTCCTGGGGGGCATTACGGGCCTCATCTTTGAGCTTTTATGGTTGGGTAATGCGGATAATGGCGGTAATGAGTGTAATCCATTACTTCCGTCTATTATCTGATGTAGTTTAGTTACCAAGGTGTTTAGTGCCTCGATACTACTTTTTAAGGATATAATTTCCCTCTGGAGATCAAGGTTTGTGGGTATAAAGCTGTTGCTAACTACCCTTACTCCCTGTGCAGAGTTAGTACATGAGTCATTATTTGTTAGAGAAATGCAATCCGAGTCAGTGTGCACCTTGGTTATAGTTGACTCGTCAGAGAAAAGGGCATAGTGATTACTCAAAGGGAACTCATCTAGTGTGCCAATTTCAGGGGCAATCGCTTTGAATAGTCAAGGAGGCGAGGAGAGCGGATCACTGATAGCGATCAATACCAGGCAGATCTGTGAGGTCTTCTGCAGTAATAATGTGCAAAAGAGAGGTGCGAGTTGTGCAAGACACTTTGTGTGACTCTGATGTGTGGACATGTACAAATTCAACTCTTACATTGTGATGATCAGAAGCACCTGAGATTGCTCTCTCAGGTGTGTGGAATATGATGATCTTAGCTGTTTCATAAACAAACTCCCTTGCGTCTTGTGTACTGAATGTGGCGATGGTGGGTCACAAGCCTTCAGTGGTCCCCCTTGCTCCTGAGCTCCAAGTGTAGCCTTTGGGTATTGAACGGGGTACTCGCAGGCTGTCGATGAAGGCTAAAGAAGAAGGTGGTGCTGTTGTGGTTGGTATTTTTTGTGGTCACAGGGATCTTATTACCTGAATTGGTGTTGGAAACTGACAAGTTTAGAGCTGCCACTGCCATGTTTCATATGTATTGCAGCAGTGTGCATGGATGACATCAGCTTTGATGGTGCTGCCCTTAGTGACTGGTAGGGCTGAGGGTAAAACATTTTCAACTTGCACCATTTTAGAGGTGGTTAAGAATTTAAGTGTTACCTCTCCTTGAATTCCATAGTGCTCAGATGACCACTCACTCCAGGTCCATGCAATAGTCAAAGCTCTGGAAGCATGGAATCTAGTGCAACTATAAAGTACAATAAAGGAAGCCTACTTTCAGTGTGCATATCTGGGTCGGCAGGACAACCAATCAATCAATCAATTGGTTTGTAGAGAGCTGGCTACTCACCCGGAACGGGTCTCAAGGCGCTGAGGGAGAGTGGGGCCGGGGGGTGGTTCCGCCGGTCCGGCAGGTTCACTGCGTACCATCGAAGAAACAGGTCTTGAGGTCCTTTAGGAACTTGGGGAGCGATGTAGTCTGTCGGAGGTGGAGAGGGAGGGAGTTCCATGCCTTGGCCGTGAGGAGGGAGAAGGCACGCCCCCCTGTTCTGCTTTTCTTGATCCGCGGTACAGTTGCAAGGGAGAGTTGGGCCAAGGTGAGGGAGCGCTGGGGTGCGTGTAACACGAGGCGGTTGTTCAGGTTGGCGGGTCCGGCGTTGTGTGGGGCCTTGTGTGCATGGGTAAGGAGCTTGAAGGAGATTCTCTTCTCTACAGGGAGCCAATGTAGGTGTTGGCTGATGTGGCAGTGACGTGGTCGGTTGAGGACTAGTCTGGCGGCGGCGGCATTCTGGACGTTCTGGAGTTTACGGGTGAGGTTCTTGTTGATCCCGCTGTAGGGTGCGTTGCCGTAGTCCAGTCTGCTGCTGATGAGGGCATGCGTGACCATTTTCCTGTGTTCGGGGGGGATCGACTTGAAGGTCTTGCGGAGTAGGCTGAGGGTGTGGTAGCAGGAGGAGGTGATGGCGTTGACCTGCCAGTCCATCTTGAGTTTGGAGTCCAGGATGATCCAGAGGTTGCGTGTGTGGTCAGTGGGGGTAGGGGGTCTCCGAGGGCGGGGGGCCACCAGGTGTCGTTCCAGGCATTGGGGTGTGGGCCCATGATGAGTATCTTTGTTTTGTCCGTGTTGAGTTGAAGACAGCTGCTCTTTATCCAACTGGGGAAGGCTGCCATTCCGTCTTGAAAGTTGAGTTTGGCGGGGTTGGGTTCATTGGATAGGGAGAGGATGGGTTGGGTGTCGTCTGTGTTTGATGTGATGTTGAGTCCGTGTGCTCTGACGATGGATGTGAGCGGGCCAGGTAGATGTTGAACAGGGTCGGGCGAATGGATGATCCCTGTGGGACTCCGCAGGTGGTTGGAGTCGGTTCTGAGAGGAATGGAGGGAGTCTGATTAGTTGCGTTCTGCCGGAGAGGAAAGAGCGGATCCAGTCGAGGGCCTTGTTCTGGATTCCCGCGTCGTGGAGTCTCAAGGCTAGGGTGCGGTGCGAGACAGTGTCGAAAGCTGTAGAGAGGTCGAGGAGGATGAGGGCCACGATCTCTCCTCTGTCAAGGAGGGCGCGGATGTCATCAGTTGCTGCGAGGAGTGTGGTTTTGGTGCTGTGGTTCTTCCTGAAGCCTGATTGGGAAGGGTCGAGGATGTTCTCTTCGATGAAGGCAGCGAGTTGGCTGTTGACGGCTTTTTCCATGACTTTGTCTGGATAAGGGAGTATGGAGATTGGTATGAAATTCTTGAGGTCGGTGGGGTCCGCTGAAGGTTTTTTCAGGAGAGGGTTGATCTCGGTGTGTTTCCTGTCGTCGGGGAAGGAGGCGGTCTCGAACGATTGGTTGATGATGCGTTGGAGTTCGGGGGCGATGACGTCTGCGACTTTGCGGTAGATGTTGTGGGGCAGGGGTCCGTGGGGGCCCTGGACTGGGTGCTCTTCATTATCCTCAGAGTGTCTTCGCTGCTGAGGGCAGTCCAACTGTGCATTGGTTGCCTGCTGCTGGGCGTGGTGGGGGGGTTCCTCATGGGGGTTGTTGACATCGAAGTTGTCATAGATGGTCTTGATTTTGTGATGCAAGAAAGCACTGAGTCTGTCACAGAGGTCCTGGGAGGGTGGGATGTCGGTGGTCTCGCTGTTGGGTTGGGCGAGCTCCTTGATGATGCCGAAGAGTTCCTTGCTGTTGTGGGCGTTGGTGGCAATTCTGTCCTGAAGTGCTTCCTTCCTGGAGAGTCTGATGAGCTTGTGGTGGCCTGCGGTAGCTGTTTTGAAGTTGTCGAGGTCGGTCCTGGTTTTGGAGTTTCTCCACAGTTTTTCGAGTTGTCTACAGGTGCGTCTGGAGTCTCGAAGTTCGGTGGAAAACCAGCTGGCTTTCTTGGGGTGGGGTTTGGAAGGTTTCTTGAGGGGGACGATGGTGTTGGCGCAGTTGGTGATCCAGTTGTGTAGCGTGCAGGCAGCGGTGGTGGAGTCATCGTCTGTGGTGGTGGGAGCAGAGCTGTTTAGGGCGTTGGCGAGCTGGTTGTCGGAGATCTTGTTCCAGTTCCTGCGTTGGAGCTGATGCAGGCATTTGTGGGGAGTGTTGGATTTGAAGGTGAAGTGAACACAGCGGTGGTCCGTCCATGGGAGGTCAGAAGTGTGGCTGAAGGTGATGGAGTTCCCTGCTGTGAAAACGGGATCGAGGATGTGCCCAGCTAAGTGCCTTGGTTCGGGTACGATCTGCTTGAGTCCGATGGTGTGGAGGTTGTCCAGTAGGGCGGCGGAGTTGGGGTCCAAGCGGTTGTCGAGGTGGAAGTTGAGGTCTCCTAGTAGAGTGAAGTCGGTGGCGGTGATAGCATGCGGCGTGATGATGTCTGTGATGGAGTCGGAGAAAGGGGCGCGGGGTCCGGGGGGTCTGTAGATGAGGGTTCCTCGGAGGGTGGAGGACGGGTTGGCCTGGATCTTGAAATGGAGGTGTTCCATTAGGTCTGTGGGCCCGTCTGAATATGTGCTCAGTCGGAGATTGGTCTTGTGAGCGATGGCGATGCCTCACCGGGGCGGTTGGGACGATCCTTTTGGGTGAACTTGTATCCTTCAGGGATGGCGATCGCGATGTCTTGGCCGGAGGCGGTGTTCGTCCAGGTTTCGGTGAGGAAGGCAATGTCCGGGGCGGCGCTGTCGAGGAGCTCCCAGATTTCTTTGGCTTGTTTGTGGAGGAAGCGGACGTTGAGGAGGATTCATCTCAGGGTTTGGGGTGCGATGGAGTTGTTGCTGGAGGGAGGTGGTAGGTTATGGGTGTCGGCGGAGGTGAAGGAGTGGTGGCAGGCATGGCAGGTGAAGGGTCCGTGGGTGTCGAGAGGTGAGGAGAGCCTAGGATGGAACTAAAAGATTTTTTCACCCAATCACATTGGGTTCTTTTATTCCAGCAATCCATCAAGCCCTCAAAATACAATGACAATATGTGGGCTTCAGAGCAGGGATGAGAACACAGACATAATCCAGCCATGTTCTTGCAGACTCTTCCCCAAACTGAGACATTGTGCCACCACAGCAGCCACAGCAGCTCTGTCACAACAGCAATTCCCTTTAAAAATGTCAAAGCAGTGCGGCATGGCAGCACATATCCTCGTACTTCTCACCAACCACACAACGCTTCATCTCACACTTCAAACACCACATGCAATGTATGTGCACATCTCACAGTGCTGCACCAGGAACATACTTTGACAACTAGCCTGCCGTTGCACAACAAGCCTTCCGTTATTTTAAATCACCCTTGCTCTACATGAAATCAATGTCAGCCACCACACATCATACAGTTCAGCATTACAAAACACCTCACTGCGTCCAACACTGCACCACAAAATACCTCCCACTGCATCACACTACAGATAAACCGTAATTCACACTGCTGCCACACACATGTGGCCCGTCTATGACAAATGAAAAAGCAAACCCTATATAACACATAATAACCATTGACAATTAATAGAATCACATGACACACCCCAAAAATAAAAGCCATCATCAGTTAATAATCACCAGTAAACTGCACCCTTGCCACACAACAACACAACTCTTTTGTTCCACAACTCCACATCAACTCGACCTCCCTACCCCTAAAGGCATGAATTGAACCCCAGCCATACACAATCACTCTTTCATGCCATACATTGCTTACTGACCCACCAGGTAAATCAACACATGCCTATTACACCCACAAAAACTAACAGATGCCACCCCCAAGTCTAATCCACTCGCCAAATGCGATGCAGCGCGCGCAACGGAATTCGTTTTATTTATTTATATGTTTACTTACCTCTACTCGGCCGTAATCCGTAGTTTACTACCCCCCACCCTGCCCTCCCCTGCCCCACGTCACCGCCCGGCAGCACTCCCACCACGGGCCGCTACTGCTGTGCAGTGAGACACATTAAGAGGTATATTAGGATTCCTATTAAAAGTGTACTTCAATGACTCATCTCTGAACGCCTCCAATTTTAAAATGTGCCTTAGAGATCCTGAGTTGGTGTGTAAAAGGTTATATGCCCATCTTAATATGTTGGAAATAGCTCTAGCATAAGTACTGACTAAAGAACCCATCCCTTCTCTGCTGCTCAGATCCACCAGAATCCACATCAATGGTTATTTAACCAGCCCCACAATGTATGCAGCTCCACAACATAGAAGACACCGAGCCCACATGGCACCACAACAGATATGCAAGCACAACTCATTGCAGCATATGATTGACACAACATTAGGTTATTATACCATACAATAATAAGCACAGCTACTCACTATATAAAGATTGAAGACCAGGACGCACAACACAGGCCTTGCAAATAGCACAACAAACATCACTGTTCCACATCAGATTACTTACACCACGAGGCAGTGCACCGCACACCATACACAGCGAAGATACTACTTATATATGAACCCACTTCACATCAAGTCATATACAGCATAGGGCAACACATCATGTCCCACACACCACATGCATAAAATGCCAACTCCTACTCACTTCACCATTCATCACAATACAAAGACACACTGCAAGGCACACACCAGGGCCTAGTCATGAACTGCACTTTGTAGTACCTCATAGGAACTAATGTTAAAATAAACTAAATTAATTAAACTATTTAAACTTGTAAATACAATGTATTTATTGTAAAAAAAAGTCAACAAATAAAGAGTCATTATTTTTTCATTTTTAAATATTTTATTAACTTTTTTCAATTTAAAAATTAAAGTGACATTAATATTTATTCAAAATATTTAAACTAATTTAATGCTATACATTACTTTTAATGATTGTTTATACATATTAAGATAAAATTACTTTCCTTTAGGTGGGATTTTTTAATTTATACTTCCCAAAAATAATTTTAGTTTAATTTAATACATTCAAAATAATTAAATTTTGAATTAAATATAAGGTTATTAACGATCTAATTTTTTTATAATATTCTGCATTTAAAATACATATTTAAATGTAATAACCACTAAAATTTCACATTAAAATATTTTTTCACATTTTTTAAGATGTTGAATAAACTGTTTAAGTTTTCTCCATACTTTACCATAGGGAGACTGCCGCCCTGGTGGCCAAGGTCTCCACCTACATGTGGAAAATTAGCTAGTAGTAACTTTACAGTCGTAAATAAACCTCCAGCCCCTTAATACGAAGGCTGGAGTTATGTAAGTCTGAGCTTTGTAAAAAATGCACATGAATCGTGAATAGACAAATATTACATTTACTACAAAGTGTAAGAATGTACTTACAAATGCAAGTTTACTCATGTTCACGTTTACCTTTGTGAACAGCCCCTGCCATCTTAACCAACCCCATTGAGCCCCAGCAGACACACCTGTACATTAGAGAAAATCATTTAAGAAATCATTACTTGGATGTGATGTTTTACGGGACGTGTGCATCAGTGAGTTGAACAGCGCCTAGAAGCGTGCTTCATGAAGTGTGTTAAATGCATGTTCTCAACTCAGATTTCTCTCGAGGACCGTTTCGTTTGAAGGCTCCTGCCTTTATGTTCCGGGTTAGAGCCAGGGACGTTTTGACAATGTTCAAGAGTTTCTTCCTGGTTGCTGCTCATGTTCAGGAAACAATGACAGCAAATTCCCCTCAAGAGATGCGCATTGTTTTCTGAACCGCGCTATTATTGCACACTGCACGCCTGGGCGCACACACTTATTCACCACCCGGGTCAGATTTCTGTTATATTGTTAAAACCTACACAGGCCCTTTGAATCTGAAACCACTGCGAAGGCTTTGTCGGGCACCTGTCCCTGCAGCCTGTCTTTCTTCCAGAATTATGACTATGTGTTTAAAAGTTCTAAGAAAATAACGTTGTGCCTCTTCAAAAAGAGCATATTAACAAAAAGGACATTTTAAAAGGAGCTCTCATATTAAGAGAACAGAGGAAGAAATAACAACTGGAAGATGTTTGATTTTCGCAAGTTGGGCACAAAGAACATTGTATGGGGTTTTGGGCAGGGCACAAGTCCTGTCAAAGCACATGACGTCACGACGCGTGACATTCCACGTGGCATCACTGGAAGTGACCTCACAGGAAGTGACATCACAAGAAGTGACATCAGATACTAAGATCTCACACATACGTTTGTAAGGTGCACCATGGGTAAATTTAAGTGCATTATGATATTTAAAAAATGAGATTTGGAGTCAGGGTTGTGCCAAAAAAGTGGCGCAATCCTGATGCAAAATATGGGCCTCAACGAATACATTTTTTTAAAACCATGCCACAAAGAAATTGGCAACAAGGAAAAGCATGGTAGTAGATCTGTTCTGCTTAAGTGGTTGCAAAGTCTGCATTTTAAATTTTTTTATGTGGTTAAGGCATCTGCTGCAGAGGTGCCCAGTAAATCTCAGGGAATAATAATAATGGTGAGATAACTTTGCAGCTTAACGCATTTGTTGGAGAGATCTGTGTTTTGTGTTGTCCCAAATTTGAATCAAAGTAGTATAGAAGATTAAGTTGTCTCCTGCAAAACATAATCACCCACTGTTCTGGGGGGGGCGGGGTTTGGGGATTGTTGAACCTCTATTTTGTTGCTACCTTCTTCGGGTTTGCTATTCATGATATCGCAACACACATGTTGTGCACCTTATACAATGTTGTGAGCATAAATGTACCACTTAATTATGCAATAGTGCTCTGATATGTGTACGTTATAACATGTGCCAACTGAAAATACAATAAAGTATGTTTTAAAAAAAAGTTGTCTTCTGCAAAGCATATCATCTAACATGCAGCTCACAGATTGTTGTTTTATATTGATAGGTAAGTGGATTACTGCTTTGAACACAGAGATCCTTTTGTTACTTGTAGTTAATAAATTGTAATCCTTCTAGTACACCACAGTAAGCTATGAAGGGTATTTGACTCCTACACCTTGTAACCCTGACTGTCTCATGTAACACATCTTGTACATTGATTTACACACTTACATGATTTATTTGGAATGGATAATGTGTATGTTATGTAAAGCACTCTAACACTCTGCATTGGGATGAGTATGGCTATAAAAGAAATAAAATGGTGCTATTCAAATTGTTATTTGGGTAAATACTGGGACATACCAACCCATCTGACATTCTTACAGTGCTTGCGCATATATAAAACAAAGTAAAAAGCATGCATATCTTAAGTACCTGTGAAGAGATAACAAGCTGTGTGCTTTTGTTTCCTGACCAGTGCATTTGCATTTGCGAGGTTCCAGGACGCCTCCAGTCCCATACTCGATCAAAAGGAGGTCTGGTGGCCCCTTAACATCTGTCTTAAGCCCCCTCGCTGCCTCCACGTTGCTGCTGGGAATGGAAAGCAGACAATGTACAGGAGCTGCTAAACATGTCCCACTGTCTCAAAATTACACTGGGTCACGTTCTACATATTTCTGTGGAGCCCAACTTCTTAGCAGGGTGGACGGCATCCACCCTGTGAAAATAGTGGGTGGACGCCATGTACCAGCGTGTACCCCCGACTCGTGCCCTGGTTTTGGGGCAGTCTCGCATCTCGCCTCATTTTTGGTGACAAAGTTGGAATCTGTTTGCTGTGCACTTCACCCTTGTGTTAGTTTTGCTGGCACACTTGTTTTGTGTTTGCGAGCCAAGCTCACACAAGGGGCCGAGTTCGACAAAACGGCGTGGCTTTAGCATGGGTTTAGGTGCCAGAGCAACCACCGGGGCAGTTCAGAGCATGAAAAATAACTGTGTGACAGAAATCACATAACAAGCATTTGCAATGCAATAGGTCTCGCAGTTACGAGAGTTTCAGCTATTGGCATTGTAAATAACAATGCCTTTTATTTATGTTTTTAAAACAAAAACAAAAATAAAAGGCATTATTATTTGCAATGTCAATAGCTCAAACTCGCGTAAATGCGAGACCTATTGCATTGCAAATGCTTGTTGTGGATGTAAGCGGCAAGAAGCGCTGGCAGTTAGTGCGCGCGAAGTGACCTTGTGAGATGTAGACGCCACAGTCATTAATGTGAATGGTCTTAATGACATATCCTTGAGGTTATGACGAGTGACAATAACTAACGTTATCACTGAAAATATCTGCGTGTCTTCGTTATTGGTTGCTGGGAATTAACGTGTACTTAGTATGAGTAATTCTCTCTGCTGTGCATATGTATATCTTATGAGGTCCCCAGGGTTTCTTGGACGAGCAGTGCTGCGTGCCGGCACACACAGCAACTCTTCAAAAGAGTTCATTTCGGAGTGCGGACGCCCGCTTAGTTAAATAGGAGTTCATTATTATTCCGAGACACCCACATATTAAGCCACTGTTTGGACCGAGTTTTTCATCAAAGAAACAGAGGCTTCTGTGCTTCAGAAGGCGAGGCATGCACCCCTGCCCTGTTCCCGTGATCCCAAACACACACACCATAAATCTGACCCTCGTGTTAGACGGTAGTTCATTCCGCCTCCATCCTCGGGGGCAAAGCATCCAGCCTTGTAACCCGTTTCACGAGACAGCACTGAGTGAAATGTAATTTCCTTGTTAAAAGTTTCTGTCCTCCCACTAGTAGGCTGGACATGTGCCACCGCCCTTCATGCGCCTGGCAAGCAACCCTCCGGAAACAAAGCCAGCAAAACATATGAGTAGGCATGTTTTGGCTGACCAGATATTTCTGTGTGAGGGGGGTACCGTGTAACTTTCGGCTTGATCACGTGCTGGGCGAGGCATGCAGTTTCTGTAGTGCGACTCTGGCTCCACCTGGGTCCAGTTTCGGTGGTGTACACATTGCAGGGAGAGGAGCAGCAGTTGTGCTGAGACATGGAAAACATGTGTCAGTGCAACTTTGATCTATGAAAAACGTGTCAGTGCAAAGTAGTAAGTGAATTAGTGTGTGATAGAAAGGTGCGCTGAAACCCGGTTTCAATGGTGCTTGAAGCTACGGCCGTCAATGCGCTAGTAACATTCATTTACATTTTCTCTGGCATATATGACACCAAAAAAAGCTTGCATGTATACTTTTGCGTATAAAACCGCTGATATACCGGTGAGGATTTACCTTTGTTCTCTATACTTCAGGACTCACCGAAGTGAATGCCACTGGTTATGCAAATGGCTCCGACACTGCTGACGCCGTGCAGGGTCCCCGGGAGCTTCAGAGATGATCTGGAGCCGACGGTGGGGGAGAGGGAGGGAAAGTGAAAGCGCGCCATGCGCGCGTTGTGCTGAAAGGCCGCGAGACGCTGTACGCATGCACATGTCCTGTCTGAAAGCGCGCCATGCGCGCGTTGTGCTGAAAGGCTGCGAGACGCCGTACGCGTGCACATGTCCTGTCCGGTCCATATGCGTGCACGTCTCCTGTCCCCCTTCGGAAGCAAAACCCACGACAATAGATCTCGCCAAGGCGAGCAGCGCATGCACTGCGTCGCTAGGCGAGACCTAAAAACCACAGGAGCAACCAGTAGACCAATTCGGACAGGGATATTCATAGGTGTAGACAACAATGTTCAAAAAGGTTTTAGTTTCAATAGATAGTTTACTACATTTGTGAGATGCTGCAAAGTCTATATGTGAAACAATGGAAAAGGAGAGCTAGACATATAGAACGATAAAACGATCATATATTGTAATTATAAAGATGATTTATACAAAGAGTAATTATAGACGTATTATAGTAAACTGTTGAGCATTTATGACAAATAACTTCATGAAACATGCTCAGTGAACTAAATAGAAAACGGTAATCACACATATGAAAAAGTTAGAGTGGCATACTATTTATAGTTCACTATCTAGAGTGCTCATAGAAAATAGAATTCAGGGAAATGTTGCTCTAGAAAGAAATTTCGAAAATGTCTTTTGACTACCATAAGATTGTTGACAATGTTTCGATCCTATATGAAAAAAACTGGTCATCGTCAGGACCAAAAACAATTTTGCTAAGCACAGGTAGTAGTCAATGTCAAGTTCGATTAGGTGTGGAATACACTGAGATGACAGACAATACCCTACTAGAATGTGTAGAGCTGAAGGTAGTGGAAGATCAATTCCCACTAGTCTGGTGCTTACCCGAAGACATTTTGTATTGGACATAAGGGGGACCAGTGAAAGGTCTGGTCGCCGGTGAAAATAATAAGAGGCACACAAGGTATACTTGTATCAGAAACCAGGAGGACCACATGTGGCCACAGAAAGCAATAGGAAAAGGAGCGGGGCAAGAGATGCCACCCAATTACATCGACCCTTCAGTTTGAAATGAATTCTGTAAGTGAGGAACTGGACACATGAGTAGTAAGGAGTTTGCCCGAGTTAAAGTAAAGGCCAGTGCTGAGATAAAACCATGGATGAAGGGTACCATACGTGGTGTATGAGCCCCAAGACCAGCACACGTCTAGTATTATTAAGGCAGGCGGGCTGGAGCAGGGAGCTTCCTCAAGCCAAACCAGGAATAAACCCTCAGACCACAGGGCAATCAGTGCCTCCCCTGAAGATGTGCAGCCAGCAAAAGTCCATTGTCCACGAGGCAAAGTGGATCCGGTAACAAGAGTTAGAGGGCCCAGAGGAATTACAACATTAGGTTTTGCACAGGCAGCCAAAATCTCCGTTTGAAACATTGGATAAAAGTGCAGGAGCTGGAGTGGAAAGACAGGGCCTGATTCACAAAGTTACACTTCGACTTTTGTGTACTGTTGATAGAGCGAAATGTACTTGTGAATTGTAGGGGTGCATCATAATCACTGGTAGTCCGCACCCGCATGTAATTAGAAATATATTCGCATATATTCAGTTGTGTATTCATGCATGTTTAGTAAGAGTGAATAGTTCACTAATATTAAGTGAACGCAGCAGTATAATTGTGTTATGATAATTATGCAATGTAACGTTTATTGAATTGTGTGAAAAATAATGCATAGAGAAATTAGTTCGTGTGTAATTCAGTTGTAATAGTTAAACGTGCACCATATTACAGTTGCACATGTAATTCATTTTTGCATATGAATTGAAATGAGAATGCTTATAGGGAAAAGTAAGATGTGTGTTTAAAAGTCATATGTGAAGGCCTGACTACATATATGCTTAGGGAAGGCCTGGGTTATTCTTATGTTAGCTTATTTTGTAGGAAGAGAAATGTTTCTCTTGGTAAGGCTCTCTGGGCACAAACGGTAGATTTAATTTGCACAGTAGAAGGTTTCTGTTGAACGTATCTTTGTTGCAGGTGCAAGGACACATGTCTCGTTAGTAAAGACTAACTCTTTGTTTTCAAAAGTTAGAGAGATGGGAGGCATGGTACGGGGAGTGAAATGGAATTTAGGGATGATACTTTCAGCGGAGAAGGTGCCTGGGACTCAAGGTCATCGCAAACGTCCAGGATGAAGTAACCGTTTCGATGGAAAAGTACAAGAAAGAAGACCTGGCCAAGGAGGGCGTGAACAAGGCGTGTACAATTGTATTAGGGTTTTGTATTAGGGATAGTGTCCCGAGGGAGGATGCCAGAGAAGAGGTAGGGAGACCAGAGAAGAGGACAGAGCTGAGCATAGGTACTATGTGATTGCACTTCTTAGGAAGTCTTCACAGCTGACACCTTTATTCACTCTTGCCTATGAAAATCGTTATGTAGGGATGTCACTAAGTGCTAGGGTAGGGACAGCAACTGATTTAAAGCTTGCTTAGATAAATGAAGAGCAACGTAGAAATTGGAGCAATCATAGCTTGGTTGATCCTTCTAGAACTATCAATTCTCTTTATTCTGAATCGGATGAGACTCCTGCGTAGGTTATTATTTGTATTAGTGCCCATCTATTTCTTTAACCTCGTGTTGAGGTGCCTGCATGTTCAGTTATTTTTGGCGATAATAAATTCTTAAACTTGAATTCGGAGTCAGTGGTCCTTTCAGACAAAATGAATGCTGTTATATAACCAGATGAGATTCTCTCCTTTACACTATTCAACAGGTAAAAAGATCTTGGCGACCAGAAGGTTCTTATAGATAATTAGATAAGAATCGGCGTTATCACTGTTACTCTTTTTCGATATTCACAAACTCGGATTTAATAGTAACTTTACGACTGTGGAGAGTCGGCAGTCGTGGCGAAGAACTCGACACATAGAAAGATAGGCCTGTGGAGTCTTCACAGTTGTAAAGTTATTATTATTGAATTTGTGAATACCAAAAAAAGAGTGAACTTACACAAAAGTCGAAGTTTATCTTTGTGAATCAGGCCCACAAAGTACAGCATGTTATTAAAGAAAACATTTTAATGGCTATTTCTCGCATCCCCCAGAGTTAGCAGAACCGCGGGTAATAGCAATTCCAACATGGGTGGGGTATAAAGAGATTATAAAGAGCCACTTATAATGAGGGGCTACGTGGTTTGAAATGCGCCGTCTTCACAAGCAATACATTCTCAAACTCAAACTAATATTCAAAATCGCCTAGCGGCTATTTGGCAGTGGTGGCTGGGGACATTTGAAAGTGGTGGGGCGTAAAAGTTGGGACGAGTGGCCGGTGACGAGCGAGCGCAGGAAGGGTCTGGTACTTTGAAAAAAGAGCGGGCAAATGGTGCTTTTTCAAGCATATTTGAGAAAGCAAGAAGGTTAATAAAGCAATTGTTAAATTCTAGTTTTGACACCAATAATGCTCACTAATATTACTGCAAATAATCTCTGTGACGCCCTCTCATTTCTCATATGTGAAGTCCTGTTTTGCTCTAAAAGAAACTTTTTATATGGATGTTGCATATAACATAAACACAGCATTTCTCTGAAAAATGTCTATTATAGCCTCATACACCACCTACATTCAAACTAAATTAAAGGAAAATCGTATTTAAAACAGTTTATTTAAGAATTATTCAGTGTCATCAGAGCAAGCATCTCTGCAGAACAGAGCTGGCTCTATATGGGGACCCATGAAATTCTGGGGCTCTGGGCCAGAGCTGAGCCCACGTTGCCGATGCCTTAAAACATCTCTGACCAGGCCTGGTGTTTTTGTTTATGTCCTGACACCTGGCTTGCATTTTATTTCTTGCATTTGGAAGCCCCTGCTTTCATCAAATCACTTTACGTAGGCTGCAAGCCATTTTCAGGCCATAAACAAACACAGCACACATGGATTTGTTGCCACTGGTGAGGCACACGGTCGGGAAGACCTGGAGAGGGAGGGTTAATGGAATAAACACCCCCACGAGGCACGAGTATGAGTCTGGGTATGTAATATAATCGATAGCAGGCTGCATCAAACATTACGCTTGCTTGTGACATGTTTCGTGACAAGCTGCAGGGCTCTGCCTGTGGTCTCATCCTATGCGTTGTCACAGACATTCTCAGGCGCTCTTTGCAAACAGACATGCATCTTACAGTTCCAGGAACAGTATCCTGTGTCGTCATCCCACTCAAGGAGCTGAAGTGGGCCCGCCATAGACAGGATTATTGTGCATGGGAGCTACAGCTCGTTTACAGAGTGTAAGACAGTAATGGCATTACCGATAGCGTGTTTGCATTCCCAGGAATTAATGAATAATCCACACATCATTAACGTTGCATTAATGGCATCCATTCTGAGATTATGTACTTGGAGGTGGCATAAAATCTGTACGGATGGGATTTATTTGCGCACAGCAAGTACCGGCCTCAGTGAGCTGCGATGTCTGAAGCGAGGCAGGTCTTCACCGGGCACCTGCGCGCTGCATAGACTGTCAAGAGGCTGTTAGACCGTAGCACAGACACTTGCGGTTACCAGTTTGTGACATGATTTTTATACAGTGGCTACAGAGAAATTATCAAAAACAAATAACAATCACTAATTTGAATTAATGCAAAACATATTTTTTCAAAATTCTCAGGGTTTTTTGGGGTTATAGATACATCGAACGCAGCCCGAAGGTATCCAAGCACTTTATATGAGCACCAGTTACGTTACACAAGGATATATTCATTTGTGGTTTTTGGTAGGCAAGGGGAGATGAAGTGATTTGCCCAGAATTGACTCTGCGGGAGGAAGGGGTGCACACTTTTTTGTTTTGATCAACCAAACTGCTGTTGTGGTGGGGGTTGAAAAGACACATGGGGGCCTGGGGACTTGGGATGGAGGGGGCAAAATATAATTAGCACTACAAGAGGAGAGAGTAGGGCAATTGCTATTGTACAAGTTGAAACTATGCACAGGCCTGAGGCAGCGTTTCGGGTCTGCCCGGTCCTTTCAACCAGGCCCTTTGCCCAATGTAGTTGGTATGTGCATGACAAGGGCACACTAAGCTCGTGTTGCGGTGGCATCTGGAAAAAAACACGAGTGTCTTACCCTACCACGACGATGAGGTCAGACCAGAAACTGAGAGCTCTCCTCTCGACTCTCTCTCTCTATGCTCCCTTGTGTGTAATGGCATAAACCCGCACACGAAGAGAGGGGAGGGGGAGAGAGAGGCTGAGAGCTATGGCAGATTGACCAATCACTGCACGCAGTGCTTAATTTGAGCCGGGGCTTTCCGGTGCTAAGCACCAGCACTTAATTGGTTTCCGGTGCTCAGCACCGGCACCTAATTGTCAACACCATACATAGGACAGTCTACCACATGGGGGCGCTGCTCATCTAATTTAGAGATGAGCAGAACAACAGTAGTTTAGGAACACAATATACATTAAAATTGCAAATAACTGCCTCCCCAGCCATTCCTTTAGCTTTGGGGACCTGGAATAATCTGAACTGTCCCATTAACATGCGAGAGAGATGATTAGTAGTTGTTTTGGCAGCGATGACAAGGGCGATGGGTGGTGCAAGCTGCAGTGGCCTCCCAATCAGAGCCCTGGCACTTAATATTTTACAAATTAAGCACTGACTGCACGGCTTCACAATAAAGCCATGCAGTGATTGGGGAATATGCTCCCCACGTTTCGGGCATGGACATGTCCAGTCACAGGCTCTGCGTTCTCTGCCTAGAGACGCTAAAGCAGCCAATCCAGGAGCTGCTAAGCAGTGCCTGGATTGGTCAGGGCAGAACAACTCACCTCTCATCAGGTAGCCCGGGTGCTGCGGCTTTGACCCCCTGACTGCTTCATTGTAGAGGCGAGAGTGCTGAAAACTGCACATGTCGGGTTGGCCAGGGAAAGGCACCCACGCAACCCAACATGCGCAGTTGTTCTACTGACTGCTCCTAACCCCACCCCACCCCCTAAGCCCAGGCAGACATAAGTGACATGTGACGTGATGATTGAAAGGAACCAGCCCACGGCTGAGACTGCTGACTGCCACGGGCTAAGTGATTAAGTGTAAGTAACACTACACTTACGCACATTTTTTGTTCAGACAGCTCACAGCTGCCTGGGACCCTGGGGCCAAATAATGAGGGGGGGGGGGCGACACCCAAATGCCCTCATAGAGGAACCACCCCTGCTATTTGGTTTTTATCTTACGCTGTGCACATAATTTCCAATCTGTTTTTTACGTCTGATTGCATCCATATCACATTGTGACAGGATCTTTGTGAGCCTCTGCTCAAACTCACTTAATACTTGGAGGCCCTCATGACTGCACCTGGTATGGCATGCACTGATCAAAGCAGTTTTAAACAAAACATTATCAAAGCCAATAGGTCTGGCTTTAATGTGTCAATGCATATAGACATAGGCATTCACAAATTCTCTTTCCATGCACTGCATGCACATATGCTGACTATCACATTAAAGCCTGTCCAGTTGGGTCTGCCTTTGCTGGTGAAAAAGCAGCAATGATTGTTTTCTATATAGAATATTATTGATGATTGAGTTTACTTTTCAGATGTAAAATAGTCTCTCATGCATTCTAATAGAAGCACTCCCTGCAAGGTGGAATGACACACCATATAACCTATAGCATCAGGTGACAGAGTGATAGTTGTTTGGTTGGACTCAAAGCCCAATCTATGTATATTTTAAAGAATTTGTAGCAACACGTTGCAGACAACTGCATATTAAGCTAGATCTGAGAACAAAAATACTCCTCCCTTTGCTGTAACCCATTAAAGATATTTTACAGACATACCTCCACTGCAAGGTATTACTTCAGCCAGACCAACAAATGTACTACTATTGAAGGGGTTTTGGCACAGCAACCATAATTAAATAAATGCTGTGGTAGGTGAGCAATAGTTTGATGAGTAATAATTTGGTGACAGTAGTTTGTTGATATTGCAAAAACACAGGACAATGTCAGTATAACAGTGAAGAGCCACTAAACCTCAGATTAAATGGAAATAGCATTGTGTTTTAACAAACGTTTTCTACTTAAAAATGGCACATGTGAGGCTTCACCAATAGCATAAGTACCTGTGTTTTTAATTTTAACATCTAATTTTTTATCACCTGAAGAACAATCTAAACTAAAGCTTTAGGCCTACCCAGCACCAATAATTGGTGTCTGGCTGCTAATCACAAGGAACTCCCAGAAGGACCTCTCACATCTTTTAAAGCAATAAGGGCCCACCATCAGTTAAAATCCTAAAGGCCAGATTTAAAAGTGTGGTGAAAAGGATATGCCCTCACAGGTGTGACAGAATAGTCTGTCCGCAAACCTTCGTTTTGCCCACTCAGTCAGGCAGACCATCATTTTTCCAGTGTCAGTGCCCCCATTTGGATCTGCTACCAGAAAACATACTCCGATGGCCCGACAGAATAGGGGCGGTCAGAGTAAAGCCATCAGATGGCCCATCCTCTTTGCCACTGATGGTGTGATCACTTTTTTCAATCTTCCAGGTTTTTTTTGTCACCAGCAGAAAAAAATAACGACCCCTACATCCAGGGAAAATAACTCCCTAGGTATGGGAGTATTTATTTATTTCTTTTTAACAAAGAAACCCCCACTTTGAGAGTTTGTTTTTGAAAAACAAAAAAAAATGGTGAATAGCCTTTAAAACCCACGGCGTCCACCCACCAGACCTTTTGTACCTTGAGACGAGACACCAGGACGGCGATTCCTCTGAAGGTACAGCTATTACCACTGGGTCGGCGGTGACCTCTAAATTTGTAGGGGGATAGTCACATGATGACCCACACAACCCTGACTCTACATCTGCCCCATAGTTCTCAATCTTGCTGTAATATGCGGCTCAAGAATCGCAGTCCGACAACTGAACTGTATAAACTCTCCATTATAAAAAAGACCCTGATCATAACAGCATACAGAGAAAACACAGACTTAATGCTAATCAAAAAGAGCTTCCATTCAGTCAATAAAAGACATGTGGATACATCAAAAAGGATTAAACAAATACAGAACAAGCGAGGTAAGACAGTGCTCTATCATAGTTCCAATAATTAAAGAAGAAAGTTTGTGGTAAAAGCAGCCCAGGTTGTTTGTCTCAAACAGAGGAACGTTCTGGAACATCCATTGTTGGTGATCACTAGAGCTGCAGGACTAGTTAAAGAGAACTGTTATGTATGGCTCTCCTAGAGAGCCTCTATCATTTATTTCAGTTTCTGAATGTCATACCTCACTGCTATGACATCACAAACTGGTTACCCACTGTTGTGATGTCATAAAGACATGAGTGATCGTGAGGAAGCCGCTGTTCTATCTTTCCTATTTGCATATGAGCTGCCTTCACCACGGAGTAATCAGAAGGCAGCTTTTCAGGCGTCGAGAGTGTGCATACCGTGATGCATGCCTGCTCCAGGTGGAGCTCTGTAAGTGTGTAGTCTGCCTAGGGTGCAATCAGAGCCTCTCTGTTTTATGCATGCACGCAGGAGCGGTTATGTGACTGTATACTCGCTTACCTCTCTTGTGAGTGTTTACACAGTGCATCTTCCCCCGCTGGACAGGAGGCACCTGCTTGTTATCTGGTGCCCTTGGAGCAACACTAGTGAACCACCACGCCGTGGGGCCAGTGTCGGCGGTTCCATCTTTTGTTTTACTGCCTACATCATTAATTTGATTATAGAGGGCACGTGTTGCTACCCAATCAGGAATTAGTTCTCTTTTTAAAGAGGATGCGCTTCCTCTGCATTGGCAGTCTGTTGGAATGGAGGGGAGGTGCTCTTCCAGGAGGAACCATCTGGATTCTCCTGTCTTTGAGGAATAGCATACTGAACGAGTAGCTGGTGGCACTTTTTAGGATTTGGATGTCCTGTAGCAGGTGATTAATAGAGCTATAAAGGCAGCTTTTTGAGCTAGAGAGAGTCGGCCTCCTCCAAAGATCCCTAAATCTTTGTCTTTTCCTGACCCTGATTGATACAAGTCAGGGGATGAAGAGGTCAGAGGCCACTATATTCAGGGCTGAGGTGCTGATTCATATTAGGGAGAATCTTGCCTTCATCTATCCTGGTTCCTTGATGGAAGACGATGACTTCTTTAATAAGTACAGAAGAAAGGAAGCAGAGAGTCTCCCAATCCATAAATCTGTTCTCTGGCTGCTGGCAAGGGAATGGCATCTCCCCTTCAATGATCAAAGTTGTTCGGTTCTCAGCTGGAGGAGATGGTGACGAAACCAGTTGAAGATTGTAAATTTTGTTCTCGGTGAAGCACTCCTTCAGGGGTAAATGATTTGGATCTCGTCACATCTTTGGTGGTGCTCCCTCAGGGAGGGGTACTGGTCAGCCCTTTCAAGGCAGGGGGCGTGGCAGTGGCACTCCTTTCATAGGCAAATCATGTCACCCCTGCGGCTCCAGCCAATACTTCAGCACAACAATTCGAGGACATTGGGAGACCAGATTCCATCCTTTCTTTCATCTTGGGAGGCAGATGTAATGGACATCTGGGTCATTCAGCTGGTGAAAGAGGATTACAGAATAAACTTCTATTCTCCTCTTCATCCAGACTCTAACTCCTCGCAATACAGGAAAGAAATTTCATAATATAATAATAATTTCAGTTCCGGGGAGCAAGTGGGGTCAGGGTTGCAACTCGCTGATGTTTGTAGTGCAAAAATCATCAGGGTACTATCGACCTTTCTCAAATGTCAAAGATGTGACCCTCTTCTTTCCGCATTGGAGATTAAAGTTGGTGAGTCTGTAAAATATCGTCCCTTTAGTTTCCTCTGATATGTTTATGGCCTCTATTGATCTTTTGGGTGCCTACTTGCACATCCCTTTGCACCTGTTCTCACAAAAATATCTCAGATTTTGTGCCTTGTTGAGTCACTTCCAATTCTGTGTTCTTCCTTTTGGCCTTTCCTTGGCACCCAGAGACTTTAGAAAATCTTTGGCACCCTTAGGTGGCAACCTCCACTCTTGGGACAATTGGTGTTTCCATACTTGCACGATTGGCTGATCTGCAGCTTTTCAGAGGATAGATTTTTTGTTTTTCTCCTTTGGCCTGGGTAATATAGGTCAGCGCCCTTCAGTCTCCACGTTGAGTAGCTGTCTTGGCCTATCGAGCTTCTGGCACTTCTCTTCCTGATAGTTTTCAGGGTAGACCAATGAGAGGCGTGTCATCTTCTTGGGCTTCTTTTAAAGGAGAATCACTCTAAGACATTTGTGTGGCAGCAACATGGTCTTACCCTAATTCTTTTATTTCACATTATAAGGTGAGAATGGGAGACATTTCCTCTTCATCTTTTGGGTCCGCTGTTCTGTCTCCAGTACAGTAATATGGTTACTAGTTTTGTTTTCTTCAAATTTGATGGCAAAATAAATTAACTGGGTGTTGTATCAATTCTATGTATGTGTTTCAATTTCCATGCCTTTCTCTGGCTTGAGTATACACTCGTTGAGTAAGAACTGTGGTGAGGAAGACAGACAAGGTAGGTAATGACTCAGTTATTTACTGGGAATTTTCATTACTCTGAATCACAGTCTTTCTCGCCGCAGTCATACATTCCTTCCCAACTCTCCCTGGTTGGAGGCAAGAGGAAAATTCTCATTTTTAGGTTTATTCACTTGGATATTTTTAGGAAGTTATGCAGTTTGGCGTATGTGGGTTCTTCAATGACCACTTTCCGCCAGACCATTTTTTTTGTTTGTGTACTTTGGAGGGGTAAACTCTGTCTGTGAGCGATTGAGTAAGGAGTGTGGCGAGTAAGACTGTGAATTAAGATTGCCGGTGAGTAACTGAGTTTTTAACAATGTATAATGAAGCCCAGGAGCAGGGGATGCTTCTTCCAGGTCTTAATCATGTACTCATAACACTGATACATAAAAAAGGGAAATCAAAACATGACTGCACCTCACATCCCCACAATATCTTTATTTAATGAGGAAACCAGGATTCATGAGGGATCCCCATGCCATAATATCACTGGATGGCAACAAGACATTTGACTCCATACAGTGGTCTTATCTGTACCTTGCGCTTAAGCGCTTTGGGTTTTCCCAGACCTTCTGTAGCTGGATAGCTCTTCTATTTCAGACCCCAGCAGTGATAGTAAAAGTAAATGGAGCCATATCGCCACATTTTATCTTGACCAGGACACTAGTCAGGGGTGCCCGCTCTCACCGTTACTCTCAGCCTAGTGCATAAAACTGTTGCTGTTTTGGGTTAGGACAAAAAGAAACATTGTAGTGTTCGCCACAGGAGCCAATATTATCACCCTGAATGAAGCAAATCCCAGTAGAAATATACCCAAATATTATTGCTATTTGAAAAATGGTATAGTTAAGCAGGATACAAATTAAACTGGGGAACGTCAGGTATTTATAAGACTCACAACTGGGGCTCAGAAGGAGAATTCCCTTGTGGTGTAAAAGTTGATGAAGATGGGTTTAAATATTTGGGAAGCAATATAGCAATATAGATTTGTTCCTAGAAAGCAATATAGCAATATAGATTTGTTCCTAGAAAGGAACATCAAGACTATTACATGAGTTTCAGATGGGTGTAAGCAGGTGGTCAACCATATCACTAACAGTATTGGAAAAGGCAGCTATTTTTAAATGCTTACCACACAAAATTATTATTTCTGATGCAAAATACCCTATTCCCAAATCCTGGAAACAGTTTTTCTTTGAATTGACAGGAAGCTACTCATGTTGCTTTGAGATGGAGGGACCACAGGATAGCTCTGAAAGTATTGGGCAGAACCACATATAATGGTGCCATAGTACTATCAGGTGGCAGAGACTATTATTGGACATTCCAGCTTCTACCCAAGAATGACTGGATTCATGTCCTGATGTCTGATCCCACATCAAGATTGAGTAGGTAACATATTGGAAAGTCAAATATGCTTACACTACATCTAGGGGCATATTTACTAGTGAAGTGGCGGAGCGTGGTGTTAGCCTCCTTGGCTTAACGCCATGTTCCGCCACTTCTGATACGCAGGGCTGCACTATATTTACAACAATATGGTGCAGCCCGGCGTTTCCCCCTGTGCTGGTGCTAAATTTAGCAGCCTAGCGCCAACGCAGGCACCCTTGCACCATAGTGCAACGGTGTGTGCGTTGAGGGGAAGATTGTTTATGTGCAGGAAGGTCTCTTCCTGCACATAAACAATCTTTAAATAGCGTTTTGACACTTCTATATGTGCTGCTTAACGCAGCACACATAGAAGTTACAAAATGTCATTTAAAAAAAAAAAGATTGTTTATGTGCAGGAAGGGTCACCTTCCTGCAGACAAACAATCAATGGCCTTTTGCTGTTTCTGTGTGTGCTTCACAACGCAGCACACATGGAAACAGCAAAAACGAGGAGAAATAAAGTATTTCTCCTTGCTTTGCCTGTTTAAGACCAGGTTTTCCCTGGTCTTAATTTTGGCGCTGCCTCCTATTTACGCTGCCCTTGTAAATAGGGGGCAGCATCAAAATCAATGGGTATTGCGGTGGAACGCCCACCACAACACCCATTGCCCTCCCCTTTCAAGTACAGCGTGAAAGGGTGCCTTATTTACAAAGCAGCGTTAAGCCACGTTAAGTGGCTTGCCGCTGCTGTGTAAATAAGGCGAAGCACATATCGCCACAGGAACTTCACTAAAAGTGACGTTCTTGTGGCGATAGGGGCTTGTAAATATGCCCCCTAGTGTTCTGGGACAGAGCAACAAACTGCCTTGAGTAGAAGGGCAAAGCCACAAAGGAAACACCATTATGATAATGGAGCATGTTGAAAGAAGTCCACCTGCTGAAGGGGTTGAAGCAATGGGATCTTATACGAATATTTAAACTAGAAAATATGATGGAAGAGGGGAACATTGAAACCTTCACAAGGGCAGAGGAAGACTATGAGATGTTAAATACCCTGGCATAGTTGCATACAAAGTTTAGACATGCTTTACAGGCCCAAGTGTTCTATTGGTCTGTATGCACCCTGCTAGAGAATCATATTTTACTGGGAGAACTAGGAACAGGGGCAGCGTTTTCCATATATTAAACTCTTCAGTATTAACATACCACATACTCTTCTGAGGTTACAACAAAATTAGGAAGGAATTCTTGGTGCTATGGAGGACAGTGATTGGTAGGCTGCCTAAATGCATTCTATAGAAGTAGCTATTAAAGCAATGCTGCATCTGATTCATGTTAAATTCTTGCAAAGGGCGTACTATAATAAAAGTAAGCTTTGTAAAATGGGAGGGGCCCAAACACCTTATTGTATGAAATGTAATAGAGAGGAAGGTATTTTCTTACATACGGTTTGGGAATTTAATAAACTCCAAGACTTTCGGAAGATCATATAAATTGAAATCGGAATAATATGAGAGTGTAAATATTTTACTTCAATGGATGATTTGGGCTATACCTAATGACATCGATCTCACAAGTAGTAAACTTATGTTCTGCATGTTGGGCATTGTGATAGCCACGAGAGATGTTGCAAGACAGTGGCTCTCCCATCTCATATAAAACAAGCATTTGCAAACCCAGTAGGTCTGGCATTGGCCAACAGCCTTTTGACAATTCTTGTTTTGTCGTGGTTTTGCAAAAATGTATTGTTCGGGTAGCTGGTAGGCACTTATTAAGTAAAAAAAAAGCAATGGCTAACGGCAAAAGTGTTTTTTCTGGTCTCAAGAGTTCACCCGGAAGGGAACTACCTTATGTGTTGATGTGCTCCTTGTGAAAGGGCAGCATGCCGTAACTCGTAGTGAAGTCAGTCAATGGCTGATGTGGACTAACTTTGCCCCTTGATGCATGCTGGAGTGGGTGGATGAACAATATGAATGACACAATCACAGACTTATGAATGAAGGCACGCTGAAAACTCCTATAAGTACTATGTTATACATACTTTAAAAAATAATCAAACATTCTTGGCTAACACAGACCTAAAATGCCATTTGTCTGGCATTGGCTGCTGACCTCGCCTTTGATGAAAGTAAGAAAGGAATAAAGGAAGAAAGGCAAACAAAAAAGAAAGATTGGCAGACAAAAAAAATGAAGAGGGGCAAAAAAGGAAGGAAGGAAGAAATGCAAAAGAAAGAGGAAGGGAGAGAGGGAGGGAGGAAAAAGGTAAGCAAGGAAGGCAAAAAGGAAGAAAGGAGGGATTAAGGGATGAAGGAAAGAAGGCAAAAATAAGGAAGGAAAGAAAGAAAGAAAAAAGTAAGAAGGAAAGAAAGAAGAAAGAAAAAAGAAAGAAAGAATAAAAAAAGAAGGAAAGAGGGGAAAAAGAAAAAAGGAAGGAAAGAAGGTAAAGGACAGGAGGAAAGAAAGAAAGAAAGAAAGAAAAAGAAAGAAAGAAAGAAAAGATAAGAAAGGGGAACAGTAAAGAAGGCACAAAATAAAGGTACAAAAAAGGAAAGAAAAAAGACTGAAGTCAAAAAAGAAAGAAAGGAAAGAAGGAAGGAAAGAAATAACTAAAGAAAACAAAAAAGGAAAGAAAGTAAGAAGAAGGAAAGTAGAAAAAAGAAAGAAGTAAAGAAACAATGAAAGAAGGCAAAAGAGTAAGAAAGAAAGAAAAAGAGAGAAGTTATGAAAAAATATGAAAAGGAGGAAAGAACGAAGGAAAGAAAAAGTTTAAAGGAAAGAAAAAGTAAAGAAGGTGACAAAGAAAGAGAAAAAGAAGGAAAGAAGGCAAAAAAGAAAGAAAAGAACAGAAAGAAATGAGGAAACAAAAATGGAAGAAGTCAAAAAAGAAATAAGTAGAAAACAAAGAAGGAAAGAAAAAGAAACTGCAAAAAAGAAATAAGGAAAGAAAAGAAGGAAAGAAAGAAGGAAGGAAAGAGGGTTCACAGTATATAATATTGGATAATAAACCCAAATTACACTCCATCTATGTTTAAATAAAACTGTTAGAAGTGTGCTGCAGATTAAACACCAGAATTATTATTATTTTTTTCGTGTGCAAAAGAGCCATTGGTAAAACCGAGTCCAGGAACATAATATGGTATGCCGTGAAATAGCAGCAGTCCACTTCAAAAGGAATTTACAACAGCATTGGAAGGAGACAGGAACTGATAAAGCTGTCACATACCCTGTCCTCACTTCAAATGTGTACTACTATCACATCAGGCAACACTGGCAGTAGAGGGAACTCCATTGTTTGGGGCTGTGAACCCTGTGAAAGAGCAAAATGCAGTCACTCAAAGTCAAGTCATCCAGAGGCTTCAGTAGGCTGACCCACTGCCCCATGCCTTATGCTGTAGAGGGCAGAAGCAAAATGAAAATAACACAACAACAGACCAATGGGTGAAGAGAGGTGGCTGAAAGCCCCTTTAAGCAAGTATATTATACATATTATTTTAGTAAAATCAAAAGATCTTGGCTGATGCCCGACTTCAAAAGGGCATAGCAAGCGGGAATGGGTTGGTGTACAGGGGTCAAAAACCTGGTTCTTGAGAGTAGAGTATGCCCAAATGGTCTCAAATGATTTGTGGGAGGTGGAGAACTTTTTACGTAATAAGAGAGGACAAACCAAAAACCATGTAACAAATGCAGGCTCGTGCAGGTGCAAAGGAAGGGCTGTGTGGAGGAGGAAGGGTAGAAACTGAGAAAACTGGTCAACCCAGCAAACACAAATATTATCTTTAAGAATTGACCTTGTTGTTGTGTCTACACGTCCTGCATAGGATGTATTAGAAGTAATCAGTCTGTCGATCTGTTCCATTTTATGTCTTGCTTTGTGCTTTATATATTGTTTGGAAAAAAAGCAATAAAACATTTTTAAAAAGCATGAGATAAGTATATAGAGTTGCGCTGATGACAACAGCATGTTTAAAGTGTAAAAGTAGTTTTTGATTATAAGTCAGATAATTTGCTATTTGGCCTAACCAACAACAGCTCAGTAGTTCTTTTCTTGGTTATATTGTTAGTAGACTACACAGACGAGGCATGTATTGGTATACCAGATGCTGAGGATGGCCAGAAATGACACCTATCCCCTGCATGCAAATAAATACTGGGGTCTGTAATCCAAGAGCCACACAAGGCTGATCTGCAGCATAACCATTGACCCATGCATGCCTCATTGGGTGGTATTTTCCCATTCGGCCTCCAGGCCATGAAAGTCCTTAGAAAGGACCACCTCGACTCTATAACTCTCATACGCATCATACGCATTGATGATATTTTAGCAATTTATTTTGTATTTCAGTTACCTGGCTGACAAAAACTTCAAACTCTACTATCTTCAACTTTTTCCACCTAACCCATGCTTCGTAGTAATTCTTCCCAAAACCGTATATTCATTGTTTGTTGTATAGGTGAAAAATGCGTAAACACCAAAAGGCCACTGCCAAAATGTGATAACATTTGAAATTGAACAAAGTGACAGGGATCCTGAGACCCCATATCTCTGCCTTTGTTAAGACTTCACTGACTGTATTTCACCACCTACGTGGATTTTAAGACATTGCTACAGGTCCACCAACTTTTGTTGCACAAATGGCCCCCTTTTTACTGCAGAAATGTCACTATATTTTGTCAATGTTACTTTTGTCCATAAACACCCTTCTCCTGCAAATTCCACTAATAAAGAAAGTGCTTTATTGTGATCTGTCCTTTCCAGCCCTAACTCTTTCCGGCTGAAACTCTCCTGGAGCACCCTCTCTTTATAGTTATTGCATTGAATCTTATATTTCGCCAACCAAAAAATCAACTGAAACATACTGAGACAAATGAGATTATTTGAAGGAGGAAACCAAATGTTAACAATGTACAGTTATCTGAATAAACTCAACACCTTCTGCATTACGCAACAGATCATTCATTACACACAGAAACACTGTTACGAACAGGAAATCAGAAGTCAGCAATCACTGTCAGAAATGCTTTGAAATCTTTACACTCATCATGTATGCAGAGCTTATGGTGTCCTGGGTATGATCTACTACTTAACATCTACATTTTTTGCTAAGGCTATTTATCTTTGATAACACGTCTCTTCAGTACATTTATAACTTTACCCACAAAAAATGTCAAGTTTTCTTCAGATTTATTTTATGCAGGTCCACATTTAAACAACTAATCCTAGCTTCAAAATCAGGATACTCCAACCCAAAATCACACGACATTTCTCTCATAGACCTAATTCTCACTGGTGAATTGGTACTCCTGTGAACAATTATTCTAACAAGTTTCACATGGATCCAACTCAATACGCTATCAACTTCGACCAAATCATATGCCTTTCCTTTATCACATCTCCCATAAAAATCAATTTGAGAATTGAAATAAAGCATCAGGACAATTGGTTTACCACCTCTTTTATTACAATGTTTGCATATCAGGACAAACTTTGATAGTAATCATGTGTACAGCGTTGCTGAATTTAAAACAAACGCCTCTGAATCTTTGTACCTCTTGTTGGACACATTTCTGTTCACAGTTTGAACAAAGACTTTACTGCAGTTATCACTTATTATTTACTCCATGCACACCAAAGAAGGCTCCTTCATTTGTGCTACAACAATTACCTTATTGAGGCTAGAAGCATCCTTAAGCCAAAGGTACTCTCTTACTTTATCATTGTCCCATCTCAATATAAACTGATCTTAGATTTTCTCATTAATATTCAATCCAAAATGTTTTTTTTAGTTTAAAAATGCTTTATTGGAAATTATTCAGAAGAAATACAGCCACATCCATGAAGAAACTTAATATTAAGTCATGTCATGTAGAAATCTATATCAGTAATTGGAATAGGATAAAATATACATGAAATCCTATTATAACAAAATAAGACAGATCTCATAAGAAAAATATAAAAAGCAATGTTGCAATATAGTAAAAGTAGCATTCTATAAACTTTGTGTATTTTTATGGGAAAAAGGGTAAAGAAAAAAAGGGGTAGGAAGATTAAGAAATATTTGGGTAATAAAGAGAAAAGGTGGATGATGGTAAGGAATGAAAGTAATATGAGAACTAGAGGCATACAAAAGGCAGTAAAATGGGAAAAGGAGTAAACTTTGAGAAAAATTAAAAATGAGTGAATTCAAGGAGGTTTAGTTACTTCCACATTTTCAACACTAATAGAGAACGGGCAAGATAGGTATGAAGTCAAGGGAAGCCAAAGTTAATCTCTCTTGACGGCTGTGTGTAGTGATGAAGAGTGAGAGGTATCCAATCTATGGTTATGACATATCTAGTTCCATCATGCCATATAGGAAACCTTGTCAAAGATTTCCAATTGGAAGTAATAACCTGAAAGGTAACCACCAGGAGAAGATCCACCAACCCACCCCTGGCCCTATCACCTGACCATATGTCCGAGCAACTACCAGTAAAAAGATCAACTATGTGAAAGGGAGATGAGACTGAAAATAATTCAGAAATGTTATGCCATACCCGCTGCCAGAAAGCCGAGAGCTTAGGACAGAGAAAGAACATATGAAGAAAACTGTCATTAGAGGAACCGCAAGACCAACAATTTTTTTTTATTTTTTTTTAGAGTTTTATATAGCACGAACTAGACCCGAAGATATCGGGTATCAGAGCGCTTTACATGAGCACCAGTTCCGTTACACAAGGACACATTTATTAAGTGAGAGCTTCATCCTAAATAATATAGAAGGAGTCAGAAACAACCTATTATTTAAAAAAAACATGATCTGAGTAGTACTGGCAGAGCGAGAAGTATAATATATTTTCTGCCACAAATAGTTCCATAGAGTGATTGCAAAAGAAGACTGAAAGTCCTGTTCCCAATCAAGTTCAGTTTTGGCTCTGTCTGGATCCTTAATAGAAAGCCGATTATATATGAAAGCTGCTCTAACTTCTGTAGAAAGGTCATGATCACCAGGGGATTAATCAAGAACATGAGAAGGATCAATATTGTGGTGTCGAAGAATATCTTGAAGTAAATAATATTTGTGTCTATGGGGGAGAGGCTTATGAAAATGACTACGTAATTCCTCAAAGGATATAAATTCATTGTTAGAGATGAGTTGAGAAGTGGATGTAATGCCAGAGGCCAGCCAGGAGGACCATTTAAGAACTTTATTTAATATGGTAACATCAGGGTTGTACCAAATGGGGAAAAATAACAAGAGCAGGGAAGAAGAATAAATCTGAGAAACTTATTTTTTAGCAATGTTACTGGAATGGTTTAATATAGGAGTAGACAGATGGAGGGGTTTTGCAGAATTAAGGACAAATTGGAGAAGGGAAAAAGGAGAAATGGGTGAAAGTTTGAATGATAGCCAAAGAGGAGAAGAAGAAGAGTTAAAAGAACCTAAAGAGAACCAAATCTGTTTAAGAACAAAAGCTGAATGATATCGTAAGAAATCTGGAAAATTAACACCACCATTTATTTTAAGCTTTTTAAGTTTGGATAGAGAAATTCGGCCGGACTATCTATCAAACTATCAATAGAATGAAAAAAAAGGTATGAGAAAGCCGAAGAGGAAGCATTTGTAAATAAAAATTAATAATTGGAAAGAAGATTATTTTAATGATGACTAATCTGGGACACCAGGAGATGTACAGGGGGGACCACTTAGCAGAAACAGAGGTAATCTTCATTCTTAAAGCCTCCATGTTGGCCTTGATATTATCTTTAAGGGATGGGGAATAGAGAATTCCTAAACATTTAATCTTAGAAGAGTTCCAGAAGAAACCGGTATCTCCAAACATGTCCTGAAGACAAAACGTATTGAGAGGCATCATTTCAGATTTGCCGCTATTAAGCCGATACCCGGACACCGAAGAATACTGAGACAAATGGCAAAAGAACTCAGGAACAGAGGCGAGAGGGTCAGAAACAAACAGTAACATATCGTCAGCATAAGCGGTAAATTTAATATGCAAATTCTTATGGATGTAGCCGGTAAAGATTTAGAAAAGACATAGGGATTCTAAAAATGGTTCTAAAGCAAGGATGAACAGTAATGGAGCAAGAGGGCAATCTTGTCTGGTGCCTCGAGTAAGAGGAAACTATGAGGAATGAAGACCATTAACAAAGGCAGAAGAAGAGGCATAGGAGTAAAGAGCTTTAATATAGCGTAAAAAAATTGGAACCAAAACCGTGCCACCTAGGGGCTCTAAAAAGAAAGTCCCAGTTAACACGGTCAAAGGCCTTTTCGGCATCCAAGGTGACTACAGCCATGGGAATCTTAAATTTATTAGCTCTGTGAATAATGTTTAGAAAGGTGTGGGAATTATCAGAAATATTATGGCCCTTGACGATGCCAGATTGCTCAATGCTGATTAAAGAAAGGATCAAATCATTAGTACGAAGAGCCAATAGTTTAGAAACAATTTTGCAATCTGTGCTTCTATAAATGTTCCAGCCTTGGTATCCATAGATAAAATGTGTTGAAAGAGAGAGAGCAAATGAGGGACTAAAAAAGAAGAACAAATTTAGAGTAAAATTCAACCGTAAATCCATCCGAACCTGGGGTTTATCTTTTGGAAGCTTAGAAATGGCAGCACAAATTTCAGCAAGAGAAAAATCAGCTTCCCATGTGGAAAAGACAACCTGAGAGATTTGTGGCTTAGGAATCTTGTCAAAAAAAGATTTCAAGGACTTTTCAGAGGGCAGAGTTTCCTAAGTGTAAAGTTGAGTGTAAAATTCTAGAAAGAGGGACGTCATTCCCTCAGTGTAAAGTTGAGTGTACAATTCTAGAAAGAGAGACATAATGTCCTGATCTCAAAATAATTTATGACCAGAGGCATCATGGATGACTTCTATCCTAGATTTCTGTTTCCTGATTTTTAATGAGTTGGCCAGTTTCCTACCTGCTTTGTTAGAAGCTCTATAGTACTTTGCATTTATTTTTAATAGGGCATTACTAGCAATAGTGACAAAAGATTTATTACAATTGAGTTTGGCCTCGATGAGTTGATCCAAAACCTCTTTGTGAGAGGAGGAGTAGTATGCATGTTCTAACTTCTTTACATGCTGGAAAAGAGTGGAGTATTCCCTGGCAGCAGCCTTTTCCTTACTCGAGACATAGTTTATAATATAACCTCTCGGTGTAGCCTTGAAAGAATCTTAAACCTGGTGAAACTCAATATCTGGATCAATGTTAGTCTCAAAGAAATGGGCAATCAATTGCTCAAAACCGAGACAAATTGCTGATCTGGTAGTAGCCAATTATCAAAGCGCCATCTGTTAGAGCGTGTGGAAGATGCAGTGTACTCTAGGTCTATAATGACTGGTGCATGGTCAGAAACAAGGATGGGGCCTATTTCAGCATGAACAAAATGTTGTGAGAGGTTCTTGTCTCAAAAAATATAATCAATTCTAGAGGAACAGTGATGGACAGGGTAGAAGAAACAATATTGTAAGAGATCAGGGTTATGAATACGCCAAGCATCAACTAATCCTCAATGTTTTATGGTTCTGTAAAAGGACTTCTGCGTATTGTTGGGAATATATTTAAACTTTGATTTCCGATCTAAAAAGGTGTCCATGAGTTGATTGCAATCACCCCCTACAACTAAGTTAGCATGTAATACAGGAATTAATTAGCATGAGAGTGAATCCCAGAAAGAGACATCAATACCAGTAGGACCATAAAAAGTGAAGAAGGAATAGGGACAACCATTAATATTAACAAGAAGAAGTAACCATATGCCTTCTACATCAGTTTCTTGCTTTGAAATAGTGACATTTAGAGATTTACGGACAAGATAACAACACCATTCTTATGATTTACAGCTGGTGAACAATAAACAGAACCAGGCCAACTTTTATTTAACAAATGAATATCTTTTTCGAGGAGATGAGTTTCTTGCAACATAGCAACATGACATGACAGTTTAGTGAGATGAGTAAGAACTGCCTGCCTCTTAAAAGAACCTCTGAAGCCCAGTTCAAGAAATAATTCAATGATTATTCATAGTAAATACAAAAAGAAAATATTATACATTTGAAGAAAAAAAAACCTCATATAAATAAGAGGAGAAAAAGCATCATATCTATATACCATCCAATACAAAAAAAGAAAACTTAAATATAAAACATGGGAAAGGAAGGACAGAAAAGGGATAAAAAGAGGAAAATAGGAAGGAAGAAGAAAAGTAAAAAACAAGGGAAAGAAACAAAAAGAAAGAGGGAGATGAGTCCAAAAAGACCCAAAAGATGAAAGAACAGAAGAGAATGGCCGAGAATCCAAAGTAACTAAGCCATAAGATAAATATCAGAGAAATAAGATAAATTGAAAAAAGAGCGACGGGGAACACCATAACTATAAACCAGCCAAAGCGCCCAGTCCGGAATTATACAAATAAGATTAAAGAAGTAAATGACCGAAGTGGAGAAAAGAAAGGCAGGAGGAGAGACAGGAGCAGAGAGCCACAATGAAGAAAATGGATAAACAATACAACAAACTTACCCATCAGGGTATGGTACTCTAGAAGCACATTCCAGCAAAGGGAGACTAGACAACAACGGAACAATGAACACACGCTTGGAGTCAACAGAGACAAATGTGGGACCTGGGGAGGAAGAATAGGAGAAGACAATGGTAATACAATAAGGGAGGACAACAATACAGTACAAAAATAACCTTTCAAAGAGAGGTTAAAACAATAAACCAAAGCATCAAAATACGACTAAGACATCATGTTCCACTAATGTCCATGGCCTCTTTTCTGTGAAGCTGGGGAGACGAAGGAGGTGTTTCTGTCTTTATGAGTGACCTTGAATGTGCATGGATGTAGGAGACTGTATCTGGCAACCATTGCGTGTAAAGATGGATAGAGGCCCAAAAATTATTTGCACTGAGCAGCAGTGACCGATGAAACTTCCTGAAAAAGGAAGGTCTGATGACCAGACCAGATCATCTGTTTTCGCTGCCTAGAGGCAAAAAGAATTTGCATAAGGTCAGTGTATTGGAGGAAAAGGATGATGATTCCTCTGAGTTTGGAAGTAGTACTGGCGCTAGAGGTTTTTGGTCCAAGACGATGAGCTCTTTGAATATTAAGCGGTGAACTGCTAGTAAGACCCACTATTTTAGGTAAGTTTGTTTGAAGAAAAGCAATGATATCACCTCTTTCTGCCCCTTCCGGTACTCCATAAATGCAAAGATTATTTCTCCAGTTACGATTTTCTAAATCTTCGGTATGTCTTTTGAGAGCCTCAAGCTCCTTAGCTATAATGTTCAGTTTTAAAGAACTGTCTTGAAATTCAGAAGATTGAAGTTCAAAGTCATAAACCATTGCTTCAAGGGAGGCCCATTGATCATCCAGGCATTGAAATGTAGAGGTGGTTTCCAGCATAAAAGGTTTTAACATTTGAGTTCATCCATCAGGTCGTCCATTGTGATTGGGAGGGTGATTTCCTGGGGGAAGCAGAGTCCTTTTTGAGACTCTTAATTCCACCCTGTGTTCTCCTTGTGAATGACAGAAGATGTATTGATGTGAGAACCAATCTTCTGAGAGGAATTACCACCCTCCGCCATGGTAATGAGGTAACAAGAAGTAAGGGAGAACGTAAGCAAATCATGAATTGTTGGAGAACCAAACCTCCTGAGATTCAGTCAGTAGAGCAGAAATTAGGATTCCAGGCTGAAGGAAACCGCATACATTCATGCAGGTACGCATAGGTTCTGTCGTGACTCCTTGCCACAAATATGTCATAATGAACCTTCACGGAGCGAGGTTCATGAATGAAAACTTTTATTTTAGAAAGAACCACCTCAAGCTGCTGGGCACACAAGCACCCCCAGCCTTAGACCTCTCAATTACTTTAACTGCCTCAACCGGCACTCTATAGAACTTTGACTCCACACCAGCGTTCTACTCACGGTGTCACGAGCTGGTATGGAGTACTAGAGTCACTCACCTCAACTCTTCTAAATGTGAAAAAACTCACACAGTATCACACAGTGTTATCACTTCAAAATGATGTCCTTTGTTGGAAGCCCAGGGGTGCCCTGAGAAAACAAAATGTATAGCAACAGTGTTTTCTGGAAAAAGCTTGGTGGCATCAACTAAGCAAGAGAACATTTGTTGGTGGGTGGAGCTGAAGGCATCAGTGTAGGAGCAGGCAAAGATATCATCTCCTGAGCCATGTAGCGGCATCACCTGTCCCATGGGTACAGAGAATACTCAGCAGATCATCCACGGGTGACAGAAGTCAGAAATGTCCCCTCATTTGAACCTTGTTTATGAGGTTCAAAGTGCTCCATGAATCCCATTTAGAAAGAAGCATTGAGTTTTACCTCAAGGCAATTTTTAATCTTTCCAGGATACTACTATGTTGGAGAGATACATATAGGCCTTGATAAGCCTTCAAAACCAATAGTCTTTATTTGCTGGTGGACTTACTTTAGACAAGACATTAGGAAAAGAGATCTCCTACTGGAGGTGGAAATTAGTTTATCCCTAGATTTCTAGAGATGGGAAGTGATCGTCAACATTTCAACACTCAACAAAACTGAAAGTGCTTTGTAAGGAGCAACATAAACTTTGCCAGAACTCTTTAGAACTAAAATCACTATTGATATTTTTGAAAGCAGAGGAATTATATGGAGGACTTCTAGGAAAACAGCATTATTAAACCCTTTCGTTGCATTCCTTTTCTCTCTTTTTCCACCTTCCGAAATGTGATAAGATAACTGACACAGTTTATAAGATAGAAAAGCCTATTTAGGGGCCTGAGGCTGAAGGCTTGCAAGGCCAGTTGCTCTGGCATTAAATCACATTGTTCCAAGTGACAGCCAAGGGAGCCTGGAGGGGCTGCAGAGGATCTAAGGGAAAGAGATGAGTTTGTAGGAGACTTTTGTTTTTACATCCACATTCTGGAGAAGCAGCAATGTACTGTTTTTGAAGAGGAGGCAGATAGGCTTAGGCAGATTCTAAGCAGCTTTCAAACACTATGTAATTAGGAGCCCAATTTATAGGATTAACCTATAGCAGATCCCACAAGAAGATGCTGATTCCTCAATATCACTGGGTAGTTAAGAGTCTCTTGGAACCCCAGGAAAAATAGCTTCCAACAACTACGGGACATATTATCAAGCACGGCGTTAAAATTATCGCCGGTTTTGCGGCAGAAAACTGCCGCTAAAGCGGCGATAATGGGCTTGATAATATGCCCTGGAGAATTTCAATAGAAGCCCATGTTCACACCAGAACATGGACTTCTATTGGAATTCTCAAGGGCATATTATCAAGCCCATTATCGCCGCTTTAGCGGCAGTTTTCTGCTGCTAAACCGGCGATAATTTTTAACGCCGTTCTTGATAATATGCCCCTATGGGTATTAAGCTAGAACTGGCCTAGCTGCAGCCCAAAGGAAGACACAGAGTCAAATAAACTACCAAAGTAGTATTTAAGAACTGATGTGACGATTCAGATTTTCAAAACCAGTAGGAAATGTAAATGCCTATAGAGTCCTCCCTGAAGTGCTATGGGTACATCTTGAGCTTTGTATCAGTATATCACAGCTTCCAGAAAGGCCACCAGGACATTTAAGAATCTCTAGAATCAACCCAGAAATGACAGCTTCACAAAAACACCAGTACCCTTGTAGGTCAATGGGTCAGTGAGTGGTGGAGAATGCCCTGCATGTAAAACTGTGCCAGTTTAGGAATCGTACTTTAAGGGTAGGTGAAGAGCTAGGGGGAATTGGCAGAGGCCTGTGGGACAGGCGTGATCACTGTTGGACCAGGGGATTGACATGGGTTCCGGCCCTAGGCTCTTAGTTGGTGTTCAAAGAGAGGAAACACCAAAGGAAATGCCCTTATACTAGCTTCCCTTTACCTGTATGCTCAGGTTGGACGCACTAAGAAGAGAGGTTACATAGAAAATAGAAGCTGGCTGGCGAAAGAGAGAAACCAATGAGATGGACAAGGTAGAAACTGATGTGGAGGCTTTCATATCATGTGACACGGTTAAAGCTAGGCACTGGGAGGAACTATGGCAGTCAGGAAAGAGACAAGAGCAATAACAAAGGAAAATCTTGCAAGAAAACAGGGGGACAACAGAGCAGACTGAGAAAAGTTATAGCCTACTATATGTACGTATTAATACCACTGTGCTATAAGTAATTGAGTACTTTTCAAAATAAATCAAGATACAATGTGAAGACCTACCTGCAATATTCCCTGCTCAAGAGTGGTTTCCCTTTAGGTGCAGACCGGTGCATGGGGCTCGGGACCTGGGCAGATGATGTGGGAGTGGGGTTGAAAGAGTGTCTCTTGGCTGCTCCATCTCACTGTTAAGTTAAATTATACTATAATGTATTTGTAATCACATGCACACAAGAGTTTCTGGCGCTTTAGGAGAGAATTCTAGGAGACTGAATTTAAAAGATAACTTTAGAAGTTACACATTATAGAGAAAAGTCAAGTTGAAATATTCTCAGTTTTGAGAATAATGAAAATTAATGAGTTAAAATATTGAGAATATTGTACCAGAAATCTACAAACCCAAAGAGAATAAAAGTATAAGGGGTGGACGTAAGGATGTATTTTATTGTTGCTTTTATAAGAACACATTGTAGAAGAATGAGTATATTGTGCTATTGATGAGTTTAGGTGTTTATCTGTCTTTGATTTGATCTTTAGCAGAACTTATGACCTATGCCACTGTGACTCAGAAGTTCCTGGAGTGGCTCACGTGGCATGGGTGCCTTCAGTGGTATGTGTGCCTTGTGCCACTGTGATACCAAAGGGGATGATGGACGGAGCGTTTGAGCTAATCAAACACTCACCCCCAGTCAACTGATCTGGGTTTAATTCATCATCATTCTTTAGCTCACTCCACCACCCAGTTCAGACATGGCCATATGCAAATCAGTCTGACCCTGTGCCTCATGGGAACAGTCCAGCCTGAACTGCCAAGCCATGTCTTCCCTGGACCGGAAACAAGCATCCTGGGACCGGTTTCTGGCTATTCAGCCGTCATCAGCCAGGCTAGCTTGAATCCTGTGGCAAAGTGAGCAAGGGACCCATGTCTGGGCATACCCTGCCAACTTAGGGCAAACAAAGCGATACCAAAGGGGATGATGGACGGAGCGTTTGAGCTAATCAAACACTCACCCCCAGTCAACTGATCTGGGTTTAATCCATCATCATTCTAGTAGCTCACTCCACCACCCCAGTTCAGACATGGCCATATGCAAATCAGTCTGACCCTGTGCCTCATGGGAACAGTCCAGCCCGAACTGCCAAGCCATGTCTTCCCTGGACCAGAAACAAGCATCCTGGGACCGGTTTCTGGCTATTCAGCCGTCATCAGCCAGGCTAGCTTGAATCCAGTGGCAAAGTGAGCAAGGGACCCACGTCTGGGCATACCCTGCCAACTTAGGGCGAACAAAGCGATACCAAAGGGGATGATGGACGGAGCGTTTGAGCTAATCAGACACTCACCCCCAGTCAACTGATCTGGGTTTAATCCATCATCATTCTTTAGCTCACTCCACCACCCCAGTTCAGACATGGCCATATGCAAATCAGTCTGACCCTGTGCCTCATGGGAACAGTCCAGCCCGAACTGCCAAGCGCTCCGTCCATCATCCCTTTTGGTATCGCTTTGTTCGCCCTAAGTTGGCAGGGTATGCCCAGACGTGGGTCCCTTGCTCACTTTGCCACTGGATTCAAGCTAGCCTGGCTGATGACGGCTGAATAGCCAGAAACCGGTCCCAGGATGCTTGTTTCCGGTCCAGGGAAGACATGGCTTGGCAGTTCGGGCTGGACTGTTCCCATGAGGCACAGGGTCAGACTGATTTGCATATGGCCATGTCTGAACTGGGGTGGTGGAGTGAGCTAAAGAATGATGATGGATTAAACCCAGATCAGTTGACTGGGGGTGAGTGTTTGATTTGCTCAAGCGCTCCGTCCATCATCCCTTTTGGTATCGCTTTGTTCGCCCTAAGTTGGCAGGGTATGCCCAGACGTGGGTCCCTTGCTCACTTTGCCACTGGATTCAAGCTAGCCTGGCTGATGACGGCTGAATAGCCAGAAACCGGTCCCAGGATGCTTGTTTCCGGTCCAGGGAAGACATGGCTTGGCAGTTCGGGCTGGACTGTTCTCATGAGGCACAGGGTCAGACTGATTTGCATATGGCCATGTCTGAACTGGGGTGGTGGAGTGAGCTAAAGAATGATGATGGATTAAACCCAGATCAGTTGACTGGGGGTGAGTGTTTGATTTGCTCAAGTGCTCCGTCCATCATCCCTTTTGGTATCGCTTTGTTCGCCCTAAGTTGGCAGGGTATGCCCAGACGTGGGTCCCTTGCTCACTTTACCACTGGATTCAAGCTAGCCTGGCTGATGACAGCTGAATAGCCAGAAACCGATCCCAGGATGCTTGTTTCCAGTCCAGGGAAGACATGGCTTGGCAGTTCGGGCTGGACTGTTCCCATGAGGCACAGGGTCAGACTGATTTGCATATGGCCATGTCTGAACTGGGGTGGTGGAGTGAGCTAAAGAATGATGATGGATTAAACCCAGATCAGTTGACTGGGGGTGAGTGTTTGATTTGCTCAAGCGCTCCGTCCATCATCCCTTTTGGTATCGCTTTGTGCCACTGTGAGTCAGACGTTCCTGTAGGGGTTCAGTTGGCATGTGTGGCTTCAGTGCTCTGTGGACCATGCGCTGCTGTGACTTAAAGGTTCTTGCAGTGGCTAACTTGGCATTTATGGCTGAAGTGCTGTGTGTGTTTGATTCATGATTAACAAAGGAGGGGACGAGGAGGGGCTAGTTTAACGAGGTCCAACGTACGAGCCCCAGAAGACTGTATGCAAAGAAGGTATGAAGTTCCTCAGAAGCAAGCGACAAGGAGAGGAGATACTATGAGGTGTGGGTGGTCAAAGGTAACTACATACCTCATCAAAGATATAAGCAAAAAAGGGGGGGGAAGCCCCTTTGCGGAACTAGGGCTCTCACACACCCAGCAAGCTAGGTGTCATGCTTCATCATATGAGCCTGCACCTCGTCAGGTCGGCGCTGCAATACCTGACGGGCTCCCGAACCGGGGCTCTTTAGCGGGGATCTTCTGTTCCTGCCGGTGGGTGCAGTGGGGGTTAGGGGCCTAGTGTGTAGATGTAAAGGAAAGTGGATTAAAACAGGTCAGTTAGTCCTAACCATTATTTAATTCATAAGGTAAACCGCCCGATTAAAAATATATAGAGAGTGGCAGTGCACTAGATGCAATGTGTCTAGTCATGTAGCCCTACTCTCAGTTGATCGACATGTTTCGTGCCTCTAATGTCAGGGGGATCTGGGCACTTCCTCAGGATCAGAGTGAAAAACTATCTACACTATGTGGTCAAGTGACATCTACGTACCACGTGCTCAGGTCAATGACCTGTAATACAAACAAAAGATAAAGGTAAGTTAACCACAGAGTCTATTATAGCACTCGTATTGTATCGTATCTCATCAGCCTTAAAACAGAGAAGGAAAGAAAAACCATTATATAGGGACCACGATAATCATGCTTATCTTAGCGGGCCTCTATGAGTGATGAAATGGTAATAATGCACTATTCTCACCATATTGTGCTCATAAATTATTTTTTTTAAAACATTGTGCTGTCAGGTAGTACATACTAGTAAAGTCTATACATGTAAACACTCATGGTAGCGCCTGGTGAACTATTAGGCGGTAGAGGAGGTTCAAAGACTCACCTATCCTGTTGTCTAGAGTTGCTAGCAACAGTACCGGCGGTCATAAAATGGACACCGATGGGGGTCCTGGAAATGCAAGCCAGAATAGTTAGGACGTTATGGCTGTCAGTGAGTAAACAGAAAACCATGTACAGGAAGACAGAGGGCCAACAAGGGTAAAACCAGCATTCAGATGCGGCAAGGAAATCAGGCTAACCCCGTGTGGTCAACCGTAATACTGGATAGTCGGTGGCACCCAGGGCAAGACGTATCTAAGTGATAACGAGGGGCACAGAAGAGATGATAATGCTCAGACGTCTGTCCCATAGCGGTAGTAGTGCCGTAATGGAGCGTGACCCAGGGCAACACATATCTAAGTGATAGCGAGAGGTACACAAGAGATGCAAATGCTCAAACGTAAATCTCATAGAAGTGGTAGTGCCGGTGTGGAGCGTGAGGACCGGCGGTAAGGGACCACACAGGGCAGCTGAGATCAAAGTCTTCAACTAAATCAGGCTTACCTCTGCATTGGTGCGATCCGAAGTCCGCAGTAGCAACAGCTCCCACTGAGATAATACTCACCCGCGTGTGACCACGCCAAGCCTGCGACCTACCCTGCCGCCGGAACCGGGATGGTACCTGGTTACCGGACTGCCCTGCAGATAAGGCAGTCGCTCGCTCAACGGTGGGCGGAGTCGCGCGATGAAGTGTAATCTCGCGTGACTAGGGGGACTGTTCGCTCCTACTCGAGGGAGTGGAAAGTAGAGCGGCCATGTTGGAACGGACCGGGAGTATGGGAAACCGGTAGGTAAACACCGGGTTGGGAAGAGCGCTGCATATGGCAAAACGCCCAGTATACTCAATTAATACTGGGAATTTGCCAGTGAGGTCGCGGCAGACAATGAAACAAATTAAATTAAATAAATGAATAAATAAATAAACGAGGAATCCATTCAACCATGTTTGTGGGACCAGCCTACAGCAATTACATTGATGCTGGTAATGGGGGGGGGTCGGTGAACCCAAGAGAGGTGACTAGTGAACTTATTAGTGGCGTGATTGAAGAATCAATGTATTAAACTGCACCCGATGGTGAGCATTGCTATCTCCTTCTTCCTCTCAAGTGAAGCATCAGGGTTACCCTCAAATCATTCATGGCTATGTTCCATGACTGCTCGCCACATATCTGTTCGTTACCTGTCTATGGGGGCCTTAAATGCAACTTTATGTAACCCCGGGGTCTAAGGACGGAAAGGGGACAATGATGGCATGAAATCACTCCACATAGATGGGTTCCATAGGGCCTGCGTATGAACCCGCCCGTATGGCTTGTGTACGTAGTGGTGGAATAATTACCCCTATGACCTAGGTTGTGTCTAGATGAGTGAGCCCCATGGGATGTCATCATTCAGCCCCTCAGTATGTGTAGACAGTCTCAGGACCCACCTCTGCTCAATTCTAAATAATGCTGATTTGGAGATCTGTGGGTGTGCTTCCAACACAATCCAATGTAGTGAGTCTGGGGGGTGTTGTGCCTCTTTGAAATGTCTGTATAACCTCGTGGTGATTCTTTGGCAACGTATGTTGCTCCTGTGTTCGGTTATTCTGGTTTTGACTGTCCGCATGGTCATCCCTATATACTTCAAGCCGCATGGGCAGGTGATCATGTATATACATTGTTTGGTGTTACAGTTGGTGTGTTTGTTCAGGGACCATTTGAAATTAGTCAGTAGGCAAATCTCTTTGGTTGCAACAGTGAATTTGCACACTGTGCATGAGCCACAATAGTGATGTCCTTTCACTGCTGGGAGGCCCCACAGGTTCCTTTGTGTATTGATCGTATGCTGTTTGGGTCTTGTGTGTATTAAAATGTCTTTCAAGTTACGAGTTCTTTTGTATGCGAACCTTGGCTTTTGTATTTGCAGGTCACCAGTGCCAAGAATGCCCCAGTGTTTCAAAATGATCTTTTTGGTTCTAGCTGAATTAGGTGTAAACGATGTCACGCATGTTAGTATGTCCGTGGTAGGTTTTTGGTGTACCTCAAGTAGGGCTTCTCTGGGGTTATTTCTTGCTCTTTTCATAGAGTCATTGACTATTCTTACGGGGTAGCCTCTGGCCTTGAGATTGGTAGCAAAATTAGCTGCTTCTCTCTTGTAATCAGTGACCATCTTACAATTGCGTCTAATGCGCAAAAACTGCCCTCAAGGTAATTATCTTTTAGTGCTTTCGGATGGTGACTTTTATATAGGAGTAAGCTGTTGCGGTCAGTGGGTTTCCTATATAAGGTTGTGGTAAGTGTACCCTCACTCAGTGTAATGTTAAGGTCAAGAAACGGAACAGTCGTTTCTGAAATAGTGTGGGAAAATTTCAGGTAGTCATTCTGGTCATTTATCCACTCCACAAATTCTTCACATGTGGTGCGGGGACCATGCCAGAATATGAGGATGTCGTCTATGAAGCGTTTCCATAGTTTCAAATTATTGTGGTAAGGGTTATTGTTGTTGTTGAACACATCCTTTTCAAATGCTGCCATGTAAAGGCAGGCCACGCTGGGAGCAAATGTACTACCCATCGAAGTACCCTGGCTTTGATGGTAAAGTTGTTGCTTAAACTCGAAGAAATTCTCAGTCAAAGCCAGGGTAGCGCACTCCATAATAAAGGAGATGGGTGTTGGTGATGACCAATCTACAGAGCTCAAAGCTGACTCTACAACTGTCAAGGTGGCTCCCTGAGGGATGTTTGTATACAAGGCCTCCACGTCGAGGGTGACCAGGAGGTCAATCTCATCGGTGTTCTGCGTTTCCTCAATGATTCTGAGGATATACGTTGTGTCTCTCACAAACGAAGGTGTTTCCCTCACTAATTAATGGCTGTAGAAAATGGTCACAAAACTTAGAGAGTGGCTCGAGTAATGAACCAATTCCAGAAACAATAGGTCGGCCAGGAACCGGGGTAATACCCTTGTGTATCTTAGGTAGGGTATAGAAGTACGGAACCCTCGGTTCCTTGGCAATCAGAAAAACCAGATTCTTTGTGACTAATCCAACCATTGGTCTCAGCTTCGTACACTAGCATGGAGATGGCGGTGGTTAAGCGTGTAGTTGGGTCTACTGTAATAGGGGTGTAGTACCTATTGTTAGAGAGTTGACGTCTGCATTCTGCGTCGTAGTCAGCAGTGTATTGGACGACAGTAGCTCCACCCTTATCAGCCTGTTTTATCGTTATGGTTGAGTCTTCTGCAAGCTCCCTAGCTATCAAAGACTCCGCATTGGAGAAGTTGTGGAAGGGAGAGTTGTCAGGGGGTAGCGCTAATTCCTTAAGTACTGCCTGTTCAAAAGCTAGTACCTCAATGGGGACCATGCTATTGTTTGGTGTGAACGGGGAAGGGTTCCTCAATCCCGAGTCATCTTGTTCAGTGGGTGGTCTGTCCTGGAAATACGACTTCAGTCGTATTTTCCGGAATAGATTTTGCACCTCACAATGGTCCCTAAACTTTTCCTCTCTAGAGGTAGGGACAAAGCCTAGGCCCATCTGTAACACCGCTTTCTCAGGTTCTGTGAGGGTGCGTTGTGACAGGTTGACCACTAATTCCTCTTGCCTTGTGTTTTGCTCCGGGTGTCCATGCCTCCCGTGGGCTGGTCTTGCCATTGGACCTGCTTCTGAGGTCCTCTTCTGTTGCGCCCTCTTCCTCTGCCCCAACCTCTGTCTAAAAAAGAGGGGTTGCTGTGGTTGAAGAATTGGGGTGGTCCCTGATGGTATGGAGGGAACTGCCAAAAGGGCGGTAGAGGGCCCTGTTATATAGGGGGTCCCTGATAGGCTGGTACGTTATAGTACTGATTAGGGCGTTGGTTCCTCCTAGGATTATGGCTGCCCCAGCTCCCTGTACTCGAGTTACTATCCATGGAGTCTCTCCTATCCGAGTTGTCATCAGAGGAGTAGCTGGTTTTGGTTGATGTATAGTCGGCCTTAAGATACGGGTACACTTTTTCTTTATCGAATCTCTGGATGTCCTTCTGAAGCTTCGTTATTTTTTGTTTCATCAGGTACTCTCTATTGTCGGTGATTTCAGCATTTATTTCCGCTAGTTTGTTTTTATATGCTGTGATTTGTATGGTTGTTTTTAGTGCCCCTTCTGCGATTTGTATCCTAACAAGAAGGGCATGTGCCAGTCTTCTGGCTGTGTTGATGATGAGTACCAGCCAGTCCCTAGTGCATTTCCATGCAACTAGGGACCATTCCTTTTTAAAGGTGGCATCATCAAGGAACAATCTGGGGAAATTGTTAACGATCAAGCCAGTCGGGGCGATATTAGCCCGCAGGTATTCAGTCATGAGTGCGCCGTGGAGAGTTATCTTGAGCCACTCTCTTTTCAATGATGTTAGAGAGTTCCAATCATCTGATTGTGAACCAGATGCGGAACTGCCATCCGTCCCCAAAAGGGACGGGGTTCTGTCTAATATATCTGAGACAGCCTCATCGCCGAAGCTCAGGCCTTGGTTGTCCATGAGGATTAGACTCTATAGAGAGGCTAAGGAGAGAAAGAGTGAGAGAAGGAGAACGAGGGCCAGTCTGGATCCGGTAGTGATCCGCTGGTAGCCTTATTAATAGTCCCACGGGTATGACCCGTGCTAGTTATGATTAACAAAGGAGGGGACGAGGAGGGGCTAGTTTAACGAGGTCCAACGTACGAGCCCCAGAAGACTGTATGCAAAGAAGGTACGAAGTTCCTCAGAAGCAAGCGACAAGGAGAGGAGATACTATGAGGTGTGGGTGGTCAAAGGTAACTACATACCTCATCAAAGATATAAGCAAAAAAGGGGGGGAAGCCCCTTTGCGGAACTAGGGCTCTCACACACCCAGCAAGCTAGGTGTCATGCTTCATCATATGAGCCTGCCCCTCGTCAGGTCGGCACTGCAATACCTGACGGGCACCCGAACCAGGGCTCTTTAGCGGGGATCTTCTGTTCCTGCCGGTGGGTGCAGTGGGGGTGAGGGGCCTAGTTTGTGTAGATGTAAAGGAAAGTGGAATAAAACAGGTCAGTTAGTCCTAACCATTATTTAATTCATAAGGTAAACCGCCTGATTAAAAATATATAGAGAGTGGCAGTGCACTAGATGCAATGTGTCTAGTCATGTAGCCCTACTCTCAGTTGATCGACATGTTTCGTGCCTCTAATGTCAGGGGGATCTGGGCACTTCCTCAGGATCAGAGTGAAAAACTATCTACACTACGTGGTCAAGTGACATCTACGTACCACGTGCTCAGGTCAGTGACCTGTAATACAAACAAAAGATAAAGGTAAGTTAACCACAGAGTGTATTATAGCACTCGTATTGTATCGTATCTCATCAGCCTTAAAACAGAGAAGGAAAGAAAAACCATTATATAGGGACCACGGTAATCATGCTTATCTTAGCGGGCCTCTATGAGTGATGAAATGGTAATAATGCACTATTCTCACCATATTGTTGTCATAAAAAAATTTTTTTAAAACATTGTGCTGTCAGGTAGTACATACTAGTAAAGTCTATACATGTAAACACTCATGGTAGCGCCTGGTGAACTATTAGGCGGTAGAGGAGGTTCAAAGACTCACCTATCCTGTTGTCTAGAGTTGTTAGCAACAGTACCGGCGGTCATAAAATGGACACCAATGTGGGTCCTGGAAATGCAAGCCAGAATAGTTAGGACGTTATGGCTGTCAGTGAGTAAACAGAAAACCATGTACAGGAAGACAGAGGGCCAACAAGGGTAAAACCAGCATTCAGATGCGGCAAGGAAATCAGGCTAACCCCATGTGGTCAACCGTAATACTGGATAGTCGGTGGCACCCAGGGCAAGACGTATCTAAGTGATAACGAGGGGCACACAAGAGATGACAATGCTCAGACGTCTGTCCCATAGAGGTAGTAGTGCCGTAATGGAGCGTGACCCAGGGCAACATATATCTAAGTGATAGCGAGAGGCACACAAGAGATGTAAATGCTCAAACGTAAATCTCATAGAAGTGGTAGTGCCGGTGTGGGGCGTGTAGACCGGCGGTAAGGGACCACACAGGGCAGCTGAGATCAAAGTCTACAACTAAATCAGGCTTACCTCTGCATTGGTGCGATCCGAAGTCCGTAGTAGCAACAGCTCGCACTGAGATAATACTCACCCGCGTGTGACCACGCCAAGCCTGCGACCTACCCTGCCGCCGGAACCGGGATGGTACCTGGTTACCGGACTGCCCTGCAGATAAGGCAGTCGCTCGCTCGACGGTGGGCGGAGTCGCGCGATGAAGTGTAATGTCGCGTGACTAGGGGGACTGTTCGCTCCTACTCGAGGGAGTGGAAAGTAGAGCGGCCATGTTGGAACGGACCGGGAGTATGGGGAACCGGTAGGTAAACATCGGGTTGGGAAGAGCGCTGCATATGGCAAAACGCCCAGTATGCTCAATTAATACTGGGAATTTGCCAGTGAGGTCGCGGCAGACAATGAAACAAATTAAATAAAATAAATGAATAAATAAATAAACGAGGAATCCATTCAACCATGTTTGTGGGACCAGCCTACAGCAATTACAGTGATGCTGGTAATGGGGGGGGGGGCGGTGAACCCAAGAGAGGCGACTAGTGAACTTATTAGTGGCGTGATTGAAGAATCAATGTATTAAACTGCACCCGATGGTGAGCATTGCTATCTCCTTCTTCCTCTCAAGTGAAGCATCGGGGTTACCCTCAAATCATTCATGGCTATGTTCCATGACTGCTCGCCACATATCTGTTCGTTACCTGTCTATGGGGGCCTAAAATGCAACTTTATGTAACCCCGGGGGTCTAAGGACGGAAAGGGACAATGATGGCATGAAATCACTCCACATAGATGGGTTCCATAGGGCCTGCGTATGAACCCGCCCGTATGGCTTGTGTACATAGTGGTGGAATAATTACCCCCTATGACCTAGGTTGTGTCTAGATGAGTGAGCCCCATGGGATGTCATCATTCAGCCCCTCAGTATGTGTAGACAGTCTCAGGACCCACCTCTGCTCAATTCTAAATAATGCTGATTTGGAGATCTGTGGGTGTGCTTCCAACACAATCCAATGTAGTGAGTCTGGGGGGTGTTGTGCCTCTTTGAAATGTCTGTATAACCTCGTGGTGATTCTTTGGCAACGTATGTTGCTCCTGTGTTCGGTTATTCTGGTTTTGACTGTCCGCATGGTCATCCCTATATACTTCAAGCCGCATGGGCAGGTGATCATGTATATACATTGTTTGGTGTTACAGTTGGTGTGTTTGTTCAGGGACCATTTGAAATTAGTCAGTAGGCAAATCTCTACATCTACACACACTAGGCCCCTCACCCCCACTGCACCCACCGGCAGGAACAGAAGATCCCCGCTAAAGAGCCCCGGTTCGGGAGCCCGTCAGGTATTGCAGCGCCGACCTGACGAGGGGCAGGCTCATATGATGAAGCATGACACCTAGCTTGCTGGGTGTGTGAGAGCCCTAGTTCCGCAAAGGGGCTTCCCCCCCTTTTTTGCTTATATCTTTGATGAGGTATGTAGTTACCTTTGACCACCCACACCTCATAGTATCTCCTCTCCTTGTCGCTTGCTTCTGAGGAACTTCATACCTTCTTTGCAAACTGTGTTTGATTCATAACATAGTGTATTGGTTTTGATGCCATGTGTGGTTTCAGAACTGTGTGCTGGGTGTGCTACTGAGACTCATAAGTAGGGGTATTGGCTTAGATGCCACGTGTGGTTTCAGTGCTGTATGTGGGGTGTGCTACTGGGACTCACAAGTTAGGGCACTGGCTCAGGTGCCATTTGTGGCTTTAGTGCTGTGTGTGGGGGATGTGCCACTGTGACTCAGATGTTCCTGCAGTGGCTCATTTGGTATATGTGGCTGCAGTGCTGTATGTGAGATGATGTGCTGATGTGACTTACAAATTGGTGCAGTGGATCAGTTGGCATCTGTGGCTTTGGTGTTGTGTGTGGGATGTACTAATGTGACTCAGGTTAGTGCAGTTGGCATGTGTGGCATTAATGCTGTATGTGGGACGGGCTGCTGTGGCTCATAAGTCAGTGCAGTGGCTCAGTTGGCATGTGTGTCTTTAGTGCTGTATGTGGGATATGCTACTGTGACTCACATGTTAGTGCAGTGGCTCAGTTGACATGTGTGGCGGCAGTGCTGCATGTGGGATGTGCTACTGTGAATCACAAGTAAGTGCAGTTGGCTCACCTGGCTTGTGCAGCTTCAGTGCTGTATGTGGGATATGCTACTGTGACTCACAAGTTAGTGCAGTGGCTCAGTTGGCATGTGCAGCTTCGGTGCTGTGTGTCGGATGTGATACTGTGACTCACAAGTTAGTGCAGTGGCTCAGTTGGCATGTGTGTCTTCAGTGCTGCATGTGAGATGTGCTACTGTAACACAAGTTAGTGCAGTGGCTCAGTTGGCATGTGCGGCTTCGGTGCTGTGTGTCGGATGTGATACTGTGACTCACAAGTTAGTGCAGGGAGTCAGTTGGCATGTGTGGCTGCGGTGCTGTGTGTCAGATGTGCTACAGTGACTCACAAGTTAGTGCAGTGGCTCAGTTGGCATGTGTGTCTTCAGTGCTGTATGTGGGATATGCTACTGTGACTCACAAGTTAGTGCAGTGCCTCAGTTGGCATGTGTGGCTTCGGTGCTGTGTGTCAGCTGTGCTACTGTGACTCACAAGTTAGTGCAGTGGCTCAGTTCTCATGTATGACTTCAGTGCTGTATGTGGAATGTGGTACTGTGACACAAGTTAGTGCAGTGGCTCAGTTGGCATGTGTGGCTTTGGTGCTGTGTGTCGGATGTGATACTGTGACTCACAAGTTAGTGCAGTGGATCAGTCGGCATGGGCGGCTTTGGTGCTGTTTGTCGGATGTGCCACTGTAACTAACAAGTTAGTGCAGTGGCTCAGTTGGCATGTGCGGCTTCCTCCAAGCCAGTAAAAGGACAGTGCAGGTTAGTGCAGCTTAGTGGGGTAGGTCAGCAGTAGTGGTTCTGTGATAGAGTTTGCATGGCACCTTCGTTGCTAAAGTTATATTCTTTTGAAAGTGCAGTCAGAGCAAGGCACACGGCACAAGTTCAGACAGTTTGTTGGAAGGGTCCACGGTCACATTTATTCTGTGCACAGTGACAAGCAGGTGAGTTTACAACAAAATTCACAAGTGGGACTCCACAGCAACAGGTACCTGCTGTTTGGTGGGATGGAACTACAGCCGCAAATATGATGGGCGTTCACTCTCCCAAAACTCTTCTAGGTGTCTGTACTGTGGAAGGAAAGGGTCAACTGGAAATATTTTTGCATTTATAGATTTTGTAAAACTCAGTACACACAATATTTACATTCAGTTGAAACTGATCAATGTATGCTGAAAAATGAACAATCTGCAAAGAAATTTGAAAACAAATAGATTGTTGCCTTCGATAAGGAAATGTTTCTAAAGATAAACCCATGTACAGCTTGAAAAATAAGAAACCATAGGTTGTATCTGTAAAAACGAGCAAACCTTGAACCGATTCTTGAGCACGCGAGGAGGTGTGAGTCTCTGTGGTTGTTCCCTTGAGGTTTGGCTGGTCTGCCAGCTGTTCTCGAGAATACATGAAACATGACGTCAACACTGCTCAGAGGAAGCGGGTTCTTGTCGCGCTCTTGGTGGTAAATACGACCCGTGGGCCTTCGGGGAAGTGACGGACCTGGTCTTTCTCACACTCAATAACATGCATATGAGAGAACTAAAGCAGCTGGTGCTGACGCCATGCACGACAGCTACCAGGAGGGATGTTTGTGACGTCTCACTGCATTGTGCCAGGAATTCGGAATTTGCTGAAGAAGTTCAGCTTGTGCCCCCAGTCTCAAAAGCTGCAAGCAAAGCCCTTCCACCCAGCCACAGTACCCAGTGCTTAACTTGTGCCAGTGTTTGCAGGTGTCGGGCACTGGCACGCATTTGTATAGACTGATTATTCAACATCATCAGGTTCTGACCCATAGCAAGAGGGAGACTGGAGGAAAAGGGAAGAAGGAAGAGGGAAACAGAGACCAAAGGAGAAAACAGAAATGAAAAATAACATTACAGAGAAAGAGACAGGAAGAGTAGGGTGGTGGCACAAACTGGCAGGAAGCGGGAAAAAAACCAACTAGCCTTGGTTTCTGACAAGCCAAGCATCAGCAGCAGCAGTCACGAGCTTCTGAGAAATGTTTTGGGTCTTTGCACTTCTCAGTTTATAATCAACAGAGGCAGGAAAAGGTTAGTGTAAAAGCTGCAAAAAAAAACCTTCCCCACTAACTGCAACAATTATTACTAATTTCACATCTCATAAATGAATTGCACCTCAAGTGGATGCTGGGCCAAGCACTGCTGGACGTGATGCTGGCAGGTAATGCGGCCCCGCGGAAGCCCTGGACCCTAAACAAAGTCAGTTTGCTTATTACCACTTCCAAAACACAAAGGGGCTTATTTATAGGAGCCCGGCGTCACTTTTACACCACGTAAAGCGGTACATGCGTGACACAGGGTTCTCGTTTCAATTTATGGAGCCACGCAAAGCCACCCTGCAGCGCAAATCATTGCGTCGCCTTACTCTGCGCCCAGGAGGCGTTCCATGGGCGTTGCGGTGGCTTTTCCCGTCAACACCCATGGAATTTGATGCTGCCCCAGATTTACAAAGTGGTGTAAACCTGGGTAAGCATCAAATCTGTTTGCCTCCCGAGGTGATCCATAACAAGAAGAATGTTCATTTCTCCTCGTTTTTACCTCTTTTCATGTGAGCTGCATTCTGCAGCACACATAGGAGGAGGAATACGCCTCGCTTGATTGTTTTTGTGCAGGATGGTGCCCTTTCCTGCACAAAAACAATGATGCCTGTGATGGAGGCACCCTTGGTGCAAGGGTGCCTACATTGGCGCTAGGCTGCCAAAATGGTGCCAGTGCAGGCAGAAATGACAGGAATGCATCGTATTGCTTAAGTCCTTTCACTTTGGCGTAGGGCAGCGCAGCAAGGTGCCTTGCTGCGCTGCAATACGCCAAAATACCCTAAATGAGGCCCAAAGTGAAGTAAAATAGAGTTTGCGGCTGCCTGGGTACATACTGAGGATGTTTTACTGGTTGTTTTTTTCTTGTTTTGTCTTGCATTGGGAATTCCTTTTTGCTACCTGTTGTGTGGGCGATGGCTCCAGGGAGGATGAGCAGAATAATAAATGCTAATATCGTGTTAAAGCCCACGCAGATAGTTCACTGACTTAAACACTCACTACTGACATCCCATGTGATTGACAAGTGAAGAGAGCAAATCTCAGTAAGGTCAACCCTGCCTTCCATCTTTCCAAGGTAGTAAACAGAGTACCATTTAAGTGGGTGAAAGTAGCACCTCGTATAGTGCAGTGCCTAGAAAAAGAAGTGTGGCATGAAGCACTATAAAAAACAGGATAACATGTTTAACCATGATGTTCTTCCTGCCTAGTTGGTGATAATGAATAGCACGTGAACTGGAAGTGATAAGAAACTCATTGAACTTGGCCATAAGAGCCTCAACTCCTCTCTATTGTGTTGTGAGTCCAGGAAACCAGCATGTATAGAATGTTGTTAGCAAAAATGTACAACAGCAGTGCACCCTTCTACTAGGATGGTTCCTTGTAACATAACCGTCCATGCGTTAGATACTTTATCATGCCTCTCAGAATTAGACCAATGGGGTATCAATATGTTAAGCCTACAGACCGTTTTCAACTACTTGCTTTTACAATGTATTTTTAAAAACACATTGGGGGCATATTCTCAAGAACGTGCGATAATCATCGCCAAAATAGGTGAACGCAAGTTTTCATATCGTCGTCTATCGCGGGAAAATAACTCTGTGTTAACGTCGTATTCTCAACACGGCAGTAACATGCGATAGTCTCCCGATAACGCGTCAAATGTCCGAGATAACATTACCGGGACGGCGATAAAAATCTCAACCCGAACGTGAAAAAAGTTGCGATGTGCCCAACCGCGATAAAAAATCCAGCGATAAGCAGCACCAGGCCTGCAAGTCCCACAAGTCAGGCTTGAAAAATCACTATAAAAGCGGCAACCAAAAACACAAACAAAACACAAACAACTGCGAAGCCCCATGGAGGTAGCCGGAGCAAGTACAGAGGACAACCAGAACCCCACAAGCCCCACGGAGGACCAGCCTGGGACCTCGGGGTCAGGGAAGGGCAAGGAGAAGAAGAAGAGGAACCCGCCTTTCAGTCCGCAGGAAAACCAGATCCTCATTACGGAGGTGATAGTCCGGGGGGGGGGGCCTGGGGGTGGTGGCGGTGGGTGTTGTGGCCCTCTTGGGTCTCCGAGCTGCAGGATCAGTAGCTCCATGACATGTGTTGGTCTTCAGATGTGGCTCTGGGCTGGGCTCCCTTTCATACTGCAGGTTGTCGTCCTGCTTTACACCAGTAAAAAGCAGGTGTTAAATCCCTGCTGCTAATGCTCCTTATCGCCTGTTTTTGGATCGCATCGCCGATCTGGCTGGTCGTTGAGAATATCGCGAAGTGGTGTTTTCGTGAATTTGTGCATGGAAACGCCTACTCTGCATCTCATTAGTGTTAGTTGTCGCTCTCATCCGTGGCGATGTTTTCTGCGGCAGCTATCGCTGAGAAACTGGCGATATAGGCAGTTTGCACCAGCTTGAGAATGGTGCAAAAAATCTATCGCCACTTTTGTCGTGCTAAAGTGCCGATAAATCGGCGATAAGTTCTTGAGAATATGCCCCATTGTGATTTACAGCGCACAACTTCACTTCGCATGTAGTTGCAATGTAAAAAAGAAAAGAGTTGAAAATGATCCCTAGCAAATGTGTGCCTATGCGTTCTTCTGAGGAATTCGATCTCCCATTGTGCCTGAAAATGCATTAGAGGGCAGTGTTGAGTAAAATTAATGACAAAGCAGAAATTACAGATTGTGAAAGTGACAGATTCTAAAGCTAGAGGAACACGTATGCGATTATTTCACACAATGCAGAGCAGCAAGGGACCTTTGCACTGCGCTGAGTGAAAGGGAGAAAGCAGAAATGTTCAATATTTACTAAGATATGGAGCATTTCCTGCACTCTCCTTGCTGTGGCTCACTGTATTCTTCCTAGTGTCAACAAGAGTTCCCTTGCACCATAGTACAAGTCTGCCTGAATTATGGCAGGATTGATTTATTGCAAGAAGGGATAACTTCCTGGACAAAAACAATCCAAAGAGACCTTTTTCTCTTTCTAATGAGTCACACATAGAAAGAGGAAATAACAAGAATAAAAGATTTTTCTCCTTGTTACGCCATCATCTGGAAGGCACACCGATTTAACTTGCACCCCCGCCATGCACAGTTTTCTCATCAATAATTTCACTGCAAATGTTACAGTGATATTATCAATGATGTCATAGGAGATGTCCTGAGTGATGTAATATGTGGGGTAATTAGCAGAGCATGGCGAGGGCGCGAGTTATATTTACCTTAGGGCTCGCTTTATAGTTACTTGAGATAACTATAACTGCTGAATTTCTATGGTTTTGTGTGTGTAAAATCTGAACCACACTATAACATCCCTGTAACCTTTAGTATTTTCAGTGAATTGCTAAGGTTTTTTAATGCTATTTCCTAACTATAATGTCCCTGCAACATTTGTTTTTTTAGTGAATTTCACCACTTCTTTTTATATAAATTGGACTACAATTTGACCCATAAGTTCAATTTACTAAAATACATTTTCGCAAGTTTATAAGTACATTTTATTCACACATTCATTCCTATTATAAATTTTTAAAACTACATTTTTTTAAATTAAGGTAAGGTAACTCATGCAGTCTTTTTATAAATGCAATGCGCCAAGTCTTCAGGAATCCTTGGACAAAAAAGAGGTCTGCCGATTATATTGGACACATTCAATACTAAAACAATAACACATTAAATACAAACCTATGCTATTACAATTTCTAAGTGTATCATTGCCTGTGTGTGGGTGTGTGAGTGGCTGTGTGAGTGCCTGGGTTGGTGTGTGAGTGGCGAGAGGGGTGTGTGAATTGCTGTGTGGGTGTGTGTGTGTGAGTGACTGTGTGGGTGTGTGACTAGGTATGTGAGTGGTTTTGTGGGTGTGTGAGTGGTTTTGTGGTTCTGTGAGTGAGTGTGTGATTGGTAGTGCAGGTATGTAAGTATGTGTGGGAGTGGGTGTATGTGTGGCTGTGTGAGTGGCTATGTGGGTCTGTGAGCAGGCATGTGGGTGACTGTAATGTTGTGTGAGTAGGTGTGTGAGTGGTTGTGCAGGTGTGTAAGTGGTTGTGTGAGTTGGTTCATGAGAGAGTGTAAGTGGGTGCGTGAATGGCTGTGTGAGTCTGTGAGTGGGTTGTGAGTGGCTTTGTAAGTCTTGACTGCATGTGTGAGTGACTGTATGGGTGTGTGAGTGGGTGAGTGAGTGGCTTTTTGGCTCTGTAAGTGGGTGTGTAAGTGGTTCTATGGGTCTGTGAGTTGGGGTGTGAGTGGCTCCATAGGTGTGTGGGTGAGTGTGTGATTGGCTGTGTAAGCAGATGTGCGACAGCCTGCCGCCAGTTAAAGTGCTGCCTGCCTGATGTGTGAACCACATCACGAGTACTAACTAGAGTTCGAGGGTCAACTAGAAACTTGTCGAAGAGAGAATGTATAGTGAGACACAAGGGATTGTGGTCACTCTCCAGTCTGTCCTGAACTACCATGTCTATCACTCGGTGCAACAATCTGAGGTTGCCCATGATGTAAGATCCCTATGCAGAAAGGTGTTTACCAGGGGTGTGTACTGGCCCCCACTCTTTTTCATTATACTTAAATGGCCTTGTTGAGTATTTTTCGGACTGTTCTGTGGATGCCCCTAGCATAGCAAATGTTAAAACCCCAATTTTGCTATACGCAGATGATACTCTTTTAATATCGAAAACTCTGAGTGGTCTTCAATTACTTCTTAATAAATTCGGTGCCTATTGCAATGACTGTGGCATTGAAATAAATATAGCCCAAAAAAATTCATGGTCTTCACAAATCATAGAAAGGTCAGGGGCAACTTAGTGCTGGGGGAAGGCCTTGGTGAGGGTTGACTCGCTTAATTATTTGGGGATCAAACTTTCGCCAACTTTGTCTTGATGCCCACATATTAATACGGCTTTGCTGAATCATAGGCAGAGGGGGTCATCCTGAAAGACTTCTGTACTTCTTACACTAAACCTGTAGCCCATGCCTTACAGGTCTATGTCATCAAGGCCTTGGGAGCCGCAATTTACAGGGCTGAATTTTGGGGCTTTGGTGATGTCTCCGTCTTAGAGCACTCAGAGAGTAGACTTTTGAGAGCCATTCCCACCAGTACTCCTCTGTAACCTCTATATCTGGATTTGGGTATTAATAAGATTGCATTGAAGGCCTCCAGAAAGACTTTGCTTTTTTGACAGAGATTATGATCTACCCTAGAGCTGGCCCATTATGCAAAGGATTTATTAGGGAGGATAGATTACACCACATTTCATTGCTGAGAGCCATGAAGAGTCTGTTGTTCACCCTAGGCCTTGGGGAATGCCAGTCACACCCTTAGGTACTGCCCATGCCTCTGAAGGGTGCCATGAAGAAACAATATTGGACTTTACTTGCAAGTAGGGAGGAACCAAAAGTTGTGGGTACATTAAGTGGCAATTTTCTAAATTTTAAATTGATGTAACGTTTAGAAAAATACTGGGACTTGATCTCTAGCCCCTTTGACGGGAAGTTATATTATAAATTCCTAGTGGGGACACTACCTCTTAGGTCATTTACTTAAAAAAATGGGCAGGTTCTCAGAGTGTCATGTGTCCCTTTTGTAGTTCACATGTTGAGTCTGTACCGCATGTTATGCTTGCGTGCTCTGCCTATGCCCAGCCCCGCTCAGCTTGGTTGGCGCCCATTTACATTCAGTTGGGTACCACTAGTCACTTTTGAGGATATTGAAAACGGATCCTTGTCCTTTGTTTGTCTGCGGGGTAGCTAGATTCATGGGGTTAATGTGGTCGATCAGACAACGTGTGGTTAAATGAGCTGGGATCTTATGTTATTTATGGACTTTTTATTCCAGCCCAATTGCTATGTACCCACAGTCACTGTATAACCCTTAGGTTTTAATCAGTACCATTTTATGCAATGTTTCATAATTTTTAACCCACTCTGCTAAACTGTGTTGTTTTATTGCAACAAGCTGTTTTACTGTGTTAATATTTATTGTATTTTTGTATTGCCGGATTTTATTGGATCTTTTATGGCCACGTTCGAAATAAAGCTACTTGACTGACTAAACAAATGTGTGTGTGAGTGTGCGAGTAGATGGGTGAGTGCCTGTGTGGGTCTGTGAGTGAGTGTATGAGTCATTTTCTTGGTGGATGTGTGAGTGGCTATGGGTGTGTGAGTGGCTGTATGGATGTGTGACTGGGTGTGTGAGTGGTTGTGTGAGTGGGTCTGTAAGTAGGTGGATGTGTTTTTTTTATTGGGGTCTGGCTCCGTGGATCCACTGCAGATACACACAGGGGGCTGCACTGAGCACCAAAAGAATGCAAAAGAAAAACATTTTTCCACAATTTCTTCCCCATGAGGGGTTCCTCACCAACCCCTCCATCAGTCCCATGGGGTCAGGATAGCGCTATCCTGACACCTTATATCCTGTTTCTACATTATTCCTCCCCCGGGAACCCTGTCCTGATTCAGAAAATGCCACCAACAAATTTTCTCTCAGGTTGCGTAAGCCAATCACGGAATTTCTGTTGGGGCATTGATCCGCGGATCCTCCATGGTGAATCTGCTTCTCTAGATATACATAAATCTTTTTTGTTTAATAGCTCCAAAACTATGGAACAGATTTACACCAAATTACAAAAAGCACTCTTTCTGGATTAAGATCTAGCTTTCTGCCGTATCTGGTGTAATTCCGTTCAGTGATTCGGACTGTATTCGTGTCTAAAATCCCTATGGGAAATTGAATGGGGAAAATGCGCTTTGGGACCCCACATTTTTCTCGACCCCAGCTTGACGAATTACCCCAAAACTTTCCAGACAGCAAGTAAAGTGAGTGGCAAACTAGTTTGGAAATTTTGTAAAGATTCGTCAAACAGATCCAAAGTTATTAGCAAAACAAAAAATGTTTTTCCTATAGAATCTAGGTCCAAACCATAACTACCTACCGGCAATATATATATATCAAGAAATCCAATAATGACTAAAAGATTTTTGACTTTAGGGCATAAATCTTTAAGCATAAAATTAGCTCTGAAGAGATCACAAATGAATTGCAATTTGATGGACCTAGAATGAAAATGAAGAAGGAAAGCATAGCCAATTAAGATTTCTTACTTTATATAACAATGAAACTTGGAAAATAAATCAGGTTGCTAATTCAAATTAGATACTGTAAGGGAGTAATCTGTGGCTATGTAAAATTCTAAATCGTAAGACAGATATACCATATGGAAGATCATTGAATGCGAAAGATAAATTGCGTTCAAGCCTGTTAAAAATTAATACCAGTAAAGATTGTTTGTTATTGTGTACAATGATTTGCAAAAGTGACACTTGCCAAATGTGTGTGTATGCTTCGTATAAGACAATAAATATCCAGGGTTCTATTGGAATGATGTTATGTTCAAATATTCATCAACTGTAAGACAAACTATGAAAACCACATTTTATGATGTCCATGTATTATGTTATATGTAGGTACTACGATTAGATATCCAAAGACATAGATCTTAGATCATGTAAGTGCCATCAAAAAAGCTAATGAATATTATCCAACTTCAATTCACTTTGGAGAAAAATAGAACAGTGACTGGTCTCTAGTAATATTGGCAGACATTTGTAAAATATTGAAACACTGCCAACATGTGAACAGAGAATTAAGTCTGAGACAGAATCAAAACTGATCATAATGTAAATTAGTCAATCAAAATGAGAAAAAAATACAAAAGAACTGTATGCTTCTATGCTAATGTAAAGCATAACGTGTTTCTTCCTGTCATCAGTCAGATATTTATTACTTAATGAGAGAAGAGGAGGATGAGAGAAAGTGGAAGGGAATTGGGAATCAATGAAAGTTGAAGGAGAATAGGGGGAAAAGTGAGCAGGGAGCAGTGGAATCAAAGATTGGTGGGACACAATAGAGGGAGAGTGAGCAAGGAGCAGGGGTAAGAAGTGGAGCCAGTTGAAAGAATGGAGGGAGGTAGAAGGAAATGTCATAAAGAAAATGGGGCAATATAGAATGGATGTGCAACAAGAAAATGACAAATTGAGGTTCCATGTGAAAGAGGTAGCAAGAATTAATTCCAAAAACATGGTGATTCGATCGCAGGTATTAAACAGGCTAGTACTGTCTAGAAAAATGTCCTTTTAGGTGCTTGCAGAAGGTTTGGGTTTCCTTCTTAGGTTTGCTGGAGGGAGTTCCCCAGAAGTGAAGCAGCACCTGAGAAGGTTTGATGTTGGGTCTGTGTATATTTAAAGCATGGTGGTTTGTGAAGGGCTTATTTTTCTTCTCAAGCTCTGCTACCACCCAAGCAAGAAGTAAGGAGGCTGTTAGAGCAGGCTGGAGAGATATGAGGGGGAGTTGAAATGGGCAGCTTTGTATGCCAGAGAAACCAACTTGAACTTTATTCTGACCTCAATGTCCAGCCAATGTAGCTTGTGAGGATAGGAGAGATGTGGACATATCTCTTAGTTGATGATACAATTATGGTAGCAACATGCAGAAAAGTTTTTAGGGACATGGGAGCTGTTGGAGGAGTCTTGAGCAAATGAGGGCAGGAGCTATTTTAGAAGAGATAATGGTGTAAGCATTTCATTCTTTTTAATGCATACAGTTAGAAATTGGTCGTTTTGGAGAGTTGTTGATGTAAGGGATCATCTAAAGGACTGAGTCCAGGGTGATGTGATTCCAGTGACGAGACAGTGGGAGAAAGAGAGATGAGGAAAAGTCAGGGATGTTGCCCAGATCAGGATTGAAGGACTTCTTGAACCTGGGAGTGAACAGGACAAATTCAGGTTTTTGTGGGTTTAGAGTGAGAAGTTTCAGAGACATACATGCTTGAATATTGAGGAGACACCACAGAGTGAAGTTGTCAAAAACTATAGAATTTAAAATTATTAGAACAGTTTCTGCTCCAAGAGGCTTTCATGACCAGTAATAAATTATATTCATTGTTCATTTTATAAAACATCAGTTAAAACAGCATGAATAAAATAAATAATAAAAATATAACAATGTGGATTAATACCAGCCAATGAAAACAATATGTATTCAGACAGCGCAAACTTCTAGCAGAAGAGGACAATAGAATATATAGAGCAGATTCTGAAAATGAGGAAGATTTGTAGCCCTGTAATCAAAAGCGTTCATAAGTGAGATGGACATTATGGAAAATAATCGTTTAACGTTCAAGCTCATCATGCCCATTTTCAAAGTGTGATACAGAGGTTCTGGTAAATTGCCAACTCCACATTCAATGACAGTACAATCATTTTCTGAATACTCTGGGATAAAATATTTAAAATCCTGGCACCACATGATTCTTGGACAAGCCTTGTTCCTAAGCCAGGCACGGGACTTGTCTTGCTATGTCTCCAAAGGTTCCTTCCTTGAGACCTTGGGGACATTTAGGATAACAATATTCAGTTTATCATTTAAGAGACAAAAACCTAGGCAGCTGCTGTAAGAGTCCTCTTTCTTTGCATTTATCTTTCAGGGATCATCTCTGTGGGAACCGCAGATTCAGAGCCTGTTTTAAGTAAAACACCAGTTTTAAGTCAGGGGTAAGGAGCTGAATAACCTTATCTCCTATCTGAACTCAGGGTCCTGCCATTTGTGGGATGGTTCAACGGAGTATGCTATACTCTAAAATTGTCAAGACTCTCTTTCTTCTGCATTGTTGATTGAGTCAAAAGGGTCTGAGAAACACTGTTTATTTGTGCCCTGCCTACAGAAGGATATTAGGCTCCTGGGCTCATGACGTCTTGCCTTTTGTAATGTCTTATGAAGTATTGCTATCACCTCCTTTTTTTACAGCCACTAACACTTCTAATAGGGACTTTAGAAGGGAAGAAATACTTTCGGATGCTATTGGAACTTTCTGTGGTGCCATATTTCTGGTTTGTTGTGTCTCATTTATGTTTCTACATCTATCGTTTGCAGAATCAATACTTGAAAACATTTACACTAGTGTGAGTTGATGATCTCATGACAGCAAGTCCCCCAATCTCTCCAAACTCTCCCAAAATCAGCAGTCTTAGTTTTAGATCTAATCTTCCCTTCCCAGACCCAAAGTTGCTGCCTTCCCATTGTGTCAGCAAAGAGATTTTTGCAGGTGCTCTGATGGCGAAGGGTGTAAGTGGCTGCATGTTTTCAGCTAGTGTAGCCCCATCGTCTTCTTTTTCCATGACCGGTCTCTTCCTTCACCTGTCATTTCTCTCAAAAATTGACTGACGACACTTAGAATTTTTGGGAGTTATCTCTTGGTCTGTGCAGATCTTTTCCAATTCTCTTTTATGAATTTTGTGACCATCTCTGTTGCTATAGGATGTTATTACTACTTGCATGTTTTCTTGGACAGCTGCCTCAGGCATCCACGAAATCCAGGACTACAACTGGAAATAGTTTTCTTGACATCATTCTGAGATATATTACATTAATTTGGGAAATAATCAAGGATCTATCTTTTTGCCCAAGTTCATGTCACCATCCCCATATGTGGGCAGACATGGTCTAAAGAAGACACCCCTAGAGATGTAGCCGCAAGTTTATCAACAACAGTTAACGTTGTTCTGCTGTATAACCTACCTACACCAACATTTCTCTTGATCACTTCTGAATCCCCTGCTATATCCATAGTTCCCACCGACAAAAAGAATGGAACAAAATGTGTCAGGATGGGACAGACTAGTGAAGAGCAAGACACCAAATGTATAAGGGGCAAGTTAGTGAGGTTAAAAATTACAGTAGTATTGAATCTAGGCATTGAATCAACAGCAGCAAGTAATAATACCTTGAGGTAAAAGTTGGCAACAATACTAACAACTGAAGGATTAAGAAATAGCTGATAAACTAATTAACCCATCGTATTGAAAAGTGTCAAGAAATAACAGTGGAGGAAAAATATTGACTTTAGCTGAGCATTTTATATGCAAAAACCTGTAAAAAGACTGCACACACAGCATAATAGTTTGATTGGTGCCTTAACAAGCACTCATCTGTTTAGAGTGCTATCTGCTTGCTCAAAAAGTTGCTCAGATATGTTAACTCTTGTACACAGACTTTGAAACAGTGTTGCTGCACTGCTGGATTTTCCTCCATGAGTTGCACTGTGTATGTCCAAGCCATCAGTCAATGTGGTCACTCCTAAACATATCCTCTCCCATTACCGAAGCTGAGGTTCATAAACTATAGCTGTGTGTCATCTGCACATTGAAGAATGTACACACGTGTCCCTGCAAAGTTTGTGATATAGGCTCCCTAAAAAGGTTAAAAGCGTGTGGGTGGTTGAATAGTGCCTTGCTGGACACTCCTTGTTAAGGGAGTGGGTGTAAAGATATTGCATCAGTCTTCACTATTTGGAAGCAGCTAGAGAGAAAGGACTCCAACCTCTTCAAACAGAACCTTTGATTTCAAAATGCTGATCAAGGAAGACGAGCAGTTGCCTAATGATCAAGGGTGCTGGAGGCTGCTATGAAGTCGAGTTGGACAAGGAAGCTTGTGTCAACTCTTTATAGAATAGAGAAAATGTCTCAAGGATTTATACAAAGACAGTTGTGATGTGATGACCAACTCTAAAATCAATTGATGAATCGTGAGCATGTTAGCTCTATTGATGTGGTCGATGAGTAGAAGAGAAACATAGTTTTCCAGAGTTTTGCTTAACGGGGGAAGGTTGGTGATAGGGCAATAATTAGATGGAAGTTCAGGGTCAAGGTGATTTTAACAGATGGGTAATTTGTCCATGCTTAACCAAGTTATGAAAGACTCCTTGATTAAGGGAAGCATTAATAATTTGATACCATGCTTCAGCAGAAAAGAAAATTGTCCTTAATGAAGGTGGGTGTTATGATGTAATTGAAGTAAGAAGCAGGCTTGAGACTTTTAATGATTGTAGATACGTTTTTGTGTTCTACCAGTTTGAAGTGCCCCAAATTGCATTGATTTTGGTTCAAACAAATCAGAAGTGCCATTGAAAGGAGTTGAGGTCCAGATCAAGAGGATTTTGTTGTTGAAGTAGTCCATGGATTAATTGTGATTGCTAGAAATGGAGACAGGAGAGGTTTTGGCAAGAGGAGTTATGTTGACATGGACGAATTGGAATATTGTTCTAGATGCGTTCAGGGATTGCAGAAGCTGAGAGTGAAGCTTGATGGATTTAGCAAGGAGGATACTTTGAAGTCTTTTTCCAATGTGATGGGTTTAGTGTGAAAGAAAATCTTTTTAGAGAGCCTCAAATTTTGACAGATGTGTATGTCAAGATACTGTGTTGCAAAGTTTTTGAATGAGCGCTTCCAAACTTTATGCATTGGACTGTTAATGACAATGGATGGGAGGAGAATTTATCAGAAATGGTAGAGACTGGACCAATACACTTCAACTGGTTGGCTGAAGGGAATTGGTGAAGTGTTTGCAATGATGACATTGAGATTCTGGCCTCCCTTCTGCATGTCAGAATAGTTTACATTTTTGCATGTGCCCGCTTAGTGTTGAAGTCACTATGGTAGAGGTTGTTGAATGAAAACTGACAAGAGGGTGTAGTCTCAGACTTGGGAACCAAATTCCATTTTCAAGTTAGTGGAAGAGTAAATGACATGTAGATAGAAGGATGAGAAGGTGAGGTATAACTGGTGACCCTGAGGCATTCCAAAGTAAAAAAGGCTAAAGTGGAAACTAAAGAGCAATTGAGGGATGATTTGAAGATGACTACAGTGCCACTGCTGAGTTTGGATTGCTTACCTTAGTGAATAGTATAATAGCTTTGGAGTACTAGAGAGTCCAGGATAGAACTGGATAAGTCGCTCATCAGGATTCAGTGATGCAAAGTTTAGGTCAAATGATTTGATGAGATCGGCTATTTTGGCATGATGAGCATTGGCATATATGATATTATGAAGCATGCAATTCATGCAGGTGTGAGTGACGAGGTAGCTAAAAATAGGTGCTGAATACATAACAGGTTATATGAAGCAGTGCATTTGAGATGAGTTGGCCTGGGAAGGGGGAAGTGTCTTAAGATAGGAATGTTTCTTCACTTTGGATGAAGACACATGTTGATAGGAGAGAGTGAATAAGATGAAGGAAGAGGAGAAATAAGAGGGGAAAAGGACAATGAGACAGAAGGGGATGCGGAGATACAGGCAGCCATACTAATTGAAGGAAAATCGGGCTAAGAGGGGGAGGATAAATAAGTGTAGTGAACTAATATGAGATTAGAGTCTACATTAGCATCCTGATGTAAGGAAGTCCCGTATGGCGCATACCATGATGTCAGCCTCCAGGAAAGTGGCAGCGGTCGGCTGTCGAGATAGTATGGGAATGCAAGATGTCTGATGGCAGGCGGTCGTAAGAGGAGACTGAGAAGTGAGGGGCTAAAGGGCTGTAAACAGTGATTAATGGGAGGTTGCATAGAAGACGAGAATCTGCTCCTAGAGGCTACCAAAAGGTCAAAGGCGGGGACTGAAGGGATGCGTGCATGTTGACAGATGATACAGCTGTTCACTGTAGTCAGAGGCTGAAAACAGATAAAAGTCTGTCTGGTCGAAATAGAAGTCCACAGGATCTATCATCAGAAAGTGGCAAAGGTTAGAAAGTGAGCTGTCTGAATGTGGAGGCGATGGGAAGTGGTGAACCGCATGTGAAGGTTTAGGGTGGGGTTGTGGCTAATGCATGTTGTTCAGCTCTATACCACAGCATATACAGGATGGTCAGTTTGAAATACAATGCACAGAGTCCATCAGCATTAGTAGGACGGTGATCGGGAAGGCATGGGGAAACAAGATGACTGCTAATGAAAAGTACAGTGGGGATCAAAGATGTCTCCATCTCCACAGAGACTGGAGGTGAGCAGTCTAGCTGTTGAGGCGTATGGCAATGTAGAGGGTGAAGCTCTGGAACCAAGATAACTTCCACCTCTGCAGACTGAGGGAGAATGATCTCGATGTTACAGGGTGGGGCAGTAGCAAACCGCAAGTTGTGACTGGGAGTATGGGGTCTAGTCGTTTTAGGGTGAGCAACTCTGGACCGTTTAAGGAGAAATTATGAAAGACTTGGATGGTTTGCATTTCAGAGCCACAAATTGTGCCTTCCACACTAGAGGAGAACTTATAGATGGCCATGGGCTGATAGCAGTCACAGGGAGAATCCATCCAGACTTGGGAAGAAGCTCATTTAGTCTGCGACAGATATCCTTACACCAGGTATAGGCCTTGTTGTGCTAGGAGGAACAGCTGCAGATCAGGTTAAGAAATGTAGGAGAAACAACTGCAGATCTGACTGAGACTCTTCAATATCTTCATAGCAGAGTTCATTGAGAGCAACCGGGAAGAAGAGTCTCAGGTAATGCACTCCTCCTTGGCCCTACCCAATGTTGTGATGTGAGTGCAGGCATTCAATGACCAATGCAGATCACCAGGAGAAGGGCAATGTCGATTTGTATTGTTGGGGTCTGTTTAATTTGCAAGACCAGACAGTAAACAATGTTCATGGTGCACAGTGTCTAAAGAGTTAGAACATTAATGGGCCTTTTGCCATAACAGGAAGAGTGGGATTGTCATCCTTGCCAGATTTCTAAGAATTCACTCCTGTGCAGCTGTACGGTGGTCTAGGCCTGAGCCCCAAGAAGTCACTCTCATCAATCCATGAGTGAAAAAGAGGTGTGGAAGTTGACCAGATCTTAAAGTATGGGCTATAGAAATTTAACCAAAATAAATGTCAGCTCAACTGATGAAGAAGAGATTGCTGGTGTATGGATGTGAACTTCAGATTGCAGGATGCAGTGATGGGGCCTAAAGCCAGTTGCTTTGTCCAATGTTTCCTACCAGTAATAAGGTGCCTATCGGCCAGAAAAGAATTCTTGCAGATGAGTCAGAAAAGGAGGTACAGGCCGTGAGAAAATGCTCTTTTTGCATCGTCAACCCCAGATTTCTGATTACTTTTATTGCTGGTTTTTATACTCTGTATTCTAGGGCACCACTGTCCAATGCTCAGTGTCAGTCGCGGCCGGTGCAGGTAAGCGCGGTGGGGCACGGTGGCCCCGTCGGGGGGTTAGTGACAGATGACGGAATAGGAAAAAATAAAATAAACAAAACCACATACATTGGCTTGCCGCATCGCCGACTCGGCAATGCAGCGTGCGCGAGGAAAGTGGTTTTATTTATTTATTTATTTTATTTTACCTATTCCGTTTCTTTTGTCTGTCACTTTCCCCCACCCCAAATGCACCGCCCGCCCTACCGCGCTTACCTGCACCGGCAGCCACTGCTCAGTGTATATGCTCTGATCCCTAAAACATATAGAAATTAGCTAATCCCTGATTAGCTTTTTTAACGTTTCTATAAGGTCATAGTAAACGGTGCAGAAATAAACCCATGGCATTAAAAGGTAAATCACATGTGGAATGCAGCACATACTATTCTATCCACTATTGCGACAAAGGAATACATGGATTCAGGACTTTCTTCGTAGCCTGGCTGCTGCAGTGTAATCTCCCTTTTAAATATTAATAAGTCACCCCTATGTAAGCCTTGTAGGCCGCAATGTAAGGTGCCTTGTAAATAAGAGTGGGACATGTAGAAAATTAATGTTACCAGGTCCCTACAGTGACAAGGCCATAAAACTCTTTCACTGTGACAGGCCTAGCTGCTCTGTGTAGAAAATTGGAGTATAGATTCAAATACTAACCATGTACCTTGGGAATGGGGCAAGCTAAAAAAGTAATGAAACCACTATTTTTGAAAGTTAGCAAAAATCTAATCCAGTGGTGAAATCAGATTTATTTTGAATAAATATTAAGGAAAAGTAACTTTTAAAACTTAGCTTTTCCCTGCCTGGCGTTCTTGGGGGCTATTTTGAATTCACTTTCCAGCTTCTCGCAGGCTGCACTGAGCCCCAGAAGAGCTATGAAAGAGGTGTGTAATGCCTCCCAGTTGCAAACAATAGGATGACCTGAATGGGTCGAGATGACTCCTCAGAACTCCATAGAATATGCAAGGAGGAGCCTGTGCCCCTCCCTTTCACACCACAGTGTCAAATCATGAACAGCAGGTCATGTAAAGTTTTGCGCCAACAGGATGCCTGGACAATTCTTGTATATCCCTTGTCTGGTTGTTGAATGACCCTGCTATTTCCTACCAGCCTTCTGTATCTGGATTTCGTCTGGGGATAGTGCCTTCTTCAGACTGGATTTTAGTGTTAGATGTGGGAGGACACTAGAATTACTATAGTACACGGCCCACTAACACCCCCTCCGAGACCAGGTTTATTGTGGCTGATGCCCGCACCATCTTCAATTTGCGCAGACTCATTTTATTTGGGCCTGTTTGTGCAGACTGTGCGTAGAGACCACTTCCTCCAGACATGCTACCAGTATTAGCAGGGCAAGCCCCGTACTACGCACAATTAGTCCTGAGTGCACATACTGTGCATAGAGCTCACTCCCTCCAGCGACCTAAGCCCTATTAGATGGGCACAACCTGACTACATACAGTCTGCGCTCAGTGCGCAGACAATGCATAGAGTCCACACCCTTCAGACATGAAGCAATATTAGGTGGGCAAGGCTCTATTATGCACAGTCTGTGCTTAGTGTGCATACTCTGCGTAGCGTTCACTTTAACCAGAGGTCTAAGCCCTAATAGGTCGGCTTGCCCCTACTATGCACATGCAGAGTTTAGTGTGCAGACAATGCATAGAGCCCACTTCCTGCAGACATTCAAGAGCTATTAGGAGGGCAAGCCCTTACTATGCACAGTCAGCACTGATGCTGATGAGCAACTCCTTACTATGCAGAGCATGCATACTCTTCACTGCTCTGTGTGTGTGAAGACAGTGGAGACGTTTTGACAAAAATTGAGGATATTACTTGGTCAGATACATTTCTAATGATTGCCATTGATGTTGTGAGTCTTTATACATGCATTGACCAGGAATTTGGAGTCAAAGGCTGTGAATCTTTTCTTTAAACCAGACCAGCATGCTTTTTAGAGCATAATAAGATGCTTATTGAAATGGTCCAATATTGTCTAAAGGAAGATATATTTGTACATGATGGTACTTTTTATTGTCAAAAGATCTGGGCTGCCATGGGTACCTGCTTCGCCCCCAGATTCGCCAATTTGGTGATGGACTGGTGGGAGAAGCAGGTGGCCTGGGCAGATGATAATCAGGAGTTCCTTGACAATGTTTTAACTGGACCAGGTACATTGACGATTTGTTTATTCTCTGGTCCAGGTCTGAAGAAAAGGCATGTGAATATGTTAGGAAATTGAATCAAAATATGTACAATCTGGAGTTCACAGTGACTATGAGTACCAGTGATATATCTTTTTTAGATATACATCTTAAGGTACATGAAGGAAAAATACATACTTCAATACTTTGCAAGATTACTGCAGGCAACAGCACTTTGCACTTTCTAGCCAACACCCCAGGAACCTGGTAGAGAGTATACCATATGGTGAAACATTGAGGCTGAAGAAAATTTGTAGTAGTCCAGAGTATTTGAATAGGCAGACCATTCTTATGGAAAACAGATTCAAAGCAATAGGTTACACCCCGCAGATTTTGAATATAGCTGCAAAAAAAGCTGAACCATTAAAAGGAGATCAACTCCTTTACTGCAATAATACATCTAAGAGTGAAATAAATACCCCCAGATTTATTATGTCCTACAATTCTTTGTCCTACAAAATACAGAATCAGATATGCAGACATTGGAATATAGTAAAAAAAAAAGACCTGGCAATTGGTAGAGACTCGGCAGAGAAACCCTCTATCACCTATAGAAGAGGTAAAACACTAGGGGGCAGATTTACAAGCCCCTTGCGCCACTTTTGCGTCACTTTTATCATGTTAAAAGTGACGCAAAAGTGGCGCATGGGGCTTGTAAATCTGCCCCTAGGTGATTTTTTTAACACAAACCTATCACGCTAAAGCTTCTAAAAAGGATACTTCGTTGATTAAGACTAGAGGGTTATTTAAATGTAGCCATTGTAAAGCCTGATTGTCTCTAATACCTCAGAATATTCCAGCTCGAATGGGAAAAAAAGAAAGATCCTCCATTTTTTCAACTGCAACACAGACCATTGTGTCTATGTGCTCAAATGTCCATATTCCCTCATGTATGTAGGTAGTGCCATCTTTTCACTACGTAAGCGTATTTTGGAACATCAGAGAGCCATTAAGAAAGCACATTTTACTTACCCAGTGGCGCGTCATTTTTTTGAACATCATGAGAGTGATATGTCTAAACTAACCTTCTTCACTATAGACAGAATTCCAGCTAATATGAGAGGAGGAAATAGGGTAGCAGAGCTAAGACGCTTGGAATCCAAGTACATCTTGGATTTACATACTAAGACACCCGCAGGACTCAATAAAGACGAGGAGATGGAAGTGCATGTAGGGTAGATCTTATTAAAGGGTATAGATTTTAACATTCTAGTTCAGGGTCTGCGAGATATGAGATCCCTATTGGGAAATTTTTATTGTTTTCACCTTTGAACAACTAGGGTCTCCCCAGGTTATTTTATTAACTGTAGACAACTATATTCAATTAATCAACAATTGTTATATGCGAATAACCTCGGGTTAGTATGGCGTCAAGTAAAAGATTTGTTTAGATAAGAATATTTTTTAATTTCCTTCATCCATTTAATGTGTTAAACAAAAGGCTCTCAGTTCATTTAATGTAACAAGATTAGCGCCTTATGATGTAGCTGGAAGATTTGATGTAATATTGGGGCACTTGTCCATAATAGTTCTTTCAGAAGAAATTAAAGCTTTAAATAGTTATATATAAAAAATAAATCATTTTTAAAAAGCTGCTTCTATATCTTAAATCACATTCTCCATCTAAGAAATGTTATACGCTCTCTCCGTGTGTAAGATGTATATTTATGATACTCCAGCTAAATGATTTTTGTGGATAGATAAAAAATCTTTTCATGTTTCTAAAATTGATTATTTATTTATATATTGACATTTTAATATGTTTTTAATGTAATAATATAGTAAGAGAAATTAATATCATATTTATTTACATCTGAAGTTATATGGAGAGAGAGAAAAAGTTCTTTGGAAATTGATGGATTGATTATTTGATATATTTGCACATTTTAATGCATTATTTTGCACATGGTGTAGTAGGGATTTTGTTGAGAGATTGTGAGAAGTATTTCTTCTGTGTCAATGGTGATTTGCACGTATTTATGGGAGATGAATCAAAGATGGAGTGTGAGCGCTTTGAAAAAGGCTTCTGTCAAAACCCGTCAGTGCATTTGATGTGGTAAATAAATTTGATTATACTTCACATCCTAGAGTGCCCGCTGTCTTTTTGGTCTCTGACCAAAACTTGGAGTATATTTGTATATATATATATATATATATGTATATATATATAAATATACTCCAAGATATATATATAAATATATATATATATATATATATATATATATATATATATATATATATATATATATATATATATATATATATACGGTCGCCAGTAGGTAGTTATAGTTAGAACCATGTTTCCATATGAAAATCGTTTTTTCACTTGCCTATAACTTTGGAGCCGTTTGACGAATCGTCACAACATTTTCCGAAAGAAAAGTGTGCCGGCGATTCTGGTTGTGCATGGAAAGTTTCGGGGTGATCTGTTAAGTGGGGGCTGAGAAAAAGGGGTGTTAAGTGTTTCCCATGTTAATTCCTGTTGGACATTTGAGCACATCTACAGCCGCCCAAACTGCTGGATGGAATTACACCAAATTTGGCTGAAAGTTAGATTGTGCTTTTTGTTATTTAGCGTAAATTCGTTCAGTAGTTGTTGAGAAATGTAAGAAAATACAGTTAGTGATATATGTGGCCACAAAGACTTTGCAAACAATAACGAGCTTGTGCAGGGAAATGCAGAACTCTGATTGGCAACTGACACTTCAACCAGGAAGTGTTGGCAGCCACCTTGGGACTTGGCTTCAGCTGAGTCCCAAAAAAAGTAAAAAAAACAAGAAGAGGGGTCAGGGTAGGAATACCCTGACCCCATAAATTGGGTCCTGGGGTCCCAGAGGGCACCCAACAGGCCAAAAAAAGCATTTTTTTAAAAAAATACAGCAAAATTGCAATATTCCAAATTCATGCTAAAAATTAAAAAAAACAAGCATGGGCTCCCGCGTTTGTATTTATTTAACCCCCGGGTGGGCCAGGACCCAGGAGCATGCCAGTAAAATAGTAGCAGGCACATGGGGCCCCCCTTTTAATGCTTTTGAAAGCCCTGGGGACCACCACTTCCTCAGGGTAAATGTTTATAAACTAATGCGGGGGCCCACGCGTCCCCCGCAGCACCAGAGACTGCCACCTCCCAGAGGGACTTAACAATATGTAGGAGGGGGGGGCCAGTGCCTCTGGGACCGCCACCACCCTGGGGCAAATAATGCTAAAATAATGGAGAGGGGCCAAAGCAGCCCTGCTGCAGCCCCGGAGTACGCCAACTTCCTGGGGCTAAACTTAAAATTAATGCAGTGGGGCTATGCAGCCTACTTCCCCGGGACTAGAGAGTAAGGTAATGCGGGGGGCCTGTATGGCCTCCCCCACAGCCCTGGGGACCACCACCTCCTCAGGGCTAATTATAAACTAAATGCAGGGGCGCCTGCATGCCCCCCACAGCCCTGGAGACCACCACCTTCCCGGGGCAATTTATCAAAACAGTTTATCAAAACTGAGGTGGCCATGCTCCCCCCTACAGCCCCAGGAACCGCCACCTCCCAGGGGCTGAAATACATTAAAGTATGGGTTCCGCCACTGACCCCCTGTATCAGGGACACCATGTCCCCAGGGCTAGCTTCTATGAAGGAATGGCTGGGGCAGTGCAGCCCCCCCTTGGGCACAGTCCAGCTACCTCCCGAGGTGCCCCCCCTCGGGAGGTAGCTGTCATGCAAATATGTGTGCAGAGAAACAGATGAAAACATTGCTCTGACAGACAGGGCGCTGCCTTTCAGCAGCCCCCTGTCTGTCACATCAATGCCGGCTCCTGCAGGAGGAGGGGAGCCAACAGGGGTTGTGTGGGCCTAGAGGCTCCCCTCGCGGTCCCCAACACAGGTCACTGGGTGCCCTAGGGACACCCAGAATAACGAGGTCAGGACACAGGGATTGGGGCCCTGGGGCTAAAATCGGCCCCTAATAAAAACAAATTTGAAAAAATGCCGGGCCCCGGGTATGGGGTTTCCAGTGCCAAAATCATTCCTGGGAGGGAACTCGTGTGACTCCAGTCCCCCATTGCAAAAAGACTAGGCCCCGGGGCTGGGGTCCCCAGGGCCAGGTGAACCCCTTCCCTAATATATATATATTTTTTAAAGCCTGCCCTGGGGAAGACGCTGGGGACCCACCCTCTTTCTCAAACACTCTGCAAAGGGGTCTCCTAGTGCACAACTTGTTGGAGGATGAAGTCTCCGTGGCTGCTGATGGTGCTTGGGGGCCAACAACCCCTCCTGTTAGCTCCAGTAAATCACACACAGCGGGATTGCTGAGAGCTCGAGGGAGGCCTCACCTCCTTTCTCCACCACTCTGCAAACGCACCTCCTGGTGCACTACTGGTTGGGGGATAAAGTCCTCTTTCATGCTGAAGGCCCTTGGGTGCCAAGAACCCCTCCTGTTACCGCCTCTAAGTCCCACACAGCGGGATTGCTGAGCACTCATGCGAGGCCCAACCCCCTTTCTCCACCACTCTGTAGACGCACCTCCTGGTACACTACTGGTTGTGGGATGAAGTCCCCTTGGATGCTGAGGGTCCTTGGGGGCCAAGAACCCCTCCTGTTACCTCCAGTAACTCCCACACAGTGGGATTGCTGAGAGCTCGAGGGAGGCCTTGCCTCCTTTCTCCACCACTCTGCAAATACATCTTCTGACGCACTACTGGTTGGGTGAAGAAGTCCTCTTTGATGCTGATAGTCCTTGGGGGCCAAGAACCCCTCTTCTTACTTCCAGTAAGTCCCACACAGCGGGATTGCTGAGCGCTCATGTGAGGCCCAGCCCCCTTTCTCCACCACTCTGCAGATGCACCTCCTGGTGCACTACTGGTTGTGGGATGAAGTCTCCTTGGATGCTGAGGGTCCTTGGGGGCCAACAACCCCTCCTTTTGACTCCAGTAAGTATTACACAGCGGGATTGCTGAGAGCTCATCCGAGGCCCGCCCCCTTTCTCCTCCACTCTGCAAGTGTGCCTCCTGGTGCACTACTGGTTGGGGAATGAAGTCCCCTTGGATGCTGAAGGTCCCTGGGGGCCAACAACCCCTCCTATTACCTCTAGTAAGTCCCACACAACAAGATCGCTGAGACTTTCATCAGAGGTCTGCCCCCCTTACTCTACCACTCTGTAAATGTACCTCCTGAGGCAGTACTGGTTGGGGGATGAAGTCCCCTTGGATGCTGAGGGTCCTTGGGGGCCAAGAACCCCTCCTGTTACCTTCAGTAAGTCTCACACAGGAGGATTGCTGTGAGCTACTTGGTCACTGTGATAGAGGCTGTATAGGTGAGTATGTGCTTGTCTTAATGTCTGTTTAGGTGAGTGAGTATGTTGCTAGTATGTGTATGAGTAAGTGAGTGGGTGTGTATCTGTATGAGTGAGTTAGTGGCCGTATGAGTGGGTTTGTGGGTGTGTGAGTAGCTGTATGGGTGAGTGACTCAGTGTTTGAGTGGTTGTTTGGGTGTATCAGTGGGTGTGTGAGTGTCTGTATGTCTGCTTGACTGGGTGTGTGAGTGGCTGTTTTGGTGAGTGGTTGTATGAGTGGGTGTACGGGTGAGTGAGTGGCTCTGTCAGTGGCTGTATAGGGCAATAAGTGAGGGTATGAGTAGCTGTATGGTTGAGTGAGGGGTTATGTGAGTGGCTGTATGAGTGAATGAAACAGTGTGGGAGTGGCTCTATGATATGAGTGAGTGGCTGTGTGAGTGAGTAGGTATATGTTTGTGAATGGGTATGTGAGTGGTTGTGTAGGTGAGTGAGTGGATGTGTGAGTGGCAATGTGGATTAAGTCATCAATGATGTCATTTGAGATGTCATCAGTGATGTCATCAGTTATGTCACTGACCATGTCATGAGTGATGTAATAAGCGAAGTCATAAGCAGTGCATTGTGGGGGCGTGCGTCATAGTTAGCTCAGATAACTATAACTGCTGAATTTCACTGGTTTTGTATGAGTGAAATCTGAGCCTAACTGTGATGTCCCTGTATCCTTTGTTTTTTTTGTGAATTTCTAAGATATTTTTAATTCTATTTCCTAACTATAACGTCCTTGTAACCTTTAGTTTTTTCAGTGAATTTCTACAGTTTTCTTAATGTTATTTCCTAACTGTAACGTCTTTGTAACCTTTGTTTTTTTCTGTGAATTTCTACATTTTTAAATTGTTTTTCCTAACTTTATTTTGTAACCTTTGAGAGTGGGTATGTAAGTGGCTTTATAGATTGATGAGTGGGTGCATGAGTCTCTGAGTGAGTCTGTGAGTGGGAGTGTCTGAGTGGGTCTAGAGTGGGTGCGTGAGTCTCTGAATGGGTCTGTGAGTAGGTTCATGAGTCTCTCAGTGGGTCTGCAAGTAGGTGTGTGAGTGTCTGAGTGGGTCTGTGAGTGGGTGTGTGAGTCTCTGAGTTGGTCTGTGACTGGGTGCATTAGTGTCTGAGTTGGTCTGTGAGTGGCTGTGTCAGTGTCTGAGTTGGTCTGAGTAGGTGAATGACTGTCTGAATGGGTCTGTGAGTTGGTGCATCTGTGTCTCAGTGGGTCTGTCAGAGGGTATGACAGTGTCTCAATGGGTCTGTAGTGGGTGCATGAGTATCTGGATGGGTCAGTGAGTGGGTGCATAAGGGTCTCAGTGGGTCTGTTAGTGGGGGCGTGAGTGTCTTAGTGGGTCAGTGAATGTGTTCATAAGTCTCTGAGTGGGTCTGTGACTGGGTGTCTGAGTGTCTGAGTGGCGATATGAGTGGGTGTGTAAGTCAATGAGTGGGTCTGTGAGTCAGTCTGTGAATCTCTGAGTGGGTCTGTGAGTAGGTGCATGAGTGTCTGATTGGGTCTGTGAGTGGGTGCGGGAGTGTCTGAGTGGGTCTCTTAGTGGATCTCTGAGTGGGTATTGAATATTTGAGTGGGTCTATGAGTGGAAGCGTGGGTGTCTGAGTGGGTCTATGAGTGGGCGTATGAGTCTCTGAGTGGGTCTGTGATTTGGGTGTGTGAGTCTTTGAGTGGGTGTGTGAGTCTCTGAGTGGATCTGTGAGTGGCTGCATGAGTCTCTAAGTGGATCTGCGAGTGGGTGTAAGGATGTGTCTGAGTGGGTCTGTGGTTGGGTGTATGAGTGTCTGAATGGGTCTGTGAGTTGGTGCCTAAGTCTCTGAGTGGCTCTGTGAGTGGGCATGTGAGTCTCTGAGTGGATGTGTGGGTGTGTGAGTGGATGTGCCAGTAGGTGAGATATATATATATAACTCACCTACTGGCGGTCGCCAGTGGGTAGTTATTCTAGGACTTAGTTTCCATAGGAAAAGTATATATATATATATATATATATATATATATATATATATATTATCTACTGGCGGTCGCCAGTAGATAGTTATAGTTAGGACCTATTTTCCATAGGAAATCCGCGACATTCTATTTGAAATAACTCTCTTGCCGGTTGACGTATCTTCGCGAAATTTTCAAACTTTGTGGGGCGCTCCGGTCCGCTCCTACCCTGAAAGTCTCGGGGTGATTCGTTAAGCGGTGGCCGAGAAAAAAGGGGGGTCCCAAAACGCGTTTTCCCCATTCATTTTTCCATAGGAAACTTTAGACACGGCTACAGCCCGAACTGCTGAATCAATCAATCAATCAATCATGTCACTTATAAAGCGCACTACATACCCGCGAGGGTCTCAAGGCGCTGGGGGAAGAGGGAGGTGGTGCTGCTACTGATCGAAGAGCCAGGTCTTGAGGAGTCTTCTGAAGGCCAGTAGGTCTTGGGTCTGTCGGAGGTTGGTGGGGAGGGTGTTCCAGGTCTTGGCGGCGAGGTGGGAGAAGGATCTGCCGCCGGCGGTCGTTTCCCGGATGCGGGGGACTGTGGCGAGGGCGAGGCTGGTCGAGCGGAGCTGGCGGGTGGGGGTGTAGAAGCTGAGTTGTCTGTTGAGGTAGGCTGGTCCGGAGTTGTGGAGTGCTTTGTGTGCGTGGGTGAGGAGCTTGAAGGTTATCCTCTTGTTGACAGGGAGCCAGTGCAGGTCTCTCAGGTGGGGTGTGATGTGGCTGCGTCGGGGGATGTCGAGGATAAGACGTGCAGAGGCGTTCTGGATGCGTTGCAGCCGTCTCAGGAGCTTAGCCGTCGTTCCTGCGTAGAGGGCGTTTCCGTAGTCCAGCCTGCTGGTGACGAGGGCCTGGGTGACTGTTTTTCTTGTTTCAGTGGGGATCCACTTGAAGATCCTGCGGAGCATTCGGAGGATGTTGAAGCAGGATGAGGAAACGGCGTTGACCTGCTTAGTCATGGAGAGGGTGGGGTCGAGGATGACCCCTAGGTTGCGTACGTGGTCGGTGGGTGGCGGGGCTGTTCCCAGTGATGTTGGCCACCAGGAGTCGTCCCAGGCTGAAGGGTTGGAACCAAGGATGAGGACCTCCGTCTTGTCCGAGTTCAGCTTCAGGCGGCTGGTCCTCATCCATTCGGCGACGGCCTTCATTCCTTCGTGGAGGTGGGCTTTGGCGGTGTGAGGGTCTTTGGTGAGAGAGAGGATCAGCTGGGTGTCGTCGGCGTAGGAGATGATGTTGAGGTTGTGCTGTCGGGCGACGTGGGCGAGGGTGCCATGTAGATGTTGAACAGCGTTGGGCTGAGGGAGGAGCCTTGGGGTACGCCGCAGATGATCTTGGTGGCCTTGGATCGGAAGGGTGCGAGGCGGACGCTTTGTGTTCTGCCGGAAAGGAAGGATGTGGTCCAGTCCAGGGCCTTCTCTTGGATCCCGGCGTCGTGAAGGCGTGTTCGTAGTGTGTGGTGGCAGACCGTGTCGAAGGCGGCTGATAGGTCCAGGAGGATGAGGGCTGCTGTTTCTCCGTTGTCTAGCAGGGTCCTGATGTCATCGGTGGCGGCGATGAGGGCGGTTTCGGTGCTGTGGTTGCTGCGGAAGCCGGACTGGGAAGGGTCCAGGATGTTGTTCTCCTCGAGGTAGCGGGTCAGTTGTTTGTTGACGATTTTCTCGGTGACCTTCGCGGGGAACGGGAGCAGAGAGATGGGTCGGAAGTTCTTGAGGTCCTTGGGGTCTGCCTTGGGTTTCTTGAGTAAGGCGGTGATCTCGGCGTGCTTCCAGCTTTCCGGGAAGGTTGCTGTCTCGAAGGAGATGTTGATTATTTTCCGGAGATGGGGCGCGATGGCTGTACTGGCTTTGTTGAAGATGTGGTGAGGGCACGGGTCTAGCGGTGAACCGGAGTGGATGGTGTTCATGATCTCGCTGGTGTCCTCGTCGTTGATGTTGGTCCAGGAGTGCAGGCGGTTGGTGGTTGTGGGGGCAGTGGTCTCGGTGGTTGCCGGGGCGGTCGTGGTGTTGAAGCTGTCGTGGATGTCGGCGATTTTGCGGTGGAAGAAGGTGGCCAGTGAGTCGCACAGGTCTCGCGACGGCTGGATGTCGTTGGTGTTGGAGCTGGGGTTGGAGAGTTCCTTCACGATGTTGAAGAGCTCTTTGCTGTTGTGTGCGTTGTTGTCTAGGCGGTCTTTGAGTGAGGCCCTTTTGGCGGATCTGATGAGGTGATGGTGACTGCGGGTGGCGCTCTTGTGGGCGGCTGAATGGAATTACACCAAATTTGGCAAAGAGGTAGTTCTTGGTTCAGAAAGAACCCTTTTTGTTAAATGGTGTAAATCCGTTCAGTAGTTGCTGAGAAAATCAAAAGTAAAAGTACATATATATCTATGGGCACGGAGGATCCGCGCACCCTCCCGATCACGAGCTGTCTGCTAATTGGCTGTCAACACTCCAAACCAGGAAGTGTTGGCAGCCATCTTGTTCCTCGGTAGAACCGAGGAACAAGAAAGCAGTAAAAAAAGTGTGCAAAACGCACAAAGGGGGCAGGGTAGAAACACCCTGACCCCTAGGTCTGCTCAGGGGGTCCCACAAGGACCCCTGGGCAAAAAGCATTTTTTTTTTTAAATCGGCAGGATGCGCTCAGGGAACGTGAATCCTGCCGGAAAAAAAAAAAAAACGAAGCGCGGTCTTTCGCGCTTCGATGTAAATTTGCCCCAGGGTGGGCCAAGTCCCGGGGGCATGCTGGGGGGTTTATTTTATGTATGGGGGCCTCTAAGGGCCCCCAAGCCCGGGGACCACCACCCCCGGGGCTTTATCATAAATGGTGCGGGAGGGCTCTGAGCCCTCCCGCAGCCCCAGGGACCGCCACCTCCCGAGGCTTTTTTTTTTTTTTTAAACCTGTGTGGGGGCTCCAGCCCCTCCCACATGCCCCGGGGACCACCACTTCCCGGGGCACTAAGAAAATTGAAAATGGGGGTCCGTTTTGGACCCCCAAGCCCCGAGGACCACCACCTCCCGGGGCTTTCAAAATGTAGGGAGGGGGCCGTGCGGCTCCCTCCTGGAGCCCTTGATGGCCCTGGGGACTGCCACCCCCAGGGCCGGCTCCTGCAGTGTCCCGGGGTGCCTACCCCGGGACACTGCTGTTTGCTATGACAGGACGGGTGCCTCGCGGCTCCCGTCCTGTCATATCAAGCTTGGTTTGCATTTTGAAAGAGAGAGCAGGAAACCTGCTCTCTCTTTCAAAATGCAAACCAATGCTTTTCCACACGTGGAGCAGCATGTTAGCTGTTCCCCATGTGGAAAAGCAATGCCGGCTCGCAGCGCAGGAGGCAGGGAGCCGGCTGGGACTGTGGGGGATTGGGGACCCCCAACAGTCCCCAACCATAGGCCAGGCCCCGGGGATGGGGTCCCCGGGGCCATAAGTTGCCCGGGAGGGGGCCACGCAGCCCCCTCCCCAAATAAAAAATAATAATAAAATAAAAAAATAAGGGCAAGGCCGGCCCCGAGGGATGAGGTCCCCGGGGCCTTAAATGGCCTGAGGAGGGGGCCACGCAGCCCCCTCCATATTTTTATTTAAAAAGAGGGCATGCCCCGGTGGATGGGGTCCCCGGGGCCAATAGAGGCCCAGGGAAGGGGGGCCACGCGGCCCCCTTCCCGTTTAAAAAAAAATGCTCAGGCCCCGGGGGATGGGGTCCCCGGGGCCAAAGTGGCCGAGGGAAGGGGGCCATGCAGCCCCCTCCCATAAAAAAAACGGCATCGTGCCGGAGGCCCGCCCCCTCCCTGCAGTACTGTGCAAACGTGCCCCCTGGCGCGTTTTAAGAAGGGAAGTAATTCCCCTTGAATACTGGGGGTCCCAGGGGGCCAACTAGCCCACCAGGAACCTCCAGTATGCGCCCGGGGGCTGCCTTGCAGAGAGGTGTACAGAGGCCACGCCCCTTTTTACACCTCTCTGCAACGCAGCTCTGTGGCGCTTAATGGAGGTAGCTGGTGGGCTAGTTGCACCCCAGGGACCCTCAGTATTCAAGGGGAGTTAATCCCCCGACTTAAAACGCGCCACGGGGCGCGTTTGCACAGTGGTGAAGGGAGGGGGCGGGGCCTGAGGTGACATGTGTGCAAACAGGCGCCGTGGCGCGTTTTAAGATGGGGAATTAAATCCCCTTCAATCCTGAGGGTCCCTGGGGGCCAACGAGCCCAACAGGTACATCCAGAAAGCGCCACAGAGCTGCGTTGCAGAGAGGTGTAAAAAGGGGTGTGGCCTCTCTACACTCTCTGCAACGCAGCCCCTGGCGCATACTGGAGGTTCCTGGTGGGCTAGTTGGCCCCTAGGGACCCTCATGATTCAAGGGACTTAATCCCCCAACTTAAAACGCGCCACGGGGCACGTTTGCACAGATGTCACCTCAGGCCCCGCCCCATCCCTTCACCATTGTGCAAATATTCCTCTAAAATCTGCCGAACTACGAATTCTGATTTACTCACCTGTTATCAGGAGAGACCTCAGTGGTGCATCTTTCAGCCCAGTACTAATCCTGAAAAGTAATTTTAACCGTACTTACCAGTAACTTGAATTTTCTTCCATAGGATATCATTGCCTGCTCTTTGCTGAAAAAGTTTCTAAGTGTTGATTTTTGAAACATACAAATATTCCTCTAAAATCAGCCGAAATACGAATTCCGATTTACTCACCTGTTATCAGGAGAGACCTCAGTGCTGTATCTTTCAGCCCAGTACTGGTCCTGAAAAGTAATTTTAACCGTACTTACCAGTAACTTGAATTTCCTTCCATAGGCTAACATTGACTGGTTTCACTTGGAAATTCTTCTAAGTGTGGAGTTTTGGAACTTTAAAATATTCCTCTAAAATCAGCCGAAATACGAATTCCGATTTACTCACCTGTTATCAGGAGAGACCTCAGTGCTGCATCTTTCAGCCCAGTACTGATCCTCAAAAGTAATTTTAACCGTACTTACCAGTAACTTGAATTTCCTTCCATAGGATATCATTGCCTGCTTTTTGCTGAAAAAGTTTCTAAGTGTTGATTTTTTAAACATACAAATATTCCTCTAAAATCAGCCGAAATCCGAATTCTGATTTACTCACCTGTTATCAGGAGAGACCTCAGTGCTGCATCTTTCAGCCCAGTACTGGTCCTGAAAAGTAATTTTAACCGTACTTACCGGTAACTTGAATTTCCTTCATAGGCTAACATTGACTGGTTTCACTTGGAAATTCTTCTAAGTGTGGAGTTTTGGAACTTTATAATATTCCTCTAAAATCAACCAAAGTACGAATTCCAATTTACTCACCTGTTATCAGGAGAGAACCCAGTGCTGCATCTTTTAGCCCAGCACTGACCCTAAAAAGTAATTTTAACCGTACTTACCAGTAACTTATATTTTCTTCCATAGGAATCCATTGTCTGGTTTTCAGCAGAAAAGTTTCAGAGTCGATTTTCACAAACTACAAATATTCCTTAAAAATAGCCTGTATGACTTAAACGCATTCTTTCAACTGTTTACAGGAGATGCACCAGTGCTGGATCCAGGATCCAACACTGAGTAAGAAAAAGTAACGATAACAGTTTTTACCTGCTAAGTGAATTTCCTTCCATAGGATAACATTGGTGATTCTATGAGAAAAAGTTTCTAAGTGTCAACTTTTAAAATACAATAATATTCCTTAAAAATCACTATGTAACCAAAACGCTTTTACTCAACTGTTTACAGGAGATGTCCCAGGACTGAATCTAGGATCCAGTCCTGTGGTTAGAAAAGTAATCCATAAAGTAACTAATTGCATTTAACTAGAAATTCACATTGAGCTGAATGTTGCATTGTGTTTGAAAATGTGTTGCCCATTGCAACAACTGTAACTACTGTACTTAAAAGTCTATTGCCTATGTGCAAAGTATTTAAACTAAAGTAATTCATTCTGAGAAAGTATTTTTTGTAATGTAATGTATAATGTAATTACAATGTAATTTAAAAAATAAAATATGTAAAAAAAAATGGTTTCTAAAAATGTAGTAAATCAGTATGAAAAAAATAAATATAACAATTAATACATTTAAAAATTGTCATTTACAAAACCTTTGAAATTCACTTAAAAAACCGTAGGTTTCAGACATGTTATAGTTAGGAATTAGCATTTAAAAAACCTTTGAAATTCACTGAAAAAACCATAGGTTTCAGACATGTTATAGTTAGAAATTAGCATTTAAAAAACCTTTGAAATTCACTGAAAAAACCATAGGTTTCAGGCACGTTATAGTTAGAAATTAGCATTTAAAAAACCTTACAAATTCACTGAAAAAACCATAGGTTTTAGGGACAGTTATAGTTACTTGGACATTGCACTCGTACAAAACCCATGAAATTCCCCTGTTATAGTTAGTTCAGCTAACTATAACTCGCGCTCCACAATGCACTGCTGATGACGTCACATATTACATCACTCATGACATGGTCAGTGACATCACTGATGACATCTCAAATGACATCACTGATTACATCATCCATGTGAGAATTTAATGCATCTTCTCACACCCTAATATAACTTTTGATACACCCACTCTAAATTACAGACTGCCATTCTAAAAACCATACACACTCCAATACCAATAAGTACATACCCACTCACTGATTCTTAGGTCTACACACACACATCTACTCACTCACCCGTACAGTCACTCATACTTACAGTCACTCAGTACAGGACTATCATATGCACTCATACACCTATATAAACACTCACACAATGCAACTCATCCATAGAGGTACTCACACACCTAGTCAGTCATGCAAATAATTAAACACACTGCCATTTACTCACCTATAGAATTATACACACACCAGCTCACTTACTCATACAAATACTAGCACATTCTTACGCTCTTATACAATCACTGATACAAGCACACACTCATCCATACAGTCACTCTCACAATCACACACTCTCGCTTATAGCTATTTATATACTCTAACACACATATATACTGCCTTTTACATATGTAGTTACTCACACATGTACCACTGGGACATACATTCACTCACTAACACACTCTTACACACACTTACCCACCCATACAGTCTATCACAGATGCACTCTTGAAACCATCCACCCAGTGAATCACCCACTCACACATCTATGCACAGAGTCGCACACACCCCACCCACACAAACACTCAGGCACCCATACAGATACTCAGACAACCAATCAATAACTCATATAGACACTCATGTAGCTATTCACAAACCCATGCGGCCACTTACACAGCAACAGACAGACGGATACATACATTCACACAGTTTAGTCACTAACCCATGCATTCAGTAAGATACGTTTAATCACTCACTTATAGAGTTAGTCACGCACCTAGTAAATCATCCATTCAGACACTTATACACCCACTCATTCTTCAATACGCCTTTCCCTATATATATTAAAAATATTTAACCTTTACAGAAACACACAGTCACTGGATGATGTCATCAGTGATGTCATCAGTGATGTCATTTGAGATGTCATCAGTGATGTCATCAGTGATGTCACTGACCATGTCATGAGTGATGTAATATGTGACGTCATCAGCAGTGCATTGCGGGGCGCGAGTTATAGTTAGCTGAACTAACTATAACAGGGGAATTTCATGGGTTTTGTACGAGTGCAATGTCCAAGTAACTATAACTGTCCCTAAAACCTATGGTTTTTCAGTGAATATATATATATATATATATATATATATATATATATATATATATATATATATATATATATATATATATATATATATATATATTATCTACTGGCGGTCGCCAGTAGATAGTTATAGTGAGGACCTATTTTCCATAGGAAATTCACAACATTCTATTTCCAATAACTATGGCGCCGGTCGACGAATCTTCGTGAAATTTTCAAAACGTATGGCCCGCTCCGGTCCACTCCTATCCTGAAAGTCTCGGGGTGATTCGTCAAGTGGGGGCCGAGAAAAAAGGGGGGTCCCAAAACGTGTTTTCCCCATGCAATTTTCCATAGGAAACTTTAGACACAGCTACAGCCCGAACTGCTGAACGGAATTACACCAAATTTGGCAAATGAAATTAAATGAAATGAAATTTGTACTTGTAAAGCGCACTTATACCCCCAAAGGGGTGTCCTGGCGCTGTACGCATACCGCTGTGGAACCCTTCCTGGCTTTTCCCTGTGAAATGTCCACTCCTGGGCACCCCCAGGGTGAAGCCAGGCATCCCAGCGCTGTTGGGGCCGTTGTGGAGATTAAGCAAGCTATTGCCCAGAGTTGCAGAGTGGGACCCATGATTAGAATAGGCACCGAGGCGAGAATTATCAGGTCCGAGGAAATTGAGCCCAAGACCCGCCGAGGCGGGAATTGAACCCTGGTCCCGGGCCAGATCTCTGCATCAGGGTCTGCCGCTCTAACCATTGAGCCACACTTCTCCACCAAAGAGGTAGTTCTTGGTTCAGAAAGAACCCTTTTTGTTAAATGGTGTAAATCCGTTCAGTAGTTCCTGAGAAAATCAAAAGTAAAATCACATATATATCTGGGCGGAGCCTAACCACACATGTCATTGTGAGATCTGATTGGCTGTCAGCACTTCATCCTGCAATTGCTGGCAGCCATCTTGGGACCAATATACATGATAGTACCCCATTGAAATGCATTGTAGTGAATCAAAGATTTTGAGGGTTACCAAAAGGAGAACTATAAAGGGTGATAACAGACTTTAGTTACATTAGAATTCATTTGTTGATGGTACCATACTAATTTCAGGAATTGTGGTGTGTTCTAAGGTGATTTTACCCTGTGAAAAACCTTCTGCTGGGATATCATGAATCATGTTTGAGAGAAAACTATTTTCACATGCTTGTCCCATAGAGTTTTGGAAGGTGCTCCAGAAGCTAAAATGAGAGCATATTTTCTGTAAATTCACATTATCTTTCTCAGTCATGTGAGAATGAAGTCTGATATTCTCAGTAAAACATGTACATCCAACAAGGGCAGAGACTGTCAGTTGATTCCTTTGTGTTCTACTGCAGCTTCCCAGAGTGTTCTAAAGAACAACTAGAGTGCTAACAGCCTTACTTATGACAAAATTATGGCACACCTGAAGCCATCTTGATTGGAATAAACTGGTAACTCTTAAAACATTTAATTTAAAAAGGAACAAAATGAGAGGGTACATTTTGTCATAGAAATTATGGTTAGTGCTGTAGAAAGAAAAATTACGACATGTTTTAAGTGAGATCTCAACTATCTTCCTGTTATATTTCAACAGGAGCAGCCTGCCAGTTGATTCCTTTGTGTTCTACTGCAGCTTCCCAGAGTGTTCCAAAGAACAACTAGAGCGCTAACAGCCTTACTTATGACAAAATTATGGCACACCTGAAGCCATCTTGATTGGAATAAACTGGTAACACTTAAAACATTTAATTTAAAAAGGAACAAAATGAGGGGGTTCATTTTGCCATAGAAATGAACAACATTCCCAGCACGACCCCCTACACTACACAAGCACCACTGCACTACCCTAAACCCTAAAACACTACCCACAGCACGACCCCCTTCACTACCTAAACACAACTGCACTACCCTAAACCCTAAAACACTACCTCCAGCACGACCCCCTACACTACACAAACATCACTGCACTAACATAAACCCTAAAACACTACCCCCAGCACGACCCCCTACACTACCCAAACACCACTCACTACCCTAAACCATAAAACACTACCCCCAGCACGACCCCCTACACTACCCAAACACCACTGCCATACCCTAAACCCTAAAACACTACCCCCAGCATGAACCCCTACACTACCCAAACACCACTGCACTACCCTAAACCGTAAAACACTACCCCCAGCACTACACCCTACACTACACAAACACCACTGCACTACCCTAAACCCTAAAACACTACCCCAACACTACCCCCTACACTACCCAAACACCACTGCACTAACATAAACCCTAAAACACTACCCCCAGCATGAACCCCTATACTACCCAAACACCACTGCACTACCCTAAACCCTAAAACACTACCCCAGCACTACCCCCTACACTACCCAAACACCACTGCACTAACATAAACCCTAAAACACTACCCCAGCACGACCCCTACACTACACAAACACCACTGCACCACCCTAAAACACTACCACCAGCATGACCCCCTACACTACTCAAACACCACTGCACTACCCTAAACCCTAAAACTCTACCCCAGCACGACCCCCTACACCACCCAAACACCACTGCACCAACCTAAACCCAAAAACACTACCCCCAGCATGACCCCCTACACTACCCAAACACCACTGCACGACCCTAAACCCTAAAACATGACCCCCTACACTACACAAACACCACTGCACTACACTAAACCCTAAAACACTAGAACCCAGCACAACCCCCTACAGTACACCAACACCACTGCACTACCCTAAACCCTAAAACACTACCCCCTACACTACACAAACACCACTGCACTACCCTAAACCCTAAAACACTACCCCCAGCACGACCCCCTACACTACACAAACACCACTGCACTACCGTAAACCCAAACACTACCCCAGCACTACCCCCCTATACTACCCAAACACCACTGCACTACCCTAAAACACTACCCCCAGCACGACCCCCTACACTACCCAAACACCACTGCACTACCCTAAACCCTAAAACACTACCCCCAGCACGACTCCCTACACTACACAAACACCACTGGACTACCCTAAACCCTAAAACACTACCCCCAGCATGACTCCCTACACTACCCAAACACCACTGCACTACACTAAACCCTAAATCTACCCCCAGCATGACCTCCCACACTACACAAACACCACTGCACTACCCTAACCCCTAAAACACTACCCCCAGCACGACCCCCTACACTACCCAAACACCACTGCACTACCCTAAACCCTAAAACACTAACCCCAGCATGACCCCCTACACTACCCAAACTACCCTATACCCTAAAACACGACCCCCTACATTACACAAACACGACTGCACTACCCTAAACCCTAAAACACTACCCACAGCACTACCCTAAAACACTACCCCCATCATGTCCCCCTACACTACACAAACACCGCTGCACTACCCTAAACCCTAAAACACTACCCCCAGCATGAACCCCTACACTACCCAAACACCACTGCACTACCCTAAACCCTAAAACACTACCCCCAGCACTAACCCCTACACTACACAAACACCACTGCACTACCCTAAACCCTAAAACACTACCCCAGCACTACCCCCTACACTACCCAAACACCACTGCACTAACATAAACCCTAAAACACTACCCCAGCACAACCCCCTACACTATACAAACACCACTGCACTACTCTAAACCCTAAAACACTACCCCCAGCATGACCCCCTAACACAAACACCACTGCACTACCCTAAACCCTAAATCTACCCCAGCACGACCCCCTACACTACCCAAACACCACTGCCATACCCTAAACCCTAAAACACTACCCCCAGCATGAACCCCTACACTACCCAAACACCACTGCACTACCCTAAACCCTAAAACACTACCCACAGCACTAACCCCTACACTACACAAACACCACTGCACTGCCCTAAACCCTAAAACACTACCCCAGCACTACCCCCTACACTACCCAAACACCACTGCACTACCCTAATCCCTAAAACACTACCCCCAGCACGACTCCCTACACTACCCAAACACCACTGCACTACCCTAAACCCTAAATCTACCCCCAGCACGACCCCCTACACTACCCAAACACCACTGCACTACCCTAAACCATAAAACACTACCCCCAGCATGACCCCCTACACAAACACCACTGCACTACCCTAAACCCTAAAACACTACCACCAGCATGACCCCTACACTACTCAAACACCACTGCACTACCCTAAACCCTAAAACACTACCCCCAGCATGACCTCCTACACTACTGCACTACCCTAAACCCTAAAACACTACCCCCAGCATGGCCCCCTACTCTACCCAAACACCACTGCACTACCCTAAACCCTAAAACACTACCCCCAGCACGACCCCCTACACCACCCAAACACCACTGCACTACCCTAAACCCTAGAAAAGAAACCCCCACCCCATGCCCAATCCCCCTTACCTCTCACTCCTCGTGGTTCCTCTCTCCTCGTGGTTCCTGCTTCATGTCGTCTCTGAGGGGCGGTGCACGTCGTTGTGAGGAAACGGAACAGCCTCTGTTTCCTTACAACGACGTGGATCATCTACATGTTTTTTAGAACGCATGGTCATTTACCATACATACCTTTACAACAAAATTCGTTGTAAAGGCATGCGTGGTAAATGACCATGCGTTCTAAAAAAATGCGTAGTAATGACTTTGCGATGTACAACGCATGTGTGGTAATGCACGCGTTGTAATGGTATCGCGAAGTAAAAAAGTCGTTGTAACGGCTGCTTACCGATGGAAGCTGGCCCCTGTTCTTCAGTGAGACGTTTATTTGATTAATTAGGAGGAAGGAATGGGGTTTTTGTACCGAAAAGTGCATTCCCGGCAGTTGTATTGTGAAAGTGTCCGCGTGGCCTGGTTTCACTTCCGGTGAGAGAGTGAAAGAGTCTGTTTGTATCTAAAGGAGTTCTGTTGTTGGACGGGGCCGGCGCGAAACGTCATCAGAAAACATAGCTAATGGAAAGTGTCCTCCCTGAAGTGTGGAGCAGTGCCATGAGAGGTCAACGAGTGTGAGTCCCACCGCAGTATGACCGTAACGCGTGACCCATGTGCCACCTCCAGGGTACGGGAGGCAGAAGCGGCATCGCAGGTCCTTTTGAAGACCGTTGTAGCACTAATTCTACATTTTGGTACTAGGGCATTTTAACTTCGTTGTTCCTGCCAGATACAAAGAGAAGATCCTGTGTTATTCAGTGCCCTTGTTACCTTTTTTGTGGGTTGTGGTGCTTGTCAGTTCGCTGCCCCGCCGGTGCACACGACTGGGCACCACACCTCGTGTGCCATCTGCAGGGCCTCTGCCCTCTGATCACTGGTTTTGGTTTCTGGAGTGGCAACATAAACAGTTGCTCCCAAAGGACTAGCCTGAACACTTAGGTGAATATCCCCTGCACCAGCATTCCATGGAAATTCTTTCCTAGCTCTCCCACGTCAACAAGGACGTCATAATAGCACGGCTCCGCTCGCGACACCGTATGACGTCATCGGAGCCATAAGAGGACCTCGTCGGTGTGCTGACGTCAGTTCCACCCATTTTTTCCGTGCCACCGAGGCAAACAGGCGGACCGAGACATTTCACATGTATACATAGTATAATAAATATATATATATTCACTGAAAAAACCATAGGTTTCAGGCACGTTATAGTTAGAAGTTAGCTTTTAAAAACCTTAGAAATTCACTAAAAAAACCATAGGTTTCAGGCACGTTATAGTTAGAAATTAGCATTTAAAAACCTTAGAAATTCACTGAAAAAACCATAGGTTTCAGGGGCGTTATAGTTAGTTGGACATTTCACTCGTACAAAACCATAGAAATTCCCCTGTTATAGTTAGTTCAGCTAACTATAACTTGCGCGCCCGCAATGCACTGCTGATGACGTCACATATTACATCACTCATGACATGGTCAGTGACATCACTCATGACATCACTGATGACATCTCAAATGACATCACTGATGACATCACTGATGACATCATCCTTGTGATAGAGTGGCAGACCTCCTCTCACCCTAATATAACCTTTGATACACACACTCAAAAATACAAACTGACATTTTCAAAACAATGGACATACCAATACCAGTTACAACACACCTATTCAGTAATTCCAAGATCTACACACACATCCACTCATTCACCAACAGTACCTATACAGTCACTCATACATGTACTCACTCATCATATGTACTCATACACCTATACATCCTGTTACACACCGCCGCTCATCCTTAGAGTTACTCACACACATAGTCACACATGCAAACAAAGTATCAAACATCCATTTACTTGCATATACAGTTATACACACACTACCACACTTACTTCTACAGAAACTTACACATACTTACTCTCTTAAACAATAACTTATTGAAACACCTACTTATTTGTACAGGAACTCTTCCAATCTCTCACTCTCACATATACTTACTTATATACACCAATACTCACATATACTAGTTTAAAACATATGTAGTTACTCATAAAGACACTATTGAGACAGTCATTCACTCACTAACACACCCATACACACACTCATCCACCTATACAGTCCTGCACACATGCTGTCTTCAACACATACAAACAGTGAGTCACTCATTCATGCATCTATGCACTAAGTAATACCCCCACCGAACCATACAGACACTCAGACACTCATACTGATACTCAAAAAACCAACTAATAACCCATATAGACACTCATGTAGCTACTCACCAACCCATGCAGCCCCTTATACACAAAGTGAGAGACTGATACAGATATTTTCATATTTAAACATTACTCACTAACCCATGTATTCACTAAGATACACTTAATCAGTTAATTATACAATCAATTTTACAAAAATAAATCATCCATTTAGGCACTTATATACCCATTTATTCTTCCATCGACCTTGAGATATACATATATAAAACATATTTAATTTTCAGAAAAACACACATTCACTGGATGATGTCATCAGTGATGTCATCAGTGATGTCATTTGAGATGTCATCAGTGATGTCATGAGTGATGTCACTGACCATGTCATGAGTGATGTAATATGTGACGTCATCAGCAGTGCATTGCGGGCGCGCGAGTTATAGTTAGCTGAACTAACTATAACGGGGAATTTCTATGGTTTTGTACGAGTGAAATGTCCAACGAACTATAACGCCCCTGAAACCTATGGTTTTTTCAGTGAATATATATATATATATATATTCACTGAAAAAAACATAGGTTTCAGGGACGTTATAGTTAGTTGGAGATTTCGCTCGTACAAAACCAGAGAAATTCCGCCGTTATAGTTCGTTCCGCTAACTTTAACTCGCACTCCCGCAATGCACTGCTGATGACGTCACATATTACATCATTCATGACATGGTCAGTGATATATATATATATATATATATATATATATATATATATTATCTACTGGCGGTCGCCAGTAGATAGTTATAGTTACAACCTATTATCCATAGGAAATCCGCGACATTCTATTTGAAATAACTCTCTTGCCGGTTGACGTATCTTCGCAAAATTTTCAAACTTTGTGGCCCGCTCCGGTCCGCTCCTACCCTGAAAGTCTCGGGGGATTCGTCAAGCGGGGGCCGAGAAAAGGGGGTCCCAAAACGCGTTTTCCCCATGCATTTTTCCATAGGAAACTTTAGACACGGCTACAGCCCGAACTGCTGAACGGAATTACACCAAATTTGGCAAAGAGGTAGTTCTTGGTTCAGAAAGAACCCTTTTTGTTAAATGGTGTAAATCCGTTCAGTAGTTGCTGAGAAAATGAAAAGTAAAAAGATAGTGATATCTAGGGCCGCGGATCCTCCCGAGCACGAGCTTTATGTTAATTGGCTGTCAACACTCCAAACCAGGAAGTGTTGGCAGCCATTTTGTCCCTCGGTAGAACCGAGGGACAGAAACAAGTGCGCAAAGCGCACAAAGGGGGCAGGGTAGAAACACCCTGACCCCCTAGGTCTGCTCAGGGGTCCCACAAGGACCCCTGGGCAAAAAAATTTTACAAAAAAAAAAAAAATCGGCAGGATGCGCTCAGGGAGCGCGAACCCTGCCGAAAAAAAAAACGCAGCTCGATGTTAATTGGCCCCCGGGTGGGCCAAGTCCCGGGGGCATGCTGGGGGGGTTAATTTTATGTGTGGGGGCCTCTAAGGGCTCCCAAGCCCGGGGACCACCACCCCCGGGGCCTTATGTATAATGGTGCGGGAGGGCTCTGAGCCCTCCCGCAGCCCCGAGGACCACCACCTCCCGGGGGCTTCTTTTTTAAATTAAAAACCTGTGTGGGGGGCTCCAGCCCCCACACGCCCGAGACCACCACCTCCCGGGGCACTAAGAAAAATTAAAATGGGGGTCCGTTTTGGACCCCCAAGCCCCGAGGACCACCACCTCCCGGGGCTTTCAAAATGTAGGGAGGGGGGCCACGCGGCCCCCTCCTGGAGCCTGTGGTGGCCCTGGGGACCGCCACCCCCAGGGCCGGCTCCTGCAGTGTCCCGGGGTGCCTACCCCGGGACACTGCTGTTTGCAATGACAGGACGGGAGCCTCGTGGCTCCCGTCCTGTCATTGCAAACTTGCTTTGGATATTGGAAGAGAGAGCAGGAAACCTGCTCTCTCTTCCAATATCCAAAGCCGATAGCTTTCCACATGGGGAGCAGCATGTTAGCTGCTCCCCATGTGTAAGCAATGCCGGCTCCCGTAGGACACGGGGAGCCGGCGGGACTGTGGGGGTTTGGGGACCCCCACAGTCCCAACGAGAGTCCAGGCCCCGGGGGATGGGGTCCCCGGGGCCATAAGTGGCCCGGGAGGGGGCCACGCAGCCCCCCTCCCAAAGTAAAATTTTTTTTTTAAAAGTGCAAGGCCGGCCCCGGGGAATGGGGTCCCCGGGGCCTTAAATGGCCTGAGGAGGGGGGCCACGCAGCCCCCCTCCAAATAAAAAAAAAAGAGGCCATGCCATTACATTGTAATTACATTATACATTACATTACAAAATATACTTTCTCAGAATGAATTACTTTAGTTTAAATACTTTGCAAATAGGCAATAGACTTTTAAGTACAGTAGTTACAGTTGTTGCAATGGGCAACACAATTTCAAACACAATGCAACATTGAGCTCAATGTGAATTTCTAGCTAAATGCAATTAGTTACTTTATGGATTACTTTTCTAACCACAGGACTGGATCCTAGATTCAGTCCTGGGACATCTCCTGTAAACAGTTGAGTAAAAGCGTTTTGGTTACAGTAGTGATTTTTAAGGAATATTATTGTATTTTAAAAGCTGACAGAAACTTTTTCACATAGAATCACCAATGTTATCCTATGGGAGGAAATTCACTTAGCAGGTACGTAGTGTTATCGTTACTTTTTCTTACTCAGTGGTGGATCCTGGATCCAGCACTGGTGCATCTCCTGTAAACAGTTGAAAGAATGCGTTTAAGTCATACAGGCGATTTTTAAGGAATATTTGTAGTTTGTGAAAATCAACACTTTGAAACTTTTCTGCTGAAAACCAGACAATGGATTCCTACGGAAGGAAATATAAGTTACTGGTAAGTACGGTTAAAATTACTTTTCAGGATCAGTACTGGGCTGAAAGATGCAGCACTGAGGTCTCTCCTGATAACAGGTGAGTAAATCGGAATTCGTATTTTGGCTGATTTTAGAGGAATATTTGTATGTTTCAAAAATCGACACAGAAACTTTTTCAGCAAAAAGCAGGCAATGATATCCTATGGAAGGAAATTCAAGTTACTGGTAAGTACGGTTAAAATTACTTTTCAGGATCAGTACTGGGCTGAAAGATGCAGCACTGAGGTCTCTCCTGATAACAGGTGAGTAAATCGGAATTCGTATTTCGGCTGATTTTAGAGGAATATTATAAAGTTCCAAAACTCCACACTTAGAAGAATTTCCAAGTGTATCCAGTCAATGATATCCTATGGAAGGAAATTCAAGTTACTGGTAAGTACGGTTAAAATTACTTTTCAGGATCAGTACTGGGCTGAAAGATGCAGCACTGAGGTCTCTCCTGATAACAGGTGAGTAAATCGGAATTCGTATTTCGGCTGATTTTAGAGGAATATTATAAAGTTCCAAAACTCCACACTTAGAAGAATTTCCAAGTGTATCCAGTCAATGATATCCTATGGAAGGAAATTCAAGTTACTGGTAAGTACGGTTAAAATTACTTTTCAGGATCAGTACTGGGCTGAAAGATGCAGCACTGAGGTCTCTCCTGATAACAGGTGAGTAAATCGGAATTCGTATTTCGGCTGATTTTAGAGGAATATTATAAAGTTCCAAAACTCCACACTTAGAAGAATTTCCAAGTGAAACCAGTCAATGATATCCTATGGAAGGAAATTCAAGTTACTGGTAAGTACGTTAAAATTACTTTTCAGGATCAGTACTGGGCTGAAAGATGCAGGACTGAGGTCTCTCCTGATAACAGGTGAGTAAATCGGAATTCGTAGTTCGGCTGATTTTAGAGGAATATTTGCACAATGGTGAAGGGAGGGGCGGGGCCTGAGGTGACATCTGTGCAAACGCGCCCCGTGGCGCGTTTTAAGTTGGGGGATTAAGTCCCCTTGAATCATGAGGGTCCCTGGGGTCCAACTAGCCCACCCTGTACCTCCAGTATGTGCCAGGGAGCTGCGTTGCAGAGAGGTGTTCAGAGGCCACGCCCTTTTGCACCTCTCTGCAACGCAGCTCTGTGGCGCTTTCTGGACGTACCTGGTGGGCTAGTTCGCCCCAGGGACCCTCAGGATTGAAGGGGATTTCATTCCCCATCTTAAAATGCGCCACGGGGCCTGTTTGCACACATGTCACCTGAAGCCCCGCCCTCCCTTCACCACTGTGCAAACGTGCCCCGTGGCGCGTTTTAAGTTGGGGATTAAGTCCCCTTGAATACTGAGGGTCCCTGGAGTCCAACTAGCCCACCATGTACCTCCAAAGCGCCACAGAGCTGCGTTGCAGAGAGGTGTAAAAAGGGGCATGGACTCTGTACACCTCTCTGCAACGCAGCTCCCTGGCGCATACCGAAGGTTCCTGGTGGGTTAGTTGGCCCCCAGGGACCCCCAGTATTCAAGGGGAATTACTTCCCCTTCTTAAAACGCGCCAGGGAGCGCGTTTGCAGACTGCTGCAGGGAGGGGCGGGGCCTCGGCACGATGCCGGTCTTTTTTTTTTTTTTTTGCTTTTTTCTGCCCAGGGGTCCTTGTGGGACCCCTGAGCAGACCTAGAGGGTCAGTGTGTTTCTACCCTGCCCCCTTTGTGCGTTTTGCGCACTTGTTTCTTGTGTTTTTTTTTTTAATCAGTGGGATCGGCGCACCCTAAGCGCATCTGCCGATTTTGAAAAAACAAATGCTTTTTCTGCCCAGGGGTCCTTGTGGGACCCCTGAGCAGACCTAGAGGTCAGGGTGTTTCTACCCTGCCCCCTTTGTGCGTTTTGCGCACTTGTTTCTTGTGCTTTTTTTTTTTAATCGGCGGGATCCGCGCACCCTAAGCGAATCCCGCCGGTTTTTAAAAAAATGCTTTTCTGCCCAGGGGTCCTTGTGGGACCCCCTGAGCAGACCTAGGGGTCAGGGTGTTTCTACCCTGCCCCCTTTTGCGCTTTGCGCACTTGTTTCTGTCCCTCGGTTCTACCGAGGGACAAAATGGCTGCCAACACTTCCTGATTTGGAGTGTTGACAGCCACTTGACAGCCAATTAGCATGCAGCTCGTGATCAGGACGGTGCGCGCAGGGTGCGCTCAGGATACGCGGACCCTACTCGCCCATAGATATATATGTGACTTTACTTTTGATTTTCTCAGGAACTACTGAACGGATTTACACCATTTAAGCAAAAGGCACGACACTGAACCAAGGGCTACCTCTTTGCCAAATTTGGTGTAATTCCGTTCAGCAGTTCGGGCTGTAGCTGCGACTAAAGGTTCCTATGGAAAAATGAATGGGGAAAACGCGTTTTGGGACCCCCCTTTTTTTCTCGGCCCCCGCTTGACGAATAAACCCGAGACTTTCAGGGTAGGAGCGGAGCGGAGCGGAGCGCCCCAACAAGTTGGAAGCTTTCGCGAAGATTCGTCAACCGGCGCAAGAGTTATTTCAAATAGAATGTCGCGGATTTCCTATGGATAATAGGTCCTAACTATAACTATCTACTGGCGACCGCCAGTAGATAATATATATATATATATAATTATTAATTAGTATAACACATATTTAGCATGCAAGTTGAAGTATGTCTTTACTAGTGTCATGTAAAGTCTGGTGATCCCTCCGGTTTGAGTGCACTACGTAAGAATGTATAAATAAACTTATAAATAAATCAATTAAATGTATCGCATGTGGTCTTCCAGTGCAGGCACAAGGTTGGTGGTGGGGAAAGCGTTACCTTTTTTTTTGCAGTGCCCAGAGTGTTCTGCGTATTGTTTTGAACATTCGCTGATTGGCTGCCATGGTGATGTTCGAATCAAATGATGAAAGTGGACTATTGGGCTTCCGTTCTGTGGATGGACTGCAGTTGTCACCGCACTTAAAATCTCTTTCTCAGTATACCATTTTTTTTAAGCAAAGAGAACTAGACGAGTCACAGTTCTGTGCGTTGTAGTGGTGAGAGGACTCCCCTTGCAAATACACTGGATAAATAGAAAACTGTGTGTATGGAAACCTTATAAAGACACCCTTCGTGCTTTCGTTTCTCTTGTAGTGTGTCCTTTTCAAGGTTCTCTCACGTGGCAGGGGTGACTTCTCTGCAACAGGAATTCATTGCCAGATTATAGTAAAAACATGACCCACTTGGCCTGCGGTTAGCCTGTGGTTTGCCGAATCTGCTGTTTCTACGACAAATTCAGGTTAAACACAGACCTGTTTCCTGCCTGCATTGATAGGAAATGTTGAGTTTTTGTTCTAAATATTTTTAGGGGGAAATTAGGTCATTAGTTTCGCTACGCTGTATTGCAGCAGCACTGAAAGCTACTTGGACCAAAACTTTGGGGGTGGGGGTGGGGGTGCGTGGTGCGGCGCTAACACGGAAAAAACCATAATACGAGGAGGCATTTTTGCAAAACATGTGGCCTTTAAAGTCGACTGACCCAGTAGCGTTTATTTTACCATAATAGAACATATCAACTTTTAAAGGATATTTTAAGGTTCTCTTTGAAAGAATTCCAGCAAAACAAACAATGAATGTTGCTTTTTAATGCAAGTTAAACAAATTTGTCTAGCAGGATGTGTCATTTGTGATACATTTTAACTCTAGTTCATGGGACAGTTAATTGCTGTGAATTGAAATTGATGCATTATAAAACACAGGGGTCTGTTGCATTGGTGTTATATCCAGTCTCTCTCTCTTCCCTTTGTTTTTAGGGTCCAACTGCACAGCACTTGCGCAGTGCTTGAGAAATCTATTGTTTTTAATATAAACTTAACCCCTTCGGTGCTCATGACGAGCTCAGCTCGTCATGCTGCGCAGTGCTCGTGTGCGCATGACGAGCTGAGCTCGTCATGAACCCGTTCACTCAATGAAACGCCCCGCACAGGGCGAAAATCGGCCGCGCACCGAAGGGAATAACAACCCGCCTCCTCTCTTTCCTGGCTTCTCATTGGTTCCTGTGCGTGCCTCTTACTTTTCCTCCATTTCTATTGGCTGTAGCTTTTTTTTCTGCATTTACAAATGCTTGTTCCTCGTCTGCTTCTCTTATCAGTTTACCGCTGTCTAAATACTGTTAACATCCGCTTTGGTGGAACTATATTTTCATAAAGTTTTGCCTTTTAGTATTGCAGCATATTTATATAACAATTTAAATCCGAGAGATTAAGTGATTTGCATAGAATCACAGAATGTTGCGGGGCTTTGCCCTGACTCGAACTGGGATCCGCAGCTCTTGAGTCAGCAGCTCTGGCTGCTGGGCCACATCCTCTCTACTCCAGCCAGTGTTATCTATCATGGAGCTCTTTCCTTCTCCTGGACAATGATTGATGAAAACAGCTCTTTATTCATTACATAGGCGAAACCGATGCATTACCAATGCTTGTTTTGTTTTCCCCTCCTTCCCGACCTTTCTTAGTTGTGCCAGAGAATCTCACAAACATACTAATTGTCTGCTTGTCAGTTCCCAAGGGCGTTTCAATCTGAGGCGGGTGTTTGGGGCTTAGTGGACTAATGCGTCCACTGCAAGGGCCTGTGCTCGATCTCATGGTCACAGATTCAAATCCCAGCTTGTCCATTCAGCCTTTCATCCTTCTGATGTCAATAAAATGAGTAACGTTAGGTAACAATAAGCATTTGTTATTCAGCGCCAAGATACACTCCTGGGTGAACAAGCGCTTTACAAGTAATCATGTTATGTAATGTGGCTATGTTTGCATTAGCTCATTTTTATTCATGCTAAGAAATCTTACTAATGACTATGCCTTTTAATGTAAACAGTTTACATTTTTGGGAAGAGGTCAGGTTTCATTAGCCCCTTGAGTGTGCCATCTCCACACAGGGCCTAGCACAGTCTCTAGCCATCCTTACCTCTTATTTTTTCACGCCTCCCGAGTCTCTGATGCATCAGCTGAGCTGATCCCTGACAGCATGACAGCTTCCTCGTTCCTCACTCCACCACCCCTCCAGCCTGCCTTCTGTGCCGCCTTTGGCTTACTCTTCTCCTGGATATATGGATGCCCGCTCTGTGCATTCTCTGCTGGAGGTGGGAAGTATGCTTCTTCACTCTCATCAGGGTGATCCCATGTCAACTTCCTCAACAGTCTCCCAGCCCTGGCCCGGTGAGTCCTTCTTGCACGCACCTGTGCACTTCTAGGCCTCGTTCCTTCTCTATATTCTATGGGGCTGTGCATTCCAAATGTTGCAGCGGGCATCTTAGCGCGCACAGTTTATCATAGACTTTTCATCCTTTGGGATTTTATTACACATTACTAGTAATTTTGACCAAAATATTGAAATTCTTCACTTCACTTTTTTGCCACCTGCACTTTGAATCTTTCCAAGTGCCATCAAATTCACTTCGTCACTACTAACTCTTCCCGCATCTCTTCTGCTCTTGTCCATTATTGGTATCTGGCTGTCATCAATTTTATGGAAATCTCTACTATCCTCCATTCTAAATGCCATTAAAGTCTTAGACGGCTTTAAAATACTTCATTATTATACTCAGTCTTGCTCAAGACTCTTTGGAAAATTGAGGCAAATTGTGCTGTTTGATCTTGATAGCAGGTTGTTAGTTATTGTTCTAGTGAATGCAGTCAGTGAATGAAAATAATGTTTAGGTGCACTCCTTCCTTAACAGGCGCTCTCACACTAAGGGACTAAAGAAAAGGTGGATAACTTCACTAAGGAGGGGAAATTATTTTTCCTGAAAGGACAGACGAATAGAGTCACAATGGAGCTCAATATAAAGAGAGTTTCACTGTTTTTCAGCCAGGAAGGAGAGGATCAGCCTTGATTACGCTCCCTCCTAATCTTGAGATGTAACAGTATGCTGTCACAGAGCGAAGGGTTCTGCAAGGAATGTAAGCAGCAATGTATAGCTGAAGAGAGACATAATTTGGTATATGGAGTGCACAATATGGCCTTATAACCCACTGCCGAGGGCAATACCGGTTGTTTAAGGTCCTGAAGTCGAGTTATAGGCAAGAGTCGTAGGAGAGAGCCAATAACGAGGGTGAGGGCCTTTAACAACCGGTATAGCCCAAGGCAGAAGGGCTATAAGGCCATTAGAACATTCAACCCATTAAGAGTAGAATATTCTAAATTAAAAAGGGAGAAACAGAAAGACAAACTGTTGTACTCACGAAAGGAAGACCGCCAAGTCAGCTGGTGAGTAGATTAACAAGTTTAATAGCAAGACAGCTGAGCTACCGAGCGGAGCGGCTACCGGCAACAGGAACCGTCTCAACTGGCATAAATCGAATGCCAGACATGGAACCTCCGCACGGTAAGCTTCCAAGTGACCAACATTCTCAAACAAGCATTGAAATACTACATTGGTCTTTCCTTAAAAACAAAAGGAAATAACAGAATAGAAATAGAGGAGCAAAAGGAAAAGAGGAAGAAAAGCATGAGCGAAGAATAAAGAGGGAACAGAGGATTGGGAACCAGAGAACAGGGAAAGGTAGGAGAAAACAAAACAGAACTAAAACAGAGGAGATATGCACTTGAAAGAAAACTATCTTCGGTATCGAAGAGGAACATTTATAACTCGAGCACTGCGCCTTAAAGAAGACTGGCCCGCACAATCTGTACCCTCACCAGGGAGAACCATCCCATGGTCATGACTTCCCCTTTCATCTGTAACAGTGTTCAACAGCCGATTTCTAACGAGAAAACACTTGTTCCACCACTGGCCATTTCCTAACTTTACCGAATTCCCCTTGATGTAGATGACCTTTTCAGGTGAACCAAACTTAGACAACCCTTTCTTCACATGGACAGGCTTCTTAACTCGCACTACGTCCCCACACCTATCTCAATATCCTTTACTTTCTTAGTAGAATCAAAGTAGGTCTTCTGCTTCTTTTGGATTAACTCGACACGACTCCTAACTACAGCATCCGACCACTGTTTCCCTTTAATCCATTTACTCATCCAGCTGGGACAAAAGATAGTGGAAGCTCTCCGACCACGTAACAATTCGAACGGCGACACACCAGTTGTAGAGTGTGGGGTAGTGCGGTAGAACCATAACATGCTCCTCACAGAATTACTCACAACACACTTATTGGCGAGAGCCCACTGGATACACTCTCCAAGCACCCTATTCATACGCTCAACCAGACCATTGGTCTGAGGATGATATAATGAACTTTTGAGATGCTTAACCCCACTGGTGTGCAAAAATTCCTCCACCTCTTTTGCAATGAACTGTGTCCCATTGTCTGTTACTAAACATTCTGGGAACCCTTCCTTCAGAAACACGTCATTGAGAAATTCAACAACGGCCCCTGAAGAAACTTCCCTTACGAACTTGACCTCTGGCCATTTTGAATAATAATCCATGAGAACTAGTGCGAACTTAGAAGAAGCATCGAGTGCATGAAATGGGCCCACAATGTCCAAACCTAACTTAACCCAAGGCGCAGACGGCAGATCGATAGGTGTGAGGGGAGGAGTGCGTAACTTGTCAGCTTTGTCACAACTAGCACAGACTACACATGACTTTATGAAATCATCAATTTCTCTGTCCATGTAAGGCCACCAGAATGAGAGACGCACTCTTTTCTTCGTCATTGTGGCCCCCAAGTGACCCTCATGAGCATGCCTGACGAGTACAGTTCTTAATGAAAGAGGAGGAATAAGCTTGTCACCTCTAAGTAACAACCCATCCTCAATTGAGAGCTCGTCTTCAACTTGAAGAAAGGTCTTAAAATCAAAACTAAGGTTCCTCTCTTTAGGCCACCCGTTCTCCACATATTTCATGACCTGAGACATAGATACATCCGCACTAAGTGCCTCCCGCCAATCACACTCTGACACCGCACACAATTTGGGAATGTCCACTGCCGCCACAATGAACTCTTCCTTGTCTTGTTCTCCCGTGCACAACTCCTTCTCAACAATATCGGAGGACCTGGATAGAAAGTCCGCGCACCCATTCTTGTTACCAGGGATGTATTCTGCAGAGAAATCAAACTGGAGGAGCTTGGATGACAACCGAGCTATTCTAGGTGTGAAACTCCTAACATTTTTCCCACTGAGAATAAAAACTAACGGCTTGTGATCTGTCTGCAGGCGGAATCTCCTCCCCCAAATGAAATTCCTGAACTTCATTACTGCCCACCAACACGCTAGTAATTCCTTCTCTATTACGGAGTACCTCCTCTCTGTGGGAGACAAAACCCTTGACGCGAACCCAATCGTTCTAACGTCTCCTTCTTTCTTCTGGGAAAGAACAGCTCCCAAACCAACATTACTTGCATCAACAGTAAGGGTGCACATGAGAGAGGGGTCGTAATGCTTCAAAACCTTTGGCGAAGTGAGTTGTTGTTTGACCCACTCAAAAACCTTCTGGCACTCCTCGTTCCACCCGAAAACAACACCTTTCGTTAGCATACATGAAAGTGGCCTAAGATTGCTTGCAAAATCCTGAATGAAACGCGAATAAAATTCGCAGAGCCCCAGAAAAGACTTTAAACCAGCTTTATCTACCGGAGCTTTGGACCTGACAATCGAGTCAACCAGACTTGTCTTAGGTAAAACACCATCTCCATTTACCATATGTCCCAAATACTCAACTTCCTTGACTTTGAAAACACATTTATCCCTCCGTAAAACAACACCATTATGCTGGAACCTGGACAGAACCTCCTTTAGAATCAAATCATGGGTGTCCTCATCGGACGCATACACAAGGACATCATCCTGGAATACAGATAACCCTTCAATTCCCTTCAGCATGTTGAACATAATGCGCTGAAACACCGAGGCCGCAGAAGAAAGGCCAAACGGCATCCTGACATACTGAAACGTACCAAACGGTGAGACAAACGCTGTGAGGTGCCTTGACTCTGGCGATAATTCTACCTGATGATAGGCAGATGCCAGGTCGAGCTTACTGAAAACTTTAGCATCCTTCAAACTTGCCAGCATCTCATTTATGTTGGGGAGGGGATGAGAATCCACCCAAATTTCACTGTTAAGACAGCGAAGGTCAACACAGACCCTAAGCTCTCCATTCTGTTTCCTTGCCACTACAAGTGGAGACAACCATAATGACGACTCCACAGGTTCGATGATTCCCTTAGCACACAAAGAAGTCAATTCTTTCTCAAGGTCCTGCCTGACACTAAAAGGTACATTTCTCAATTTGTGCTTAACCGGTCTAGCATTGTCCTTCACAATAATCTTGTGTTGGAAGTCCTTAACCTTACCTAACTCCCCTGAAAAAACATGGGGAAATTGGTTCACCAAGTTCTCCATATCGGGACTATCCCTCAACGCCAAAACTTGTTCAGTGGTTCCAGGCCTAAGCACCATACCAAACAACCCCTGGTGAAACCATCCTAGGATATTTAGTCCTTTGTGTGCTACATATAGTTTGCCTGCAATTCTCCTCCCTTTAAATTCCATGACCTCTTCAATGTAACCGGACAGGTTTATCTCTCTCCTTCATAGGAAACAGCCTTCCGATCTGGGGGAATTAAAGGTCTGTCCGGCCACGTGAAGTTGTACAGCTCTAAGGTAATCATGGAGATTCTTGCCCCGGAATCTACCAACAGACTAAGGATGCGATCTCCCACTAAAATGTCAACATAAGGATCTTTGCACAACTCAGGATTACCAACAATAACCCCATCATCATGCACTACAACGACCATGTCACTGAGATGTCTCACAACAGTTTCTTCATCTGCGCTGGATATGTCTCCATCTATGACACATTTGACAGGTTGTGACTGGAAGTTTGACTTTCCCTTATTATTTTGACAGACCTTGGCAAAATGTCCAATTTTGTTGCACAATCTGCAGTTCACATTTTTGCTGGACACCTATTTCCCTTCATGTGAAACCTATATCCACATTTATTACAAAAGTTGCTCTGATGGTTACCCACGCTCTGTTTTTCTGCAAAACTTTGCCGTGGTCTGTCCATCCACTTTGTATCTTTTTCCTTACTGTCCTTTGCCCCTACGGCAGCGACAGCTTCATCGCTCTTCTGTTCCAGTTCCTTCGCCGACAACACTGAGGTCTCTATGCTCTTTGCTATTCTAATAGTCTCTTCAAGACTGGGATTTCCCAAGGACAGAAGTTTTTGTTTAATTGATTTGTCCGAACAATGGCAGATGAACTGGTCGCGAACCAGCTGGTCTGCAAAATTCTCGAACTGACAATCAGCTACCAATCTCCTTAGTGCTGTAATGTAGCTGTCCACATCCTCCCCTGTATTTTGTGAACGTAAGAAAAACTTGTGACGCAGGATCACAACGCTGGGTTGAACATCGAACCTCACTTGAAGTCTCCTGACCGTGTCTTGATACTCATCAAGAATTTCCTCTCCCACAGTTACAGGGGCAGGGAGGTGCTTAAGAATCTCTCTCCCTTCAAACCCTAAAGAATGTAATAGCAAGTATTTCCTGCGTTCTGCTCTGAACCTGTTCGCGCCTATTGCTCCCAGATAGGTTTCAAACCCATCCAACCATTGTTTCCACCTGATGGGAGGATCACCTGGGGCTGCCAAAAAAGGTGGAGGCGCACTTACGGCTTGCATTTCCTTGTCTCTTTACAATTAAGATAAGAAGAAATCCTTGCGCTAATCTTCTTTCAAAACGTCAGCAAATGCCCGCACTAGTGGTCCCTTGTGGACCAGCACAGACTACCAACACGTTTTTTCCTTTTTGAAAGCTTCCTCTGCGCCCTAAAACTGATATAGAGCACTATTGCATCCAAATAAAAACGCAGAAAACACAGTACCTTTTGTCCTTCCCCAGTTTGCCTCTGCAGCCTTCTGTCACGTCACACAGTGCATCGCGAACCTTCCCGCCTGAAAGTTCTTAGACGTGCTTCCTCCCTTCTCACTCAGATGCGCACTGTGACGTAACTTGTGACGTGACAATACTGGAGATTCTCCTTTGAACGCATACGCACGTTAAACTCTGCGTGCTTACGCTACACACGCACTGCTCCGTTTCCATGGAGCGCACCCCTTTCGTGACGTGACACCACTGACCTCACTGACCTCACTGCACGTTCACGTTGCACCCTGGAACGCACACCGACACTTGTGCGTTTCACCTCGCTTCAACTCTTGTGCCACTTGCTCCGCTCTTCTCTTTTCTTCCGCTGCTGTTCACCGGACACAGACACCAACGGATGATTCCTCGAAGCTGCTCCCTTTTGGTTAACGCTTCCTCACGGGATCCGTCTTCTCAGTCATCTGCACGCGTGCTTCTTTTGGCAGCTCAGCAACTCGTCGCCAAAAATGGTGTTGTACTCACGAAAGGAAGACCGCCAAGTCAGCTGGTGAGTAGATTAACAAGTTTAATAGCAAGACAGCTGAGCTACCGAGCGGAGCGGCTACCGGCAACAGGAACCGTCTCAACTGGCATAAATCGAATGCCAGACATGGAACCTCCGCACGGTAAGCTTCCAAGTGACCAACATTCTCAAACAAGCATTGAAATACTACACAAACATAGGAATGTTGGAGCAGAAGGCCTATACCAGCCATTATAAACCCGGAGCAATCCATTGTCTTCATTGAAGCTCTCAGTATTCCAATGTTCTAATGACAAATGCACAACACTTTGAAGGTAGATGGTTTGGCGACTGGATGGAAGTTGAGAGCATAAAAGGAGAGAGGAGGCAGCGAAGCAAAGCAACAGACTTCTGACATTGCAGTCTTCTGAATACTCAGAAGGTGGCAAATATTGTTACTGAGTTTTAATAAAGTTTCAATCAGGAGGCAAACTTTAGTGTACAAAACTTTTGCCTAGTCTTCAGAATACCTTGGGAAGGCAGCAGTGCGTCTCACACAGCAGGCAAGTTTGATTAGTGCAAAGCTATTAAGAGCAGATTTTTATCCACTTCTGGTAGCTAAAAATGCTAGTGTTCATATTGTTGCCAAAACCAGTCTTGGGCCAGGATATTGAGGAGAGATGAGATTATCTCTGAGGGATTAGGGCATCATTCGTATAGGTAAACATTTCAAGAACCACCACCTAAGAAATTTCCATGATTTGAACCTCAAAAAAACCACAAAAAGCAGAAACAAGTATACAATTAAGAAATTTACAGACAAAAAATATGAAAGCATTGAAATGTTAATTTTAATGGGAAGGTTGGACATTTTCAAAATGTGGTTTTATTTTTAAAAGCTGAAGCAATATGATAAACTCAAGCAAGTCACTTTGACTTTTTTGCTCCTAATGGATGCCCTCTTTTTGTCTGAGCATAGCAGGTGACTCCCGTTCATCTAGTCTGTAACACTAATTAGACATGCTTTAAAGGTTTCTGTTATGACTTGACTGTCGCCTCTCCTTTCTTTCACTTACATCTTCCCTGCTGCTCAACCTGGATCTAATAAACTACGGGGCCTATTAGCAATAACCGGCGATAATTATCGCTAAGCGCAGTTAGCGCTTGGATAATTATCGCCGGCTATCGCAGGTTTCTATCGCGGAGATAGCGTGCTATCAGCAACGCTTATCTCCAAAGCGATAGAAACCCTGGAGAACAGTGTGAATATCGCTTGAAAACAAGCGATATTCGCACTGTGACCAGTGTTAGCTTGGTAATAGGGCTGAGGGGATTTAGCCATGTAATCCACCTCCCATTGGATTACATGGCTAAGTCAGGTCTGGACCAGGCGTTAACAAACCAGCGCTAAACGTGTTTAGCGCTGGTTCGTTAATCACCTCCCCTGCCTCGCTAATAGGCGATAGCGAGCTTAGCAACTGTTTCCAGTCGCTTTTAGGTTGGGAACGCCTACTTTGCATGCCATTAGCGATAAATATCGCTGGCATGCAAAGCGGCACCCAACCCGGTCGCTATCGCCTAGAAGCTGTCGCTAACAGCAGTTAGCGACAGTTTGCTAATAGGGCGTTAGAATTATCGCCGCTTTAGCGGGAAAAAGTCCCGCTAAAGCGGCGATAGAGCCCTTGATAATATGCCCCTACATTCTTGGAACCTACTACTTAGCTACATTTGGACTTCATTTACGTAGGGCAGTTTCCTATGTGGAAGCAAAGTCTTTGGCTGTCGACAAAAACAGCTGAGTGCTGTCCGCATGGCAGATGGCAATAATTCCATAGTAATTAATCATTGCAGCCAAAGGGGTGTATACAGATTAAACAGTCTAGGGCTGAGGAGCCCTGTGGCCCCATACTTAAGTGCGTTGCTTCCTAATGAAAAAGTGGAGACCAACACTGATTGCACTTTGTTGCCTAGAAAGGACTGTAGGGAGGCAGAGCTTGGTGCTGATCAAGATGGCCACACCCTGCTAGTGCTCCCGCATGGCGCAGCCCCACGATGCCTGCAGCACGGATAACCTGAAGGCCTCTTGATCCTGATCCTGGGCATGAAGACGCAACCCATCAGGGATACCCCTAAGATGCAGTGGGCCACCAGAGCCAAAATCAGACTCTGTATGCCCGTGACCAGAGGCCGTGACTCCGCCCATTGCTCCTAACAGCTGCAATGGCCACCTACATGGCCCACTGCGATGGCCACCCTGCTCCTGGCTGTGGGGCCACTGTCTGTTCTGCCATCCCTGGCTGCCACAAACTCAGCCTGCATGGTGCAGTGGTCCCTCAACTGCAGCCCAATGCCACATCAGAGCACCCGACGCGGGGCCCTGCATCGCTGCCCGGAAACCTGCTGACCTGCACACTGTATGGAGATGACTGTGGTCTCCCTCTACTGTTCACAACTTCCTTTGGGGCCAACCGCGCTTCTAAGTATAGCAACCTCTCTTGATCCCTCACCACATCGGCCACTCCCAGCTCCTGCTTCTTTTTTTGCAACAACGGCTGCGAGTATCACCTTTGTCTAAAGGCCTGCGGAACCCATCAGCCTTGTTGGAGTCAGCGTGCGCACATTGTATTCCAAAGGAGGACTGGCTAGTGGCCTACACACCCGAGGAGGTGGGCAGTGAGTGATGCGCCCTGATGTGCATGCCATCCACCCCGTAACGCTGCACATCACATGTTGAGGAAGGCTCTCCGCTGCCTAGGGCCATGGTTTCCCTCGAAATTCTGCTGTGACTCCCACCACGGTTCTGCCTCAGAGGCCTCCTGGAACAATGACTGCCAGTTTCTGGCCTCCCATCTACAGCATCGCCTCAACCCAGGGCCACCCACTGACATTACGGGGACATGGAGGGGTACACCACATGATGATTTGCAGGGGGCCCACAACACAGATGGTTGCCATCCTCCAGTCAATGCCCACCATCCACACCTGGGATTCTGTCCACAGTGGCCAGACACCTGTTTGCCTCTCTGGGTTCTGGGCTCCCGACCCAGAGGCTTACTGCAGGGGCACCTGGTGTCCACCATCAGCCTAAGACCATTCAATCTCCCTATCAGCAAATGGGCAGGTCGCTTAGATGCCACTGCCACCACTCCATGCGGCAACCTAAACCAGCAGTCTGCCAACTGCTTTTTTCAGTGGCATTAGCGTGTTCTAAGTCCATGGCTGCCTGTACTCCGCTCTCAGAGCAGCACCCACTTTCAATGAGGAACATGGATGCCTTAATGAAGGAAATATCTGCCATTGGATCCACCCTTTCCACAATGAATGACAAAATGATGGGCAGCACTACGGAGGTGAAGTCCCTGCAGACAGAGGTGACTGCCTTTCACACCCATCTGGGCACCTAAGATGATTGGATGGACCAATTAGACACTCAGTACAACACCCGACCAGATTGGGGCAAGGACACTGATTTGCTCCTCAACAGTCACAGACCCGGAAGATAGTTCCATTAGAGACAATATACATATCATTAGGATCCCGGAGGTAGCGGAAGGGGACCACATGCTGGCCTTCTTAGGAGAGTTCATATCCAAGGTGCTTGATATACCCTTCTCTGAATCCTTAGAGTTCCAAAGAGCAAACAGGATTTTCTCCTGTACTGCAGCCCAGGATAAACCCCCGCTCAATATTTACCTGCCTCTCATGCCACAAACACCCACGGACCATCCTTTGAGCGGCAACGCATGTGCCAACACTGTTGCTCTATGAAGGCTGCCCCATTACCTTTGTTGCAGATTACTTGCAGGCCACCAACATAAAACACAAAACATTCCTGGTACGACGGCCTGGCTCCATAGCTGGGACCTTAAATACAGCCTCTTGGAAGTAGCACAAATGAAGATCACTTGCGATGGGTAGGCACAGCCATTTCTTGAACCTTGAGGCTTTCCTAGATGACTTTGATGACTCCTCCATGGACATGAGAGCTCCCCAGGATACCACAATCTACACGCCACAGACTGATGGATGCTGATCTTGGCCCCCTGTCAGAGACACCACCATTCCCAAATCTTGTGGTGGCAGGAGTTGGACTGCCATAGCCTCAATGAGGTTGTTGAGGACCTCAACAGAGGTCGGGAGCGAGACAAGCCCTTCTCCCCTCTCAAGCAGATGACCCCTCAGGCCACAGAGGGCCCACTTACCACATGACTGAACCCGCTCTGTCTGGCACCACATCCTGGCCCACTTTCCCTTTCAGTATTCCTCCTGTTCGACCCAGTAAGTAGTCCCCCCCAACAGACCTTTCCCTGGTGTACCTCTACCCTATGTAGTAGCTCTCAAGTCACCACTTAGTTCTTTAGTTCTGCGGCCTGGGATGTTTGCGCTGCAAAGCTCCACCCCCGCGAATGTTGAACATCTTAATGCCCTAGTGCTCTCCTGGGCCCCATCCCATCCACAATCTCTCTTACTGCTGTATTCTTCTGAGCCGATAATGCACGTCCCGGGACACTGCCTTCATATCCCTGTGGGGGTTTGTTACTACCTATTGTTTCTTCCCTTAGTTGTTGTTTATCGTATGGGGCTCTTCCATCTCTTCTCCTGCTCCTGTTACATTTCACATGGGCCCGCGAGAGTGTAGCAACCCCGGGCACAGATTTAGGCTCCACACAAAAGATTATTTTTCCCCTTCACCCCAGATCGCACGCCCCACTCCCACCCCCACCATCACTCCTAGCCACCTTCTTTAGTTTGCATTCTCGCAGGCCTCAGAGACCCCTTCCGCTATCCTGCTCACAGCGGGGAGCCGACAACTCTATCCCCAAGTCCTGCCCATACTCCTTTGAGCAGATGTTGCCACCTCTCACTATCACCTCACTGAATGCCAATGGATTCTCACACTTCATTAAACAAAAGAAAGTCCTTCCCTAAACAAGTAGATATTGCCCTCCTTCAAGAAACACACCTGAGCCCCACTGAATCACTGAAGCTAAAACATGACTGGGTGGGCGCTGTCATTAATATTAGTCATACCCGAACAGCAGACACCTGTTTCCCTTTTCCTCATGCCATCACCAAGAAATGCAAAGTAGCCATCCTTATTAGATGGAATCTCTCCTGTAAAGTGCTTAAGTCCTTGACTGATGACAAAGGACGTTGGGTTTTTGCTAAATTGCATTTTCCTCATGGGATGCTAATTCTGTGCTTCATCTATGCTCCCAACGCAGCTAAGACCAACTTTCTAGCTGATCTCTCATAGACATCTAGTATTTCACCATACCCCTGTACTGCTAGGCGGCAACTAGAACTTAGCCCCCGATCCATTTCTAGATCAGACGTGATGACCAGATGTCCACACGGGCATGGACAAAACAGCCCTGTGCTATCTAATGTCGGGCCATGCTTTAATAGACAGGTGGCATCTCCTGCATCCCTCAGATAGGGAATGCACCTTCCTTTCCTGTCCGCATAGCACACAATCCCACATCGATTACTTTCTCCTTCAGAGCCAGCTTCCTCCCTTTTGTCATGGATTGCACTATCCTTGAAGTGTCAATCACAGACCATAGCATGGTTCAGCTGGATCTGGACCTGGGTCCCACTTTCACCCTACCAGGGTGGTGGCAGAGAAAAGCCTTTGCCTATGCCCTTCCTGACCGCAAGGAATCCCGTTGGGCCCATATTCGCATCTTCCTTCATGATAATGAAGACTCTGTGATCTCGTAGCCATCACTCTGGGACACTGGGAAGGTACGCTGAGTGGTGCTATGATGATGGATTCTGCTGAAGTCAAACACCGAGCTCAGGATGCCTTACACAATGCTGAGGATGAAGTACCTGCTCTACACCACCTCTACATGATCTCCCTCACAGATGTGCATTACAGAGCCCTCGAACTTGCCAAAATCTACCTGAATGCACTTTTCACGACTACAGCAGAAAAGGTGTTGGTAAAACTGCAATGGCGAAGATATGATCAGGGTGAGAAGGCTGGACGCTTACCTGCAAACCAAGTGCACCAGCGAGAGGCCCAACCCGCTAACCCAGCTATCTGGCATGACTTTGGAACCCTACTGATGCACCCCTGAGAAATAGTGGAGAGGTTTGCTACCATTTAATCAGCACCGTAGTCCTCAGAGGCTACCTCCTCCTTGGTGAGATTGATGCCTTCTTACAAGCCCTCTGCCTGCCCTCTCTTATGGATGAGGGTAGGTTTCTCCTGGGGGAGAGTGCACTAGCTACCGCTCCATCTCTTTGATCAAAGTTGACCTCAAGATACTTGCCATAATCCTAGCCACCTGGTTGCAACTGATCCACTCTTCTCAAGTGGGTTTTTTCTCATGTTGCTCTTCGCATGACCAACTCCAAACCTTGCCCATGTCCTGTGACATGTCAAGGAGGATCCAGAAGAGAGGATATCACTCTCCCTGGATGCCAAAAAGGCATTTGACTGGGTGGACTGGCCTTATTTCTTCCAGATACTAACACGGATGGGCCTTGGAGATGGCTTAATTTCTAAAGTCCGGATTCTTTATGATAGCCTATACCCCGGAGTCCACTGTAGAGGCTTTGTGTCAAGATGCTTCCCTATTCATAGGGGTATAGTTGTCAGGCTGTCCCCTCAACTTGCTGCTGTTCCTCATTGCGATTGAACATCTCTCGGCTGCCCTGCACCTATCCAACAAGGTGGGGGGATCTTTGTATGCCCCGCAGAAGTAAAGACACTCCTCTACATGGATGACATTCTCCTCATCCTCTCCCGACAGCACTCTTCCTTGACGTCTGCCATGTCCATTGTCACTCACTTCTCTCGTCTCTCGGGATATAAAATTCATTTGATTAAGAGCAAGGCTGTACCCCTCTTGATAGAGATGACCAGAGCCTGCCTGCACACTGATGATGTGCAGTGGGTCCCGAATGAGCTGAAGTACCCTGGCATTCGAATAAACACCGGTCTTTATAAGATGGTGCAGGACAAAAACCTGCCACTTCGAGAACGGTTTAGACAAGACTTCCTTAAATGGGAACACTTGAACCTCTCCCTATGGGGTCGGGTACACACCATAAAGATGACAGTGGCACCTGTTACATCTTTGCCATGCTGCCACTGAGGATACCAGAGCGCTTCTGTTGGGAATAGAGACAGATATCCGTTCCTATATTTGGAGTGGCAGACTCCCTAGGCTCCGAGCTGCTGGGCGGACACGACGGCCGGAGGTATCCCTCTTCTGCATAACTCCTCTTACTATCGGGCTTTTCAATTATCTCAGGTAGCTCCCTACTTGAGCGATCCTAAAAAAGCGCCATTATGGGTAGCCATAGAGAACCACCTCAGAGGCTCAATCTGCCCTAATCCACTGTGGTACCTACCGCCGCCCTTCCTGGAAGAATAACCCGATATTGGTAGCCACAGCTTGGAAAACACCCCAAAACCTCATTGGGATTGATACCCTCCTCCTCCACAAAGCCGCACTGGTGTGGTACAATGCCACCCTCTGCATTTTGGTTCTCTCTTCATGATTATTCCAATGTGGAATAATCATGGGGTGACACAGATTGACCACCTCCTTGATGAAGGTACCATCAAGCCCTTCCCATTGCTTAGGAGGGAGTTCAATCTCACCCAAGCACACTTATGGAAACACTGCCAGTTCACCCACTGCCTCTGCTCCATCCTAGGACCTTTCCAAACAGAGCCCCAAACCTCCCCCATTCAACACTTCCTCTGCTAAAGGGGTGGGTCCATGCAACTGATTTCAGGTCTGTACCGAGTGCTCAAAGATGAGGGTCAATTTGAAACCTAGTGGCAAACTATCCTAGGCATGGAATATGCCCCAACAGACTGGGCAGAGTTACTCCGCTCTCATGATTGAGTGCTCTGAGACTCCAGCCTTAAATTTTTATACTTCAGTGTACTACACAACTACTTCTGGTCCACAAATGTTTTTTGCCAGGTGGGTTTCCTGCCCCATTACTGCTGTTGGAGATGCCCAGAGGCCAACTGAGACCTGTCCGATGTCTTTTGGAGCTGTCCAAAGATACAGCCTTACTGGACCAAGGTGTAGGGGTACCTCCGGTGATTCAATCCTTAGCTTATCTGCCCCTGTGCGCATCTCACCCTTTTTCATCATATAGATGATTCTCCTGAAATGGACACCCACTTTCATCGGTGGGTGGTGACCGCCGTAGCAATGGGCAACATTTTTATCCTCTGCCATTGTATCAACACACATGCCCTACCCTGACGGAATGGGTTAGAGAACTACATAGAGTGGCCTTCATGAGCAATTCACGTACAAGCTCAACAACAAGAGTATGGGTGCCCTTATAGAGGGAGCTGATGATACAGCCTTGCTTCAATACCATGGAGCGCTCTACCCTGTTCCCCCTATTCTCCTTTTTTTCCCTTCTTCCTCCCGGACTGAGAGAACAACAGCCTGCCCTTCAAGAACCCACCACCATTATTATTGCCTGACCACCGTCTCCCCACACCACACACATCACAAGAACTGTGTCCCACCGCCCTGGCGCCCCCACCACTGTGTGTGGCCTCCTTGCACCATGACATTGTTTTATCACTAGGACATCTTATTACTCTTCCTGATTGTTCGGTCCCACAGTGTACTCTATCCCAGGAGATAGTGAGCTTCAACTCAACCCACTTCCTTCTCCCACGCCCCTCTCCCTTCCTAATACCTCTTCTCCCTCCCTCCTTTTCTTTTTTTATATTAGTTCTGGTCGGATGTTATCCCATGATCGAAAATGTTGACAGCCATTTCTTAACACCAGGGTTCAGCCTCCCACATCATAGCAGAGTCGTGACATTGAGGCATACCTCCTACGGAACTGTTAGCCGACTTAGGGATACCCTGCTACAGCTCGTCTCCCACCGCTACCACCCGTCCTGAGCCCGCTTATCCGGTCTGCATAACCTGGGGGTGGTAACCCGCTCTCCATTCCTTTTCTTAGCTGTCAGCTTGAGGTTGTTGGTTTTTCTTCTTTTTTCTTTTTGGTGTTTTAAACTGTATTTCTTTGAAAATAAAAATAAACGTTGATAAAATATGTCATGAAGGAATATCCAATTGTATCAATGCCATACCTTGAATTCTGTTTTTTGGACTATTCCTGATAAATGATCCAATGTGAATGTAAAATTGGACAACTTAATTTTATGAAAGTAAAATACATGTTTGACTACAACTGATGAATATCAAAATTTGAACAAAGTTAACAGGGATTCTAATATCGAGTCCAATGTGCATTGCCATCAATTATGAAGTCACAGAAAACTAGAGATTAGGTGACTAACAATATGTCTACCAAACACAAATGAATGTAAAATCTGAAAAATAATATAATGGGACATTTCAAGTGTGAAATATTTAGGGGCATATTTACAAGGAGTTAACGCCACCTGAAAATCACTTTTTGCGTCTTTCTTGTGGCATTAAGACGTTCGCCTTATTTACAAGGCACCGCTAAGCCACTTTGTAAATAATGCTCCTATTCATGCAGCACTTAGCGTGAAAGGGGCGTGAAATGGGTGTTGCAGTGGGCGTTCCACCGCAAAACCCATTACTTTTTTGTGCTGCCCCATATTTACAAGGTATGGGGCAGCGCCAAAAGTATTGCCAGGGAATACCTGGTCTTAAGCAGGCGATACGAGTAGAAATGTCTAATTTCTCCTCATATTTTGCTCTTTCCATGCGTGCTGCATTCTGCTGCACACATAGAAACAGCAAATCACCTGTAAAGATTTTTTATGTGCAGGAAGGTGCCCCTTCCTGCACATGAACAATCACCCCTGCAGAGCAGGCACCCTTGCAACATGGCGCAAGGGTGCCTGCGTTGGCGCTAGGCAGCTTTTTTAGCACCAGCGCTAGGGGAAATGCAGGGGTGCGGCATATTTTTGTAAATGCAGCGCATCTCTGCATTTTGAAACTGACGGACTGCAGCATTGGCAAAACACTGCACTCCACCAGTTTCTAGTAAATATGCTCCTTAGTGTTTATTTTTCTTTTCATAGATTCTACACAGCAAAACATAATAAAACTTAACTTTTGGCCTTCACAATTGAGTCTAAGTATATAATAAGGTAACACTTGTTTGAATCTTTCCCTGGATGTGCAGAGTGGTAGGAGAAAATTATTTTAAAAATTAATGGAATTACAGATGCATAAAGTGAAGCTATTGCTACAAAGTTGTTTGTTTGAGTGATAATTCCCTGATTCTTACAGAAGTAAAATACAGGCTCTCATAATGGAAAAAACCAGAAAGCACTGCAACCTGCTTAATGCTGAGCCACAAATACCCACATCTGCTGGCCATTGTTATGTTGTGTTATATTATTTGTACTTGATAAAGTGTTCAAATCAACAATAGGCATCTCAGCGCTTCAATAACAGTAACAGAGAGCTTCTATCTACAAGGTCACCATTAAAACAGGGAAGCTTTCAATAGTTTCCTAAATTGGCAATAGTTGGGACAAATGCGGATGTGCATGGGGAGCCCGTTCCAATAGACAGGAGCCAGGTAAGAAAAGGAGCTTTGCAAGTAAGGCAGTAGGGGAAATATGCGCAGGAACATGTAAAGTTTATCTCAATTCAAATTCACAAACACATAAGTGCTCAAGGCTAACATACAACCACTGCCCTGCGTTGTAAAATGAGGAACAAAATCCACATATGAAACTGATTAACAATTAAGAGCCTGAGCAACAAATGTATACAGTAAAAACACATATAAATTAACAAATCTCTGTTGAAGTCAAATTTTCATTTTATTCCAAGTTCAAAGCATCCTCAGTGACCACAGTTCTTGATATATGTTGTCCAAGCCACAGGATTGCCACAAAATTGCCAACACGTGTTTCGTCTATCAGGCAAATCAGCCAGAGACTTCATCAGGGCATAAAAAAGTCCTTAGAGTCAGTATTAATATCTTCAAACGTGACACTAGCCTAAATAGGCCAGGTTCCTTATGTCAGCAGTGTAGCGTGACGTGGAGCTCAATATTTATTTCCCAAGATCCACGAATAAAGAAGGACAATTCCTAATCTTAAGTTAAAATCGCCGCATCATGAAGAATAATCAAATTTAAGAAAATATTCACGAATCAAAAAGGTCGTAGTAAACCTGGAAAGATTCTTTGAATCGGAACGCAGCAGCAAATGTTCAAACACGAGTCCTCTTTGGCGTCTCTAAGGACTTTTTTATGCTCTGATGAAGTCTCTGGCTGATTTGCCTGATAGACGAAACACGTGTTGGCAATTTTGTGGCAATCCTGTGGCTTGGACAACATATATCAAGAACTGTGGTCACTGAGGATGCTTTGAACTTGGAATAAAATGAAAATTTGACTTCAACAGAGATTTGTTAATTTATATGTGTTTTTACTGTATACATTTGTTGCTCAGGCTCTCAATTGTTAATCAGGTAAGAAAAGGATCTCCTCCCGCATCCAACCCGACAGATACAGGGGACACACCACAAAGCTTTATCCTTTAATCTTAGACTTCTGGTGGGGGTATACGTTTTGACTCTTTGTTGGAGATACCTAGGGCCAGTTCCTTGTAGAGCCTTAAATGTAAGACAGCGTATCTTGAAAATGCTCCTTTTTCTGACTGGTAGTCAATGCAACATTCTTAAAGAAGGAGCCGACGGGGTGCCCGATGGAAGGTCTAGAATAAGTCTCGCTGCCGTGCTTTGCACCACCTGTAGTTTTGCAACCATAGTCTCATTAGCTGCTGCCAGTAGAGAATTCCCATAGTCTAGCCTGCTTACTACCAGGGCTTGGACTAATGTTCTTCTGGACGATATTGGAAGAAAATGAAAAATTCTGCATAGCATTCTCATAATGTGGTAGCACATGTCCGGGTGGTTAAAATATGATCTGTCATGGAGAGAGACTGATCTATTTTTATGCCAAGATTCTTCACAGATATCTTAGGCAGCGGGCCGATCCTAGTTGAGAGGGTCACCATTCGCTTGACCACAGAGAGGTAGCTTTGCCAAACAGCAGTAGCTCGGTCTCATCTGTGTTCAGTTGTAAACAATTATCAGTCATCCAGCGCTAAATAGCTAGCATTCTCTTTGCAAAATGGTCTTTGGTTACAGCAAGATCTGAGTCAAAGGTGAACGTCAGCTGGGTGTCATCAGCATAAGATATAATACCAAAGCCAAATGGCTCGATAATCTTGGCAAGGGGTGCCACATAGATATTAAACAAGGTGGGGCTCAAGCATGAGACCTGTGGAACCCCCTTGTCCAAACGAAACTTGTGAGAGGAGTAGGGGCCAAGGGTGATTGTTTGGAATGTGTCATCCAAGAAGTTGTCAAGCCATTTGAGAGTGGTTTCCTGAATACCTATCTCGCGAAGTCTCTCTCTCAGTCATTGCAGAAGTATAGTGTGAGATACTGTATCAAACGCAACTGATAAAATCAAAATCAATTAAGATGGCATTCTGACCCTGGTCCAATGAGGTTTTAATGGATTCTGACACTTCCGACAACTCTGTTTCCACACTATGTCAGGGGTTTGAAGCTTGACTGGGTAAGATACAGGAGATTGTGCTGTTCCACGTATTCTGATAGTTAAATATTGATGAGTTCCTTCAGCTTCTTTGCAGAAGAAGAGAAATAGGCCTAACATATGATAAGATGGTAGGATCCGCTGAGGGCTTCTTCAAGAGAGGAACCACTTTCACTTCCTTCCATGTTAAATATTGTGTTAAGGACAGGATTATTAACATCAAGGGTATTAACTAGCATGCAAGCAGCACATAATGGTTTGGGCAGACTCCTTTAATGTGATATATTTAAACCCAGATAGGGTACAAATATCTCTCCTGGCAGATACTGGCATCAGATCCCACTCAGTAACTTCCAATGAATTCTGCATGGATTTGTTCATTTTTATTCTCTAAAAAATAAGAAAGCTTGTCACAAAGCTTTAAAGAAGGAAAACTTCTGTACCACAGGATTTGCGTTGCAGAAACGATTCTGCGATTTGGTATATTTTGATAGGCACCTTTGCTAGATTAATTCTCTGTGCAAGCAATATTTTTGGGCTAATTTGGCTAGTTTACAATAGGATTTAAGGGCAGCTCTGTAAGTTTACTTGTCATACAAAGCATAGCCTAAACACCATGTTCTCTCAAGATGTTTACAAAGAAAAGGAGGGAGCAGATGGAAGGCATCTATGTGTTTTTAAAATGTTGGAAAGAGCTGGCTGGTCATTGCAGAGTATAGACACCGATTAACTTTATCCACATCCTCTTCTACGGTGCGGGTTAAACTGGGAGTGGTATCAGTTAGGACTTTGGTTATGTCAAATGCTTGGTGCATGAACATGGTCCATGGTGCGCAAACTGATGGATGCAGAAGATGCAGTTGTGCGTGCAGGTACCTATGATCTTATTATGAGTTGTTAATAGCATGCAATTTAAATCACCAATGATCTGTTGAGTCCACCAATAAAAGACTAAGGTGTCCCATATGAAGGCACAGCTAACAGTCCATCATGGTCCCTCAGAGTGAATGGCCTAAGAAGAGTCTCCAGGAGAGACAGAGGACTAACCCCACCAGAGGCGCAGTCAAACAACCAGGTTGTATGTAGGCCTGGGCAAAAGTCACGGAGTTTCACTCCGCAGGATTCCACTGAGTTACAAAAAAACTCTTCAAGCGGCCACAGAATTTCGCGAAGGGGTGGAAATAGGGACGTTGTGCTGCTCACGTGATATAACGCCGGGAGCTTGTTCAGCACTGAAAAATCAGTGCAATTGGCACCACCCGGCACACCAGAGGGTGCAGCTTCTCGAGTTGATTTTGCTGCTGCTGAAGTAGATGTTGTACTCGAGCAGCAGCTTTCTGACCTCGAACGGTTGTGAACGTCCACATTAAAGAAACCTCGCAGGGTGCCCTCCTAGCGACTGATAATCACCCTTGCTCACCAACGTATCGATTTTGGGCTGCGCATGAGAAAAAACGGTACAGCGGTTGGCAGAATTTGGCTGGAACTCTGCGTTACAAGCATAAATTGGAGTGGCCAAAATGTTGCCAGTTCCGCTGGTGGAGCGTAATATATCCTAGCTGTATGGTGTAGGATTTTATTCTGCTCAGAACCTTACAAGGAAGATTTTAATGACCTATTCACAAGTGCTGCTGGTCCTTCTGTTTGTCCTTCTGTTTGTTGCTGGAGAGCCAAAGACAAATGTCCATGACCAGCAATGAGATTTGTTCCTGAGCTTCATGAACATTTTCCTTCCTGAGAAAAACGGTGCCGGTCACCCACTCTGTATGGCTGGGTGACTGCCACAGGCACCAGGCCATCCAGTCACGTCATTGGTTTCCACCAACCAAGCTGGACCTAGTGTTTTCCTCGCCTCTAAAGAAGGCACTAAGTATTTAGAGCCTAGTTATTTCTGGGTTGAAATTGAAAGCCCTCCAGTTTCTGGAGGAATTGTTACCTCCAGGGGAGATCTATGGGTACAATTTCCTCTACCAATGGTATTATATGCTAGAGGAAATTCCATTGGTGCATCCTTCTCTTGATTAAACACACCCTCGGGAAATTGGAAGATTATCTATTACCACTCAATTATTAATCAGAACATTGCTCATTTCTAAGGTGCTTTCACTTTCATTAGACTTATTTGGTGATGTGCATGTCCTCCGTATATCTCCTAAAGCCTTTCTGCAGCTGCTTTTGCAATATATACTGCTCCAATCTTTCCAAATAGGGCTTTTCTGACATGAATATACTGTTGACCTGCTGCATTTCATGGACTCCTGCATAAGCTCTTTAACTATAAAGCAATAACAAGGGAGCAAACCAATAAACATACAAAGTTCAAGTTTTTATAGAAACTATCGGGGTGATGTAAACCCTGGTGGATGTTCCGCGGCTCACCCCTGGGACAGAGGCCAGGATCGCCACCAGCCTGGTGAAGGAGCATTCGGTCTATTTAGAGATCTTTACCTGCATTCCAGGGGATGCCTATGTTGTCAAAGGAGCCACCATCATGGTTTTGGTTTGATTTGATTTGACCAAGATTTATAAAGCGCAATAAAAGCCCATAGGTGTTTAGGCGCTGTAGTCATGCAATGCCACAAGATGAACTGTTAAAAACTTCTAATTGTGCTGTGTCAACCTAAAGGTTGACCAACCTGGTTTTTAGGGCCTTTCTAGTGTAACTTCATGGATGTGAGATGGTGGGGAAGAGTATTCCAGAACTTGCGTCTGAGATGGTTGCTCCCTTAACAGCACTGAAGGTACGCCAAGTAGGAGCCATGCTTAAAGCCCCAAGTACTACTTACTTTTTTCTTAGAGAAAACAAATCCTCAAAATTGGAATTTATTTTCTATAACCCAAAAAAATTATTCTTCCTTTTCTCCTTGCACATGGGCGCCATTACGAATTTCCCTATCCAGTGTCTTCTGTGCTATGCAAAGTTGAATTGGGCACAGAAAATCAGGTATGGTCACCTCACCATCAAAAGGGCGGGATGACCTTACTGCGACCTGTCACCTGTTGGCAGACAGGTCACTAGGTTAGATGTTTACACCAATGGAGCCAGAATGGCCTTTTTCAGTGTAAACCCAGCACTAGACCCTCACTAAATAGAGTGGGGGGATTAGAAGATTGTAGGTACAGTACAGAAGCACTGACAATTTATGGCAGCACTCCCACTCTGCCAAACTCTGATAAAGCAGTATGTCAGCAGAATGTCAGCAACATGTCAGCAACTAAAAGTAGAGTAAGTCTATAGGAGTAGACCCAGACATTTTTTCCAACTTTAGGGTATATGTTACTTATACCATAAACACAATTGATAAAGAAGACAGGCAAAATGTACACAGTGGGTATAAAATAATACATTTTATTGAATATATTATAAAGATATTTCAATGAGAAATGCAAAGCTCCTTGCAAACATAAGTGAACAAGCAGTACAGTGGTGATAAATGAAATAATACAGCCCAAGGGTGTGTCAAAAGATTATGGTATTAGATGCAGAGTGTCCGAGGCCATGAATGACAGTTGTTGCACTCCGTACAGTTATGTTTGGAGGCCTCTTAAAAGCTGAGTACTTCGATGTAGTTCTGATCAGTGAAGGCTGGCACGTACCAAGCGTGGTGGGGCTGGATACAATTTGTTTTTATAATAAATGAAATAGACTTACCTTCCTGGCTTGCAGTGCGACGTGCTCCTCCCTTGGGTGTCTTCTCGAAGCTACGGACCTAGGAAACTGCACTACCCAATCCTGACGCTCCTCTCACAGCATGAGAGCAGTGCCAGGATTGGAGGGAGCGGCCTCACTCAGTGCTCCCAATAGCACTGGAAGCCTGTGCTTTCTCTAACCCAGCTGTCTAAGACAGCTAGGTTAGAGAAGTTTAAAATGAGCATGCCTGGCTGGCTGTTGCAAGACAACCGGCCAAAGAGACATGCGCATTTTAAAGCGCACACATCTCTGTTGCTGTCATGTGGAAGCAATTGCCCTTCTCCGTCCTGACACTTAGTTCGGGAGGGGTTGCTGAAAAATAAGATGGTAATAAATAAACTTTATCACCATTTTGTTTCTCAGCTCTGGGGCTCGTGGGGCGACGCTCCTCCGCTCAAATGGAGGCACCGCCCCTGGTTTCTGATCAAGAGGTAATTTGTGGATCATCATCAGCTCAGGGAAAAGCTGCTTTTAAATGGCATCTAAAAGCAGGACAGAGTTTCTAACCACCACAGATAAGTCAATGTCATGGGCACACTGTAATTCTCCTGGTATTGTAGACATTTCATTTCAGTAAAGTACACACATGAGCAAGATCTCATTAAGTCGTATACTAACTTGATTGTCCAAAATGTGGCGCATCAAACATCCTCAGAATACCGAACACATCAGCCATCAGCTGAAAACAGCACAGGTGACGTAACATAAACAAGATGGCATCCCAGAGGGATGGGGAGTGATATCTGCAGGTGATGGTGCAGGAAGTTGTGTTGTGTCTGCAGATAGGCTTTGGCATAGCAGGCATTGGAACTGCTATCTGTACAATTTACAATTTCAAACTCGCTTAGAAATAGGTCACCAAAAGATTTCCAAGCAGAAAACTTTATTCAGTATAACCGTCCGGTACATGTGACCTTAAACCACTACTGGCTACCAGGGACCCCTGTTCTTAGAAGTGAAGGACCACCCACAGCCCTACCACATCCTGCGGAGTCACCCACAGTTTACATCAATGAAGGTACTTTCCACTGACTCCATGCGTACAGAAAATTACAAACTGCTGAACATGCTACTTCTGCAGTGGCCTTTTTAGGGGTGTGTCTTTGTGGTTTCCAGCAAGGGGTGTTGGTGTGAACTGACCAAGTAGGTTAGGATAATGATGTGAGAGAGTAAACATGAGCAATACACAACTGCAAATTAGCAGACACCAACATAAAACTCAGACCTTCTCCCAAATGTTGGATAACAAACCATCAACAATGCTGTAACTTGGAGAAATGGGGTGCTGGACCGGTGTAGTAATCTGATGTACCACTCATCCGTGCATCATGCAAGTATCGCTAGATTCATATAGAACCTCATGTATGAAAAATGCCTTAGGTAAATGGGGTCACAATTTGCACACAGACCTTTACCAAATGCTTCTTATTTTACAAACTGACCTATGTACAAATAGGTTGGTGCACATAATACAGAGTTGTAGTGGGTGACAAGTAAAAAAAAAACCTCATAAATATTAATGAAGTATGTTGCAAATTGCGACCCATTAGGATTGGCTAGTATCACAGGCATGGTGGCCTGCTGGGGTCAGCCAATGACCATGTCTGTGATTGCGTTTAGATAAAGCAATCTTTTTTTCAAATGCAGCCCGTTTTCCTTAACGGGAAAGCAAGATGTGTTTAAAAAACACAACATGCAGGCAAACATTGTAGGTGGAGAGCAAAAAGAGACAGGAAAGGATGTGTTGTCGAGAAAATTCAAATTGATTTGGCCTGAGCTGTTAGTGGTGGATGGGGCTATTCTGAAGGGGCACAAGCTGATTGTACTGTTTCCTTTACAGCAAATGGTGATGACCTTACGGCACAAAAGGCAATAGAGCATGTCAGCCAAGAAAAGGAATTCAAGGATGGTGGCCAGGGATGGATTGTGATCCCGAGAGGTGTGTGAGGAATTGCTTAGACTGTATGCAGAGTGAAAAATCACTTGTAAAAAGGGAGACTCCCATCGTGCCCTGAAATATCAAGAAAGCCTGTGGAAGAAGATTTGAGTAGATTTTTGTTCACCTTTTGTGTGAGGTGATGTGAAGGGTAATTGGGCAAATGATTACTATTCAAAATGGTCTGAGGTGAGGATGGTAAATGAAGTGATAATGGAGAATGCCATTTCTTTCTTAAGAGATGTGTTTATGCGGAAGTGATTCTTGAGCAGTTGGTTTCCGGCAATGGTCCTCAATGTGTTTCACAGGTGATGACAGAGTGCTTGGCAGAACATGGCATAACACATCACAGAGCAGCATTGTACCACCCCAGGGAGAATTGTCTGGTAGAGAGATATAACTGAGTGTTGGGTGAGTGTTGGCAAATGACCATGAAGGGTGTAGGGGATTGGAAGGAAGGAGTGGTAAAGATGCTGTGGAGTTACCGAACCACAATACATTCTATTACAGGTCAATTGCTATTTGCATTGTTGCACAGAAGAAAAGCAAATAATGTGGTTTGCCAAGGGTAGATGAGGAAGCATGAGGGAGATGAATGTGAGCGTGCAGCAGTGACAAGGAGGGTCGAGGATAAGCACAGAATATACCAGAGAAGACAAAAAAAAAATATTACAGATGTTTTCCTACAGATTCACAGGTGATTGAATGCATTTTAAGTTAAGTTGTCATGTATTAAAAGGTGATTCAAGGGTCACGGAACCAAGAACGGTTTGGGTAACAATGTTGTTATTGAGAATGGGGAGAAGTGGAACTCAAGAAGACATGCCCATTGTGGAAGGGGGTGGTCAAACTACTTCAAAGGAGTATGAGAATGCTGTGAATGATTGTGGGATAAAATCAGAGCAGGAGGCAAGAGCAAGAGCTAGAACAAAATGGTTGAATGATTATATCCCATAATGTGTTTTCACTGGGCAGTTCTTCAGGTTGCTAATAGATTCTGGTATTAGTTCTATGTAAGCTATAGTGTCATTCTATAGACTATACATATGTTATTTCAGTTTGCCTCTATGTTGATCTACTGTTATTAATTATTTTGCCCACATGTTCTTCCTTTGGGGATACTAGCACATTCTATGATACTTCCCTATTTTCATTGTTTTATTGCTGCTATAAGGGGGAAGGGGTGTTGTATTTAGGTTGCCTTAAGCGTGGAAGCCTATGTGCTTCATACAGAATGTTTTCTCCACTTCTGAGCAAACATTCCATATGAGAGGAGTTGTGCTGTCATGGTCTTGAGACCTACACCTCATCAAGCTGTTCATGAATAAATGTTTTCATTACTTTTATCTTCATGTGGAATGATTACTGGGAAATGTCATCTCTTCAAGGAGCACCTCTGTTTTGTCGCCATTGAGCTTGAGTGAATGACATGTCATCCAGTCTGTTATAGCCGACAATCAATTGATGAACCCATGTTTAGACGAATTGTGGTGCCCAGTATAGAAAACCACAATTTGGGTATTATCAGCAAGCAACATCAGCTAAAATCCAAAATTGCGGATGAGCGCTGCCAACTGAGTGAGTTAGATGTTAGAGAGGGTGGAGATCAGAATGGAACTTGAGGGGCCCCTAGCTTAAGACTTTCACACTGAACCTGAATGGCTGACAATAAGCTGCCTCAAAACAATTGTACAAAAAAGGCATCAACATTCTTAAGTAGAGCCACCTGCTACCGTCTTACTGAGGTGATCCACAGGAGTGGAGGGTAAAATGATGGTGAAGGCCTCACTAAGATCTAGTAAGACCAGTGCAGTCGAACAGCCACTGTTCAGCCTCATGTGGATAATGTCCGTAACTGCCAACAAAGCAGCCTCAGTCCTGTTAGAGGGTGAAAGCCAGCCTGATGTAAGGCAAGCAAATTGAGACTCAATATAGGCAGAAAGATCACAGTTGACCCCTTTCTCCAAGATCTTGGCTGGTTAAGAGAGCAGTGAACTGGTCTGAAAATTAGACAAGACCTTGGGATCAGCACTACGCTTCTTCAATAAGTTGACCATGAGATCTTCCTTCCATCTCTAAGGGACAAGCGCATAGGTCAAGGAGGTACTGTGCAACCATAAAACATCCTTAGCCATATGAAATATTGAAGCAGGAGAAGGATGAGCTGGAGAGCCAGACTTAGCTAGGCTCATGAAGCCCTCTACACCACCAAAGCTCAAAGTAGAAAAGGCTTGCAGAGCGAGTGCTGAGAATAAGGCAGTAGACTGAGTAGGCCCCGTCTTATTGTGGTTGGATAGGGGGAAACATGTGAGAGAGTGGCTTATCACAGAATCACTACTTTTAGAAATATTGTCTTTACATAGTTTCAGGGATGATTTAATATTGTTATTAATAGCATGTGAAAGGAGCAAGTGTTTTGCTATTTTAAATACTTCTATAGATATTGCCTGCTGATGGAATCGAGATAGCATACTAGTTAATTTATGATCATTTACACAAAGCCTTGCACCATCTGATGTCCGCAGAATAATGCTGTTTAGCTTCAAAGCAAACATCGAACCTCCACTGTCTCTTCATTGCTTTACAGGGCCACTTAGCAGACACCACCTCGGCAGAGTACCACAGAGAGAACGGAGATACTCTTATTGGATGAAGAAGTTTTCTAGGTGCCATAGTACCAAAAACAAAATTCATGGCCTTATAGAATTTCATAGCACAGATAGCCATATCATCTGGGTACCCCGGATTATTAAGGTCTACTGAAAGAGCAAGGTACACTGTGGTTTTGGTAAGGCCAACCCAAGAATGATTGAAAGAGGGCACACACTTGTCTAGGTGGGCCTTGGAAATGGGGAAAGCCACACAACAATGGATACCAAAGTAATCCGTGCATGGAAGTTTAATTAGATAATCAGCCTTGAGAAGATCAGTCAGAGAGAAGAGCCCATCAAAAAGATGGCCAGCAGTGTGAATAGACCTTTAGATTCAAGCCCAAGGAGTAGCGTCCAGCAAGGTGGAGACATCTGCCATAGGGCTAGATTCCAACTATAAGTTGAAGTCCCTTAACAGAATATCTATGTGATACTTACAGGTGTAATAGGAATCAAGCTCAACACAGACTATATGTTGGCCCAGGAGCCGATTTATGAGACGAAAAGTGAAAGCCATAGATCCCGGAAATTAGACATGGGAACTAAGCATTCAGCAACCTTGTAGTTCTGATCTTCAAAGGCCCTCAGCTGTAGCTGGGAGCGAGAAAGAATTGCATCCACCGGCCTCTTTCCCAACCCTGTCTTTTGTAATTAACTCATTACCCAGTGGCAGTGCTCAGGCAGTTTCAGGCCCAGAGGTCTCATTGATCCAGGATTCAGCAATACACAGGATCTCCATTTTAAGAGATTCAATCAACAAATAAATGTCCTCTCCATAAGCAGGCAATGAATGCACATTCAGAAGCATACACCTTAGCGTAGCAGTGGCACCCTGCAGATCCATTGGTCTTAGTCCAGATCTTGTGGCACCCTGCAGATCCAGTGGTCTTAGTCCAGAGCTTGTGGTACCCTGCAGATTCTGTGGTCTTAGTCCTGAGCTTGTGGTACCCGACAGATCTTGTGGCCTGAAGAGGATGATGTTAATGATAACACTCACCAGGGCAGTTGAGGCGAGGTTAGAGTAAAACTTATTTTGAGAAATTGAGGTAGCAAGCCTGGTGCCTGGCACTTTTAGGGCATGGACGGACCAAGATCGGCTTGCCTTTGGTGCATGCCTCAGCACTTGCTGCATGGACGCTCAGCCACTGTATCTTTATAGTCTGCTGCAGTCTGGCACATCAGACTTGCTCCTAGAGACTGCACCATCAACCGTATCTTTAGAATTAAAGTTGGGGAGTGGGGTGTTAATATACCACTAGCCGCTTGTTACACCCATCATCATTTCAAAATAACATCAGTACAACTTCCTCTTGCCCTACTCTAAAAATACAATCAGGCAGAGCAAAGATAAAATCCTAACCCACTCCTGTCAGTCAGCCAGTTAAAAGTATGGCACCAATGGAGAGAATAAAACCTGTATCTAATCAGGCCATTACCATTAAACAATATCTGACCTTGCACAAGGGTTAGGGATGTCCTACACCGTTATGCACTTTACCATCTCCAGAATTTAGAGTGTCTATATTACATGGGATTCCGGAATACCTATATTAAAAACCCATCTTTAATTTCCTCAAAGTCGGTAACTTGTGACACAACCAGTTGCCTATTATAAAGAAATAACATAGCCACTCAACTGTAATAACTTACTACAGTTGAGTTCTGACATCATAATGCCTGCAGCCAGAGCCAGCAGCTGAGGGGAAAGGCAGTCACACAGCATAATTAAAGCAGCTGTTTAAAGAATGAAAATAAAACATTGCTTTTCTTTCTTCTTCTCTGTTTTTCTAGCTGTACAGGGACAAGCAGAAAGGAGATATTCATGACAACATTATTATTTTTTACACTCCTTATGTAATTATAGAAAAGTTTGTATCTTTGTACAAGTTTCTACACATTTCGAATTCCTGCACTTTTGTTTTTTACAAAACTGACTTATACTTAACCAATGCTAATATTTTTTGTGGCAAATATCTAACACCTTTTCTGATGTGTTTAATTTTGCACTAGAGATTCTAGTTTTATTTTTCATGTTGTCAGACATGCTTTCTCTTTCACAGAAAAGAGATACCCACCAAGGATTTATGTGATTTGTGGGAAAGGTGACGATGTGATCATGTAATATAAGGAAATTAGTACCCCCTGCTGTAGATGATAAGGATATTTCAAGTCACCTCAGAGTTACATAAGCTTATAAAGGAACTCAGCCTTTGGCCTCATTCCTCTACATGGTCATGGAACTCCTCGCGGACTTACAGTATCCTTATTATGTATGTCAGGCGTACTTTATCCCATGTACATTCTGCTTTCTTAGCACCCAGAACCAGAAAGAAAACCAAGTTCATTTTCATGATGACGCAGAGGAAGCGAGGGTCTGATACGCACCACCTCACACTTCCTCCTTTTGGAGCGACCACAAGGGTTGCTGACAGCGTTCGGGAGCTCAAGCGTCTTGCTGCTTTCTCACTTGTGTCCCCACCTTGGTCAAAGCCCTGCAGATGGCAGCTTCGGTGATCTATGCTGACTTGCAACTACCCGCTGGATCAGATCCCATAAGTTCTCAGCGGCATGGGGTCAAGGAGTCTGGTAAGTGCCCCCTTTCTTCTATGCTGCATGGATTGCAGGAGAATGGTCTGCCTCTCAAACAGAGCTGAAATGAAAGCTAAATGCAGCCCGGAAAATGTTTTAACAGCTGCCACAAACTGAAACAAATTAGCAAGTATGACCCTCTCCAAGTTGGTACAAGGGGTTTTCCACCAAGATTATAATTTTTAAATGAGACTAAACAATTCATTTTTCCCAACAATTGTCTAAGCACATTAGCTAAGACCGATGGGTTTTACAGGCATTTCAAAGAATGTTACTATACGTCTTGGTTTGGCACTTTCTCCAAGCACTTGAATTATCGACAGCAGCAAATTATATGTGTGCATGTGAGGCAATTGCGCGCCATTCTTCTGTTCTGCTTTCAGGGCTAGTCAAGATCCTTCAGATTTAAATGTGCAGGGTTTGCTTTTTGCATGGAGTTGGTCTGTTTCTTAAGACTTCCACAACTGGCAGATCGGATTACCGAAGCACAGGTAGGCAAAAACATTTGCCTAGTGTCAGATGAGCCAGTGTTAGAGGCCCGCATCCCTGTTTCCACAGCCATGGCTTTTTTATTATTTAAGTAAATGTACATGAATGCACAAATAAATCGGTCATCTAACCACTAGACTACAACTCTGCAGCTCGGCCAATGTATGCTACAACTACAAACAACAGATCTTAAATTTAAGACAGACTTTGGAGAAGAGCTTGATCGTAGGATCTCCCTAATGCTTCATTCCAAAATGGCATTCACCTATGATGACTGTTGCACATTGCAATGGGTATAAAGAGGGAATTCTTCTATGAAATAACCCTCCATACCCCATCTAAGCAGAAAACCTTCCAACGCAGGTTCCTTTTCTGATAAAGATTTAGGGGCATATTATCAAGAAACGGCGTTAAACTGCCGCTAAAGCGGCGATAATGGGCTTGATAATATGCCCTTGAGAATTCCAATAGAAGTCCATGTTCTGGTGTCAACATGGGCTTCTATTGGAATTCTCAAGGCATATTATCAAGCCCATTATCGCCGCTTTAGCGGCAGTTTTCTGCCGCTAAAGCGGCGATAATTTTATCGCCGTCCTTGATAATATGCCCCTTATCCTCTTCTCTAGGGACGTCGTGAGCATATTTTTAAAGAGTTCACACAAAGCAGTGCAGCAAGTGAAGATGCTGTGCGTGTTGTGTGAATGGGAGAGAACAGAACTGCACAATATTTTCAACACAATTGCACAGTTCTGCTCTCTCCATGCTCTGACACACTTGTGGCTGCCTTGAGCCAATGCAAGGACCCTTGTGCTGTAGTGAAAGAGTGTGGGCGTTAAGTTTAGGATAGTTTTTGTGCCGGAAGGTGTCCCTTTCCAGCACAAAAACTATCCTTTGAGGCGTTTTCCTCTTTGTATGTGTGCTGCAAAATACAGCAGACACGCAAAGAGGAAATAATGAGGAGAAATGCAGATATTTCTCCTCATTATGCCAGCCTCGGGCAGATGCACCATTTTGGCACAGGCCCATGTGTACAAGTCTTTGTAGATATGAGTTTACATCAAAATCCATAGGTGGATGCACCACCAATAAAATGCCCCCCTAAAGCCAAGTATGGCAATGCGCTGCGTTGCCTTACTTTTTTACCAGAAAGCAACATAAATAACCATTTGCATTGCTTTGTAAATGTTAAAGAGAATTTTGAGTAGAGTCTGTGTCAAAAAAGTGATGCAAACCTGATGCTAAATCTTTGAAAACCTGGCCCTTGTCTTCTACACAGATGTCTGTTATGATGCAAACCATCGCACACAGAATCCACAGTCCATGTATATAACCCCAAATATAGACACTCTTGCCACAATACTCCAGCACACTGACTTACTCTTAGCATCACATTCCCCGGCAATTCCTACAATTGTTATAGTGTGCTACAGTGGAAATATGGCTGATAACCAGGGGGCATATTAGCAAGAACGGCGTTAAAATTATCGCCGCATTAGCGGCAGGAAACTGCCGCTAAAGCGGCGATAATGGGCTTGATAATATGCCCTTGAGAATACCAATAGAAGCCCATGTTCTGCTGTGATCCTGGGCTTCTATTGGAATTCTCAAGGGCATATTATCAAGCCCATTATCGCCGCTTTAGCGGCAGTTTCCTGCCGCTAAAGCGGCGATAATTTTAACGCCGTTCTTGCTAATATGCCCCCAGATCACCTGGCATTTTTTACCTCTCAACCCCATTTCCTACTGGTACTGACATAGTCCTTCCTCAGAGGCCTCTTCTGCTGCAGCTACTTCATTTGATACTGATATCCCTCTTAAAGCAGAGTTCCTTTGGGTACACTCCAAATTCAGATTAGGGGACCATACATAACTATGCTACCATCTCCATATGTAGGAATATCCAACGCAGGCCTGTCATCCAATATAACTTCAATCAAAGACCATGCCTGCTTACTCTATATTAGTTCTGGGTGCCACTGAATTCGGATGTGCACTAGAAAGGAGAGAGAGGTAGACATAATGCGGGTGTGATGACCAGTGGAGAGGGATAATGACTGAAGTGAAAGCTAGTCTTGTGCGTCGGCTGCGTACACCCCACATGAATAGGCATGTAGGGACGAATAATTTATGAGCTGTGCCCAGCCAATGAATAACGGTACATATATAGTACTCTCTTAGATGGCTGGTACTCTGCCTCTCAGGTGCACAAGGCAGTATTACTTTTGACTGTCACTTCTCATCAGGCGTATTCCAATGCATGCTTCTTGGGACTGCAAAAAAAGGAGGACCTACAGTTCCAAACTACCCAGAATCATGAAATCCCACTCAGATTTGACCTCAAACGTCAAGCCCATATCATGTCATTATTGAAAGTTCTACTTTGACTTTCAATTAAGGAAAGAGCACAATTCAAAATATTGTGTATCGGCCTTTGAGCTTTACATGCCAAGTTCCTGCTTACGTGTCCAAAACTTTCCTGTCATGGGTTTCAACCAGAAACCTCAGATAAACCTCCCACAACTTACTAGCCACCTATGTACAAAGATATAGACGAAATGGAGATATGGAGGTAGGCCCTTACACGTCCAAGGCTCCACCCTCTGGAATGCCTATCTTACCTTAAAAGAAATTAATGTGGCCCTGGAGGGACACCTCTTCCGCCCGACATTTTTGTAGCTCAAGAAGGGTCATTCTCCAGGGAACCTACCTCATGAGATCATCTGAATCTCCTCCTTCTTCACGTCAGTCTGACGGCTAGGTTCAGCTGGTTCCTACCCAGTCCCGTAGGGCCACACTACCCCAAGCCATCCTCCACTACCAATAATTTACCATTTACTTTCATTCATGAGACGCTTGCTGCAATTATCGATGTAACACTTTAAGGCAACAAATCATCAGGGGCGTTACATTTGTGCATGCCCTAGGTTACTCCCACCCCAGTGCCCCGAGGCAGCCAATAGAGGCATGCAACACTTAACTCAAACTTTATACAATTAAATAGTCAATTAAAAAAAACATTGTTACTTTTTGTGTAGATGTTCAGGACAGGCACAGAGAGCTGCACACTGCTACAGAGCAGCAGCTCTCCACTCTCTAGGGCAGAGAGCCAGAAGGCAAGAATGGGCAGCAGATAGTGACTTACTGCAAACCTCAGATCAGCCAACAAAGCCCTTCCTTCCCTTCACCACAGAACCGATGTGAAGACCACACCAAAGGCCGAATGAAAAATTGGCAGACCACTAGGTCAGCGGCATGCAAAATGCAACCCTCCTCAGTCAGGTGTCCACCGATTACATAATAAAACCTACTCATGATGGTCTTGTAGATCCAAGCACTTTTATTTTATCTAGTTATATGGTCATATTTGTTGTTGCTGTTTTTGTTTAAGGGACAGAGGGATTTACAAAGTGGGGAAATGCCTTCATAGAAGTATTAGCAATCTGCATTGTTTCTGGGGAATTAAGTTGCATACTCTTGCTACTCTGTTGTAAACACAATTTACAGTTCGTTCCAAAGGTCCCGATTATGAGTTGAGCGGAGCAGAATTTCTGTGTATAAATCCCCTCTGCTCATTCCCGAGTGGACCTTTCATCCCGCAACTGAGTTTACTAGGCGCAAGAACAACAGACCCGATTTTACCAGAAAACGTGGCTGGTAATATCATTGGCTTTCGCATGGGCGGTAGCACTGAAACTACAGGTCGGACTTATTGGAAGACCCTCCACAGTGTGCTGACAGAATTGTGCCTGCAGGTTTGACTCTCTTAGGGCTCTCAGCAGCATTTGATACCATTGACCACCAAGATCTGCTGAATAGCTTTGTAGGGTTCTGTATCAAAGGCCCAGCCTCAATGAGATTCTGCAGTTTTTTTGTCTAAGAGATCTTTTCAGGCCACTATGAATTCACTTGCCTCTGACACTAAATTGATGGCCTGTGGTGTGCCACGTGTTCTGTTTTATCCCCTCTGCTTTGTATTTGGATATGGTTCTCTTGTCCGATGTAATTCTGGGGCATATGTACAAGCCCCTATCACCACCATAACGTCACTTTCAGTGACGTTGTGGTGGCGATAGGGGCCTCGCCTTATTTACAAGGCAGCGTTAAGCCACTTAACGTGGCTTAACGCTGCCTTGTAAATAAGGCCCCCTTTCACGCTATGCTTAGCGTGAAAGGTGTGGGCAGTGGGTGTTGTGGTGGGCGTTCCACTGCAACACACATTGATTTTGACGCTGCCCCCTGTTTACAAGGGCAGCGTAAATAGGAGGCAGCACCAAAATTAAGACCAGGGAATACCTGGTCTTAAGTTGGCGAAACGAGGAGAAATGCTTTATTTCTCCTCGTTTTTGCTTTTTCCATGTGTCCTGCCTTGTGCAAAAGTGACGTAAGCCAGCACACAATAGGGCATATTTATGAGATTTGTGGCGCAGGGCAGCGCAGCAAGTTATCTTGCTGCGCTGACTTGCACCATGGTGCAAGGGTGCCTGTGTTGTAGGCAGGACTGTTTTTGTACAAGAAGGGACATCTTCCTGCACAAAATGGATCCTGAGAGGCTTTTTCCTCTTACTATATGTGCTGCAGAATACCCTGCATCAAGAAGGCATTCCATGGATGGTACATGGGCGTTCAAAGGCAACCAACCATGGTTTTTGATGCAAAACCCTATCTACTAACAATAGTAGACAGAGTTGTGAACTCACTTGAAAGCAACCGTTAACAGGAGAAATGTTTTCATTTCTCCTTGCCTTTCTTACTTTGCGTGTGTGCTGCACTGTACAGTTCACATACAAAGTAGGAACATTTTTAGAAGTTATCTAGGCATAGTATTTTGTGCTGGACGGGAACCCTTCCACCACAAAACCTTTGCTAGACTCACTCACATACCCTTGCACTATGGTGCAAAGGTGTGTGCTTGACGGTCAGCAGCAAAATTCTGCCCCTGCGCTAGGGAGAGGGGAGTAATGTGCCATATTTCTGTCGATATGTCGCTCTCCTGCGCTCTCTGCAACAGCATTTGTGGCTACTGTGCTGCGTTGCATGACACTTTTGTAAATCTGGGTCTTAGTATTTGACACCTCTGACATTCAGTAGCACCAGCTGCAGGTTTCAAGCAAACGTTGAGCACCAGGAGCCCTATTATGTACAGGGCGCACTTTCCCTGTGCCCCTTCGAACAGGTGCGCTGTGCGCAAACCGGGAAAGTGCAACCTATTAGATTGAATACGCTGCCCCCAGGGCAGCCGCAAACTCGTGCTGCCCTGGGCAGTGCATTCAAGTGAAATAAGGAGGGGCTGCTTCAAAGTCGCTCCTTGTTTCACTGTGCAGGCAGCACCCACCTGCACTTTTAAGAAGGGAGAGAGATCCCCTTGCAGGTGGGTGCAGTGAGTGACTGCACCTGCCTGCAAGGGGTTGTTTGGCGTGGTTCATAGGACCCCCTATAACCCCTCCAAAGGGCTGCCATTAAGGGGTGCACTGACAGTGTGCCTCCTGACAGCTTCTTTACCTCTGCGCCTGTGTCCATAATATGGCGTGGACGCAGAGTTAGAGAGATTCTATCATTTGCATGGGGCCATGCCCCAATGCCAAAGAGGGAACGCCATCTTGAAATAGCGCTGGTGCAACATATGTGCCAGTGCTATCTGTATTACAGATGGGGCCGCACAATCATCCGCAGCCACTTCCATAATCCGAAAGTGCCAAAGGGGCACACAAAGTTAGCACAAACGCCCATTAGCCCCTGGGGCACTTCTCTAAAACTGGCCCTGGACCTATTATTTTACAAACTAAGCACTGTTATCGACTCCGCCATTTTCCCCGTATTTATCAGAAAAGTCACTCTTGAGGCCTCAATGAGATGATTTGCAGATATATAAACCATGACAGAGAGTAAGTTATTGAAGGAAAATTGTAAAACTTGGTGTTAGATTTGAAACAAGATGAGTACATATGCATGAAGTGTCAAAATATACTACACAAGGTGGGTGTTGTTGGGCAGTGGGTAGAATGGAAATGAAATCCGATTAAACGAATAAATACATTTTGAGTATTTTTTTAAACATAATGTGGTTCTCCCTATTCTGTGTATGAGAAGGTTCCAGAGATTCCAAGCCTTAGCCACAAGTTGCAATAAAGGTCTTCCTCCCATAAGTGTCTTTCTATAAATCAGAACCTCCGCAAGCGTCTTGGAGGGGGGCTATAAGCAGCATGGAGGTTTATACCTATACACAACATCATTGTACAGATGTGTCATATTAAAACTTTGACCATAGATGCACGTCTCTAAACAGAAGATTACAATTTACACTACAAAAACAATGACAGAGAGAGAGAGAGAAAGAAAGAAAGTGTGGAAAAAGAGGAAGAAAGCAAAGTGAGAGAGATAAGTGGTGCAAATGGCTGCAAGACGCATAAAAAAGGATATAGGAACTATGTATCAACAAGTTAAATCATAGATAAAAGATTGGAAAGAAGGAAGGATGAAACTTAGGAGGAACAAAATAAAGGATGAAAGAATGAAATGATTCAAGAAAGAATGAAAGAACTCAAGATAATAAAAGAGTGAAAGAGGTGAAGATGAGAAAAAGAGGTCAAAATGATTGCATTTCCATGCTATATTTGGACTGGTGTTTGAGTGTCTATCTGTGCTGGGTACACATATTGTTGATGCTTGTTGACTGAAGGCACTTGCTCCAAGGCAGGCTATTTCCTGATTTATGTGAAGCCTCTTTATCATTTGTAGTGGTAATGCTATTGATGTCAGTGTCATCTGTAGCATAGTGTGAGTCCAGAACTAAACCCAAGTAAAATGTATGTTATGCTGGGATCATTATCCTAATTAAGATACTTTCGCATTACTCTTGATACATGTAATTTCTGAAATTATGCTATTATGCCACATCGCGTGATTACGTGCCTCTGGAGGTAAGTATTTTTTCACAAATGCGCCATTTGCAGTAAGGATCTATCGCAAATGTACAGGAACAGAGCATGAGCGGGTGTTGTCTGTGGTCCTTTCTTGCACTTTGCTTTAGCACGAAATTCATACCCAAAGCTGATGCGAGGACGCATTTCGCACTAAAGTAAAGAGCCAAATGTCAGTTTTGCAATTTGAATAATCGCGTAATTTGTCAAACTTTCACTTCATTATGCAAAAGCAAATTACCTGAATTTTGCACCCTCTATCCAGACCTTGCAACATAAGTGTAACAGAAAGATATACCTGCTGTCTGAACTTGTATCATCTCTGTAACCTGAGCAGTAGCACAAGCTCCTGAGCCTGTAAGGTCGGTCTCACTGGGGGCATAGCCCCGCTGCCTATTCATTGTGCATAACATTTCAGTTTTCCACCTTGCCGCATGCAAGTAGGGTCTCATTGATAATAATATATAATGACATATATACATGGATGCAGCAGGTTAGGAAACTTAAATATGATGGAACACAGAAAAGAAGGAAGTTTAACCGAAAATTGGCATCAGTCCTATCTTAAAAATGGTAGAAGTCTCTTTGCATGCCATATAATTTGTGCTGCTTTTCCGACTAATTTGCGGGAAACTGGACTATAAATGCTCAATTTTCCTTCCATTTGTTGCCACTTTTGCTTGTGGCAGGACCTCTGCGGAGGATGGGAGTTGTCAGGCACAATATAGAAGTATTTTTTTGAGGGTCCTGGGAGATCCGCTGGCAGGACCCATGGTTTTTGAGCCAATTTATTTTAGTTTATTTTTGCTGGAAAAAATACAATGTGGCCCCTAACAGATGTTTCACTTTTCCTTTTTCAGTTGGACAAGTTTTCTTTGCTCTCTGATTTTAGCGCTGAGATGTTCTTCGCGGGTGACTGTTTGAGCTTCATAAATGCCGTTTCATTCATTCATTCATTAATCAAAGTTTTTACTTGTGGAGCAAGAGATTCTCTCAACCCGTCTATGAGGGTCAACCTCAACAACCAGCCCAAGTCTGCTAAAAAAATGTGTAAAATATTGTCATCAGTGTCTTCTTGGAAAATAAAAGGGTCTTCAGCAGACATCTAGAAGCCAGGAAACATCTGCCTGCACTTATCAGATAAATGCATAGGTGAGGAAAGGGAAGTTGAGACAAAATGATACACACACAAGAAATTCAGGAACTGCTAGAAACTTCTGGGCTGTTTAGTAACATTTGGTGAGAAAACTTGCTGCGCTGCATCAAATAGAGAGGGTGGAATGCGCCATAATTACTAACATACAATGCATTTCTGCGCTCCCTTCATGCTGGGGCACTTGTGGCTGGCAAGCGCCAATGCAGGCACCCCTGTGCTATGGTGCATAGGGTTCCTCCGTGACAGACAGGATTATTTTTGCAGGGTGGAACACCTTCCTGCACAAAAACAATCCACAGAGACATTTTCCTCTTTCTACATGTGCTGCAGGATTACCAGGGTTACTAATCTTAGTAAATCTGGGAATGCGTCAAAAACCATGGGTGGATGAGTGGGATTACCTGCACTCCACCCATGACACGCGTTCACAGCACACAGTAACACAAGGCAGCAACCTGCGGTGCCTAGGGTTACTCCAGTTTACCTAAGCCACGCAGAACCATGCAAGGTGGCTTATTAAATCTGACTTAAGCCCTTGTGTTGCCCTTCGTCACATTGTGTGATGCAATAGCAACAGAAGAGCTTAGTAAATTTAGCCTGCTATGTTTATGTCAGGAAACGAGGTATTGTGAGCCTGCCTTGAATTTGGCCTTGCCATACATAGTGGTACCTTTCACAGACAGGATACCAGAAGAATAGGTCTAGTTTGTGTAAGTTTTCCACTAATGGGAGAAGACGGTGCATCTTTATGATAGGCACCCTCTGGGTGGGCTTGTGGAGATCCAGCGGCTTAGACAGCAGCTTAGAAAACAAATAGAATAGCGATTTCTGGAATATATTAGGCATATATCATGAAATTTGCTGCAAAGTTCGGAAGGGCCCAGTGTAGTAGGAATTCTTTGAGAGTATGTTAGAGCCCTCCACCAATCACTCCTGAGTTACCGCTATATCTATGGTCTGCCACAATCTTGAAGTCGGAAAATTACCATAATTGGCAAAAACAAGAAGAAGGACTACTTTCTCTCTGTTAGAGGGATGATCAAGGCCTTGGATTCTACTCTCTTGAGCCCAAACTCTGAAGATGGTTCTCAAGGGTCAGGCAATTTGGCCTCCTGATGTCCATTTGGGACCGAACTGTGATCGGGCCCTGGCTGGAGAGAGTGGATGAGCCTGGCTCCCAATTCTATCTGTGCCCTATTAATCTATAAGCTATACCTAGTGTTTGTAATCTTTTTTAAGTGATCAGTGATAAGTAATTCAGAACTGTGTGAGGTTGGGTCTAGAAGAAGAGGTGCAAAGGGACCCTCAAACCTAGTCCTAGGGCCCCCCGGAGGCATTCTGAGAGTCCTCTGGGGAACCTATGCAACGAAGCTTGGACATTTGCTACTGAAAGTGACTAAGACTGTTTTTGATCAGAAAGCCTCTTTTCTGAAAATTGTTTTTAAGACCACTCTCAGAGGAGTTTTCTTTTATTTCAGTGCAAAAATGTGAATTGCACTTCAGCCCCTAATCACTTTATAAGATCATTCTGACTTTTGAGAGCTCCATTTTTTCTTCGGACACTTTTTCCCTTTTATCTAAAAATTCATACCTTCTGATCTTCATTACTTGCCTTTTGTGTGTCATTTTTCCCTATTGAGTATTATTATTTTTTATGAACGGAATTTTAAATGTGGATTTCCTTACTTCAATGTTGTGTTGGTGCTACTTAAATGCTATGCATGCACTTTCTGTGGGAAAAAAGTGTCTCATTGAAGCAACGGTAACTTGGCAAAGGCAAGTATTCCTTACCTGAATCTGCTGTTTTTCATTGCTAACATTTTGCTAGTTCATCCATAGTTCAACCTCTAGTTAATAATCCAGTTTTCTTATAATATTATAAACATGTATTTGTGCATACTCTGATATGGATGATGTGTCACTGTGTTCTGTAACTTGAAACTGATATTTGTATGTTATCTATTTAGAACAGCGTGCACGCGCTGGTGCATTAAAGGCGTACCAAAGGCAAACCCACCTATGCCCACCCCCTCCCCACCAGCACCCAGCACCAGGATCCCTGGTCCTCCTCGTCTCTTTTCCTCTGCTTTCCTCCTCACCATGAAGCCAGGATGCAGCTTCCAGTGCTGATGCCTTGCCTTGCCGGCCGACATCAAAGGTTCCTTCTCCTGCTCAATCTGACACTTCCCTTGCAACCTCATTCCACCTCTACATACACTGCATCTAACACACACCTCACACTCACCCACACTCGACTCCCCCATCTCCCCACTCTCACCCCTCCTTATCCTGCCTCCTGCTAAACACCCGCTTGCTCACCAAACATATCACCAACATTTAGGACATGCAGCATGACTGTACACCAGATTTGATCTTCCTGATAGAAACCAGGCTGACTCCTAGGTTGGCTCCCAACATTATCATTGCTCTTCCACTCAGATACAAGGTCATAAGACAGGACAGGACTAACAGATCCATAGGAGGGCTCATTTTTATTGAACACATCCAGTGTTCCACTAACTCGGCTAGCACCAACAGCAGTGTGGAACGTCTGACCTTCAAGTGCCAATGAAAAATAAGAAATATGTTTTTCACCACCAACTACACCCTCAATGGTACTGTCATCTTCCAACCCCCCAAATCCTGAGCCAAATTCAGAAGCCCAATCATGGACTTTGTCACCCTCCCACCCTCTGATTCTCAACACCAGTGCCTCCTCAGCAACCTCAGCTATTGCCTGGTGGCCCCACAACCCCTACACAACCAACCTCCTGGAGGATCTGACAAAACTCAGACTCACCCAGCGGGTGGAAGGTCCCATGCAGGCCGCTTGACACTTACTGGACCCCATCTTCACCAGCTTCCGAGAAATTACAGTAGAGAATACCACATCCATCACCTGGTCTAACCATGCTCTCGTTCATTTCAACATACCCATCCCTCACCACAGCAGAAATTCCATTGCTAGATGCCATTGCTAAACCCTCATGACAGGATTGGAACAAGGGGCCTGATTCACAAAAGTAATCTGAGACAAAATCCTAACTTTCCGACTTTCGGTATTCACAAAAGGCATTTAGGAGTAGTAAAGTTAGCATTCCTCACTTTACTACTCCTAAACAGAGACAAAATCCTAACTTTACGACTTTCGGTATTCACAAAAGGCATTTAGGAGTAGTAAAGTTAGGATTCCTAACTTTACTACTCCTAAATGCCTTTTGTGAATACCGAAAGTCGTAAAGTTTGGATTTTTGTCTCATATTACTTTTGTGAACCGGGCCCTAGGTCTCTGAAGAATTCTGGACCCTGAAGCACCTACACCCCAAATACCTTAAAAATGACTTCCTCAGGTCCCTCATCACCTTCAATGCCTGGATCGCCACCTGCACAGACACCATGGCCCCACTCAAGACCACAAGCAAGCTGGTACACCGAAGAGCTCAAACTCATGAAGTGCCAGTGCAAGCAGCTAGAATGCAGATGGTGACAGAGCCAGGACAACACCAGCAAGAGCAATTACAGATCAGCAATGCAGACCCATGCAATTACAGAGCAGCCTTCAGATGATACCACTAACAAATCCAGAGCTACTAAATACTCTACCTTAACTGAATGCATTGAAAGCAGCACCAACAGTGCAAGGAAATCTTTGCCACTGTGAAAGGTTTTACCTTTTTCAGCTTGAAGCTCCACCACAGGACCTCTGAACCCTGCTGTCCCTCTCCATGAGATGTCTAACATCTAAGACAACTTTGAGCCCCAACCAGACCCATCTATACTTGCAGCCCACCTACGCATCGCTTTAAATCTCCAGAGGAATACCCTGACCACTTGGCCTACCATCACTATTCAAGAATCCACATCACCTTGTGCACCATACACTCCAGAGCACCATCAGACCCCTGCCCTCATCACATATTCACTAAAGTGCAATGCGCCATTAGCTCAACCCTCACCCTGATCCTGAACAACTCAATCAACATGGCCAGCTTCCCGGATGCCTGGAAACAAACCACAGTTCTTTCTCTCCTAAAGCAACCCTCGGCAAAACCTTAAATCACTAGCCAACTATGGGGCCCATCACCATGCAACCTTCCAAGTTATGGAGAAGATCATAAGCAAACATCTAGTCGCCCACCTCAACAACAACAACCTCCTTGACCCCAATCTATCAGCTTCAGACCCAGCCACAGAACTAAAGCCACCCTCATCACCACCATGGATGCAATCCGACTGATCATCAACAGAGGAGACACTGCTGCCCTCATTATTCTGGATCTGGCCACAGCCTTAAATATCATCTCCCATCCCATTCTCATTCAATGCATACACAATACTGACATTCAGGGACCAGAGTTCTGTTGGATCTGCTCTTTTCTCACAGGACTCATCCAGTCGGTCAGCCTGACTCCCTTCACCTCAGCTGCAGCCAAATTCATCTGCGGAGTAACACAAGGATTCTCACTCAGTTCCATACTGTTCAATGTCAACACCAGAACCAACTTCTCTGCCTGCATGTCCATAGTCACCAACTGCCTTGAGCTCAATTCAGACAAGATGGAAGCAGTCATCTTCGGTATAGACACCTCGCTATGGGACCCCACCTGGTGGCCTGCAGATCTTGGACAAACTCCCAACCCAACCACCCATGCCAAGAACTTTGGAATAATAGTCAATAACCAGCTCGCTATGAGAGGCCATGTGAACGTACTCTCCTCCTCCTACTCCACACACTCAAGCTGCTCAAGAAGATGTTCAAGTGACTTCCCACAGAACCGTCACCCATGCCCTCTTCACCAACCAGTTGGACAACGGCAATGCACTCTACATAAGAATCAACACACAACTGACCAGAAGACTCCAGATCATACAGAAGTCAGTTGCAATAGTCCTCAGACTTCCCACCCCACACCCACATTACCCCAAACCTCAAAGGCATCCACTAGCTCCCTATCCACAAACATGCACTCTTCACACTCCTCATGCACACATAGAAAGCCTTGCATGGCATTGGCCCCACCTACCTCAACAATCACATTAACTTCCACATACTTACCCGGCACCTCTGCTCCGTTGGAGTCCAACTTGCCCAGGCCCCCACATAAGCAGAACCAGACCTTCAAGATGGCCGACAGGTGAGGAGCTTCGGCCGGGAACTCCTGGCTAGGGATTGCCTTTTCTGGCTTTAATCCCCTGAAAATCTACCCCATCCTTGGACTTGTACACTTACCTGGGATCATGTTTGTCTCCGGTCCTTTTCTCTCCAACATCCCGCTTTTGGTCTCGAGATCTTCGGAGCAATCGTCATTGTTGTTTCTTGCCGCGGATGACCGAGCAATCATGGCCGATGCCCGGTGGAGCTGCTAGACAGCTATAGATGAGATTGGCTCCGGGACACCCGCTCAGCCATCACCTACCCAGCCGGACTTTGGGCACAATTCTCCTCGGTTCTCCGGGGCATCTCCTTCCTCCCCCGCCTTTTCCAACGAAACTTCGACGATCTGCAGCACCATCCGGGACTTCCCGCTACACCTTCTGGGTTTACTGCTGGAACGCACAACTGTTATGCCACAAACAGAACTGCAGCGAGAGTGCAGCAACGACGATGCCACTCTGTTCCCCTGAGCCTGTTTTTCTACTGCGAGATCCGGGTGAACGCGCCCCTGCGACTCTGAGCTTGTCTTCTGTGACGAATCCAGGTGAGTGCGCCCTCCAGACCCCGTGGCTGCCTCTCCTCTTCCGGGGCTGCTGCCTGAGCCCCTGATCCGATTTCCCCCGTCTCTTCAACAGGCGGGGTCGGGATACTGCTGCCAAAGTTTCCGTGTCGACCCGAGAGATATCAGCGATTTCCAGCAGCCTTCCTTCCTCCCTATCCTTTGCCTTCCGGCCCCAGCCAGTCCTTGTTCCTTGAGGCTGGTTTTTCTCTGCGGTCTTTGACTTGGATTTTCTGGTATCTGTGAATCCACCATTTTGTGTTGAGGCTGTTGATTACCGTGACTCTGGGTCCGCTATCTGGACTGCTGCGACCGAGTCCTTGATCGCTGCTTGCCGCTGGTCCACGCCTTGTGGCACCTGCCTGTCCATTAATTCCCGATGACCCCCTTTGAGACACCTTTCACCCCTCCAGTTATTAATGGTTGCTGCGAGGCGCACTTGTTTCGCCCCCTCCTTGTTGTCCCACCACACTGCCGCGGTGACCCAAAGCAATGAGTGAATTGTGGCACTGGACACTGTGACTTCGTGATCCCAGTCGGTTTGTGGGCTCGTTCACTCTATCTTTTTCGGACCCTTGATGTAATTTCTTCCATTGCCGGCCTTAGAATATTAGAATGCCTCCCAATCCCCGTGTCTCTAATCCCCTCCCCCATTACCTTCTTGACTTGTCTTTTATGTTATACGATACTACTGTAACTAATGTAACCTTGTAAAACTATTACTCATGTAAAGCGCTCTGATACCTCCGGGTCTAGCCAGCGCTATATAAAACTTTGCAAATAAATAAATAAGACCCGGTGGCTGAGCCTTCTCCTACCTCTCTTCCACAGCCTGGAATGATCCACTTCCCTCCAAAACACCTGGAAGGAAATAAGTCAAATGTTGACGGTGCCAAGCCCGGCAGGGAAATGCTGCACTAAGCTGCTGCCTGCTCAAATTGTCACCCTGCATGTGACGCAGGCAGCCTATACTTTCTCATTTGTTCACAGATCTCAACAAGAAAACACCGTCCATGTTTTTAAAGTATTGGCCAGGTGGCAACCCTACTCATGATGGAAACAGGATTAAATTGCGCAAGAAAGCCAGTTATTCGTGCTCCAGAATATTCAGATGTGGTGTGGTTTAATACATTATACTTCTCCACAATCTTCTGGTCTTAGTTTGGCAATTGGAATAAGCTATACACCAGTCATTACTGTATCAAATAGCAATTTGCTAATGCCCCTAATTCCATGTATAGTTTTGAATACTCAACTATTATTAGACTGCCTCCAATGCCGAGATTTCACATCAGAGCACAAACCTGTGTGACTCACTACTTACCATTTCTGTATGTATCCCACCGTGGCCCTGTGCGCATTGGCTGCTTGTGTCTGGGATGTGTCTTCTAACGTTTCTATTTTAGGCCATGTTTGGACTCAGCAGCAGACTTTCACTATTTTACTCAGGTTTATTCCTCAATGTATCTAGCATCCAATGCCTAGTCACTTATTCTTAAATTCAAATTAACTTATTCGTGATCTGCGAATGTATTTCTTAGTCTGTTTACGTGCTCATTCCTTCAGAAAAAAGTTTAACTGGTAGGACAGTACAGTAGGTTAATGCACCGCATCTACATCCAACGGTCATAGGTTCAAAAACGGGTTTTTCTCTTAAACTTCCTTTGTAAATACAGAGAGACCATTCAGTTGTGCAATTATAGCCTTTCATCATGCTGACATTATTGTTAACCAATAAACTAAAGAATGGATGGATCAATGACTGAAACGATGAATTGATGAGTAAAAGGGTGGATGGAGAGATGGATAGCTGAAAGTGTGGATGGATGGATGGACCGATTGGATAGGCTTGGAGATGGATAGGTTTGGATCTGGATGAGCGGACGTGCAGAATAGTGAAAGACTGAATGATGGATGAAAGAATGAATGGATGACAGAATGTAAATGTGTAATTGTGGATATCAGCAGGGGGATGGAATGATGAAAGGATGATTGGATAGATGATTGGATTTAAAAGATAAGACAGCTCCTCTGAGGATGGTTGTGATGACTTGCTTCATTTGCTTGGTGCCATAAGAGCTTTGGTTTGAAGTGGGGGGGGGGTATTTTAATTTTCTGGCTACTCCCTTGAAGCTTAGAGGTTCAGGCTTCAAGCGAGTAGCCAGAAAATTAAAATGATGAGGAATGATCTTTGAAGAATGGTCATTGATGGAAGAGGAATGATGGATGAGTAATGGTCTATGAAGAACAATCAATGATGGATGATAAACGATCTATGAGGGCCAATCAATGAGGGATGAGAAACAATGGAGGAGGAATGATCTATGAGGAATGATCAATGATGAGTGAGGAACGATGGATGAGGGATAAGGGTTGATGGATAAGAGATAAAAAGTGAAGGAGGAGAAGTGAGAGAGAGAGATATGACGAGCGAGAGGTTACAAGTGGTGAATGGCACATGAATACTGTACAGGTGTGCTAAATGCCAGTTGATATAATGTTATATATGTACAATGATGCCTTCTGTGTGTACAAGACCCACCAGTGGTGCTGTGTCCTCTCTTAATAGTTGAAATGTCATTTCGAGATCAAATAAAAGTGTGGTATTTTAAAATTAGTCTTGCATAGAGAACATCACAAATATTTCTGGTGGTTTGCTGTTTGCATGTAACTTTAAGCAAGAAATAAATCAAGGTGACCAATTCCCTAGGTTGAGTGCTATTGGGTATGCTCATTTTGAAATAAACCATGGTTTTACACTCGTTTCCACTGCTTGAGTAGCCATGGGTGCCTATTTGTGTGCTGGTCTACGTGTTTGAGGTGCTGTCGTTGTCGGTCTATAAATTTATTTTTTAGGTATTCTGTTCTGGCAGAATTGCGTCCGTTTGTGCATAGAAATTGTGTGTCTTTTTGTATGTCTGTATGCACTATACAAAAGTCATACTTATTGGCTTCTTCACTGCTTGTTTAGTTTCGTAGTACAACTAGGGGTGGGTGGTAAACTTCGCATGGTGGACTTATTCCCCGTGCGTGACTCACCAATGGTAAGTTGGCTGGCACCAGTGAGAAAATCAAGCGTTAGACCACCTCCTGGTGAGATTTCTCTATGTGGGCGGTCACGGCAGGTTGCAACCGCTTGTGTTGAGAAAACTGCCACTCGTGGTGTGAAAGCTGCCGCTCGAGTAGATAATCTACCTGAGTGGCAAAAAAAGCAGCGCCCTCTAGCGCGCCACGTGGTGCAGCTAGCTCTGATTTTTCAGCGTGGGGCAAACTCCGGGTGCTAAAAATTAGCTCAAGCAGTGGACAGTCCTGCTACTCTCCCTCTCGCGGAACTCCGCAGAATGTTACAGAGTTTTTGGGTAACTCCAAGGAGTGGAACTCCGCGGAGTGGAACTCGCGGAGTGAAACTCCACAAGTTCCGCTCAGGCCTAAGTGAGGCCTAAGTGAGGCATAAAAAACAGGCATATGCATAAAAAACAGGCATTGTTTAATGCAACCAATAGTAAATTCATACAAGTCAATTTCAAGTTAAAATAAAATAAGTTGCTATGAAAAGCAGATTATTGCATTCTGTAAAACACAGAATTTCATAAACTCGACTCTTGAACCATTAATGTTCAAAAAGTGATTCAATGTCATGAATATCTCATGCGAGGTCATGCCTTACTATTACCCCAAGAGTGTTCAGGGCAATTCCCCTTCATCTGGGATCACTAAATGGCATCACTTGGTGTTCTGGGATTCCTAATGTTCCATATGTTGATGGTTTGGCTAGTTACTTTTCACCCTATAAAACTCTTCCCATTCGCTGCATTGATACCTGCGCGCTCTGCGCTTGAAACTATAAAAGAAAAATTGCACAAATAAATGCCATCAACATATACGTTTCATGAAAAAACGTGTTAAACGCAATTGTGGTGGAAACACTAACAATGAATCATAGCTATTTGTTAAGTACACAGAGCTCACCATATACTGCCACTTGGTTCATACCCACATCCTCTGGTTTGAAGGAACAGCCTTCTCTTGGAGCTCAGAGATTCTCTCACGCTCAGTGTTTCCAATAGTCTTGTGGTGTTTATTTTTAGGTATTACAAATACCATTACTAAATTAGGGTGTATTTAATGCATTTTGTCTTATTGTCATACATCACAATGTGTCATAACAAATACGAGTCACTGGAAGTGATTCACAACTGCAGGACCCCTACACTCTGCGTGGTTGACACCCCTTTCCCTTGCCAGGCCAAACATCTTAGTGAACCATTATAATGTCACGTTACCTAAACATTTGGGGCCAAATGTAGCCAGCCTTTACAGAACTGCAGCACAGGGACATCTTAAGGATTTTGGGGGCCCCAGGACAAACAGAATTTGGGCCCCCCCACTCGAAACAACTCTGAATGTATTATCCATTTTCAGCTCACTCAAGCCCTAAGCATCTATGATCTGATCATGGACCATCCTCTTTGCTGGCCCTCAAACATTTAAGGGGACCCTAGTCCTTCAGGGGGGGAACCATTCAGTGCAAAGTCTTTGAATATTTATGAGATATTGGAGAACTGGGAGCCCTTTTTCATATTGTGAAGGAGGAGTCCCGTATTTTTTGTGTTACGCTATTGTCTGGGACTGTCCTGGAACTTACTGATGGGGCCCCTGGAAAAGTGGGGCCTTGGGCCAGAGCCCATTTTGCCCATTCGCTGGTAGGCCTTTTCCCCCCTGTGCTAAGCCTTTTTTTGGCTATTTGGGGTAGTTCGCACTTCGGCCCCTGTAACCTTTTGACCACATAAGGTATCCATGCCAAATTTGGGTCCTTTTCTTCCAAAATCATGGGGATTTGAAAGGTACCCAGGGTTTGTTGATTACCCCTGGAGGGGACCCAGAAATTAGCCAAAATACAGCTAAATTTCGTTTTCTTTTTGAAAAATAGGAAAAAAGCGCTGCAGAAGAAAGCGTCTGGTTTTTCCCTGCAAATGGTATCAACAAAGGGTTTATGGTGCTGAAATCACCATCTTCCCAGCGTTCAGGGACTGACAGACTTTTGTCAGAAAACCAAAAGTTTTTCCACAGTTTTGGCATTTTACTGGGACATAGCCTATTTTTGCTATTTTTTGTGCATTCAACCTCCTTCCAGTTAATGGTAGAAAAGGGTATAAAAGCAATAATGGATCGTGGAAAGCTATACATTTCAGAAAAGTAGACAAAAGTCTGAGTTTAGCAAGGCGTCATTTGTGTAGATCCCTCAAGGTTTTTTAATAAAAACTAACAGCTAAAAATAGGAAAAATTGAAATTGAGTTGAAAAAAACAGCCATTTGTGCAAACGTTTTCACCTGTAACTTCTTCTAAGTATGACAAATTTCTTAAAGCAATGTACCCTTACATCCGCTGGACCCTCTTGGTTGTGGGGGTATATAGGATTTGTAGGTTCACCAAGAACCCGAGGAGCCCAGATCCAATAACTGAGCAGCGTCTTGCAATGGTTTTTTATTTGCACTGGGTCGATAGCAATTCATTTGAGAAAAAAAAAGCAGTGAAAAATCGGTATGAAAGACACTTATGTATTTCCGAAATGGAAACAAAATATAGGGTTTAGAAACAGTAGCTATTTGCACATCTCCAAAATTGTGGGTACCCATACTAGCATGTGAATTATAGGACATTTTTCAAAGTGACTTCTTTTTTACACATTGTCTTACATTTGGAAGGCAGAAATGCATCGAAAGTCAATAGGTAATAACAGTTGCTCTACAATTCTGTGTTCCCCTAAGTCTCCCGATAAAAGTGGTACCTCACTTGTGTGGGTAGGCGTAGTGTCCGCGACAGAAAATGTCCCAAAACGCAATGTTGACACTCCACATTTTTACAGTGAAAACAGACCCTTTTTTTGCAAGGTGCCTAGCTGTGGGTTTTGAACCCTAGCTAAGCCGGCACCCTGGGAAACCTAGCAAACCTATACATTTTTTAAAACTAGACACGCAGAGGAATCTAGGATGTGGTGACTTGAGTGGCTCTCACCAGGTTCTGTTACCCAGAATCCCTTGCAATGCTCAAACTTTGCAAAAAAAAACCATTTTCCTCACATTTCTGTGATGGAAAGTTCTGTAATCTGCTTAGATCCACAAAATTCCACCCAGCCCGCATTCCCAAAAGTCTTCCAATAAAAATGGTACCTCACTTGTGTGGGTAGGCTTAGTGCCCGCGACAGGAAACGGCCCAAAATGCAACGTGGACACACCCCATTTTTACAGTGAAAACTGACCCCTTTTTTGCAACGTGCCTAGCACCTAGGGCAACCTAGCAAACCTATACATTTTTGAAAACTAGACATCCAGGGGAATCCAGGATGGGATGACTTGTCTGGCTCTCACCAGGTTCTGTTACCCAGAATCCCTTGCAAAACTCAAACTTTGTTAAAAAAAAACACATTTTCCTCACATTTCTGTGAAGGAAAGTTCTGGAATCTGCATAGATCCACAAAATTCCACCCACTGCGCATTCCGCAAAGTCTTCAAATAAAAATGGTTCCTCACTTGTCTGGGTAGGGCTAGTGCCCGCGACAGGAAACGGGCCAAAACGCAACGGGGACACACCACATTTTTACTGTGAAAACTGACCCGTTTTTTGCAAATTGCCTAGCTGGAGATTTTGAACCCAAGCTCTGCCGCCTCCTAGGGAAACCTAGCAAACCTATACATTTTTTTAAACTAGACACTCAGGAAATTCCAGGATGGGGTGACTTGTCTGGCTATCATCAGGTTCTGTTACCCAGAATCCCTTGCAAACCTCAAACTTTGTAAAAAGAAAACACATTTTCATCACTTTCTGTGATGGCAAGTTCTGAAATCTGCGTGGATCCATAAAATTCCACCCACCCTGCATTCCCCAAAGTCTTCCGATACAAATGGTACCTCACTTGTGTTTGTAGGCCTAGTGCCGGCGACAGGAAATGGCCCAAAATGCAACATGGACACACCACAATTTTACAGTGAAAACTGACCCCTTTTTTGCAAAGTGCCTAGCTGTAGATTTTGAACCCAAGCTCTGCTGGCACCTAGGGAAACCTACCAAACCTATACATTTTTTAAAACTAGACACCCAGGGGAATTCATGATGGGGTGACTTGTCTGGATCCCACCAGGTTCTGTTACCCAGAATCCCTTGCAAACCTCAAACTTTGTAAAAAAAACACATTTTCCTCACATTTCTGTGATGTAAAGCTCTGGAATATGCGTGGATCCATAAAATTCCACCCACCCCGCATTCCCCGAAGTCTTCTGATAAAAATGGTACCTCACTAGTGTGGGTAGGTCTAGTGCCTGTGACAGGAAACGGCTGAAAACGCAATGTGGACACCACATTTTTACAGTGAAATCTAATCCTTTTTTTGCAAAGTGCCTAGCTGTAGATTTTGAATTAAAGCTCTGCTGGCACCTATGGAAACCTAGCAAACCAATACATTTTTGAAAACTAGACAACCAGGGGACTCCAGGATGGGGTGACTTGTCTGGCTCTCACCAGGTTCTGTTACCCAGAATCCCTTGCAAACCTCAAACTTTGTAAAAAAACAAAAACATTTTCCTCACAACTCTGTGATGTAAAGTTCTGGAATCTGCGTGGATCCACAAAATTCCACCCACCCCGCATTCCCCAAAGTCTTCCGATAAAAATGGTACCTCACTCGTGTGGGTAGGCCTAGTGCCCGCGACAGGAAACAGCCCAAAACGCAACGTGGTCACACCACATTTTTACAGCTAAAACTGACCCCTTTTTTGCAAAGTGCCTAGCTGTCAATTTTGAACCTAAGCTCTGCTGGCACCTAGGGAAACCTAGCAAACCTATGCTTTTTTGAAAACTAGACACCCAGGGGAATACAGGATGGGGTGACTTGTCTGGCTCTCACCAGGATCTGTTACCCAGAATCCCTTGCAAACCTCAAACTTTGTATAAAAAAACACATTTTCCTCACATTTCTGTTATGGAAAGTTCTGGAATCTGCGTGTATCCACAAAATTCCACCTACCCAGCATTCCCCAAAGTCCTCCAATAAAAATGGTACCTCACTTGTGTGGGTAGGCCTAGTGCCCGCGACAGGAAATGGCCCAAAATGCAACATGGACACACCACATTTTTACATTGAAAACGGACTCTTTTTTTCCAGAGTGCCTAGCTGTAGATTTTGAACCCAAGCTCTGCTGGCACCTAAGGAAACCTAGCAAACCTCTACATTTTTTAAAACTAGACACCCAGGGGAATCCAGGATGGTGTGACTTATCTGGCTCTCACCAGGGTCTGTTACCCAGAATCCCTTGCAAACCTCAAACTTTGTAAAAAAAAAACACATTTTCCTCACATTTCTGTGATGGAAAGTTCTGGAATCTACGTGTATCCACAAAATTCCACCCACCCCGCATTACCCAAAGTCTTCCAATAAAAAGTGTACCTCACTTGTGTGGGTGGGCTAAGTGCCCATTGCAGGGAAGGGCCCAAAACGTATTGTGGAGACATCACAATTATCTATCACAAACCGACCTGGATTTGCAAGGGGGGTCACCAGTGTTTTTGGCCTCGGGCTCGGCGGCCACCTAGGGAAACCTACCAAACCCACAGATTTCTGAAATCTAGACTCCCGGGGAAGTTCAGGGAAGTATGGCTTGTGTGGATCCCCAAAGATTTCCTACCCAGAATCCCCTGCAAACCTCAAATTTAGCTACAAAAATCACTTTTTTCTCAGATTTCTGTGTAGGAAAGTTGTGGGATCACTGGGCTGACACACATTTTCAACCACCCAGCGTTTCCCCAGGTCTCCCGATAAAAATGGCACCTCACTTGCGTGGGTGGGCTAAGTACCAACGACAGGCAAGGGCCCAAAACATATTGAGGAGACATCAAAATTACCCATCACACAAAAACCTGGTTTTGCAAGGGGGGTCACCGGGGTTTTTGGCTCTGTGCTCCTCGGCCATCTAGTGAAAATAACAAGCCCTCACATTTCTGAAAACTACACACCCGGGGGAGTCCAGGGAGGTATGGCTTGTGTGGATCCCCCAACTTGTTCCTACCCAGAATCCCCTGCAAACCTCAAATTTAGCTGAAAAAAACAGCTGTAAAGCCACGGCAAGGTACCAACCTTTTTACAGGCCATTCACACACCTTTCATACATGACACACAAGACCATTCACACCGCCAGCCGCAGGCCCAGCACATTACAACATTCACATCAACAGACAGCGCCATTCAGGGGGCCCATCACTTTCATACGCCCACATGACCGACACAGCAATCACACCGGCTGGTGGTTGACATAGTGTGTGCAGTGGCGTTTGGCTAACAGAGTGTGTAATGACTAGCAGCAAGTCACTACTCACACATCGCCAGACAAGCACGAGCTCACGCACACCACCAGCCAAGCGCCAGTCCATGCACACTGCCAGCCAAGCGCTAGCCCATGCACACTGCCAGCCAAGCACCAGTCCACACACACCACCAGCCAAGCACCAGCCCATGCACACCGCCAGCCCAGTGCCAGCCCACGCACACCGCCAGCCAAGTGCCAGTCCATGCACACCATCAGCCAAGCGTCAGTCCATGCACACCACCAGCCAAGCCCCAGTCCACGCACAATGTCAAATTGTTTTTTAACAAGAAAGAAAACACAAACCAATTGGATCTAGATACAAAACTATAACTACAAACACAACAGCGGTAACTAAAGACATCATTCTAATTCCAACCGTGAAACTGAACAACAAATAAAAAACATACAGACCTGGCAGTACACTATTAGACTCACGGATGCTCCCAAAATCTCTTTTGAGTGTGATTCAATCTGAAACATGTGGGCACACACAGCCCAGGATTAGAAGAACAATCAGCACAGTGCATACGACTCTCCTTCCCCATACCTCTTCGCAGACAGACTCCACATCTCTTGCAGGCATTGTTTTCTTTTGGGCGTGGGAGGAATTAAATCGGGAAAGTGGCGGTCTTTCAATCTAAAGCCTGTTTTTGAACTTCAAACAGGTGTCCACTGGGACAGGACACGCAGCAAGCGAGCACGCAGAACTCTGTGCCTGGAGCATTCATTGTGTTGAATATGGGATAAATTGGTGTGCATGGACCCATTTACTTTTGATATCATCTACTTTTGTCCCTCCGTCTATTTGCACCCAGATGTCGTACGAGAATATATGAAACAAAATAACATCTAGTTACGGAGGCTCCCTGCGGACATGGATTTATACCTTATTTCCAAAAAAGAGTAATTTTTTGCATGGAAAGATGAAATGAACATGGAAGGGATCGTTTCAATACTTAGATTTTCACTCCAGCAATGGATGTTAAGAAAAAGGTGTATTTTATTTTCACACTTATGTTTCTATCTCAATTCATATCTTTATCATTTCTTAGAGAAAAGCACCTGTAGGATTGTGGTCTGTGTAGTTTTGCTATGCTTTTTTCAGTTCACCTTGGGGTTGGGGAGGGCTGTCACATGGTTGGGTTTAATTTAATGGGCTGCACCGGTGGTTGATTTAAACAGGTTTGAAATACGCGGATGACTCCATCTGGTGAACTACTTTGGTGGTGCACGCATGTGTACGAAGCAGCCGGTTTCGGCGCTGAGAAAGAGAAAATATTACCTTCACATTCAAGGCAAAGTAAGTTAGAAATGAGGCTTAAGATGGGGGTCTGTACTTTCCTTAGAGTTTGGTATGTGGCTCAGTTTTTTACGAGTTTGTAGGGTGACAGCACGTAAATGTCAGTGTAGCCACAGATACAAGGTTGGGTTATTCCAGTGTTTTGTAGTTGAGCCTGACGTATTTTATGGTACATTTGGGCAGAGGGAGGTATGCTTTTGTATATATAGGTCTTGCATTGCATGTTTTGAAGTTTTGTTTGTGATTCTGTTGCTTAGGATTCTTGACAATGCTAATGGGCCTTTTTTGAAAATTGCAGTACCCCTGAAGAAGGGCTTTCAGCCCGAAATGCATTGGGACTATATCTTCATAATTAACCAGGATGTACCGTTGATTCCATCGTGCTACATGTTAAGGCCTGGACGGGCATGCTTGCAGCATTTTAAGCTTGGAATTAAGTTGCCTCCATTGTGAATTTGAAAAACATTGAAAAAAAGACTTGAAAAAACTGAAGAACATGAATAAAAATGACTGGCATGAAGAAAAATTGGATGTTAGTTTTCATTCAAGTAATCTATGCGGTGCAGTTTGCGACTGGAGTAAAATACTGCCCCAGCCTATTTTTGATCTTACAATCTAGCCACATCCTCCACCACCCCAACTCTAGGAACACTTGTCTGTTCCACTACAACAAGGCTGCCTATCACAGACTCATGAAACTGAACGAAAGTCATCTTTGACGCTGGAGAACACTCCTTGAACACAACAAAAGCATTAAAAGTTGCTAAATTGAAGAGATGGATGTCCAACTTCTTATACGAAATGTAAGCCTTACGAATAGCAGTGTAAGGTTCCAACCTCTGATCTACTCTATCAACCCCACCCATGTGCTTATTGTAGTCTACAATGCACACAGGTTTGCGCACTTCAGCAACCTGTCCACAAACAGCGACAGGTGAAGTACTTTCATCATGGATGGTAGTCAGCATGTACACATCCCTCCTGTCCACAAATTTCACAGCTAGCAGTTCATCACTACGCAAGGCACTGCACTGTCCCCTCTGAAGCTTTTTGCAAACAAGCTCTTTTGGGTAACCTTTACGGTTAGAGCGGATTGTGCCATAAGCAAGAGTCACTTTGAACAATTCCTTAAACAAATGCAAAGCAGTGTAGAAGTCATCTCGGTACAAATGGTGACCTTTGTTAAAAAGTTATCTAGCAAGTTCCCACACAATTTTCTCTGAAATTCCTAAAGTGGACGGACAACCAGGGAGGACAATAGTGGAATCCATACCAGTGTACACACGGAAATTATAGACATATCCTGTCCTACTCTCAAACAACATAGACATCTTAATTCCATAACATGCCCTCTCGCTAGGAATGTACTGTCTAAAACCAAACAACCCTTGAATAGGACCAAAGACTCATCAATAGCTATTTCTTTCCCTGGAGTATAGATCTCTGAAAATGAATCTACAAAGTGATCAAGAACAGGCTGAATCTTAAAAAGACAGTCACAGTTAGGGCGATTTCGTGGCAACGCCGAAGCATTATCAACAAAATGCAGCATCCGAAGCACAACTAAATACCGATCATGACTCATAATTGCAGGAAATATGGCCGTTGACATCAATGGACTGGTAGACCAATATGAAGCCATGGACGGCTTCCTTATCAAGCCCATCAAAAAAGTCAAACCCTAAAACTTCTTCATCTCATCCAGATTTGTGGGAGTCCACTGGGGAGCTCTAGAGTGGGGCCTAAGTCTGTCACTGTTGTCCCTCAAATACTGTTCAGCATTCAAATTAGTCTGCTCAACAACCCCAGCCAAAAATACATTATCCATAAACAACGGAAAAAACTGTATAGTCAAAAGAATTTCACAATTCACTCTACACCCTGCATCGCCACTAAAGGCAGGCAACACCGGCTGCACCATGTTTGGATCAACCCAGAGTCCATCACTTCCAATGGGAAGCCTTTCAGCCCCAGGCTGCAATCCAGTTGCCTCTTGCTGCACCATCGACACATCAGTGTCCTCCTCTAAAACAGGCACTTCATCCGCACTGAGAATAGCTTCATCCGCACTGAGAGTAGCTTCATCATCAGATGATTCCTCGTGGACAGAAAACTCACTGCCAGAATCTTGCACTTCCTCCTCTCCCTCAGATGCACTGTCAGTCTCATAATCATGGTCAGAGGATGATTAAAAAAACATACCAACCACCTGCTGAGCAGTAATTCTGCGGCTACCTATAATCCTTACTAACAAAGGTAACTCGTCAAACAAGTCAACAACAACAAACACTTTGTAGAATAAGTAATAAACAAAATGTGGCTTTATCACAAAGACCTATATACTCCAAAACTATACCACTCACTTGTCAGAAGCAAATAGACTCACCACCACCTACTCTGCACAGACACAGCAAGGACCTACAATATCCCACTAAAAAAGAAAAAGAAAAGAAAATTACACATAAGACAACGCAAAAGACATCGAAAAGAATTTCACGCTCAAAACACAAACTAAATATGCTGCTGTTATGACACCACTTACAAAAAATTCACTCATGCATGACAATAATACTCATTTGGAGTAAACACAACAAAAATGTTTTCCTTACCAAATAAATGCAACTACGCAAAACTGCAGATCAACCACTGCTGAAACCGCAAACAAGAACAAAAAGCTTTGCACTAGAATAAAAAGGAGAAATAAAACATTACAATCACATATGCAAATAATGAACCAGTCCAAACACAATCTACCAGCCAAGCTGGGGGGTAGGTGGGCCTAAAAGCACAAGGCTGATCTGCCCCCAAGGGGGGCAGAAACAACCAAAATATCCACCCCTGTAAAAGGGGAGCAGCCCTTGCCCTAGGGGCCGCTCCCCAACAACATTTTTTAAAAAAAACCCTGGTGTCTAGTGGCTTCTTCCCCCCTTGGGGACAGATGGGGCTGAAAACATAGGGCCTATCTGTCCCCAAGGGGGGCAGAAACGTCCACAATATTCACCCCCATAAAGGGGAGTGACCCTTGCCCAAGGGGCCGCTCCCCACAAACATTTATATAAAAATAATCCCTGGTGGCCTAGTAGGCCATCTAAAATATTTTTGGGCCGGTCTCCCCCCCCGCCCCCCCCAGGGGTGCAGAAACGACCGCACAGTATGCCCCCCAAAAGGGAGCAAACTGCTGCACAATCGCGCGATCCTGCAGCAGGAATGCTCAAAGAGACATCGGAGGAAAGGAAAATCCTTTCCTTTCCCCCATGCCTCTTTGATTACGATGTGCGCTGATGTCATTAGATGATGTGGAGGAGGGGGCAGGGGGATCAGCAGAAGGGCTTCTGCTGTCCTCCCCGGTGGGAGTAGCATGAAGGGCGGCCCGCGGTCGCTGGGGGAGCGTCAGCACTTCCCCCGTGGGTGGGTGCTAGGACAGCCGGGAGCCGTCCTGAGCACAAGCCCTCCGTGTCTCAGGATGGCTCCCGGCTGTCCTGAGCACGGAAAGGGTTAAAACACCTCTGGTGCAGCATCACAAAAAGTGAAGCAAATCGATCCAGAGGCTTGGATTGGGATTTACTTTCCAGCACACATCCTGATTTGTGCTGCACAGTAACACTATAACACAAAGTTGCGATTTGCACTTCTTTGCACTATTTTGCATCGAGGGGCCATCCCACAGACAGTGCATCAGTGTTCCCAGGCAAACATCCATGGTTATGGATGCAAAGCCCTAATTACTAAAAAATTTGGGCATGGCTTTGCCCCCAAAAATGTATGCCTGCTCCAAGACGTAACATTGGAGCAAAGTTTTCTTTTCTACAAACTTTTGTAACTTTGCTTGTGTGATTGTCCAGCACAGCACACATACAAACTTGGAAGCATTTTGTACTGAAAGGGTGTGCTTCTATTACAAAACCTTATGATAGCGCTCACACACACACCATGGTCCAACACTATGTGCGTGGTGCAAAACCAGCCGAAAGTGCACCAGCGCAGGGGGAGGGAGAAACAATGCCATATTTTATTAGATATGGCCCTGCCCTAGTCTCTCAGTTTCATGCAACACAGCACACCAACTTTGGTTGCTGCACTGCATTCCAGCAAACAAATCTTCCCACACGTGATATCTGAATTCCAGACTGCATACAACTATTCTAATATTAGGCAAGGTTGGCCAAGGATTTGAAATACTACCTGCACAAAATGTGGTAAAATTCTTACATGGTGTTTTTGTAGTGTGTTGGTGTCAGATTTCAGTCCAGTACAAGAGAGGCCATGTTTCTTTGTGCATTCGTTCTCTCTTTTGCATTCAATGTCCCTTACTGTGTTTTCAAGCCAGTGATTGCAATTAATCACATGAAAGTTGAAGTGGACTTCGTTGCATAAGTACAAGAACTGTAATGAATACAATTATAAATGAATGAAAACTTTTGCAACATGACTGACCTGTGCTTGCTATCTTCGCTCTCTGTATCTTTCCTGCCATTGGTATACACTGTACACTCTAGCCTCAAGCCAAGGTCCAAATCCCCAAGGGGCATTAATGTTAATTCTTTAGTTATAAATAAATAGAAAAAGACCATGGTAGCTGTAAGTCAAATGCCCTAATTCTGAGTTTCTTATCCCTGCACAAAACCCAGTTTGCGTAGGGGGTGGAATTCAGAAAGTCACTGGTATTTACCACGCCCAGTAATTAGTGGGTGTGTTAAATACCTCACCCTTCATTACATTTCGGCCAATCAAATCTGCATATTATGTCCCAAAAACTCAGGTGTGATAAATGGCATCTACTCTTCGACCCACTCAGAATCAATTGTATTCTATGATAATCATTAAGAGAGGCTCACATTAGTTTTATAAGATGGTTATTTAAAACATCAAAAATGTATGTCTAAATTACATTTCCATGCATAGAAGCATATTGTAGCTAGTCCATGGGATGGTTTTTAGGTCTGGCCTACAGACCCCTTTACCTGTCTGTCAACAAGCAGACCTATTGTATCCCATACAGGCTTGAAATTAGCTTTGTGTCTGCCCCTTGCTCATGATTAAATTACGTTTTTCTCAATCTTAATTTCCTGCTCCTGATATAATGGCTTTTTAACAAACATACCTAATGTATCAAATGTAGACCTAGGGTCTGATTATGAGAATAGCTGCTATTTATTGCACCTGATAAATAACAAAACCATGGAGTAATATATTTATCGGGTGCAATGAATAGCACCAATTAGGAGTTTATGGGGAATAACATCCGGATTTTGTGTTCAGCCTGCTTGGTATGGTAAATACCATGCACATTTCCTCTGTTAAATTTTGGAAGGTATGACCTGCTGAAAATGAATGAAGGTTGAGTTGTTTAGCGCATCTGATAATTATTGGATTTGCTAAATACCTTCAAATTCGTAATTTTGACCCATGCATATATAGGGGTTTACACACGGGTCTAAATACACTGACCCACTGATAAATAGGCCCCTGCAGTGGGTTTGTGTGTGCCCAATACCCAAAATGTGATGGCTTTCTTGTCTATCCCAGTTCTCTGATGCTGATTCAATGCTTTCCTCCATACTCTTGTGTTTATCCCGCCCAAGGAGCATTTGGTTCTCACTGTATTTTGAGTGTGTGCAGCGAAACAGATGAAATATTTGCTCTTACTCGCAGGAAGCAGCATTCTTAGCAGCTCCTTGTGGGCAGGAGCAATGCCGGCTCCCACTAGAGGTGGGAAGCCAGCTGAGGCCGCAGGAGCATTGGGGCTCCGCCCATGGCTTCCAACAAAAAGCCAGTGGGTGCCCTGGGTGGGCTCCACACATCCACCATGTAGTAGCCAGGCACCGGGGAATGGGGTAACTGGAGTCAATATAGGCCCAGGGAGGGGTGCTGCGTGCCCCCTCCCCCTTTAGTTACTGGCCAGTCCCGGGGGGATGAGGTGTCTGGGGCCAGTATTGGCTGGGGTAGGAGGCTGCATGCTTGCCTCCAGCTTAAGAATAAGGCCGGGCCCTGGGGGATGGTGTAACTGGGGTCAATATTGACCCAGGGAGGGGGACTACCTGCCCCCTCCCCCTTTAGTGTTTGGCAAGGCCCCGGGGGATGGGGTCCCTCAGTTAACATTGGCCCCCCTCTCCCTTTAGTTACTGGCCAAGCACTAGCGGGATGGGGTCCCTGGGGCCAATATTGGCCTGGGGAGGGGAACTGCATGCTCCCTCCCCTTTAGTTAGTGGCTAGGCCCCCAGGATGGAGTCCCTGGGGCCAATATTGGCCTGGGTACCCGGGCTGCATGACTGCCTCTCCCTTAAGAATTTGGCTGGGCCACGGGGCTCGGGTAACTGGGGCCAATATTGGCCCGTGGAGGGGGGCTGTGTGCCCCTCTCCCTCTTTAGTGTCTGGCAAGGCCCCGAGGGATGGGGTCCCTGGGCCAATATTGGCCCGGGGAGGGGGGCTGTGTCCCCCTTCCCCTTTAGTGTCTGGCCAGGCCTCGGGGAATGGGTCCCTGGGCCAATATTGGCCCGGGGAGGGGGGCTGTGTGTCCCCCTTCCCCTTTAGTGTCTGGCCAGGCCTCGGGGATGGGGTCCCTGGGCCAATATTGGCCTGGGGTGGGGGCTGCGTGCCCCCCTCCCCCTTAAGCGCCTGGCCAGGCCCCAAAGGGTGGGGTCCCCTCTTCCAATATTGGCCTAGAGAGGAGGACTGCATGTCCCTCCCCCTTTTGTTAGTGGCCAGGCTCCCGGGATGGGGTCCCTCGGGCTAAAATCGGCCCAGTGAGGGGGGCAGCATGACCCCCTCACCCTTTTAAATATGAAGTGGTTGACCTGGGTAGCCTCCACTTTTTACTGGGCGGGCCCCAGGGGATGGGGTCTCCGGAGCAAATATTAGACCGGGAGAGGGGCTGTGTGCCCCCCATTATAATAAGTCCAGACTCCGGGAGATGGGGTCCCTGGGGTCGGAATTGGCATGAGGAAGGGAGCTGCTAGCCCCCTCCTGCATAATTTACGGGATGGGCCCCTGAGGATGGAGTTTCTGGACAAAATATGGCCCGGGGATAGGGGCTATATACTCCCTCCCCTAAAAAAAGGTGGCAGGTCATGGGGCATGGGGTCCCCAGGCAGGATTCAGCCCTGGGGGGCTATGTGTCCCCCACCTAGGTTGAGTGCCTTTGGGGAGTTAACAGCTAGGCCCTGTGGCCAACCCCTGCCGCACACCGGCGAAGGCCGTGCGCAGCGTGGGTTGGCTGCATGTGGGGGTTTCCATTAGAGAAAGTATTACATTGATAGAGCTAAATGGGGGCTCGATCAACGGAGTACAAGAGGTCTGACCATCTCTAAATGAGATAAAGGGTAAATGAGTAAGGTAAAAAGGCCTGCCCTTCTTCTAGAATCACATTGCTGTGACCACTGTCAGTGCTGGTAAGCTGACAGAGGACATGCTCAAAAAAGAGCTAGCCTATGGTGTGCCCCACTGGACCTCAAAGACCAGGCTGGGCCTCATCCCATGTCACTAAATAGACTTGAGCACAGGCACATTAGTGTTCAGTGGTGAGCTAAGGGCAAAAAAACTACAGCTTGCTAGGATGATTGCAAGGGATGGTACATGCTCTTCAGAGCCATGCAGGATACAAGGCCCAAAATGGTTTACACCCATTGTGCCACGTGTTTGCCAAAAATGCTAAACCAGGTCCAGAAACTTGGCATCAGCCTTGTGCAACGGTGAAGTGCACATGAAGCAAAACTCACAATGACCACTCAGCTTCCCGTGTGCTACATGTGAGAAAAGTTTAACATTTTATTACTCAGACAAATACTTGCTCGCCCTGCTGCCCTGCTGCCTGGCAAACTGTGCAAATGACAGGCAATTCACACTCTATCAAATACACTCTCTTCCATCTCTTGGTGAAATAAACTCCACAGGGTTATTTAGAAATTGTCAAATGCAAGGCACCTGCCAAAAAGTGGTGGAGCCCCCCTTCCTCAAACTCGCAGTTCGCCCAGCCGATTGGGAGGTGGGTTAAGTGCCAGATTTACACCTTATGAGTCTCAGCTGGCTCCGCCATTGAAAATCTTTGGCTTTGATCAATGTACATCAGAACAACCACCCTATTTAGAAACATATATTTTTACTGTGTGAAATTAGCAGGGCCACTCTCTTCTGCAACACTTGAAACAAAAGAAATGACCCTCCTGGACATTTATTTTTTGTTATTAATAAACAACTTTATTTTAAAAACAAAAAAACTATGCCAAGTAGGTGCATCAAACATGCACCTGTTCTACAGCAAATCAGTGTTTACAGTGGATCCACCACAGTCGTGGCTCCACCGATAGCACAGAAATCCCTGCCAAGCAGACGGGAATCTCGAAATCCGGCAGGATATCCACCACCAGGAGATTGGAGGCTATAGCCTATGCTGACATGGCAGGCTGGTAAACCCTCCACCTATCTCCTTATTTTTCCCTATATTGTTTTGTAATTCAGTACATTTGTGCCTGATTTAGTGCACGGGGAGGTAAACAATGCTCATACATGTAGTTGTAACATCAATATATTACTTTTCCTGGTCCAGCTTTGGTGAATAGTAAGACATTGGCTAGATGAACGAAGCCTTTTTGAGGTCACAAATGCCCCAATTTGCAGAATCGGGCCTTTTGCGCATGCAAAAAGGCATTTCCAAATGTACAACTCCAAATTTCAATTCGGTAACCTGTTACCGATAGCAATTTGGGTTTGTGAATCGGTATTTGGAAGGAGCATATTTAGGCGTCCCTTCCAAATACTGATTCGCATTGGTATGTACCAATGTTTCGCGACAGAAATGAGTTGCAAAACATTCACACTTTACCGTCACCTCAAAGTTGGTGGTAACCCATTCATAAATGGTCAGGGGTCCCTAATGGACCCCGTCCCCTTTGAGAATGGCTGAAAAAATATTTTTTAAGAGCAGGCAGTGGTCCAACTTAAACATTTAATTTATTTCTTTTTAAATGCATCCCGTTTTCCTTTCAGGAAATTGGGCTGTGTTTAAAAAAAAAGATTGCTTTATTTAAAATCAATCACAGACATGGTGGTTTACTGACCCCAGCAGGCCGCCATCCCGGTGATTCCAGCGAATCCTAGTGGGTCGCATATTGCGACCTACCTCATTAATATTCATGAGAAAGGTCTATTTGTGACCCACTAAGAATCGCTAAATGAAACTCAATGAGTTTCATACATTAGGAATAGCTGTTTCCTAATTGCAAATCGCAAATAATCGCTATTCCTAATCTTTGTTCATCTAGATCCATTCTCTATTGTTCTGCTGCTAAAGAGGTGCTATGCTAAATTCTGATATTGCCCATGTAGAGTAAAGGAAAGATTATTGAGCTCTTTTTGTCAGAAAACAAAACCCCCAAGATGTTATGGAAGCAGATTTCACAAGTAATAGTTCTGCACTTTAATAATTAATACTAGGGAGTCACAAATGCAATGTTTTTACTGTGTTTAGTTGTAGGGCATAAAACAATATTAATCAATAGATGTAGATTAAAAGTCATTTTATCATGTAATGGGTTTTCTGCTTTACTATTGGATAATTATGTAACTTTCTTAATCAGATCACGGTGACTGTATAGTTTCTTTGCCTAAAAGTGTATAAAAAGTCTGGGAAACAAGCCAAGTCTTCCTCCGGCCCTCTTTGAGAGCAGACTCCATGTTAGTCTGTTTACCATTTTGCAGATATTTTTTTATTTTTCTCACTCAAGCCTTTACTGAGCAGTCCTTATGGCAAATGTTGTTTAATTTTAATTTGCCTTGTGCTGGACCATAAATGGTGCTGGCATTTGACTAGATTAGGATACTGGATCTGCGGCCAAAGATATTCTACAATTATTTGCATTTTGAAAATTACAAATTGATTGACTAACTACTGCCTTTTTGCCTTCTGTATTGATTTTTAACCTTCAATAAACCTTCATAGTTTGCATTTTGAACCTTATTTTGGGTAACTTTTCCTGTGTGGATTTTCCAAGGTGATTTCTCTGGCTTTGCATGACCTTGTGTTAACGGCTCTCATCTTTAAAGACTCTCTTATAGCCCGGTCCATCAATCAGCCCTTTAGATGCAGGAAAGCATCAACAAAGTTCAAGCACATCTCTTTCTAATTTAGTTATCTTGTCTGGAAAACCTATTCTCTGCCACTGCTACTACTTGTTTGTTTCATTATGATGTCTACTTTGATCTTTTTGTCATTGTCTACCTAATTCACTTATACACTTGTTATATCTTACAGGTGGCCCTCAGTGTCCCCGCTGGCACCGAAATGTGCTAAAGATTTCTGGAGCAGGGTTCTTCTTTTTCTTCCTCAGCACGATTGCCCTAGGTTTTTTGGGTAAGGACTGAACGTACAAAGAAGTTAATCTTTTGCTATAGCTTGAAGTGAAGTGTATGCATAGTTTGGCATAGTTTGAAGCCTGGAAATGGAGTCACTAGCATATTGCTGAGGTCATATGAATGAGCATGAACAAATACATAGTACCCCTATATAAGGACTTTCCTTTAGGTCTTGTGAGCTCAGAAATGCCTCAGGCTGTGTCATTTCAGGGAATAGGAAATATGCAAAGTGCAAGTGCATGTGTGTGAGGGGATGGGGCAGAGGGGGGTAAGCAAGTTAAAATTTATGGGTGGTCATGGCTCAGTTCTGCTATGCCTGTGTTCCTACTAGCAGCCATTTTGTCTCACTGTCTGTCCCTGAGACCCTCAGTGTTTAAATAAGTTTTCTTCCCAGTGAACCCAGAACTTTTTGTGCACCATTATAAACGGCAAAAAGAAGTTAGGAACCCTTGCTGGTACTTTTTTCCTGTGGCACAAAAGTTTTCTGCAGTGCACTCAACAGTAAATGTTCCCCTTAAACAAAAACTTTAGCTTGGGAGAATGAAAGTGAATGGTGGTTTCTTGCAATGCCAGATCACAATTATGCCTGGTTTAGGAAGGTGACTGCTCTGTGTAATCCTTCTTGGCACTGAAGGAGGGAGTGTTAGAGGTATACTGTTTTGCCCTGGCATACCAGTCAGTTATACCTCTAAGCAACAGGAGTGGACTGCATGAGGCTGTGTGGGTGGTTCAGAGTGTCAGTATGCGTAAGGTGTTTTTTGAGTGGTGTGGTAATTGGGTTATGTGTTTGGCATTGTAAGATTGGAAAAAAAGATACATAGATGATTGCTGGAGCCTGATGCACTAACATCACAGCCCAGGCTGTGCTGCTGAGGGGAGGTTAGGGGGTTTGGGTTTTTTCTTGTATTTCTTCCTTTAAATGTGGCCAAACTCTTGGCCAATGGTGGTAACCCCTGAAGGAGGGCACCCAGGCACCACCACACTTAGCCTCTCCCAACAACTTGTCCTACATGCTACAGCTTGCACATGAAAACTAACAATGTCACTGGTTCTTTGGTTACAAGTAACAGCTTTAACATCATGTTGGCAGTGTAAGTCGGCACTACAGGCTCCATTTGTATTCCATGTGTTCAATAAGCAATTGCAGAAGCGCTCTTTTTACAAGGGGACAATACATAGATGACATGCTTCTCATGCCTCAGCCAGTGGAAGAGGTCAATGGTGTTTGTCAATCGTGCATAGAGGTGAAGTCTCTACCTACCTTCAGCTCAATCCAACTTCTGATTGGGCAGGACTCGTGGACCAGGTCAGGTCATTAATGACAGCTTCAGGGCTCCTACTTGGAGTGCTCTGTTTGCAAGAACTGAGAATTGTGGAGCTGGGAGGTGCAGAACCATGAATTGTTGAGATGTAAGGTGTGGACCTGGGAGGTGCAGAACCATGAATCGTTGAGATGTAAGGTGTGGATCTGGGTGGTGCAGAACCATGAATCGTTGAGATGTAAGGTGTGGAGCTGGGAGATGCAGAACCATGAATCGTTGAGATGTAAGGTGTGGAGCTGGGAGGTGCAGAACCATGAATTGTTGAGATGTAAGGTGTGGAGCTGGGAGGTGCAGAACCATGAATCGTTGAGATGTAAGGTATGGAGCTGATATGTGTGGAGCTGGGAGGTGCAGAACCATGAATCGTTGAGATGTAAGGTGTGGAGCTGGGAGGTGCAGAACCATGAATCGTTGAGATGTAAGGTGTGGAGCTGGGAGGTGCAGAACCATGAATCGTTGAGATGTAAGGTGTGGAGCTGTGTGGTGCAGAACCATGAATCGTTGAGATGTAAGGTATGGAGCTGATATGTGTGGAGCTGGAAGGTGCAGAACCATGAATCGTTGAGATGTAAGGTGTGGAGCTGGGAGGTGCAGAACCATGAATCGTTGAGATGTAAGGTGTGGAGCTGGGAGGTGCAGAACCATGAATTGTTGAGATGCAGGTTGTGGAGCTGGTAGGTGTTGAGATGTGAGGTTCGGACCTGGAAGAGCATGGAGAGTAGAACTACCAGCCCTGTCCCAAACTAAGTTCTGAGTAGCTACTAGTTTGTGTGAGTGTATGCAGGTATATGTACCTCTTAGTCTAGACATGTGTACCAGTGGCAGCAGGCATTGGGTTATAACAATGGCAATTCATGACATACTGAGGGCATCCTTGACAACCTCACAATTATTTCATGAGTGACATGTTTGTTGGAACTCTAGATGACCAGCTTGCTGTCCCTGTGTAAAAAGTGTCTATCTGTGGTATATTTATTGGCATTCCTGGTGACTTACTGTATCCCTGCACATTAGTGGCCCATGAGTGACATATTTGCTAGCAATCTTGAGACATTTTGGCTCTTATTGGTCCAGTTGTGGCCCACCCTTACCCACTCATGTCCTTTCTTTACAACTGTCTATCCCTAGTTTATAAGTGTTCCATTCTTAACTTAGTGTGGCCATGACTGACATCATTTTGGCTTTCATTAGCATAATGATGATGAACATTATTGCCATGTGATAGACCTCTGTGTATTTAATGCTGGTGATAAATGTGCATTAAAGGAAGCATCTACCCATGTGTGAAATTTATGAGTGCTTGGTGAAAATGACAAGCTCATGTTTGGGTACCATACAATATATTAGCTAAAAATAAAAATCGAGTGTTTTGGAAAATGTATGACAAACATCTATTTCTGGTTAATCAAGCTTATTGACCCAAAATAATTTTTTATTTCATGATTTGTCAGTTGTTTCAATTTTCAGAAACTGACAAACTAACGGTGCACAGAAATGACTGTATTAATGGCATTTATTTACAGGTAATGTTTGACTGAGAAGTCATGATTAATTTGGGACAATTAGGGCCCGATTACGATTTTGGCAGTGTGGTGCCAGGTCCGCCCTGCCACAGCACTGCAAAACCTGTGGTGAGGCCGCCCGCCAGATTAGGAGTTTCCTCCTGTTGGGTGGGCTTTTTTTTGGGCGTTTCCACGGTGGTGCCTTATAAAACAGGCACTGCAATCGGAACGCCAAAAAGAGTTCTTGTACGGCATGGACTGAAAAGTCCATGCTGTGCAGGAACTGGTGTGCATGCACACAGAGGGGCACATGTTGTGTCCAACTATGTGCATGCACAAGGAGCAGAGGCACCTGCTTCCTCTCTGCCAGGGTTTTCATGGAGGAGGAGACGCCATGAAAACCCTGGCAGAGAGGAAGCTCCTAATAAGCTTGGCGGGACCACGACAGTCCCACCAAGCATATGGATGCCTCCTGACCGCCGCAACACCCCCAGGGAATGGCTGTTCCCTGGCAGCTGCAGCGGGGCTGTGGTGGTCCCATCGCCCATCTCGTAATAGGGTGGTGGGGAGACTGCCACTGCCGCACCCTGGGAGTCTGGCGGTCCTCGGACCGCAACACTCATATTCAGCCCCTTAATGGTTCCGCGGTTATAGCGGACAATAACTGCTAGAGTTGCTATTTCATGCCGTGTATAGAGTGATTTCATCTTCTGCTTGATAAAACTTTTATAATATTATAACTACTGTTTTCTCAACATATCAGATTGGGCTACCCTGTCTGCTGGCCAAGTTTGTGATTGCTGTGTAATTTGTGGTAACATACCTGTATGAGCCTGTAAGATTTGTCGAGCTTTGCCGTCTATTGCCTGTGGTTGTTTAATTTGTATAACGTTGAGTTCTTCATTCTGACTCCTCCATGTAGATTCTCTTATACAACATATACAACTTTGCTTGGAAGTTGTATGATGGAATGATTAAGCCATGAAAGGTGTTATATACATTTTGAAAATTGGATAGGCCATGTGACATTGCATAGTTACATTTTCTTAACAACCTGTAATACATGTTTTAGCCAACTTTTAAAGAATGTTATGTTGAAAGAGACATTGTCCTGTCACCATTTGTTCTAAGTTTTCATTGGGTGGGTAAGCGTCACATTTTAATTTCAGGATATTGGTATTATAGGTGTTTGGGTGGGATTTTTTTAAATTTGATTTTAGTTAATGTTAATTGATTAGTGTGCTAATTTTGTTACATATTTTAATGGTTATTTGTTCAATTTTTAATACATTTTATTTTTTGTATTATTCTTCAATTTCGGGCTGTGGTGTTTATTGGGATATTAGGTCATGATTATTTAACCATTTTTTATATTTATTAATATTAAATGATTTGTACATTATATTAAAAATAAAAAATGAAAAGTGTTCTTACATGGTTCAATGTAAAATATCGCCATAAATTATTGAGTGTGTTTTCCTCCCTGGCCGCGCCTTCACCTCTGATGCAATGGCAGAGAGCACCATGTGCCCTACACACTGGTCTGTCATGGTCGTCTGAGGCTGGTGCATGGTGGGCGCTAATGTGATGGTGATGGCTGAGACCAGGGCTTTATGTGGGCCGGGTCCTGCCGGTGCTCAGCACCGGCAGTACTAAAAAGCAGGTGCTAAGACGGGTCACTATAGGGCTCTCCATTTTTGCCCTCACCCACGGTGGAAAAAAATATCTTAACTAAGCAGCATTACCACCCTTCACTGCATTTGCTGTAACTTCAAAGAGACTCGTTAAAGTTTTTTTCACAGTCTCATCATTTCAGAACTGAAGCATTTTTAGTATTATAAACAACAAAACCATATTTGTTGCTTATTTATCTTATGCAGCTAACAACCAGTGACGAAAGCCAATAGTCCTGGCTTGTAGTAGGTGTAATGTTACTTGTTGCATTAAACATCTGGATGCACTGACAGAAGCAGCAAATTACCATTCGAGCAGCACACTATGCTAAGCACAGATTTTTAGCTTAGTTTTTAAGCCACGCCCTTATTACATCGGTCACGCCCCTTTGAGAGACTCCCCAGTTTTTTTTATCCCACTTAAAGCCCTGGCTGAGACCGGCCATGGCACTTTGACTTAGAGGTTGATCAGAGCAGAATTTGGCCCTCTCATGTGCCGAAAGCCACACGGTCTGTACTCCCATCACCATTGGCTAAGTTTGTGGTGGCCTGTCTCAGGGAAGCACTCGTATCAGAGTAGTCTACAGAGCAAAGAGTTCTCCTCTCGACACGTGCAGACTTCTGTTCTTATCGCAGTCTTGCATTTTATCATAGACTTCAATAGATTCACATTTCCCTCATTCACTGAAGTGAATGACTCACATCTGGCACCCAGAGTTTAATGAACTTACATCACCTGCATGTAGTCGAGTGGCCTGATGTTTCCACATAGAATCTCATGACCCCTGTTTGGAGTGTCCAATGCACATCCAGGAAGGCTGAGTGATATGTGGTTGTTAATCTGATAATGGGCCCGGCCCTCTTGCATCTGGGCTGGACACCCTCATGCATCTTACATTATCAGCAGATCACACAGACTTAAACTTTTAAAAAGATGCAAGGCACGTGGCAGGGACAATACAGGGGGACACACTTCAGTGGGTTCATTCTGTCTACATCGTATGGATATCAGTGAGACATGGATGCCTTGTGGTCCCCTCATTACATTCTGCAGAGTGTCCCCATCATTTTACGCTACCCCACTGGTCCCAGGTCACTTTTAAGGATAATCTAGGAGGGAAGCACAGACTATTAAAAACACAATTCGTAGGTTGTACTCAAAGCTCATATTTTACATCTATTTACATTATAATGTGTTCCACGTATCTCCTTGGAGTTAGTTGCTCATTTTCTTTTTCCAGGAGTAGAGCGCCACCCTCTGGTGGCACGGGATAGGCTGCTGTGTCCCATCTTACGAGAGCGGGTGTGCTCTGCACGCTTGGCTTCAGGGGAGTAAGATTTCTGAGCGGCCGTTGAGCATAGTATTTGTGTCTGAGTCCATGGTGCTGTGTGCAGGGGCTGCTGGGAGTTTTTGCCAGTCTTCTGCATGAGGGCATCACACAAGGAGGCTCACGTAATACAGAGGGGGCTGCTCTTTGTTTCCAGAGTGTTGGAAACTTGTGATTTGTGCTATTCAGAGGCTACAACATGCTGTCACTGTCACACACAGGAGAGGTTGAAATAATTCCACGAGGGTGGGTGGTGTGGAGTGGAGTGGTCCTATATTATAGAGGGCTTACAATGTGAGTGTTTTACGTCATTCAGGGGATACCGATGGTTGGGGAGGGGCTGTTACTTGCAGGGTAGACAGATTACTGATGAGGCATGGGATATGGTTTGTGGAGCATTTCTATATCCAATGGCATTGTACAGAGGCACATCCTGTGCATAAACAATTTGTTAGTGTTGAATAAGATTATGTGCAAAATAAATTGTCGCAATAGTCACCGTTTTCTCACAAATGTGTCGAAGTGAAAAACGTAGCCTTTGCAAAACTACAAAGTATTTGTAAAGTTTCCAAAAAGAAAAATAACTTTGCAGCTTCATACACTCCAAATTTATTGGTAGTTGTATACGCTAGGACGATCTTTGTTCCTTTCATTTTTCCTGTCTCTGTTTCCAAACTTCCAACGACCCGTTTATCCCCTCTTTAACTATGTCTGTGCCACTCTTTCTTTTCTTCTTTTCTCCTCCATGATTGTTCTCCCTTCTCACCTGTATTTTTCTCTAACTCCCCTCAGGATTCTCTTATTCTCTCCTATGCACCTTCTACCTAACAACCTGTTCTCCCACCAATCACGTGCACTTCGTTTTTATTATTTTCTTATCACTCTTCACTTTTATTATCTTCCTGCCTTTCCCAGTTAGCCTGCTTTGTCACTTTCGTCGCTAGCCCTACCAAGTCCCACGCATCAGGGGTTAGACAAACGCATTTTCGTGCCGATGTCCGCATCCCCGTAATAAAATGCTAATGTCACGTGTAATTATAGCTCCTCAATGCATGCCCAGGTGCTGTGGCTCTGCAGGGTTAGATAAACTCAGCTGCCAGCACGCATGCTGTGGTGCCCTAGGAAGTTATTATGAAGCAACCCAGATTGAGGTCTCTTGTTGCTATGGAAACCCGCCTGGGCCCAGCTAGGTTGTTTACTTTCACTAAAGTAAGAGTTCGCACATTGCCTGAGTCATACTGTTGCTTGTCTACAAATTCAACTAAGCTGTAACATCTCGGCAGACTGGCATGAGTGACAATTGTAATTGCCATGTTTTGTGAAGGTGGTACACTGCTGATGTAATGACTGCATTAAACTCAGGACAAATAAATGTTGTATTTACAGGGAAAATAGGCGAGAGAATGCAAGGGAGCAAGAGTAAGAGAGAGGGAGAGAGAGAGATAGAGAACGGTGAAGGGGTGATGCAAGAAAGTACATTCAGAAAAAGAGTGCAAAAATAGTGGTGAAGAGGAAGGAGTTGATGAGCAAGAGTCATAGAGAGAATTTCACAAACATGTTGAGGGGAAAGTGTCAGAGTGAGAGACTGCTGATAAAAGAGGTATGAAGAGGAGACCAGAGAAGACTGAGGCACTCGAAAGTGGTATTCCACAGACCTGCTAATATCCAATTGACAGTCTAATATTCTCAGAATTAAAATATTTTCAATTCTATTTGTTCACAACAAAATCATTGTTGCTACTCAGAGGCAGTAACGGCTAACAAGCATTGGCAACATTAATAGGTCTGGCTTGTTTTAGCTGTATGCTCATTGTTGTGAGATATATCTGGATACAGTTACAGAAAACATGCAGATGCACTTAAGTAATAGCAATTGCATTGATTTATTCAAGAGAAAGTGTCACATGAAGTGTATCATAGTAGACAGTAGGATGTCACTCATGCACCAGCTGAAACCATAGAAATATCACAAACATGAGCAATCCGAAAACATGGCAGCTATAAGTCTCTACCCCGTCTTCCCTCATCTTTCACTCTAGCCTCTACCCATGTGGCACTCTACTCTTAACATATTGATAGGCCTTCATTATGAGTAACCAGTTAATTGTGATGGGGCTGGTAAAGTCAGTCACTGCCTGTCAGACTTGGCCCTCTCTGAAGCGTCACCTCCAAACTTTTTGTCTTCACCCATTCCATTTTGCTGAACGCGTTTTTGTTGACTATAGAACTCTCAGCACTTTACCACTGCTAACCAGTGCTAACGTGCTTGTGCTCTCGCTTTTAAACGTGGTAAAACAGGCCTACACCTGTTTGGCATATTTAATTTGCTGATAAGTTCCTTGTAAAGTGGTACACCATATACCCAGGGCCTGTAAATTGAAAGCTACTTCTGGGCCTGCAGCACTTATTGTGCCAACCACTTACGTAGCCCCTTAAAACATGTTCCAGGTCTGCCATTGCAGCTCGTATGCAGTTTTAAACTGCCAATCCAACTTGGCAATATAACCACGTTGCCAAGCCAAAAACATATTTTTTCTTACATATAAGTGACCCCTAAGGTAGGCTCTAGACAGCCCAGAGGGCTAGGTGAATTGTAATTAGAATGTTGGACATGTGTATTTAGGTTTTACATTTCCTAAATTCATTTTTCACTACTATGAGGCCTACCTCTCCCATAGGATAAGATTGGCTTATCATATTACATTTAATAAGTGCTAAATTGTGATTCAGAACAGGTAGGAAAGTCATATTTGGTGTCTGTGAAATCGTAATTCAAAACCATTTTTAATGGTGATGTCAGATTTCAAATCACAAATAATTTGGAAAATGTCACTTATAGAACTTGGCATTTTCCTGCCCTAACCATTTGGTGCCTGCAGCCTGGTCCAGGGTCACATGACTAGATGTAGTTGGCAGTTGGTCTTTGTACCTTCTTCCCAGACAGCCACAGAATAGAGGGATTAGGTGTGCCTGGATGGGCTATCACTTGCAGGATGGGCGGGAATGAGCTTGGTAAAGCCCCACTTGCAAGTTAATAAGTTGTGCCCTGCCTTTACACAAAAAACTTTACACTGGCCCATTGTGCCTGTAGCCAGGGAAGGAAGGCAGGTAATTCCAAGTACTGTTCAAAGGGAATCACTAGAAACTTCTCCTACATCAAAGAAGGCATCAGGTATTAAAATAGGACCATCAAATCCACTCTTCAGTACACTTCCGGACCTATTGAAGACTCAGAAGAAGGACTTCTGTGCTGCTGTATGGTAAGAAAGATATCTCTGCTGCACTGCTGCCCTGCGGCCTAAGTGAGAGGGACTGGACCTGCATCTTGATCCCAGGACCACCAGAGTGACTCCAAGGGCTAGTCAACTGGCCTTCTGATCAGATCCTCAGGGACAGAAAAAGCTCCAAATATCTTGACCCTTCACCTGGACTCTGGCTCTGTGAGTTCTAACCCCCCCCCCCCACCAAGTGGTTCCCCTCCAGTCCTGGACCCTTGGAAGTGGGGCTAAATGTGCTTAGTCTCATCAGTAACAGCATAGCGTGATGCAAACCTGGCTCAACTCCTCGCAGCGCCTCATCAGAACCGGTGCAGCGCAATGCAGCCTCGACCTAAGCCAACTTTGCAGCCTGCACAGCTCATTGGAACTGCCGCTGCATGATGCATCCTTGACACAAACCCCACAGCTTCTCAATGAAACAGATGCAAGGCGACACAGCCTCGACGCAAGCCAGCATCCCAGCCCTCGCAACTCATCTTCAACATGGATCTCGCATCACTTCTCGGACCGCTGCTGTGCATCACAATGCTCTGCAACTAGGTTTTAAGGTACATTTCTCATCTAGAGTAACTTGGTCTCTGTATCAGGCCCGTGCTCCACTGTAGTTGGCCTGAACATGGGAGTTGCGACCAAATAACCACAGTTGGCGCTTTGTGCTTTCAAGCAATGTTTTTTACCTAAACCTTTAAAATTGCATATCTCCTGTTGTACCTATAGGATTTGTGTAGTTTTGGTGTCAGATAATTTATTAGAATCTACTTTATTTTTCTAAATTGGTGTAGTAATTTTCTTGTGTCGTGTTTTCTCTTTATTGCTGTTTGGGTGCTGCACAATACACATTGGGGGATATTCTCAAGAACGTGTGATAATTATCGTAAAAGTAGCTTAACGCAACTTTGTACATCGCAGTCTATCGCGGGGAAAGAACGCTGTGTTAACGTTGTATTCTCAACCCGGCGGCACCATGCAATAGTCACGCGATAATGTGCCAAATGACCGCGTTAAAATTAACGCGATGCAGAAAAAATGTGAAACACAAACGCAAAAAAAGTTGCAATGCCCCAAATCGCGATACCAAAATCAGCGATAACCAGCGACAGGCCTGCAATTCCCACGCGTCATGCGGGAAAATGCACTATAAAAGCAGGAGAAAAAAGACAAAAAAAATAAACTGCTTAGCACCATGGATGCACCCGGACCGAGTGCAGAGGACAACGTGAACCCCACAAGCCCCACAGACGACCAGCTAGGAACCTCGGGGTCGGGGAAGGCCAAGGAGAAGAGGAAGACGCGGTTCAGTCCTCAGAAAAACAGGATCATCGTTACGGAGGTGATAGAACACTACCAACAACTGTTCGTCACCTCCAACGTGTCATTGGCAACAAAGACACAAACATGGCAGACTATCTTGGACCATGTGGATGCAGTTGCAGTGTTGAGGAGGACAATGGAAGAGATCAAGAGGCGCTGGAATGATGTGAAGGGCAAAACTAAGAAGAAACTCGATGCCAACATGAAAGCAGCAACGCAGATCGGAGGTGGGGGTCCAGCGGCACACCAGGAGCTGGATGACATGGAGAAAATCGTGGCCACAGTCATCAGTCGGGATACAGTGCCAGGAGTAGTGGATCCAGACACTGCTCAACATGACCTGACACAACATCTACAGGGTGAGTACCGACCAGGGACTGGGGGGACGGGGGGAGATTGGCACAATGGCACACATGCCCAATTAAGTAGAGTACAGTGCACACCCACAATGACTCCAGATCATGTCCCTGATCTCCTTGGCATGCTACAGCACACATAGAAACAGCAAGTAGGCCCCCGTCGACAATGTGCCCGGAGGGGGCCCTCCCACACATCACTAATCTCACAACAAACCCATACACATGTGCTGAACCCAGCAAAGCTGTGGGTCCGTGAGCCACACTGACAATGCAAGTGACACTGCATGACGATTAGCGTGGCTGCAGTCCAATTATCATGACATGGTGCACGCCACAACACTGAGGTGACTGAGTGTGGACCACATCCGGAAAGGAGCAGGTCACACTCTGACACATCCACCTGCACAAACAACCCCTGACGTCAACAACACATCTGCGGACAAACCATGCCCAAGAGTCACAACTCGACCAAGAGCCCAATTTACCCAAGTCTGCAACATCTCAGCACTGTAGAACACAGAAGTCAAAGGCACACTGCCTGAAAGGGATAAGGGGCAGCCAAATCAGAGCTGCAGGGGCGACTCACCCACAATGCAGCACACACACATAAGAATAAGAGCACCTCAACATTGACAACAGTGTGGTACAAACTGCAACACTTTCACAACAGAACACAGGACACAACTGGTGCCGCATGTGTGTACAAAATGGCCAATAACATCTGGCATAGCAGGAAACTGTGAGATGACAATGTACGAGTACAACCTCACATCCGTGATGTAGTACAAATGTCCACTGTCCCGCATCAAATAGGCATCTCCTCACAAACAGTCACAATGTACATTGTCATGCAGTCTGTATGTAAACTCCGCCAATGCGTCAACATACATGGAACACACTGTGAAACTGCATCTCCCCTTTACATTGCAGAGGGACAATCAACATCTCCTGCAGATCAGACCCTACATCACATCAGTGATGATGGAGACAACCCCCAGGACATCGACTACGACGAACTCCAACGGTTCATGGACAACCTCCGCACCCCACCTCCAGGAGCAGGGCAGCCCAGCACCATTGAGGTGACCCCACCCCCTGCACAGACCACACAGCAGGAAGCACCCACCACCAAGTCTGGCTCCCAGCACCTCACCGAAGAACACATGGCGTTCCAATGCCGTGTGTTAGACTGCCAAAAGGAGCTGGCTGAACAGGTGTGGGTGGGGTTCAACCTCATGGCAGCCAAACTCGATGAAATACGTGGGTGTCTAAGTCCCATCAGGGACCACTTACACTCTCTAACGGATACCCACAGTTCGCTCCATGATGTCCAACAATCCATGCTTGACATCGCTGGAGTCATGACTCTGAGAGGAGAACAACCGTCTAGTCAGAGTGGCCTCAGCGATGTCAGCCGAGAGTTGGCACAGATGCTGAGGATAATGGAGAACATGGAGCAGATGCATGCGGAAAGAATGGCTGCTACGGATGCACACCAGCGAAAAGTTGTTGGGATCTTCCATGCCCTGCAGATCCTCATCATCGCATTGCTGCCACTAAGGCAGTCGCTGATGAATGCTGCTGGTACTTCTACACACACATCTCCGGCCCCTGATGTGTCAGTGGCACACAGTGCTGCAGACCAAACATCAGCACCCACATGTCAGATAGATGACATAGAGGACGAAGATGCGGGTGATTCCACCTTTGTAGTAAGAAGGAGCTAGTAGCATTCTTCTCCGCCATATGCCCTGTTTCAGCTTGGTTCTGCACTCTGCATCATGCCCTGTAACACCTCCCACTGTCCCCCGAAACACTCTGCGACACTCACCTTGGACCTCGACATGGACTGCCATATTATGTTTGCTTACCAATGACACAGCAATCAGACTGCGGACTGTACTCTTCCTCTTCCGATGTACTTGTCAATCCCTAAATGACTCTGGCTGGCCCTCCACTGGGCTACAATGTAATGTGGGGTTTGCATGGCCATGTACTGCTCCAGCTCCGACACTCCACCGAATGTGAATAAATCATTCAAATTCACACAGATGTGTCATGTCCATAATCGATCAAGTATGAAAGTATGGATGAATGTAAGGACATTGATTGCCCAAAAAGGTACACCATGGGAAATGAAAGCAATGCGCATGTTTGACCGTGACACACATAGGAAGTGAGATGACTGGGAATGTGTGCACTAGCTGTGGCCTCATTGCTCTGAAACAACAATCGCGCAATTCCTCAACTTTGCCTCACGCAATGTTAGGAATAGGGCTGGGTATGAAATGTCAAAGTCGCTGGCAGGCCTAAAGTAGTGTCCCCCATCACATTTGACAACAGAACATCTCTTCGCATACCTACTCACACTCAACTGGGTAGACACAGCCTGTAGTGATGGATCATATTGATCCACATGGCAAGAACATGGACACCATACTCACATTGCTGAAAACATGTGAGAGCACAGGTCTATCAGCAACTATCACAACCACTATGTCTGGCTCACAGAGGTGGAGCTGGCAATAGGGACTCACCCCCTAAGTGAAATGCATCAGTCAGTCCCTCCCTGTGTACGGACAATGCTCATTGAGGCACACGATTTGTCATTCTAATCATCACTCATCACAGTTGAACACTAGTGAAGTTGCGTAGACTTTATTGCCATGTGCGTGTCAGTACGGGCAAGACAAGGGCCACAACATGCAGACCAATGCATCAGACACTAACAGGCAGCATTTGGTCACGTTACAGTTCCACGTGACAGGCGTTGTGCATGCGCCCGGGATGTTCTGCCATTGCGTTGGTGGCTCTCGTAGAACCGGCACTATTCTGACCTGTGGCAGTTATGTGGTTGATATGCCACAGCTCGGAGAAATGAGTCGTATGTGTGTGCAACGTTTGGACATATGGGTTGTTGTGTACGTAAGTGTCAAGGGCATTCCATGCAAGAGTACCTTCAGCAAGAACTTTTGTGTGTGGGGTGTGGATACGTTTGTCTTTCATTAGCGCTGTGCGTAGTGTGTGAGTCGTCATCATCTGCTATGGTATCTCTCTCAGGGGGTGCCTGCCGCATGCAAGACCAAGGTCGGAGGTGCAGATGTCTTTCTGCCTTATGTATTGAGACAAAGGAGCTTTCATCCCTAATGTTAGTCTGACTACTGCTTGCATTCTGGGAATGTGATGTGGCTTTCACGCTGCAATTGAGGCTAGGCCTTAGGCTTATGGTGCACCAATAGCGATACACACACAACAGTTGGCATGCATGAGCCAAGAGCCCGAGCGGCCTTGCGCTCCTTGTACAATCCCTTCGTGCGTGGCAGCCCTCCGGATGCATGCAACATTGCAACTTTGTCGATTGCGGGCCGAGTGGCGCAGACACTGCAACAGAGACACACGCATCAGTTAGTTTCCTGTCCAGCCCAGAAATGAACCACGCCTAGGGTCCAGGGATAATTATTCACACCCCTACGCTGGCCTGGCATATGCCGACCCAGCCTACTCGACTTTCAAATAAAGGGGGGAATGACGACGCTACTTGTCCCAGTTCTTACCCACTGCCGGAGGTGACATGGCTGCGTCCGCCTGGCATATCACGAGACTCAATCATAAAGGGTCCATGACTTGCCTTGCACAGAGTTGGTGGCACCGGATACACTGTGGCCGGCACGGGCCTACCGCCACGGGACGGTGACTTTCGGTGCACTGAGGTAGGGGCACCTTAAGTGCTGAGCGGGTGTGCAGCCTGCGATGATGCGTCGTCCTGGCGATCGGACTGGTAAGGATTTGTGTGAGCCCTGCTGAACCGCAGTGTAGGCCTGACCCAGCGGGCAGCATGGGCCTACCGCCACGTGGCGTTGCCTCGCGGTTCACAGAGTTAGTGGCACCTATGGAGCTGAGCGGGTGTGCAGCCTGCGATTATGCCGTGTGCACTGATATGATCTCTGCCATTGCGAAATCAAGACCCAGAATCACGTGACCTGGTGGCGGGCGGGGCTGCATGATGTGGAGGCTGCCAAGGTCACAGGCCCCGGGCTTGGAGCTTGCACCGACACGTGGTGGGCCCTCTTGGAGACACGCTGCTGGCGGAAGGTGAGCAGTGAGGCCTGGGTGCACAGGGGCGGGCAAACACTGCTGGGCGGCGGGAGGGGCTGGGGGCAGCAGCCTGTGTGTGCAGGGGCGGCCAAGCGATGATGGTGTGTGCAATGATATGAACTCTGCCATTCATGAATCTGGACTCTGTTTCAGATAAGGGACCTGGTGGACTGCAGTGTACACCGGCACGTGGTCGGAGACACACCAATGGCAGCAGGTGAGCAGTGAGGCCTGGGTGCGCAGTGTCGGCACTCTCTCACCTTCTAACTCTCTTCCTTTCACTGTCTCTCTCTCTCTTCCTCTGTTTCTCTCTCTCCTTCTCCCTCTCTCCCCCTTTCTCTCTCTCCCTCTCTTTCACTCTCTCTCTCTCCCTTTCTTTCTCTCTCTCTGTCCTTTGATGAGCACATGACACACCTTCTTATCTTGAATTTTGTCTTGCAGGCTGTGTCTTACAGATTGTCCAGAGAAGACCCGCCATGACTCTTCCGAATAGTTGTTTTGAGTTAAATTTGACTAAAATAATTTGTTTGGAAATTCAAAGATGAATGAATGATTCTCCTTTTTCTGCCACACATGAATGTTAATTGTTGTACTTGTGCAACATCAGGCGAATTGTTTTGTTCATGATTTCGTAAAGTTGATGTAAAATATCTTTGTCCGGGGTAGGGCCCCGGGGAGGGGTCCTCGGGGGGGGGTGGCGGTGGGTGTTGTGGCCCTCTTGGGTGTCCGGCTGCATGATCATTAGCTCTATGGCATCTGTTGTTCTTCTGGTGTGGCTGTGGGCTGGGCTCCCATTTCTGGTGCAGGTTATCATCCGACTTAATACCAGGAAAGAGCAGGTGTTAATTCCCTGCTGCTAATGCGCCTTATCGCATGTTTTGTGATCTTATCGCCGATCTGGCTGGTCGTTGAGAATGTTGCGAAGTGGTGTTGTCGCGGGTTTTTGCACGGGAACGCCTACTCTGCATCTCATTAGCGTTAGTTGCCGGTGTCATCCGTGGCGATGTTTTTTGTGGCTGCTATCGCAGGAAAACTCTCGATATCGGCTGTTAGCACCAGCTTGTGAATAGGGCGATAAATTTATCGCCACTTTGGCTGCGATAAAGTGCCGCTAACTTGGCGATAAGTCCTTGAGAACAGTCCAGCCCAAACTGCCAGGCCAGGTCCTTCCTGGACTGGAAACAAGCATTCGAGGACCTGTTTCAGGGTATCACCCCTCATCAGCCAGGCTAGCTTGACTCCAGTGACATGGAGAGCACGGGACCCAAGTTTGGGCATACCCGTCCCACTCGGGGTGACAAATGCAAAAAGAACAATTGAAGGACAGAATGCAGAACAATGTCATACATTCACCCCAGTACAGAAATCTGGGCCTAAATCCATAGTTTTTTTGCTCCCCATGCTATTTCAGTTTACACCCAGCCATATGCAAATCAGCCTTGACCCTGTTCCCCATGGCTGATGAGGGGTGATGCCCAAAACCAGTCCCAGGATGATTGTTTCTGGTCCAGGGAGGACGTGGCTTGGCAATTCGGGCTGGTCTTTTCCCATGTGGAAGAGGGTCAAGACTGATTTGCATATGGCTGGGTCTAAACAGGGGTGGCGTGGTGAGCAAAAGAAAGATGGATTAAACCCAGATCTTTGTGACTGGGGGTGAATGTTTGCATTTTTCCACATTCCGTCCATCATTTGTTCCTTTTGCATTTGTCACCCTAAGTGGGAAGGGTATGCCCAGATGTGGGTCCCATGCTCACTGCACCCACTGGATTCAAGCTAGCCTGGCTGCTGAGGGGTGATGCCCCAAAACCAGTCCCAGGATGCTGGTTTCTGGTCCAGGGAGGACCTGGCTTGGCAGTTCGGCTGGACTTTTCCCATGTGGAAGAGGGTCAAGACTGATTTGCATATGGCTGGGTCCAAACTGGGGTGGCTTGGTGAGCAAAAGAACGATGGATTAAACCCAGATCTTTGTGACTACGGGGGATGTTTGCATTTTTCCGCATTCCGTCCATCATTTGTTCCTTTTGCATTTCTCGCTCTAAGTGGGAAGGGTATGCCCAGACGTGGGTCCTGTGCTCACTGCGCCACTGGATTCAAGCTAGCCTGGCTGAAGAGGGGTGATGCCCCGAAACCGGTCCCAGGATGCTTGTTTCCGGTCCAGGGAGGACCAAGCTTGGCAGTTCGGCTGGATTTTCCAAAGTAGAAGAGGGTCAAGACTGATTTGCATATGGCTGGGTCCAAACTGGGGTGGTGTGGTGAGCAAAAGAACAGTGGATTAAACCCAGATCTTTGTGCATTGCTCAGCATTCCATCCATCATTTGTTGCTTTTGCATTTGTTGCTTCATTTTGTGGGCCACTCATAATGATGGTCTTTGTCCTCAGCTGGTTTCTGTCTTGCCTCATGAGCTCTTTGTGCCTCATCATGTCCGATGTAAACTTATTAACTAATTTGCTGTTCTCTTTGAATAACACCAGAATTCTTCAATGATTAATGTCTCACTGTCATTTCAACCCATTTTTCTTCCAGTCTTTAAGCACTATCAAGAGGCACCAACATTGTCTCCAGCCAAACAGTGTGAGAACAAGGAGAGACACAATCAGGAACCAGCAGACTGCACAGGAGCAGGTAGGTGCATCACTGTCTCCATTAATATATGCATTATTCCATGTATTTTTAGCAGATGTAGGCCCAGATTTTCAAAAAATGTAATGCTTTTCCAACTTTGTATTTGTGTTGTACAGTGCAGCACACATGCAAAGTCTGAAAAAAAAGGAGAAATAAAAATATTTCTCCTTTTAACGCCTCCTTTCAAATGCCATTCACATTTGGTGCTGAATCATCTCTACAATTGTTTTTAGATAGGGTTTTGCATCAAAAGGCATGGGTGGTAGCATGGGAATGCCCATGTACCACCCATGCAACGCCCCCTTGGCGCTAAGTAACGCGAAGCAGTGCCTCGAGCTGCTTTGCGTTACTTTCAGGGTACTTTACAGTGCAAAATAATTTTTGCACTGGAAAGTAAATTAGAAAAACAACATTTTGTGCTGGTTAGCATCACTTTTGTGACTCTAACCCAGCACAAAATGTTTGTAAATCTACCCCATAGTGTCATCATCTTTGAGAATCTATCCTTTGACCAGGGTCTCACACCAGGTAATGCTTATAGCCGTGCATCAGACCCTCATCATTATGTAGTGTTCTCAGGAGACAGATAATGAAGCCTTATCCTGAGAGTGTATTTCACAGAGGGTAGGAATGATGCTTTGCCTACTTTCTTTCAGAATCGTTTCTGATATTAACTCAATAGGCTCGGAAAATTAGCTATTCACTGGGTGAGCTGTAGCAGTAATACTTTTTAAGGGTTATATTTGAATACTTGCAATGAGTCATGGGAGAAATTGCATGATTCATCATTTCAAAAGTTTTCTTCAAAGTTTATTGCGTGCATTGACTTTAAAAATGATTAAAATACACACTCTAAAAATGTGCAATTTACTTCTACTGGTTTTTCTCTATCTTGTAGACTATGTCAAGCTTGCATGTTCGAAAATCATGTATTTTCTGCAAACAGGTATATCTTATACCTCCAGGATGACCCTGCTAGGTGAATGGGTTGATATAGATTGACTTAAATTCAAGGATTTGGAAAGTCCAGAGGAGTTAATGGTTCAATTTACAAATGTCCAAATAGTTACAGAAGTGGAAGATATACAAGGAGCAGTGCAGCTTAGAGCAGGATGGACGTTTGTCTCTGCAAACAAGAGTCCCAGTTTAATTAATTCTGTTTTTCTTTGTAATTGAGTCTTGGGTTTAGTTTTGCTGTTGTTGGGGTGAGTGAAGAGGTTAAAACGAATAATGAATTCTTTTTTGCATAAAGTTACTCTGGCAAATGGTGCCGTAGCGCTGATTTACGCTTTTGATACTTCTCATATAACCATAGTTCCAGAAACTATAATCCTTATGTCTAATGATTTAAATCACAGTGTCATAGTTTCCCTTCCCTTCTTTGACAGACCCTGGGTGTGAGCGGTGCCCTAAGGACTGGCTGCTCCATGGAGAAATCTGTTATTACTTCTCAAAAGACAAAGAGGTTAAGACCTGGAGCGAGTGCCACGAAGACTGCTCTTCAAGGAGCTCTCGCATGCTAGTGGTAAAGGACCAGGAGGAGCTGGTAAGTCAATAAATGGAGATTCAGGACAAGGTACAGATGGTGAGAGGTTAATGATACTGGGCCATGGGGAGCTGTTGAGGTATTAGTGATGCAGAACAAAGCAGAGCTGGTAAGGTGTTAGTGATACAGGACAAAGCATAGCTGGTAAGGTGTTAGTGAAACAGGACAAAGCAGAGCTGGATAGGTGTTAGTGATACAGGACAAATCAGAGCTGGTAAGGTGTTAGTGATACAGGACAAAGCAGAGCTGGTAAGGTGTTAGTGATACAGGACAAATCAGAGCTGGTAAGGTGTTAGTGATACAGGACAAATCAGAACTGGTAAGGTGTTAGTGATACAGGACAAAGCATAGCTGGTAAGGTGTTATTGAAACAGGACAAATCAGAAATGGTAAGTTATTAGTGATGCAGAATAAAGCAGAGCTGGTAAGGTGTTAGTGAAACAGGACAAAGCATAGCTCGTAAGGTGTTAGTGATAGAGAACAAATCAGAGCTGGTAAGGTGTTAGTGATACAGGACAAATCAGAACTGGTAAGGTGTTAGTGATACAGGACAAAGCATAGCTGGTAAGGTGTTAGTGATACAGGACAAATCAGAGCTGGTAAGGTGTTATTGAAACAAGACAAATCAGAACTGGTAAGTTATTAGTGATGCAGAATAAAGCAGAGCTGGTAAGGTGTTAGTGAAACAGGACAAAGCATAGCTGGTAAGGTGTTAGTGATACAGGACAAATCAGAGCTGGTAAGGTGTTAGTGATCCAGGACAAATCAGAACTGGTAAGGTGTTAGTGATACAGGACAAAGCAGAGCTGGTAAGGTGTTAGTGATACAGGACAAAGCAGAGCTGGTAAGGTGTTAGTGAAACAGGACAAAGCATAGCTGGTAAGGTGTTAGTGATACAGGACAAATCAGAACTGGTAAGGTGTTAGTGATACAGGACAAATCAGAACTGGTAAGGTGTTAGTGATACAGGACAAAGCAGAGCTGGTAAGGTGTTAGTGATACAGGACAAAGCAGAGCTGGTAAGGTGTTAGTGATACAGGACAAATCAGAGCTGGTAAGGTGTTAGTGATACAGGACAAATCAGAGCTGGTAAGGTGTTAGTGAAACAGGACAAAGCATAGCTGGTAAGGTGTTAGTGATACAGGACAAATCAGAGCTGGTAAGGTGTTAGTGATACAGGACAAAATCAGAGCTGGTAAGGTGTTAAGGATACAGGACAAAGCAGAGCTGGTAAGGTGTTAGTGATACAGGACAAAGCAGAGCTGGTAAGGTGTTAGTGATACAGGACAAATCAGAGCTGGTAGGGTGTTAGTGATACAGGACAAAGCATAGCTGGTAAGGTGTTATTGAAACAGGACAAATCAGAACTGGTAAGTTATTAGTGATGCAGAATAAAGCAGAGCTGGTAAGGTGTTAGTGATACAGGACAAAGCATAGCTGGTAAGGTGTTAGTGATACAGGACAAATCAGAGCTGGTAAGGTGTTAGTGATACAGGACAAAGCAGAGCTGGTAAGGTGTTAGTGATACAGGACAAAGCAGAGCTGGTAAGGTGTTAGTGAAACAGGACAAAGCATAGCTGGTAAGGTGTTAGTGATACAGGACAAATCAGAACTGGTAAGGTGTTAGTGATACAGGACAAATCAGAACTGGTAAGGTGTTAGTGATACAGGACAAAGCAGAGCTGGTAAGGTGTTAGTGATACAGGACAAATCAGAACTGGTAAGGTGTTAGTGATACAGGACAAAGCAGAGCTGGTAAGGTGTTAGTGATACAGGACAAAGCAGAGCTGGTAAGGTGTTAGTGATACAGGACAAAGCATAGCTGATAAGGTGTTATTGAAACAGGACAAATCAGAAATGGTAAGTTATTAGTGATGCAGAATAAAGCAGAGCTGGTAAGGTGTTAGTGATACAGGACAAAGCATAGCTGGTAAGGTGTTAGTGATACAGGACAAATCAGAGCTGGTAAGGTGTTAGTGATACAGGACAAATCAGAACTGGTAAGGTGTTAGTTATACAGGACAAATCAGAACTGGTAAGGTGTTAGTGATACAGGACAAATCAGAACTGGTAAGGTGTTAGTGATACAGGACAAAGCAGAGCTGGTAAGGTGTTAGTGATACAGGACAAATCAGAGCTGGTAAGGTGTTAGTGATACAGGACAAAGCAGAGCTGGTAAGGTGTTAGTGATACAGGACAAAGCAGAGCTGGTAAGGTGTTAGTGATACAGGACAACGCATAGCTGATAAGGTGTTATTGAAACAGGACAAATCAGAAATGGTAAGTTATTAGTGATGCAGAATAAAGCAGAGCTGGTAAGGTGTTAGTGATACAGGACAAAGCATAGCTGGTAAGGTGTTAGTGATACAGGACAAATCAGAGCTGGTAAGGTGTTAGTGATACAGGACAAATCAGAACTGGTAAGGTGTTAGTGATACAGGACAAATCAGAACTGGTAACGTGTTAGTGATACAGGACAAAGCAGAGCTGGTAAGGTGTTAGTGATACAGGACAAATCAGAGCTGGTAAGGTGTTAGTGATACAGGACAAAGCAGAGCTGGTAAGGTGTTAGTGATACAGGACAAATCAGAGCTGGTAAGGTGTTAGTGATACAGAATAAAGCAGAGCTGGTAAGGTGTTTGTGATACGGGACAAAGCATAGCTGGTAAGGTGTTAGTGTTACAGGACAAATCAGAGCTGGTAAGGTGTTAATGAAACAGGACAAATCAAAGCTGGTAAGGTGTTAGTGAAACAGGACAAATCAAAGCTGGTAAGGTGTTAGTGACAAGAACAAAGTAGAGCTGGTAAGGTGTTAGTGATACAGAACAAAGCAGAGCTGGTGAAGTGTTGAAGATGAGGATGATAATTATTTATAGAGTGTGAAACTTTGTACCCTAATAAGGGTGTCCCAGTGTTGTTTAACTGAAAGAGTGAAGTTGTGCCCTATTAAACAGATAGGTTTTCAACCATTTCTGGAATTTCCAGTGACTGTTTTCAGCCCTGACGGAAAAGGGGAGGCTGTTCCATAGCTCTGGAGCCAGTACAGAAAAGGCTCTACCACCCTTCCTCTTTAGTTTAAATCTAGGATGGTAAGGAGTAAAGTTTCTCCTGACCTCAGTGTCCTCCTTGGGGCATGCTGCTGTAATTTCTCTGTGATGGTAGTTGGGTCTATCTGAGAAACAACTCAAAGTGATAAACAGGCTGTTTTAAAGAGCATTCATTGGTGTATTGGTAGCCATTGTAACTCCTTTAGTGCAGCTGAAGCAGAATCATATTTCCTTCTTCCTTTTATAAACTTAGATGCCCAGTTTTGCACTTGTAGGAGTTTCAGCAGTGTGTGAGCTGGAAGTCCCACAGATAGAGCATTACAATACCTCCGGTGTGATCGAATCTGTGCTTGAACCGCTGCACGATGGGTCCGCTTTGGTAATAGGGATATTGTTTTCCGTATTAATTTTAAATGTAAAAAGCAGGACGCCGATACCAAAGATGTCTGTTCATATTTAAATCAGAATCGATAGTCATTCCCAGATTTAAAGTGGTAAAGTGTTAGTGATACAGTGCAAAGAAGAGCTTGTAAAGTATTAGTGATGTGGGTCGAAGTAGAGTTGGCGCAGGGTTAGTGATACAGGACAAAGTCCAAAGTGCACCTGATATGCCTAGACATGGGTCCTGTGCTCACTGTGCGACAGGGCTGAAGCTATACTTCACTGAACAGGCCACAGGGCTGGACTGGACCATGGTGCAATTTTGGCAATTTCAAAATGGTCTCCAGGCAAGGGCTGCTTTTAAAGGAGGACGGGCTTCTTTGACCAAACCATGCCCAAATAGGCCATTCTGGCCACGGCTTTCTTCAGAGTAGCTGCATTGAACATGTTTAATGTTGCTGATGTTAGTTTCCTCTCTGACGTGAGGCATTAGCAGGCAAAAACCGGTCTGAGATTGCTTGGGTTTGCATCTGGATGGGACCAGACATGGGAGGTAGTGCACGACTGTTCCTATTGGAGTAGCACCAATGCTGATTTGGCAAATGACTGGTCTCTGTCTAGAGTAGCATAGTGGTGAAAAACTCTGGACTGGAACCAAACTACAGTGATCACCAGTAAGCTTGATTAATTCAAGCATTCCTTCCATCACTTTCTTGTTTGTTATTGTGTCAGAGTTACGAGCACCAGATTTAAAATAGTTACCAGGTGGAAGAATAGTCTAACAATCAGATTGTTTGATTCCTTACACTTCAGTCATGCATTCTCTCTTGCCAAAATTCTCACTTCTCTCTGATGAATTGTTGGCTATCACTTGTCTGCACTATTACCAGGGCTAAGTGTGGCTGGGTATGGCCTGGCTGAAGGGGGAAGAACAAGCAACTGGTCTGTGCCCTGGTGGCTATTTTTAGACATGGTTATTATAGTTGATGATCCGAATGAGGGTGCATTCTCACTGTGTACCACTAGATGGCCCTGTTGCACCATACTCGGTGAAAGGCGTGCGAAAAACTGTGAGGCCTGATAATAGTTTTCTGAAAAATCTCATCTTGGAAATAGGATCTCTGAATATTTGAGTGTGGACGTTTATAGAGCACAACTTTCTATCCCTAAACTTTGGGCGTGATACCAAATTAATTGCATCACTGGTCGATGGACCATGAGATTTCAGCTGAAAAGTGTAATATGGGAGGCAGCATCAGTTAGAATCACGTCAAAGTACAGTGAAACCCACAAAAAATGACAGAGAGGATGGTTTCCAAGCCATGAAGATTTATTAGCAGTTCAATCAAATTGTAAAGTTTATTCAGTCAGTTAATCATTAATCAATAAATCATCAAAATTCAGTACTGTCAATCAGTGTACCAGAAATACAATAGGACATCTGTGGCATAAATCATAACAATAGTGCAAAATGCAAAGCCGAAAGTTGCAGTTCCTTAAACAAACTACATTGACTTGAGGAAATTCTAAGTAGAAGGCATCTGCCTTCTCCAATAGGAGAGAGAGCTGTGGTTGAGTCAGAGGAAGGGCCTCTCCACACTAAGGTCAGGAAAGGATCTGCTATGTCTCTACTAAGAACACACAATTAAAATATTCCTCTTCCCTCAAAAATCTTTACGCTAACTTCACATTTGTAAGGCCCAATCAGGACGTGTTGTCTTCTTGGAGCGGGTAAATTTCCCTCGTTCTCATCATAGAACAAAGGCGCACACAGCGCATGGCCGTGGACGTCTCATCGCCCCGAATGTCTTGGTACAGGAGGATCTTTCTCATCCACGAGCACTGTGTAAAGCTCAACACATTTCTATTTAATCCTATCTGTTCTAACATCATTCTAAATTAAAACATTCTGCAAGAAACATTTATTCATGGTGTAAGGCAACTGGGGCCTTCTGCGCTTAAGCTAAGCTAAGAAAATAAATTTGGTTAAGCGTGACTGCACTGTAACACTATTATTTATACATTGAACATATGAAGTGCAGCTTCAGTATAAGTATCATAGCCAGACACGAATACACAGATTAACATATAGCTAGTCTACATTATAATGTATACAGTTTTGCGCATCCCGGGCCATATTTATCAGGGGGTTGTGTCGCTTTTGTCCCATGCAACATGGTGCAAAAGTGACACAATCCTCAAGATGCGATATATCAAGCCATGCTAGGCCACTTGCGTTGTTCTGAGTGGCTTCATAAATCCAGAGTAACGCAACACAACGCAGATATCTGCATTGTGTTACTCTGCTCTAGGGAGGCATTCCATGGGTGTTGCGTGGGTCTTTCACTCAGGCCTTTTCATCCATTGCTCTGTTCAACTTTAGTTTCGTCCAGAAAAGGACACCGCTTAGGGAAGGCTCCTTTCAGTGCCAGGGCTGGTTGGCAGCTGTTATTTTTTTGTGATAAACATTATTTGTGCGTTCTTCTGTCCTCATGTTTGTCTAATTTTCTAAATTTTGCAAGCGAAAAAATGAGACACGCAGGCTATGTTTTCTTCTGTATTCGCTGCTATTGTGAACGTAAGTGCGCCGGAACGGTTTCTCAAATCAGTTTGCCAGTAACGTGGCTGTTTACATCAATTCATTTAGTAACTAGCACCATCTAGTGGATAACTAAGAGCTGGCACTTCGCCGTAGATCAGTTTACACTTTTCAGCAGCATGCACAAAGTAGCACAACTCTCATTTCCTTCCTCCCTATTTAGTAATTAAACAAGCAATGGCTAAGCTAAGGTAATATTTCCCGCCTATTAGACCTATTGGCTTTAGCAATCTTTTTTTGCCATTCAGTACAGCATTGCACCTGGTGTGCAGCATGGCATTAAAGAAAAAAGCACGATGATGAGTCCGCCACATCATTTTGTAGGTATGCACATTTATTCAACATGCATGCACGTGCCTAGAAAATGACATGGGAGTTTTTGTCTTTTTACTTACAGATCTGAGATGGATTGGTACATTTTAAAAGGAGCGCAAAAGTGCTGCTTTAAAAGGCAGTGAGAAAGTGCTAAAATAATATAAAAAAAATGTAAAGGCATGATCAGGTTGCCAGAGCGGATTAGGGAGTGAGGGAAAAGCAAGAGAGTGGGTGAAGGGGAAAAGCAACACGAGCGAAAAAGAGCAGTGTGGACCACAGGGGATGGCGGAGGGGAGCGCATCAGAGCACAACACAAGTGTGAGTGCAGGACAGGAGCATACAGGCAAGAGATAGCAACTTGGAGTGGGGAAAAAACACACAGCTGGAGACAGCTGCAAAAAACGTGCTCTCATGTAGTGTTTCAAATAAAAGAAAAAAGTAGTTCCCTAAAAGCAAGCAGTGAAACCATAGAAGCCAGCCAGTCAAAAAGATGGCAAAAAGGTCATGCTCCATTGAAGCGCAAAACACATGATTGACAAGCTGGGACATGAATAAGAAGGAGACAAATGAGAGTGGCAGTAAAGCCAACCAATTGTAAGCAATGGGCTGGATCCAAACCCCTGTATGTTCTTGGTAAGCCCACAATATGTCTTTCACAACCAGCTTGTGCTGTCTGGTAGGCTTGACCTAAAACAAGCATTTGCAATGCAATTGGTCTCGCCTTTCGGACCTTATAAGTATTTAGCCATGCAGCAGATTATCCTGGGTGCTGGAACATCTACTTTTCGTTAACATAGCAGTGCATTGAGAAGTACTTGCAGATTTATAGCAGGCTGCCATTCCTGCCAGAACGGGGTATGATGGAGATAAACGTAGGCAGGAGTCCGGTTTGATCTCCTGTAATCACAGGAAGTGCTTGTCTGTTTGCTGAAATGTTGTAGCCCATTTAAAGCACTGGATGGGACAGAAGTCCGTTCACGCGCTGGGCAGCAAACACTGTTGCGCGTACTTGCACCACTGGACTGATGCTGAGAAGGCATCCCTGTGCGACGAGAAAAGTGTGCCAGGATGGCAGAGACCATCAGCTGTGCTCACCATGTGCCATCATTTGTGAAAATGTACATCAGTATGTAGCACTGCTGCCAACATGGTGAGGTTGGAAACACCCCGCCATGTGCAACAAAACACCTAGCAAAAATGCAGGAGGGCAGTGTGAGCCTGCAGGGCAGGGGCCAACAAGAGGCACTTTATGCATGTCCTCGGGCAGTCAGACTTGGCTCCTAGGAACTTGTCTAGCAGCTGCAGCGCAGAGCCTCAACTAAGAGAATCAAAAACAAGGCAGGCTGGGGACAGTGGGAGGTGGGAGGGGGAGTGGGATTTAAGCCCTGACATTCATTAAAAGAGTACGTAGGCAACACCCTCGCCGTATGTTACAGCTGTAGATACTCAGCTAGATAGTTGCACAAAGTATTAAATTCACTGTGGAAAACTTTACGTGAACGTTGTCCTACAGGGTAGGAGGGTGGTTCGCTAAGGCATGTGTGGAGGTAAGTATTTTAAAAGAAAGCTGGCAGACTGGTGGCAGCACCAAAGGAATAACGGTTTGTGGGGACTGGGAGGATGTGAAAGCAAGGCGTGAAAGAGGCCGGGGAGGGGGTGGAACAAACAGGGCGGGAGATGTACCGACACCGTTTAAAAGAACACCATATCAAGATTATATATATAAATAGGTTTCTTTGTTTCCAAAACCCCACCCCAAGTCTGTGTGTCCCATTTTTATTTTAAACCTCACCTCCCCGCAACGGAGAAAGCTCCTACCGTTGGCAAAATTCCAGATTTCTGTCAAACAAGTCTTTTAATTGTGCAATAATGCTGTTATGATTTATTCAAACCACAAATTCTGCAATGTAATATTTAAAAATGAGCCACGGCGGAGAGCTCGAGCAGCTAGCAGACTAGCAAGGCGAAACTCAGCGGCCGTCTCGCTGGAGCCACTGCAGTCTTCCCAACAAATAAATTACAGCTGGGTGCAAAACAACCCGCAAGCCATTGGCCTCCCCCTTCAGGCATTGGGTGAATGGCATGTCCATCAAGTTTGGTAATATTCTAGAGGATTGGCAAAGGCAAAAGAGTTAAAACATAAAGCACGGTGTGCCTGTAGTGGCCGCCGCTCTTATCTTTAAAGTTAAAAAAAAAGTGGAAACATTGCACGGTGTCCCTGAAGTGGGCGCCATGCTGTGTTTTAGAGTTAAAAGAGCAAAAACTGAAACAAAGCGCGGTGTCCCTGAAACGGCGCCGAGCTGAGCATTAAATAAAAAAAAGAAAAAGCAGAAACATAAAGTGCGGTGTCCCTGAAGCGGGCGCCGCGCTCACTTTTAAAGTAAAAAAAAAAAAACAGAAACATAAAGCGGGTGTCTCCCTGTGCCTATCTAAAACAAATGTGTCCATCTGTAACGTAGCTGGTGCTCTTGTAAAGCGCTCCAATACCCTCGGGTCAAGTTCGCGCCATATAAAACTACAATTAAAAAAACAACGCCTGACCTGCAATAGCTCAATGGGAGGAGGTAAGAGAGGCCATCACACACTGTACTGTGTGATGGCCAATTAAAATGTTCTGCCGGAAATAGAACTAAACCCACAAAGGAGGGACTTTGACAGAAATGCACTAATAAGAAGCCAGCATTTCTGAATGACACAGATAGTAACCAATTGCAATCGATGGGTTTGCCAAACCCCACAGAAGAGATATATAACAGGTCGATCGAAGCTCGACCTAAAAAGAGTATTTGAAGAATGGCTTTAGTTGAGCCCTGCTTGCTGATGAGTATCTTTACATCAGTTGGGGAGCAGATGTGGCATAATGGACAAGGTTTGAGTCCCGGCATCGGCTCACCATCCTGTGATTCTTCACAAATCACTTAATCTCTTCTGTGCCCTACAATTAATTATTCTGACCTTGTAAAACATAATCCGGTGCTTCTGTAAAGTGCTGCAATGTTGTCTCACTATATAAAACTGCAAAAAAAATCAGTACTTCTGATTGGCCTTCAGATGCGTGAGCTCACCCACAGAGTGCTTCCATAGCAGTGTACCAGTGAAATGTCTACACACTTTAAAAGAGGTGCACTTCAAAGGAAATCATCCCCTGCTCCCCCGGAGTTATGTTGTGTCAGAATACAAGTTATTAGTCGTTAGCATCAGTAGGGACAGCGCACCACTGTAGGAGGTGCAACTGGGGGTCATCACTTGTCACAATGCAAGTTCTCTTAGTGCTAGTGTAAAAGTGAATCTAAAATTAACACATTTTATGTGTTTAATTATCATGAGTGAGTCAAACAATGTAAATACACTATGTTTAACATAACTACGCTTTTATGTTGACATAACAAGCAAGGCCTCAAATACACTCATTTGTTGTTCATTGCACATATTTAAAGTGTATGACTGAAGAAGTGAGTGAGTGCATGGCAAATGACCTTGGAGCATGCGCAGATTGGAACAGCAACACAATAATAACAAATGTAAGAGAAATCATACAATAATGTTAACCTCATTTCTCTAACCACAGCAATCATGCCTCAACTCACCATTTTCAATTATGTGCTTCTTTGCACGCATAAAGATAGACCATTTTTGGCAATTGTATTCTATGTGTTTCTACTAAAAACCACCTGAAGTATAGAAGAAGAATAAACATTCTGCATTCTTTTAAAGGCCTGATGACTTGAATTTTAAAGTGACGCCGTTGGAGAAACCTAAATAATATATTCCCATCATTTGTCTACAGTGCTTTCTTCTTTAAAAGTAGTACTTCGCAGTCCACAATAAATGAGGTACTTACCCTCAAACAACAGGGTTTAAAAAACACATGGGGCCATAGTACCAAGGAATTGCGATAATCGCAAAGCGCGCTTAGCTCTGTTTTTTATCGCCGGCTATCGCTGGATTTCATCGCGGAGATAACACGTTATTATCAACGCTTATCTCCAAGGCGATAATAAATCCAGCGATAGCGGCGAAACCCAGCAATAGCGTGAGAAATCCAGCGATAAAATCCCCACGCTAATGAAAAGCTTGCTAATAGGCAGGTGAGGACTTAACCTATACTCTCAATGGGAGGTGGACTGTAAGGTTAAGTCAAGTTTTTATCAGGTGTTAATTTCCAGCGCTAATCGCGGTTAGCGTGACTTTTTTTATCGCTTTGCGGCCATTGCTAATAGGGAGAAGTTGTATTTGCGACTGTTTCCAGTCGCTTTTAGTTGGGAATGCCTACCTTGCATGTCATTAGCGATAAATATCGCTGACATGCAAGGAGGCAAAAAAAAAACGGCCGCTATCGCCAGTAAGCTGTCGCTAACAGCTGTTAGCGACAGCTTGCTAATAGGGCAATAGAAATATCGCCGCTTTAGCGGCAAAAAGTGCCGCTAAAGTGGCGATACTGCCCTTGCTAATATGCCCCATGGGGTGTGAAGAATAAAAGAGGTGAATCTCTTATTCCAGAAATGTGTACATTTAGGTTTGTTTTCTAATGAGGCACATTGCCTATCTTTTAAATAAACCAAACTGACAATATATTTCCTCAGGCAGTTTTATACTGGCAGTTGTTTTTAACTGAAAGTTACTAACTCAGCATCCATGAGAAATGGGTTTAAAGACATGGGGGCATATTAGCAAGGGCACTATCGCCGCTTTAGCAGCACTTTTTGCCGCTAAAGCGGCGATATTCTTATCGCCCTATCAGCAAACTGTCTCTAACAGCAGTTAGCGACAGTTTTCGGGCATTAGCGCCCGTGTTTCTACCGCTTTGCATGTCAGCGATATTTATCGCTAATGACATGCAAAGTGGGTGTTCCCGACGAACAAACCTGGGAAACACCCGCTAACAGGCCTATTGCCTATTAGCAAGGTGGCCATGGCCCCAGTTAGCGACGTGAAAAGTCGCACTAACCGGGGTCATCGCCATTTATTTAACACCTGCAATTAGCAGGTGTTAGCCATATCTAACATGGGGGGGTGGATTATGCTGATACGACCACAGGGTCGTATCAGCAAGGTTATCGCCGTTTTCCATGAAACATCGCTGGGAAACCAGTGATGTTTCATGGAAAACACAGCTATGGCTGGAATAATTATCGCCATAGTGCTAAATGTCGCTAATACAGCGTTAGCATGGCAAATTATTCCGACGATAGCCGGCGATAAAAAAGTGCTCGCTAAACACGCTTTGCGATGTTTAGCGCACTTTTTAGATAATATGCCCCATAGATTTGTGGAAACGAGTCTCTGCCCCTCTTACATCGTTCTGCTTCATGCCATGCTTGACGCATCTCACGCACATCACAATACGGCCCACAAAGACACCCAATAAAACACTGATTCTACCAACTAAGCACAAAAAAGAGTAGCCGTTTACTCAATTGTCTAAAAAGCGCTCTGAAGCCTCGTTTGTCATAGAAAGCGCTATTCAAAATAAAATGCTAACATAAAATGATAATACTGCACTCACCTCTGCACCTCCATGCAGCGCCCAGCACATGGCGAGAAGCAGGAGTACCCCCCCATCAGTAACCGGGTGGCGAGCCCCACGTCCGCCCGCTTTCCTCCATCCTCTGTGGACACCGTGTGGGCCGCGCTGCTGGCCCCATCGGCCCCGAGTCTGACCAGTAGGAGGCAGTCCTGCTTACACCCAATGCGCAGTACTAGTGCTTCGCCGGACTTGTGCACTTTGCCGATTACTGGAACAGTGTACACTATTTGCCTCGACCTGTACTCCTCCTGCAGTCACTGGATGTATGCACACTAGCTGTGGTACTGGCCTGTAGAGAGCGGAGGCGTCTCTCGCCTGTGCACTCCCGCGTGACTCGGTGTAGATCTCCTCTAGGCATATAGTAAAGTCACCAGCCAGAAACGGGAGCAGGAGCCGAGGCACGGACAGGTGAGGCACAGACAAGAATAAGGAGCCGGTCCTGTGGCCGAGCAGCAGGGGCAGGGGTTGTGTCCCAAATGCAAGGAGTGTGTCCTGTGCCCAAGAGCAGGAAGAGAACGGTCTGTCCTGGCAGTGGTAACACCAGTCTGCACACAAGGACCAGGACACTGACTGTGCAGCGCTTTGGGAGGACTTGCCTAGTTGTGTAGCGCCTCGACAAGACTGGCTTTGCTGCGTGGTGGCTGTGCAGCACCTCAGCAGAACTAGCCTAGTTGTGTAGCGCCTCAACATGATTAGCTGTGCTGTGGGGTGGCTGTGGAGCACTTGTGCAGGACTAGGTTAGTCATGTGGCGCCTCGGCAGGACTAGCTTTGCTGTGGGATAAAAAGAAAGAACAGTCTAAATGGCAGGATAAACCTGTGGAGAAGAGTGTCTGTTTTCGCTGGGACTCGCGCCAGTGCTCGTAATGCTTATAACATTTAAGCATAACGGATGTGCACAAGGGGTCGAGTCATGAGGTGGGCAGCTTGCACAAGGGATTATCACTTCCGAGGAGACACGCATGTATATGTGGAAGCGCATAGACAGGAAGGTGCCTTGAAATATGGGACCATGAAAACAAAAAGAAAGAACAGTCTCAATGGCAGGATGAACCTCTGAAGAAGAGTGGTGGTTTTTGCTGGTACTGGAACTAGTGTGCCTAATGTTTTTCTTTATTCCTCTGTTGTTATAAAAGTAACGTTATTTAATATTCCCACAATTCTCTGCTGGCAGAGGAAATGTGCTGCTCTGGAAGCGTTTTGCCTCTTGAGGTTGAGTGTTTGCCTGGCGCTGCTGGGAACTGCTCGCGTTCAGTGCTATATTAGTATCTGTTGAACCTTGCACGTTACTTGGAACTTTCTAGAACTGGAAACCAACTTAGATACAGCAAGGTGAAGAATGCTTTTTCAAGCGCACACGCTGCATTTAAAGGGCATTTAGATGATCCCATGCCAGTTACCTTGCCGCTGCCGACCGCTGTGCTTCCTGCAAGATGGCGTTTGTGACTGGGTGGCACCGCTGCTCCTACTGAGTAGTGGGGGCGGGTAGAGGAGATGTCAGGCGAGTCCGGGGACAGCGCGCCTGTTACTATGAAAGTGAAAGCGGTTATGGCGCGCTGTTCAAAAGTAAGAAATCAATGTTTCTAAAATAGTTTGTGGCAAAAGCACGGCTGCCATTTCTACAATGCAGTGCATCCACTTCTATGAAAGGGAAAGCGCAGTATGGTGCGCAGTTAAAAAGTAATAAATTCAAGGTTTGTAAAGTTGTTTTTAGTGAGCCGCATAAGAAAACAAAAGCTTGGTCAGCATTATTCATATTAAGTGCGGTGTACACGCTACTATGGCATGGCGCCCTGAATGTAAGCAAAGCACGTCGTGCCTGCAGTAAGAGGAACTCAATAATCAAAATAGTGCTTACTGACTAAATAACACGTACCATTTAAAAACCGAAGTAAAGGGGCCAGTAGCCATGGGAGGTTACAGATGAAGCACAAGGCGGTACTAAGGAGGGAATAAGAAGCCTATGAACAAATCATAAGCCTGCCTTTACGAAGGACAATGACACAAGCCAATGACAAATATGGGCGGAGAGTGGGCGGGGCTTCTATTTCATACTCCAGTACAACAAGTCTCGCAGAGCAACGCATGCACGCTGACTCTAGGCTCGACCTAAAAATAGGGCTGGGCCAATTTTAAATGTGTTTCCAGCCTGACACCACCTTTTCCATGGAGGACCCCAGTCTAGCACTTTTTTTAAATTTTCAGTAACACTCTTCTGTCTGAAGGCAGCTCTCTCAATGAGGACTCTCTACAATTTCAGAGTGTTATTGTCTCAGGCCTGCGAGCAACACATTTACCAGAATGTTTCTGTTCTTGATTGATTGGCTGTGCTGAAGTTCGGAGTCACTGGGGAGTCATGAAAAATCGATGTATTCACATTTAAATCACTATTAATTTTGGCTTCCTTGCAGAAACATGGCCGACTGAATATCTGGGGAGGTGCCGGTGTCTCATTTGCAAAGAATTAGTGTCCGACTTAGAGGTTTCCGGTGTGGACTAGGTGAGACCCACAGACATATCATTCCCTCCATGCGAGGAAGGCAGCACCTACTTGGGATGTTGTTTGAGCGATTCCAGCAAAGATTGAAGTTTCTGAGGATCTTTAAATTCCTGTTTTCTCCTTTCAATCATTATCAACTTTGTTGCTGGATTGCTAGATTGCTAAGGCTGTATTGAATTCCTTTTGGTTCTAATTTCAGGCAGAGGCCAATAAATGTTTCCAAGAGTGTGAGAAGTTGGCCTGGTGTATGCTGTCCACTAATTATAGTGGGCACCTTGCACCAGTCCAAACAACCCCTTATTGGAGAAAGGTTAAAGACAACCTTTATTGAAAGCTATCCCAGTGGTAGCTATGGAGAGCAGCCTTCAGGCTAAGTCTTGAAGGAATGTAAAGCAGCTTGTTTTACCAGTCTATAATCTCTTGAGTGACCAAAAGAAAGAGGACCACACCAGGTATATATATAAAATATATGTATTTAGTCTTAAACACACCCCTCTAGTCTCTTTATGAGGCTAGAGTTCGAAGTACATAGTTTACAAGTCAAATATCAACATTAATAACACAAATACACGTTTGAGCCCTAGGGGCGTACCAAACCATATACCAATAAAGTGGTATAAGAACCACGACTGAGCTAGACACAAGGCCTAGAGCCTGTAGAAGTGCTTGGACCCCAAGGAACCACCCAAGGTATTGACACAGGAGACCCACGGGGGACGCGTGCAGTGTGAGAACACAGCCGCGAGCCACCGTTGACTCCTATGGGGAAAGTCGCGGTTGGATTTTTAAAAGGAAAGGACACTTAGAGGAGGACTTGGAGCAAACCCCTTTAGAACTAGGCAGTTCTAGAGTCAATACCCACGGGAGCACCAGAGTACTCGAGTTACCTCACCCAGGGAAGCCGGGTGCATAGGTGTCTTTTGGTGTCGGGTTTCGTTGTCGTTTTCAATGGCGATCTGCTGCAGCAGGCTGCTGGCGACCAAGTCGAAAGTGTCCGGGTGGATCCAAGAGTGGATCAAAGATCTGAAGGACCTGAAAGCAGAGGGGACAGAGTCTGGGTCACTAGCCAGTGACCCGGAAGGCGATGACTAGATGCCCACCGATGTCGGGTGCTTCAGGTAGGTTGATGGTTGTCTTGACTCTTCAGCCATGAGGTCCAGGAGGCGTCGATGACAACCAAGAGCTGGATTCGAGCTGTCCTACGACGTTTGTCGATTGCTGCGGTGTCGGCGACCGGATTGGACCCAATAAGCCTTGGCAACAGCAAGTCATGGGGAAACAAATTTAGGACATTGGTGCAGACCAGCAAGGTCTGGGGGACTCACCCAGCGAGGGTAAGTCAGGGCACGTCTGGAGCAACCAGGAAAGCCCAAGCAGAAGAAGAGTTGCCTTCGGGAGGGCCCACTAGCCAACGGACTAGCGACCGCAAAGGAGCCTCAAGTGGACGCACTTGGAGCTGGCTCACAGGACACTCGTGGAGTGGAGGCCAGTGATCTTCAGTGCAGTCGGTGCTGGAGGGGGGGGCTACTCGGAGCCCAAAGCACAATTTCGTGGGAGACCAGGAAGAGGATGCACTTGCAAAAGTTCTTGGTGTCCAGGGGTCACAGTTCCACGTTACCCATGACAGCTATGTGCCTCTGCTTCGCTGGGGTCTCAGGGCAGCCTCGGGGAAGTCTGGAAATCTACCTCTGGTGTTGCAAAGACTTCGGCATCCAGCGGGAGCTTCAGCGATGCAGACCGGACAATTGCTTCTTAGGTGCCTGCCAAGCAGGGGAGTCACTCCTTGACCCCAAGGGAGATTCCTCAGTCCTCTAATCTTCAAGTAGAGCGTCGAAGGTCCAGGATTCGGCTTCAGAGTTTCGTCCAGGGTAATCTAAAGTCCTAAGGACTGGGGTCCCATACTTATACTAAGTTAGGGGGTTGGACATACTCTGGGGACCCACCTATGGGAGGGTCAGGGAAGAGGGGTGGTTACACCCATTCCCTTTGTCCAGTTTCGCGCCAGAGCAGGGGCAGGTAGCCCCTGCAACCGGTTTGAACTGGACTATGCACAGGGACACCAAATGTGCCCCCAGTGCAGAACTTCAAAGCACCAGAGAGTGCTCCCGCCCAGCCCCAATACACACTATCCTGTCTGGGGAGGTGGTTACACCTCCCTTCGACAGGAAACCTATTGTCCAGGCCTCCCCTGCCGGAGTTTCGGTCAGCAGCAGGAGGCCAGACCCGTGTATGTGGCAGCGGCATCCATTTTGTGATGCCAGGGCTTTGTAACTTTAATACCGGGCAGGCCGGTGTGTACATGTCTCTCCCTCTAGAAGGGTGGAATGCTACCCCCACCGCCAGAACTGGCGGGGGGGTAGTATTCCAAGATGTTTGACACCAAACACGACATGTTTCCGTGCAGCCATCCCAAAGTTAGCATTTAACGCGAGGTTATAATGCACTTAAGAGTATATGGTCAGGCTGCACCACAAACTGCACCAGAGGATTGACTCCGAACGCTGCAGAGGGGCTCTGCTCATGCAGGGGCACCCTCTCACATAAAAACCAAGCACTCTGCCTTCTGGATTGTTAAGGCCTGCCATAGGAGTGACTTATAGGTTTATGTGTGTGTGCAATGGTAGTGATATAGGTAGCCTATACCACAGTAAGGGGTGCATGCACCACCTTACCCAGGCTGCAGTAGCAGGTATGTGGTGTCATTTTGGGGGGCCTCCCAGGGGTGGCATAATACATGCTTCAGCCCCTGGTAGGCCTCTGGGGTACCTATGCCCTGGGTACATAGTATACCATATACTAGGGACTTATAAGGGCACTCCAGAATCCAATCAGAGATGTACCTAAGGTACATGGAAACCATTTTAGAGAGGAAGCAGCTAGACTGGGGTTCTGATTAGCAGGGCCCCAGCCAGACTAAAGTCGAAAAACAGTGAAGCATCAGCAAAAAGTGGGGGTACCCATGTGAAGCAGATCCTACTCTCCTACACAACCCCCCCCCCAAACGCAGGGACATTAAACTAACCTTGACCAGTTGAGTCTTCATGTTCTAAGTGGAAGTACCTAGAGAGTCCATCTGTATTGGCATGGTTACTCCCAGGTCTATGTTCCACTGTAAAGTCCATCCCCTGTAGGGAAATGGACCACCTAAGCAGTTTGGGGTTTTCACCCTTCATTTGTTTTAGCCATAAGAGGGGCTTATGGTCTGTTTGAACAAGGAAGTGAGTACCAAACAGGTATGGCCTCAACTTCTTCAGAGCCCAGACCACAGCAAAGGCCTCCCTCTCAATGGCTGACCAACGTTTCTCTCTAGGGGTCAGCCTTCTGCTAATAAAAGCTACTGGCTGATCCTGACCTTCATCGTTCAATTGTGACAGTACAGCCCCTACCCCCAATTCAGATGCATCTGTTTGGACAATGAACTTCTTGGAGTAATCAGGACTCTGTAGAATGGGAGCAGTGCACATGGCCTGCTTCAGGTCATCAAATGCCTTTTGACAGCTAGCTGTCCACTGAACCTTTTTGGGCATTTTCCTGGAAGTTAAGTCATTCAGGGGTGTCACTATTGATCCATACCCCTTGACAAATCTCCTATAGTACCCAGTCAGGCCTGAGAAGGCTCTCACCTGAGTCTGGGTAGTTGGAGCAACCCAGTCCATGATGGTCTGGATTTTGCTCTGCAGTGGTTGAACCTGGCCTCCACCTACAAGGTGGCCCAGGTACATAACCTGACTCTGCCCTATCTGGCACTTGGTGGCCTTGATAGTGAGGCCTGCCTTTTGCAGGGCCTCCAAAACATTCCTTAGGTGGACTAGGTGATCCTCCCAGGTGGAGCTAAAGACAGCAATATCATCTAGATATGCTGCACTATAGGCTTCCAGACCTGTGAGAACTGTATTCACCAACCTTTGGAAAGTGGCAGGTGCATTCTTCAAACCAAAGGGCATTACCACAAATTGATAATGCCCACTAGGGGTTGAGAATGCTGTTTTTGGCTTTGCATCATCAGCCAGCCTGATCTGCCAGTAGCCAGCTGTTAGGTCAAATGTGCTTAGATATTTGGCTGAGGCCAAAGTGTCTATTAGTTCATCTGCCCTGGGTATTGGATGGGCATCAGTCCTAGTGACTGCATTGAGACCCCTGTAGTCCACACAAAACCTCATCTCTCTTTTCCCACCACTGGTGTGAGGTTTTGGCACAAGGACCACTGGACTAGCCCAAGGGCTATCTGAGGGTTCAATAACTTCCAAATCCAACATTTTCTGGACTTCTGTCCTGATACAGTCCCTGACATGGTCAGGTTGCCTATAAATCTTATTTTTAATAGGCAGACTGTCCCCAGTGTCCACTTCATGAGTGCACCAGGTGGTCTGACTTGGGGTCAGAGAGAACATATGCCTGAACTGATTGAGCAACTGTCTGCAATCAGTTTGCTGCTGGGCAGTGAGGCTGCCTGCCAATGTTACACCATCCACTGACCCATCATCAGGGTTCTGTGAGAGCAGGTCAGGGAGTGGGTCACTCTCTTCCTCCTGTCCCTCATCAGTAGCCATGAGCAAGCCCATGTCTGCCCTGTCCACATATGGTTTCAATCTGTTGACATGGAGAACCCTGTGGGGACTCCTGGGTGTTCCTAGGTCTACCAAATAGGTAACCTCACCCTTCTGCTCAACAATGGTATGGGGTCCACTCCATTTGTCTTGGAGGGCTGCTGGGGCCACAGGCTCCAACACCCACACCTTCTGCCCTGGCTGGTAAACAGTCAGTACAGCCTTTTGGTCATGTCAGGCTTTTTGGAGTTCCTGGCTAGCCTCAAGGTTTTTAGTTGCCTTTTTCATATAATCAGCCATCCTGGAGCGGAGACCAAGTACATAGTCCACTATGTCCTGCTTTGGGGGCTTGAGAGGTAACTCCCATCCTTCCTTCACCAGGCACAATGGACCTCTGACAGGGTGACCAAACAAAAGTTCAAAAGGGCTGTAGCCAACCCCCTTTTGAGGCACCTCCCTGTATGCAAATAAAAGGCAGGGCAAGAGTATGTCCCATCTTCGCCTAAGCTTCTCTGGGAGCCCTTTGATCATGCCCTTTAAGGTTTTGTTGAATCTCTCAACTAAACCATTGCATTGTGGGTGATAGGGTGTGGTGAATTTGTAAGTCACTCCACACTCCTTCCACATTGCCTTCAAGTATCCAGACATAAAGTTTGCATCCCTGTCTGATACAACCTCCTTAGGGAAGCCCACTCTTGAGAAAATTCCCAGGAGGGCTCTTGCCACCACAGGTGCTGTAGTGGTCCTAAGGGGAATAGCCTCTGGGTACCTGGTGGCATGGTCCACCACCACCAGGATAAACCTGTGCCCAGATGCTGTTTGGGGATCCATGGGACCAACAATGTCAATCCCCACCCTTTCAAAGGGAACCCCCACCACAGGTTGTGGTATCAGGTGGGCCTTTATAGTGCCACCTGCCTTGCCACTGGCCTGGCAGGTTACACAGCAGCGACAAAACTCCTTGGTGTCTTCAGACATGTGGGGCCAGTGAAAGTGAGGGACAAGTCTGTCCCAAGTCTTGTTCTGGCCCAGGTGACCTGCTAGAGGAATGTCATGGGCTAGGGTCAACAGGAAGCCCCTGAACTTCAGAGGTATAACCAACCTCCTGGTGGCACCAGGCTTGGGGTCTCTACACTCTGAGTACAAGAGTCCATCATCCCAATACACTTTATGAGGACCACTAGCATTCCCAGCAGCCTCAGCAGCAGCTTGCTGTCTGAGGGGTTCAAGAGAGGGGCAGCTCTGCTGCTCCTGGCTCAGATCTGCCCTGGAAGGGCCCCCTGTCCCTAAGAACTCAACCTGATCAGGCTCAAGCTCCTCTGGGACAGTTCCTTCCTCAGGACTGAGATCATCTCCCTGAAGAGACTGATCTTCCTTCTGAGCCAAGGGGGAAGGCACTGCCTTTACCCTACTACTCATCCTCTTGGATGGTACTTGGTCCATTGTTCTAGGATCCAAGGCCTGTTCAGTGTTAGACATTTTGCTCTGTGATCTGGTCACAGCAAACACATCTGCAGGGATGCCCAGCATTTCTGCATGGGTCCTGAGCTCCACTTCTGCCCAAGCTGAAGTTTCTAGATCATTGCCAAGCAAGCATTCAACTGGTAGGTCTGCACTCACCACAACCTTCTTAAGGCCAGTTACCCCTCCCCAGGAGAAGTTAACAACTGCCAGAGTATGGTCTGTTCTGACATTGCTAGCATTGGTCACTTGGTACATTTCACCAAGTATAATCTGCCCACGATCCACAAGATCTTGTGTCACCATGGTGACACCATCTCCTGTGTCCCTAAATGCCAAAGCCTCTTTTCCATGTATTAATGGCTGTTGCCTGTACTTGCCCAGATTACTGGGACTCACAGAGGAGGTCACATCCATGCCTCCATCACAGACTAGGACAGGCTGAGTGAGTTCTCTGACTAGGCCAGAGCCCATCTCATTACCCAGGGTCAACCCTACTAAACCCTTGGCTTGTGTACTCCCACCACCATTTGTAACTGCACTAGGGGGAACAAGTGCCTTAGGGGCATTGGTGGGGGCTGGAATAGAGTCTTTGGACTTGGTGCAATCACTGGTCCAGTGTGTCTTTTGCTTACAGACTTTGCACCATGGTTTCTTTTGGCCTTTCCCTTTGTTAGACTGTGAATCCCCACCTGAAGAAGATTTTTGGGGGCCTTGTGAAGACTTCTGGTCTTTACCCTTCTCCCCACCCTTGTCAGAGTTCTTAGAATCTTGCTTCTTTGGGTCACCACCTTGGTTCTGTACCTTCTGCCTCACCCTGGTTCTGACCCATTTGTCTGCCTTCTTTCCCAATTCTTGGGGAGAGGTCAGATCAGAGTCCACCAGGTACTGATGCAACAGCTGATTTTGACAGTTATTAAGAATCTGCTCCCTCATGATAAGATTGTACAATCCTTTGAAGTCACATACCTTACTGCCCACTAACCAACCTTCCAGAGCCTTAGCAGAACAATAAACAAAGTCCACCCAGTCTTGATTCTGTGCCTTTTGGGTATCTCTGAACTTTAACCTGTATTGTTCAGTTGTTAGGCCAAACCCATCAATCAATGCACTTTTTAAGACTGGATAATTATCAGCATCCTCTTCTCTAACAGAGAGGAGCTTATCTCTACCTTTGTCTGCAAAGGAGAGCCACAAGATTGCTGCCCACTGCTCCTGAGGGACCCTCTGTACTTTACAGGCCCTCTCCAGTGCAGAAATCCATTTGTGGATGTCATCCCCACTCTGGTAGGGAGGGACAATCTTGCTCAGGTTTCTATGGTCATAAGACCTTTCCCTACCTCTAGGGAAGTTGCTGCCACCATGGGACTCTAGTCCCAACTTTCTTCTTTGTCTTTGAAGCTCTAGGGACTCCCTGTCTATAGCCAACTGCTCTCTTCTGATTCTCAACTGAGCTTCCCCATACTTGAGCAGTCTCTCTTTCCTCTCATGGGAGGATTCCCTCCTGTGAGAGGAAACAGAGGTCCCTACTGAGGTGTCAGAGTGGTTAGACTCCTGAGAAGGAGATCTAGACCTTCTGGGCACACTCACAACTCTTCCTGGGGGGACAAAGGGGAGGTCATTCTGATCCTCCTCCTCATCCTCAGGAGGAGCTGCATTGTCCAGGGTAGGATCATTGTCATCCTCCTGGCCAGTTTCAGAGGTCAGGTCCTGGGTATTTTCACCCCTGGTCCCTCCCTCATCTTCTGCCCCACCCTCTCTGCCTACCCTTGCAGACCCTATGGGTCTTCTAAGATCATCTAGCAGAAGCATCTCCAGGAGACGTTGGGTGTTGGCACTTTTGCCTGTCTTCAACTTCCTAATCTTGCACAACTCTCTCAATTCCAAGAATGGGAGATTGTCATATTTGGATGGCAGGAGCCCACTGGTTCCTGGTAGTGAAGACATTACTAGTGAGGTGTGGTGTATGCACTACCTACTCTAGTGTGCCCTACTAAACTCTCTTGAGTTGTAGAAAGGGTGTGCTAGCCCTTAACACACAACTCTAAGTTCAGTAGAACTTACTGTATACTAAGCTTGTTTTATATGTACCTAAGGTACCCTTAGTGGTTTTCAGTTGATCAATTCAATTGAGATTATCTGGTAAAACAATAGCAAGCTGGAATCCCACCACTGCCACCAATGTGAGAAGTTGGCCTGGTATATGCTGTCCACTAATTATAGTGGGCACCTTGCACCAGTCCAAACAACCCCTTATTGGAGATAGGTTAAAGACAACCTTTATTGAAAGCTATCCTAGTGGTAGCTATGGAGAGCAGCCTTCAGGCTAAGTCTTGAAGGAATGTAAAGCAGCTTGTTTTACCAGTCTATAATCTCTTGAGTGACCAAATGAAAGAGGACCACACCAGGTATATATATAAAATATATGTATTTAGTCTTAAACACACCCCTCTAGTCTCTTTATGCGGCTAGAGTTCGAAGTACATAGTTTACAAGTCAAATATCAACAGTAATAGCACAAATACACGTTTGAGCCCTAGGGGCGTACCAAACCATATACCAATAAAGTGGTATAAGAACCACGACTGAGCTAAACACAAGGCCTAGAGCCTGTAGAAGTGCTTGGACCCACGGGGGACGCGTGCAGTGGGAGAACACAGCCACGAGCCACCGTTGACTTCTATGGGGAAAGTCGTGGTTGGATTTTTAAAAGGAAAGGACACTTAGAGGAGGACTTGGAGCAAACCCCTTTAGAACTAGGCAGTTCTAGAGTCAATACCCACGGGAGCACCGGAGTACTCGAGTTACCTCACCCAGGGAAGCCGGGTGCATAGGTGTCTTTTGGTGTCGGGTTTCGTCGTCGTTTTCAATGGCGATCTGCTGCAGCAGGCTGCTGGCGACCAAGTCGAAAGGGTCCGGGTGGATCCAAGAGTGGATCGAAGATCTGAAGGACCTGAAAGCAGAGGGGACAGAGTCTGGGTCATAGCCAGTGACCCGGAAGGCGATGAGCAGATGCCCACCGAAGTCGGGTGCTTCAGGTAGGTTGATGGTCGTCTTGACTCTTCAGCCACGAAGTCCAGGAGGCGTCGACGATGACCAGGAGCTGGATTCGAGCTGTCCCACGACGTTTGTCAATTGCTGCGGTGTCGGCGACCGGATTGGACCCAAAAAGCCTTGGCAACGGCAAGTCACGGGGAAACAAAGAAAGGACGTTGGTGCAGACCAGCAAGGTCTGGGGGACTCACCCAGCAAGGGTAAGTCAGGGCACGTCTGGAGCAACCAGGAAAGCCCAAGCAGAAGAAGAGTTGCCTTCGGGAGGGACCACTAGCCAATGGACTAGCGACCGCAAAGGAGCCTCGAGTGGACGCACTTGGAGCTTGCTCACAGGACACTCGTGGAGTGGAGGCCAGTGATCTTTGGTGCAGTCGGTGCTGGAGGCGGGGGCTACTTGGAGCCTAAAGCACAACTTCATGGGAGACCAGGAAGAGGATGCACTTGCAAAAGTTCTTGGTGTCCGGGGGTCACGGTTCCACGTTACCCACGACAGCTACATGCCTCAGCTTCGCTGGGGTCTCAGGGCAGCCTCGGGGAAGTCTGGAAATCCATCTCTGGTGTTGCAAAGACTTCGGCGTCCGGCGGGAGCTTCATCGATGCAGACTGGACAATTGCTTCTTAGGTGCCTGCCAAGCAGGGGAGTCACTCCTTGACCCCAAGGGAGATTCTTCAGTCCTCTAATCTTCAAATAGAGCGTAGAAGGTCCAGGATTCGGCTTCAGAGTTTCGTCCAGGGTAATCTAAAGTCCTAAGGACTGGGGTCCCATACTTATACTAAGTTAGGGGGTTGACATACTCTGGGGACCCACCTATGGGAGGGCCAGGGAAGAGGGGTGGTTACACCCATTCCCTTTGTCCAGTTTCGCGCCAGAGCAGGGGCAGGTAGCCCCTGAAACCGGTTTGAACTGGACTATGCACAGGGACACCAAATGTGCCCCCAGTGCAGGACTTCAAAGCACCAGAGAGTGCTCCCGCCCAGCCCCAATACACACTATCCTGTCTGGGGAGGTGGTTACACCTCCTGTGGTGGTGAGCCTCAACAAGGCCTACCAGTGCTTAGGGGTTCTCCCTTTCTGCACAGAGTCCTCAGACCAATAGGAAGAAGTTGGCACAGAAACTGGAATAGAAAAGACAGAGTTTATTAAACCTCATGAGGTGGAACTACATTCACACAGCACCCTTCGGCAATGCATGAAGTAGCACACCGAATGGAAGGACCTTGGTCCTTTTATATCCACACAGGGGCTCAAATGAAGGCGGTACAAACACAAAATGCTGGTTTAGGTACATATAAGGTCATACAAAAATGCACAGTCGACAAGTGGGTGGAGCTAACAGTTTCTACTTTCTAGTAGACACATCCTGACATTTATAAACTCGGAACAGCTGCATGGACAGCTGCGAGCTCAACTGAGCATGTGTAAAGCAAAAAAACTAAATATAACTCGTCTCTAGGCAGATTTCAAGAGCAGTTAACAGGAAGGTAGGACAGAGCACATGACGAAAGCACATGGCAACCAAAATGGCTGCCAGAAATATAAAATGGATTCCACAAAGCGGACAATTTAGCCTCTGAATACAGGATGTCTTCGGCTAATGCTTAACTTAAGTGCTGCCAAATTACAACAGACGACCCTTTCAGCATTAGCTGAAGACATTCGTTTATCTGGGGTAATCTAAATATTCATCCCGTACATCTATTAACATTATTTCGGCCACCTCTTTATTCAACATTTGTTGGGCCTTTGTTTCAGCAACGTTCCTTTTGGCAGGTATACAAGCAGAGATGCAAATGGAGCAAAGCATTGGACCACATTGGATACATACACAGCATGTAAAAAGTATCATAATTATTACACACATGATAGTCAGTAGCTTCCAGCCCCAAGCAGAAACAAGAGTCCAAAACCATCCAGCAAAAGTCCAAGTACCAGTCTCTGGATGAATTTCTGCAGCAATCTTATGCAGTTTTGATATTGCGCCATATACTGAAGGTGAGTGATCCGGTATGAATACGCAACAGCTGCTACCGATGATGCAACATGCACCACCTCGATCAGCCAAAATCACGTCTAACACCATCCTATTCTGGAGTGCTACAATCCTTGCAATCTGTAGTTCCTCTGTAATGTTCCCAAGTGCCATAGCTGTCTGATTGGTAACAGCTTCCACAACACGAGTCAATCGCCTGATCTTTCTACTGTTCAATGCAGCACCCACAAAGAAAAATAAGCCCAAGTTGAAATCAACATATTGTTGTAGGGTAGTGTCGGTTTGGTCAACTTCATCCATACTTATTGTCCTCTTATTTCTGTTTTTGGAAATATCATTATACAGTTTAAAATCACGGTGATATAATGCAGGTGCCAGAAACACAGGGGGCAACAGAAAAGATACATAGCAGATTCCTGACCACCCAACAGGTAATTGATAATATCCGTTATTTCCACACACAAAATACGTATTATGCGAGGCTGTGAAAGTGCTGTTATTGGCACCTTCAATGGTCAAGATTACAGTACACTCGCTCCTCCCCACTGGAATTCTTCCAACACTACAGATACACAAATCTGCTTTAGTTTTTGTCACAGAAATCACAAAAGGTCCAATGTTCTTTATTATTCTCACATTTGTGAAGGCATATGGTGTTGAAATATTGTCCGGTTGATACTCTTCCCATTCCCATTTAGTCCCTTTGGCTTGTGGATAACCTTCTTTATTTTGATAACACACTTTATTAAGTTGAAAAATAATCCCACCTACTGAAGGCTTTCCAAATGCAAACAAAAGCGCATACCAAGCTTGACAAGAGCCATTGTGAGAAAATGGAAGAGGAATAAAAGGTGTTCCTCCTTTCTTTGATGTGCAGGTATCATCCCACACACCCAACAGTTGGTAGTATTTGTAGCATTGTGAGTATGGTGCAACATCTGGATAAAGGTATTGTTTAGATAGGATTGTCGATGCTTCTGCTCATGGTAGGGAAGAGTGAAGTAGTGGTGTTCCACTGGTACTGGCGTAGTGGCAACAAAAAGCTGTCGAACAGGAGCCACCTTCTCGATGTACCACGTAATTGCTGCCATAGCCACCATAGCAACAACAAACCCTACAGCACAAATGATTCTTTTGTTATTCATTTCAGCAACAGTGATGATTGATCTTTCTAAAAACTTGTTGAAAACAATCGTTGGAGCTCTTCTCCCTGGGCAGCCGTTGATTTCTTCACCATTGGCCAAGGCGGGTGTCACTACACTAGTGCAGGGCTGATCCCCCTCCCCTTGCCACATCTGCTCTCCGGGCAGTAGCTCAACCAGTCTTTTTCAAAACTGCAGATTCTTTCCTCGGTCTCAATTGATATCTGGATACTCCAGTGATCGTGTGGTCCGGGAAGACTTCCGCAGATTCGTCAGGTGAGATAGCTTGGCCTTTCTCCATCTCCAGAATCTCTCGATGGTCAGTCAACACAGCAGGTTCCACCAAGGCAGGCGACACGCGTTTGCAGTGTGTGCTGTGGATCCAATTCTTTCTGTTTGTCACTCGAACTGCTGTCCTTGTCGCAAGGAGCACCTGCTCTGGTCCTCGCCACCTCGGCTCCAAGCTGTTTGATCTGTCGAAGACCTTGACCATTACGTGATCACCAGGACGGAGTTCGTGGACCTCACCTGTAGATCTGTCAGGAAGAGCTTCTCGAACCTGTTGATGAATAGAAATCAAACTGTTGGTTAACTGTGCCAAATAATCATTCATCAGAACACAAGGAACATCATGTATGGGGCGTGGCTTAGGAATTCCCCAAATGTTCATCGGTCTCCCAAACACCACCTCATAGGGGGTAAGACCTGATCGGGAATGTGGCACCGATCTTATGGACAACAATGCCAAGGGTAGTGCATCTGGCCACTTTAGAGACGTGGAAGCCAGTATTTTCGCCAATTTTGATTTTAAAGTAGCGTTATACCTTTCCACCAATCCTGCTGATTGCGGGTGGAAAACTGTATGGAATTTCTGTTTGATCCCTAATCCTTTCAGTACATGCTCAACAACTTGCCCAATAAAATGAGGTCCATTGTCACTCCACAAAAGTTTGCAAACACCGTATCTAGGGAAAAACTCCTTTAGAAGCACCTTTGCTGTGGTGAGAGCAGTATTATCCTTTGTAGGGTATGCCTCTATCCACTTACTGAAGGCACATACCACCACTAGGACATATTTCAGATTATTGCAGTGTTATAGTTGGATGTAATCCATCTGCAAAACTTCAAAAGGTGCGGTTGGTGTAGCAAACACTCCTGTAGGAGTTCGTGTCCCTTTTCCAGGATTATACTGCCAACAGATCAAACAGGACTGTACTACTCTTTTGGCTGTGCTAGCAGTTTCAGGATGCTCCCAAACTTGTGTAAGCAATTTAGTTATTGCTAGAGCTCCAACATGTGCCAGCCCATGTGCCATTTGAACCATAGGTTGTAAATAGGCTGCAGGCAATTTCCACTTATTCATTTCTTTGTTACGCCAACAACCCTCATCATCTAACATTCCTTCTTTAGACCATTGCTCAAACTCTTCCACAGAAGCAGATCTCTGTATATCCAATACTTCCTCTCTAGCATCATGCCAACGCTCAGCTTGTGATTTCACTACGTACATGGATGTAGTGCTTCGCTGCATCGCAGTTTCACGGGCTACGCGGTCTGCAAAGGCATTGCCTTGTCCTATTTTGTCAGTCACTTTCTTGTGTGCGCTACACTTCATAATAGCAACTCTCTTTGGGTATGTAAGTGCAGTCAAGAGATTATGCACTAACTCTCCGTGCATTATCTGCATCCCATGGGATGTAAGAAAGCCTCTTTCCTTCCAGAGTAGGCCAAAATCATGAACCACTCCAAAAGCATAGCGGCTATCCGTGTAAATGTTCACACACAAGTCAGTGCTAAGCTCACACGCTCGTGTCAAAGCTATTAGTTCAGCTGCTTGAGCTGACTTCTGAGGTATGCGAGCTGTTTCCACTACTGTCTCAAGCGTGGTAATTGCATAAGCAGCTGAAGTTGTGCCATCTGGTAACTTCAGACAGGACCCATCAACCCACAGTTCCCCATCTACATCTGGAAGGGGCGTATCTTGCAAATCAATGCGACCCTTTGTCTGCTCCTCAGTAAGGAATATGCAATCGTGAGGCTCCTTTGACTGAGACTGAGTCGCAGGATATGGCAACAAAGTGGCTGGGTTCAGTGTTGCACATCTCTTCAAGGTAATATGAGGTGCTAGCAGTGTCAATTCGTATCCTGTCAAACGAGCACTAGTTAAGTGCTGAGTCTTAGTCTGATTCAAAAGGGCATCTACTGCATGGGGTACTAGCACCAACAGTTTGTGTGACAAAACTATCCCTTCACTCTGACGTATGGACACAGCCGTCGCTGCAACTGAACGGAAGCACCCAGGTAATGCACGAGCAACAGGATCAAGAACTGCAGAAAGGTATGCGCAAGGATGCTGTTTGTCCCCGTGTGTCTGTACTAAAACTGACAATGAACATCCTTCTTTCTCATGTACATAGAGTGTAAAAGCCTTCGTGTAATCTGGTGTGCCTAACACTGGTGCAGAGCAAAGAGCTTGTCTCAACTGACAAAAAGCATTTTGACATTCATCTGTCCATGGAAGGGGGATCGGAGTGTTTTTAGTCAAAAGTGCTAGCAAGGGTTTAACAATGTGTGAAAAACCCAATATCCATTGCCTGCAAAACGAAGTCAGACCAATGAATGCACGGACATCTTTCTGCGTGGAAGGTACTGGGGTGTCTAAAATTGCTTGAATGCGATCTGGTGTCAGTGCACGGCCCTCCTTAGACAGAAGGTGTCCTAAATAGGTCACCTTCGGTCTACAATATTGCAATTTCTTCCGTGATACTTTATGGTGGTGTGTAGCAAGAAAAGAAAGCAAGGACAAAGTGCATTTCTCACACTGCTCAGGTGTATCAGCTGCCAACAAGATGTCATCGACATATTGTATGAGAGCCACTCCTTTAGGCAAGGTAAAGGAATCAAGCTGTCTCTTCAATGCTTGACTGTAAATACTAGGACTCTCAGTATAGTCTTGAGGAACTCTACAAAATCTGTATGATCTATTATTCAAAGTGAAACCGAACAAATATCGGCTATCAGGATGAATAGGAATCGAGAAGAAAGCATTCTTCAGATCAATTACAGAAAATGTAGTGGCTGTTGGAGGGACCAGGGTAAGCAATGTCGTTATGTCAGATACTACAGGGTACTGTGGTACTACAATCTTGTTAACTTCTCTCAAATCGATGATAAATCTATAGATCCTAGTGTCAGTATCTTTTTTCAAAATGGGAAGAATCGGACTATTGCAAACATTGTAAGGAACTTCTTCCACAACCCCCACCTTAATTAAATCATGTACAATACGTGTGAGTGCTTCTTCTCCTTCTCAAGAAATTTTATACTGAGGCAGTCTTGGCAATAAAGCGCCCTCCTTGACACTAATATGTACTGGTGGAATAACCATTTGTCCTACATCAGTGTCCGAAGTAGCCCACAAAGTACTAGGGAGTGAGGCTAGTGCAATGTCCTCTTTAACAATACAAGATCTCTCAATCACAGGGTAGTTGTCATTCAAAATAACCCGTACTCCTTCCGGAGAACACCGTATCGTAGCCCTGAAGTATTTAAGCATATCAAGACCCACAATATTGTCTGGTGTGTTTGGAGAAAGCAAAAACGGACATGGAGCAGTAAACTTATCAACATCGAATGCAAGTGGTTGTGACAATGGGCTAAGGGAAGGTGTTCCATCGAAACCTATCGATGTAATGGTTAAGCCAGACAGGGGAGCCCTTGGAACCAATTGTTTAGACAAGGCTCTACGAGTAGCTCCTGTATCAACCAGAAACTGATCAGTAGAGCCCAAAACATGTGCTGTAACATAGGGACCCCTCTGATCTACTGGAACTTCAACTGATTCCTTACCCCATCCTAGGCAATCCTATGCATAAGCAGAATCTTGAAAATCAGAGGGCACATAGTCAGACATTTGATATTGGTTCCTTCTATCAAAAGTGTTAAACCAATCCTGCCCACGTGTATTAGCATCAAACCAAGCACGATCATTCGCACTTCCTCTAGGCCCTGGATATCCTGAACGATTTCTCATTTGTCCCCGACCACGTAGATTCTGCTGAGCATGCAGTACTGGACAATCAGAAAGCCAATGTCCAAATTTTTTGCAGTACGCACACTGATCAACAGACAAATTCGAACGAGTATAGGAAGGAAAGGACGAACCATAAGATCCACGTCCACCTCTATCATGACCTCTAGAAGGCGGACCATAAGCTTGAGCCAACATAACCTTTGTTTTCAACTCTTTAGACTTTTTGTCCTCATTACCTTTAGTTTCTAATTCTTGTCGCTCATAATACTGAGCCATAGTTAAAAGAGAAACCGGAGAAGAGGTAGTCCATGAACTCTCACTGGCCTTTAAGCGACTAGCTATCCCTGGCAAAAGGTTTGCGACATATTTATCAACAAACAGATGCCTACCCATGTCATCTATCAATGACTGGCCACTAAAATCGTGGAATGCCTCTTCAAAGCGTGTGAAAAAGTAAGAAACTGATTCATCTACCTTTTGCTTGCAAGACGCTAACGCTGTCCAATCTATCTTTTTAGGGGGAATGATCGTCTTTAACTTAACTAATATAGCTGCCGGAAGATTTAAAATTAACTGACACGGTTTCTGTGCAGGTTCTCTATCTTCATCTAACCGCTCTAAATCTTTCCACAATGCTCCAAATGTCGCATTATCATCAATTTTACGCACAGTTCTCCACATATCAGGCGGTAATATTAATCCAAAAACAAATCAATATCAGACAAAGTCATAGTACAAGAGCTAATTGCACCCTCAACTTCCTCATAAAAGGCTGCTGGATTCTTTCGTGGGTCAGGCAATGCATTTTTAAGGGCCATAACATCTGCTCTATTCCAAGGAGTGTAAACCCAATTATAAATAAAGTACCCTTTCGCATTAATAGAAGTCTTATCATTATCTGCACCCGTTCCTTTAGGAGGAACATATAAAGGCGCGGCTTCCCGCATGGGTTTCACATTAATTCCAACATTCTTGTCTGTTTCAGGAGTAGGAGTTCGTGCCATGCTGATTTGAGATGCTAGTGCAGCTGCTTCTGCTGCCTTTTTCTCCTCTCGCAAACGGGCTGCTTCAACACGCAGTTTAACCAAGCATCTGATCGTGTCAGCCACCTGGGAGAAGACAAAAAGACCGTCACGTAATTGTTTACAATCAGCTGCTACATCATCGGGCTCCATTTCTACCGAATGCTTCCTAAATCGTTCAATAACCTCTGCAGCAAATGTATAGGTAAAATATATTTGCTCCCTTTCCTGCCATCCTTTTATACTATCTAAAAGTTCAGAAGCAGTGGTAGTACTACGAACGGCTTTACGCGCAGCAGATCTAATGTCAGATGCACGCCCAGTAGATAACATTGAGCGAGTTTCTCGAGCTTTGTCCTGGTCTGAAAAAGAGTCCTCATCTGACTCATGAGGAGCGGAAGAAAAAATATACGGAGGTGGAGAACGATCTAATAACAAGAAATCATCTTGCGGTTTATTAAGGATAGGATAAAGGGGCTGCCTAACAGCGTATTGGCCAGTTACCTGTAAATGGCGTTCCCTATCTTCCCTCTCTTTAATTTCTTTCATCTCCTTGTTTTTTAACCCTAATGCTTTCGCATAAATGGTCTTTCGCTGTTCTTTGTCAATCAAGGCTTGCTCACGCTTCATTCGCTCACACACTTCTTTCTCCCACATTCGCACACAATCAAACATATCTTGCCTAGTCTTTCGTTTAAACATACATTGTTCAAATCAATCAATCAATCAATCAATCAATCAGGCATTTATAAAGCGCGCTGGGGGAGGGGGGGGGCTGCAGCTAGTGGTCGAAGAGCCAGGTCTTGAGTAGTCTCCTGAAGGTCTGAGGGTCTTCCGTCTGCCGAAGGTGGAGAGGGAGGGAGTTCCATGTCTTGGCGGCGCGGTAGGAGAAGGACCTGCCTCCATAGGTGGTCCTGTGGATGAGTGGTACGGCGGCCAGGGAGAGGTCGGCGGATCGGAGTCTCCTGTTGGGTGCGTAGAATGACAGTCGGTTGTTGAGGTATGCCGGGCCGGTGTTGTGGAGTGCCTTGTGTGCGTGGGTGAGGAGCTTGAAGGTGATTCTTTTGTCGACGGGGAGCCAGTGTAGGTTTCTCAGGTGGGGGGTGATGTGGTCTCGGCGGGGGATGTCGAGGATTAGACGTGCAGAGGCGTTCTGGATTCTTTGGAGTCTACTGAGGAGTTTGGCAGGGGCTCCGGCGTAGAGTGCGTTGCCGTAGTTGAGCCTGCTGCTGATGAGGGCGTGTGTGACGGTCTTTCGTGTGTCGGTAGGGATCCATCTGTAGATCTTGCGGAGCATGCGGAGGGTGTAGAAGCAGGTTGAGGAGACAGCGTTGATCTGGTTGGTCATGGAGAGTTTCGAGTCGAGGATGACTCCCAGGTTGCGTGCGTGGTTGGTAGGTGTAGGGGCGGCGCCCAGGGAGGTGGGCCACCAGGAGTCGTCCCAGGCTGAGGGGTTGGGTCCGAGGATGAGGATCTCTGTCTTGTCTGTGTTGAGTTTGAGCCGGCTTTCTTCCATCCAGTCGGCGACTGCCTTCATGCCGCGGTGGAGGTTGGCTTTGGCGGTGCGGGGTTCGTTGGTGAGGGAGAGGATCAGCTGGGTGTCGTCGGCGTAGGAAATAATGTTGAGGTTGTGGAGTCTGGCGATGCGTGCGAGCGGGGCCATGTAGACGTTGAAGAGCGTCGGGCTGAGGGAGGATCCTTGTGGGACACCGCAGATCGTCTTGGTGACTCCGGAGCGGAATGGGGGGAGGCGCACTCTTTGGGTTCTGTCAGAGAGGAAGGAGGTGATCCAGTCCAGGGCCTTGTCGCGGATCCCTGCGTCGAAGAGGCGTGTGCGCAGTGTGTGATGGCAGACGGTGTCGAAGGCCGCGGAGAGGTCGAGGAGGATGAGGGCCGCCGTCTCCCCGTTGTCGAGCAGGAGTCTAATGTCGTCTGTGGCGGCGATGAGGGCGGTCTCGGTGCTGTGGTTCTTGCGGAAGCCTGACTGGGAGGGGTCGAGGATGTTGTTGTCTTCCAGGTAGCGTGTGAGCTGGGTGTTGACGATCTTTTCGATGACCTTAGCTGGGAACGGAAGAAAGGAGATGGGCCGGAAGTTCTTAAGGTCGCTCGGGTCCGCCTTGGGTTTCTTTAGTAGGGCGTTGATCTCGGCGTGTTTCCAGCTCTCAGGGAAGGTCGCGGTTTTGAAAGAGAGGTTGATGATGTTGCATAGGTGGGGTGCGATGGAGCTGTCGGCCTTGTTGATGATGTGGTGGGGGAGAGGGTCGGACGGGGCGCCTGAGTGGATGGAGCTCATTGTTTTGCTGGTGTCTTCGGTGGTTACGCTGGTCCAGACGGTGAGGTGGTCGTGGTTGGAAGGTATCGGTGGGGCCGGGGTGGTGAGGTTGGCGGGGTCCGTCTGTGGATTGAAGCTGTCGTGAATGTCTGTAATCTTGCGGTGGAAGAAGGCAGCGAGGGCGTCGCACAGGGCTTGTGATGGGGGTATGTCGTTGGTGCAGGAGCTGGGGTTTGAGAGTTCCTTTACGACGTTGAAGAGCTCCTTGCTATTGTGTGCGTTGTTGTCTAGGCGGTTCTTGAAGGCGGCTTTCTTGGTGGTCCTGATGAGGTGGTGGTAATTGCGGATGGCGTCTTTGAGGGCAGCGTGGCTGTCGGGTGTTTTCTCCTTGTGCCAGGTGTTTTCCAGTCTCCGGCAGGTGCGTTTGGAGGCTAGGAGCTCTGGGGTGAACCAGCTGGCTCTCTGACTGGTATCTCTGGAGGCTAGTTGTCTTGTTGGGGCTAAGGTGTTGGCGCAGTCTTCCATCCAGAGTCTGAGGGTGCGGGCCCCTTCCTCGGGGTCGGTGGGGTTGGTCGGGGGGTTGAGTGCGAGGTGTGTTTGCAGTAGTTCCTTGGTGATTTTGCTCCAGTGGCGTCCAGGGATCTGTAGGGTGCGGTGGTGTGAGACGGGTTTCTGGAAGGTGAAGTGGACGCAGCGGTGGTCGGTCCAGGTGAGTTCGGAGGTGTGGCTGAAGACAACGTGGGGACTGGAGGAGAAGATAGCATCGAGCGTGTGTCCGGCGATGTGGGTAGGTGTCGCGACGATCTGCGTCAGTCCGAGGGAGGTGAGGTTGTCGATCAGGGTGGAGGAGTTGCTGTCGTTGTTGTTTTCCAGGTGGTAGTTCAGGTCGCCGAGGAGGATGTAGTCGGTGGAGGTCAGTGCGTGTGCGCTGATGACGTCGGCGATGGAGTTGCAGAATTGGGGGCGGGGTCCTGGTGGTCGGTAGACGAGGGTGCCTCTCAGGGTGGTCTTGGGGTCCGTGTGGATCTGGAAGTGCATGTGTTCGGCGGTGCTGAGTGTGTCGGCGGTGTTTGTGGAGACCCTGATGGTGTCCTTGTGGATGATGGCGATTCCTCCGCCGACGCCATTGGTGCGGTCCCTGCGGGTGATCTTGTAACCGTCAGGGATGGCCACTGCGATGTCTGGGGCGGAGGTTTCGTTCATCCAGGTCTCGGTCAGGAAGGCGATGTCAGGCGATGTGGAGTCGAGCAGGTCCCAGAGCTCGACGGCGTGTTTGCGTGCGGAGCGGGTGTTGAGCAGGATGCATCGGAGCTGGTTGGGTTCCGTAGTGGCGAGTGTCTCGGCGACTATGATGCAGGAGAAGCTGCAGTTCCTGCAGGTGAAGGGGCCATGGGTGCGCTTTGGGGCGGCCTTGTGGCAGCTGGAGGGTCGTCCGGGGTTGAGTGCGATGAGGGTGTTGGCGTCATACCGGACGCGGGCTGCCTGGATGCTGCGTGGTCCAGGGGTCGTGGCGCTTGGCGCGGTCCAGGCGCGGACGGGCGCAGACGGGCTTGCCTTAGGCGCGCCTTCGGCGCGCCAGCGGCGCGCCCGCTGCGCGCGGCCACCATAAATGCGGGAGTGTGGTGGGCGTCACAGCTGGGAGGCGGGGGGAGCCGGAGGAGGCCGGCGAATCAGGAGCGGGGGGCAGGGCCGCGGGGGAGTCAGCGGCGGGAAAGAGAGCGGTGCGCGAGGGAGGGGGCGGGGGAACAGAGGCGGAGAGCGAGGCAAGGGTGGCGAAAGCGGGCACAGTGACCGGGGCTACAGCGGGATGAGCAAGCAGAGGCGGGAGAGCCGCTGGAAATGGCAGGCGGCAGCAGGTGGGTCACGGAAGGTCTCAGCAGGAGGCAATCGGCGGCGGCGAGCTGCAGCGGGAGGGGGAGCGACCAACCAACTGGTCAAGGGTCGCCACATACTGAATCTTTCGCAAATCAAATGACCCATACATCGGCCAACGCAACTCAGGATCTTTACTAGTATATTTATTCCATAACGTGCAGTACATTATAGAAGAAATACCATACACATATCCCTATTAGGCGTCCCCTCCGGGGGGGCTGGTTGTGCTTCGTCAAGTCACAAATTGGTACCACTACAAAAGCAACACATCCTACGAAGTGTGCTGAAAACAGGCATGCCAAAAAAATAGTGCAGAATATGCAGTATTATAATCAAAATAGCGCTTAAGGTACTCTTCGTACGTTGCGCTGTTCAAACAATTTTAAATAGAGAAAATTCTCCTCATTACCTGCCTATATGTATTGCAATACATATATAATTACAAAACAGATTCCAAAATTGGCCAATCATACAAACAAAGCCGCAGTAAGTGTTACTAAACTACCTTACCAATCAAAGGCATCAAACCAACAGCAAGTGCCGCAAAACGGCTCTTACCAATCAAATGGTGTCCAGGTTCCAACTGCCAAGGTCTCAAATCGACCAAATGGTCACTGCACAGCGAATCAACAGAAGAGATCTCAGTCGAGGACCGGCGCCGCCGGGATGGTCAGATCAGAAAGAAAGGAAAAACGCCGTGGGTGCCAAGACTCGGGTCTCCTCAGGCAGCGATCGCGTCCAGAAGCGAGATTCCAATCCTTCGTCTCGACCAATCCTTCGGGCATCCGAGTCGCCGATGAGCCCCACGTTGGAAGCGCCAATTTGTGGTGGTGAGCCTCAACAAGGCCTACCAGTGCTTAGGGGTTCTCCCTTTCTGCACAGAGTCCTCAGACCAATAGGAAGAAGTTGGCACAGAAACTGGAATAGAAAAGACAGAGTTTATTAAACCTCATGAGGTGGAACTACATTCACACAGCACCCTTCGGCAATGCATGAAGTAGCACACCGAATGGAAGGACCTTGGTCCTTTTATACCCACACAGGGGCTCAAATGAAGGCGGTACAAACACAAAATGCTGGTTTTAGGTACATATAAGGTCATACAAAAAATGCACAGTCGACAAGTGGGTGGAGCTAACAGTTTCTACTTCTAGTAGACACATCCTGACATTTATAAACTCGGAACAGCTGCATGGACAGCTGCGAGCTCAACTGAGCATGTGTAAAGCAAAAAAACTAAATATAACTCGTCTCTAGGCAGATTTCAAGAGCAGTTAACAGGAAGGTAGGACAGAGCACATGACGAGCACATGGCAACTAAAATGGCTGCCAGAAATAAAAAATGGATTCCACAAAGCGGACAATTTAGCCTCTGAATACAGGATGTCTTCGGCTAATGCTTAACTTAAGTGCTGCCAAATTACAACACTCCCTTCGACAGGAAACCTATTGTCCAGACCTCCCCTGCCGGAGTTTCGGTCAGCAGCAGGAGGCCAGACCCGTGTCTGTGGCAGCTGCATCCATTTTGTGATGCCAGGGCTTTGTAAAGTTAATACCGGGCAGACCGGTGTGTACATGTCTCTCCCTCTAGAAGGGTGGAATGCTACCCCTGCCGCCAGAACTGGCTGGGGGGGGTAGTATTCCAAGATGTTTGACACCAAACACGACATGTTTCCGGGCAGCCATCCCAAAGTTAGCATTTAACGCGAGGTTATAATGCACTTAAGAGTATATGGTCAGGCTGCACCACAAACAGCACCAGAGGATTGATTCCGAATGCTGCCGAGGGGCTCTGCTCATGCAGGGGCACCCTCTCACATAAAACCAAGCACTTTGCCTTCAGGATTGTTAAGGCCTGCCATAGGAGTGACTTATACGTTTATATGTGTGTGCAATGGTAGTGATATAGGTAGCCTATACCACAGTAAGGGGTGCATGCACCACCTTACCCAGGCTGCAGTAGCAGGCCTGTGGTGTCATTTTGGGGGGCCTCCCAGGGGTGGCATAATACATGCTTCAGCCCCTGGTAGGCCTCTGTGGTACCTATGCCCTGGGTACATAGTATACCATATACTAGGGACTTATAAGGGCGCTCCAGATTCCAATCTGAGATGTACCTAAGGTACATGGAAACCATTTTAGAGAGGAAGCAGCTAGGCTGGGGTTCTGATTAGCAGGGCCCCAGCCAGACTAAAGTCGAAAAACAGTGAAGCATCAGCAAAAGGTGGGGGTACCCATGTGAAGCAGATCCTACTCTCCTACACAGAGCACATTTGTTTCATAGGAGAAATCAGCGGAGAAAGGGAGTCTGGAGCCCTTGTAAACATGGGGCCCATGATGATGAGCTCTTTGGAGATTGTGCCTGACGTGCTGATGATGTATAAGGCACAGTATTGGTTTTTGGTGAATTTCGTTTTGGGACTAGTCTCAATTATAGTCTGTGGCCTCTTGAATTGTTGAGGTTGTTGATAATCCACTTCTAACAACTTGGACAGAAGAGTCACCAGAAAGCCTGACACATTCTCTCCTTCCATTTGGCAAAGCTGTATAGGCGGACATTGTCTCTCCTTCTTCTGTCTTCTAAATCCATAATCTTCAACTGTAAATGTCATATATCTGCTCCAGTCTGGTGTCCCTCCTTTCTAAAGCTTCAAGACATTTCTCTAACTTGCTGAGTTGGGTCCTGAAGAGCAACAAATCTGTATGCATTGATTTTAGTTCTTAAATTATTTCCGCCAATGATGAGTGTACTCTATTTATTGAGGCTTTGATGCCTTTGAGTTTGTTCATAAGGGCATCTAGGGTCATCAAGGCCATGGCTGTGTCAGGAGGTGTCTGATGAGATTATTTTCTTGCCGCTGAAAAAAAAAGTTGTCGAGATGCCTTTCCTTTGACATTTATATGGTCATTATATAAATGAAGGTAATACAGGTCCATACAATCTTGTGTCCATGCATTAATCTATAGGAGCATATACTAAAAGGTCGAGCCCACTCTCGGAGAGGAGAAATGCAGATATTATGAATAATGCATCTCCAAGTGCAATGCTCTTGCGTCATCACTAGATATCAGTTGTGCCACTGAAAGAATAACCTTTTAATGTCCTGAGGAGGAGACACTAGTAGCATGCAGTGTGTTGCTCCTGAATTACTTGCCCAAATGAGGATGTCTGCCATCTATGGGCCCCCGGTGGTGATCATTAGAGTAAGTGAGGACAATCTATGACACTGCAAGGCCATAAAATCCTGCTGCAGGTTTCCCTATTCAGTATATGCAGCAAAGTAATATGATTCAGCTGGCCAGCAGTGCCGATGTTTTGGGGAGGTGGGACGTAGCAGAAGTACCAGCACCCCTACAACCACTCTCGACTGGACCGTCTCTTCTTGAGGAGCAGCATAGGTAGAGTCGGTCTCCCAGAGCCGATGTGGGTAGGCTGCAGGGTGCAGGACAGCACTACACCAACTGCTCCACAGCGATAGCACAGAATAATTTGTTCCTTAGTATCCCATTCGTGTTATCAGGCGTGCATGCCTGCTCGTGGTGCATACTGCGGAGGATAAGGCTGTCCGCTGAGCCACTCAGAGGTCAGCAATCTTCACTCATGGCCAAACTCTGCCCGCATGGCCACACATCTCTATTCCTTGGTTCTTTTCCATCATTAATCAATCCGGAGAATGTCCTGATGGTTGTGCCTCTGTATCCCATGGTACGTTTCCATCATTGATCACACCAGAGGATGGTTCAGTGGTTGTGTCGTACTATCCAATGGTACTTTTCCATTGTTAATCAAGCCTGAGACTATCTCACTGGGTGCATCTCACCTGCTCATGGTCCTCTTCACCATTAATCACACCTGAGAATGCCCTTTGGTTGTATCATGCTATCCCTTCTACTCTTCCATCATTTATCACGCCTTAGAATGTCTTGTTGGTTGTATTGCGCTGTCCCATTGTACTTTTCCATCATTAATCAAGCGTGGACATGTCTTGTTAGTTGTATCACGCCATCCCATTGTAGCTTTCCATCACTATCCAAGCCTGGGAATGTCTTGGTGCAGCTCCATTCCATTGTATACATTCTAATGATGTGTAAACCTGCAAACACTCTTAATTCTTGCAACAGCTAGGGTTGCTAATTGTATTTCTCTGAGATTTATGCATAACTCTCGCACCCCGTTTTACTTCATTCGAGAATGAAAAATAACCAACATCCATCAAGCTTCAAAACTTAGATGAAAATAGTTTTAAAGTTAACATACATGGAAATGGCCAATAAACAAAATCTATGTGAGCCTAGATTTTGTAATAAAATCATCCAACATTTTCACTCTGGGCTCATAAAGTCTATTGAGTAGAGATGTATCCCCTGCAGAAATGCATGTGCACCCCGACAGTCATACCAGCAGATCCTGGCGTAATCCAGGAAACGGTTCCAGGGAGTCGCAGAAAAGTAACAGTTCAAACTATAATCAGTTATTTATCATAAATGATGATCTGCTGTTGCAGAATCTCACACCTGGATGGGGTTAGGGTGACCGACTCCCTCAAGGACATTACGGACACTGTTTCCAGTCATGGATTTTCATGGGATCACCTACTGCATTCTGGGTAGTGGAGTCCTTTTATGCTTCCAATGAATACATTATTCGAACACATCTGAGAACAATGATTTGAGGGTGAAAAGTTCTGGACTGGAGACAGTGGCCTCAATGACCTATAGTGAGGTGGTCTCAGAGATGTTTTAAGGCATGGCAAAGTAGGCAATTGCCGAAACCCCTCTCCCACCCCCTTCCAAGGGGCCCCTTTTGAAATGGAACTTTCTCTCTATTTGACCTCTGTCTCTTCTTTTCTCTGTGTAAGCCTCCCTCCTCGTCTCTGCCTACCATAATCTCTGAATCTCTCTCCCCATTGTCATCTGCATAATTCAATCCTTTTCTGCACCATGAGTTAGAAGGAAATGGGTAATAAAACTCAAAGCTGTTCTTAACAGGGGCCCCAAAAATAGGTATTGCCCAGGGCCCCCACAATCCTTAAGGTGACACGGGGGGGGGGGGGTCATCCTAGTTGTGGTGTACTGGAACTGCGACGAGGATGGCCATAGTTTTTTGGGTTTTTTATCAGGTACTAGTCGAATATTGTTGTAGTGCCCTGAATAATAAGAGTGTTCTATATTTACACGAACTTTTCAAGTACCTTGTAACATTTTACGTAAATTCCCTTATCCAAGGACATGTACGTAGATATGAAAGACACCATAGGTATCCATGGCCCTTAAAGGCACACATTCAGAATACCCTGTAATTCACTTTAAACCAGATCACCTTGTAAGGCAACTCACACTTACATTTATCACCTTGCCTCCTGAAGGTGACCAAAGACAGTTTCCCTCATTGCTGGCTTTTGAATAGGAAGACAACATTTACAGATATAGAAAGTACGTGTTAAAGTCGTAGACACAGCAATCAATGTTTAGCTGTCTCTGTAACGTATCATATGATTGTTAATAATAACAAAAGAGTAATGAAACATAAACCTGTGACAGTGTTCCAAAATATTAGTTTAGGCTATGAACATGTGCAATTTAATATATTTAAAAGGTGTGTTATGGTATTATGACTGTTGAAGAAAGTAAAAATGCCTTTACTCTTTCGCAGGACGCCGCACACATTTGAAATTACTGTCATTCTGAATATAGCCACGTTATCTTTAGACATATTAGATTTTTGCTTTCCTTTTTAATTTAAGAATATATTTCTACTTAACGTAACAGAAATGTGCAACTCTAGAAATATAAAGTCTAATGATGAGAAAGATCAAAATGTGCAGTTTGCAAAAATTAATCTCTTGCACCTTTATTATGTTCCCAGAATTTTGTACGCAGCAGTGTGAAGCACGGCAACCCGGTCTGGCTCGGGCTTTTCCTCGCGTGTCCTGGCAGGAAGTGGACTTGGGTGAACGGCTCCGCGTTAAACAGTGACTGGTGAGTACCTTCTCAAGGCTGCAGCCATTGGTCAGATTTACCACGCTTCATGCTGGCATCTTAGGAGCCAATGGGATGAGGCGTCCGGTGGACATGTGTTTCCTAGCACTCTTCTTGTTTAGATACTGGAGAAAGATCTGAGAGTGGGGACTGCTGGAGCCACTAGGGGGCAGACTTCTGACTTTGCTTCCTCTTTGTAGATTGACTCAGGGCACAAACTCAGGGAGTGGATCAGCACCTGGTGAGTGACTTCTGCAGTTGTATTTGCTCAGCCGTTCATAGTCTCTGTGAACTTGTGCATTTGACTCTGGGGTTGCTTATGCCAGAGTTGTGCGCAGCTTCCATACAATGACCCCTTGCTTTGGTCCTCCACCAATGAAAGGTTGACAGTAGTCAGCATGGTGACAGCATAGAAGGGTCACAGTGAGTAACAGCGGTGAATAGCAAGCATGAGGCGTCTTTGGTAATGTGTGTGGAGGGGGCATGTCCACTGCGCATTGATACACCGGCTTCTTTACAGAATAAGTTACATGATAAATTCGCCTGCTGTGATCATGATATCGAATCAGAGGGATGGGCCCCATAGAGCAAAGCCTGAACATGAGGCTGCTAATAGGTAAATATGCGGTGGCAAAAGGAGGATCCTTGTTGCTAGCTTTGATGGATGCAACTACAGCGTTGACTGCGTCTCACATGTTGGGCATCGAGGATGGCATTACCACATTCATAAGGCAACTTTATTCCGGGGGGAAATCTTGCGTACGATTCGGGAAGAGGCCCAAGAAGAAACCAGTACATTGTGTGAATAGTGATCGAGTTAAGGATGCTACCTCTGTCTTTTACTTTAGAGTACTGTTTGACAGCAAATATTCATGGAAAGCAAAGGTTTGGAACAGAAGTGCCATGTTGGAGAAAACTATATTGGGGTTACAGGGATTCTATAAAAAACTACGCCTCAAAACGGTCAAAGAGCTCCTAACTATTTACGCTGCAAATGCAGTGGTGATCACTATGTATGGGGTGGGCATATTGGGCATGGTGGGCACACATGACATCCAACTAGTAGAAAATATTTTTCTCGAAAAGCTTTTAGCGGTTCCACGCAGTTGCCCCAATTCCATGTCCCACGATGAGCTGGGCGTCCCCTATACAGGGAATAAATTCAAATTAGCCCCTCTATTGCTTTGGCATACCATCTGGGCAAGGGAGTCCACCCCATTAAATTGACTCATTAATGAGGACTGTCAGAAATTGCATGCAGCCGTTGACATCCTTTGGCATGCGTACGTGAGAGTGACGTTGGAGGAAATTGGGCTCGCGGACCTATTCTCTTCCCCAGTTTCCTGCAAAGACTGCTCTAAGGCGAAGGTGAAACAAATGTTTGTAGCCAATGCAGGGGCAAAGAGAGCGAGGGCGGATAGACCTAAGGCTATGGTGTCTTTTTATACATTGTTTAACTCCAGGAAGAACTACAACCCTATCTCCCCCTAATCCAAAATCAACAACACTATTTCGTCCTAACCAGATTCCGGTTCATTTACCTACCCCTCATGGTCCGCTACCCCTCTAGCTGCCATTCGCTGTCAGATTTAGGTCCTTGTCCATGTGACGGAGTGTCAATCCAATCCAATTTGCACATTATGTTTTCCTGCATTTCCAATGAAATGCCTAGGAGAAATGTGATTTTACCTCTGTTTAAAGTTTTTAAATTACGTCAGTGCTGGCCTGCTTTACTCTTTTTACAGCAATTGCACATCTCCTTGGTCTGCTATTCTGTTGCGCTTTATATATGGCAAATCATGAAAATAAGGAAGAGTGCAGTAGCTGATAGGTGATACGGAGGTTGTGTTCCTCGATTAAATTGCACTGTTTTTGGGGTTGCACGTTTTGTATTGTATTTCAAAGTATGTTACACGTTATGATAGTTGGTGTTTTAATGTATTGACATCAGGGTGTCGTTTTTAGGTCGAGTCTGGGCAGCGCATGCGCTGCACTTCGAGGCATGCTGTATTAGAGTATGGACTTGAAGCCCTTCCCACTCCCCGCCCATATTTTTCATTGGCTTGTGTCATTGTCCTTCGTAAATGCTGGCTTCTGATTCGTTCAGAGGCTTGTTAGTCCCTCCTTAGTACCGCCTCGTCTTCATTTGTAACCTCCCATGAGGACTGGCCCTTTTACTTTGTTTGTTACGTGGTACATCTTATTTAGTCTGTAAGCACTATTTTCTTCAATGAGTTTCACCTACTGCTGGCACAACATGCTTTCCTGCAACATTCAGGGCACCATGCGGGCTTTCACTTTCCAAGCAGCCTGGGACAATGGCGGCCGCTTCTTTCAAATGCAATAGGTCTCACATTTACAAGAGTTTGAGCTATTGGCATTCTAAATGACAATGCCTTTTATTTATGTGTTAATTATCAAAACAGATAAATAAAAGGCATGCATTTGCAATGCCAATAGCTTAAACTCTTACGAATGCAAGACCTATTGCATTACAAATGCTTGTTATCTTTATTGCGGATGTTTTATCTGTATATTTTTTCTTTTATGCAGCAGAAATGATGCGGATAAAGATATTCTTGACCTGACATCAAAACACTTTCCACACATACTATACTATAAACCCACTCTGCCAGCCAAACACGATGCTATGTATATACGTAAGCAACTCCAGCACTCACTTCTTTTCTCTCTGCTCAAGGTTTAAGCACAGCAACATGATTGCCACGTCACAATATGTGCACGCTTCTAGTCATCACACATGGGTCCAAAACATTCCCACTAAAACCACAGTGGAATCCCACAGCTTCCCAACTAAACACGGTGGTGGCTTTCATAACAGTACAAGACTCTAATTTCTGTTTGCGCCACTCCATGCTTCAAAGCATGTACACTGCCAAGGCTGCCCAGGGGGGCCACGTAGGGGACCCTCCAACAGGGCGGCCGCCTTAGTGCCACAGGAAGGCACAGAAGTCTGCGGACTAGGCTCCCTGGGCTAGGGACCAGGGGGTCTGCTGGCCGCGTCACTTCCGGCCGTGGGAGGGGGACAGGGGTACAAAAGCCTTCCCCCGCCCACTGGACGGTCTCTTGACCGCTGCCCGTCTCGCTGTTTGGACTGTGACTGGGTCCGGGAGCTGCTAGTCAGTGCGGTGAGTGTGCCCCCATCCCCGCCCACCTGGGCGACACCAGGTTCACCTCGCCTGGCGGGGGCAACTTTTCCCGGACCTGTGGACGGCCTGATTTAACCCCCCGCGGCATTGTGCTTTTGGTGGCACAAAGGCCTGGGGAGGGCTGCAAGAGCGTGTGGGCCGTCCTCCACGGCACAGATAGGCCTCCTCCGCCCTTGTGTGCTGGAATGTGGGGGCGGCAATCGGGAATTGTGGTGGCCGCTGGGGGGGGGAGGTGCAAGACTCCTCGGGCATCCGGCGGGCCCTCGCATCAGTGATGGAGTGCGGGGGCGGCACAGTATACTCTATTGTGCGTCTGCTGGGGGGTAGTGCGGAGGTGTCCCAAGTCAGCAGGCCACTTTGCGTGGGATTAGTGGTATCCAGGTGCCGCCACCAGCTGGTCTCATGCCCCCCCCCTTCCCCCACCAGCGCATCGAGCCCAGTCTCAGGGAGAGGCCGCCTTTGCCCCGGCCATCTGGTTTTGGGGCAGCACTTTTCCTGTTATGTTGCGGGAGGGGGGGGCGCAAGAGGTGGGACTGAGCAGGCCGCAGGAGCTAGTGAGGCGGGCCAGGACCTTGGGGGACTCACTGGGACCCGCAAACAGCAAGCACCGCACCTATCCCTCTGGGTGTCTGGCGACGATCGCCTGGCCATGGCCTGGGATGCAGTCTGCCTGGGGGAGGTGGTGCAGCTCCCAAGGCCAGGTCGCATCTTTGGGGCAAAGTACCTAGGAACATGCTTGGGGGGGGTCGGGCGCGCGGCCTCGGTGGGGAACAGAGAGGGGCCCGTGTGTGTGTTCACGGCGTGTGGCGCACTGGAGATCTGGCCCAGCCTCTTGGCCTGCCCACACGGCTACCTCATTCTGTTTTTTCCGGGAGTCCACTGCGCGGTGTGAAGCGGGTAGTGAGGTTTCATCCCTCCCGGGCCTGGGTTTGTTCTGCTGCTCGGGTCCCAGGCTGCGCAATGTGGCAACAAAGGATGACGCGGTCAGGTGCCGTCCGGTACTGTGGTGACCGGCGGCAGGCAACGGGCACAAGAGCAAAACACGGCTGCGGCTTATCCCATAGCAGCCAGCAGCACCCAGTGTTTCACTTGGAAACTGCACAGCATTTCCCAACTGGGCTGTAGATTAATTACTGGAAGTTTTATTGGGCCCCCCAGACTAGGATCTCGGGTCCGAATCGCACGGGTGCAGGTTGCCCTGGCAGACACACGGACCCTGATTTGTCTGGTCCGGTGCTTGTGCTTTCTTTCCTGGGGTCGGATCTGCTGATGTTTGCAGGTAGCTGGCGCGTACATACCGCCGGCCGCCACCAAAGTGCAACAGGAGTTGCGTTGTCTAGGGTGCCCAGAGTTGCCCGAACAGCCCAGGTTTCTCACCGGCTGTCCCGGCAGACTTCATAAAATTTTGGCTCATGTCTTCCAGTTTCTCTATATGTCCCGGTTTTGGTTCTCTAGATCTGGTCACCTGAGCGTTGTACAGCAGGGCGCCCCCAGCTTTGCACAGGGGTACCCTGCCCTCGTGCTAGGTCGCATACACACCCGGCTGGGGGTGAAAGGCAGCTTCCGCCCCGGTGACCAGGCATGCATGGGGCGGCATATGAGCTTGTGAGGCCCCTGGGGGATCTCCATCATCATGCATTAGTGCGTGGCCCCCCGCTCGGACTGGGAGAGAGGCATCCGTCCAACCTGCGACCAGGTGTGCTAGGGCGGCACGTTTTACCGAGGTTCCGGCCGCTGGGGGAGGGCTAGAAGTCGACGCTGGTTATTCAGCCGGGGCGCCCATGTTTGCATGGGAGATTAAGGGGGGTACCTGCCCTACGGGGGCCGGTGGCCCGAGCGTGACGCCCGTCTAAAAGTGCCCTGGGGGGTCCATATGCAGTTATGTGAACATTTTCGGAAATTGTCCATTAAAGCAGATCTTAAAACTGTTCTTGGCAAAATTCCAGGACTGGCTATCCGAGTCGGTCACACAATATACGTAAAACGATGCAGCTCCGAGACAGAGTCGTTGTTTTTCCACTGTCAACCTCAGCTGGTCATAATCACATGAACTTGAGTGCCAAGGGAATACATTCTATGCCTCTTTCCCAGGTGTCTGGCAAAAACCTGCAAACTTGATAGGCACTCTGAAAGGGTACTCTTTTAGTGCTTTAGGGAAACTTACTATGAGAGGAGAGGAAGTGGCATCCGGCCAAAAGTGCTGACTTTGGAGCGGGGAATCCCGGTTCGAGACTCGGTGTCAGCTCAACATCCTGCGAGTCTGAGAAAGGCAGCTAATCCCCCTGTGCCTAGAAACAGCACCTAAAAGATCACAGGAGTGACTGACCAGGCGAGCTTCAGAAATCCACAGGCCGTGGATTTTGTTACCATGCAACACCTATTAGCTCAGCAGACAGTGGCTATGCCAGCATCAGAACCCATTCCTGATGGCATTCCTGATATTTACATGTTCTTTCCGTCAGTATTTCAGCGACTTTCAGTCGCACCGGTTTGTAGTTTGCATGTGCCCACCTCCTGTACTTAACGGTCACAGGCTGTTCAGACTGACTGTGTTATTTGTGATTCTCTGCTCCAGATGAGCTACGTCTGTTTCATACCATACCAGGCACCTTGCCTCCCATAGTATCACATACAGGTTAATGTCACACACATGCTCAGGATCCACATGGACTACCGAGTGGCCGCTGGGCCACGTGGACAACCGTGGGGCAGTGCAATACCTGCCCGGAGGTGCGGCGAGTAGAGTGGGTAGGTAAGTGCGGCACACGCAAGGTCGGCGCCCATGGTGCTTTCGGCGCAGCTTGCTGCCGGTTGGTAGGAGGGGTGGCAGAGAACGGAGGTTCTCAGGTGCCACAAGCACAGGGCAGCTGGCGTACACCTTTAGGAGGGGCGCCACTTACGGAGTGCCTCAACTGAATGTAATTGAACACGCCTTCGATATCTCAGGGTAGAGCGGAGGACTGTAGTGGAGAAGACTGATAGCCTTAATTCGCTGGTTCAGTTCCGGCTCGAAGGACTTTCAACCTAGGAATTATCCAAGTTTTCTAAGCATGGCCTCCCTGCGCCTAGGACTCACGTGGTGAGTGGTTCCGGGTTTAGGGATGTCCGTGGGCCCCAGTGAGGAGTTACTGCCTGGTGTGTGAGGCAGATATTTTAATGGAAGAGGGTGGTGAGATCTTTCACCACTGCTGGATCCACCTCACATGCGGTTTAGCGGTTCACTGTCAGGGTCGGTATATGTGGCCAGGATGTGTAAAGGAGGGAAGTCTACTCCACGGTGGTGTACAGGCACTGTTTTCCATACCTGCAGAAGCAGGGGGCGGCAGACTCCCCAGAGCGGCGGTGGCAGTTCAACTTTGTCCAAATTTGGTTTCTTACAGGTAGTCTATAGTTACCGTTTGCAGAACCTATGTCCTCCTCGGTTTGTAAGCGTTCCCCAGTATGCGGCATGGTCAGGATACAAACACAGGGAGAGCCAATGGGTTTGGGTCTTGCACAACTGTGCAAAGTTATACCTGCTAATTAGCACCAGGGTACCATTGGGTGAAGTGGGCTCTAAACCTGATTGTTTGGGTATCAATGTCCTCTGCCAACCTAGCAGCTATGCATATGTACACATGGAGGGTCTTTACTTTGTGTCAGTTGATTTCATTGGGATAGGCGGTCGAACCTCGCACTGCGGGGGCCAACAACAGTGGTAAGGCAGCTCCTCACAGCCAGGTCACGGTATCTATGCATGCCGGGCCTAGGTCCTATAACCTGGACCGGTGATAATGTTGAAAGGGTTGCAAGCATGCGCCAAGAGAAGGGTCTTTCGAGACCATCCAGTATTGCAACAGGGTGGATTCAGGCCAAGGAGTGGCCGCGTCCCACCCCCCGAGTGCTGGAGATGGGTTGTTGGGTCGGCATGTTTTTACAGAAGTTTGTGGCAAGCTCTTTCATGTGGTTGCTCCGCTGAGTTTGGGGGCAGGTAGCATGCTCCATCTTGTCTCGTGGGTCTGTCAGAGCCAGCAGACCCCCAGGGTGACAGCACGCTCAAATACACGTCATGTTGACACATACATACACTCGTAGGCTTAGCCACAGGTTCATGCATCAAGGATAGAGTCGGAGATCTGAACGACCAATTTTCAGCTGCTGTGTACCATCAATTGGTCAATATGAGTATAGATTTCACTGATTTTAATAGGGCCAATTATTGGAGGCGCCTAGACAGCTGCAGCAGTGAGTGCCGCTACGCAAGGATAGGGAGGTTAGGACGGGCAGGCCCTGCTGGGCCTGCCACATGGCCACTTGCAGGTTTTAGGGTGCTTTCTAAGGGCATAGGAGGGGTCATGCCAAAGAACCCGGAACGATTCACCTGCTGGGTGTGGTGGTGGTGTCAACAGCAGGGTCAAACCCCTGGTACCTATCATCCTAAAAATAGGAAGTTACGGATAAAATTTAATAGGGTCATCGGTGCAGGGGACTAACGGACTTGGTGGGGCACAGAAAGACAATTCCCCAAGGGTACGCGTCTACGACACAACATTGGTTCATTCAGTTTTACCAATAATTCAGGGGAGGTGCAAACTTAGGGGCCAGTTATTGGGATTGTCCCTCTGCATAATCGGTGGGTACCACAGGACGGTCATCAGTAGAAGGGATAAGCGAGCACCTGTTAGTTTGCCCGTCTTACCGCCACGCAGCTGGGCCGGTTGCTTAGCTGGTCATCCTAAACCATCCGGGGTTACAAAGCGCTGGAAAACACTGGGTTAGATCCTTTCCTAACAGGCGAGCTCACTGGGGGTATGTGCCTGCTTCAAACCTCTTCTGTAATGGGCAGTGCATAAGTAGCTAGCTCAATGTTTCACTTTTTAAGTATGATAAAATTAGTACCAGTAAGTTGCATTGCAATTAACAGCTTTTTTATGTATCTAGATAAATTACAATTGTGCTAGGTGTGCTATGCACAGTTGGAGGTGTAATGATTTCTCTACACCTGCACAACATTTGCAGGTCCCGCTGGGTGCCTGCCACCTGGCCACTGGCAGGTTGTTATTGGTGATCTCTAAGGGCATAGGCGGGATCATGGCAAAGTAAACGTGGACCGACTCACCTGCTGGGTGTGGTGGTGGTTCCAACCGCATTTCACAGGATCTCTCCCGGTGGAGTCTATCTAACGATCATCCCAATTAGCATGTAGTACTGCAAGATTTTAAACGGGGTCAAACAGGCAGGGGACTGACTTGGGGGAGGCACAAAAGACAATTCCCCAACGGGCGTGAGTGTGCCTTTCCTATGAGGGTGCGGGTTGGCTTGATAGTGCTGATTTGGAGGGGATGGAGCACTAATGCGGACTACAGGAGCGCATGTTGCGGCCATAGTTAAGAGGGTGCATGTACATTACGCATAGGTTTACTCCATGTCCCCTGATCAAATTTGATTGCATGTTTCCGGTTGCGCCAGTTAAGCGAATTCTCCTGGGAGTTGGCAGCCAATACTGGGACTGCGATTTTAGTGGTCAGCCGGTTGGCAGGCCTTTTAGATGTGGGTTTCTAGCTCAGGCATGTCCAGGTAAGGGTTAGGTGCCTGAAGTTTGCCTGGGGATACAAGTTCACAGGCATGTGGAGTGGCAGAACTGAAATGGGCTTGTGTTCGACCTCTGGTCGCAGGTTCAGATCCTGGTAACCCACTTAGCATTTCGTCCTTCTGAGGTCGATAAAAACGAGTACCATTGACTTGAGTAACAATAAACGTGTAATTTCTCCTGCTATATAGCCTGGGCTGGCAGCCATGCAGGTTGTGGAAGTTGTCATCCATCGTGGGCTATGGTCCAAAAGATTGGGGACCCCCCCCCCCCCCCTCACCGGGAACATTTGAACCAAGAACACTTAGCATTCCCAGTATCCCAAAAAAAAAAAAAAAGGGCAGGTTTTAATACATATGGTTCCGCTAGGTTCACACTGTCCTGTCTGCTCCCTGGTATACTATCAGAAGTTTGGGAGGGCAAGGCGTCACCTAGGGTGGTGACTGGCTGAATTCGATGGACTTTCTCCGACAAGTGCTATACACAGATAACTGGGTGAGAGGAAGCAAGGCGGGATTGACAACTCTTACTTCTACCCGCATTGGCACACCTTGTCAGGAGTGGCTTGTCAAAGGTATTGCTCTTCAGCCAGGCAATGTTAACTTTGAACCAACACCAAACGAATTGTGTTAGGTCACCCTGGACGCATATACACCTACTGGGTAGGGACACCAGGGGGGCAACAACACCGGTTGGCAGTCACCATCATACTAAATGGGGGGGCCAGGTCGATCCACTGTCTCTCCTTTTCTGAGCAGCACGAAAGGGCTGGGCGAGGCGAGTACCACGGATACTGGGTCCCCCTCGAGTTTCTGACTCGGCAGGACATGCTTGCAGGTGGGGCGATGGGAATCCCTCCGCCCGGGGATGGCGGGGTACTGCCTGGTGCATGAGGACGGGTCTCCGGCTACAAAGCTTCAAGTAGACCACATCATGCAGGCATGCTTGCAATTGTCAGGACAGACAGGGGGAGACAAGCAGCCATCCTTCAGGATTGGGGCGGCAACCACAGCCTTCATATCAGGGATGCCGCCAGAGCGAATTAGCAGGTAGGGCGCTGGGAGTCGCAATGCTACAAACGATTTATAAGGCCTTGAGCAGAAGGATATGGCGAGAGGACTCTTGGTCCTATGTTGCAACCGACAGTCAGGTGTTTAAAGGTTTACGGTTTTGGCCCGGATTGCCAAATGATGTTGCAGTGAGGTGGTTTTGTTGTGCAATTGTAGATTATTAGAATATAAACGTTACAATAAATATGGTTTTCGAACACAACATCTCTTCACTTACCAGGAACCAAGGCTGGGTAATTGGCCATTCAAGCATCGTTAGAGTGGCACGGTGGGCTGAGATAAGAAAGTGGCGTCATGGCTTCCCCGCCACAGAGATAACGTGGCTAGGTTACCCGGGTATGCGCTGGAACGAGCTGATGAGGAAGCTGCGGCAGAGACTTGGGGGAAGGACCGGTCCACCTCATATTCTGGTTATACATTTGGGAGGGAATGACCTGACAACTCTGGGGAGGAGAGTACTGCTCCTAGACATGAGGGACATCATGTGTCAGTTGAGTACTCAGCTGGGAGCATGTGAACTGGGGTGGTCTGCAATTTTACCTCGCCCAGTTTGGCAAGGAGCCCGATCTGGAGACGCCATTGAGATATTACGTAGGAGAGTGAACAGCGCCATGCGTAAATTCACGGAACAAAGGGGATTTGGCTTCATCAGGCATGGTTTACTTCATGCTAAGTCTACTGGATGCTGGGAAGTGGATGGGATTCACCCCTCAAGGGTAGGCATGGACTTAATTTTGCTGGACCTTGGGGAGGCCTTGGAAGCAACAGGCTGTAGGTAGGAATATCTGCCTTGGTGGGGGGGCCCTGGTGGTGACGGTGGCCACCCCCAGAGCTGTGGAGGAGTTACAGGGCGATCCAGAGTCTGCAAGGTACAGAAGGGTACTTATTGCAGCAGCACAACAAGGGTGCAAAGCCAAGGATACCCAGGGATGTCTTAGCGTGTCCCCTGGAAGAACTACGGCGTCCTGTTAGTCCTACGGGCGGTTGTGGGTCTGAGCAACCGGGGGCTGCCTGGAACGCTCCGCCCACCTGTTGGGGGGCGTGAGTAAGGGAGTGGACTGGCGGTCCACTGATGGGAGAGGTGGCCTCTCCCAATAATTGGTAACCACCGGTTGGCGACGGCCACGGTGCAATTTGGCTCATCAGGCGGGCGGGCGGCATAGGGGCTGGCCTGCCCTGGGATCGCCCGTAAGATAACCCACCATGTTGGCATATTGGTTATGCAAATAAACCTGCAGCAAATTTCTCCACTAAAAAGGTGTCGTGTGGTTTATTTATGTATGTCACTGTATGAGAAATGAAGAGTGTTGCCGATATTGGCACTAAGGCTCTTGGCAAGAGCACAAGTCCATTCCTCATGACACCAACACTCTTTCCACACAGGCCACAGTACACACCCACATTCTTCCACCCATACACACCCAAAAGAGTAGAGTGCCACCTGCAATTAAAAGGTGTTTCGAGCATTGTTGGGGGTTCGAGGAGCTTTCCCAAGCCATCTACAATACAATGCGGAAGGTGAATGCATTTTTGTAAATCACTCCTAGTGAACATATGCATTGAAGCAGCCTTCAGAGTACATCAAAGAAAAACAATGCCTCAATCCCCTGTTCTCACCATGCTCCTGCCTGTCAACTATGTCAGAAGGCTAGAGGTGAAGGAGAACACATCAGACAATTAATAGCAGGCAGAGGAGGAGGAACCACATTCCACTGAGGAACTCTTAAAGAAGGTGACTTTATAGGGGTGAAGAATGAAGGCTTGGTCAGACTGGAGTTGGGACTGAATAAAGACAACTTAAGACTAGCCTTTGAAGAGGATGAAACAGGAAATTTAAGTAGTACAGTTTTTCCACACAAGCAATGACCATCTGGAAAATAAGACTCAGTTATCTATGACAGCTGCTATGTATTAAGTGAACTGTTAAGGACATTTAAATGGCACCACATTGTAGTGAAATAGGAAGTTCTTTATTCCACAGGCTGTTATAGATTGGTTTAGGATCAGCCCCAGTGGCATCTTAGTTTTCTGCTTTGCTTGGCTTCTACAAGTCCTAAAGAAAAACAATCCATCTTTCCCTGATGGAGATAATGATAAGAGACCATCCATCTATTACTGCTGAACTTAAGAGAAGTACAAGGTCCATGGAACTGAAGCTCCTGACTGACTCTCAGGCCCAGTGGAGTTAAACGTATTCTTTTTTTTAAATTTTTTTTTTTTATTAAGAACAGGGAAAACAATCAACACCATATCTGAATGAAAATCAATGGAATCCTATACCACCCAAAAAAACAAAAACTGGTGGAGGAAACCCCTTAAAGAGCTGATTAGAACAGGAAATTTGATAGAATCAGTGAGTACATAGTAATAGAAAATACATTATGACTACAAACGATAAGATATAAAAACATCATTTTTAAAACAATCCATTTCATCTTATCCAAAGTACATTAAATCTTGCAACAATAAATCCCAAAAAATGTAATCTAATAGAAAGTGCATTGAGTCTAGCAGCCAAAGGATACCTCCAACCGATATCTCAACCAGCCTCTGTACCATATTCCAGCCTTCCGCGCCCATACCCACATATTTGATAGTTATTACAAAAGTGCAATGTGCATTGTGCAATATAGATCTTAAACGAAACTAAGGAGAAAGGTTTTCCAGATACCTCTAAATTTCACGGTTGCTCCTACACGCTTGGCATAAGCCTCCTCAAATCTACAAGTCCGAACCATTTTATTAAACCAATGTTCAGTACTAGATTGTTTATTCGACTTCCAATTTTGAAGAACCAATGACCTAGCAACCGCAATGGAGATCAATATAAAGTACTGCTGGTTTTTTGTAAAACATTTTGCCTCACCTGAGGAGCCAAACAATACCAGCATGGCAGATGGTTCAATTCTTATCGATAAAATCAGCGAAATCTGGGAAAAAAACCCTTGCCAAAACTGTCGTAAATGGCTACATTCATAAAATATATGGACCCAAACACCCTCCCCTGTGCATTACATCTGAAGCATTGATTAGGACACGTTTGAAACATTATAGACAATCTCTGAGGTGTATAATAAAGTAACCAACGTGACAGGAAGTTCATCCTGTTAAAACTAGCCCCTCTGAGTGCTTTATTTGTTAATTCGCTGAGCTGTTGCCATTCTTTAACATTAAACCAACAGCCGGTAACTAAATATATTCTTTGGAGCTCTTTCATCATCATCTCATCAGTGGGCCTTTTGATGGAGTAAGTGATACCAACAACCAACCCCCATCATTTTATTTGCCAATTGTTTCGCTATTTGGCGTGTGGTTTCACTCATCGTTAAATAATTTTTTTAAAGAAAATTAACTAACTGTAAAAAACTGAACGAAAAGGCGGTGGAGAGCGTAGCGGATCGCATTTGTACAGTTTCCCAGGTAACTAATGTTTCGTAATTGTAAAAATTCCCGAGTTTTAGAAAACCTACTTCTTGCCAGGCCTGTAAGAGACTTCTGGAAAGTATCAGGCCACCTGCCTCAGTATCCTGTATAGAAGTATACGCGTGAAAGGCCGGAATACCTCGTGATTTAAAAATAACTGTTCTTTCAGCAAGACTCAATATTACCTTGTATCTTGATTTCGTAGGGAGTTTCGCCTGTCGCAAGAAAACAGGAAGTCTCGTAGCACTCTCCCTCAACATTCTTATTAATAAAAAATTATTGTAAACAGATTTCTCTTCACCCAATTGAGAAAGTAAATTGGCTAGAGAAGCCTGGTAATATGTCAAAAAATGAGGAAGAGCCAAACCCCCCGATGCTATATCCAATTGTAATGTTGCCATTCTGACCCGTGGATGTTTATTATTCCAAACAAATTTCCTTATTATTTGGTCTAGCTCCTTAAAATAATGTTTCGGAATTTTCAATGGAAGATTAACAAAAAGAAATAAAAATAATGGAAGTATTGACATTTTGATCATTGATATCCTACCTATTAAAGATAATTGCAACAGCGACCACTTGTCTAATAGTTTTTTCACCTTTTTAAGCATACCATTATAGTTCAGGGGAAATAATTGTCCGAAATCATTTGTGACTAATATCCCCAGATATCTGACTGGATGCGGTGGTTTTAGCTGGACGGAAGATGGAATATCGGAGGGAATCACATTAAATGCAAAAATTTCAGTTTTCGCTTGATTAATCTTATATCCTCCAAACTGTGTAAACCTATGGATTTCATCTAAAGCATTTTGTATGTTGGTTGCCCCGGCTTTCAAATATAAAATAATGTCGTCGGCGTAGAGTTTAATTTTTGCCATCCCCTCTATGGGAGGTAGAATCATCGCGCTTTCCCGTATTCGAACCGCTAAAGGCTCAATGAATAATGAAAATAAAAGTGGGGACAATGGGCAGCCCTGTCGTGTGCCATGCTTAATATTGATCTTACCGGCCTCTGCACCATTAATAATTATTTTAGCTTCCGCCTGGGAATATATTTCTTTCAGCATTTGTAAAAATTGTGACGGGAAACCAAACTTTCCTAAAATATAAAATAAAGCCCTCCAATCTACCAAATCAAACGCGTTCTCGGCATCCATCATCATATATACAGCATTTGATTTATTGGTAGAAAAATAGTCAATAACTTGAGCTAAATAATAAGTATTAGCTGCCATTGAGCGTCCTGGGATAAAACCATTCTGATCATTATGGACCAATTGTTCTGCACATGGGGCTATCCTTTTTGCCCAGATTTTCATAAGTAATTTATAATCTGTATTTAACAGACTGATCGGGCGATAAGAACTCGCATCAGTGGGATCCTTATCCTTCTTTAAAAAAATAACTAGGACTGATTCTTTAAAACTTTGAGGAATATCCACGCCTTCCTTAATCTGGTTATATAATTTTACTAAGAAGGGTATTAGTTCTTCTTGAAATACCTTATACAGTTCTACAGGGAATCCATCTGCTCCACTGGCCTTTGCATTGGGCATACTTTTTAAAACTGATTGGATTTCTAAAATCCCTATCTGAGCTTTTAATGTCTCCGAAAGCTGATATGAAAGCAGTGGTTGCTCTAATGATTCAAAAAATGTTGTTAACACTCCCTGTGGTATTACTTGAGTTTCCCCATAAATTTGTCTGAAGTAGGTTAGGAAAATCTCTGCAATAGCCAGATTATCATCTTCTACCCTTCCCGAAAATCCTTAATTTTAGTTATTATTTGGGTAGACTTTTGACGTTTTGTGGACCATGCCAGAAATCTGCCTATTTGTTGGCTCTCCTCATAAACTTTTTGCTGATAAGCCTTACTACCTGCTATTTCTTCCAATAAAAAGAAGTCCTTCAGATTTTCCCTTGCTCTTGCTAGTTCTTCTAGTTGATTTTTTCTTAAAGTTTCAGAGCTCTCTGTGAAGCATACATTACCTGTGGCTTGTTCGATGGCTATCTGCAAGTCTAAAATCTTTTGCTTCCTTTGATTACTCAGTCTTGCTTTATATGATATAATTTGGCCTCAGAGTAGTCTTAAAGGCTTCCCAAACCATAAACAAAGGGGCAGTATCTATGTTTAACTGAAAGAACTCCTTGATGAATCCTCTAGTCTCTGTTGTCCACGTAATGTCTTGCAATAGTGATTTATCAAATTGCCATCTAGCCCGCTTTTTTAAAGATATCTCCCGCCTCAATGTAAATAGCACTAATCAATGATCTGAAAAAGAATTAGCCTTTATCTCTGCCGGACCATTGGCAACCAATTTGTCTACCAAAAAATAATCGAGTCGGGAAGCTGATCTATGTCTAGCCGAATAGCAAGTAAATTGTGAAAGACTAGGATGCCCATGTCTCCAGGGATCAGTTAATGAATAATCTAATAATAGATTACTCATTAATTTGGCTGTTTTTGGCTTGAGTTGACGCTTATTTTTTATTAGATGTATCTAATGCCAAATTCTGGATGAAATTAAAATCACCACCCATAATTAATATCCCTTTCATTTGTGCGGCTAATTGGTTTATTTGACCCAATGCTTCTATTTCATCCTCAATGGGCCCATAATAATTAACCAGGTCCAGAACTGTACCCTGTAATTGAACTTCTACCCAAAGCCATCTACCTTTGCCATCGCGCCGGACCTCTTTGACCTGCCAATCGTAAACATTAGACAGCAAAATACCTACTCCCCGAACTGCTAAACTTGCCGATGAAAAATATGCATGCTGAAACATCCTAGGTAAAGATATTTTTGGTGTATTAGTCCTAAGGTGCGTCTCTTGCAAAAATATAATCCCTGGTGAGAAGGCACTTATCCAATTTAAGATAGCTCCACATTTACGCGGGTTCAAAAGCCCATTTACATTATAGGTAACAATTTTTATATTTTGGATTTCTGACCCCATTTCTCATTAACTTCTTTTACTCCTTCCAAAAACTTGTAGTCTTCCATTCCCAAAATTACCAATACTTTTATCTTCCTGAAGTTTCCTCCTCCAAAATAGAACTCCAACCAGTCTATTTTCCCCTGTTCATTTTTTATTAAACCTAAATCAAACCCACCCCAAACTCCCTCCCAGCAGCCCACCCCCTGAAATGTGGACATCCCCCCAGAACCCGCAAACCACATTCCCCCTCCTGCAACACTAAGGGGTGCCTTGTTCCTGCACCCTGGGTGATCTCCACCCCCCCACCACATCACACCACACCACGCAGAAATATCAGCAATAATGTCAGAAACAATCAAAGAGTATAGCAAGCTTATTTTACAGAAATCTCTCTTAGTAGAACCTGAGCTTCTTCTACTCGAGAAAACATGTGGAATTTTCCCTTAGCCAGCACCCTTAGCTTAGATTGTTGGGCAATTGATGCCTGCGCGCCCTGAGCTTTGAATAGGTACAACAGCTTTACGAATTCCTTACGCCTTCGGGCCGCAGCCGCGGACATGTCAGGGAAAATTCGACATTTAGTCCCCTCACTAATGGAAAATTGCCTCTGCTGAATCGCTTTTGACAAAATATTTTCTTTTACTCTATAATCAGCGAAGTTCGTAAGAATCGTACGGGGGAACTTGGCATTGGGAATAGAATGTGCTGGAACTCGATGTGCCCTTGTTAATGTTAAATCTGCAGTGAAGTCTGGAAGTACTTTTTGTTTAATAAAAGTCTCCACCCATAAATGGGTATTGCCCCCCTCCAGCCCCTCTGGAACTCCAACAATCCTCAGGTTCGATCGATGCGAGTGATTTTCCAAATCTTCGAGCTTGCTTTCTAACATGATTTTATCTGCTGCTGCTGAATTAATTTTCTGGATCATAGAGGACATCTGATCCTCTAGCTGGCCTATCCTCTGCTCTGCTTCCTGGAACCTCACAGGTACGCTTGCAACTGCTTCTTCAATTTTTTCCAAGCGTAGATGAAGAGCAGCTAATTCACTTTCCTGTGACTTTTTCATCGCCCTAATCTCATCCAGTATGAGATTCAGTAAAGTCTTTATCTCGAGCTGCTGTGTGTTAGGGACATTGGACAGGCATTCCGAAACTCCCTGTACGTCCACATTCTCCAGGGTAGCCGCTTGTGGCGATATTACTTGTAGCATCTGTGATTGAATTGCCTGTTGTTGATCTGGGATATCGTTAGGGGGCATTAGTTGTACTTGATTCAGAAGCATAGTCATCTGCTGATCAGGTATGCCTCTAACTTCTTGCTGCTGTCCCTTTTCACTTGAATGCTCCGATTCTACGTGAGCCGTTACTACTAAAGCTGAGGCTGACACAGGATTTATAAGCTAGAGGGATGGCGCGACCTGTGGTATTTCAAAAGGATCCGTTACCACATTCTTTACAGGTGACAACGTTAGGGCTGTACTTAAATGAGAAGAATCTAAGTCCAAGTCCAGCAGTGGTTGATTGCTCTTTTTCACAAACAACGGGTATTCTTTGCCACTTTTCAGCTCCAGATTTTTTCCACTCCCTAGTGTTGTTTCGTTTGGTTCACTGGGCTGTCCTTTGCCCTTATTTTTAAATTTTTCCATCTCGCCCGCAGAGTGTTCCCCTCTTTGTTGTAGCTCAGGCTGCATCTCGGGGATATCTTCTATGGAGCTTTCGAAGCTTGAATTTAGCACTGAAACATTTGCTGCAAGGGGGGCTTTCGTGGAAGAGCCTCCACCCTTAAGTTGAATTCGTTTTTTTGCTTTCAAAGCTGTTGTCGAATCAACTTTAGCCACTACATTAGTTTGTTTCAAGTGTCTTCCCATTTCGTTTCAAGATATTTCAGATATTTTGCTTCCCAATAATCTTCAGGTGATTTTTCAATATTCCCAGAGGGTATTCCCCCCCCTCCTTGTATATTTTCCGATTATTTCAAGAAATACCTGGGATTTTAATTTTTTACGAAATTGCCCAGAGCATTGATCCAGCTACGCGAGTAAATCCCTGCCCACAACCGGTGTAGCTTAGTTAACTAATACTTAGCTCCAACAGTCAACAGTCAACAGTCAGACCCGGCTGCTTTTTCACCGGCGGCTCAGCCAAGAATTGAAAAGCTGTTACTTTGTTTCCAGGAAGTTATACTAAGTTGCCTGACAAAGAATCGCCGCCTCAGCGCTCTGTAGTTACTGAATTTTAGGCGCGTTTATACTTTGTAACAAAACAGCGCTCAGTTCTTTATCACACCACGCCGCCGGGAACCAACAAGGAATACTTAATACCTTCCGCCTTCACAAGCAATAACCAGCATACTCTTATGTTGTCCAGAATCCTTGTTTCAGCCCTCCAGTGTCACTGAAGCTCCTTACCGCTGTCCATGCCGTTGGAGCCTCAGTTAAAGCCTCTGGAGTCTCAGCATATCCCAGTAGAGGCTGTCGGGGGTTTCCTCTGCGTTTTTTCCGCAGGCGTCTTCCCGGACTCGGGCTTGGGCTCCACGCTTCAGCTGTCTTTACTGCATCTGAGTCGCGCAGTGGTGGGAGGGGCTCCAATCACCTACGCTACAGAGAGGCGGGAATCTCCATAGTTAAACGTATTCTGTAGAGCTCGGCATCTTGCTGTTGGTGGCCCTGTATGTGGAGCATTGGTGTGGGGGCCTGGTAGCTTTATGAAACGGACAATAGATGAGACTTACGCCTGCATTGGAGACCATGCAGCATGGTACTAGGCCTCTTTGCACCACCTGCGGTTATTGTCCTGAAACTGTTTTCTATCAAATACAATTGTTACACTCCTGTGAATATTTCATTTAAATAGCTATATTGCTTTTAAACCCAAGCAATGTTGAGCTCAACTGCGCAAAACTATTAATTATTGTGGAAGAATCATCACAGAACTGAAGGACCTCAGCACAGCACCTTTATGAAATCTGCAACCTTCCCAGTCTATGGGGCTACATCCCTGTGCAAGTAGAAAATGAAAATCCTCCAAACCATTGTCTATAATGTCCTCTGACACCAAAAAGGGCTTATGCTGCTTCGTTTTGAAGCATCTCTTGGCATCATACACCGAATCTGCTTGAGCTCTAAGGAACACACAAAGAGAGGATCACAGCTCCGTAATGTTCGTGTCCTGGTGATGACCCTGGAGCTCCAAAAGGGTCGAAACGCTGTTGGCAGTCCATGGCAAAATGTCTTTTAGAAATCATATGGCTATGAAGGATCATTAAATTCCTTTCAACTTTATCGTACATACTCCTTTGGATTTACCACATAATTGGACATTTTGGCCTTTCCTGTCTTTCACCATTTTTAGTTGATCACAGATTATTGGGAATTTTGGTTGTTGTTTGGTTCACCTGCCCTGTGACACCACTCACGTTATAGAGCACTATCTCCTGTCTAGAACTTTTTTTTATACATTATATTAAGCTATTCATTGTTTTTCAATGTCTCCTTTGCATATATGTTTATAAAAACTGTTCAATGCAGATAGAATTGTTTGAAGATGAGTATATGTTCGGAATACTCTGTTTAACAAGATAGGAGCAATCACTATTTCTATATTTTGTTCAGATATTCCTTGTGATGATTGATACCTGGTTGGACGTTGTTGTTTTTCTGTGATATTACCCTGTCCTCCCTTGGTCGACGGGTTGCTTCTGTGGGTATGTTATATTTGAAGAGAAGGAGCCTGAGAATTATCCTCAAGTAGGGGAGGGGGCCACCGGGTCAGTTTTCTTTTGGTTTTTAGGTGTGAACTTAGCAGAATGTTTTCCGTACGAACTATCCCACGTTGTAAAGAAATAAACACAACTTCTAAACGGCTCTTTGCCATGTGTGTGACAGCTTTAGTTTTTAATCAAAGCTCAGTTCACATATGCTGATCTTTCGAGCACATGCACATGGTGCTAAAAGCAAAACTGCAAACCCCAGAATGCAACTGCAATTTGCTGAAAAGCCAGGACTGTCTTACGGCATCACGAAAGACGTGAAACTACTTGGCAGCTATTTAAATAGAAAAACATATAATAATTACGTTGTGTTATGCCTTTGTTCTTGCAATAAATCAAAGGTTAATTACAGAATGGACACAGTTCAATGCAGCTGCTTGTATCTCAGGACCAACGTACAAACATTTCCACTCATCTGAAACATTTGTTACCTGTTAATAGCGCTTACAACCAAGCCCCCGTGGAGTTGTGTCCTCTGACATTGCTGACTGCACATAGACCCTCCCACATCCTGTGAAAAGGAAACATCATGCTCACTGGAGATGAAGAGAAAACTGCTCGGCTGGCACCCTTGTTCTGAGTACCATCAGCTCTCAGGGATGCAGCCCTCAGGCATGCAGATCTCAGTGGTGCAGCCCTCAGGGATGTAGCCCTCAGGCATGCAGCTCTCAGTGGTGCATCCCTCAGGGATGCAGTTCTCAGTGCTGCAGCCCCAGGGATGTAGCCCTCAGGGATGTAGCCCTCAGGGATGCAACTCTCAGGAATGCAGCTGTCAGTGGTTGTCAGGAACCAGCGTTTCCGCCCGTTTGTGCCCAGATTTGACCGGATGAAATCTGAAGGAACCAGGTCAACAGAGAACTTTCAAGCAGCAGAACCTATGCAGATAGGAGTGGTGAGAGGTCCTCTTTCCAAGGAAGAAAAAGAAAAAAGACGACTAAATAACCTTTGCATGTACTGTGGAGTCAGCGGACACTTTGTTAAGGTATGCCCGAAGAAACCCAGAACTTCACCGAAGGAAAACTTGCGGCACCACCAGTAGGAGGGGTTGGACTGGTGGATGCTAAAGAAATTACAACTCCAGATTCTCACTCACTGGCAAACACACTGCAGTCATCTGCTCCACATCTAACTCTTCCAGTTACCTTGAAATTTAGAACATTGATTCACCCGGACATCTCGGTGATGATTGATTCCGGAGCTACCGGGAATTTCTGCGACATTAAATTTGCTTCCAAGATAGGGTTACCTTATCATGATGGATCCTTGTTTGTTCCTACCTTAGAACTGCAGGAACAAATTTTGCATGATTGCCATGATCACCCCTTAGCAGGTCATAAGGGAATAAATAAGACTGAAGAACTGGTGAAAAGACAATTCTGGTGGCCACGAATGACTAAGGACATCAAGCAATATGTGTTAGGCTGCGGGATCTGTGCTCAGGGAAAACCGACACGACAATCCCCTCAGGGTTTACTGCAACCAATGCCAACGCCCCCACACCCGTGGCACACAGTTACCATGGATCTTATAGTAGACCTACCCTCCAGTCGGGGCTACAGTACCATCCTGGTTTTTGTGGATGCTTTCACCAAAATGGCCCACTTTATTCCACTCAGAGACACCCCTAGTGCTAAAGAATTGGCTACACAGTTTGGTTTGCATATAGTGAGGTTACATGGAATTCCTAAAGTGCTAATCTCAGACCGGGGAACTCAGTTCCTGTCTCATTTCTGGAAGGCCTTTACACTGGGACTAAACATTGAAACTAGATTTTCCACTAGCTATCACCCAGAGACAGATGGACAAACAGAGAGGGCCAATCAAGAGTTAGAACAGTATCTAAGGTTATTTCTGTTAGATAAGGAAGGGGATTGGCCAGACCTCCTCTGGGCAGCAGAATTCGCACACAACAACTCAAAAAATAGTTCAACTGGTCACTCTCCATTCTATTTAAACTATGGTCAACACCCAAACATGATAATCAGTACCGATGAGAATTCAGTCCCTGCAGTTACTGACTTGGTCAAACATTTAAGTGAAACTCACGAAAGAGCTAGACAAAAGCTAGAGAAATCTAAAGAACAGTACAAATGTTATGCAGATAAAAAGAGAAGAGTAGGAGACGAATATTTAGTTGGGAGCAAGGTCTGGCTTAGTACCAAGAATTTAAAACTAAAGGGAAATCGGAAATTCCAACCTCGATTTATGGGCCCCTTTGAAGTAGAGAAGCAGTTAAATCCAGTGACTTATAGGTTGAAGTTGCCAGCACAATTAAAGATTCACCCAGTCTTTCACATCTCCTTGTTGAAGAAATTTTCAAGGCTTTCAGAACTGTGTTCTTCCCTGCCAAACTCCAGCGCTCACCTCAGCTGACAGGGAAGGAAACTTTCGTCACGCAAGTATCTTTGGCAACAGTGTTCTCAGAGCTCTGGTAACAAGTCATAGTACTATGTATTAATAGTCTAAAGAACTCAGTATTCCTAGACAACTGTATCTACGGAGTTTATAGTAAATACTTACTAGTGTCATCTTCATTGTTCACATCGCTTTTTCCACGTACTCTTCAGCTCCTAAAAAGAAAAAGAAAAGGTTAATAGTTCTAGGTTAATGACTCTTAATTGAATTATGAAGGAGGTGAAGCTGTGTTATGACCTTTTAATTTCTATCATAGAATAACAACAGAAGAAAATACAAGCGCAGAAAGACATTAAGAAATAAAGTGTTAACAACAAGATAATAGAAGAGGAGCCATAGCTTAGTCTCTAAAGGGTATGTTTAAAAGAGTTTGAAAGGAATAGAATTAGGAAATAGTAAATGTGTAGATTCTAGTAATTGTTGTTTAATTTACAGTGTCATTTAGAAAAGAACTGCAGTAGAAGAAAACAAGAAAGAAAAGGCAGTCTTAGAAGACATCAGAAAAGGAAGACAAAGCTGTCTCTTCTCTGTCCCCTACCCCTTTCCCCCCTGGGAATTTCCTCAAGCATCCTAGACATATATTGGGGAGCTTGGGGGAAGACTTGGGGAGGCATTGGGAATATTCATTCTGCTCCTGTGAAGATTCTGGGAAACTTCAAGTAAGAGTCCTGACAGTGGTGCAGCCCTCAGGGATGCAGCTGTCAGTGGTGCAGCCCTCGGGGATGCAGCTCTCAGGTGTGCAACCCTCAGGGGTGCAGCTCTCAGGGATGCAGCTCTCAGTGGTACAGCCCTCAGTGATGCAGTTGTCAGTGGTGCAGCCCTCAGGAATGCAGCTGTCAGTATTGCAGCCCTCACGGATGCAGCTTTCAGGGATGCAGACCTCAGGATGCAGCTGTCAGTGATGCAGCCCTCAGGGGTGCAGCTGTCAGGGATGCAGCTGTCAGCGGTGCAGCCCTCAGGGATGCAGCTGTCAGTATTGCAGCCCTCACAGATGCAGCTCTCAGAGATGCAGCCCTCAGGGATGCAGCTGTCAGCGGTGCAGCCCTCAGCGATGCAGCTGTCAGTATTGCAGCCCTCATGGATGCAGCTCTCAGGGATGCAGCCCTCAGGAATGCAGCTGTCAGGGGTGCAGCCCTCAGCGATGCAGCCCTCAGGGATGCAGCTGTCAGCGGTACAGCCCTCAGGGATGCAGCTGTCAGCGGTGCAGCTCTCAGGGATGCAGCTCTCGGGGATGCAGCTGTCAGCGGTGCAGCCCTCAGGGATGCAGCTGTCAGTATTGCAGCCCTCATGGATGCAGCTCTCAGTGATGCAGCCCTCAGGGATGCAGCTGTCAGGGGTGCAGCCCTCAGGGATGCAGCTGTCAGCAGTGCAGCCCTCAGGGATGCAGCTCTCAGGGATGCAGCTGTCAGCGGTGCAGCCCTCAGGGATGCAGCTGTCAGTATTGCAGCCCTCATGGATACAGCTCTCAGGGATGCAGCTGTCAGGGGTGCAGCCCTCAGGGATGCAGCTGTCAGCGGTGCAGCCCTCAGGGGTGTAGCTGTCAGTATTGCAGCCCTCACGAATGCAGCTCTCAGAGATGCAGGCCTCAGGGATGCAGCCCTCAGGGATGCAGCCGTCAGGGGTGCAGCCCTCAGGGATGCAGCCCTCAGGGATGCAGCTGTCACTATTGCAGCCCTCACGGGTGCAGCTCTCAGAGATGCAACCCTCAGGGATGCAGCTGTCAGGGGTGCAGCCCTCAGCGATGCAGCTGTCAGCGGTACAGCCCTCAGGGATGCAGCTGTCAGCGGTGCAGCCCTCAGGGATGCAGCTGTCAGTATTGCAGCCCTCATGGATGCAGCTCTCAGGGATGCAGCCCTCAGGGATGCAGCTGTCAGGGGTGCAGCGCTCAGGGATGCAGCTGTCAGCTTTGCAGCCCTCAGGGGTGCAGCTGTCAGTATTGCAGCCCTCACGGATGCAGCTCTCAGAGATGCAGCCCTCAGGGATGCAGCTCTCAGGGATACAGCCCTCAGGGATGCAGCTGTCAGAGGTGCAGCCCTCAGGGATGCAGCCCTCAGGGATGCAGCTGTCAGTATTGCAGCCCTCACGGGTGCAGCTCTCAGAGATACAACCCTCAGGGATGCAGCTGTCAGGGGTGCAGCCCTCAGCGATGCAGCTGTCAGTGGTGCAGCCCTCACGGATGCAGCTCTCAGGAATGCAGCTCTCAGGAATGCAGCCCTCAGGGATGCAGTTGTCAGTGGTGCAGCCCTCAGGGATGCAGCTGTCAGCGGTGCAGCCCTCAGGGATGTAGCTGTCAGTATTGCAGCCCTCATGGATGCAGCTCTCATGGATGCAGCCCTCAGGGATGCAGCTGTCAGGGGTGCAGCCCTCAGGGATGCAGCTGTCAGCGGTGCAGCCCTCAGGGGTGCAGCTGTCAGTTTTGCAGCCCTCACGAATGCAGCTCTCAGGGATGCAGCCCTCAGGGATGCAGCCCTCAGGGATGCAGCTCTCAGGGATGCAGCCCTCAGGGATTCATCTGTCAGTATTGCAGCCCTCACGGGTGCAGCTCTCAGAGATGCAACCCTCAGGGATGCAGCTCTCAGGAATTCAGCCCTCAGGGATGCAGATGTCAGTGGTGCAGCCCTCAGGGATGCAACTATCAGCGGTGCAGCCGCAGGGATGCAGCTGTCAGCAGTGCAGCCCTCAGGGATGCAGCTGTCAGTGGTGCAGCCCTCAGGGATGCAGCTGTCAGTATTGCAGCCCTCACGGATGCAGCTCTCAGAGATGCATCCCTCAGCAATGCAGCTGTCAGGGGTGCATCCCTCAGCAATGCAGCTGTCAGCGGTACAGCCCTCAGGGATGCAGCTATCAGCGGTGCAGCCCTCAGGGATGCAGCTGTCAATATTGCAGCCTTCATGGATGCAGCTCTCAGGGATGCAGCTCTCAGGAATGCAGCTGTCAGGGGTGCAGCCCTCAGCGATGCAGCCCTCTAGGATGCAGCTGTCAGCGGTACAGCCCTCAGGGATGCAGCTGTCAGCGGTGAAGCCCTCAGGGATGCAGCTCTCAGGGATGCAGCTGTCAGCGGTGCAGCCCTCATGGATGCAGCCCTCCGGGATGCAGCCCTCAGGAATGCAGCTGTCAGGGGTGCAGCCCTCAGTGATGCAGCTGTCAGCGGTGCAGCCCTCAGGGGTGCAGCTGTCAGTACTGCAGCCCTCACGGATGCAGCTCTCAGAGATGCAGCCCTCAGGGATGCAGCTTCCAGGGATGCAGCCCTCAGGGATGCAGCTGTCAGGGGTGCAGCCCTCAGCGATGCAGCCCTCAGGGATGCAGCCCTCAGGGATGTAGCTGTCAGTATTGCAGACCTCACAGGTGCAGCTCTCAGAGATGCAGCCCTCAGGGATGCAGCTGTCAGCGGTGCAGCCCTCAGGGATGCAGCTCTCAGTATTTCAGCCCTCACAGATGCAGCTCTCAGGGATGCAGCCCTCAGGGATGCAGCTGTCAGGGGTGCAGCCCTCAGCGATGCAGCCCTCAGGGGTGCAGCTGTCAGTATTGCAGCCCTCACAGATGCAGCTCTCAGGGATGCAGCCCTCAGGGATGCAGCTATCAGGTGTGCAGCCCTCAGCGATGCAGCTCTCAGGGATGCAGCCCTCAGGGATGCAGCTGTCAGCTGTGCAGCCCTCAGGGGTGCAGCTGTCAGTGGTGCAGCCCTCACGGATGCAGCTCTCAGGCATACAGCGCTCAGGGATGCAGCCCTCAGGGATGCAGCTGTCAGTGGTGCAGCCCTCAGAAATGCAGCTGTCAGCGCTGCAGCCCTCAGGGGTGCAGCTGTCAGGGGTGCAGCCCTCAAGGATACAGCTCTCAGGGATGCAGCCCTCAGGAATTCAGCTGTCAGCGGTGCAGCCCTCAGGGGTGCAGCTGTCGTTGGTGCAGCCCTCACGGATGCAGCTCTCAGGGATACAGCACTCAGGGTTGCAGCCCTTAGGGATGCAGCTGTTAGTGGTGCAGTCTTCAGGGATGCAGCTGTTAGTGGTGCAGTCTTCAGGGATGCAGCTGTCAGTGGTGCAGTCTTCAGAGATGCAGCTGTCAGTGGTGCAGTCTTCAGGGATGCAGCTGTCAGTGGTGAAGTCTTCAGGGATGCAGCTGTCAGTGGTGCAGTCTTCAGGGATGCAGATGTCAGTAGTGCAGTCTTCAGGGATGCAGCTGTCAGTGGTGCAGCCCTCAGCGATGCAGCTCTCAGGGATACAGCCCTCAGGGATGCAGCTGTCAGCTGTGCAGCCCTCAGGAGTGCAGCTGTCAGTGGTGCACCCCTCACGGATGCAGCTCTCAGGGATGCAGCCCTCAGGGATGCAGATGTCAGTGGTGCAGCCCTCAGGGATGCAGCAGTCAGCTGTGCAGCCCTCAGGGGTGCAGCTGTCAGTGGTGCAGCCCTCATGGATGCAGCACTCAGGGATACAGCACTCAGGGATGCAGCCCTCAGGGATGCAGCTGTCAGTGGTGCAGCCCTCAGGGATGCAGCTGTCAGCGGTGCAGCCCTCAGGGGTGCAGCTGTCAGTATTACAGCTCTCACGGATGCAGCTCTCACAGATGCAGCACTCAGGGATGCATCCCTCAGGGATGCAGCTGTCAGGGGTGCAGCCCTCAGCGATGCAACTCTCAGGGATGCAGCCCTCAGGGATTCAGCTGTCAGCAGTGCAGCCCTCAGGTGTGCAGCTGTCAGTGGTGCAGCCCTCATGGATGCAGCTCTCAGGGATACAGCACTCAGGGATGCAGCCCTCAGGGATGCAGCTGTTAGTGGTGCAGTCTTCAGGGATGCAGCTGTCAGTGGTGCAGTCTTCAGGGATGCAGCTGTCTGCGGTGCAGTCTTCAGGGATGCAGTTGTCAGTGGTGCATTCTTCAGGGATGCAGCTGTCAGTGGTGCAGTCTTCATGGATGCAGCTCTCAGGGATACAGCACTCAGGGATACAGCACTCAGGGATGCAGCCCTCAGGGATGCAGCTGTTAGTGGTGCAGTCTTCAGGGATGCAGCTGTCAGTGGTGCAGTCTTCAGGGATGCAGCTGTCAGTGATGCAGTCTTCAGGGATGCAGCTGTCAGTGGTGCATTCTTCAGGGATGCAGCTGTCAGTGGTGCAGTCTACATGGATGCCGCTGTCAGTGGTGCAGTTTACAGGGATGAAGCTGTCAGTGGTGCAGCCCTCAGTGGTGCAGCTCTCAGGGATGCAGCCCTCGGGATGCAGCTGTCAGTGGTGCAGCCGGTGCAGAAGAAGCCCAATGTGACCTGCAACGGCTGCATTATTTTTAGTCATAGAGGTTTCACTCAACTCTCATCAGCCATTGGTTTTTGTTGTTATTGTGTCCGTCACATTTTTGTGCTGCCCACTAGATCATAAGGCATGTGCGCATTGACTCCGCCCACTTCATCCATTGGCTGGCTTCACTGTGATTGACAGTATTCTAATCTTTCACAAGGAAAATCCATACACAAAATAGCTTCCATAAGTGGCAGGGACTACCATCTTGTTTTGAGACTAGAATATATTTTTGCTCTTAGCCAACATATTATTATTATTGTTATCATAGTTCCTATTCTTATTCTTATTCTTCTTATTTTTACACTGATGATGGCTCAGCAGCTTCCCAAACAATAAAGTTATCCAGACACCACGACAGAACAAAACAAGAACTGAGAAAGTAAAAAAGCTGCTAGTTAACACCTGAACCATGGGTTTTCCAGTAGTAGTTTCAGCAGCGTAACGAAACTTGAGGGGACCCTCCTGCAAAGTGCATGGAGGGGGCCCCCCTAAGCGCCGAACCCAGTCAGGAGATCTCAGGCCAGGGACCTGTGCACAGTGCGGAGGGGGCTCCCTGGAGCTCGGCACCCCCCCGCATCGCAGGGGCGGCGGGGGCTATTGTCACGCCACTGACTTGTTTTTATCTAATGACTGCCTGGGCCCATTCCCAGGATGAGGTGGGGGGGGGGTGAGGGGTTAAGATTACAGTCACTGAGAGTGAAACAGGCCCCAAATCCAAACCGGTAGAGTGTGGCCGTTGTGTACCCAGAGGCTGTATGCTTGGGTCAGGGTTGGGCTGCCCTGTGCCACGCTTGCCACTTGTGAAGTTGCTGGATTAACGCACAGCAGATTTAAGTTGTGTCAGGCGTGGAAAAAAGACAGGCTGCCATAGGCGTAATAGTGCAGGTGACACAGTGGCACCAGAGACCAAGAGTCTCACGGGCCCACTTCACCCAAATTAGTGACAATTTTTTACCACCGCAAGGGTTCTGTGTGCTGCACCTCCATGTCTGTGGCATGCAGCCTGTCTTGAGCAGGTGCAGTACGTGTTGCGCATGCAGCACCAGGAATGATGGCCACCAGTGGGCTGGTGAGAGTCGCAGTGGGCAGGCCTCAAATGCTCGCATCCTTGGAGGATTTCCCAGTGCACAGCATGGTCAGTCTGGCCCTAGTTTCTGGGTTTTCCTCCCAGTATCCAGAATTGTGCTCCTTACTTGATGAACACAAGGCCCTCTCCCTACCGCTGACTCTTTCTCAGTGCACCTCTCTCTCCACCTAAACCTCCAGCAGGATGGACTGCGACAGAAAATTGGTTCAGGCACCAAAGTAAAAGTGTTGAATTAGCGAACCAGACATCAAAAAAGTGGGCCACGTTTGCAAATAAGGGCAGGTGAGAACTTGAAAAGACATGCTGTATAGATGTTTTGCAAGGTATGGGAGACTGCATTAATTTTGCAGTCAATGCTTGTAGTAATATAAGGGAAATCAACACAGACCACAAAACCTGCCTACGAACAGCCAATAAAACACAGCTCACACTCTGACCTGTGAGATCAGCCCTTCTGGCACTGTCAGCTGGTCCTATTGGTTAGTCCGGCCCATCTCTCCACCAATTACATTACAGGGCCAGTTCCATTCTTGTTACAGAGAGAGAAAAGGTTGAACATGGAGATTCTAGGTTCCCCTCTCTTCACATGGCACACTTTTGAAGTGCACTTGCAAATGGTTTGACAGACTGTGATCTGCTAACTTTAAGGTGGGCAACCGTAAATTTCACGGACCGTCCGTAATTTGGAACTCACGTCCGTTGTCCGTGAGATCCCTTTTACGGACGCCTTTTGTCCATAATTTTGGGTCTTGCAGGGAGCAGAGCTGTTCCCTGCGAGAGGCCTCAGCTCTCTGATGGAGCTGCCTTGCACTCCTCCTCGGAGCACAAGAGCAGCCCCATCCCGCCCATTGTCATTCTGCATGCTGGCTGATTGCCACATACAGAATGACAATGGGCCAGTTTGGACTGTTACAGCATATGGTGGCCTCCTCCTGCCACGGTCTAGGGCAGGGCATTCTGTTAGGGTTAAATTGAAGAAATGTACAAAACAAATGTACGAAAACGCCCAGGCAGCTATGTGCCAGTTCATGAAAAGAAGCTGGCGAAAGAAGTGAAAAAGAAGAGGTTATAGTTCTTACACAGTCTCATCATTTCAGAGCTGAAGCATTTTTAATATTGCATGCAACAAAGCTATAGTTGCTGCTTTTTATTTATTTTATGCAACTAACATTCATTGACAAAGCCAATAGTCATGGCTTGTTGTAAGTCTAATGTTACTGGATGCAATGATAGAAACAGCAAAATACCAGTCGGGCGGCACATTATGCTGAGCAATATTTTTAGCTTAGGTGTTTTAAGCCACGTCCTTAATTATATCAGATGCGCCCCTTGGAGAGACCCCCAGTTTTTTCATCTCACTTAAAGCCCTGAAACAAAACCGAGTCACAGTCACCTCACGTCCTGGCACTGTGCATCATGCATGACTCATGACTTCAAAGTTTCCAGATTGCCTATGTTCAGGGGCATAGTGATCCCTCCCCCACCCCTTGCTTTAGGAACTACAGCGAGGGTGAAGTTCTTGATGGGCCTCTTCTGTTTGCAACTCGATAGACACAGGCTCAGCTCATAATTAATGTGAAAAGGTGGGTGAGTGAGTAAATGAAGGAATGGGTAAATGGCTGGATGGATTAGTGAAAGGATGAATGGATGGGTGAATGGATGGATAATGAGAGAAAGGATGGATGGATGAGTGAGTGAGTGGAAGGATGGATGAGGGTAAATAGATGGATGTATGGGTGGAAGGGTAGATGGATGGGTAAAAGGGTGGATGGATCAGTGAAAGGATGGATAGATGAGTGAAAGGGTGGATGATGGGTAAGTGAATGGGTGGATGGATGGATGAATTGATAAGTGAAAGGGTGAATGGATGGATGGATGAGTGAAAGGGTGGATGTAAGGATGCACACGTGAGTGAAAGGGAGGGTAGATGGACAAAAGGATGGATAGATGAGTGAAAGGGTGGATGGATGAGAGAGAGGATGGATGGATGAGTGATAGGGTCAATGGATGGATCCATGAGTGGATGGGTAAATGGATGAGTGGGAGGATGGGTGAAGGGTGGATGGAAGGATGGGTGGCTAAGTGAAAGGGGATTGGAAAGAGAAAGGGAGGATGGATGGATGAGTGAAAGCATGGATGAATGGTTGGCAGAATGGATGGGCGAATGGGTGCATGGATGAGTGAAAAGAAGAATGTAAAGATGGATGAATGAAAGAATGAATACCTGAGTGAAAGGGAGGGTGGAGAGCTGGAAGAAAGGATAGATGGATGAGTGAAATGTTGAATGGGTAGACAGATGAGTGACTGGGTGGATGGATGAGTAAGTGAAAGGATGGCTGGATGGGTGAAAGGGTAAATGGTTGGATGGATGAGTGAATGGATGGATGGGTGGAAGAGTGGATGGATGAGTGAAAGGATGGCTTGGGTGAAAGGGTGGATGAATGATGGATGGATGAGTGAAATGATGGATGGAAGGGTAGATGATGGATAGGTTTGCAAATGATTGAAAAGGTTTGGATATGGATGGGCACACATATGGAACGACAGAATGAATGGTGAAAGACTGAATGATGGATAAAAGAATTAATAGATGACCGAATGTAAATCTGAAATGGTGTATATCTGGGGTTTGATGGAAGGATGAATGGCTAGATCCTTGGATAAGAGAGCTCTTCTGGGGAGGGTTGTGATGACTTACTTTGCTTTCTTGGTGCCATAAGAGCTTTAGTTCAAAGTGGGAGGTATTTAAATTTTCTGGCTACTCCCTTGCCTATGTATTACTATCCTGTATTTGCTGACATTTTGAGTGACACCCAACTGCTACTTGAATGTTACACTAGTAGTTGTAAATGTTTGCATGTTTTGTTTTAAGTGTACGGTTTTAGAGAGAGCCTCATAGTGCCATAAGCTGTGCTCAAGATGTATATTGTGTTTGTAGCAATAGGCAAGGCATCAAAAATAAACTATGTAATAGTGTATCCACAGTGCCTTCTTTAAGAAAGCTGCAGGGAAAAGCACCTTTGTGACTTCCGTCGGCTAGTGCAACTCTCTGCAAAGCCCCCATAAGCAAAGTCAGATTCCATATTTTAAGTTCCACTTGCTGAAACACCCATAATGTGTTCCCTATAGTGGGTTCATCACAGCAATCCTCCCTTTAGTTCACCTATGCTTGCCGCGTTACATCTCACAATGGCACTCAGATATGAGATGCTAGTAACGAAGTCTATACGAGCAGATCTTCCTGAGCACTTCTCTCACCAAACGTGCCTGCTCAGGACCATGAGTTGTAAACAAAATATCAGACTGGACAACCCAGTGCAGTAACCATATAAATAGATTATTATCAAATGAAATACCACAAAAAGACCTGCACAGTTGCTCAAAGCTGTGCGCATGCCGAAAAACCGTGAAGTGCACGATTGTCTCAACCTAATATAAACTTATTTTGACTTGTACTTAAGTCGTTGTCTATTTACTTACTTTTATACTATCGCGCAACTTCCTCTGATGTGTCTGTAAAACTTACCTTTCATCCCGAAATTTCGACCTGAATTTTGACCTTCTGTCCTGAATTTCTGTCCTGAATTTTGACCCATTGTCCTCAATTTTTCGACTTACCGTGCTGTATTTGCACCCATGCCAGTTGGCTAACCTAGCTGACTATGACATCAAGATTAAGTTATCTCATTTTGACCCTTTTTAGATGATATAAAACGTTTTGTTTTAATTGAAATAGCTATATCTTAAATAGTTTACAGCGTGTGATTTTCAAAATAATGGCCTCACTCTGTCATCTTTTCCTGCACAGGTTCCAGGTAAACGGCGCCAGGGAAGACGGGAGCTGTGGGGCCACGAAGAAGACATCAACATATTCAGAAAGCTGTGCTACACCAGCACACTGGGTCTGTGAGAAGGATGCAAAGAAAGTTTAGACTCTGGAGACTGTCTTCTGTGGGAGCGACAACAAAGCGGCCTGACTGACCACGTGGAGACAGCAGACCAGTTGCAAAAGTTCTCTGTAATCATCCAACGAAGAGTCAATAATTCGCCAGAGCTGTGTTCTCTAAATTTTATGGAGTGTTCCTTTAAAAAAATAATAGAACTAATTCTTAATGGACATCTGAAGACCGACACTCCACACCATGTATTTGTATTTAAATAGCACAGTGAACAATGCTAGATAATATTTTACTTTCGTCTAGCAGATCTCTCTGCGCGGGGTCTCCACCCTCAGATCCATCCAACCCTCGCTTGTTGTGCTGTAAAGCTTCTCTTCTCTTGGGTGGAAGCACCAAGGATGGTCACAATCAAAATCTTAAACATCCCCAAAAAAAGAAGTGAATGTCCTCCTCTGGGTGTAGTCAGACAGCCAACACTTGTTAAAAGCTTGGATCTGGCTGTGTCATCTGGAAGGTGTGATGTTCCTGGTGAGATCAGCTCTGGACAATAAGATGTCAAGCGATGAAACACGTCGAGCAATAAGCAAGTGTACACTGGATACAGGTCAAATACTGAGGAGAGGCAGAAATCATTAAAGAGAGAGACTCAGGGAAAAGGGGTGGTTTTGAGTGGCTTCCACCATCAGAGCAGCATTAATGGGAGTTCTCAGATGGCATTGACTTTGCAGCAGAATCTGCTTGAATGAATAAATAGTGAATGAGAATGCTAGTTCCTGGTATATGATACTATATACTATTTTAGCATATTTAGGATCAAATAAACAATTGTTCTGGAGAACATACTGTAGAATGTTCCACTTTGCAAGAATACAATTTTCCAAGGGGTTTAAGAGTGAAGAGAAAATTGGAATGTGACCGACTCCTTCTTCAACCATCGCTCTCTAAAATGAGATCTCAGGAGCATCCTTTCTCAGCAGCCTTGAAGCAGAGGTGCTTTTAAGAGCCTTGAAGGGACACAGATCTAAGCATATCCTCCTTGCGGACCTGAGAAGCGATTACAAAGGGATAAACATTATTCTACAGAGTGCACAAGAGCAGGCCAATATGCCATAGAGAACCTGGGTATAAACATATATGCAAAGAACAATGCTTCACAGATGGACTCAATTCTTAAGGGATACGTAATTAAATATTCAATAAAATAATTACTGAGACCAATTAATTTAAATAGGGAAACATAAGCTAGCCCACTTAGTTCAAAGTTCATTACAAAATGCATATATTTTACAATATCTGTCACGAATCAGAGAAAATGCATGATATAAAAGCTGCTTGGTGCTAATAAGAAAGAAAAATTAAATCAAAGAGGGCTATATATCTCCATATGCTCACACAATAGTAAAATAAGAAATTTTACAGTACACATAAAAGAGATGTACATATTTACGGCCTTGTTATGAGGACTCGCGGTGGCAGTCCAACCACCACGGTCCGTCCACTGTATTATAATTGCGGTAGTCGGACCGTCAGCAGCCCACTACAACACAACCGGCACTGCCAGGATCGTGGATCTCGCGGTGCTGGCGGTGTGTGAAGTGGGGAGGAATGGAGGCGGCGCCAATCACGGCACCGCCATCCATATTACAACTTGACCTTCTGCAAGCCTTTTCATGGCAGTGATTCTGCCATGAAAAAGCTGACGGAAGGACAAGAAGAGGGCCCCAAGTAGGGCCCCCAGGCAAAACTGGCCATAGGGGTAGGTGCAGGAGATACATGACGTGCCCCCCCCCACAAGTGCATGGTCGTGCGTACACTGTGTTGCATGCACGACATGGTGCATGCCACAGCGTGCATGTATGAGCAGTTGGTGCAGTCACTGCAGTGGAATGTAATGTATGTAATGTAAGTTGCATTTATATAGCGCAGCTGTCACCCAACGGGCATCCTGGCGCTGGGATTACTGGAATGCTGTGTAGGCTCTCCTAAGAGCCTTACATACTGCCGCCATGAGTCCGCCACAGCATCGTCCGCCCACCCAGTATTATACTCGTAATCCAGCAGGTGGGCTCACCACGGCCTTGGCGGTCTTCCTGGGACAGCAGCAGTGTTGGTTCCAGCCGAAGACCGCCAAAGTCGTAATAAGACCCTTAGACTTGAGTCTTGAGTTTGCTAGTGATATAGGGCAATAGCAAATCACCATAAGCCCATGCCCCTTAGGTTGATGTGTAGTCAAATTAATCTGTGTATTGTGTGGTCAACAACGTTTTGATTTTCTTCCCAATATCAAAGTCTCAACAGGATTGGCATAGAATATGGGATACCTTTCAGTAGAGACACAAACAAGTCCAGCAGCTTTGTAGTTGAGTGTAAGGAGTATCAGAATATTGGTTTATGGCACGATTGAGTCAACAGCCTCATGGAGAGGATTGATGAGGTAGGGAAAACCAGCTCCCTCTAAATATTAGAAAGGGCTGCTAGTGTCGAGTGCTGTAGAACACCGTAGCGGGTAGGAACTACATAAGTGATTACTCATTGTGTAGGACTTTATGTTGGTCAGTTTTGGGAGCAGGTGGCTAAAGTGTACTCTACTATGAAGTTGGGAACCACATATCCAGATGGTAAATGTCAGAACATCAGGCCATAATAAGCACAGAGGAAACAGAGGGTACGTCACTGTCTACACATTTGAGGATGCAATTTCAGAAACAATGGATGCTTTTCACTAAGAAATAGATTTGCCATAGTTCACCTCAGTGACAAAATCAGTTATAACGAGAGAGATAATCCTGAATATTCATGTGTGCTCCTCATTGTAGGACATTGATAAATACTCTTGCCGCTGTAGGAGCTTCAGCCTACACTTTTAGCCCAAGTATTCCCCAGATGTCTGATAAACACTTGTCTAAGAAGAGACCAACCACAGCATTGGATACTCACTGAGGGTCTTCTTTTCTGGTCACCGCTGCGTGCCGCCTACTGCTAGAGCGCCGGGACACCTCTGTTTGAGGTAGCTGTTCGCGCTTTATAAATGTCGGTATTATTATTATTATTTACGAGGCCCTAGTGGCACTTTTGCACTTTTTTGATGTTCCGGTGGTGCAGTGTGCTGCAGCATATTTACAACGCCACGCGAAGCCACTTTAGGTGGCTTTTCATAACCTTGTAAATATGTGCCCCTTTCACGGAGAACACTTCGTGGAAGGGTCGTTTCATGAATGTTGCTGTGGGTGTTCCCATGCAACACCCATGGAACCTGATTGCTCATAAATCTGGGAATGCGACAGATTCCTACGCCTCCCCAGGGGAGACATAGGAGTGGCGCAACAAGGAGAAATACCTTTATTTCTCCTTGTTTTCTCCTCTTTCTATGCGTGCTGCAGTCTGCATTCTGGATCCATCGAAGGAGACCTGGATGACTGTTCTTGCAGTTGATTGAAGATTCTTTTAACATTTGACCAATTTAGTCACAAGCCTTGAGATTATGAGGCAAGATGCTCTGCATGAAGAATCAATGGGGGATATTCTCAAGAACGTGCGATAAACATCGCCAAAATAGGTTAACGTAAGTTCTCATATCGCCGTCTAGCGCGGGAAAATAACTCTGTGTTAACGTCGTATTCTCAACACGGCGGTAACATGCGATAGTCTCCCGATAATGCGTCAAATTTCCGCGATAAAATTACTGGGACGGCGATGAAAATCCAAACCCGAATGAGAAAAAAGTTGCGATGGGCCCAACCGCGATAAGACAATCAGTGAAAAGCAGCGCCAGGCCTGCAAATCACACACGTCAGGCGGGAAAAATCACTACAAAAGCAGAAAAAAAAAACACAAACAAAAACCAAACAACAACGAAGCACAATGGAGGCAGCCGGAGCCGGTACAGAGGACGGCCAGAACCCCACAAGCCCCCAGGAGGAGCAGCCTGGGACCTCTGGGACAGGGAAGGGCAAGGACAAGAAGAAGAGGAAGACGCGGTTCAGTCCGCAGGAAAACAGGATCCTGATCACGGAGGTGATAGAACACCATCAACAACTGTTCGTCACCTCCACTGTGTCACTTGCAACAAAAAATGCAACATGGCAGTCCATCTTGGACAAGGTGAATGCAGTCGGAGTGCTGAGGAGGACAATGAAAGAGCTCAAGAGGCGCTGGAATGATTTGAAGCGCAAGACCAAGCAGAAACTCGCCAACAACCAGAAGGCAGCAATGCAGACTGGAGGTGGGAGTCCAGCGCCACAGGAGGAGCTGGATGAGATGGAGGAAATGGTGGCCACAGTCATCAGTGTGGAGACTGTGGCAGTAGTTGGGGGATCGGACACTGCTCAACATGACCTGACACAACAGCAACAGGGTGAGTAACGACCAGGGACTGGGGGGACGGGGGGAGATAGGCACAATGTCACACATGCACAATTAAGTATAGCACAGTGCACACCCACAATGACTCTGGATCATGTCCCTGATCCCCTTGGCACACTGCAGCACACCTAGAAACAGCAAGTAGGCCCCCGTCGACTATGTGCCCAGAGGGGACCCTTCCCACACATCATCAATCTCACAACCAACCCATGCACATGTGCCAACCCCAGCAAAGCGGCGTGCCTGTGAGCCACACTGACAATGCAAGTGACACTGCATGACGAATAGCATGGCTGCAGTCAATATATCATGACATGTTGCACGCCACGACACTGAGATGGCTGAGTGTGGACCACATCCGTAAAGGAGCAGGTCACACTCTGACACATCCACGTGCACAAACAACCCCTGACGTCAACAACACATCTGTGGACAAACCATGCCCCAGAGTCCCAACTCCCACCAAGAGCCCAATTTACCTAAGAATGCAACATCTCAGCACTGTATAAGCACAGAAGTCAAAGGTTCACCGCCTGAAAGGGATAAGGGCCAGCCACATCAGAGCTGCAGGGGCGACTCTCCCAAAATGCAGCACACACACATAACATTCAGAGCACATCAACATTGTCAACAATGTGGTTTAGCCTGCAACTCGTTCACAACAGAACAGAGGACACAACTGGTGCTGCTTGTGTGTAGAAACTGGTCAATCACATTTGGCATAGCAGGGAAATGTGAGATGATAATGTACAAGTACAAACACACATCCGTGATGTTGTCGAAATGTCCATTGTCCCACATCAAATAGGCAGCTCGTCATGGCATTGCTGCCTCAAGGCCTTGCGCAGATGAATGCTGCTGCTGCTTCTACATCCACATCTCCGCCCCCTGATGTGTCAGTGCCTCACAGTGTGGCAGGCAATACACCACCACCCACGTGTGAGGCACATGTGACATCAGAGGACGAAGATGCGGGTGAATCAACCTTACTGGTAAGGAGGAGGCAGTAGCATTCATCTCCGCCATATGGCCTGTTTCTGCTTGGTTCTGCCCTTTGCATCATCACCTTCCACTGTCCCCCGATACACTCTACGACACTCACCTTGGACCTCAACATGTACTGCCATTTTCAGTTTGGTTACCAATGACACAGCGATCAGACTGCGGACTGAACTTTTCCTCTTCCGATGTACTTGTCATTCCCTGAAGGACTCTGGCTGGCCCTCCACGGGCCAATAATGTGAAGTGGGGTTTGCATGGCCCCTTACTGCTCCAGCTGCAACACTCCACTGGATGTGAATTAAACATTCAGAATCGCACAGATGTGTCATGCCTTTGATCATTCAGGTATGAGAGTATGGATGAATGTAGGGTGAGTGATTCCCCCTTACGTCCATGTTGCTCATCTCGTGGGACTTGAGTCACAGGGTGCAACATTGCCGATTGCGGTCCGGGTGGCGTAGACACTACAACAGAGACACAAGCATCAGTTACTTCCATGTCCAGCCCAGAACTGAAGCACGCCCAGAGCCCCGGGCTCATTGTTCTCACCCCTACGCTGGCCTGCCATACGCCAGGCCAGTCCACTCTGCTTACGCTCAGAGGGGGGGACGACAAAGCTACATGTCCCAGGTCTTCCCTTTAGTGATCTGCTGATCACTGGTCTGGTTGTCAGCATGCCACAGCCACTCCCTGAGGGCTGGTTCACACCCACACCACACCCATCCAGCACAGGCATCACAGGACATGTGACCCTGCCAATAAAAGGGGCCTAGCACGTCACATTCCCCACTGTCGGAGATTACATGATGGCGTCCGCACCACACGACCCAATCATGAAGGGTCCATGACTTGTGGCGCACTGAGTTGGTGGCACCCGCTGCACTGCGGCCGGCACCGGCCTACCGCCACGGAACAATGACTTGCGGTGCACTGAGTTGGTGGCACCTGCTGCACTGCGGCTGGCAGGGGCCTACCACCACGTTACGATGACTTGTGTTGCACAGGGTCAGTGGCACCCGCTGCACTGCAGCTGGCAGGGGCCTACCGCCACGTGACGATGACTTGCGTTGCACAGGGTTAGTGGCACCTGAAGAGCTGAGCGGGTGTGCAGCCTGTGATGATGCGTTGGCCTCGATACGGCGTCCAGCGAATCAAGACTCAAATTGATCAGTGTGCCCTGCTGGACCGCAGTGTACGCGCAGGCAGCAGTCAGCACACACATGACTCCGCGGTGCGGTGCCGCAGGGTGTGCTATGGGCCTGTGGCATGGAATCCAGCGATCGGCTGAGGCGGATGCACCGGCACGTGGTGGGCCCTCTTGGAGACACGCCGGTGGCGGCAGGTGAGCATTGAGGCCTGGGTGCGCAGGGGTGGCCAGTCATCGCTTGGCGGAGGACCGGGCTGGGGTCCAGGGCTGAGGTGCATCAGGCGCACAGGATCCCGCAGGCACCACCGGTCACGGCGGCGGACTCGTGGCTGGGTGGGGGGCACCGCCCTTGCTGACACGACCCTGCATGCGATGACGTGATGTGTGTGGGTTGGTTTGGGACGTAGCCACCTCGTCTCCAGTGTGAATGTGCACGTTGAAGGTGGTCGGCCACGTGTTTGTAGGCCTATGGGCATTTTGTGGCGGAGACTGAGACACATCCAGTACTCACTTTGGTGGTGGATTGGTGACGTGTGCATTCCCACAGTTGTGATTTGGGGGATTGTGGAGTTGAGGTGTGTGGTGTGTTCAGTTGGTACTTGCAGATGGGCAGTGCATTTCCATGGGGGCCATCCTCAAAGTGCTGGTTGGTGGCGGACTTGCGGACATGTGGGGATCATGCATACTGCCTGGGGAATTTGCGACGACATTGGTGGACAGGCCACGGTGGTCCACTTCTGTATGCACAGTGATGACATGCGTGTGGTTGCTGTTGTGGTGATTGTGTCGAGTGTCAGCAGTGGGCACTAGTCATACACGTGTGCTGTGAATTGCCCCCAAAATGTGCGTGACGCCAGCTATGGCGTTGTTCCTTTGCATGGTCTCAAGATGTTCCTGCGCAGTGTGGGGGGAGTGAGGGGCAGGAGTATCGAGCTGACGCACACCGTGATGCTTTCAGGTATGATGAGCCCTGCATGATGTGACCGTAACAGCAGTTCATGTGGCCGTTACCTTCCTCTTCATTCCTACGACGGTTACGGCCACACGTAGTTCTGTTACGGTCTTCTCATGCATGGTTTATCATGCCTGTGAGCATTCCGGTTTGTCCAAGTGCAGTACACTGTACCAGATTAGGCATGTGACTATATGGAAGTTTGACCATAGTCACCATTTCTCCCACAGGTTTCTGAAGACAAGTTGCACTGTTGAAGTTCCCTGTTGGGAATGGAACACGTTGGCTGAGCTTTTCGTTTTGTTTGTTTGTATATTTGTAATAAAGTTCTGTTTTGACACTACTATTGACTACTGGACTTCATGACCTGGCGCACCCACATTTCGGTTGCTACGATCTTGGGCATGGGGCACGGAGACGTCTAGCACGGCTGGCGTTGGGGTTGGTTGCGCAGGTGCAGTACAAATTGGAACTATCGTGTGGTGCGGATACAGGGTCCCGCCGTTGCTTTTGTGGACATGCATCCATGACATATGTGAGGGAGTTTGATGGGGCTGGCTGTGAGACTCCTCCGACTCCGGCAGTTGTTGGTTGGAAGGTACCAGGGGCCAACAGGTGCAGCACAGCCAGCAGCTTTGTCTGCGGGGGATGTGGGTTGTCCGCTGTGTTGGTACCGTCAGCCTGTGGGCAATCTGGGTCAGGATGCGGTGGATGGTTGTCCTTTTGAGCCTGTGTTGGCCAATGGCTTCCTCTGGCGTTGAGTCTCTGGGGCTGGTGCGTTTTATGGTTGTCCGCTGTCCTGCACTGTCTAGGTGGTAATCCGGGGGGGAGTGGTCCGGGTGGGGGGGGGGGGTCTGGGAGTGGTGGCGGTGGGTGTTGTGGCCCTCTTGGTTCTCCGAGGTGCATGATCATTGGCTCATCTGTTGGTCTTCAGATGTGGCTCTGGGCTGGGCTCCCTTTCATACTGCAGGTAGTCGTCCTGCTTAACACCAGCAAAAGGCAGGTGTTAAATTCCTGCTGCTAACGCGCCTTATCGCCCGTTCTTGGTTCGCATCGCAGATCTGACTGGTTGTTGAGAATCTCGCGAAGTGGTGTTTTCGTGTGTTTTTGCACGGGAATGCCTACTCTTCATATCATTAGCGTTAGTTGTCGCACTCATCCGTGGCGATGTTTTTTGCGGCAGCTATCACTGGTAAACTGGCGATATCGGCAGTTGGCACCAGCTTGAGAATTGGGCGATAAGTCTATCGCCACTTTTGCGGCGCTAAAGTGCCGATAAATCGGCGATAAGTCCTTGAGAATATGCCCCAATGTCTTACTATCCCAGAATGTCAGACTGATTAACCTTATGTTGTATAAATTAATTGTCTCATTTTATTGTCTATTTTTATTTAAATGTAATAGTCTGTATGTGATTTAATGTATCAATTTATTTTATAATTGTCTTGTTTTTCTTATAATTGCTAAATAAATGCATTATTACCACTACTGTGACTTAGCAGCCCACAGAGTTGTTAGGGAGGAGGTAAAAAGAGTCTGACCTCCTGCTAAAGAAATAGCGATACCACGTGATCAAATTGAGCAGATTAATCCAGGCTGGGGAGGTCAGATGAGGTATGATGTGCAGTTTGGAGTTTTCTTACCTGTTTTCCTGCGTTGCTATTTTTTCCCTTGCAAATCTCACCAGGGCCTTCTGGTTTACATGGGGGGACCAACTTGGGACTGCAGTAAATCTGCAATAGTTACAATCCTAAATTAGGTGCAAAAACCACTTGTACGTGAATCAGGATTCCCATGCTACTTGTCATGAGTGCCAAAGTCTATTGAGCTGAAATCCAGTTGCTGGAACTGATGGAGCTCATGAAAACTTCAAAAGAAAACACATTTTAAAACTTAAAAGCCTCAACGCACAGTGTTATTTGCACCTAAGTGGTAGTTATGTGAGCAGAAAGCTCAGCGATCTGCAGTTCCCTGATCCCGATTCACTGACTCTGGATCACCAGACAGTTCTGCCTACAGATCAGAATGCAGACATTTCACCAGTGATACCTGTAGGACAAGGACAGCGGTTTGCATGTCAGAATATCACCAGCCAAATTCTTGTCCTGCTACAATATTTTGACCAAAACATCGAATACTACAATATAGTCAACGTAAGTTTATCTTGGTAAATATAAACTTATTAGTCTTAACTTCTCATCTAGGCATCTTTTTTGTTTGTTGATATTTTAGTTAATTTATATATAACATAAACGACGTTAATATATGACATCATACAACTTGTTAAAGTGATACTGAGCAGGAAAGAGAGTGTGATCAAACATGGACATGGAGTAGTGGGTGTCCGCGCAGGGGACACAGAAGTCTGAGGGGCATATTTACAAGCCCTCAACTCCACCGAAGCGTCTGTTTTTTTAATGCTCTGGTGGGGCAGCGCCATTTTCCATATTTACAAGGTAGCTCTAAGCCACTTTGCATGGCTTAATACCACCTTGTAAATATGCCCCTTTCCGCCATAGTCCTCTGCAGCAAAGGGGCGTGCAATGGGTGTTTCTGTGGGCGTTACACCGCAATACCCATTGCTTTTTGACGCTGCCCCAGATTTACAAGGCTGAGGCTGCGCCAAAAATGAATGCCATGGAATACCAGGCGTTGGAATGGTACAACAAGGAGAAATTATTAATTTCTCCTCCTTTTTTGCTCTTCTTTGCATTCTGCAGCACACATAGAAGGTGCAAATTGCCATTATTTATTGGTTTTTGAAGGTGTCTCTTCCTGCACATAAAGAATCATCCACATAGCAGAGGCACCCATTTTACACCAGCGCTAAGGGAAACACAGGTGTGTGCCTTATTCTTGTGAATACGGTGCATCCCTGTGTTTTAAAAATGTCAGAGCCTGGTGCTGACATATTTGGCGCATCTCCTCACTTCGAAATTTTCTTGTGAATATGCCCCTGAGGGTCTGCACTGCTGTTGGTGCGCGCTGTAGAGAACTTGCTGAATATCGTCATTGTGGCATAATTGGGATGAAACATTGGGGTCAAAGTGAGGGGCTGGCGGGGTAGCTGCAATGTTCACCTCTAGGCATTTTGATGATACATATATCATCAAGGTGCAGGGATGCAGATTACCTACTTACCTTTTCGATATTATGGTATTCGTTATTCTGGTCACAATATTTTGTCAGATGGCATTTAAAAATGGATATTCTGTTAATGCACTGGGAGATGTTTTACGGCATGGGCAACTTGGGCTCAGGCCCAGGGCCCCAGCCTTTCAGGGGCCCCCTCATAGAGCCAGCTCTGTTATGCAAAAAGTCTTGCACTGATGGCCATGAATGATTCTTAAACATATTGTTTTAAATACCTTTTTTCTTTAATTTATTTTTAATGTGGGTGATGTGTGAGAGCCTGTTACAGACATTTTGAAAAGAAATGTGTTTGTTTCATACACATCTATAAAAAGTTCTTTTAGTTCAAAAGAAGATCTCACTTATGAGAAATGGAAGGGTGTCACAGAGCTTACTTGCAGTAAAATGAGTGAGCTGCTGCTGTGTTACAATATTGAAAACACATGTCACTATCTCTGAATATTAGATGTAAACACATTTATAATTTGGATGAGTGTGCCTGTGCACTGTCAGTGACCCAGCAGAGAGGGCATGAAAGAGCTGAAACTGGATCATAACTTCAAAACTGTTCTGAATAAGGGCCCCCAAAACACCTTTGTCCCAGGGCCCGCAAAAATCCTTAAGCTGTCTTTGCCGGAATGGGGGTTTTTAGTGCATGAAGCCGTTCATTCTGGAAATGCCCTGTATTTTATTCCTTTTAAGAGAAGAGCTAGAGTAAGTGACATTGCCAGGTGGTAAAGGATTGTCCATATATCACCACATTTCACCAAGGTACAAGGGAAGATATTTTTCCAGTGGCGGTGTCTGCGAGAGGGCAATGGGGCATCGCCCCCTGCCAGCGCCAGCTGCAGTGGTGCTAAACATGAAAAATAAAATGGCAATGAATTTATTTGATTAAAATGTTGTTTTTCATGTTCAGCGCACAGCACCCTCCAGTCAGGATAAATGGGGGAGTGTCCTCTGCTGCCGATTGGCAGCATAGAGGACTGGAGTAGCAAGATGGACCCTTCGAAGTACGCTTGACAGTTTGAAAGTGACAGGCGCACTTTGCAGCTCTCCATTCAGCTGTCTTAGACAGCTGGGTGGAGACCAAGCACAGGCCCAAAGGGCCTGAAAGAGCGTCCGGCCAGGATGCTCCATCCAATCCTGGCGCTGCTCTCATGCTGGTGAGAGTAGCACTAGGATTGGTTAGTGGAATTTCCTGGAGGCTGGAGACCACGAATCCGACAGAGGAGGGACTGAGGAGCACATCGGACATGCAGCCGACAAGGTAAGTGACTTTATTTTTTATTATTTGCCACTCGCCTTGCCTGCGTGCATGCACCCACCCCCTACCACTAAGGTGCCTGCCCCACCGGTGAATATACGTGCCAGCTGTCCTTGGATTTTTCGTGAAAGAAATACCTTGCCCAAGGAGAAATGCCCTGCAAAAAACAGTGCTTTACGTGTTTTGCACATTTCTGCAATGCATACTCCACTGGATTGTGGACAAATGAACATAATAAAATCTATATTTCTTATACATTAATCTGTGCACCCATTTCGGGATATATGAATTTGCAAACATACAACACATGTCTATGACTCATAAATGGATTCATCTTTGTGAATAAGGCCCTAAATAAGTGGAAGGCGGTGCCCATAACTATAGCAAATGAAAGATGTGGATAAGAAAATAATATCACCCAGGAAAATAAATTTCTAGTTTGCCCCACATGAATATTCACCACCCAGATGGTACCTGACATCCGACCTGCTGTTCAAGCCCTCCTACTCTTGCATCTGGATGCTGGTAACACTCTACTCCACGGCCTCCCAGACTCCACACTGCCACCCCTAGGGAGCATCCTACATGCTGTGACGTCACATCCACAAACATTTACCACTCGCTTGGAGCCAGGTTTTTTCTTCGCCAGGTGGGGCCAGGGTGGCGGGAGGGCTTTCCTTAAGTTCAGCTGGGGGGGGGGGCGTTTTCTGATCCCCCAGGCTTAAATATGAAGTGAGGAAGGACTTGGGGCAGCAGCTGCCTGGAACCCCCACAGCTTCTTAGAAGTCTCAGCTCCGGTGTCTCCGAGCCCTGAATATGCAGGTTAAGGACCTGATAATGAAATGTAGTTGCACAGTACTGATAATCCGTTGAAAGATCCTTAGTGTATGGACTCTTACAAACAAAAATGTGTTATTCCCTATGTCCTCGCAGTCTTTTCGGAAACAAAGGGGCATATTCTCAAGGACCCATCGCCAATTTATCGGCACTTTAGCGCCGCAAAAGTGGCGATAGACTTATCGCCCTATTCTCAAGCTGGTGCAAACTGCCGATATCGCCAGTTTCCCAGCGATAGCTGCCGCAAAAAACATAGCCACGGATGAGTGCGACAACTAACGCTAATGATATGCAGAGTAGGCGTTCCCGTGCAAAATCACACGAAAACACCACTTTGCGAGATTCACAACGACCAGTCAGATCTGCGATGCGAACCAAGAACAGGCGATAAGGCGCGTTAGCAGCAGGGATTTAACACCTGCCTTTTACTCGTGTTAAGCAGGACGACTAACTGCAGTAGAAAGGGAGCCCAGCCCAGAGCCACATCTGAAGACCAACAGATGCCATGGAGACACTGATCATGCAGCTCAGAGACCCAAGAGGGCCACAACACCCACCGCCAGGACCCCCCCTCCCGGACCCTTCCCCCAAGGTCATGAAGTCCAGTAGTCAATGGTAGTGGAAAAACAGAACTTTATTACAAATACATAAATCAACAAAACAAAAAGCTCAGCCAACGCGTTCCATTCCCAACGGGGAACTCCAACAGGGCAACGTGTCTTCAGAAACCTGTGGGAAAAATGGTGACAATGGTCAGACTTCCATATAGTCACATGCCTAATCTGGTACAGTGTACTGCACTTGGACAAACCGGAATGCTCACAGGCCAGATAAACCATGCATGAGAAGACAGTAACAGAACTACGTGTGGCCGTAACCGTCGTAGGAATGAAGAGGAAGGTAACGACCACACAAACTGCTGCTATGGTCACATCATGTAGGACTCATCACACCTGAAAGCATCACGGTGTGTGTCAGCTCGATATCCCTGCCCCTCACACCCACCACACTGCGCAGGAACATCTTGAGACCACGCAAAAGAACTAAGCCATAGCTGGCGTCACGCACGTGTTGGGGGCAATTCACAGCACATGTGTATGACTTGTGCCCCCTGCCGACACTGCACACAATCACCGCAACAGCAACAACATGCATGCCATCACTGTGCATACCGAAGTGGACCACCGTGGCCTGTCCACCAATGTCGTCGCAAATACCCCAGGCAGTGTGCATGATCCCCACATGTCCGCAAGTCCGCCACCAACCAGCGCTTTGAGGATGGCCCCCATGGAAATGCACTGCCCAATGGCAAGTACCAACTGAACACACCACACACCTCAACTCCACAAACCCCCAACTCACAACTGTGGGAATGCATACGTCACCAATCCACCACCAAAGTGACTACTGCGTGTGTCTCAGTCTCCGCCACAACCTGGCCATAGGCCTACACACACGTGGCCGACCACCTTCAATGGGCACATTCACACTGGAGATGAGGTGGCTACGTCACAAACCAACCCGCGCACATCACGAACATCGCATGCAGGGCCGTGTCAGCATGGGCGGCGCCGCCCACCCAGCCACGAGTCCGCCGCCATGACCGGTGGTGCCTGCGCGATCCTGTGCGCCTGACGCACCCCACCCCAGGTCCCCAGACCGGTCCTCCACCCAGCAATAACTGGCCGCCCCTGCGCACCCAAGCCTCAATGCTCACCTGCCGCCACCGGCGTGTCCCCAAGAGGGCCCACCACGTGCCGGTGCATCCTCCTCAGCCGATCGCTGGATTCCGCGCCACAGGCCTCCAGCGCACCCTGCGGCACCGCACCGCGGAGTCATGTGTGTGCTGCCTGCGTGTACACTGCGGTCCAGCAGGGCACACTGTTCAATTTGAGTCTTGATTCGCTGTACACCGTATCGAGGCCAACGCATCATCGCAGGCTGCACACCCGCTCAGCTCTTCAGGTGCCACTAACCCTGTGCAACGCAAGTCATCGTCACGTGGCAGTAGGCCCTTGCCAGCCACAGTGCAGCGGGTGCCACTGACCCTGTGCAACGCAAGTCATCATCATGTGGCGGTAGGCCCCTGCCAGCTGCAGTGCAGCGGGTGCCACTGACCCTGTGCACCGCAAGTCATTGTCCCGTGGCGGTAGGCCCGTGCGGGCCGCAGTGCAGCGGGTGCAACCAAATCAGTCACCAACAAGTCATGGACCCTTCCTGATAGGGTCGCGTGGTGCGGACGCCATCATGTCATCTCCGGCAGTGGGGTATGTGACGTGCTAGGCCCCTTTTATTGGCAGGGTCACATGTCCTGTGACGCCTGTGCTGGATGGGTGTGGTGTGGGTGTGAACCAGCCCTCAGGGAGTGGCTGTGGCATGCTGACGACTAGACCAGTGATCAGCAGATCACTACAGGGAAGACCTGGGACATGTAGCTTTGTCATCCCCCCCTGATCGTAAGCGGAGTGGACCAGCGTAGGGGTGGGAACAATGAGCCCGGGGCTCTGGGCGTGCTTCAGTTCTGGGCTGGACATGGAAGTAACTGATGCTTGTGTCTCTGTTGTAGTGTCTACGCCACCTGGACTGCAATCGGCACTATTGCACCCTGTGACTCAAGTCCCACGACATGAGCAACATGGACATAAGGGGGAATCACTGACCCTACATTCATCCATACTCTCATACTTGAATGATCAAAGGCATGACACATCTGTGCGATTCTGAATGTTTAATTCACATCCAGTGGAGTGTTGCAGCTGGAGCAGTACAGGGCCATGCAAACCCCAGTTCACATTATTGGCCCGTGGAGGGCCAGCCAGAGTCCTTCAGGGAATGACAAGTACATCGGAAGGAGAAGAGTTCAGTCCGCAGTCTGATCGCTGTGTCATTGGTAACAAAACAGAAGATGGCAGTCCATGTCGAGGTCCAAGGTGAGTGTCGTAGAGTGTATCGGGGGACAGTGGAAGGTGGTGATGCAAAGGGCAGAACCAAGCAGAAACAGGCCATATGGCGGAGAGGAATGCTACTGCCTCCTCCTTACCAGTAAGGTTGATTCACCCGCATCTTAGTCCTCTAATGTCACATGTGCCTCACACGTGGGTGGTGGTGGATTGCCTGCCGCACTGTGAGGCACTGACACATCAGGGGGCGGAGATGTGGATGTAGAAGCAGCAGCATCATTCATCTGCGCAAGGCCTTGAGGCAGCAATGCCATGACGATGTGCTGCAGGGCATGGAAGGTCCCAGCCACATCTCGCTGGTGTGCAGCCATGGCAGCCATTCTTTCCGCCCTCATCTGCTCCATGTTCTCCATGAACCTCCGCATCTGTCCCAACTCCCGGCTGACATCGCTGGAGCCACTCTGACTGGACAGTTGTTCTTGTCTCAGTATCATGACTCCAGCGAAGTCAGCCATGGATCGTTGGAGAGCATGGAGCGGACTGTGGGTGTCCTTTAGGGACTGTAAGTGGTCCCTGATGGGAATCAGACACCCATGTATGGCATCAAGTTTGGCTGCCATGAGGTCGAACCCCACCGCACCTGATCAGCCATCTTCTCCTGGCCCTCTAACACACGGCGTTGGAAGGCCATTTGTTGTTCGTGGGGGTCCTGGGAGACAGCCGTGGTGGTAGGTGCTTCCTGCTGTGTGGTCTGTGCAGGGGGTGGGGTCTCCTTGATGCAGCTGGGCTGCCCTGCTCCTGGAGGTGAGGCGCCGTAGCTGTCCATGAACTCTTGGAGGGCGTCGGTGTCGAAGGTGTGGAGGTCCTCTTCATCATCAGTGAAGAGCTGTTGGGTCTGCTCTGCAGGAGGTGTTGGTTCTCCCTCTGCAATGTGAAGGGGAGATGCAGTTTAACATTTCGTTCACATGTATGTTGACGCATTGTACAGGTTTACATACAAACTGCATGACAATGTACACTGTGACTGTTTGGGAGGAGCTGCCTATTTGATGCGTGACAGTGGACATTTCGACGACATCACGGATGTGTGTTTGTACTTCTACATTATCATCTCACGTTTCCCTGCTATGCCAAATGTGGTTGACCAGTTTCTACACACAAGCGGCACCAGTTGTGTTCTCTGTTCTGTTGTGAACATGTTGCAGTTTATACCACATTGTTGTCAATGTTGATGTGCTCTGAATATTATGTGTGTGTGCTGCATTTTGGGAGAGTCGCCCCTGCAGCTCTGATTTGGCTGGCCCTTATCCCTTTCAGGCGGTGTGCCTTTGACTTTTGTGCTTCTACAGTGCTGAGATGTTGCATTCTTAGGGAAATTGGGTGCTTGGTGGGACTTGGGATTCTGGGGCATGGTTTGTCCAGAGTTGTGTTGTTGAGGTCAGGGGTTGTTTGTGCACGTGGATGTGTCAGAGTGTGACCTGCTCCTTTACGGATGTGGTCCACACTCAGCCACCTCAGTGTCGTGGCGTGCAACATGTCATGATATATTGACTGCAGCCATGCTATTCGTCATGCAGTGTCACTTGCATTGTCAGTGTGGCTCACAGACACGCCGCTTTGCTGGGTTCAGCACATGTGCATGGGTTTGTTGTGAGATTAGTGATGTGTGGGGAAAGCCCTCTCTGTGCACATTATCAACGGGGGCCAACTTGCTGTTTCTATGTGTGCTGCAGTATGCCAAGGAGATCAGGGACATGATCCAGAGTCATTGTGGGTGTGCACTGTGCTATACTTGATTGTGCATGTGTGCCATTGTGCCCATCTCCCCCGTCCCCCAGTCCCTGGTGGTTACTCACCCTGTTGCTGTTGTGTCAGGTCATGTTGAGCAGTGTCCGGTCCCCCAACTCCTGCCACCGTCTCCCCACTGATGACTGTGGACACCATTTCCTCCATCTCATCCATCTCCTCCTGTGGCGCTGGACACCCACCTCCAGTCTGCATTGCTGCCTTCTGGTTGTTGCCGAGTTTCTGCTTGGTCTTGCGCTTCACATCATTCCAGCACCTCTTGAGCTCTTCCATTGTACTCCTCAGCACTCCGACTGCATTCACCTTGTCCAGGATGAACTGCCATATTCCATTTTTTGTTGCCAATGACACAGTGGAAGTGACGAACAGTTGTTGATGGTGTTCTACCACCTCCGTGATCAGGATCCTGTTTTCCTGCGGACTGAACCTCGTCTTCCTCTTCTTCTTGTCCTTGCCCTTCCCTGTCCCCGAGGTCCCAGGCTGGTCCTCCGTGGGGCTTGTGGGGTTCTGACCGTCCTCTGTACCTGCTCCGGCTGCCTCCATTGTGCTTCGCTGTAGTTCGTTTTTTGTTTGTTTATTTTTTTTCTGCTTTTGTAGTGATTTTTCCCGCCTGACGTGTGTGATTTGCAGGCCTGGCGCTGCTTTTCGCTGATTGTCTTATCGCGGTTGGGCCCATCTCAACTTTTTTCGTGTTCAGGTTTTGATTTTCATCGCCGTACCGGTGGTGTTATCGCGGACATTTGCCTCGTTATCGGGGTGCTATCGCATGTTACCGCCGTGTTGTGAATGCCACGTTAACACGGGGTTATTTTCCCGCGATAGACTGCGATATGTAAACTTGCGTTAACTTATTTTGGCGATGTTTATCGCACGTTCTTGAGAATATCCCCCAAAGGCTTTTGCAAAATGGCCCCAGTCTACCAGAGATGCCCTAAAACCCAAAATATTTGCAAGGAAAGACACTATCTCGGAGTAAACCTGTTGTGATATTTCATTTCAATTTTAGTTTTTCATAATTGTACTTTATTTTATTGAGGCAATCAGAGCTGACTTGTGACAGAGCACCATTTTGTGCACTGTGGGGCTCATTTACAACTTTTTGGCATAGGGAAGCACCGCAAGCTGTGCTGCCCTTCCTCAAAAGAAAAGGGCAGGAGTGCACCGTATCTATGAGATATGGCGCATTCCTCTCCTTCTTTACTGCGCTGACGCTCAAATGGCTGCCTTGCGCCAGCGCATGCAGGATTGTTTTTGTGCAGGAAGGGACATGTTCCTGCACAAATACAAAGCATGAAGGGGATTTTCTCTTGCTATGTGTGCTGCCTAATGCAGCACATATAGAAAGAGGAAACAAGAGGAGAAATAATGTAATTTCTCCTCGTTTCGTCTCCCCTAAGCCTCCCCTTGGATAGGCGAAGGGTTTTGGCGCATTCCTAGGTTTACAGCTTGTTGTAAATCTGGGAATGTATCAAATGGCATGGGTGTTACATGGAAACACCCACACTAATGCCCATGGCATGCCTCCCCCATCGTAGTGTGAGGCAACGCACCGACTTGCGCTGCTTTGCCTTACTCCATATCTACAAGGCCATGAAAAGTCATCCAAGGTGGCTTTACGTGGCCTTGAACATATGGCTTAGCCCTGTGCGCAACTGAAACGTCACGAAAAGTGAAGTTGCAGTGGCGCACAGGGCTTGTAAATAAACCCCATAATCTTTACAAACTCAAATATTTACTGTTCCGGGTTTCTCCGACTAGACAGTTGCTGACAAGTTTTGATCGTTATTTTGAAGACCATTCAGTGCCATATTTTGCTTCATGGGCTATGTCCCCTAAAGATAAGGAGGGGGCCCTGAACCATCTAGGAGGCAAGGCACTCCCCTCTACAAAGGTTTGTTTTCATGTGTCTTTTGAAAGATGACGCTTGGTTGTTTTCTCAGGTCTGGGCATCTCGAGTTCTGGTTATATCTCACAAAATTGTATTATTTATGTTTACTTACCAAAATATTTATGTCACAATATTGAGGACCAGTATATTGCCAAGGATAATGTACACAGGGAAGTATAGATTATAGCCTTATAGCCCGCTGCCAGGGCTATCCAGTTGATAAAGGCCTTGAACCCAAGTTATCGGCCTGAGCCGCAGAGAAGGCCTATAACAAGGCAGAAGGGCAATAAAGCTATTACAATATTCCACCTACTAAGGGTAGAATGATCTAAATTAAAAAGGGAGAAACTCAAAGACAAATATTGTGATATTGAAGCTTTTACCAGCCATTATAAGCCCAGAGCTAATACATTGTCTTCAATGGAGCTCTCAATATTCCTATGCTGTAATCACTATTCTTAACACCACATTTATTTACATTGACGGTATATTGGTGGTCGGTCTTGTGGAGTAAAAATGTTTGCAGGAGGGTGTCAGAGGGTATAAGATTGATTTTAGGTCCTCTTCAGCGCTCAGTTTGAGCCAGTGGTTTCTAGTGCTCGGCACTGGAACTTTGTGGCAACACCGGCTCTTATGACAGCCTGCCACATGGTGGCGCTGTTTGTCATGTTTTTGAGGAGCACAACAACTGTTGTTTAATAATGTACATTAAAATCACTAATACCTTCCACCCAAAGCTTTAAGACTACCTTGGGTGCTAGTGTTAGTCACTTTAATGTATATTTAAAGTCTGAACTGTCACACTTGTATGAGAGTGATGGCTAGCAGTGATAGTACTGTCATTGGCAGTGATAGTGGGAGCAATGAGTGGTGCAAGCTGCAGTGGCCTCCTGACAAGAGCCTTGACACTTCTTTTTTTTTTTTTTTACAAATTAAGCACTGGTCCTCTGTGAATCTTTCAGACTGTTCTGGTTTGGGCAATCAGCTTCGTTTAGGTTTATCTGAGGCTGCAGCTGCATGTGTCAACCAGAGCTAGTATTTGTTTGTAGCCCGGTTCCAGCCCCCCTCCTGTTTTCATAACTGTGCACATTAGTTTAAACTTTATGTATCTGAAGCCCAGTGTAACAGCTTCAGTTACCATGCGCTAGAGTTTGGGGATGCCCTGCTGGTTCCCTTCTGAGTGGATTATGTTGCAGTGGTCAAGCTGTGATAGGCCCCTAACCCCAGTGAGTTGAATCCTGTGTCTTAAATGGAGGAAAACGGCAACTCCTGGAAGCATCTTAAGTTGGAGCCTGCGCTTTTGACCACAGTTGTAAAGAGAGATCTATGTTGAGACAACTCCCGAGATTTCTCATTGATTGAGCTGAGGAATGCGCATCTCTCAGCTTCCCTCGGTCACAGACAAGAAGCCGTTTGTCCTGGTGCTATCAGTTACCTAGATATCAGGTTTTGGTCAGTTCAGCTGAATCTCTTTCATCCATTGGTGGATGTCTTTCAATCATTTTTTTTGTAAACAAATTTAATTAGGTTTTTTGGTACAGGAGATAGTACATTCATAACAAAAGATTACGTACCTTTGCCTATACACTATTATGACTGACAGGTGAATGTCATACAATCTTAAAGCACACAGGTGTGTAGTCCAATACTTTGGTTTCGGATCCCTCCAGGGAGGTATCTTTAACTGACTTAATATCGAAATAATACATTAATTAGTTTCTTGAAATTCTGTATTTGCTATACTTATGTATAAACTAACTGAACCTCCCCCCCCCCCCCATCCTCCCGCCCAGGCGCGTCCCGTTTAGTCAACTTTTTGTCTAGTTAATCTAAGGGTAGACTATTCCTGACTCTATCGGCTACATGTACTGTTCTTAACTGGTATACTTACAGTTAGTGGAAGTATGTAAATTATAAGCTTGTCGGTACTAGTAAGTTTGGTGCAGGGGAATAATTCATCTGCATCAGAGGCTTCTCCCTCTTGGTTCTCTTCTCCTATTGCTTCCTGGTTCTTTAACAAGTCCAGTAACGCTGCCCATGCCCTCGCTGTCTCCTGTGCCTTTTCGCTTCCCGTCCTTCTCGCTATATGCATTCTAACGGACCCTTCACAGTCTGCCCATTTTATAAATTCCTTTTTCAACCTAATCGCACTAGGTCCGTCCCTCGATTTCCAGTGGCTGGTAATATCTCTTTTAGCCAAGACCAGGCCCAGGTCCTGGAACCTACTTGTTACTTTGTTCTTAGCGGTGTGGGGGAACCAGTGCAAAAGGCAGTAATCAGGTGTATTTGCTATCTCTTTATCAGTCACATCCGCCAAAATCTGGATTACCTCCTCCCAAAAGGCCCCTAGACTCGGGCAGCTCCAGAACATGTGTAAGAATTCTGCTCCTATTCAATGACAGTGTGGGCATGCTGCTGTTTGTGTATTAAAATATTTATTAATCTTGCCCGGGGTAAGGGAGGCCCTGTGTAGCACATCAAAATTTACCAATTGGAGCCTTGCATTTCTGGTGCTTTTCCATGCGCTTTCCACCAGTTCCCTCCATTCCTTGTCCGCTATGGGTTTGTCCAAGTCTGTTTCCGGTTCCCGGTGTATCTTAGTCAAAGGAGGTAGCATTGCATGCGTGAGTCATCTGAAAATGCATGTGACCGCCTTAGAGGTGCCAGCTACGGTGACTATATATTGGCATCCTGCCGAGATCCCTGGCTCTGTAAGACCCTCCCTCCAATGTTTTCGTATAGCTGCTGTAAGGGCTGTGTGTAATAGAACGTCCCCCTTCGGGATATCATAGCGTACTCTGAGATCGCTAAATGGGATCAGGTTGCCATCTTCATAAAGGTCTGATTTTGTAGATATTCCTAGTTCCCCCCAAGCTTCTAATCTACGCCAGTTGCCTCCATGAGGGAGCGCTTCACACATACCCAATGGGATCTCTGGGGCGTAGGGGTGCTTAGTCTTGGATCGACTCAGGCTCCTGTTCCAGCATCTGTGTACTGTCCTCAATTCCGTGGGGATATCTCGGTCCTGGCAAGGAAGTCTCAGAACTATTCTCGGTAAGAGCCGCAATCTTGGGGCCCCAGCTCCTTGTTCTCCCGCTCCTCTAAGTTTGTCCGCCACCCACTTTGTGAGCCACTGTAATTGTCTTGCTATATAGTAGTGTTCAAAGTCAGGGGCTGCCAACTCCCTCTCTGCTCTCGACCTCATGAGGGTGGTGAGTGCTACTCTGCATCTACCGGCTCCCCAAATAAATGTTGTCACTAGTGACTTAAGTTGGTTAAACATCCGCGCCGGTATCCAAACCGGCAGCACTCCGTAGTAGTATAGTAGCCTTGGGAGCGTCACCATCTTCAGGAGGGCAACCCTACCCCCCACCGACAGAGGCAAGGTCCCCCAGAAGTCCAAACTGCTCTTAACTCCTCTACCTATGTTCCCTTCCAATAAGTCTCCCTGAGTGTGATAGATCTGAGTGCCTAAATATGTCAAGCAACAAGGCTCCCACCGTACCCCTTCCGACTCCTGTGGGTTTACTTCATTCTCTCTGACAGGAAAGAGACATGATTGTGCCCAGTTTACTTTTAGGCCCGCCACTCGCCCCAATCTATGCAGAAGTTATTTAGCCCCTCTGAGCGCCTCTCCCGCGTCTGCCAGGGATAATAGCAAATCATCTGCATATAATGCTATATGATGAATTTGGACAGCCTCTTCTAGTCCCTGAAAATGTTGACCCGTACGAGCCCAGCTTCCAGAGATCTGTCTGCCCATCTTGACCCGGGCGGTAGAGTCTGCATATAGCAGAGCCGTCCATTTAATGAATTCAGGCCCCAATCCAAATCTCTTTATCACCTCGAAGAGGTAAGGCCATTCAAGGCTATCAAAGGCCTTTTCAATATCTACTGCAAAGATGGTCTCATCGTTCTCGCAGTTGGATCTAGCCTCCAAGATTCGAAGCAGCCGTCTAACATTTAATGCCGTATTTCTGGTGGGAATGAGGCCCGCCTGATCTTGATGTAATGATGTTACCATACGGGGAAGAAGACGAGTCGCCAGTATTTGACTCAGAATTTTATAGTCTAGATTAAGCATGGACAACGGCCGGTAGGCCGCTATGTCCCATGCCGGTTTCTCTGGCTTTAGTAGCGGTATAATTACCGCTCTTTCTCGTAGTGGGAAGATGTCCCTCCTGCTTCGCCTGATTGTACAGCTCTACCAATCTAGGAGTCAGTAAATCAGCATATGTCGAGTAGAACTCCACCGGGAGTCCATCTGTGCCAGGCGTCTTATTTCTGGCCATATTCTTTATGGCCCCCCTCACCTCACTCATCTCAATATCCTCCCCCCCCAGGGTCATTGCTATTTCTTCCGACACTGCCCGGAGCTCCATGTCCCCTATAAAGTCAGCCAGGTCTTCAGGCATTGGGGTCTGCTTACTTTTATATAAATTCATGTATTCGAGGAATTTATTATTAATGTCCTGGTGGTGGTATAAGGTCTCACCTCCCTGTCCTTTTAATTCTAATATTACCGACCCTCTCCTAGCCGGGTTGGCCAACCAGGCCAGCAAGACTCCAGATTTGTCCCTTTCCGAGTGGGCTCTGACTATATAGTTTTTGTAATCGAAACAGCGGAGCCTCTCAACTTGCTTGCCCACTGCTTCTTTAGCTGTTAGGAGCTCTTCCTGTTCATCTCTCCTTTCTGGTCTGTCCCTCTCTAGGTCCCGGAGTTTCTGCTCTGCCGCTATAGTATCCTGCAGTAATGTCTTTCGCACCCCACGGACTCTGAGATTTTACAACGCCCCCGAATACCCGAATTAAAGGCATCCCACTCAATTAATTTGGATGTCGCCGTGTTGGAATTTTCTATGAAATATTGTCCAATCGCAGTGCCCACTGTCGTTCGGAAGACGTGATCTTCCAATGCCTCTGGTTTCAGTCTCCAAGTCGGGATTTTAGGCTGCTCGCGGGACCAGATTAGGCTCAGTAATACTGGGTTATGGTCCACGATTGTTCTAGTGAGGTATTCGCTAGTTTGCACTCTCTCATGAATATCTGGAGAGCATAATATAGAATCCAGTCTAATATGGAGTTCATGCAATGCAGAAAAGAAGGAATTGTCCCTGTCTCCAGGGTGCTGCGCCCTCCAGGAATCCATTAATCCCCATCTTTGTTGCCAGTTGCGGCGCACTTCTGCTAGTTTATGTGTAGGAGCTTCAGGGAGTGGTGGGTGTGATCGATCCAATCCTACATCAGTGACACAGTTAAAATCCCCTTCTAATATTATCGATCCCGTCAACACTGGGGCCAACGTTCTGGAGAGCTGGGTCAGGAATGCGGCCTGTTCAGTGTTAGGGCCATAAAGGCTACCCAAAGTTATGTCCCTCCCATCTAGTCTACCTGAGAATATGATATACCTTCCCTCTGGGTCAATCATTTGGTTTGTACACTGGAAGGGTACCCCGGCCCTCACCCAAATCAGGGCTCCCTGTTGCGAAAGCCGAGTAGTTGGTATAGAACACCTGGCCTCGCCATCTACGCTGGAGTGCTGCCCCCTCTTTAGCCATAACGTGCGTTTCTTGAAGTAACGCAATTTGTATCCCTCTCCTGACTGAATAAGCATGTATCCTATGCCGCCTTGATAATGTATGCATCCCCCGTACATTCCAAGAGATACATTTAAGATCTATGGGGGGTACCATTGTACTGGTTGCAACACCTCACCAGTAATTTTCTTACATGGGACACGCCTGGCCCCCCAAACAATCCCCAAGAAAAAACAATGAAAAAACCCCAACTCCCCCTCCCCAGGACAGGTGCAAGCAAACTAGTTCCCATCCAAACTTGGAGTAACCTCAAAAACAGTGTGCTCTATTGGTTGTGGGATTGTATAGCTTACCCTGCAGATCGCAGAGCTCCGCCAAGTAACACCCCAAATACTTCACCTAGGATAGTATCACCCCCGGGCAAATAAGTCAGTTCCCATGTTCTAGCCAAGGGGAGTAACAGCTCCTCCCCCCTTCCATTCATTTGCAGGACTTCCAGCTGTATTAAGAACACCTGTCCGTCCATCCAGCCCATCATTCTCAAACGATATCATCTGCCGTTTGGGGTGTGACCTTCGGTAAGTCCGCATCGGAATCTTCATTAGCACTGGCAGCCAATGATCCGTCTGATTTGTCTGCATCCTGCCCACTTTTACTCGATCCAGGACTAGATTCCCCTCTGGTAAGTTCCGCCGCCGCTTGCAGCGCTTTGCGCCTCTCGGATCTGGCCTCCTTGGTGGATGGGGCTCGGGTTATAGCCTTGTTCTTTTCTGTGAGGCGTTGTGTATGCTCTGGCGAGGTAGAGCCTCTACTCCTGTTTTGGCAGGCCTCCAGCCATTCCCATGCTTCCTGTGGTGTGGCAAAGAACTGCACTCCTGCTTGGTCCGCCACTCTCAGTCGAGCTGGAAACAGCATTGCATAGGGAATTTGAAGGTTCCTTAGTTTCTTTTTAACAGCTAAGAATGAGGCCCTTTGCCGCTGTACCTCCCTTGTGAAGTCTGGAAAGATCATGATTGTACTGTTATCTTTTTGCAATTCTGGTTTTTGACGGGCTTTATATAGCACATGATCACGATCCCGAAAGTGTAGGAGTCGCGCCACTATGGGTCGAGGCATGGCTCCAGGTCGGGCGGTCTAGCCGGTATTCTGTGAGCTCGCTCCAGTGCATAGAAGGGAGACCCTCCAGGGCTACTTCGGTTCTAATCCAGTCCTCGAGAAAAGGCACCATATCCGTGCCCTCCTTTTTTTCAGGTACTCCTATTATCCGTAAGTTATTTCTGCACGATCTCCCTTCGCTGTCTTCTGCTCGCGCTTCAAGAACTTTGACCTGGGCCTCGACCGCGCCAAGCGACTTTTGGAGCGCCGCTACTGCTTCAGGGAGTTCAGTGAGCACTTTTTCAGTAGACATCACTCGCTCTTTAAGCTTGCAGTGGTTGTCTTTCAGCAGGCTTAAATCGGTTCCAATCGTGTCTATTTTCGCCTCCAGGGCTTCTCTGGATGCCTTGATGGCCTGCATAATATCTGCCAAAGTAGGGGTCATGCCAGTCGTCTCTTTCCCCGACTCCACATGCGCTTCTTCATCATCTGTCTAATTTCCTGCGCCCCCCATGCTGAGGGCGCTATACCCTCTTCTCTTTGACGGTTTTCCCATCTCTCACAGTGTGTCTTTACTTGTATCTTGATAAGAAAGTCTATTAGTGCGATCCAATTTTATTTAGTTGCCGCAGTCGTTCCGTGGGCTAGAGATTATTCACCAAGCCAAATTCTAGCTATTTTTCTCCCCTCTCGTTAATATCTCAGTCTATTGCCACCGGATAGTCCAAGCCTCATGTACTCTAGGCTCCGGGGTTGCGTCATCTATTATGGCAAATGAATATGTCTCACTCTCCTGCAGGGCTCTAAGCATGAGATTGTACAAAATGTCCAGTCTCCTGCCGGTTTTCTCCCCTTCGTTTCTGCTCTCTCTGGTTGTCCCCAGGCCACATGGGGGCCTCTCCACATGCATTGAACTTAAACTACCGGTCTCCCCCAGGTAGTCAAAGCCGTTGCTCCGCGAGGAGTGGATTTAGTCCTGTAGTCGATTTTCACTCTCCGTGCCTTTCCTGATGTCTCCTGGGGTAAAGGGCCATATAGTTACTGGGGAGCTCTGTTCGGGCGGGGGGAGGCCCGCCCTCAGTACTTGCGCCTCCTTACAACAATTTACACCACTCTTTATGGCACTCGGCCGTCAATGCAGTGCATGAAGGCCAACCCAGGTCCGATCCGCTGTCGCCTCACTGTTACTCCCCAGCGCCGCACAGTTGTGTCCTCCTTCCCGGCGACTTCTTCACGTTGCAGCCGGCTGCACGCCTTCGTTTGCTCCCTTCGTTATAGCAACTCAGGGGGGCCTTTCCTGTTCCAGCTTTCAGGCCTCTTCCCAGTTGTTGCACGCTCCGGTGCACCCACACTTCTCCAGGGGGATGATGGGGGAAGGAGGGGGGCCCCCGCTCCTCCAGCGCAGGGTGCTACTTGTCAGGCGGCCCCAGGGAGGGGGGGAAACAGCAGGTGCCCAATTATGTGCTTCACGGCGCTCGCTCAGGGATCGCAGCCCCACCTGAGTCTTGTGGCCGAAGCCGGTCATTCCGTTCCTCGGTCACGACCACAGCTTCTGCTTCCGCCACGATGCACCTGATGGCCTCCGCTAAGTCTTCAGCGGCCGGCTCTCGAAGCTCGAAGCCTGCACTCCTGGCTTTTCCCCCTACTGTTCATGGCGATACTTGTCAGCCTCCGTCGTCACGGGTCGCAGTCGCACTGCTGGGGATTAGTTACCCTTCCCCCTTCCAGCCGCCATCTTGGGTCTCTCAGGGCCGCGTACTTCCAGTCCAACGCCGTCAGTTTTTCTCTGCAATCTGGACCTCCGAATAGTTTTGGTGAGAGCAGCGTGTTCCTGAGTCAATCCGCTATCTGTTGGGCTCGAAATAAATGTGCCCGGGGCTCAGGATAGTTGTTTATTGGGGGTATGCCGGCTGGAGCTCCGCAGCCTGCTTCTTCTCACATCGGCTCCAGGCCACGCCCCCCTGGATGTGTTTCAGTCATGAGTTGTAGATGTAGCCTGGTCTGAGGATTCACAAAGCAGGAGGTCCGTTTGCACATTATTTTAATATATTTGGAATTGCAGCCAGTAGAGGCATGGTCTGTGCAGGGGATCGCATGTAAATGTTTTCAGGTGATCATGTGACCCTTGCAGGACCCTACATCCAATACATTTTGTGATATTGTAAAACTATTTCAAAATTGGTTTGCATACTATGGTGGGAGAGGAATGTGTGCTCCATATAAATAAAGTCCAGTTTATCCTGCAGCGGTTAAAATGCGGCTGTGGGAACCTGTGGTCACCAATGGCACCACATATTCGGTACTAGCACTTATTTTGCTGTTGCCTTGTGACAGTCTGTACTGTTCCTAAGCCAACAAGAAGCATCAGGCCTCAGTAGCAGACTGCTGAAGCCCCTTCTGCCTTGCGTTTAGCCCAAAGCCCAGACATTACGTTACGCATCACAGACGTCAGTGGTTTCGGCTACGAATGTGTCACATTTCTCTCATGCCCCAGCCCACTCTGATTGGCTCGCACCTGAGCAGTTGATTCTACCTACGCAGGCGCTGCGGGGTACTGAGTACCTGCACTTTTTTCTTCTGTGAGGGAAGTACTTTCACTTCTCAGCATAAGTGCAATACTTTAATTGGGGAGTACCAGCACTTCCCAGAAGCACGTATAGGGTACCTGCACATGCCTGCCAAGTGCAACTGCAGTACCAGTCAGTGGATGATAATGGGTTCAGACTACATGCCCATTCAATCTTTGGCCTTTCTGCAGAGGTACAGGGCAATGGTTATATATGTGCCAATTGTAATTACCCGTCAGTGGATTATTGCATATGGGTTCCACCCATATAATATGCCAGAATGTTTTTGCTTTTTGATCACCTGCTTTTTTTAATCCTTTCTGTGAATGAGTCTCGCTACCTGAGTCTCACTTTCGATAATTACATGGTCATTGGAATGCACCTGTTCAATGCCAGTGTCCACCTTTTAAGATAAGGCCGCTGCAACCCAGCTAGAGCAAGGGACACTGGGCTGGTTACTCGTTTGCACACACGTGCGTACATGAGAGACTACAGTTGTTCGCACCCCGTTGCTGCACAACGGTACCCTGCCAGTTGCAGTTTTAAGCTGCAAACTTGTCAAAACCCCCTTTTGACAAGCCTATAGCTTCCTTTTAAATATTATTAAGTCACTTATGTGTAGGCCTTATTGTCCTCAAAGGATGGGTGCATTATATTTAAAAGTAGGAAATAGAAATTAAGTTTGAACATGTCCTTACAGTGAAATAGCCCCTAAAAATGATTTTGCCTGCAGCAAGGCAGGCTGCCACCATAGTGCATCATTAGGCTGCATTGTTACATTTATCAAATGCTAAATTTGGATTAGTAGCAGCTAGATAAATACTTCTTCTACTCATTTTAATTGTAATTTAAAATCCTCTTTAATGATAAAGTCAGATTCTAAATTATTATTTTAGGAATGCTACTTTTAGAAAGTTGGTGTTTCCCTGGCTAAAGTTTCTGGGGCCTTTCTATGAGCTTTCAGCTGCATGTGCTGATGATGGCTCACCCACTGAGAAAAGCCTATTGGAGCCAAACAGTGAACAAAAGGGCCTGAGTGCAGAGGGGAGTGGGTCTTCTTGACAGGATGGCTGGGAAATGTTGTGCACTGGAAAAAAGCTCAAGCCTCGTCAGGCCCCTCAAGCAACAGGATGCACAGCCAAAAGCATTCACAGTCAGACATATTCAAGCTTCTTCTTCTTTATTGATCGAATTTTAATCCATAAGTACTCCATTTTCATCCAAAATGTATTCATATGGTCCAACAAGTTTCAACAGGTGCCAATCAGGCTTTCCTCAACACACACATCAAATCGCTGTTCTTCATAGCGCAGTCAGAAAAATGGAACCCAATACATTTCAGGCAAATCTGCCCTTCCTCAGGGGTAACTATAATGGAAAACATGCCAAGAATGTCAATAGCACACAGCTTAAAAGCCTCTATGACAGCTTACAATCTAGTTTACATCACATTTAAACGCTGAATCAAATCACTGTTGATAAAACACAGCCATGTAAAAATAAATAAATAAACAAATATATACACCCAACCTGTGATGTACAATGATTTGTGCTTGTATGTTATGACCAAAACATGCTCTTCACAAAAAACTTACGTCGGATGCGTGTGACCATGTACGTGCCAACAGAGATATGTTTATTCCATACCCATGTCCCGCCATGATTGCACTTCAAAGGAACCTAGCTACAGTACACACAAAGGAACCTGACAGCGGGCTGGCCTTCGACTTGGTATCACTAGCCAGACTGGAGCCAAAGCCAGGGAAAAGGGAGTAACTGACCAGTTTATTGTTGGGCAGAGGGGTATCTCCCACCACCAGGCTGGCACTTGGCTTTGGTGTCTAGGGGTGGGTGTAACTGCGTAATTCTCTCTAACATAATCACTCGTAATTACCACAAAAATACTCATAATTATGCGTGATTGTGCAAGATGCGTCATCCAGCATTTAGCGCTATTTTATTAGTGCAAAATGCACCCTCGCAACCAAAATGAGCCAGAGGATGTATTTTGTGCTACGAAAATAGCACTAAAGGCTACAGGACATGAACAGCAGTAGCCAGCAGCCACTCACTCTCTCGTAGTTTATTGTTAATGTGCTCCTGCTTTAGGATTTGTGCACCAAATTACTCTTAATTACTCCACCTGGCGTGATTGCATCACAAGAGTAAAGCATAGGTTCTAAAATTACTCCAATTACTCTGCCATAATTAAAATTTCTTCTAGGCCTAGTGGTAACCCCTTGACAAAGCCAATAGGCTTCCCTTTTAGTTTAATGTGGTGACCCTTTGATAAAGCCAATAGGCCGGCTTTAGTTAAAATGATACCCTCTTATAATGTGATGTTCTATCTGTTATAGGTGGGGGTTGGGTTTACTGTGATTTTGGGAGGCATGACCCACTAGGGGTCAAATGTGATTCCAGAATGTCACCAAAGGTTTTGTCAACTGCCTGATGTATATATTTGTAAATGAATGCATCGTACTCAGTATTGTTTGTGCATGTGTAAAAAAATTCACTTTTCCTTTTTTTTTTTTAAAGCGTTGACTGGACAATCAGTTATTGCCTATTATTGTTGTGTGCCAGGAAATGGCGATTACTAGCCCACACCACCTCCTCTGAGTAGGCCTTGCATACCTCTGCTTCGCTACCCTGAGGAAGTCAAGTGCTACAAGGAGGTGCTTGGTTTCCTGTAAAGAGACATTTGTGGACCTATTACTTGTACAGGCCTCACACCCCGCACAACTAATTACTCAATTTCTTAGATGGATCATAGAATGTTCAGACTACATGCCCATTCAAACTCTGGACTCTCTGCAGAGCACACACTTTGATGGTCAAATGTTTGCCAGTTTTAATTTGGTTGTATAAGAGAGTGTGTGAAGGAGGTAAAAAGCTGCAGAAACATTGCTAATGTATGTGTGTGTGTGTGTGTGTGTAAGAGAGAGAGGAAAAGAGAACAAGAGAGGATGGTGAAGTGGAGGAGACGAAAGGAAGCACACGGAGGAGAGTGAAAAGAAAGTTATGAAGAAGAAGGAGATGAAGTGTCAGGGGCGGCTCCTCCACTAGGGCGCAGGAGCATTGCCCCACTGCTTTCTTGCAGTGCGAGAAGCAGAAACATAAAATGGTAAAATTACCATTTTATGTTTCAACTTCTCGCACTGCGAGAAAGCAGAAGAGTTTGGTTGCGGGCGAGAGGGCGAGCGGGTGGGCGGGTCTGCTCTACGAGCAGGGCTGGGCAGGGGAGGAATGGTGTGCCCACTCCTGAGTGAGCATGACTGGTTTGGTCGGCCCTCTGGGGCTGTCCAAACCAGTCATGCGCACTCTGCCCTTTCTCCATGCAGGCTGCAATGCAGCCTTCATGGAGAAAATGGCCTCCCCATGGGTGCCTGGCTGGGGCTGCCCTGACCAATCACAATGCTGCCATTGCAGCGTTGTCATTGGCTTAGGGGAGGGGAGGGAGGCTGCCTGCTTCCTGTTCCTTCTGGAGGCAGGAGCCGAGAAAACGTGAGACCCGACCGGCCGGTGGACAGGTACGTTTTTAAATTTTATTATTACATTTACCCCCCCCCCCGCGCCGTGCGGCCCCTTGCCCCCCACCCGCGATGCCAGCCACGACTGTGAAGTGCAAAATATGCTGACGCAGGGACTACAAAAGAAAGATGTGGGGGTACAAGTCTGAAGTGATGCAGAGGGAGAGATTGCAGAGGAATGTGATGTAAAAGGAAGAACAGGAGTGATTGAGACACTCTTCTTCTGCAGACCTTTGTAATGTTTAATTCACATTATAATATTTTCTCAATTGCTCATCCCTTTTTATGTTTCTTTGGCTACGCCCCTTCTGGAGTCCACTCCCTCTCCACAACTTTTTCATCTCACTTAAAGCACTGTTTACTCAACCACGTCCACTATACCTCAGTGTCCACACGTATAATTGGAGAAAAACACTGGCAGGATCATTGAAGGTTAATTGGCGGACATTGCATTGCACCTGTGCAGGCACTCACTCACACAATGAATGTGGCTGCATTCCAGATGATTGTATTGCGTTGTAATTCCATTTTTGCAGCGCTTCATACCTCTAATTAGGCGCTGAAGCACACTGGCAGACATGTACACTGGCACACTACAGAGAGTCATGCTTGGTTGCAAGAGTGTTGACTTTGCAGAGCTGCATACAAGGGAGTGCTTTGGTGTTCTGTGTGAGTGGCCACATGCTGCTCTTATCCTGAGCTGGGTCTCAGTGCCTAAGCTTCTACTGGACTGAACAAGCGAGGACAAAGCTTCTCTGCACATATCCCAGCCCTGGCTCTACCCCAAACTGAATCATGAAAGTACTAGAATATTTCATTAGTGCCCTTACATCTTATCCTTTCAGAGCTTATGACGTTTGAGCCAATTTAGGTGACATTTGAGCTGTAAAATAGACTATTTACCCCCCCTTACTTCTTTTAAGATGGGAGGGTCCGGTCACTTCTCTCACTCGCTGCACTTTAGCTTTGTTCAATGTAAATGGAAACAACGGGGTCGACCTGCTGCTGGAAATGTGTGGAGCCTGCTGAGGAAGAGGGCGGCAGCCTCTTTGGTACCTGCATTTATTTATTTATTTTATTTACAGAGTAAGCACTGGTACCGCCACCCAGTGTTTTAGTTGATCAAAGTGGATTTTCTGTCCTGTGACATATGCTGTGGAAATGTGAAGTAAAATCCACATTTCTCTTAGTCCTCCATCAAAGGAGAACTCTCGAATGTCTGTGGTTGCAGTTCCTGTAATCCATCCAGGTCTGGTGCTTGACTGTCAGTGAAACCTCACAGCTAGTGAGTGAGTTCAAGTTCTAAACCAGGCATTTCCCTTTTTCCTTGTAAGCAGAAATGTACGCCCTGTGGTCACACTGGTGATCATTCGTTGCTTTTATCTGGACCTTTTATCATCAACATTGGAATAATAGGTGATGCTCTGGAAGTATTTTGTAAACCTTCTTAGAGTAATCATCATTGACAGTGCTCTCAACATTTGCTTTCTTTGTTTTTCATCCGAGCCACAGTGTTGTCTGCACAAACTGATGATTAAAAGATACAAGAGGTACACTGCGTGCAGAATCTCCACAAGTACACAATCATGTCCATACGCGCAGAATCTCCACAAGTACACAATCATGTCCATACGCGAAAGGACACACAGAGCTGTGGCACCACCTTTACATGATGGCTTCTCACACAATATTTGTCAGGCATATTGGTCAGTAATGTGGCCCTACTGCATTCTGGTACTTGCGGTTCGCATATATTTCCAAAATGTTACTTTTCATTTCCTTGCAGGTTGTACAGGTTTTGAGAAGTCTCCTGACACCATGATTTCACAATCTTGAGTGCTCGCCAGAAGAGCTTGTCTCTTCTCCTTTGTCAAACCGTGGTCTGTCATGTTGCTTCATTAATCCACCTACCCAGTTTGGGGGAACAGGGTGGGTCCTACCTGATAACTATGGGAGACGGTCACAAAGGATCTGAATAGGTTGATCTTTTACTGAGTGCACCCCTGGCTTGGCTCAGATCGGGAAATTAGTGCCTCTGTGATTTCACTAGAGGAGCTGGAGGGGTTGTATGATGTAACAACGCGATCATTTAGATCGCGGTACATTACATCGCTGTTTTTACAACGCAAGTCGTTACCACGACTTGCGCTGTAGGGCGCTGGACTTAGGAATAGTATGATTTACTATTCCAACTCCAGCCTACGTACAGGAGGGAAGGTGTTGGAATAGTAAATCACACTATTCCTTAGTCTAGAGCGCCCTCCAGTGCAAGTCGTGGTAACGACTTGGGTTGTAAAAGCAGCGATCTAAATGTACTGCGGTGTTTTGACCGCGTTGTTAAGGTCGTTTCCCGCTGGAGCTGGCTAGCGTTCGACAGAGATTTAGCCACCTCCCTCTAGCCTGTTCCATTAACACTATATCGCAGGAGGTAATAATTCAATATTGCATTTATTTCATAAACACAAGGAAATCAAATAGTATACATCGACCAAATGTAGCACTGCTGGTGTGGACTACACAGCTTGTCTTTTACTCCTGGCAGTGGTGGCACAAAGAAGACGGGCATAACTTAGAGAAAATGTGTAAAGCATTTAGCAGAACCAAAACAGTTAAAAGGTGAGCAACAAAACACAATAAAAATCCTGCTACAATTTAAAGAACTAGAGAAAAAAGTAATCAGCAAAATGACACCAAAAATCCAATAAGTTGAACCGGAGATATACATTTTTAAAGATTTAAGTGAAAATAGTCATAGAAAGTACAGAGTGCCAATGGTAGTCAAAGCCATGGTAGAATAGCACCTAGGCATGATTTGAGGATGACCGCAATGGAGCACAGGTCAGATACACCAAGTAGATTTGTCCTGCTAGGGCCTCGAAATAGGGAAGATCCTAACAATGTCCAAGTCTCCATCTGAAAAGGGACTTTGTTGTTTTTCTGAGGAAATAAATTCTCCACTCAGGACAAACCTGAAATTGTATCTGATGCCGTTAACTGCCAGAAGGATACTTTTCATGGTCGGTCCCCTTGAAGCTCTGGAGCTGTGAAGTTAAAGTTGTGAAAAAGTTCTCAAACTTCTTTTCATTCCCGAACAAACACAGGAAAACACTTCCATGGTCCTCAGGACCTAGGGGGAGCACTTAGAGACTCTCTGGGTGTCAAGCAATGGGCAACAGCTACGGTCAGGTCCAGTGGTGACTGGTCAGATGGGATTCTTCACAGGAATGTCATTTTCACCTTTTCGAAGTTCTATGTATCTGGTGCCACCAAGGGGATCAGCCTTATATTCCTTGGAGATCTTTCCGTCCTTGGATTTCAATTGGAATGGAGTCCAACCTCCTCCGGTCCCTCTCACAGCTCACAGATGCCATGTGTAGCAGGTTCAGTCCGCCTGGTATCCTTTCACAGGTCCAGCAGTGTTCGGCGGAAGGATGGGTGAGGGTCCATCTTAGTAGGGTTCATAGGCTTGTGAGTAGGGAATGCCCTAAGGCACTCACACTTCCTCAATGGAGTAAAGGTCCCCAGGTCCTGACATACCTATGTTTGCAGTAGTTCCTGTTTGCTTTACTGCAAAAAGGCCTAAACTGGAATGTGCCAGAACAAATCCAGGATGGTGAAGGTCTTTGGCCACACTTAACTTGCCTCTGAGACTGGTGTTGTAAGTGCGGTGGGCCTGATTCACAGAACTAACTTACGTCAAAAACGTAAAGTTAGTACTTTTTGGTATTCACAGAATTAACTTACTCATTTCGGTATTCACAGAAGTTAGTAGTCCTAACTTTAGGACTCCTAAATGCCTTCTGTGAATACCGAAAAGTCTTAAAGTTAGGATTTTTCTCAGTTTAGGAGTAGTAAAGTTAGGACTCCTAACTTTACTACTCCTAAACTGAGAAAAATCCTAACTTTAAGACTTTCGGTATTCACAGAAGGCATTTAGGAGTCCTAAAGTTAGGACTCCTAACTTTACTACTCCTAAACTGAGAAAAATCCTAACTTTAAGACTTTCGGTATTCACAGAAGGCATTTAGGAGTCCTAAAGTTAGGACTACTAACTTCTGTGAATACAGAAATGAGTAAGTTCATTCTGTGAATACCAAAATGAGTAAGTGTATTCTGTGAATACCAAAAAGTACTAACTTTACGTTTTTGACGTAAGTTAGTTCTGTGAATCAGGCCCGGAGTGTCCTATGGTAATCCTAGCCTAGTGTCCTCCCACATCTAACACTAAAATCCATTTTGCAGCATGCGCTGTACCCACAACAAACTCACCTCGCCTGCTCATCCCTCAGTGAGGTAGGGTTTGTGCTACTTATACAGACTAGAGGTACAAAAGAACTGGAAAATACAATAATAGGTAACCATTTCTTCATCAGTTTAAACTAAATTCATTGTGTCATGGCATTTTTATTCTTTCAGATAGTTTCAGATTCAAGCATTGCATTTTAATATTCCACATATTTCCCAAAAACATGTAATCAGGTTCCTTTAATACAATTGTGAGAAGAAGTCTCTTTTTGCATGATCACCCCCATTTTGTGATGATTTTTTTTGTAGGCTTTTAGACTCTGCACATGTGCAGGATGCATGGTATTTAAAAAGTAAGACGTGTGTATTTTATGTTTTACGTCTCCTGGAAGTGAAAAACCTCCAAAGTCGCTTTACACTGTGGCGAGGCTAGCTCGGCCGTAGGAAAATACGGGGTTTCACTATAACAACTTATAATGCTTAACTTCAGTTTGGGAGTAGCTAAAAAAATGGCTGACGGACTACTTTTAATAGTAATTTAAAACCCAACGTAATGGTCAAGTTAGATTTTATTTGCCTATTTCAAAAGTGACACTTTTAGAAAGTTGTAATTTTTCTGACTAAGCCAAAAAAGGGTTTTCTGCCAAAGTCACTTGACTGTTGTAGGCTCCCCTGTGGTGAGACGTGGATTGAGCCCAGACAGTGGGCAAAGGGCTTAGGTGTGGAGATGAATTATTCTTCCTTCAGCAGGATTTCCTGGGGGCTGTGCCCAGCCTCTTCCTGAGCTTCAAAGAATACCAACCCTGTCACTGGAAAATGTAGCTTAAACCTGGTGACGCCCTCCCTTTTGTCTTGCTAGTATTCTGGGCTACAAGCACAGTGAGGTGGGGATGAGCTGCCCCAGAACTGGTTTAGAGTGATCACAAGTAGGGTTTTCCCATTATCATGAACACACCTCTAGGTGAGCACAAGAAGCTCGATCCGGGAGAAGAAATGTTCTGCCACATTGGATTTAAGTAGAGATAGGGACTGTTGGATAGTTTATAGTAGAACACACAGAAAACAGGAAGTGCTGAAAAAGTGGGTAGGCTAACCCTAAGCCGCAGCCATCAATGTTAAATTACCTATTGGCCACAGCTTTCTGCTTTGCCCCGCTGAAGGGGTCTCATCTGGACTAACGCTAGTCAGTATACTATCGATGATGAGTTCTCCGCGTGCACAGATTTCAAACTTCGTCGACCAATGCAATGGGACCCCACTCTTCAGAAATCCGCTGTTGGCAAGCCCTGCTTCAGATCCAGCTTGAAGCCTGACCTGCCAACAACTCATCAATGACCTCTTTTTATCCATAAAAGTTTATAATTCTGAAGATAAACTTTCTACTCAATGCATCTGGTCCCTGTAGCCGTTGTGGCCAGCCTTAACTTATGACTTTGACCCTGTCCAGCACGACCAGACAACCGCTGTTGGTGCTTTGTGCTTTTTGGTGCTCTTTTGAATTCACATTTAAAAAAAATCATATGTCTGGTTCTACTTACTAGATTTTTGTCATTTTGGTGTCATTTTATTTATTCAAAGGTTTTTCTGTTTTTTCTAATTGGTTCAGAATTTCTATATGTTGTTTTTTCACTTCATTACTGTTTGAGTACTGCATAAATACTCCACATATTGCTTCTCAGCTAAGGCTGACAGCTGTATGCCAGGCTACCAGAGGGTTAAGCATGGGTTTATTTAGTGGGTCACCATGAGGATTGTGATAATTATTTGAGGTGGTTTCTCACCCACCTGAACTAATACTCCAATTTCTTACTCCACCCAACTTGAACACAACCTTGACATTACTCACAACGTGGTGCTTATCTCCACTCACTCTGAACCCTCACGGTATAAAAGTGAGTCTTGTGTAGCCAAAGAACTCAACCTTCAGGTATTCCATATTAAGGTGGACAGGAACGAGGCCTGGGCACACGTTTACAGCTGGCACCATTTTAAAACATATTTCAGGTTTGAAACTTCCATCGCTTCCTGTTCAGGGTCTTGTGGGCAGCACTTCTCTGTCCAACGACTTCTGTCTGAGGGCTGGTGGTTTCTGGTTCCTGTGCAAGGTGTAGACAGCTGTGACACAGCCCACCAGCTCTGAGAGCTTTCACTCGAGACTCAGACTCTCTGTCAGAAGCCCAGTTTTAGAAGTTCATCAATGGAGGGTGAGGAGGGATACACAGCTCGGCAGCTCAAGGGAAGAAGTAAATCAGAGGACGAGGAGGGATACACAGCTCTGCAGTTCAAGGGGAGGAGGAAACCAGAGGACGAAGATGGATACTCAGCTCTGCATTTTAATGACAGGAGGAAACCAGAGGACAGCCATGAAGATGTACTGAGAGGTTAGAAGTCCCTTTACTTTTATTACCTTTGCGTTTTTTGCTTTTCTCTGCACCATTTGTACATATTGTGCACCTTACCAGGACAGTCAATACCATGCCTTTCACTTGGAGGACCCACGGTAGGTCTGTGGATGGATATTCTCACCAGTGGATTCATCTTACTGCAGGCACTTCAAGAGAAGGATAAGACAAAGAGTGTAATATGGCTGTCATCAAGATTGGGTTTACAGAGCACTTGGGGCTATCTCTCTTTTCATACACTGTTTACTTCTTGTTGAAAACGTAATAGGTGGGGAAATTATATCAGCATTCTATGGGGGATATTACCAAGGAATTGCGATAATTATCGCAAAGCGTGGTTAGCGCTGTTTTTTTAATCGCTGGATTTCATCGCGGAGATAACGCGTTATTATCAACGCTTATCTCCAAGGCGATAAAAAATCCAGTGATAGCGGTGAAACCCAGCAATAGCGCGAGAAATCCAGCGCGCTAATGAAAAGCTTGCTAATAGGCAGGTGAGGACTTAACCTTACAATCCACCTCCCATTGACTAGAATGGTAAAGTCAGATTTTTAGCAGGTGTTAGATTCCAGCGATAATCGCGGTTAGCGCAAATTTTGTTATCGCTTCGCGGGCATTGCTAATAGGGGGAAGTTGTGTTTGCGACTGTTTTCAGTCGCTTTTAGTTGGGAACGCCTACTTTGCTTGTCATTAGCGATATATATCGCTGACATGCAAAGCGGCACCAAAACGGTCGCTTTCGCCATAAAGCTGTCGCTAACAGCTGTTAGCGACAGCTTGCTAATAGGGCGATAGAAATATCGCCGCTTTGGCGGCAAAAAGTGCCGCTAAAGCGGCGATAAGGCCCTTGCTAATATGCCCCTAAGTCTCCAGTGGACTCCATCTCCAGATAACATTTTCAAGCCTTTGAGAGGCCAGTTGTGAGGACCCCAGCCCAATTAAAGCCGCGGGGAAACCTCAGTCTGTGTCAATATTTTGTGAATACAGAGACGTTCGATGGCAACCTCATCACCAAGCTCTTCTTTAAGGTAGAGTGATTCTGGGCCCTGCCAAGGTGAGGGGCACACTCAGCATGTAGGTCCTTGTTGGCTGAAAAATCCATTCAAAGGTTCAAGGTCAATACACTTGGGTAAAATGGAAATTCAAGACTAATGTGGTGCTTTGGATTGCAGGGTACCCCTTTTCAGTCCTCTCTGCTCAGTGCTAGACCAGAAGGAGCTTGGCATCCTGAGTTTTCGGTTTGCCTCCTTGTTAGTTTACTCTATATGAATACCCAGGTAGGAGGCTTCTTTGTGTTCACAAATTGTTCATGTTTACACAGTTTGTACCGCCGCTGTTTTGAGTAATGTTATGACATTAGGGAAACAAAACAGCCAATCAAGAAAGGCTCAAAAGAATAGTTAAACTATCATATTATCATCATAAAACTGGGACAATGAGTAAAATCAGAGGAGAAGAACAGCATCTCTAAATATTATATGCACACTGGAGTAATGTGTGTTTTCTGCCAGTGTCCCTTCCGGCTCCTGGATTTTCCACATTTCCCTTCACTGAGTATGTCCAGGACAAGAAGCAGGCGAGGTTTGACTGCCACAGGATCTTGAATCTTGGGTTCTCTTGTTGCAGTAAAGTTAATTCAAAACAGCAGGAGATAAAGGCCTCTCCATACACAGAGGCTTGAAACAGAGGCCACTCACACCACACCTGCTTGATGCCCTCAGGATTTTCTCCACATTGACCGGGTGCTGTCTACCCACCCCGTCTCTTCATGTCCTATCTACCATCGCCTAGAAGGTCGTGACACCTTCATTTTATCCTGTTTGAACAGAAAGGAGGTTAGCAGTTTCAGCTCTCCCTGCACTGCTTCCAGTGCTCCAAGAATCTACAACTCTCCATAAACACATCCTATCTGGAAGGGAAAGACAGGAAACAAGTTCAGTTTTGTTCTGTGAAATTCATGCTCCATTGAAGAACTGTTGGCCTACGAACATGGTCCAGCATTCAAGCTGCATGCCAAGACTCCATGCTGCTTGATTCAATGCTGTTCAGGTTTTCAAAACAGGAGGCTACATTATTTGATAGGGCAAATGATTGTTTCCATGTTTATGAATGGTTCAAGTACTATTCCCACAATATTCCTGAGAAATCTTAGACAGCTTGCTTGTCAAAGGGAGTGAGAGACTGGGAAAGGTCACATTCCTAAAAGAATACACTAAAGCTATGGATGGAATGTTTCCTTTAATCTCAGCCACTGGTAATTATTTGGGGCTGCATCCCAGTCCACCATTATTTTGCCCCCATGCCACCACAGTTTGGACACAGCTATACGCAAATCAGTCTTGACCCTGCTCCAATTGGAACACTCCAGCCCAACTGCCAAGCCAGGTCCTCCCTGAACCAGAACACAAGCAACCCAGGATCGGTTTCACCATAATTATGGGCTCATCAGCCGGGTATATAATAGGTTTGGCTTTGGCAATTCTTGTTTAGTTCGGTCATGGTTTAGGCAAAACCATTTGTTGTTGAGACAGCAGGGCCATCATCAATCTAAAGAAAATCATCTGCTAAAGCCAAAAATATTGCTTTAGTTTCAAATAAACACCCTTTGTCATAGTAGTCCCTGATGCTTAAGGGGACTACTTTGTGTGTAGATCTCCTCATTGTGAAAGTGTAGCACACTGTAACTCAGAGTGAAATCAGCCAGTGGTTGAAGCGTGCTAACACTCTGCCTCACGATACATGCTGCAGTGGCTGGAAGACAAATGTGAATGACACAGCAACAACTCATGGTTGAAGTCTGGCTGAAAACCCATACTACTCACTATGCTATACATATAATTGTAAAGTTAAAGCGTCTTGGCTAACAGCAAATCTCAAAAGCCAATCGGTCAGGTGTTGGCTGGCAGCCTATTGGCTTTGCTAATACTGTTTTGGAATATTTTTGTAAAACTTTCTTAGAAGTAGGTAGACCACAGCTGCGTCCACTTCAGCTTCAGAAAGACTGCGACCCACCACCACCCGCAACAGGCTCCCCGCCGGAGCTGGAGCAAGATCACCACTGAGCAGCTCACCGCCTCCCTCAGCCAGAACACACCCACCAACACAACGGACCCAAACGAAGCAGCCAGCAACCTCGCCAAGTGGCTGACCGCCTGCGCCGACGACCTCGCACCACTAAAAACCCTCCCAGCAGACCCGGAAGCAAGAAAACCCCTTGGTTCACCAACGAACTCAAGGAATCCAAGAAGAACTGCCGCACTCTCGAGAAAACCTGGCGACTCGACCAGACCACAGACAACAGGACCGCCCTCAAACACGCCACCCGCAAACACCACCAGCTGATCCGTGCCACCAAGAAGTCGGCACTCAAAGAACGACTGGACAACAACGCCCATGACAGCAAGGAACTTTTCAGCATCGTCAAAGAGTTCTCCAACCCCAGCGCCGGAAACAACGACATCACCCCCTCGCAAGACCTCTGCAACTCACTCTCCGCGTTCTTCCACCGCAAGATCACCGACATACATAACAGCTTCGACGCAGAAAACCACGCACCCTACCGCCGAACCAACGCCCGCCACCACCACCCTCTGCAACTGGACCCCGATCAGCACCGAAGACACCACCCGCACGATGAACTCCATCCACTCCGGATCACCAACCGACCCCTGCCCACACCACGTCTTCAACAAAGCCGACGCCACCATCGCACCCCATCTCCGGGACATCATCAACTCCTCCTTCCACACCGCCACCTTCCCGGAGAGCTGGAAGCACGCCGAGCTTACCGCCCTCCTGAAGAAACCAACGGCGGACCCCACCGACCTCAAGAACTACCGTCCCATCTCGCTCCTTCCGTTTCCGGCCAAAGTCATCGAGAAGACCGCCAACAGGCAGCTTGCCGCCTTCCTCGAGACGAATGGATCCTCGACCCCTCGCAGTCCGGGTTTCGGGCCAACCACAGCACCGAGACCGCCCTTATCGCAGCCACCGACGACATCAGAACCCTAACCGACAACGGGGAAACAGCTGCCCTCATCCTCTTGGACCTCTCCGCGGCGTTCGACACCGTCTGCCACCGCACCCTAGTGAAGCGCCTCAGCAACATCGGAATCCGAGAGAAAGCACTGGAATGGATCATCTCGTTCCTCGCCGGTAGAACCCAGAGAGTCCGCCTCCCCCGTTCAGATCCGAAGCCACCGAAGTCATCTGCGGCGTTCCACAAGGATCTTCACTCAGCCCAACCCTCTTCAACGTCTACATGAGCCCCCTCGCAGCCATCGCACGCCAACACAACCTCAACATCATCTCCTACGCCGACGACACCCAGCTGATCCTCTCCCTCACCAACGACCCCACCACCGCCAGAGCCAACCTACACGACGGGATGAGAGATGTCGCCGACTGGATGAGGAACAGCCGCCTTAAACTGAACTCAGACAAGACGGAAGTCCTCATCCTGGGCTCATCACCCTCCGCCTGGGACGACTCCTGGTGGCCCCCGGCCCTGGGCACCGCGCCCAAGCCAACGGACCACGCACGCAACCTGGGCTTCATCCTGGACTCCTCCCTGTCGATGACCAGACAAGTCAACGCCGTCTCATCTTCATGCTTCAACACCCTGCGCATGCTCCGCAAGATCTTCAGATGGATCCCCACTGAAACCAGGAAGACCGTCACCCAGGCACTCGTCACCAGCCGACTGGACTATGGGAACACCCTCTACGCCGGAACCACAGCCAAACTTCAAAAAGACTCCAGCGCATCCAGAACGCCTCCGCACGACTCATCCTGGACATCCCCCGACACAGCCACATCACCGGACACCTGAAAGACCTGCACTGGCTCCCCGTCAGCAAGAGAATCACGTTCAGACTCCTCACCCATGCACACAAGGCCCTCCACGACCTGGGCCCAAAGTACCTCAACGACCGCGTGACCTTCTACACGCCCACACGCCAGCTACGATCAACCAGCCACGCCCTCGCCACCGTACCACGCATCCGCAGAACCACCGCCGGAGGAAGATCCTTCTCCTACCTGGCAGCCAAGACCTGGAACTCCCTCCCCACTCACCTTCGGCGAACCCAGGACCATCTCTCCTTCAGGAAGCAGCTCAAGACCTGGCTGTTCGAGCAGTAACTTACCCCCTCCCCCAGCGCCTTGAGACCCTCCCGGGTGAGTAGCGCGCTCTATAAATGCCGTGATTGATTGATTGATTGATTGACATGCTTACAAAGACGTATAAATATAGAGGCTTGCATAGGCAGGCAGACTGAGAGGCTTGCAAAGATAGATAGATAGATAGATAGATAGATAGATAGATAGATAGATAGATAGATAGATAGATAGATAGATAGATGGATGGATGGATGGATGGATGGATGGATAGATGGATAGATGGATGGATGGATGGATGGATGGATGGATGGATGGATGGATAGATAGATTATACAGACAATATAACAATGTACAAGAGAGCTATAATCAAACTACTAAAGCCCCACAAGTTGGACATACAGGCTAAATTGGTTTACAAATATTACTGTAGCCATCAATTAAAAGACATACTAGCATGACGATCAGGAGTGCACTTGGAGATGCACTTCATTGTGCACATACTAAGAAAATGAAATGACAACTTTGTGAAAACAGTTCAAATGGACACAATTAGATACACTGTGAAATAGAGGAGTCCAGAACTGATAAAGCTGGAAGGTGCCCTGTGCTCAACATGGAAGAGCTGGTAGAAACTGTCCCGCTATCATATTAGGCTGTAAACACAAAGTCAACGTGTGTGATTGTGCGTTGCTTCCCTGTTGTTCCCATCTGGCCCCCCTGTCTCCCCCTCATGGGACAGTCTTACCCTTACCTTCCCTCAATCCCCCCCCCCCAGCCCCTATTTCAGCGGGGGAACGATACGCTCACTGGACTATCCCCCCCATTTTTAAGGGGACAAGACATTACTATGCTGCAGTTTGTTTTACTATTACTTGTTTGATGTCAGGCCAGTGCTCTGATGGTTCTCACTTTCACAATTGTGTGCAGTAACATCTGAAAAATGTGAATAAATAAATTTTGGGGAAAAAAATACAAAGTCAACACCGAAGTAATAAAGCAAAAACAAAAAAACGGCACTGAAGAGAACTGACATGTGTATGGATGTTCTCGTGGTGAAAGAGCAAATTGTAGTCACTTAAAGTGAAAATATCCATTGGCTGAAGTGGGCTCACCCCTGCTCCATGCTGTATGCTGTAGTGAGCAGAAGCAAAATGTGAATGAAACACTGATAGACCAATGGATGCAACCAGCTGATTAAAAACCTCTTTAAATAAGATTACTATACATATATTTTTTTAATCAAAAGGTCTTGGCTAATGCCAGACCTAAACAGAGCCTAATATCTACTTAATGTGGGTGATTTCACAGATATTCGTCATAATCTGCTTCTTCTGCTTGTTGCGAAGGATTGCACCCGTTAGTAACTACAGAGAGATAAATAGATATGTATTTATTGTATGATTAATTAAAAACATTACAAACTCACTTTCATCAATACACATAAAGATTACACATTTTGCACATGATTAAAAAGACAAAAAGTGCTTGTGCTTCATAAAACATAGACAACTCCTTGAGACATATTTCAAAATTACACCTGATGATTAAAAACATTGTTAAATAAAGAAAGGCTCAGTCAGTCTCTCCATGGCTTAGATCCTGTGGCGAGGTTTAACGAAGACGTGCTCTTCTTTTGACTCAATCCTTTGATAGCCTGTTAAAATGTTTTAGAAATCATGCTGATAATTGTACGAGGTCCATTCAGACAACAAACAGCAGCCTCACTGCAGGATCTTATATGTAAAACATAAAAACTCAGATGCAGCCAATATTTCCTAAGTGGGAGCATTTTTTGCAAATTCAAGTGACGTGATGTAAAGTTTCAGGGGCTGCCCGGCAGACCTACTCTCCTGGTCAGTTTAACTACATAAAACCTCTCATATCAATGCCCCCTGAGAGAGCGGCAACCTAATCGATTGTTTTTTCGATTCCATTGATAGTGGTTGCTTCAGATACATCAGGCAGTTCAGTGTGTCATACATAGTGCTTAGACAGAAACATTGCATTAGCTTTCTTATCAGTTCTTTTCCCTCCATTGTAATGCTTAGGAGCGTGACTGGCTTTGCTAGCACCTTTGCCAGGCATGTGCTTGCAAGTTGTAAGTGTGGGTTAAAGTTTCCATAGAATCTTTTTTGTTTACTTAATAACTTTGGCACCTTTTGATGCATCTGCACAAATCTTTCCAAAAACGTAATTTATTCAGAAACTCCCCAGAAAGTTTATGCTGATCCATTCAGCAGGGCCAATAAAAAGGGGTGTCCCAAATCATTCATTTTTCCACGTTAAATCTCCTCGGAAATGTTGCTGTCCGATATAGAAAAAAAATGGCTGAATAAAATTACATCAAATTTGACAAAAAGTTAGAACTTTACTCTGAAACCTTGTATGGCACTGTGTCACAATGGGTGAAACTTGAACCACGGGCCTCATGGGACTACTGCAGCACTCACAAAAACATTAAACATATATAAAATGCAGAAATGTGGGTTGGGTAGTTTTGTGTGTGTGTGTATATATATATATATATTAAAGCAATGTTAAAAACTTTGGAAAAGAAGATGAGAAACGAAATTACAAAATGGTGGGAACACAAGTCCTTGACCAAGTATGCTGAAAGTGGGGAGAGTCCCTCGTGGATTACGAATTCTCCTTGCCCCTAGTTTCGCTAATCCAAATCCCAGCATGTTGAAAGAATGGGGTGAGAGTAACTTGATAGCTTCAATGAATCTTGTACATATTTTAATTAAATATGCAGAAATAGATCGCCAGGTAATATTGGATGAAATTGAAGGCATAAATGTGGAACTGAGCAAATCGGAAATGAAGGATTATATTTCAACAACAAGAAATGAAATAAAAGACCGCCTGAAAAAACATGAGGACAAAATTAAAATTCGTAAGGCGCACAAGTTTGCGCATGATCAAGAGGATTATGAACAAGGGCAGATATATACTTTCGCGCGTAAATATGAGAATGCCAAACAACAAAGATTTAAAAACATAACAAAAAGTGCTGAAGTAAGAGACATCCAAAAACCTGGAAATGTGGTGGATGCAGAATCGCTAACAAGCGAATCAGGCTCGGAATGGGATAGCGTGAGCAATGCGATGGAGAAAACAAAACTTAGCTTGGGGGAAGAAGTTGATTTTTTAGTGAACGAACGTCTGCAGACACTAAGGCCAAGAAATCAAAGGAAAGGATTCGAAAAAGACGCAATGCCAGAAGAAGGGCAAGGCGCAAAAGGCGGAAATCCAAAATCCAAGAAAAAAACACAGTGGTACAAGAAACAACGATAGAGGATAAAACTATAATAAATCTTTCATCTATAGCGCTATCAAAAGCTGAAGAACAATGGTTAGCGCTGGGATTAAACTTTTGTCCTGAAAGCAATTTTAATTATTCTTGTACCAGAATTGACGTCTTTTGTTTTATACGCAAGCTTAAGTTAAAAAAGTTCTTCACCATCAAAACAGGCTTGGAAAAAACACAGACCGAGCAAACTGCGGAGAGGAATTACATGTTGGGGCTACAAGTATCAGACATTCCTACTCTGTTAACACTACAGGATCTGAATAATGAGAACAGTAAACTACTCAAACAAGACTGAAAAACATCAATATATCGCAACGAGGAGCTGGGAGCAGCCCGTTTAAACCCGAATCAAGTTTTCTCCCAATGATGCCTAAAGATGCAGTTGATATCTTTCATGAAAGAGTTACAGAAGACATCAAAAAACTGTATCACCAGGTAAAGCATAAAAAACGTTCTAAACAATACAATAGAATTCAATATGACAAGTTGATGAAAAAACTGGGGGACAATTTGGAAGTTGTTATCAAAAAATCGGATAAGGGCGGAAATATTGTGTTATGGCCAAAGAAAGACTATATACAAGAAGCAATGAGGCCTTTGAACAATAAATTGTGCTATGAAAGAACAACTATGAAAGAGTATAACAAGGCAAAGGAAAGTTTGAAAAAAGATCTTCAACAGTACAAACGAGAAGGATTAATATCATCAGATGAATATAAGTATATGTATAAGGAATTCCCTGTTCTCCCGACCATTTATTTTATACCGAAAGTTCACAAAGATGTGGTACCAACACCGGGCAGACCAATCATCTCTGCAATCAATGGTATGGGCGAACAGGTGGCTCAATATGTGGATTATTTTTTACAGGATTTGGTTAAAGGTTTACCCACATATGTGAAGGACACAGGGGACTTTTTGACTAAAATCAGTGATATTATGTGGACAGATGACTTGATTCTTATTTCATTAGATATAGAATCACTGTACACCAGTATTGACCATCTAACAGGATTAAATGTGGTGAGGCATTTTTTAGATACAAGACCCTGTGAATATCACGAACATAATAAGATGCTGCTTGCCCTCATTAACTGGTGTCTTCACAATAACTATTTTATGTTTGGAAAGGAGATTTTTAAGCAGTTAAGGTGTGTAGATATGGGAGCCGGTTTCTCCCCCAGCTATGCATGCTTGCATGTTGGCTGGTGGGAGGAACAGGTCCTTAAAAAAGACCACCAGGGATTCTTTACACAACATATAATGTACTGGCTTCGTTATACTGACGATGTTTTTCTAATTTGGAAAGGGGATGAGGAAAGTGCTAGACGATTTATTAGGACCATCAACAATAATTCTGTCAATTTAAACTTTACATCCCACCTGAGTAAAGAACACATCGAATTTTTAGATGTAGTTGTTTATGTGAACAATGGAAAATTGGAAAAGTTACTGCAGGGAATGCGACATTACATGCCAGTAGTGCGCACCCTAAGCACCTCATATGGAGTATTCCATATGGAGAAATCTTGAGGCTTAAACGTATTTGCAGTACAGAAGATGAATTCGATAAATGTACTCAGGAAGCTTTGGCTAGGTTAAGGAAGAGAGGTTATAGCTCTAGAATGTTGAGGGAGGCGGTCAACAAAGCTAAAGAGCGCCCGAGGTCGACATTATTACCAAAACAGAAAGAAGCAATAAAACCCTCACACATAGATGAAGATCCTCGACTTATAACCACATTTAGCCATCAAGAAAGGAAAATAAGATCTATAATAAAAAAGAATTGGCCAATTGTTTTGACCGATAATGTTCTGGGAAATAGACTCCCAGTATTTCCAAATATCACATTTAGAAAAGCACGATCTATGGGAAACGTCTTAAACAGAAAGAGTCCGGAACTAGGCCCCATCAATACATGGTTAAAACCGAAACCAGGTGTTGTCAAATGCTCGTCATGCAGAGCGTGCAAATTTGGAATTAATAAGACAGAGTATACCACTCCATTCTGTCAAGAGGCAATAGCAATAAGAGGCAGCTACAACTGCAGGACGGAGTAAGCTGTGTATGTTCTGATGTGCACCTGTGGCCTAAGATACATAGGGAGCACCAAGCTACAGGTGCACGTCAGAATTCTCCAGCATTTGAGAGCTATCATTAATAACAATTCCTCTTATCCGGTAGCTCGCCATTTTAAAAGCACGCATGACAATGATATCAACTGTCTAACATACTATGGGGCCGATTCCGATCTCGGCCGGTAGTGCTCCGAATCGGATTCGGCTTTACCGGATCCGATTCGGAGCCCTATTTCCCGACCGAACCGTACACGCGTCCGGGCGAGCGAGTACGATGCGTATTCGCCGACCGACTCGTCCGGGCATCCCGACCGCTCCGACCGACTCGTTCCCGGGTCTAACCGCACCGACCGACTCGCTCGGACTCGACTCGCACCGCGCAATGGAGACGTTCCCCGGCCGGGTAAGTACGATGCGCGCCGCGAGCAGTCCGACCGAGCCGCGCACTCCGGCTCCAAAGAGCAGTCGGAGCCGTACTTTGGGGGTCCGTGTCGGACCCCCTGTACGCGTAGCCGTGCGAGTCGCACACAGGGGGACCCATGGGTCCCCCCTACCTGTGCGTGTACGGCGCGAATCGCTTCGCCGCGTACACGCTGTAAGGGGCGCACTTGTCCGCATCGCAACCATTGAGTCAATGGGAGCCCGCGTACGCGTTGTACGACCGGCTCCCATTGACTTCAATGGGAGTCCGACCGACTCGTGTCCGATGGCATACGTGCGCATCGTACTCGTTCGGTCGGGCTGCACGGGTCCGATTCGGTCGTAAATCTCTCCGGGTCCGGCTCGGTCGGAGAGATTTCCGGCCCGAATAGGAATCGGCCCCTTTGTGGTCAATGCCATTCCCATCCTCCGAAGAGGAGGAAACAGGGAATTACTTTTAAGACAGTTAGAAACATGCATGATTTTAGAATTTGACAGCCAAATACCAAATGGATTAAATAATACGGAGGACATGCATAATTTTTTATGAAACTCATCAATTCTTTTTCAGACGAACCGTGGCACATAGAACTGTATAGATTGTAGAATGTATTTTAAACCTTACTGCTATGATGACTAATAGCACTATTATAAACACAGCAGGTTTATTAACATTAGAAATAGAAGTGAAATGATATTCGCTGCCTTTTCATTGTAAATAATGATTTTTATAAATATCCCTTTTGTAAAATTTTATACACAATATGTTTTTAAACATATAGGCACTAGCACTTTTTTATATTGTACATAATTTTTTACACAGCACCAGGCACTTTAGTTAGTCATAGCTATTTTTGCACAATTAGCGGGGGCTGCTAAGCACGGAAGCACTTTCTTGTAATAAAAAGGAAAATCAGATATTCAGCTGTCATGAATATCTCAAAAATATGAAAATCAAATTTAGAGCGCTTCATTTGTCGGTACAGTAGGCAATATGGTTATAACGTTAATTAAGTGAAATCCATGGATATAAGCATTTAAGCAGATATGAGGTATCATAACCATTATTTAAATACCATGGTGAAATACATATTGGGCATTTATGCCGTAATGTATTTTTATATATTTTTATATTGTTTTAGGTTATACCTATTAGTACTAAAATTATAATAATATATATGTATATATTTATGGCGACATGGTGATTGCTGAATAAATCACTAACACAAAATTTTGGGTCTAAATGTGCCTTCTTTCGAGCAGAATGAAACGGCGGGCAAGCTTTCAGCCATATTTATTTATGTATGCATATTTATGATTCCAAGTTATTTGTATATATTGCTATATGTATTTATTTGTGTATTTATACGCTTTTATTAACTGGGGCATTACTGAAAGACCGCTATATTTATTTCAGCAATGTGGCAATACTACACAGTATTTACAATATATTGGATCTAAACTCGTATATAATTGCAAGTGCTCATATGAAGAGGGTAGTGTTTCCTTCATGTCTATCATCACGTGACTGTAAGGGGGATGTACACAAAGCATTTATAAAGAATATGGCGTACTGCTCTCTGTATGTGATCAAGGGCACTAGTTGCTCGAAACGCGTCATCAGAGGAGGAATGAACAATAAAGAACAACTTGCCAGTCAATCCGGTGTCCGTTTGCTTGCTTTCCGCCGAAGAGGAGGTCTTGGGAGCATTTTCGTCGTGAATATATATATATATATATTATCTACTGGCGGTCGCCAGTAGATAGTTAAAGTTAGGACCTATTTTCGACTAGGAAATCCGCAACATTCTATTTCCAATACATTTGGCGCTGGTTGACGAATCTTCGCGAAATTTTCAAAACTGATGGCCCGCTCCGGTCCGCTCCTATCCTGAAAGTCTCGGGGTGATTCGGCAAGCGGGGCCGAGAAAAAAGGGGGGTCCCAAAACGTGTTTTCCCCATGCAATTTTCCATACGAACCTTTAGTCGCAGCTACAGCCTGAACTGCTGAACGGAATTACACCAAATTTGGCAAAAAGGTAGCCCTTGGTTCAGAGTCGTGCCTTTTGGTTAAATGGTGTAAATCCGTTCAGTAGTTCCTGAGAAAATCAAAAGTAAAATCACATATATATCTATGGCCGCGGTGGATCCGCGCACCCTGAGCGCACCCTGCGCGCACCCTCCCGATCACGTGCTGCATGCTAATTGGCTGTCATCTGGCTGTCAACACTCCAAACCAGGAAGTGTTGGCAGCCATCTTGTTCCTCAGTAGAATCGAGGCACAAGAAACAAGTGCGCAAAACGCAAAAAGGGTGCAGGGTAGAAACACCCTGACCCCCTAGGCCTGCTTAGGGGGTCCCACAAGGACCCCCAGGGCCCCCCAAAAAAAAAAATGTTTTTTTTAAATCAGCGGGATGCGTGTAGGGTGCGCGGATCCCGCCGTGAAAAAAAAAAAAAGAAGCGCAGGCTCCCGCGCTTCGTTGTTATTTGGCCCCCGGGTGGGCCAAGTCCCGGGGGCATGCGAGGGTTTATAAAAATAATTAGTGGGGGGCCTCTAAGGCCCCCCAAGCCTGGGGACCGCCACCCCCCAGGGCTTTCAATTGAAAATGGTGCCGGAGGGCACTCGGCCCTCCCGCAGCCCCGGGGACCGCCACCCCCTCCGGGCTTCTTTTTTTTTTATTACAATTACCTGTGTGGGGGGGCTCAAGCCCCCCCACATGCCCCGGGGACCGCCACCTCCCCGGGGCACTAAATATTTAAATATGGGGGTCCGTTACGGACCCCAGAGCCCGGGGACCACCACCTCCCCGGGGCTTTGAAGATGTTGGGAGGGGGCCACGCGGCCCCCTCCTGGAGCCAGTGATGGCCCTGGGGACCACCACCCCACAGGGCCGGCTCCTGCAGTGTCCCGGGTGCCCACCCCGGGACACTGTAGTTTGCTATGGCAGGGCGGGAGCCTCGCGGCTCCCGTCCTGCCATAGCAAACTTGCTTTGAATTTTGGAAGAGAGAGCAGGAAACCTGCTCTCTCTTCCAAAATCAAAGCAAATTGCTTTCCACACGGGGAGCTGCATCTAAGCAGTTCCCCGTGTGGAAAGCAATGCCGGCTCCTGAGGGACGTGGGGAGCCGGCGGGACCGTGGGGGGATTGGGGACCCCCCCACGGTCCCCAACGGAGAGGGCCAGCCCCGGGGGATGGGGTCCCCGGGCTACAAGTGGCCCGGGAGGGGGGCCACGCGGCCCCCTTCCCAAAATTTATAATAAAAAAAAAGTAAAATTAAAAAACAAAGGCCGGCCCCGGGGGATGGGGTCCCCGGGGCCATAAGTGGCCTGAGGAGGGGGGCAACGCAGCCCCCTCCAAAACATTTTTTTTTAAAAACAAAGGCCATGCCCTGGGGGATGGGGTCCCCGGGGCCGATTAAGGCCTCAGGAGGGGGGCCACGCGGCCCTCTTCCAATTTTTTTTTTTTTTTAAATATTAGGGGGCAGGCCCTGGGGGATGGGGTCCCCAGGGCCAATAAATTAGAAAAAGAAGGGGGGCCACACAGCCCCCCTTCTTAAAGAAAAAAAAAAGATACCGGCATCGCGCTGGAGGCCACGCCCTCTCCTTGCAGCACTCTGCAAACGAGCCCCCTGGCGCGTTTGCAGATGGGGAACGAATTCCCCTTGAATGCTGGGGGTCCCTGGGGGCCAACTAGCCCACCAGGAACCTCCAGTATGCGCCAGGGGGCTGCGTTGCAGAGAGGTGTTCTGAGGCCACGCCCCTTTTTACACCTCTCTGCAACGCAGCTCTGTGGCGTTTAATGGAGGTAGCTGGTGGGCTAGTTGCACCCCAGGGACCCTCTGGATTCAAGGGGAGTTAATCCCCCAAATTAAAACGTGCCACGGGGCGCGTTTGCACAGTGGTGAAGGGAGGGGGCGGGGTCTAAGGTGACACGTGTGCAAACACGCCCTGTGGTGTGTTTTAAGTTGGGGGATTAACTCCCCTTGAATCCTGAGGGTCCCTGGGGTGCAACTAGCCCACCAGCTACCTCCATTAAGCGCCACAGAGCTGCGTTGCAGAGAGGTGTAAAAAGGGGCGTGGCCTCTGACCACCTCTCTGCAACGCAGACCTGTGGCGCTTACTGGAAGTACCTGGTGGGCTAGTTGGGCCCCAGGGACCCTCAGGATTCAAGGTGACCTAATACCCCAACTTAAATCGCGCCACAGGGCGCGTTTGCACAGTGGTGAAGGGAGGGGGAGGGGCCTCAGGTGACATGTGTGCAAACATGCCCTGTGGCGCGTTTTAAGTTGGGGAATTAATTCCCCTTGAATCCTGAGGGACCCTGGGGGCCAACTAGCCCACCAGGTACCTCCAGTGCGCGCCACAGGGCTGCGTTGCAGAGAGGTGGTCCAGGCCACGCCCCTTTTTACACCTCTGTGCAACGCAGCTCTGTGGCGCTTACTGGAGGTACCTGGTGGGCTAGTTGGACCCCAGGGACCCTTAGGATTCAAGGGGACTTTATCCCCCAACGTAAAACGGCCAGAGGGCGTGTTTGCACCCATGTAACCTCAGGCCCCCCCTCCCTACACCAGTGTGCAAACGCGCCACATGGCGCGTTTTAAGAGGTAGTTTTAATTCCCCTGCCCTATTATGTACTAGGGAGTTACAGAGGAGGTCATGCTAATCACAGGGGTACCCCAACGCATAGTGTTCCCTAGTGTATGTAGGTGTTTTAACTGTATTCTAAGTGTCTTTTACCATAGCACTGGCTCTAGGCCTGGTTCGTCAGAGTCAGTTACCACCAGTACATGTCTGGAAAAGGTGTGGGCACAGGATGATTTTGCAACAAGGCCTCTTTCTGCTCCTCTGTTGGTTCTTTCTGCACATGTCTTGCTTCTTCCTGGTTTTTTCTTCGTCTTTGTGGACTTCTGTTTCTTTCGACATTTCTTTTGCTTCTTTCTGTGCGTTTTTTCTTCTTTCTTCACATGTCCTACTTCTGTAGGCATAGTTACAAACTAGCATTTGAAAAACCTTTGAAATTCACTGAAAAAACCATAGGTTTCAGGCACGTTATAGTTAGAAATTAGCATTTAAAAAACCTTTGAAATTCACTGAAAAAACCATAGGTTTCAGGCACGTTATAGTTAGAAATTAGCATTTAAAAAACCTTAGAAATTCACTGAAAAAACCATAGGTTTTAGGGACAGTTATAGTTAGTTGGACATTGCACTCGTACAAAACCCGTGAAATTCCCCCGTTATAGTTAGTTCAGCTAACTATAACTCACGCCCCCGCAATGCACTGCTGATGACGTCACATATTACATCACTGATGACATCACTGATGACATCTCAAATGACATCACTGATGACATCATCCATGTGATAATTTGATGCATCTTCTCACACCCTAATATAACCTTTGATACACCCACTCTAAATTACAGACTGCCATTCTCAAAACCATAGACACTCCAACACCAATAACTACATACCCACTCACTGATTCTTAGGTCTACACACACATCCACTCACTCACCCGTGCAGTCACTCATACTTACGGTCACTCAGTACAGGACTATCATATGCACTCATACACCTACATAGACACTCACACACCGCCACTCATCCATAGAGGTACTCACACACCTAGTCAGTCATGCAAATAATTAATCACACTGTCATTTACTCACCTATACAGTTATACACACACCAGCTCACTTACTCATACAAATACTAGCACATTCTTACGCTCTTATACAATCACTGATACAAGTACACACTCATCCATACAGCCACTCTCACAATCACACACTCTCACTTATAGCCATTTATATACTCCAACACACATATATACTGCCTTTCACATATGTAGTTACTCACACATGTACCACTGAGATATACATTCACTCACTAACACACCCATACACACACTCACCCACCCATACAGTCCATCACAGATGCACTCTTGAAACCATGCACCCAGTGAATCACCCACTCACACATTAAGGAACAGAGTCACACACACCCCACCCACACAAACACTCAGGCACCCATACAGATACTCAGACAACCAATCAATAACTCATATAGACACTGATGTAGCTATTCACAAACCCATGCAGCCGCTTACACAGCAACAGACAGACTGATACAGACATTCACACAGTTTAGTCACTAACCCATGCATTCAGTAAGATACGTTTAATCACTCACTTGTAGAGTCAGTCACGCATCTACTCAATCATCCATTCAGACACTTATACACCCACTCATTCTTCAATACGCCTTTGCCTATATATATTAAACATATTTAAACTTTACAGAAACACACAGTCACTGGATGATGTCATCAGTGATGTCATCAGTGATGTCACTGACCATGTCATGAGTGATGTAATATGTGACGTCATCAGCAGTGCATTGCGGGGGCGCGAGTTATAGTTAGCTGAACTAACTATAACAGGGGAATTTCACGGGTTTTGTACGAGTGCAATGTCCAACTAACTATAACTGTCCCTAAAACCTATGGTTTTTTCAGTGAATTTCTAAGGTTTTTTAAATGCTCATTTCTAACTATAACGTGCCTGAAACCTATGGTTTTTTCTGTGAATATATATATATATATATATATATGCTCTTTGGCACAGCTGCAGTGTTCTGTTGGCAACTTTACAACTTTTTGGACTGAAGAACTGGGTCAGCTTCTAGCAGGTAGACAGGCATAAGAAACACTTCTTTAAATCGATACAATTTCTAGACTTATTAGCGATTATAAGCTGCCCCAGCAACGAATATTGACATTTCAGTCCCTCTGGGCCCCCATGCAACGTTCAGATGGGTTGTTTCCTTGAACTAAAATTGCTGAGAAAATCATTGCAGCAAGTAAATTCAAATCAATCAAACAATTGTGACCTGGGAAATTTATCGGGGGGGGGAGGGTGTTTTTAAGCCTCTTGACTTGGATAGTGGATCAGATCGAAAGACGTTGGAAATCCTCAAAATATTTACGTGAACAATTTGATGTACTGACCACATGTGACCCTTAAACGTCCTGGAGAGACGCCGGCTTTTGGTTGACAAGTTGATGTAAGGCTTTGCTTCTAGATCGTGAAACTATTATGGGATCTCATTTGGTCTGTTTGAAAATATAAAATGGAGGCTGCTTGTAAGAAACTTGGGAGCCCAAGCCTGCTTGTGAAATGAATATTTGTTATTGAAACTTTGTTGTGGTTAAATACCTCGCTAAAGGCCGACATTTGCAGGTTCTTCCTGGTCCAGTGCTGACAGAATTCATTTGCAAAATGTCCCTTTTTATTGGTTTCATTAATTTCACCACGGAACTGACGTCACCCACAAGACCTGTGCCGCATGGACTATTTGTGGGCGTGTGATCATGCTTGTGTCCAATGCCGCACAGTTGGCTTATGTTAGTCCGAACACACCAAGAGAGCCCCTGGGTAGGAGACATTTATTTAATGCTATCATTAACGCCATCCATTTCACTTTACTCCATGAAAATGTCACGCCTCTGTTGACCCAATATCTAATGCCCTTATCCTGTCATTGAAGAGATCTTCTGCGTCACATGATGACCGGCCCTAGACACAGTAGGTCAAATGTATCAGTTGTTCACGCAACACAATGCAACAAGACAACTTGCTGCTCTGCGTAAAAGGGCAGGAATGCTCCATACCCATAAAGATATGGCGCCATCTTGTCCTCTCTCTGCGCTGGCATACTTTTGGCTGCCTAGCGCCAACGCAGGCACCCTTGCACCATGGTGCAAGGGTGCCTGAGTTGCAGACAGGATAGTTTTTTCTGCAGAAAGGGACACATTCCTGCACAAAAACAATCTTTTGAGGGTTTTTCCTCTTTCCACGTGTGCCGCAGAATGCAACCCTACATAGAAAGAGGAAACAAAAGGAGAAATAAAGATATTTCTCCTCATTACGCCCCCCCTGGGAAGGCATAGCATTTTGAGGCATTCCTATGTCTACCATCCATGGTAAATCTGTGAATCTGCCCAAATCCATGGGTGGATGCGTGGTAACACCCATGCTCAACCCATGGAACGCCTCCCTGGGTCAGAGTGACGCAAGTCAGCGACCAGAGATGCCTCGCTTTACTTCAGATTTGATGCAAGGTAGCCTTGCGTGGCTTATTAAATCTCATCTAGGTTTTACATTGCCCTTGCATTACCTTGCATGGAGGAAGGGTGACGCAAAACATTTGATAAATTTGCCCCTCTATTTATTCATGGCTCAGCGTGAATCTCTTCTTCCAGCTGTAGAAGGACACCCTGCCCTAGGGCGTCCTCCTTGCTTTCCAGTTTCTGTGCTTTCTCGCTGAGTAAGACCACAGTCCACTACTTTCAACCTTCAGCCCTCTCTGTTCGTGTGTAACAAAACAGACCCATCGCATTCGCAGAAATCGACTGACCTCAAGTCTTCTGCAGTATTTCCTGCCTGCCCAGAGAATCTCACGCTTCCTTCCTGCTTAGAAGAGATCTCCCTGAGGTCCACATACACAATTGAAAAGAAAACAATTTTTAGGACATTTTCTTGACTAACCCTGAAGACCCTGTGCCGACTTTATATTGTTCAGATCTATTTACAAGTGTTTAAAAGATTAGAGGCAATGAGGACATCAGTGCTGGAGGAGGACATCCCCAACTTTCCAGGCCACTATTGGTAATGGAAAATAGGTCACTATTCCGCACCGCAACATTATCATAGCAGAAGTCTTAGTATTGACTATACCAGTGACATCTCCGAAGAGCTTTTACATTATTGTACGAAGACAATGTCGACAACTTAACTAACCACACTTATTATTTTCATTCGTCCATTTGCACATCATTAATCAAGTCTAGAATTTGTATCAACATTCAGCACACATGGATCCTCTCCTCTGATGATGGTAATACGTCACTATTCCATGGAAGACTTTCCAATTTCTGAGATAAAGTCATTTGACAATCTTTCGTCCTAATTAAGAAACAATTGTAACCATGGGTGGCCACTTACCACTGCCAAGGCTTACCTGTCACACAGAGTGTAAGGATCTTAATATTCTGGCCAACAGGTTGGCTTGTTGACATAGTCTTGATTGTATGGATTTGAAATTAATGATGTTTTGTCATCATTCTCATGAATCAAAAGTCCATAAGGTTGTGGTCCCTGTGTTGCAGCTAACGTGTCACACATATTAGCTGTTGTGCCGTGCTGTTGTATCTTGAAGTGCTCTGCTGTATCTTATGTCAGTCACTTCCCAGCAGTACCTTGCTCAAACGTCAGTCCCTTTGGAATTTCATTATTCATGATTTATCTAGAGCCCAAATTGTGCCTCATAATTTGTTTTCATTCATTCACACACGCATGCACGCATGCACACACACACACACACACATGCATGCACACACGCACACACACACACAGGTGGTACAATGACACATCTGCTAATGCAATGCAAGCCATAAATAAATACATAAGTACTATGGCAGGAGACAAGCAAAACAAAACTATTTAATAGCAATTTTTGGGGGAAGAATTCAGAATGGCTGGATAATCACATAATCATATTTAAGACTGTAGCTTGGATTTTCGAATTCTCTGTGCTCTTTCATAAAATAGAAGTAAACTTCAGAATATATATGATCTTCTTGAAAGCATTTGGGTCTCATCAGCTGTGAATCACACATAATGAATTCATGTAAATTACAACAGGGAAAGATTCAAAATCACCAATCAGAGCTCAGAGGGAGAAGAAAAACAACAAATGTTTTATCTTGTATCCTGGTCAATTTACAAACCAACCATTGGGTTGGCAAAAGGAGGCTCATTGTGTAAATCAGTGTGAAAGTGAGCAGAAGTAGTCATTACTAGACATGTAATCCAACATTACCATTCGTATTAATGAAATACACAGGGGTGAAGTATTCGGTAAGGTGGTTGTTTCCGTAGGCACGCACACAACCGGGGTGCCATGTACAAACCACCAAGGCCACGTGAGGAGCCTCAGCTGGAGCTTTGCATTAGCAGGATCCGGTAGGAGATCGATGTCAGTGCGAGGAGCCTCAGCTGGAGCTCGTGTTGGTAGGAGTCGTGAGGCAATCGTTGTCAGTGCGAGGAGCCTCAGCTGGAGCTCGTGTTGGTAGGAGCCGTGAGGCAATCGTTGTCAGTGCGAGGAGCCTCAGCTGGAGCTTTGCGTTGGTAGGAACCGCAAGTAGATCGTTGTCAGTGCGAGGAGCCTCAGTTGGAGCTTCACGTTGGCAAGAGCCATGAGGAGATCGTTGTCAGTGCGAGGAGCCTCAGCTGGAGCTTCGCGTTGGTAGGAACCGCAAGGAGATCGTTGTCAGTGCGAGGAGGCTCAGCTAGAACTTCGCATTGGTAGGAACCGCAAGGAGATCGTTGTCAGTGCGAGGAGCCTCATCTGGAGCTTCGCGCTGGTAGGAGCTGCGAGGAGATCGTTGTCAGTGAGAGGAGCAGGTCGGTGTTGGAGCTTCCTATTGGTGAGAGACGTGGGCAGTCGGTGTTTGGCGCAAAGAGCATGTCACTGTCGTTGTAATAGGGCACACCATTCCTGTTTGCACTCGGTGCACCAGGTTAAAGTGTGCCACGCCTCAAGCAGAGACAGTGCGCCAATTACATAATACAGGCCCTGATAGTGCAAAGAGCATACAGTGCTAACTGTGCATGCGTTGCAGATTCTGTAATCTGTTTCAGACAAGAGTGGGCTACAAAAGTAATAATGGCGGCTTGTCCGTACTGCATGAATACTTGTCACTGAGAGCAGTTGTACCTCGGTGTGTAATCCAAAGCAACCAATGGAACAGCATGCAATGAATTTGTACCCATTCAAAGTAACCAATGAATCAGCATGCAATGAATTTGTACCTATTCAGCGTAACCAATGAAACAGCATGCAATGAATTTGTACTCCTTCAAAGCAACCAATGAAACAGTAAGCACTAAAATTGTGTTTATTCATAAATACTGTATTGTTTTTTTCTCCCATGATTAACTTTGCAGGTAACCCAAAGAGATCCCGTTGGCTCAGACGTCTGCTGTTCATAAGTGGAGCACTGAATGTCCTTCTGCTGCTGGCTGGCATTACAGCTGGAGTTTTGCGTAAGTGCTGTTCAACAGTGTGTGAGGGTTAAAAACAGTGGAGGGAGTCTGCGCTAAAAATGTAAGTTGTACCAGCTAAATACAGGGGGCCTTATTTACAAGCCTCTTGCACCACTTTTGCTTCATTTTTACATGGGAAAAGTGATGTATGGGTGCGCAAGGGGCTTGTAAATAAGCCCCAGGGTATCATGAGATATCTGCGGCTGTGAGAGGCCCATTTATGACATTAAATGCTCTCATTCCTAGTGGCCGGTAGAGTCCCCGATGCTGCTGGAACCGGCAACTTCAGGGGGTGGAGTTACTGGGGGAATAAAATTGGGGCCATAGCTATCCCCCTAGAAATGTGCAATTACCAGTGAAATTGGTAATTCCTAGTTCGATCACCCTAGCTTTTCGCCATTTTCCCAATGAATTTCACTAGAGGTTTCAGCTGACTCAGATGGGTTTCCGACCACAACATAGTTCAGAATCAGCTCTTCTGGTGGTCACTGAGTAACTCAAAAGCATATTGGATCAGGGGGGCTCAGCCGCAATCATGCCTCTGGATTTAAGTGCAGCTTTTGACACCGTAGACCACTCAATTCTGGTACACAGGTTGAGGGAAGTTGGCATTCAGGGCAAAGCCCCCCAATGGCTCACCTCCTTCCTGAGTGAAGAACATTTCAGATCATGGAATCCACCTCTCTTTCCGATACAATGCCAGTCTCATGCGGGGTCCCTCAGGGCTCGTCTCTCAGCCCCACATTGTTTAACGTATATATGTGCCCATTAGAGCAAATTGTGCAGGAGTTTGGGCTGTTGATCGTATCCTATGCGGATGACACACTGCTGGTGGTATTGTAGTGGAGCGGCCGAACTCAAATCACCTTCAATTAGTACCCTGATTGGAAAAGGTGGCTAATTGAAGGCCAATGTTGCCTAAAATTAAATGGCAACAAAACTGATCTGATTATCCTGGGAAATAACCACTGACCCAGAACTATGATTAGCTGGCCAGATTATTGGGGAAATTCTCCTGTCCCCAAACTCCCACTAAAGAATCTGGGCATGTGGCTGGGTAATACACTATCGATGGAAATCCAGGCTAAAACACTAGCAGCAACCTGCGTTGGAATGATCTGGAAGATTATAGGGCTTATCCCAGAACAGGCACGAAGAACGGTTATCCAGGCCCTGGTGGTTTCTCGTCTGGACTATGACAACTCCCTGTATCTAGGTTCACCAAAATATGTTACTAACAGACTGCAGGTGGTGCAGAATGCGGCGACCAGGCTACTCTTAAAAATCCCAAGACAGGAATCAGTAAAGACCTCCTTGAAACAGCTTCACTGGCTGCCCATCGAAGCCAGGATCAAATTTAAATCTCTCTGCCTGGCTCACAAAGCAATGAATGGCAGGGACCCAGCCATACTCAGAGGTACCTCAGGTCATCGCAAGATCGCCTCATAGAGACGCTGAGGATAAAGAGATCAAGATGGGGAGGTATATCATTCTCATTACAGGCCCGAAGGTGTGGAATTCCATGCCTAGGGAACTGAGATTGCTGGAAGAAGAATCCAGCTTCAGGAAAAAACTCAAGGCATGGTTGTTCCCATGATGATTACCAAACCTGTACCGCTGCCAGCATCTCTCTCTCTTCCAGCGCTGGGAAGCCTTTAGGCAGCCATGCACTTTATAAAACCGCCACACATAAACATAAACAGCTGCTTTCGGGAGGTAAAGATCCAGTAATCGAAGGCCAAATGGTAAACAAAAGAAAGAAAATGGTATTACTGCTGTAAAACAAAAAATATAAAGATCACAATCAGCATTTTAGAACTATCCTGAAACACAGGGACATTCATTCATTTATTAGTTCAATTTACGTCAGTGAGAGGCGGCAGCTTGGGGCCAATAGAACTACTGCTGAGTGGAGTAGGTGTCTTCGTGGGGTCCATCCTTACAGGTCAGAGGGGGTGTGGCGCTGGCTCAGGGCACACTAGCATCAGAAACGTCATACTTTGCCATTAAAAAGGGCTCTTCTCGTGTACAAGAGGATACGAACAAGAAGAATTGGAAGATCACAGACACGTTGAAGAATCACACACATGCCTGTAATCACAGCCAATGAAGAGTCAAAAATGTGTCTTTTCTTTTTCTTTTTTTCTGTGACACAAACCTGGCTTCAAGCAGCAGCAGGGCAATTTACAGAGGACAGTTTCACAGGTGCGCCTGATTTACAAGTTTTTCAAAGGTTTGTGAAGGTGAACAAATACTCACCCTGTGGGTGGTTACAACATCAGCATCAACAAAGATTTTGATGAAAGTTGGTTGGTAGATGGGCTTGAAGCTCTCTTTTAAGTGGAGGAGGGCTTGTAGCACTATAGGGTGAAGGAGGAGGAGAGTGTTCCAAAGTCTTGGTTCATACAAGTCCATCTTGTTGGCGAATCTTTTTGGCGTTGTGTGATCTCCACCCCACGACCACCGCTTAGTTTCTTGCACAGAGCGAACCACCACAGATCGACTATTCTCCAGAAGGTAGACCGGCCTGGCATTGCTTGTGAAGCAATAGGCCTCTGTTATTTGGTTCCTGTAGACATCCATTAGAAAGCTGTAAAATACACCACAAAATCCAATTTGTCTCAGTTTTCTTATTTATATGGCGTTTCCAAGACGTATGGCTTGAAACATGTAAACTAAAATACTGTGCATCACACAGGATGCCTTCTGAACAATATTTGGGTCCTGTAGACATCACAAACGAACACACATATGCCCAAAACAGCCCGACCTATTGGCTTTGCCAATGCTTGTCAGCAGAATCAAATAAAGGAGTACCAACTATGATTTTATTGTGAATGATTAGAACTGAAAATGTTTCAATCCTGAAAATATGAGTCTTAGAATGAAACATTACTGTCCTTGGGAGGCAGTAGTGACCCTTGGAGTGTGTCATTCACTCCTGAACTCCCCCATTGACCTTTCCCTCTGCCATCTCTCACTCTGTTATACACGTATGCCCTATTTCTCCCCACATTTTTCTGAAATCCTCCCTCGGCATATTTCACACGTCATCTCTTTCCTCTTCAACCTGTCCTTTAACTCTCTTGCTCACATACTTCCTTTCATCTCCTCCACTTCACCCCCCCCTACACAGACACATACAACTCTCCTCCTCACCTGTAAGCACCACATTTTCCCTTCCGTTGTTGCTGTCCACATTTCACCAGCTGTGGGCCTCTTTCACACATGCTCCCAAAATTACAATTTGCACATATGTGATCATCGCTCCGTGCACTCTGCAGAGAGGCCATGGATTGGATGTGCATGTCATCTGACCCACTTTATTACCCACTGAGAGGCACTTGGAGAAACTCACCCTACCTTGAGCCTCAGCTCCAGAGCTCTCAGTCGTGCCCCATCATAAACACCCTCGCACATTCAGAACCCATGCAGGCACCTCGAGGTGACATTTCACAACATGCTTTATACATGCAGTCATATGTAGCATGAAAACAACTAGAGAAACATAACATCTGGAAAAAAGGAAATAATCTTGGGAAATGCAAGATAAAATAAAATATGAAATATAAACAGGGGCTGCATTGCTGACATAAATTACCTGAGGGGTGTTTACAGCCATTGTTGAGAAAAAAATCAGTGTTTCTGGTTGTAAAGTTAAGAACATGAATATAGCACCCAATAGGGACCTGTTTCAAAGCCAGCTTTTAACTAATGCCAGGTCTGGGACCTGGGAGGATCCGGCCCACTTAAAGCCCTGCTTGTATGAGAACTGCTACATGAACAAAGTCTGTGTGGACGAGGCCGCCTCTAGGTGGGGAAGTGAGAAAATTAGTCCTCATAAAGTGCTGTCCTCTTGCACGTTGTGTGATCATCACGTGTCGCAGATTTCTCCATATCATCACAGTACAGCACATGCACATGTGAATACTGTGCTTGCACAGGAGAAAACAAGCAATGGCAAAACCAATTTTTTTAGGTCTGGTCTGGTAGATCATATTTAATCAAACAAAACAAATATATAAATAGAGTGTGGTGTGGGGGTTGGGTCACCCCTTCAGCCAATGCTTGTTTTTGGTCACCACCGGACTTCAGCCTACTTTTCTGTAAACCCCAGTTATGGCTGAGTTCCTTGCATCCTTGCCAGGTTTTTTGACAGCAAAGACAAAGTGATACTTTTCTGCCACCTCCCCAAGCGAGGAGCTCATGTTTCATGAGTTTTGGGGCTCTTGTGACAGTGTTGCTCTGCTGGCTGCAGCTGCCTAGTAGTAGCTTAATGTAGAACTGGTCCTGCTGTAGTGTAGCTCCTATTTCCGTAATAGGCTCTGCGCATTGGAATAATATATCCTATAGGTTTGACATAGGACTAAGGTCGGTATGTCCCTATCGAGTATATTAAACTTAATTACTTGTGCCAGCTAGCTCAGAGGCCACTAGAAACTCCTTGACAACAAGAAGGGAGTAGTTTCTGGCAGCCGCAAAACATGACCACTGTGTTTCCCTCTAGAATCAGAACGTGTCCCAGAGTCGTGGAAACAATAGATAACTATTTCACTCAGCTCAGTCGTGCATGCTTAGTTTTCTCCAAGTTACACAGAAAGAAATAGACGGGCATTTCAATAAAGGATTTATTGAACAGTCTTGTTTCTGGTGTAAGTAAAATGTGCTGTTACGATCACAAGACAGTATGCGAGATAAATAATGTACAGGGTGAGCAGTAGAAATAAATAATACTGCGATAGCATTATCTTTTAGTACATATGCATTTACATAAATAACACAGACTAAAAATGCGAGTACTCATACGATGCGTTTCTAATCTAGTTCTACCCCAATGTACCTAACCTAACCTAGGTGTAGGAAGAGGGAAGAAGTAGGTGAAGTATTCCTTACTATGGTATACTAAGAGTATGTTAAGTCTAGTATGCCTAGTATGCCAAGAGTCCCTCTAGGTTCTAGTCAGCTCCATACCTGAAGAATGAGAGAGGTAGGAATCTCTTTGCCAGACTCGAACTCCAACACCCCGCAAGGGAAGTCAGATCACTGGAAGCTGGAAGCTGGGCTCTCTGCGTGCAGGGAATGGCAGCGTCTTCTCAGTGCGTCAGGCCGGGAAATGGGCTCCTCTGAAGTCAAGGTCTCCTCTGGTTTACAGGGGCTAGGGAAGGTATATTTATACCTGAGAGCACCTAAGAATGTTAGCATTGACGTGAGTTGGACAGCGAAAGACGTCATGAATGAACCCCCTAAGGAATAATGGTTCATGCATAATATATGAGTCCTTGAAGAAATCAATAGTCCTGGACTAGGGAAACTCCTGCAGCCTAAGGGTCTGTTCTTCATGAACTCGTTGTGACGTTAGGGTGGACGGATGTCAGAGACCATGCCTGTATTTGGAGTGCACGGTTTAATGCCTAAATAAGGGCTGGGATTTTATGCCTATATAAGGGCAGGGCGAATTGTGCCTATATAAGGACATGATACTGGAAAGCCCGTTTATGGATACCCTAAGAGGAATACAACACTGCCTACACCCTCTGGTCTTCCCATTCTAAAGCAGGGCTTCAAGAAGCAATGAATAAACGTGCTCTACACATTGATGTACAAGGCAGCAGTACAGATCACAGACCCCATTCCTGAGAGCCACAGCAAGTGTGTGCCCTCTGACCTGCCTTATGACGACACCGGCCTCCTGTGCTCTCAAGACAGTTTATGAGTTAATTGGGAGTCCATGTGACATCAGTGAAGAGCTCCAAAGGGGTCACCCGCAGACCTTGTCCACACCCCTTGACTACTGCCATACTACCCACACCTTAAACCACACAATCTGAGCCCATACCTAGAAAAGGAGCATTTACAAGCACAAGGCGTGTCTTTAAGGCCATATACATTTAAATTAAATGTATTTCTCATTTTTTACATAATAAATGAAAGAAATAATTAATCTCGATTGTACAGCGCTACAGCTTCCCAGAAGTGTGCCCTATCGTTAGCACCTAAGAAAGCAGGTGTGTGCATGTTTGACTAAAATCACAGAGCTGTTGATTTACAGCCAGAGATTTCAGATGCTGTGGTGAATGTCTGTGGAGAAATGGGGAATTACCTGAGCATTTTAACACAGAATTACCTATTCCCCTGGAATATTCTCTTTTCCTAACGGACCCCCAGGGTCCACCTTTTACAAGGCTGGATTTTCGAGTCCCTGGCTCTTAATAGTACCTGCAGTATCAGTACCTCCATTTCGAGGGCCACTCATAATGAGTGTCTAAGTCCTCAACTTGTTCCCCACTTGAATCCTGAGCTCTCTCTCACCGCCTCATGATGTCCACTGTAAATTTCTGGACTCATTTGTTCTCTTTGACTAATACCCGTATTCTTCATTCATTAATGTTTTGCTATCATTTTAACTTGGGGTGTGTGCAATTCAAGTAATTTGCTTTTGCATAGTTACATACAAATTTGGGGAACTTAAGTGAAATTACACGTAATTATGCAAAATGCAGAAGAACAAATTTTGTTGTAAAAATATAGAGCAAGAATTTCAAGTGATGTGAGCAATATTCGCTCGTGTTCTGGCCATTCACTTTATTCCTAGGTGCTAGGAGTAAAATTTCGCCACAAACGGCACATTGTTGCGCAACTTGGCACAATGGCGTAAGTTCTGAAATATGGGGCCTCATTTATGAGGAACTGGCATAGAGCAGAACCACAAGTCTTCTTCGTGCACTGCCCTACGCCAATGTAAGGGATGCCCCGTATTTTTAAAATATGGTGCATTTTATCCTTTCCCCCTTCGCTGGTGCACATTTTGCTGCCTACCACCAATGTAGGCACCCTTACACCATGGTGCAAGGGTGCCTCTGTTACAAGCAGGATTGTTTTTGTGCAGGAAGGGATACCTTCCTCCACAAAAACAATCCTATGAGGTGATTTCCTTTTTGTATGTGTGCTGCAGAATGCAGCACACATGGAAAGAGGAAACAATTAGGAGAAATAACAATATTTCTCCTTGTTGCGCCTGCTCTGTGGATGTGTAAGGTTTTGCGCTGCCCCAGGTTTACCTGATTAAGTAAATCTGGGGCAGCGTCAAAATCCATGGGTGCTGCGTAGGAAAACCCACCTCAACGCCCATTGAACGCCTCCCTGATGCAGAGTAAGGCAATGCAGTGACTTGTGCGGCTTTGTCTCACTCCATATCTGTGCGGCCATGCAAGGCCACGCAGAGTGGCTTTGCGTGGCCTCATAGATGTGATTGAGAGGCTTGCGCCGCTGGAGCATCAAAAAAAGTGACGCTCCGGCCACGCAAGCCTCTCATAAATAAGCCCCCAGGTGTGCTAGGCACAACACCAAATTTACCCTAATTACACTGGTGTAATTTAAATTTCACCCACAACTAATTCCACCCTATTTCTCTTGCAGTCTTCAAGCACACTCAAGAGGCAGCAGCATTGTCTCCAGCGTCAGACACACAGTGTGAGAACAAGGAGAGACACAATCAGGAACCAGCAGACTGCACAGGAGCAGGTACATCGTGGCCTGTTTATCAATTCTTCCAGACATTGTTTGGGGATGTGATGTCTTCATCTCGGAGAATCCATCCTTTCACCAGGGTCTCACACCAGGTGTTCCTGGAAGCCATGCAGTGACCCTCATCTCTATGCAGGGTTCTCAGGAGGCAGGATTTGATGCCTTATCCTGGGAGTGTATTTCACCTGGGTTAGGAATGTTGCTTTGGCTATTTTCATTCAGAAACGTTTCTGGTTTTGACAGAACAGACTTAGGAAATTAGTGATTTTTCTCTGGAAGGAGTGTGCTCCTACATGTCTTGAACTAAAAGGTGGCTAGTAATCCCTGCTGGCGGCTACTATGAAGTGTTATGTCCCTGTGCTTTCTTGGCAGAGGCATCAGGCATGATAAAAGAAGTATTGACTGATATTCATGATTAAGTGCAGATCCGCTGGGGGGCGCTGTGGTATTAATAACTGCTTAGAATTTGGAGTCAGGTTACCTTCAGAGTACTTACTATGAGATGTGCGGAGGGTTCTCAAGTTTCAGCTTTTCAAACGTTTTATTCAAAGCTTGTTGGTCGCATTTACATAAATGTGGCAAAGACACTTTGCACCTGTGTGTGTTTCTTCTGCAGGTCGTTCTAAGCAATATAGGTCGCCTGAAATGCAGAAAAAACACAAATAAAATAAATATGAGAAAAAAGTGCGTACAGGCTTTGTACTTTTATTATTTAAACCATATCCGCTCCAGCGGAGAAAGGTCGTTTAACTCTGAGCAATAAAAAAGTGATTACTTAGAATTGAAAGTGGGAAAAAGTGTAGAAAAAAATGTGTTTATATTATATTTTTTAACACACCGTTTCCTGTCCTGCATACACAATTAAAAAAATTAAAAATGACATTTTGCAACTTCTATGTGTGCTGCATTAAGCAGCATACATAAAAGTTTCAAAACGCCATGAATGATTGTTTATGTGCAGGCAGGAAGGAAGACCTTCCTGCACATAAATAATCATTTCCCCCAACGCAGACGACCCTTGCACTATGGTGCCAGGGTGCCTGCGTTGGCGCTAGGCTGCTGAACTCAGCGCCAGGGGAAATGCAGGGGTGCACCGTATTCTTGTGAATACGGCGCCTTCCTGCATTTCCAGAATGGAGAAGCGTGGCGTTAGCAATGTTTGCTTAACGCCACTCTTCTCCATTCTGTTGTAAATATGCACCTTACTTTTCCCTTCTCTGGGGCTGCCAGGCCGGCAGTGCTGACCTCCTGCCCTTTACACCCGGGCCCCTGTCATTGAGCACACACTGGGGCATATTAACTAGAGAAGTGGCGGAGTGAGGCGTTTGCCTCCTTGGCTTAACGCCACGCTCCGCCACTTCTGAAATGCAGGGCTGTACCAAATTTACAACGATATAGTGCAGCCCTGCGTTTCCCCCTGCGCTGGCACTAAATTTAGCAGCCTAGCGCAAACGCAGGCACCCTTGCACCATAGTGCAAAGGTGTCTGCATTGCGGGGAAAATTGTTTATGCGCAGGAAGGTCTCCCTTCTTGCACATAAACAATCTTTAAATGCCGATTTGTAACTTCTATGTCTGCTGCTTAATGCAGCACACATAGAAGTTGCAAAACATAATTTTTTTTAAATGATTGTTTATGTGCAGGAAGGGACACCTCCTTGCACATAAACAATCAATGACCTTTTGCTGTTTCTATGTGTGCTGCACAACACAGCACACATAGAAAGAGAAAAAACGAGGAGAAATGAATAATTTCTCCTCATTTCACCTGTTTAAGACCAGGTTTTCCCTGGTCTTAATTTTGGCACTGCTACATATTTACGCTGCCCTTGTAAATATGTGGCAGCGTCAAAATCAATGGGTGTGCAGTGGAACGTCCACTGTAACACCGATTACCCACCCTTTCACGATAAGTACAGCGTGAAAGGGGGCCTTATTTACAAGATAGCGTTAAGCCACGCTAAAGTACCTTTATGCTGTCTTGTAAATACGGCGAAGCACATATTGCCACAGAAACATCACTAAAAGTGACGTTCCTGTGGCGATAGGGGTTTGTAAATATGCCCCACTATGTCATCCTGATCTGAGGAAAGGTGACGTGATCCAGACCCTCCATTCAGGGGTGTTTACACATGAGCAACCCTAATCACACACATTAAACATAAAGACAGACGCGCTAGCAAATACACAAACATGCAAAACAAACACATCGCCAGTAATGAAGACCCATATCCACATATAAGCATCACTTAGGCATGCGCACTTGCAGAAAATATGTGATTTTCTGTAAATTTGGCTTACAACCATTGTCCACTCATGAAGAATCGTTAACCTTGCATGAGCAGACAATTGGTGAAAAATGACAGCATTTGCGGTCGAGTATACATGAAACTGAGAGAAGTCATCCACCCCAGACGACAGAAACCTATGAGCAGGCCTCATGGTTATTCATGACTATTCACACTTCCTTCGTTGAGTCATACGCCACAGTGCTCTCTAGTGGCAAAGAGTAAGAATGCATGACCCCACCAAAGTCCGGATCACTGGTACAACCATGTTCTAAGTGGGCACCAGTCACAGTCCAATTGATGTTTCTTCTCCCTTCTCCCAGGGCAAACCCGGCCCCACTCACTCCTGCGAGCAGAGTAGTGAGAAGCAGCCATCCACCCAGGAGAGTAGTGAGGACTTCGACCAGGATGCTGTGAAGAATACTTAACAGAAGTATAAGAAGTGAGGAGATCTGCTTGTTGCGCTATTCTCACTCAATAAACCTTTTAAACCTTGTGCACCTACCTCCGACACACCATTAAAGCGATGCAAGGAATGCTTGAATTTATCTCAGTCACTGGGGATCACTCGAGCCACGTTCCTGTCCATATCTGTCACCCTGTGTCACTCTAGACAGTGACCAGCCACGTACATTCAGCCATGGCCCTGGTCCAATAGCAGTCCAGCCCGGCCTGCGAGACAAGGTCCCTCCTAGGGAACATAGGCATCCAGAGACCAGTTTCAGCTTAGTTAAGCCTTATGAATGCAACATAGCTTGAGTCCTACAACACAGTTTGCACAGGACCCAGGTCTAGCCACACCCGGCCGGTGCCCTTAAGACTCTTGAAAATATCAATAACACCTTACCAGCCCTGCTTTGTATTGTATCATGAATGCCTTACCAGCCCTGCTTTATATTGTATCATGAATGACTTACCAGCTCTGCTTTGTATTGTATTATAAATGCCTTACCAGCTCTGCTTTGTATTGTATCATGAATGCCTTACCAGCTCTGCTTTGTATTGTATCATGAATGCCTTACCAGCTCTGCTTTGTACTGTGTCACTAATGCCTTACCAGCTATGCTTTGTACTGTGTCACTAATGCCTTACCAGCCCTGCTTTGTATTGTATCATGAATGCCTTACCAGCTCTGCTTTGTATTGTATCATGAATGCCTTACCAGCTCTGCTTTGTACTGTGTCACTAAAGCCTTACCTGCTCTGCTTTGTACTGCATCACTAATGCCTTACCTGCTTTGAGTTGTACTGTATCACTAATGCCTTACCAGCTCTGCTTCGTATTGTATCATGAATGCCTTACCAGCTCTGCTTTATACTGTATCACTGATGCCTTACCAGCTCTGCTCTATACTGTATCACTGATGCCTTACCTGCTCCACTTTGTACTTTATCACTAATGTCTTAACAGCTCTGCTTAGTACTATATCACTGATGCCGTACCTGCTCTGCTTTGTACTTTATCACTAATGTCTTAACAGCTCTGCTTTGTCCTGTATCACTAACACCTTACAAGTTCTGCTTTGTCCTGTATCACTAATGCCTTACCAGCTCTGCTTTGTACTGCATTACTAATGGCTTACCATCTCTGCTTTGTACTGCATCACTAACACCTTACCAACTCTGCTTTGTACTGCATCACTAACGCCTTACCAACTCTGCTTTGCTCTGCATCACTAACACCTTACCAGTTCTGCTTTGTACTGTATCACTAACACCTTACCAGTTCTGCTTTGTCCTGTATCACTAACACCTTACCAGCTATGCTTTGTACTGCATCACTAATGCCTTACCAGCTCTGCTTTGCTCTGCATCACTAACACCTTACCAGCTCTGCTTTGCTCTGCATCACTAACACCTTACCAGCTCTGCATTGTACTGTATCACTAACACCTTACCAGTTCTGCTTTGTACTGTATCACTAACACCTTACCAGTTCTGCTTTGTACTGCATCACTAATGCCTTACCAGCTCTGCTTTGTACTGCATCACTAATGCCTTACAAGCTCTGCTTTGTACTGTATCACTAACACCTTACCAGTTCTGCTTTGTCCTGTATCACTAACACCTTACCAGTTCTGCTTTGTCCTGTATCACTAACACCTTACCAGCTATGCTTTGTACTGCATCACTAATGCCTTACCAGCTCTGCTTTGCTCTGCATCACTAACACCTTACCAGCTCTGCTTTGCTCTGCATCACTAACACCTTACCAGCTCTGCATTGTACTGTATCACTAACACCTTACCAGTTCTGCTTTGTCCTGTATCACTAACACCTTACCAGCTATGCTTTGTACTGCATCACTAATGCCTTACCAGCTCTGCTTTGCTCTGCATCACTAACACCTTACCAGCTCTGCTTTGCTCTGCATCACTAACACCTTACCAGCTCTGCATTGTACTGTATCACTAACACCTTACCAGTTCTGCTTTGTCCTGTATCACTAACACCTTACCAGCTATGCTTTGTACTGCATCACTAACACCTTACCAGCTCTGCTTTGCTCTGCATCACTAACACCTTACCAGCTCTGCATTGTACTGTATCACTAACACCTTACCAGTTCTGCTTTGTCCTGTATCACTAACACCTTACCAGCTATGCTTTGTACTGCATCACTAATGCCTTACCAGCTCTGCTTTGCTCTGCATCACTAACACCTTACCAGCTCTGCATTGTACTGTATCACTAACACCTTACCAGTTCTGCTTTGTCCTGTATCACTAACACCTTACCAGCTATGCTTTGTACTGCATCACTAATGCCTTACCAGCTCTGCTTTGTACTGCATCACTAATACCTTACCAGTTCTGCTTTGTCCTGTATCACTAACACCTTACCAGCTATGCTTTGTACTGCATCACTAATGCCTTACCAGCTCTGCTTTGCATCACTAACACCTTACCAGCTCTGCTTTGCTCTGCATCACTAACACCTTACCAGCTCTGCATTGTACTGTATCACTAACACCTTACCAGTTCTGCTTTGTCCTGTATCACTAACACCTTACCAGCTATGCTTTGTACTGCATCACTAATGCCTTACCAGCTCTGCTTTGCTCTGCATCACTAACACCTTACCAGTTCTGCTTTGTACTGTCTCACTAACACCTTACCAGTTCTGCTTTGTCCTGTATCACTAACACCTTACCAGCTATGCTTTGTACTGCATCACTAATGCCTTACCAGCTCTGCTTTGTACTGTATCACTAACACCTTACCAGTTCTGCTTTGTACTGTATCACTAACACCTTACCAGTTCTGCTTTGTCCTGTATCACTAACACCTTACCAGCTATGCTTTGTACTGCATCACTAATGCCTTACCAGCTCTGCTTTGCTCTGCATCACTAACACCTTACCAGTTCTGCTTTGTACTGTATCACTAACACCTTACCAGTTCTGCTTTGTCCTGTATCACTAACACCTTACCAGCTATGCTTTGTACTGCATCACTAATGCCTTACCAGCTCTGCTTTGCTCTGCATCACTAACACCTTACCAGCTCTGCTTTGCTCTGCATCACTAACACCTTACCAGTTCTGCTTTGTACTGTATCACTAACACCTTACCAGTTCTGCTTTGTCCTGTATCACTAACACCTTACCACCTCTGCTTTGCTCTGTATCACTAACACCTTACCACCTCTGCTTTGCTCTGTATCACTAACACCTTACCAGCTATGCTTTGTACTGCATCACTAATGCCTTACCAGCTCTGCTTTGCTCTGCATCACTAACACCTTACCAGCTCTGCTTTGCTCTGCATCACTAACACCTTACCAGTTCTGCTTTGTACTGTATCACTAACACCTTACCAGTTCTGCTTTGTCCTGTATCACTAACACCTTACCACCTCTGCTTTGCTCTGTATCACTAACACCTTACCACCTCTGCTTTGCTCTGTATCACTAACACCTTACCAGCTATGCTTTGTACTGCATCACTAATGCCTTACCAGCTCTGCTTTGCTCTGCATCACTAACACCTTACCAGTTCTGCTTTGTACTGTATCACTAACACCTTACCAGTTCTGCTTTGTACTGTATCACTAACACCTTACCAGTTCTGCTTTGTCCTGTATCACTAACACCTTACCAGCTATGCTTTGTACTGCATCACTAATGCCTTACCAGTTCTGCTTTGTCCTGTATCACTAACACCTTACCAGTTCTGCTTTGTACTGTATCACTAACACCTTACCAGTTCTGCTTTGTCCTGTATCACTAACACCTTACCAGCTCTGCTTTGTACTGCATCACTAATACCTTACCAGTTCTGCTTTGTCCTGTATCACTAACACCTTACCAGTTCTGCTTTGTACTGTATCACTAACACCTTACCAGTTCTGCTTTGTACTGTATCACTAACACCTTACCACCTCTGCTTTGCTCTGTATCACTAACACCTTACCAGCTCTGCTTTGCTCTGCATCACTAACACCTTAACAGCTCTGCTTTGCTCTGCATCACTAACACCTTACCAGCTCTGCTTTGCTCTGCATCACTAACACCATACCAGCTCTGCTTTGTACTGCATCACTAATACCTTGCCAGTTCTGCTTTGCCCTGTATCACTAACACCTTACCAGTTATGCTTTGTACTGTATCACTAACACCTTACCAGTTCTGCTTTGTACTGTATCACTAACACCTTACCAGCTCTGCTTTGCTCTGCATCACTAACACCTTGCCAGCTCTGCTTTGCTCTGCATCACTAACACCTTACCAGCTCTGCTTTGCTCTGCATCACTAACACCTTACCAGTTCTGCTTTGTCCTGTATCACTAACACCTTACCAGCTCTGCTTTGTCCTGTATCACTAACACCTTACCAGTTCTGCTTTGTACTGTATCACTAACACCTTACCACCTCTGCTTTGCTCTGCATCACTAACACCTTACCAGCTCTGCTTTGCTCTGCATCACTATCACCTTACCAGTTCTGCTTTGCTCTGTATCACTAACACCTTACCAGCTATGCTTTGCACTGTATCACTAACACCTTACCAGTTCTGCTTTGCTCTGTATCACTAACACCTTACTTGCTCTGATTTGTACTGTATCACTAATACCTTACCAGTTCTGCTTTGTCCTGTATCACTAACACCTTACCAGCTCTGCTTTGTCCTGTATCACTAATGCCTTACCAGCTCTGCTTTGCTCTGCATCACTAACACCTTACCAGCTCTGCTTTGCTCTGCATCACTAACACCTTACCAGCTCTGCTTTGCTCTGCATCACTAACACCTTACCAGCTCTGCTTTGCTCTGCATCACTAACACCTTACCAGTTCTGCTTTGTCCTGTATCACTAACGCCTTACCAGCTCTGCTTTGCTCTGCATCACTAACACCTTACCAGCTCTGCATCACTAACACCTTACCAGCTCTGCTTTGCATCACTAACACCTTACCAGTTCTGCTTTGTACTGTATCACTAACACCTTACCAGTTCTGCTTTGTCCTGTATCACTAACACCTTACCAGCTATGCTTTGTACTGCATCACTAATGCCTTACCAGCTCTGCTTTGCTCTGCATCACTAACACCTTACCAGCTCTGCTTTGCTCTGCATCACTAACACCTTACCAGCTCTGCATTGTACTGTATCACTAACACCTTACCAGTTCTGCTTTGCTCTGCATCACTAACACCTTACCAGCTCTGCTTTGCTCTGCATCACTAACACCTTACCAGCTCTGCTTTGCTCTGCATCACTTAACACCTTACCAGCTCTGCTTTGCTCTGCATCGCTGACACCTTACCAGCTCTGCTTTGCTCTGCATCACTAACACCTTACCAGCTCTGCTTTGTTCTGCATCACTGACACCTTACCAGCTCTGCTTTGTCCTGTATCACTAACACCTTACCAGCTCTGCTTTGCTCTGCATCACTAACACCTTACCAGCTCTGCTTTGTTCTGCATCACTGACACCTTACCAGCTCTGCTTTGTTCTGCATCACTATTACCTCAACAGCTCCCCCTGGCCCAGTATCATTAACCCCTCACCGCCTGTACCTTGTCCTGTTTCACTAGGTACTCACCAGCTCCTCCTGGTCCTTTACCACTAGCATGTGCGCGCTCCTTGAAGAGCAGGCTTCGTGGCACTCGCTCCAGGTCTTAACCTCCTTGGCTTCTGAGAAGTAATAACAGATTTCTCCATGGAGCAGCCAGTCCTTAGGACACCGCTCACACTCAGGGCCTGTCAAAGAAGGGAAGGGGAACCATGAAACTGTCAGTCAGTTAAATCATCAATACATTAATTTTATAGTTTCTGGACCTATAGTTATATGAAAAGTATCAAAATTATAATCACCACCATGGTACCTTTTGTCAGAGTAACTTCATGCAAAAAAGAATTCATTATTTGTTTAACCTCTTCACTCACCCCAACAGCAGCAAAGCTAAACCCAAGAATCGATTACAAAGCTCAACAGAACCAGTCGAACCAGCCCTCTCGTGTACAGAGACAGCCTTACGTCCAACCCTGTCCTGCAATTGTCCCTTCTACGTCACCCACCCTCATCACTAATTCGGAAAATGAACAATGACCTCCTCTGGAAACTGATAATCCTCGGCTTCATTCTCTCACATACCAAACTAAGGGGCATATTATCAATAGACGGCGATAAATATCGCAAAGCGCGTTTAGCGCTTATTTATTTATCGTCGTCTATCGCTGGAATTTATCGCCCGGTTAGCGCGTTATTAATAACGCGTATCACCGAGGCGATAAAAAATCCAGCAAAAGCGGCGAAATGCAGTAATATCGCTGGAAATCCAGCGATAAAACTGCAGGGATAGGGAAATCCTTGTTGATAGGGAGATGTGGACTTAGCCTTATAATCCACCTCCCATCACACAGATAGGCAAGTCTGAAATTTTGCAGACGTTAGACACCGGCGATAACCGCGCTTAGCGCGCCTTTTTAAATCGCTACGCGTGTCCGGGACAGCCTTGTAAATATCGCGAAGGCCCATTAGCGATATATTACAATGAAGTTTTACGTGGCACGCCTACCTTGCATCTCATTAGCGATGCGAGGCGAGGCGGGCGCTAAGGAAAGGAAACACGCGCTAGCGTGTCCTTGTTGATAAAGCGATATTATCGCCGCTTTTCGCCCGAAAACGGACGCTAAAGCGGCGATAATTTTATCGCGGCCCCTTGATGATATGCCCCTCTATCCGCAGATGATACAGTCTTCAGGTGTCTACATGGGAGGGTTAATTTATGCTGCGCTGTTTTCATTTAATTCATGATTTTCGAAAATGCTCCCTGGGAATGCCGGGGCGTAACAAAGGCCCCCGCAGCCCCCGCGGTGCGGGGGGCCCCGATGTCCAGGGGGCCCCCTCAGCACATTGCAGACTGGCTCGAAATATGAGCTTCCACTACGGACCCACCCACTTCCCAGACATGACAAAATATCTTACAATTCTGCGCAGATGTCTCCGCGTCAGCGGCTGCGCGTTTTCCACCCTTAGGGTGGCGCACAATTGAAAGTGCGCGTCTGGTGAGGCGAGGAATCACTGAGGCCAGAGATGACCGAGAGGGACCGCGTGGGCTCAGGCCATCATTTAATTATTTATAGCCTCTGGCTAGCCTTGCATTCTTGCCCTGTCTTCTGACGCCCGCAGGGATGCATCGTGGGGCGGGCGGGTGGCCGGGAATAAAGGTAAAAGTTCATATAGGCCCCGGTTCCGACCGTTCTGCTGAGACGGAGACCGTGACGATTGCTCCAGTGCGAGGATGTGGCACCTATCCTGACTGCACCGGCGGTTTCTTTCAGTTCCTGCCTCCGGTAAAGCTTTATATTTTCCAGTCTAGGCTTTTTCCTTGGGGCACTGTTCCCCTTTTCCGGTCGGTTAGCACGAGGAAGATTCCCTATGGTCGCCTTCAGAGCCATATCTAAATATCTATTTATTCCTGAGACTCTTACTCTAGAAGTTAACTGTGGATGGCAGCACTTTGTCAATGAAACCTGATTACACTCAATTAGGAGCCAATGCATTATTAATTACTACAAGTAGTGTTCACGTTATTTGCAAGTATTTTAGTTTTACAAGCATCTGTTGCGGTCTTCCTTTCCTCCATAGAGTTTCATACAACAATAAAAATGTCACGATATAGATCGGAATTTTGTCTAGTGGAAGTTTTGGCTGAATATTAAGTAGAGCAGAGAGTTAATATGCCAGCTGCAAAGTATGTGTTGAATGCAGATCAGGGAGAGAATATAATGTAAACAGGTTAGTGCTTTGTTCGAGACATCCTTTTGTTTACTTGCAGTAAAATCCCAGTGAGCTATTAACTGTCATAGAAGAGCTGCATGCAAACTGCAATGTATAGATTAGAGTGCTATGATTCCCCCCCCCAGTCTTTCATTAATAGAATGTTGCAAAAAGGGTTCATTTTGGTAAAAAAAAAAAAAATCAGTTATTATTATTAAAAAGAACCCCCTAACCACGGTGTTACGTTTTAAATTCTGAGTTTGTGCTTCTCTAGACCAAGCACTCTTAAACTATACTGTCTATCAGTATGGATGACATGTGACTCTTACCTCTTGTAGTCCTCTATCATCTATCCTATGTAACATTCCTATACACTGATTTACACACGTGTGATTGATTGTCTCTGTGTAATGTGTGTGTGATGTAGAGTGCTCTGACACCCTACACTGGTATGAGTAGCGCTATAAACCTAATTAAATGCATCTCAGCAAAAGAGTGGTTATGGAGACTTGAGGGGCACTGTTAAAGCGTGGTAGTGAGGGAGTCCGTGGCGGAGGTTGTCATTGGGGGCGTCAACAAACAAACAAACAAGCCGGCCCGGGATATAATAATATACGTACAGCTGACAGCAAGTGGAGTGCTCTTCTGCAATGGCCAAAGTCATACAACTAAATTGAATTATCTCCTGTCTTGGTGACTCCACTGTTGATTAAGCGTTAGTCCAATATTAGCACGCTTGAGAGCAGCAATGAGCGCCCTGGCTGGCTGTAACCTATGTGCTCCTCAGCCTCACTCTCCTGAGCCTTGCCCGATGCCGAGTGTCCTTGCCCACTGACCGATCAGATTACAAGGGCACTAGGTTAGTTCCCTTCCATTTCTGGTGCTTTTTTTTGCAGGTATGTTTTAAGATCTTATTAAAAGAGTTTCTCGTTGCTCAAATGGGTGTCATTTCTGATAATTGTATGTTTCCCTCGTCTTCATTGCTTGATTTTTCTCGCGAGGAAGTGTCACTCATAGTCGTTGAATGTCACTCATAATTACACTGAAATTATGAAAATGTCACACATAGCAATCTGAAACCTTGGCAGCTATGGGTGGTTGTGTCTTGCGCACCGTCGCGTGGCTGCAATAAATCAAAATGTTTAATCATGATGATTGTCACAATCATCATGATTAAAAATTGTGATTTATTGCAGCCATGTGACGGTGTGCAAGCCGCAACCATAATCAAAAGCTGAGAGCATAATATAGGCCTCCAGTCTAGAAATAATGGGCGGCCGCGTAGTCACCAAAGAAACATACCTTACAGCATACATAGGTCGAGGCCTGTGCATTGTGACAATTTCTGATGTTTTACCTGATTCACTGAAGCGATAGGCTTACAAGAGGTAGCTCTACATCTTCCCTTACTTTTCTGAAAAAGGCCTTTCTCAATGATTTTTGCTTTTTCGCGCTCTGAAAAAACAGAACGTGTAAGGCTGGGATATGTTTAAAGCCTCGTACAACCTTGAAAGTTGGGAATGTTATGTGCACTTTCTTACACTTCCGAGACCACTTGTGCCTAATGCATGCCTTTGGTGCCTAGGTGGGCTCTGCGATTGCAGTCGCAATTGAAATGTCGCACATCAGCAATCTTAAAAACTTGACAGCAATGCCGTAGGTACGTGCGCGCATTATTTCAAGCGCTTGTTGGCAAATGCAGCCGGCTTTCTGGCGGCCGTGCTTCTCTGTATCTTGGGGGTAATTTAAAACAGGTGGGTCTCTTCTGACAGTCATACTAGCTGTTGGTTTTGCTGTGAGATTACTGCACAGCTCCTGCCTCAGCCTGAGGATAATGCAGTATGGTGCCTGTCCGTGCGTGAGTCAGTGTCACACTTAGGCAGCTAAGATGGATCCGTGTGTTGTAACTATTCATGTTGGGGCTGCCTCACATCCTGTTGGGTTGGGTCCCACGTGGACAGAGAGGCCCTGGAGTCCTGGTGCTCTCCTGATTGATTGCTGGCAGGGAGGGGGCCCAGTGTGGGCAAAGGCTGGCAATCTTAGGGGCGCCTCTGCAGCAGGCAGCAATCTTGTATTTCCTAAAATCACATGGGAATGTGCAGATTAAGTATCAGAAGGTATTTTAAATATTCCTTTTACCCCCACATACAACATGGGGGTTTCCATACTGGTCATGATGTGTACCACAAGCCATGTCATGTGCTTAAACCGTGTTCCCAGCTGCCCTGTGTTATAAAACACTCCTAACAGCTTTTGACAAAACACACTTCCAACCCGTAGGTTGGCATAAACCTTTTATTTCTGTTTCCTGGCATGAGGTTTAGGTATGTGTTTTTTAATGATGCTTGGCCCCGGGGGTTAGTTTGTATCAAGGTGGTTCTACGTTGCCAGCACTGCGCCCTGTGTATTGCGGTGCAGTTTCCATGCCCTGCAGGTGTGCGTCTTCAAGGATTGCGCGGCTTGAAAATGGACCATTGGCCTCCGTGGAAGGGAAGGACACGCACAGTACATGACCATCTACTATACAATGAGAGGCCATACCATGCCATTCCATGACTGAGTTCCCTTCCATTTCTGGTGCTTTGCACCATTTATGGTGTTTTAAGATCTTCTTCAAGTTTCTTCTTGCTCAAATGAGTGTAATTTCTGATATTTATATGTTTTGATCGTCTTCATTGCATAATTTTGCTCGCAAGAAAATGTCACTCATAGTCGTTGAAATATCACTCATAATTACACTGAAATTATGAAAATGTCACACATGGCAATCTGAAACCTTGGCAGCTATGCCCGCAGCAGCCCCCGTGTTCCAGCCTCCAGGGGCCCCATCATCGCTGTAGCACACACAGGCAGCACTACACTCTCTCGCCGGCGTTGGTTGCACCAGTGAGTTGCTCATAACAGTCCTGCCTCATAAATTAGATGGTGCGTGCCACGTTCGGTGGGTGCAGGTGACCTGAGCTTCAAGGCCCAACAGCAAGGGGGTTGAAGGCAACTGCCTTGAGGCCAGAGACTATTTGCATATTTACATACCTTTGTAAACTGGTTACCGAGGCTTAGTTTTTTCTGGTTCCAGTACCCCCTGGGCCCCCACTCTCACTATTCCTTACATTTGTATTTTACATTTACTGCCCTAGTGTGAGAATGCATTTCATGAAAAGGAATATAAAGTAAGGTTGCCAAAAGAAAAATCCCAGCCATGTGTTGTTTAAAGAGCCTGTAAAGACCTCCTCTTGACACTAAATAGGGTTATAAATAAAGTATGTATTGATTTGTAATGTGACTTTTCTCTTTGTTCACTTTAATTATCAGTCCTGGATTATTCAGGCAGCCCTAGAACACAATTAAAAGTGCTTTCCATTCATATTTGTTGTTCGAAGTATGAACAGATAAGTGCTGAAAATACGGCTTTAGGTGACTGCTTATTTTTGTCCCATCTGGGACATCAAAATAATGAGCTGGCGACCCTAATCACAAGACTGGAAGTTTGTTGCAGGATCAGCACATGATTTATTTCCTCCACCCTCGATCCCTGATTAACGCCATAATAGCAATAGTTTAACATATATATCTGAAAACCCTACGCCACCGTCAATAACATGCTGAGTTACTTTAAGTGTCTGGGAATGCACCCTGCATTCAGACAACTCACTCCCCATTCTCGCCCTTCACTTATACGCTCACCTGCACTCACAGCAATCACAATGCACTCACTGATCACCATACACTCCCACCATTCACCCGCTCACCCTGCACTCATAGTGATCACTCTGCACTCACAATGCACTTGCATTGTTCACCCTGTACCTCACCCTGCAGTCACACGAGCACACTACTCACCCTGCATTCATGTCACACTTCACTCAGCTGTCCCCCTCACTGCTCAATCTGCAATCTCACTTAAACAAGCCCATCACTAACCATGATCCTTTCGTCCCACTTTGCACTTACATCCGCACCCAAATTCATATGGTCACCTCACTCACCCTGCAGTCACTTCTCTTACCCTACTCTCACACTGTCGCATCACTAACGTGTACTCACATGGGCACTCCTACCACCCACAAAGTTCAGAGGGTTAATATGCCTGCTACAAAGAACGTGTACCATGCAGATCACAGAACTGAGTGTGAGTAAACTATGTGTAGCGCTATAAAAAAAAAATAATGTTTGTCAGAAAGGTGCTACAGAGAGATGAGGTGCATTGTTGGTGAGTAGTAGTAAGGGAATTCATGGAAAAGGAGGAGGGAGGGCGCGCCAAAAAAGACTGTCTGATGCCATCCAGAGACTTTTTGAGGCATGGGCAAAGTGGGCTTCGGCCCAGGGCCCCAGACTTTCAGGGGCCTCCTGATAAAACCCGCTCTGTTCTGTAGAGTATTGCCATGATCGCATTAAATAATTCTTGAACAGATTGTTTTAAATACAACTTTCCTTCGCTTTTTTCAATATTGATGATGTGTGTCTATTACAGACATTTTGTAGAGTAATGTTGTGTTTCATGCAACATCCATAAAATTTTCTTTTGGATCAAATCAGGACCTCACACATATGAGAAATGGGAGAGTGTCACAGAGATTATTTGCAATAATATGCTGCTGTGTTACAATACTGAAAACACACATCACTATCCCTGAATATTACATGTAAACACATTTAGAATTTTGACTAGTGTGTCTGTGCACTGTCTGTGACTCGCCCAAAGAGGACATAAAAGAGCTGAAATAGGCTCATAAATTCAAAACTGTTCTTACAGGGGTCCCCAAAATATGTTTGGCCCCTAATATCCTTAAGATGTTCCTGGTGCCATCTGCGAATATGATGGCCTTAATTACCACGTGGGCTGGCACGTCTAGGTCCATGGAAAAGACATTTAGTGTATAAAGTTTAGCAAAAAAACAAATTGTAGCAAAGGTGCAGAATGTTTAAACTCTGCATAAGTGTTTCTGTGGTGGTGCACATACAAAAGGGGTTGACTAAAGTGGTTTGATTTTTGTATGCTGCTGCCTGCTGTACTTGTTACTGTTTTACCTGTCACTTTGAAATATTTGCACCTTCATGCACAAGCACAAACCAAAAGGTTATTGGTTGACTAAAGTGGTTTGATTTTTGTATGCTGCTGCCTGCTGTACTTGTTACTGTTTTGCTAGTCACTTTGAAATATTTGAGCCTTCAAAAGGGAATTGTTAGTCTAAACTGGTTTGACTATTGTATGGTGCTGCAGTTGTTATTGTTTACCAGTTGCTTTGAAATATATGTGCCTTTATGCACACACCAAACGGGGAATTGTTTGACTAACCTGGCTTCATTTTTGCATACTGCTGGACTTGTTTTTATCATGCACTTTGAATGTATTTTCACGTTGATGCAAGAAGAAAGTTAATTGTTTTACTAAAAAAGATTATTTTTTGTTTATTGCCGGACTGGTGATTGCTTTATTGTGCACTTTGAAAGTATTTGCACTTTTCTTTTGCTTTACCAGCTACAGTTTGTATAGATTGTCATTAGGTACTTGCTGATATGGTTTGTTTTTATTCTACATGCGGTGTTATTTATGGTGTTGCTTGCCTGTAATACGTGTGCCTTAAATCTTGTATTTAGCATTGTTTACACTACAGAAATGATAAATTAAAACAGACAAACATCTGCATCAATGTTCTGAAGCATCCAAACAGTTTTCTTCCTCAGCCTCGTTTGCCTGCCTGTTTTGTAATGCTTACTAATAAAGACATGGTGGTAGAAATCGAAATTGCTTTCTCAGTTGACGTTATTATCATGCACAACCCTTGACAGTCGCTAGTGTGTGACATGCAGATAATTCACCAGTCTATTTCTCTTGCCTTTCGCAGAATACTGAGTTATATCTTGTGTTCTTCTCATGATTTGATTTGATTTGATTTGGAATTTTATAAAGCGCACGAATGCCCAAGGGCGTCTTGGCGCTGAGTCGATGTAGAAAAGACTGCCGATGATAAAGAGCTCTAACTAAGAGGTAAAAAGCCAGGTTTTTACAGATTTCCTGAATGATAGGAGTGAGGGGCTATTTTTTATTGTGGTAGGGAGCAGGTTCCAAGTCTTGGCCGTCTGCACCAAGAAGCTTCTCCCCCCCCACCTAACCTGCTTAAATCTTGGGACCTGTATCAATTTTGCCTGCCCAGACCTCAGATTCCTGCATGGCTCATACCATTTCAGATGTTTTTTTAAAAATTGTGGCCCTTTACCATGTAGGCCAAGCAGACTGTCTTAAATTTTATTCTTTTCTCCATTGGTAACCAGTGGAGGGCTCTTAGTCTGTGGGCAACTGGTTCTGATCTAGGGATGTCCAGCACGAACCTTGCTGCTGCATTCTGTAAACGCTGGAGTTTTGTCAGATGTTGGATTTGTATCCCAGCATACAAGGCATTGCCATAGTCCAGTCTAGACAGAACCAGCGCCATTACTAGAGTTTTACATGATTCTTGGGGAATGAAAGGCAGGATTCTTCTAATCATTTTTAAAATGAACCACACGTAGGAAGTCAGTTTGTTTATCTGGGCATTAAAAGACAGTTTATTATCCAGTATAACTCCCAGATTTCTGACTTTGTCCACTGGGGAGGGAAATCGCCCAAGCTATCCGGCCACCATTTAGGCGACCAAAAATTTGTGTCTGCCCCGAGCAGCATGACTTCGGTTTTATCACTATTCAATTTGAGGCAGTTAAGCTGCATCCAATCTTTAACCTGTCTCATACAGTTGCTGAATCGGTCGGCTGTATCCTCCAGATTGTTTGAGACTGACACCACTATTTGGGTGTCATCTGCATAGGAGACTGGTAAAAACCCACATTTTCTTATTATAGCTGCCAAGGGGGCAACGTATATATTGAAGAGAGTGGGGCTCAAAGAGGACCCCTGTGGTACTCCGCATGGTGAGTTGAATGGTTTGGATGTGAAGTCTCCTAGTTTGACTGTAAAAGTTCTATCTGTCAAATATGAGGATAACAGCTTCAGTACAGTGTCATGAGCTCCCAGTTCTGCTAGCCGGGTCAGAAGTATCTCATGGTTTACCGTGTCGAAGGCCGCCGATAGATCCAAAAGGATCAGGGCGGCCTTCCCACCGGTATCTAATACTGTCCTGAGTTCCTCTACTGCCATAATCAGAGCTGTCTCGGTTCCGTGTTCCTCCCTGAATCCATACTGTGATTGGTCCAGGACGTTTGCAGAAGATAGAAATTTTGACAATTGGTTATTCAATAGTTTTTCCAACACTTTAGCCGGAAAAGGGATTCTTGAAATTGGTCTATAGCTCCCGGGTTCATTAATGTCCAAATTGGGCTTCTTTAGCAGCGGTAGGACTGAGGCTATTTTCCAGGAATCTGGGAAGCAGCTGGACTGTATTATCTTTGTGAAAACCAAATTTAATTGTTCGCTAAGTAGATCTGGGAACATATGCATCACCTTTGGTGGACAGGGGTCTGTTAGGTCACCAGATTTTATTGTCATCATCACCTGTCTGATATGTTCTACTGAAGGGGGAAAAAAGCAGAACCCCAGACTGGAGTCTTCAACATGCGTGCCTTGAATAGGATGTGGATAGGGAATATCTGCCTTGTTCTTAGTCATAAAAGACTCATACACTACTTTGACTTTGTCGACAAAAAACTGTCCCAGTGTATTACATAACTCAGTGCTGCCTTCCATCTGTTTATTAATGGTAAGATTTGCTATTTTTTAAACCGTGGCGAATAGCTCCTTACTGGAGTTCTTAGCCTCATTTATTTTACTTGTAAAATAATTACTTTTTTCTTCTATAATTAGTTTTTTATATATGGCCAGGGTTCTGACGTATTCATCTTTCATCTGTTGCTCATAGTTAGTCCTCCATGTTCTCTCTGCCCTTCTGCATGCTTGCTTTTGTGCCCTCAGCTTATCAGAGAACCAGGGTTCTGAGGGATTTTTCCTCCTAGAAGTAATCTGTTTCAAGGGAGCTGCAGTTTTAACCGCAGATTTAATCCAGCTGAATACCTGATCAGCAGCTGCATTACTATCAGATCCGAGTTCAGGAGTAGTCCTGAGTAACTGCTCCTGTAATCTCGGAATGTCTATCTTGGTCCAGTCCTGATAGGAGGCATGCCTGGGCTCTGTTATAGTGGGTGTTTTGACCTGATCCACCTTTATCGTGAATATTATTATGTTATGGTCTGACCAGGGACCGGGCATTATTCCTTCAATTCCAATGTTTGTGTTGGAGGTGAAAATCCCGTCTAGCGTGTGCCCGGCCGCATGTGTCTTATGCTTAACAATCTGGTCCAGGGAGAAACTGGCCTTTGTCTCAACCATTGATGCAATGTTATTATCAGAGTTCTCATGTATATTGTCAGTTGAGTTTTTATGGAATTGTTGGTTTGGGTTTGTCTTTCAAAGTTTTATGTTATTGTCCATTAATGTCAATTCTAATTCAGACCCTTCATAGTTATTCTTCAGCCATAGGCAGTTCCTGAGACAATAGGATCGCTCCTTGGCATTGTTCTGATTGCTGCCTCAGTTAAATAATCTGCTTTTGACATTATTGTTACAAATGGCGCAGCTTATATGTTAAGAGGGTTTCCCGCTTTCTCATTAGAACTTTGAGAAAGACAATATAAAGGCATTTCATTTAAATGTTGGAGGTTTCAAATCAAAATATGCTTGATTTTTGGGCGGTAGGTGGTGGGCCGGGCCGCGGGGGGGGGCCCCTCCATGTGTTTTGCAGGGGGGCCCCCTCAAGTTTCGTTACGCCACTGAGCAGGGACTAAATGGGGGCGTCAGTGTTTGCTGTGGACATCTCTTTGTTCCGTGATGCAAATCTAATGTCTTCCAAGAACTGATCTGAACAAGAGTACTGCCTGTCAGAAGGGAGATAGGACGAGTGTTTTTATTTGTTATTCAGGGTGGTACGTATGAAGTTATGCATGAAACGATCACGTGGGCCTTTGATGTATTTTGGGGCTGACTGAGAATCTTGTGTCCTCCATTTTTTCTGGAACAATTCCGAGTCTTCTGTCCTAGTTCCATCAATAACATTGACCGCCTTGTATGTGTTTCGAGGACCTTCTCAACTCGAGTACCTTGTCGATTTTTATCCAGTTCCGCTTATCCGACTACTTGATGACGTCGATATAAAGGATAACACGTGCCCATGGAGCCTAAAAGCTGACTTGGATGAACGGCTCCATGTTAAACAGCGACTGGTGAGTACCTTCTCAAGGCTGCAGCCATTGGTCAGATTTACCACGCTTCATACTGGAGTCTTAGGAGCCAATAGGATGAGGATTTTCTTGCATGTATGTGTTCTTTTCCTAGCGCTCATAGTGGTTAGGTGGTGGAGAAAGATCTGAGAGCAGAGAATGCTGGAGCCACTAGGGGGCAGACATCTGAATTAGCTTCCTCTGTGTGAATTGACTCAGGGCACAAACTCAGGATGCGACTCACCACCTGACGAGTGACTTCTGCAGTTTCATTTGCTCCGCCTTTCACAGCCTCTGCGATTTTATGCATTTGACACTTAGGGCCTCATTTACAAGGCCCCGTGCAGCACTTTTGCGCCGCCGGAGCATCACTTTTTTGACGCTCCGGTGGCGCAATGTTCCGCAGCATATTTACAAGGCCACGCAAAGCCACTTTACGTGGCTTTTCATGGCCTTGTAAACATGGGCCCCTTTCATGCAGAACACTGCGTGAAAGGGGCGTTCCATAGGTGTTGCTTTGGGTGTTCCCTCTCAACACCCGTGGAATCTGAAGCATTCCCAGATTTACGAGGAATCGTAAAACTGGGAATGCAGCAGATTCTAATGCCACCCCAGGGGTGGCGTTAGGGAGGAGCAACGAGGAGAAATTGTTTCATTTCTCCTCGTTTTTTCCTCTTTTTATGTGTACTGCATTGTGCAGCACACATAGAAAGAGGAAATCGCCTCAATTGATTGATTGTGGGCAGAAAGGTGTCACTTCCTGCACAAAATCAATCAGCCCGCAACGCAGGCACCCTTGCACCAAAGCACAAGGATACCTGCAGTGGCGCATGGCAGCACATTGAGCGCCATCACAGGGGAAAAGGACAGGAATGAGCCGTATCTCATTGATACGGCGCATTGCTGCCCTTTTTGTTTTGATGCAGGGCAGCACAGCAAGATTCATTGCAGCGCAGCCCTGCACCAAAACCTCATAAATGAGGCCCTCAATCTGTGCACGCCGGAGCTGTGTGCAGCTTCCATACTATGACCCCTTGCCTTGGTCCTCCACCATTGAAAGCGTGACGATAGTCAGTTTGGCAACAGCATAGATGAGCGACAGTCAAAAACCTTGGTGAACAAAAGGGGTTCACTGACAAAATATCGATGTAAAAAATATAGATGTAAAAAATATAGATGTAAAAATATAGAATGCAAAAGTATTGACTCCCTATACTTAAACAGGTAAGTACAAAAATATCGAAAAAAATATCGATGTCAAAAATATAGCTGTACAAAACATCAATTTTTATATATATATATATATATAAAATAAAATAATAAATATTAACTATATTAAATAATACATTTGTTAAAAAAAATAAAGTAGATTTAATATACATATTAACAAATATAACACATAAACATAATTAAAAAAGTTAAACACACATACATATTAAATTATATATATATATGTATTTACTTTAAAACAATTAATAAACTATTAATTTTAATTTATTTTATATTTTTAAAATGATATAAAAATGTACAAATATATATATATATATATATATATATATATATATATATATATATATATATATATATATATATATATATATATATATATATATCGAAATACCTCCAGCTCTCCAAACCTCCATAAACAAAATACAAACCGCGCGCTCTCAGAGAGAAATCAGACCAGCCCGAAGTAGATGTGCCAGAAGTTGTTTGATACACAACGCGTTTCGACTGCCCCGCAGTTTTGAGCACGTGTATTGTGCAAACCAATAAGTTTCTCTTAACCCCTTCGCTGCTAGGCCTTTTCCCCCCCTGTGCTAAGCCTTTTTTTGGCTATTTGGGGTAGTGCGCGCTTAGGCCCCTGTAACTTTTTGACCACATAAGGTTTCCACGCCAAATTTGCGTCCTTTTCTTCCAACATCATGGGGATTCTAAAGGTACCCAGGGTTTGTGGATTCCCCTGGAGGGGTCCCAGAAATTAGCCAAAATACAGCTAAATTTTGGTTTTTGGGGGAAAAATTGGAAAAAAGGGCTGCAAATGAAAGCGTCTGGGTTTTTCCCTGCAAATGGTATCAAAAAAGGGTTTATGGGGCTGAAATCACCATTTTCCCAGCTTTTAGGCAATGACAGACTTTTGTCAGAAAACCAACATTTTTTACACAGTTTTGGCATTTTTCTGGGACATAGCCTATTTTTGCTATTTTTTGTGCTTTCAACCTCCTTCCAGTTAATGGTAGAAATGGGTATGAAAGCAATAATGGATCCTGGAAAGCTATACATTTTAGAAAAGTAGACAAAATTCTGAATTCAGCAAGAGGTCATTTGTGTAGATCCATCAAGGTTTCTTTATAGAAACTAACAGTTAAATATAGGAAAAATTGAAAATTAGTTGAAAAAAACAGCCTGTTTAGTCAACGTTTTCACCTGTAACTTCTTCTAATTATGACAGCTCTTTAAAAGCAATATATCGTTACATCCGCTGGACCTTACTGGTTGTGGGGATATATAGGACTTGTAGGTTCACCAAGAATCCGATGAACCCAGAGCCAAAAACTGAGCAGCAACTTGCAATGGTTTTTTATTATGTACCGGGTATATAGCAATTGTTCTCGAAAAATGTGTACATGGAAAAATCGGAATGAAAGACACCTATGTATTTCTGAAATGGGAACAAAATATAGAGTTTAGAAACAGTAGATATTTGCACATTTCCAAATTTGGCAATACTCATACTAGCATGAGAATAATGGGTCATTTTTTAAAATGACTTCTTTTTTACACAATGTCTTTCATTTGGAAGGCAGAAATGCATCGAAATTCAATAGGTAATAACAGTTGCTTTACAAACTGAATTATCCTAAGTCTCCCGATAAAAATGGTACCTCACTTGTGTGGGTAGGCATAGTGCTCACGACAGGAAATGGCTCAAAACCCAACGTGAACACACCACATTTTCACAATGAAAAATTACCCTTTTTTTGCAAAGTGCCTAGCTGTAGGTTTTGAACCCTAGCTCTGCCGGCACCTAGGGAAACCTAGCAAACCAATACATTTTTCAAAACTAGACACCCAGAGGAATCCAGGATGGGGTGACTTGACTGCCTCTCACCAGGTTCTGTTACCCAGAATCCCTTGCAAACCTAAACTTTTGTCAAAAAACCCACATTTTCCTCATGTTTCTGTGGTGTAAAGTTCTGGAATTTGTGTGGATCCACAAATTTCCACCCACCCCGCGTTCCCCAAAGTCTTCCGAGAAAAATGGTGCCTCACTTGCATGGGTAGGCCTAGTGTCCGCAACGGGAAACGGCGCAAAACGCAACGTGGACACACTCCAATTTCACAGTGAAAAATGACCCTTTTTTGGCAAAGTACTTAGCTGTAGTTTTTGAACCCTAGCTCTGCCGGCACCTAGGGAAACCTATACATTTTTGAAAACTAGACACCCAGAGGAATCCACGATGGGGTGACTTGACTGCCTCCCACCAGGTTCTGTTACCCAGAATCCCTTGCAAACCTAAAAAATTGTCAAAAAAAACACATTTTCCTCACATTTCTGTGGTGGAAAGTTCTGGAATCTGCGTGGATCTACAAATTTCCACCCACCCCGCGTTCCCCAAAGTCTTCCGAGAAAAATGACCTCACTTGTGAGGGTCGGCCTAGTGCCCGCGACAGGAAACGGCACAAAACGCAACGTGGACACACCTCAATTTCGTAGTGAAAAATGACCCTTTTTTGGCAAAGTGCCTAGCTGTAGTGTTTGAACCATAGCTCTGCCGGCACCTAGGGAAACCTAGCAAACCTAAACATTTTTGAAAACTAGACACCCAGAGGAATCCAGGATGGGGTGACTTGACTGCCTCCCACCAGGTTCTGTTACCCAGAATCCCTTGCAAACCTAAAAAATTGTCCAAAAAAACACATTTTCCCCACATTTCTGTGGTGGAAAGTACTGGAATCTGCGTGGATCCACAAATTTCCACCCACCCCGCGTTCCCCAAAGTCTTCCGAGAAAAATGGTACCTTACTTGTGTGGGTCGGCCTAGTGCCCGCGACTGGAAACGGCGCAAAACGCAACGTGGACACACCTCAATTTCGCAGTGAAAAATGACCCTTTTTTGGCAAAGTGCCTAGCTGTAGTTTTTGAACCATAGCTCTGCCGGCACCTATGGAAACCTAGCAAACCTATACATTTTTGAAAACTAGACACCCAGGGGAATCCAGTATGGGGTGACTTGACTGCCTCACTCCAGGTTCTGTTATCCAGAATCCCTTGCAAACATAAAACATTGTCAAAAAAAACACATTTTCCCCACATTTCTGAGGTGGAAAGTTCTGGAATCTGCGTGGATCCACAAATTTCCACACACCCCGCGTTCCCCAAAGTCTTCCGAGAAAAATGGTACCTCACTTGTGTGGGTCGGCCTAATGCCTGCGACAGGAAACGGCGCAAAACGCAACGTGGACACACCTCAATTTCGCAGTGAAAAATGACCCTTTTTTGGCACAGTGCCTAGCTGTAGTTTTTGAACCATAGCTCTGCCGGCACCTAGGGAAACCTAGCAAACCTATACATTTTTGAAAAGTAGACACCCAGGGGAATCCAGGATGGGGTGACTTGACTGCCTCCCACCAGGTTCTGTTACCCAGAATCCCTTGCAAAACTAAAAAATTGACAAAAAAACACATTTTCCCCACATTTCTGTGGTGGAAAGTTCTGGAATCTGCGTGGATCCACAAATTTCCACCCACCCCGCGTTCCCCAAACTCTTACAAGAAAAATGGTACCTCGCTTGTGTGGGTCGGCCTAGTGCCCGCGACAGGAAACGGCGCAAAACGCAACGTGAACACACCTCAATTTCGCAGTGAAAAATGACCCTTTTTTGACAAAGTGCCTCACTGTAGTTTTTGAACCCTAGCTCTGTCGGCACCTAGGGAAACCTAGTAAACCTATACATTTTTGAAAACTAGACACCCAGGGGAATCCAGGATGGGGTGACTTGACTGCCTCCCACCAGGTTCTGTTACCCAGAATCCCTTGCAAACCTAAAAAATTGTCAAAAAAAACACATTTTTCCCACATTTCTGTGGTGGAAAGTTCTGGAATCTGCGTGGATCCACAAATTTCCACCCACCCCGCGTTCCCCAAAGTCTTCCGAGAAAAATGGTACCTCACTTGTGTGGGTCGGCCTAGTGTCCGCGGCAGGAAACGGCGCAAAACGCAACATGGACACACCTCAATTTTGCTGTGAAAAATGAACCTTATTTGGCAAAGTGCCTAGCTGTAGTTTTTGAACCCTAGCTCTGCCGGCACCTAGGGAAACTTACCAAACCCACACATTTATGAAAACTAGACACCCGGGGGATTCCAGGGAGATATGGCTTGCGTGGATCCCCCAACGTTTCCTTACCCAGAATCCCCTGCAAACCTCAAATTTAGCTGAAAAAATCACTTTTTTCACACATGTTTGTGTGGGAAAGTTGTGGATTCTCTGGGCTGACACAAATTTCTTACCACCCAGTGTTCCCCCGGGTCTCCCGATAAAAACGGTGCCTCACTCGTGTGGGAGGCCCAAGTACCCGCGACAGGCAAGGGCCCAAAACGTAGTGAGGCGACATCAAAATTGCCTATCTCAAAACGGCCTGGTTTTGCAAGGGGGGTCCCCTGGGTTTTTGGCCCGGTGCTCGGCGGCCACCTAGGGAAACCTATAAAACCCACACATTTCTGAAAACTAGATACCCGGGGGATTCCAGGGAGGTATGGCTTGCGTGGATCCCCCAAAGTTTCCTTACCCAGAATACCCTGCAAACCTCAAATTTAGCTGAAAAAATCACTTTCTTCACACATTTTTGTGTGGGAAAGTTGTGGCATCACTGGGCTGACACAAATTTCCTACCACCCAGCGTTCCCCCGGGTCTCCCGATAAAAACGGTGCCTCACTCGTGTAGGAGGCCCAAGTACCCGCGACAGGCAAGGGCCCAAAACGTAGTGAGGCGACATCAAAATGGCCTATCTCAAAACGACCTGGTTTTGCAAGGGGGGTCCCCTGGGTTTTTGGCCCGGTGCTCGGCGGCCACCTAGGGAAACCTATCAAATCCACACATTTCTGAAAACTAGACACCCGGGGCATTCCAGGGAGGCATGGCTTGCGTAGATCCCCCAACGTTTCCTTACCCAGAATCCCCTGCAAACCTCAAATTGTGCTGAAAAAATCACTTTTTTCACACATTTTTGTGTGGGAAAGTTGTGGATTCTATGGGCTGACACAAATTTCCTACCACCCAGCGTTCCCCCGGGTCTCCCGATAAGAACGGTGCCTCACTCGTGTGGGAGGCCCAAGTACCCACGACAGGCAAGGGCCCACCATTTTTATCGGGAGACCTGGGGGAACGCTGGGTGGTAGGAAATTTGTGTCAGCCCGGCGATGCCACAACTTTCCCACACACAAATGTGTGAAAAAAGTGATTTGTTCATCAAAATTTCAGGTTTGCAGGGGATTCTGGGTAAGGAAACGTTGGGGGATCCACGCAAGCCATACCTCCCTGGAATCCCCCAGGTGTCTACTTTTCAGAAATGTGTGGGTTGGGTAGGTTTCCCTAGGTGGCCCCCCTTGCAAAACCAGGTCGTTTTGAGGTAATTTGTTGTTTATTTCTTCAGTGTGAAAATTTTGGCACAATATTGCAAGGAAAATGTGACGGACATTTTGAGGTTTGCAGGACATTGTGGATAAGATAACTTGTTGGGATCCACAAGAGAGACATCACCATGTACTCCCATGGGTGTTTAGTTTACGACAATATCTACAGTTGGTAGGTTATTCTTAGATGGAATGTACACCTTGGCAGAGAGACTAAAAAGACAAAGATTACTGCACAGCCATCTATGCCTCAAGAACACACACATACTGGTTGGATTTGGCACGAGGGCGAGTGATGGTTCAGTATATACAATTTTATTAACAAGAGATTTCACAAAAATGAAATGCACTGTCAATAATTAAAAGGACAAAAAACTGAACCAGTGACTCGCAGCTCGTGAGCTGTAAAGCCACGGCAAGGCACCAACCGCTTTAAAGGCCATTCACACACCTTTCATACGTGATACACACAAGACCATTCACACCACCAGGCACGAAACCAACACATTACAACATTCACAAAAAGTGACAAGGTACACCCTGCTTGAGAAAGACAAATATTACTGCACAGCCTTCTAATCCTCAAGCACACACACATACTGGTTGGATTTGGCACGAGGGTGAGTGATGGTTCAGTATATACAATTGTATTAACAAGTGATTTCACAAAAATGAAATGCACTGATAATAATTGAAAGGCCGAGAAACTGAACCATCGACTCACAGCTCGTGAGCTGTAAAGCCACGACAAGGCATCAACCTCTTTACAGGCCATTCATACACCTTTCATACTTGTGACACATACAAAACCATTCACACCGCCAGCCGCGGACCCATCACATTACAACACTCACACCAGCAGACAGCGCCATTCAAGGGCCCATCACTTTCACACGCCCACATTCCTGACACAGCAACCACACAAGCTGATGGATTACGTGGAGTTGCACTCGGCTAGCAGTGTGTGTAGTGACCAGCAGCAAGTCACTACTCACACACCGCCAGCCGAGCGCCAGTCCACGCACACCGCCAGCCAAGCGCCAATCCACGCACACCGCCAGCAAAGCGCCAGTCCACGCACACCGCCAGCCAAGCGCCAGTCCACGCACACCGCCAGCCAAGCGCCAATCCACGCACACCGCCAGCCAAGCGCCAGTCCACGCACACCGCCAGCCAAGCGCCAGTCCACACACATCGCCAGCCAAGCACCAGTCCACGCACACCGCCAGCCAAGCGCCAGTCCACACACACCGCCAGCCAACCGCCAGTCCACGCACACCGCCAGCCTACTGCCAGTCCACGCACACCGTCATAACATTTTTTCAAACAAGAAAAAAAACACAAACCAATTGCAACTTGATACCAAACTATAACTACAAAAACAACAGCAGTAACTAAAGACATCATTCTATTGCCAAACGTGAAACTGAACTATATAAAACCATACAGACCAGGTAGTACACTATTAGACTCACGGTTGCTCCCAAAAACTCTTTTTAGTGTGATACAATCTGAAACATGAGGGCACACACAGCCCAGGATTAGAAGGACAATCGGCACAGTGCATACGACTCTCCTTCCGCACACCTCTTCGCAAGCAGACTCTACATCTCTTACAGGGATTGGGTTTTTTGGGCGTGGGAGGAATTAAATCAGGAAAGTGGCGATCTTTCAATCTAGCCACATCCTCCACCACTCCAACTCTAGGAACACTTGCCTGTTCCACAACAACAAGGCTTCCTATCACAGACTGCTGAAACTGAACAAAAGTCAACTTTGACTCAGGAGAACACTCCTTGTACACAACAAATGCATTGAAAGTTGCTAAATTGAAGAGATGGATGGCCAACTTTTTGTACCAAATGTACGCCTTACGAATAGCAGTGTAAGGTTCCAACCTCTGATCTACTCTATCAACAACACCCATGTGCTTATTGTAGTCTAAAATGCACACCGGTTTGCGTACTTCAGCAAACTGACCCCAAACAGCCACAGGTGAAGTACTCTCATCATGGATGTACACATCCCTCCTGTCCACAAATTTCACAGCTAGTAGTTCATCACTACGCAAGGAACTGCACTGTCCCCTCTGAAGTTTTTTGCAAACAAGCTCTTTTGGATAACCTTTACGGTTAGAGTGGATTGTGCCACAAGCAAAAGTGTCCACTTTGAACAATTTCTTTAACAATTGCACAGCAGTGTAGAAGTTATCAAGGTACAAATGGTGGCCTCTGTTAACCAGTCCTCTAGCAAGATCCCACACAATTTTCTCTGAAACTCCAAAAGTGGACGGACAACCAGGGGGGTCAATAGTGGAATCCCTACCAGTGTACACACGGAAATTAAAAACATATCCTGTCCTACTCCCAGACAACATATACAGCTTAATTCCATAACGTGCCCTCTTGCTAGGGATGTACTGCCTAAAAACCAAACGGCCCTTGAACAGGACCAAAGACTCATCAATAGATATTTCTTTCCCTGGAGTATAGAGCTCTGAAAATCGATCTACAAAGTGATCAAGAACAGGACGAATCTTAAAAAGACGGTCACAGTCAGGGTGATCTCGTGGCAACGCCAAAGTATTATCAGCAAAATGCAGCATCCGAAGCAAAAGTAAATACCGATCACGGGTCATAATCGCAGGAAATATGGCCGTTTCCATCAAGGGACTGGTAGACCAATATGAAGCCATGGACGGCTTCCTTATCAAGCCCATCAAAAAAGTCAAACCCAAAAACTTCTTCATCTCATCCAGATTTGTGGGAGTCCACCGGGTAGCTCTAGAGTGGGGCTTAAGTGTGGCACTGTGGTCCCTCAAAAACTGTTCAGCATACAAATTAGTCTGCTCAACAATCTCAGCCAAAAATACATCATCCATAAACAACTGAAAGAACAGTATAGGCAAAAAGAATTTGCAATCCACTCTACACCCTGCATAACCACTAAAGGCAGGCAACACCGGCTGCACCATGTTTGGATCAACCCAGAGTCCAGCACTTCCAGTAGGAAGCCTTGCAGTCTCAGGCTGCAATACCGATGTCTCTTGCTGCACCATCGGCACATCAGTGTCCCCCCCTAAAACAGGCACTTCATCCGCACTGAGAGTACCTTCATCCGCACTGAGAGTATCTTCATCATCCGATGATTCCATGTGGAGAGAAAACTCACTGCCTGAATCTTCCCCTCCCTCCTCTCCCTCAGACGCACTGTGAGTCTCATAATCCTGCTCAGAGGAAGATTCAAGCAGCATACCAACAACCTGCTGAGCAGTCATTCTACGGCTAGCCATAATCCTTCCTAATAAAGGTAACTTGTCAAACAAGTCAACAACAACAAACACTTTGTAAAATAAGTAATAGACAAAATGCGTCTTTATCAGAAAGACCTATATACTCCAAAACGATGCCACTCACTTGCCAGAAGCAGCTAGACTCACCACCACCTACTCTGCACAGACACAGTAAGGATCAACAATATCCCACTAAAAAAGAAAAAGAAAAGAAAATTACACATAAGAGAATGCAAAACACATCGCAAAGAATTTCATGCTCAAAACACTAACTAAATATGCTGCCATTATAACACCACTTGCAAACAAATTCATTCATGCATGACAATAATACTCATTTGGAGTAAATACAACAAAAAAGTTTTTCTTACCAAAAAAATGCAACTACGCAAAACTGCAGAACCACTGCCGAAACCGCAAACAGGAACCAAAAGCTTTACACTAGAATAAAACGGAGAAATAAAACATTACAATCACATATGCAAATAATGCACTAGTCCACATACTATCCACCAGCCAACCAAAGGTGGTAGGTGGGCCTAAAAGAATAAGGCCGATCTGCCCCCACAGGGAGCAGAAACAGCCAAAACATTCACCCTCATAAAGGGGGAGCGACCCTTGGCCAAGTGGTCACTCCCCAACACCAACATTTAAAAAGCCCTGGTGTCTACTGGCTTCTGCCCCCTAGGAGACAGATGGGCCTAAAAACATATGGCCGATCTGCCCCCAAAGGGGCAGAACCAACCACAATAAATACCCGATAAAGGGGAGCGACCCTTGCCCAAGGGGCCGCTCCCAACAACACAAAAACAATCCCTGGTGGCCTAGTGGGCATACCATAAAATTAATTGTTTATTTGGGTCGATCCGCCTTTCCAAGGGGTCAGAAACGGCCCAAATAAATGCTCCCCAAAAACATATTGCTCCCCCAAGGGGAGCGACCTTTGCCCAAGGGGCCGCTCCCCAACAACACTAAAACAATCCCTGGTGTCTAATGGCTTCTGCCCCCTTTGGGGGCGGATGGGCCTAGACTCACAAGGCCGATCTGCCCCCAAAGGGGGCAAAAACGGCCAAAATAAATGATCTCCAAAGGGGAGCGACCCTTGCCTAAGGGGCCGCTCCCCAAAAACATAATTTAATTTAAAAAAAATCCCTGGTGGCCTAGTGGGCACAGGGGGCAGACCCCCCTAAACAAATTGCTCCCCCAAGGGGAGCGACCCTTGCCCAAGGGGCCGCTCCCCGACACAAAAGGACATTTACAAAAAAAAAAAACATCCCTGGTGGCCTAGTGGCCACACACCTACTTTTTTTTTTTTTTTTTTTTTATCAGATCTGCCCCCCCCCAAGGGGGGCAGACCCAACTAAACAAATTGCTCCCCCAAGGGGAGCGACCCTTGCCCAAGGGGCCGCTCCCCGACACACACTGGGCGTTTCCCAGGTGGCTCAGTGGGGGCACACACACCTTTATTTAATATAAAATAATAACGATCTGTCCCCCCCCCCCAAGGGGGGCAGACCCAACTGCATACATTTCTCCCCAAAGGGGAGCGACCCTTGCCCAAGGAGCCGCTCCCCGACACAATTTGGGCATTTAAAAAAAAACAAAATCCCTGGTGGCCCAGTGGGGGCACACACACTTTTTTTATATAAAAATGTATAATGATCTGCCCCCCCCAGGGCGGCAGACCCAACTACATAAATTTCTCCCCCAAGGGGAGCGACCCTTGCCCAAGGGGCCACTCCCCAACACAATTTGGGCTTTCAAAAATAAAAAAACAAGCATTCCTGCTGCACGATCGCGCCCCAGGCGCGATCGTGCAGCAGGAATGCTTTTTAAAAAGACATTGGAGGAAAGGAAAGCCCTTTCCTTTCTTCCGATGCCTTTTTAAAAATACCCCCCACCCTCCACGGCGAGAAACTCACCTTTCTTTCCCGACGCGCTGGAAGCAAATGGCTTCCAGCGCGTTGGGCGAACAAAGGGAAACCCTCAATGACGTCAGCGCGACTCCCGCGCTGACGTCATTGATGACGTGGCAGGGGGTGTGGGGGGAGGCAGCAAGATCGGTGTCCCACGGGGGGGAGCGCCAGCGCTTCCCCCGTGGGTGGGTGTCACGACGGCCGGGAGCCGTCATGAGCACAGCCCCACTGTGACTCATGACGGCTCCCGGCCGTCGTGAGCACCGAAGGGGTTAAGTATTCAGAGTAAAAATAAATGACAGTTTCAAAAGGCTGAGACATACAGGTAATGTGGCGGCCATCATTGAGTGGATAAACGACCAGACACATGTATATTCTCGTATTGATTGAAACATGAATATGTAACATATAACATATAACAAAACAGTTGCTCAGTGAATTCCAGCATGTACCATGTAATAGGAAATAAAACATGTAATAGAAAATAAAACGCAAATTGCGGGCGTGCTGTTGATTATAGAATGACACATCTGATAATAACTTGCTCCAGCCTCAATGAGGGATGGAGCACATTGTGAAGCCGCCGGTAGGCTTAACTCACAAAAGGGCCCTAAGCACATGTCGGACAGAGAATTCGCAAGTGCGCAAAGGTCTGCCCTCTAGCTGAGACCTGCATATGTACCACATTGCAAAGTAGTTGCTCAGTAAATCGTAGCAAATAATACGTAACAGAAAAAAAATTGCAAAGTGTGAGCGTGCCGCTGGTTATTAAATGATACATCTCATGATAACTAACTCCAGCCTTAATATGAAAACGCCGGTAGGCATGACTCACAAAAGGGCACTAAACTTGTGTCGGCCAGGGAATCAAATGGTTCAAGTACCAAGAATATGCACCTCATGGCATAATGCCAGATCAATGGTAAGGAATTCACATGAAACATGTAATATGCAACTGAGAAACAGACCTAGATAGAATAAACGGTTCAACCTTGGCATACAAGAAGGTCATGTATACACATAATCACAATGGAATAATGGTACCCATCAAGGACTAATGCCCAAAAGTTCCCACTGCATTTCATGAATAAACTCAGAGATGACTTATAAAAAAAGACATACAAAATACATATAAAATTCTTAGCTTGATGTCGTGCTCAAAGTGACAATGAAGAAAAGGGTAGGTAGCCCGTGAGTGCACACCTTGTAGATGGGCCCCTTCCTTTCCTCCTGCAAAAGAAACCAGAAAAACAAATATCAGAACAAATAACTACAAAGAGTGTCAATAAAACCAATCAGACATGTTGAACAAGTTTCCAATGCAATGGAGAAAGACTACAAACAGGGGGGCTGAGATTGAGAACACTATTCTCTGAGGCGGATCGCTAGCTCTTCGTCCTGATTCAATCCCCCAGGAATCTTGGTTTGAAAGTCTACAATATACTTGGACTCTCGCTGTCTAAGTTGCAGAACTCTATCCCCACCTCTCAAGTCATAAGTGATCTGTTCTAGGGCGAGATAGCTGAGTTTTGTAGAATCTGAAAAATGTTTGTCTTGATAATGACGGGCCACAGGGTAAAGTGGGTCCAAGTTAGTAATGGCCCGCATATGCTCTAATATTCTCTTCTTGGCCATAAGAGTGGTACTGCCTATGTACCACAGTTTGCATGGACATTCAATGATGTAAATGACAAACGTGGTACTGCATGTAAGAAACTGAGTGATCGTCTTAGTGTATCTCCCATGAGTGATTTCTTTGTGGAGGCGGCTATTTCTACATGCCTTACAATGACCACAAGGAAAGAATCCCTGTAGCCCATGATCATTTCTAATGGGCTGTTCAGTGATGTCACTATGGACAGCATATCCCTGATGTTCCTACTGCATCTGTAAGTGATATTGGGTCTGTCTTGGAGGCTTTGCCCTATGATGGTGTCACTCTTGATATATTCCAATTCTTTACTATAATCCTTTTGACATCATTAGCATCACTGTTGTATGTCAAAATTATTCTCGTGGGTTCACTGTCCCTGTCACTATCAGCTGCAGCCTTGTCTGAGAGAGTATCTTGTCTAATAACACCATCAGCTCTGTCACTAGCTTTCTTCAGGACCCATAAAGGGTAACCTCTCTCCCTGAACCTCTCAATCATGTTCTTACGTTCTATTTGGTAGGCAGTTTCGCTGTTACAGTTTCTTTTTGCCCTCAGCAGCTCTCCAAAAGGGATGCACCATTTAAGGGCTTCTGGATGACTGCTGAGGGCATGAAGAACACTGTTTCCTGCAGTAGTTTTACGAAAAAGTTCTGTACAAAGCCTGTTCTGTTCAATTCTGAGCCTATCGTCTAGATATTCAGCCATGGTACCGCTGATGTTACCTGTGAGCAGTATGTTGCGATTATTCACATTGAGTTTGTTAATGAACTCAGTGGCAGAGCTTTCCGAGCCCCTCCAGACAATGAACAGGTCGTCAATGTACCTGAGCCATATCATGACCTGCCCAAGATCTGGAGTGAGGCTGGCATCAGAGAACACTTCCTCCTCCCATAGGCCCATGAACAAGTTAGCAAAACTGGGAGCAAAGCATGAACCCATCGCTGTCCCAATGATCTGCTTGTAGAAAGCACCATCAAACAAAAAGATATTGTTGTTCAGACAGTACTCTATCATCTCTAAAATCATCCCAGTATGTTCTCTGAACCTACTGGGTCTTTTTTTAAGAAAATGCCTGCAAGCCTCTAAACCCTGTTTATGGTCAATGATGGTGTATAGGGAGTGAACATCCAAGGTGATGAGTAGATAGTCCTCCTCCCATACAATATCCTGTATTTTGACCGAAAAATCCTTTGTGTCCCGGATGTATGTTGGAAGATTGGAAACATGTTCCCTCAAAAAGTGATCCACATATTTGGAAACATGTTCGCCCACACTGCCCCTAGATGACACAATGGGGCGTCCCGGAGGGGTGAGAGGGTCCTTGTGGATTTTGGGCAGCAGATAGAGGACAGGGAGTTTGGGCTGGTCATTCTTAAGGAAGCAATACTCTTCCCATTCCAAAATCCCTTTGTCTCTCCATACAATCAACTTGTCCCAGATGTCAGTGATGCTTCTGTTGTAGATGTCTCTAGTGATAAGGGTATAGAATTTGGTGTCTTGTAGTTGTCTCAATGCTTCTGTGATGTACATGTCCCTGTCTAGCAGTACAACATTCCCGCCCTTATCAGCCGGCCGGATGACAATCTCTTTGTCATCAGCTAAGGAGACAAGAGCCTGCCTTTGTCCAAAAGTCAAATTATTAGATCTTCTGTTTTTGTGATGTGTTTTGTGGCGATACTCTATAAGAGATCTTGTCACGCTGTCGTGAAACGTATCTATGCTATCATGTGGGAGTGCAGGGAGAAATGTAGAGTTAGGTCTAAAATTGGTATTAGCTGCTGCATCATGTGCAATGCCCAGCTCTTCCAATATGTGACGTTCGTCACTCCCACCATTGCCTATGTCATGGTCCTGTTGGAGTTCTATCATGGTGACCAAAGTTTCTATGTCACCTATATCAAAGTTGTTATCATTATTCACGTTTCTCTCTTCCTCCCTTCTCTTAGGGCCCCTTCCTTTATGTTTATGCCATTTTTTAAGTTTGAGTTTCCTGACATATTTAAACAAATCAATTCTAGTATTGGTATAATCAAACGAAGAAGAGGGACAGAAAGAAAGGCCTAGATAGAGTCTGTTTTTCCGTGTCACTAAGAGGTCTTTTAGAAAGATTAATGATAGTCTTATTAACCATTTCTGCATCCATCAGTATGCCTTACTGGAGCGCGTGTTGTTGCTTCCCATGCGGCCCCGTCCTCTGCCTCTTTTGCCATCTCTGTTGGATTCGTTTTCTTCTGTTTCTGCATTTCCTCGTCCTCTTCCTCGACCCGACCTCTCTGGCCTCTTGTCTTGGGTATTGGAGTGTCCCTTGTTGTCTGACGTCCCCGGCGTAACAGCCGGTATTCGTCTAAAAAAGTCACTGGACGTGTGCTTCGTTCATTGTCCGACATGTTACTTGCTGTTGTCCCTGATTTGGCATCACTGGTGGTTGAAAGGTCCGAAATAGAACTCTCTGTTATTGTCACAGGTGTATCTTGAGGCTTAGATTTGTCTCCGTATAAATGATCATACTTCTTGCTGAAGGTTAGTATTCTGCCGCTTTCATAATCACCGTAATCACGCTGTAATTTGCGCTGTTTACGGTCTTTGATGTCCTCTTCGTGTTTTTTAAGCCGTTCTGTCATGGCATCCATGGACCTCATGAGGATATCAGGTTCCATGTTACTTGTGAGATCATCTAGTATACTCTTGATTTGAATCAGCAATGCTTCACGATCTATCCAGGCTTATTTTATCAAAATTTCTAACATGCGTTTTGAACTTGAGGAGGTATTTTCAGACCACTCCTCAAGCATCTTGGGATTGGGCGATTCATAAGATGGTGTTGTAAAAATTCCTAACCCTCTTGGTACCATACTGATGTCAACATAGTTCTGTAATGAAATTGCTTCCCACCATTTGGAGATTTCAGTTCTCTTTAATTTCTCAAGTTTTTTCAGTTTCTCTTCAAGCGGTTGTGCTTGATTGGTTTTAGTTTCCTTGGATGCCCCAGACCCTGGCTTCCTGGTAAACAGAGTAAGAGCAGCCGCTCTCCTCTCAGCCTCCTCCTCCATATTGCACACACAACTTCAGCAAATGTCACTTAATGGGCTGGGTGTTCCACTCCCCTGTATCGTTGAACAGGTCCTTTCTGCCGTGTGACGTTTCTTTCACTGAGGAGCCTAATCAATGTAAATGGCTCAAGCAGGACGTAACTGTCTTCTGGAGATATAATACCCGATCGTGTGTTCAAACGATCTTCGTGCCTGGCAGTACACTGCAACTTAGTGTTACGTCTTATCAGGGTGCGCAGAGATGCAAGACCCGTGGTTGTCACCTATACCGCGGGGAACAGGAGCACTGTGCGCCCTCTGATTCCCAGCGGACCCACCCCAGGGACAAGGCAAACAACGGGAACGGGCTTACCTCTGCAACGACACCGCAGCTTCACTCCTCTTAACGTCCTGCTTCATGTAGACACGGATGGTCCCTTTGATGATCCTCATTCAATATCTTGCACTCGTCGCTCCTTCCAGACCTCCGGGGCCCGTGGAAAGTGGCGCGCACGCCGGCAGAGCTTACCAGCAGGTTAATTCCATAAACAAAATACAATCCGCGCGCTCTCAGAGAGAAATCAGTCCAGCCCGAAGTAGATGTGCCAGAAGTTGTTTAATACACAACGCGTTTTGACTGCCCCGCAGTCTTGATCACGTGTATTGTGCAAACCAATAAGTTTCTCTTAAGTATTCAGAGTAAAAACAAATGACAGTTTCAAAATGCTGAGACATACAGGTAATGTGGCGGCCATCATTGAGTGGATAAACGACCAGACACATGTATATACTCGTATTGATTGAAACATGAATATGTAACATATAACATATAACAAAACAGTTGCTCAGTGAATTCCAGCATGTACCATGTAATAGGAAATAAAACATGTAATAGAAAATAAAACGCAAATTGCGGGCGTGCTGTTGATTATAGAGTGACACATCTGATATTAACTTGCTCCAGCCTCAATGAGGGATGGGGCACATTGTGAAACAGCCGGTAGGCTTAACTCACAAAAGGGCCCTAAGCACATGTCGGCCAGAGAATTCGCAAGTGCGCAAAGGTCTGCCCTCTAGCTGAGACCTGAATATGTACCACATTGCAAAATAGTTGCTCAGTAAATATATATATATCAATAACATAAAATCTAATAAAAAAAACATTCTATTATAAATTAAAACATTAAACTATTTAAAAATCTTTAAATTAAAATTTTGAGCTCCAGTCAGTGCAACAGTAGGGAAAGTGTTGGATAGCAGAGGGGTAAAAATTACTATTCCCACTCCAGTGAGGTCAACAATGTTCAACAATAGGGAAAGTGTTGGATAGTGGAGGGGTAAAACTTACTATTCCCAGTCCAGTGAGTGTAACAGTAGGGAAAGTGTTGGATAGCAGACGGGTAAAAATTACTATTCCCACTCCAATGAGTGCAGCAGTAGGGAAAGCATTGGATAGAGGAGGGGTAAATATTACTATTCCCACTCCAGTGAGTGCAACAGTAGGGAAAATGTTGGATAGCAGAGGGGTAAAATTTACTATTCCCACTCCAGTCCCCCTCCAGTCAGTGCAACAGTAGGGAAAGTGTTAGATAGCGGAGGGGTAAAAATTACTATTCCCACTCCAGTGAGTGCAACAGTAGGGAAAATGTTGGATAGCAGAGGGGTAAAATTTACTATTCCCACTCCAGTCCCCCTCCAGTCAGTGCAACAGTAGGGAAAGTATTAGATAGCGGAGGGGTAAAAATTACTATTCCCACTCCAGTGAGTGCAACAATAGGGAAAGTGTTGGATAGCAGAGGGGTAAAAATTACTATTCCCACTCCAATAAGTGTAACAGTAGGGGAAGTGTTGGATAGTGGAGGGGTAAAAATTACTATTCCCACTCCAATGAGTGCAACAGTAGGGAAAGTGTTGGACAGTGGCGGAATAAAATTCACTATTCCCACTCCAATCAGTGCAACAGTAGGGAAAGTGTTGGATTGCGGAGGGGTAACAATTATTATTATCACTCCAGTCAGTTCAAAATTAAAAACAAATAAATATTAACAACAGCAAAAATATAATAAATAAATAAATAAAAAATATATAAATATGTTAAAAATTTAAATGCACACATATTTAATATTTTTTTTTTAGAAAAACATATCATAATGTTAAATACATACGACAAATACCTACAAATATTATATTAAATAAAATAAAAATAATTTTCAAACAAATAAATATTTTTAATTAGAGTTTATTTAGAAACGAAAACATTAATTATTACATAAATTTACTTTTTTATTTCCTACCCTATAACACCACACAATTCACAACCCACATCTAAATGTAAAAGAAAAAATGTACTTCCATCATTAACATAATTAATTACCAATTAAAGAAATATTATTAATTAAAAAACAAATTAAAACTCATGAAAATTAATTAACTTGCCACACCTTACCCCTATAATTCCCACAACCCACAGCTAAAATTAAACTGCACAAAAATTATTTGAACAATTAAAACTTATCTTCAATTAAAAAACTAATAATATTTACAAACTAATTATAAAGTAAGTAAAATTTACTCTCCACCATTTACCCCTATAAAAGTAAAACCCACACACAAAAATAAACAATTACCCTAATTAAATATCAATTAATTAATTAATATTAATGATCAACTAATTATTAATTCATTAAACATAAATTACTTCCCACCCTTAACCCCTATAAACCCCACCACCCACACCTAAAATTAATTACACAATTTCCATATTAAGGGGCCGATTCCGATTCGGGCCGGAAATCTCTCCGACCGAGCCGGACCCGGAGAGATTTCCGACCGAATCGGACTCTAGCAGTCCGACCGAACGAGTACGATGCGCACGTATGCTATCGGACTCGATTCGGTCGGACTCCCATTGAAGTCAATGGGAGCCAGTCGTACGACGCGTACACGGGCTCCCATTGACTCAATGGGCACGACGCGAACAAGGCCGCCCCCTACAGCGTGTGTGCGTCGATGCGGGTCGCGCCGTACATGCACGTGTAGGGGGACCCATGTGTCCCCCTGTGTGCGACTCGCGCGGCTACGCTTCCAGGGGGTCCGACACGGACCCCCAAAGTGCGGCTCCGACAGCTCCTTGGAGCCGGACTGCGCGAGTCGGTCGGAGCGGTCGCGATGCGCATCGTACTTACCCGGCCGGGGAACGTCTCCATAGCGCGGTGCGAGTCGACCCCGTGTGAGTCGGTCGGAGCGGTCGGGTCCTGCGTACGAGTCGGTCGGAGATTTCGCGAGCGCACGCATCGTACTCGCTCGCCCGAACGCACGTACGATTCGGTCGGGAAATAGGGCTCCGAATCGGATCCGGTAAAGCCGAATGCGATTCGGAGCCCTACCGGCCGAGATCGGAATCGGCCCCTTAATGTTCAATTAATTAATTAATATTAATTAGCAACTAATTATTAATTAATTAAACATAAATTACTTCCCACCTTTTACCCTATAAACCTCACAACCCGTACCTAAAAGAAAATTACACAATTACCATAATTATTACCAATTATTAATTAATAATTAATTACAAATAAATTACTTCCCACAATTAACACTATAAAATCTCAATTAAATAAATATTAATAAATAATATTATAATTAAATTACTTCTCACCCTATTCCCCTATAAACCCACAACCCGCTACAGAACTAAAAAACGCAAAATGTCATTAAAATAAATGTCATAACTACTAAAAATTTAACACATATATTAAAAAACATAAACAATACTTATACAAAAAACATACATCACATACATTTAAAACATAAACTAAAATACATAACACTAATTAAAAATCGATATTTTAAACAACTATATTTTTGCAAACGATATTAATGACTTCTATATTTTTGAAAACGATAGTTCTTACCTTAAAATCGATATTCTTGACCACGATATTCTTGCTGTTGAGGTTTCTGTGTCACGATATTTCCAACTCGATATTTGTGTAAGTTGACATTTCCAACTCGATATTCTGTCTGAATACCAATAAAAGGAATAGAGGTGTTTAAAGCAATGTGCATGGGCAATGTGCATGGGCGTTGCACATCCACTGCGCTTTAATACACTCACTACTTTGCAGCATAAATCATAGGATAAAAGTTCCCAGTGTGGTCATGACATCCAAACACTCCCCACATAGGCCATACTATAAACCCACTCTACCAACCAAACACAATGGCACGTTTAGGCATAAGCAAGTCTCTCTCTCACTTCTCGTCGCTCCACTCAAGTTTTAAGCACATTAACATGATCATCACCTCACAATATTTACAACCCTCTGATCTTCACTCATGACTCCAAGAATTCTCCCACTAAAACCACACTAATCCCACAACTTCCCAATCAAACATGATGATGGTAAACAAAACAGTAAGATACTCTGGGTCTGACTTAGATTTTGGTGGATGGGTTCACCGTAACAAATATGACGGATATCCCGTCCGCCATATTACAAGTGCATCATAACTAAATGATAAGATGAAGTACCTGTCCTCCATACTCTAAATCAGGCCCATTAGCTTTCACTCAATTTACCTCTACTCCAAGCATAAAAACATGTACGCAGGCTCATGGCAAGAGCACCATTCCACTCCTTGCACAAGACCACAAGCACTCTTCCACACAGGCCACGATATACACCCACATACTTCCAACCAAATACAACCATAACCGTAAAGTGCTACCCATGACCAAAATGGTTTTTGAGCTTAGTTGGAGGTGCGAGGTGCTTTTCACAGGCATCTATGATACCATAGTATACAATACGATGTGTGAATGTATTTTTTGCTTCATGATTGGCATGAAGCAGCTATCATAGTAAACCAAACAAAAATAATGCAGAGCTATGGCGGAGCTTGCCTGACATCAAGATGGCCGCCAACTGAGCAAGCTCCGACGATTGTCTGAACAATCCTGCAGGAATCCGCTCTATCCAGGAGTTTCACTGCCTCTAACACGGCGCACGTTGTTGCGCTAACGACAAGCTCCACAACGAGGTCTATTTCAGTGCGGCAGCCCTAATTTGGGGTCGGATCGGATGTTGCGGCCTGACGCGAGGCAGCGAATGGGCAGACGCGGCAGGGACGCTGGTTACGTACGCCGGGCAAAGAACGCTCTGGGGCTCGCACACCGATATCCTCCTGGAAGCTGCTTGGTGGAGGACGCAGGATCCGATAACAGCGGTAAGCCGAGGGGCCGGGACACCGGCCGGTGAGGGCAGACGCATTGCGTGCACGAACAGGGTCCCCCGGCACCCAGCGAAAGAGGCGGCGGCCCCGCACCAGCAACAAAGGCATCAGAAAGCTGCCAGCAGCCACGTGGATCACGGCCCACTTTGGGGGGTGCACGGCTGCCTCGGCGGGCGGAAAGCTAAGCAGCGGGACACAGTGCCGTGCTTGCTGGGAGGACAAAATAGCACACATGACCTACATCAGCACAGCCCTTGGGAACGGCAGGCCTAGTGCTGAGAGGTAGATGGCAGCATTAGCCAGTAGCGAGACAGGGCACACATCCAGGGTATGCACGGCCTACTGATTGTGAGCCACAAAGCAATGGATGGTCCTCTGAGCCCATAGAATTTTGACCTGGGGCACGAGCTGAGCTTCCCTGCTACGACCAGAGCCTGGGTGAGACACAATCAGTGTGTACGTTGGGCAGTTAAGCAGCACTACACCAGTGAAGAGTAGAAAAGCCGATACATGGAGTGGTGAGAACAGACAACCGGAACCGCGCACTTCAAAGCTTGGGTGGCCGGCAGGCACCCGCGGCGTGCTGCACTTCAGTAACGCTCACCAGCTCACTTACACGGCGTGTAAGCCCACTGTCAAATTGGTGATAAACCTGGGATAGTCCTCACATAAGCAGAGACCCAACGGCAACAGCAATATCCACTATGGGGAAAACTGATAAGCTGCAATCAAAACTGCAGTTTGAACAGCGCAAATCCACAAGAAGTAGGGACCAAGTTACAGAGGCGACCTTACCGATGCAAGACGCTGTACCTGACGAAATTGGGGGTCATCTGCGCAAAATACTAACTAGCATGCAAAAGAGCCTCACCATGATAGATGGCAAAATAGACTCATTGTCTTATCGAATGGACCGTATGACAGAGCGCATTGATAAGCACGCAGAGCGCCTGGACATGGTGGATCGCAGAATCTCTGAAGCTGAAGATTCCCAAACTGAAACGAATAAAACTCAGAAACAAATGGAAAAGCTTCTACTGAATATCCGGGACAAATCAGAAGATTTAGAGGCGCGATCAAGGCGCAACAATATTCGCATTACGGGGCTGCCAGAAACTACGGCTACAGGCAACATGGAACAGTTCACTGAGCAGCTGCTGGTGTCATTGCTCGGGTGGGACACCTTTTCCACAGTCTTCATAGTAGAAAGAGACCATTGCTCCTTGGTCCCCCCCTGGAGCGGCCCTACGTCCAGTGATAGCGAGGTTACTAAGCTACAGGGACAGGGATGCTGTGCTGCGCCGGGCGAGAGAACTGCGCATATTTCAATACAAGGGCTCAACGCTATCCCTGTTTCCGGGCTTCACCCCCATGGAACAGGAGGCGAGGAGACAGTTTGCCCCTGTAAAACGCAAGCTGCAAGAACTCAACATGGACCTTGCAATGTTATACCCCGCAAGACTAAAAGTTACAATGGGTGGCAAACCCAAAATTTACACGGACCCTCAGGCGCTGCAGAGGGCTCTTCACGATCACACTAGAAAAGGAGCGAGCAAGGGTCCCACAGATTTGAATAGGGAAGAGGCAGCAACTAGCAGCGACCTGGATAAACAAGATTAACTTCAGGCACACAAATCCCCAGGGCAGAATAATGAGGGGCAGATTTACGTTAACTAACGCAGCACGGTGCAGCAAGTCATTTTGCTGCGCCGTGATGCGTTAGTCTGGAAAGCACAGGGATGCGACATATTTACAAGAATATGTCGCATCTCTGTGCTTCCCCCTGCGCTGGCGCACAAACTGCTGCCATGCGCCGGGCGCAGGCACCCTTGCACCATGGTGCAAGGATGCCTGCGTCGTGGAGGAGATTGTTTTTGTGCAGGAAGGGGCACCTTCCTGCACAAAAACAATCACTACAGGCATTTTCCTCTTCTAATGCGTGCTGTAGAATGCAGCACGCATTGAAAGAGGAAAAACGAGGAGAAATGAAAACATTTCTCCTCGTTGCGCTCGCTACGCCACCTCTAGGGTGGCGTAGCATACTGACGCATCTCCAGAGTTACGATTTCACGTAATTCTGGAGTTGAGTCCTGTTCCATGAGTGTTGCGTGGGAACACCCACAGCAACACCCATGGAACGCCCCTTCACCGCAAAGTGCTGCGTGTGAAGGGGCCGTATTTACAAGTAGTGGAAAAGTCACGCAGGGTGGCTTTTCCTCTCCTTGTAAATATGAAGGAGCCCCCTGCGCCACCAGTACATCACGAAAAGTGACGTACTGGTGGCGCAGGGGGCTTGTAAATCTGCCCCCGAGTACCTATCTGATGTGTGTCACTACACCATGAACGATGAACCATACAGACTGGTAAAATGTATCTGCAATTTTGATAGAATAGTTATATCAAGCAGACAACCGTTATGTCAAAAGTGAGTAATTGTGAAACCTTTGGAAGTAATGTTTTAAAATATAGACGGTAAGATGTCGGAGTAAAAAAAAAAAGGGAAACGCAGGGAGGCCTCCTATGCCTCAAAGTGTATTCCACACCAAGGGGGTTGATTAAACAGGGGGGAATGGGTGGGGAGAGCACCACGAGATGGTTGAAGTTAGCCATGTCATCTGTTTGGGGCTGTGGCGTGGGCGGGGGTAGGATTATTTGTTCAGTTATTGAAGCAATGTTGAAATGTTAAAACGAAGCACGGATCAAGCTATAACAGTTTATTAATAAAAAGCCATGGGATAGTAGTCAATACACTCAGGTGGAACGGGCGAAGGCGATAAAAAGTATGCAGACACAACTTTGAATCTAGTGACATGGAATGTAAGGGGGCTTAATGACAGGCGCAAGATCCGAAAGGTCGTCACATACTTGAATAGGCACCATATTGATGTGGCCATCCTACAGGAAACCCACCTAGCACCACGAAGCGGGGTACTGACACAGCGCAGCATGAAGGGCACTTGTATCGAATCATGCTTTACTACGCACTCCAGAGGGGTTCTGATCTGGGTAAAGAAAGACACAGGGCTTCAAGTGCAGATAATCTGTTGTGATCCCGGAGGGCGGTATGTAGTGGTGAGATGCTATAAGGGCAGTTTCAACGTGCTTCTGGTGGGCATCTATGGTCCTAATCATGAGGACCCATAGTTTTACCGAACATTGTACGCCCACACTATGCAGTTCTCGCATATACCACAGCTCTGGGGTGGGGACTTTAATTGCATTCAAAATCCTGAATTGGACAGATCCAAAGGGCCCCCTAGATGGGCAATGGCTAGGGCCATAGCAGCAATTGCCGACACAGAGGCCCTGGTCGACGTATGGCGTCACCGCTCCCCGATGGGCAGGGAATACACGCATTACTCCACGGTGCATGATACACACACGAGAATCGATTTTTGGCTCGCTTCACGTGTGCTACTACCTCACATTAGCAAATTTAAACATATGCCACGATAAGAGAGTGGCGATTCCCCCAGTACTCGCTACTGGATACAGTGTTCCATGCCGAGCTTGAGACAGCAATAGACGTGTTTTTTAGCACCAATCTAGGCAGCGTCCCCAAGATGAGCACCATATGGGAGACGTTTAAGGTATATATAAGAGGGAAAACGATTTCCAAGCATGCTGGTGTGTTGCGGTCAATCAGAACGCAGTTGCAGAAAGTGGAAGGGGAACTAAAAGGCTTAGAGCAGCAGATGCAAGAAAAACCCGAACCCACAACACTGTCACAAATCAGGGCAAAAATAGGAGAGTTCCATGAGCTAGCTGACGCAGAGTTTAAACACCTAGGGAAGTACGCCACAGCGAGGGTATATGCTGAAGGGGAGAGACCTAGCAATGCTAACCAGGCCTACTAGAAATGCTACAGAAATTGAGCAAATTTATAATGACAAAGATGAGGCAGTTAGCGATGCGCCTGAGATTGTTGCGGTATTCTATAACTACTATGCTAAATAGTACACCTCGCAAAATCCCAGGCCAGAAGAGCCTGATGAGGAATACCTGTCCCATATAGCAATGAAATGGCTCACTAACTCAGACAGGGAAAAGCTAATGGCCCCACTCTGCCCAACAGAACTAACAGCAGCACTAAAAAGTATGGCGAACTATAAAGCGCCCGGATCTGACGGGCTTACAGTGGCATTTTATAAAGCATACCAGAAACTCTTGATACCACACTTAATGAATCTCTTCACCGAAATGGCCGGTGATGGCATCATGCCGCCCAGTATGCGGGAAGCCACCATGATTGCCCTGCTGAAGCAGGGAAAAACGCCATTAAATTGTGCCTCATACAGACCCTTGTCTCTTCTCAACACGGACACCAAATTGTTAGCAAAGGTGCTTGCCAATAGGCTAGCCCTGATGCTTCCCGCCCTGGTCGGACAAGAGCAAACGGGTTTTGTGCCCAGGCGCTCTGTCACTAGTGATGTGCGCACCATTTTCGGTGCTATAACGCACACGGACCCAGAGGTGCAGGCTGCAGCCCTCTATTTGGACGCCGAGAAGGCATTTGACTCTGGGGAGTGGGAGTTCCTATATGCAGTCCTAAGGAGAGTGGGGGTGGGTGAGGTGTTCCTACAACTAGTGGAAGTTTTATATGCCAAACCAATGGCGAGGTTGAAGGTTAACGGGCAAATCTCGGAGTCAATTACCATCACTAGGGGTACACGGCAGGGGTGTCCGCTCTCGCCCCTATTGTATGCGCTGGTGGCAGAGCCTCAGATAAGTGCAATAAAGGAATATCATTCTGACCGCGGTATCTGATTCCCACACTATAATTTGATTATATCAGCGTACGCTGACGACATGCTGTTATACATACGCAACCCAGAACATAACATCAGACCACTTCACAGGAGGTAGAACGATTTGGGCAGCATTCAGGACTGCATATAAATTGGCACAAATCAATGATCATTCCCCTTCCTCCCAGCACAGTCCACACTAATACGGAATATCCCATAGAATGGACCACTGAGCCATTTAGGTACTTGGGTATTCAGATACACACTGACCCAGAGGTAGTTATGAGGGAAAACAATGGTCGAGCGGTACAACGGCTCACAGAGGCAATTGACAAATGGTTCAAACTTCCCCTATCCCTACTAGGCCGCATTGCAATCATGAAAATGATAGTGCTTCCAAATTCTCAGATGGTCCGCCTAGCCTGGGCGGGTAAGCAACCCGAGTGAAATGGGAAACATTGACAAGACCCTACGCGGAGGGAGGGCTAAATGCGCCAGACCTAGAGACATACTACAGGGTAGTGCAGCTACTACATACACATTATTAGATACATGGTCCTGCTACTCTCCCTCAACTGTACATTGAAAAAGTTGAGGCAGAACCTGCCTCGTTACCTATGCACTTAATGCACAAATCGCAACGCAGATTCCACATAATAGATCCCGTCGGCTGTGCTAAGTCTCAATTGAGACAGATAGCAGATAAGCAGCACATATCTGTACTCTACTCCCCAGAACTCCCCGTGGAGTGGTGTGCGTGGCTTCCACTAAGCAAGGATAAAGCAGTCCTCAAGACACTTGACACCCTGCACATTAAACGAATGGCAGATTTCTTCCAAAGAGGGGTACTGAAAACGTGGGAACAAGCTCAAGCACAAATGCCACAATCAACTATGCTAGATAAATAAATACCACAGGTTGAGGCAGGAAATGCGCACAATATTGGGTGAGGACATGGCTGAGCCGCAAGAACTACTCCCACTGAAATATCTGATTCAGGCTGGTTCACCACAACGGGGGATAGCCATCTTATATGCACTTTCCAGGTCACGCCAGAACCCAGTACTAAGCAGAATACAGCAAGAATGGTCAGAGGAGCTAGGCACGGATGTCACTGATGCACAATGGTCATATTGCTACGCACGCACTAAGACCATATCACAAAATGGCTGACACAGACTAATTCACTACAAATATTTGCATAGAACATATTATACCCCAGCCAGGATGCACAGATATGGCATGAGAGAAGATGATGGATGCCCACGCTGTGGGGAAGGCAACGCCGGTTTTATGCACCTGGCGTGGGAATGTCCAGGGGTGAGGGTGTTCTGGGGTGAGGTATTCGTAGCACTGAGCGATATGCTGGGAGAGCAGCTGCCTGAAGCCCCAATGATTGCTTTGCTGGGATATGACAAAGATATCTCCAAATCAGGTCGGAGGCTATTGGTATTCTCTTGGCGAAACGGAGAATCGCTATGCGTTGGATGCAGAGCCCAGTACCCAACCTACAAGATTGGCACACAGACTTAGCATACTGCTCCACACAAACAGATAATTACAACGCACTACTCCCAGTACGATGTAGTCCTAAAAATATATGGGGCCCCTATCAACAGTACCTAATACGGAAAGATGCAGATAAAGAGGGGAATACAACACTAGAGGCCACGGGTATTGGGTAAACTGCATTTTGAAACAATGTGGTAAAATACGTACATAATCACTATAGTGAGAGGCCAAGAAGGTCCGCCATGAAGAGAAGGCACATGCATACGAAGGAAAGGAAGGAGGAGACATAACAGTAGTTCCACCCAGGGGGGGACTAGTAGGTATAATTGTCGACATGTCACACCTGTATAAACGCTTTGTACACAACGATATCTCTATCCATTGGTGAACCCAACTAATGTATAAAAGCTAACCGCACAAAATGTCTACTGTAATGTTAATTAATTACTGTATGTCATATTGTTGAAAAAGATAAATAAAGTTATAAAAAAACAAAAAAACAATGCAGAGGTATTTTCACTGCTGTGCAACATGAATAACAACATTGACAAGCCCGATAGGTCATGTAGGTGAGACCTAATGGTTTTGCCAATGCTTTTTTTCTGGGGGGTGAGAAGGAGGGCTGGCGGGGAAGGGAGCGGGACAGGAGGAACCAGAGTTTAAACACATACACTCTTATGTAGTGCTTGAACAAAAAGATAAAAGTAGCCCCGCCATGAAAGGTCGAGCAAAATTCCAAGTGGCACAAACAAGTGTGGCAAATGTGCCATGCCCATTCAGAAGGAGAGTGGTAAGTGTGTTGTTTGTAGCTGGTGATGCATTCTGGATAACTGGTGAGGTAGCACACAGTCATTTGCAGGCAACACAATTTCTGGTTTAATGGCCACTAAACGGGCTGTCGGTTGCGGGCCCTCTGCCATCCCAATGAGGCCCTTTGTTTGGTATACTACACAGTCTACAAAAGAGGCCCTACTTACCTACATGAACAATTTCAAAGAACACTCCCTGTCGTACATCACAAGCTCACAATTTGGTACTGCCTTGCCATAAGAAAACTTGGCAACTAGGATGTAGAACACACTGCCACACTGCCTCAGGAGATCAAAGAAATTGAGTGCTTCCTCTCCTTTCGTAGACCTTTAAAAACCCTCCTTTTTGAGTAATTAGTGCTGGAAACCGCTTTGCTTTGCCAATGTTTTTTTTCTGGCTAGGTGTGCGGGAGGAACTGTAGCAACGATGGGAGGGTGGGAGGCCTGGAAGAAAAGCAACACAAGACAGGAAGGAGGTGGTGGAGGAATCAACACAACGCGGGCAAGCAACAATGCAGGTGGCAGGGGGCAAGCAATAACAGAGGCGGGGAAGAGGACAAGCAACAATACAACAAAATGAATCCAACCTTGTGTAACATAATCCGGTGCTCATGGAAATGCTCCAATACCTTCGGACTGATTTCACTCTATATAAAAAAAAACTGTGGGGTGGTGGCGGGATTGGATCGGCACAGGGTCAGCGCCAGAATACCCTTGCGGGAGAAAATGTGCTTTATAAAAACACATAAAATAACATGCAACAGATATGTTCAATAGGGTCTGATTGATGTCAGAGCCACGTTGCCCTTTCTGGGTAACAGCTCCGCTCTATAAGTTACATTAACATAACATATTATCCAAGAAGAGATCAAATTTAAGTAGGCATTGGGTATCTGGCTTTCATCCAAGAGAGCAGCATTTAACAGTGTAGGAAATAGGGTCATTAGTTGTGCAGGATGTGAGGCCTATGCTAGTAATAGGTCCACAAAATTCCCTTACTGGGAATCAAGCACCCCACTGTAGCGCTTGACTCTCTCAGGGTAGGGAAGCAGAGCAGTCAAAGGCCTACTCAGGGGACGTGGTGCGGGTTAGTAATCAACCACAACAAGAGGGGGGACCAGGAGCGCATTAAGGTCAAACATACATGCTCCGAAATAAATTGTAACAACTTGTAGCTGGTTCCCTATGTGAGGCATCTTCACTCCATAATGAGTTACAGTGCCCCACATATTATAGCACAACATTGTCATTTCATAGTTTTTTTGCAACCTCGCACCTTTTTTGCGAGGCTAATGATCGCCGACACATCTGGAAGGCATTTCCCACACCACGCACACCTATCACGTGGGTTGTGGAAGCCGACGCAGGGAACATGCCTCTTACGGGCCGATCTTTCGTGCTCAACTCCCCGCCTCTGTTAGAGCCTGCAACAGCAGCGGACATGCTTTTCAAGCAGGCGGACCGGGTTTGGGCACCTCTGTCCGTCCGCCATTGGCCACATCTCCTTTATCCCTCTTTATTCTATTGAGATGCCACTAGGCACCACCCTATTTGCCGCAGCCCTGTTTGGGATCCCAACATGGTCACTCACCCAGTATGGTGGCCATGTATCCACATTTGTGTTCACCACCGACCACAATCTGAAACCGGATATAAACAGCCGAACTCCCCTCTGCTCCCACCTTCCGAGACGCTAAAGATGGGGTAGGTCGCCGGTGTAATATCACTAGGACCATGTAAGTACCAGGTTACCACTCAATTCTTGTTTTTAATTTTGACTTACTCTGTGGGGCATTTTCATCTTTTTAATTCTGTTTCCGTGGAGCGCTAAACTTTAGCGTGTCTCCAGCGCTTACTTGAGTAGGCACATAGACTACTCTAATTGGGTGAGTGATTCTACCTTGATATTGACAGTGTGTGCAACCATGTTGCTATTTATATTTGTCACCTGCCTGCCACATGTTTTTCCATAACTGTTTTTATCACTCGCTTGTGTGACAGATCACGGTTGGTGGCATGCTGATTGCTGCATGCCTTGCCATGCAATAAGCCTTATGAATAATGTTTCAATAGTGCTAAGAAAACGTAGTGTTTGGATTCCGTATGATCCACGAATTGATACCAAATACTGTGTAGATTAGATTCACTTGGTCCTGATGTATTACCCATTGATCTTTACTGACTTCATAATGGCAAGAAACATGTGACCTTTTAAAAATTCCTTCGATCATTGCCTCCACTGGCGTCCATCACATTTTTAATTGGACAAGCAAATTTACCAAATAAACCCCTTCTTTGAGAACTGCTTAGATTATTTTTAAGTCACTATTCACAGCTACATTTCTTTCAATCTACACCCAGGGCACTACAACTGCACTTCACAATCACAAACAGCATTGGGACAAAAGATCTCCCATAAAGAGCCCCCTTGAGGGTGCCCGTTGGGCATTGCAGCGCCAGCCCGACGAGGAGCAAGCCCGATGCTGAAGCATGACACCCATTCGGGTGTGTGAGGGCCCTAGTTCCAAAAAGGAACCATCCCCCTACCTTTGGTTCCTATATATCTGACCTGATACCTCCCTCCTGAGGAACTGCAGGTTAGTAATCACCATTCACCATTTATTGGCACACCATAATAACACTCAATAAATGATTGTACAGTCAGTGCTTTTACTTTAGAAAAAGGAAAATGACATTTACTACACACACACTATTTAATATTATGCATTCGTTTACAAATATATACATAAGGCAGATCGAATATACCTAGATGAATCTGAAATCACATTTGACCCCTAAAGGGTAATGACCCCTAAATTTACAGTAATCCTCATACCGATACCAGATGGCAAATTATAATATAGGGGGGTATCACTTTAGATAAAACAGGCTTATAGGCTTTATCAAGGGTTCACCATATTAGCAGAACAACTAAGCACATGTTAAAAACACATTTTGTACTTGGAGGCAATAATCAATAATGTCCATGTGTAAATGGAATTATTAATGTCAATAAAGCAAATCAACCTTAATAAGTAATCACTGTCAACATTATTTTATCAATAAAGTATTTTAAAATGAACATAACATGTGTGTGCATGTGTTAGAACTGGGGGTCTCTAGTTCACAGTGTCTTGCAACCTGCCAAGTAGGGACCCTTCCTTCTAGTCAGGATAGGGGAGTTACACATTCTAAATAACCCCTGCTCACCCCCTTGGTAGCTTGGCATGAGAAGACAGGCTTATCCCAAAGGCAATGTGTAAAGTATTTGTACCCAAACACACAGTAACACAGTGAAAACACCACAAATAGACACCACACCAGTTTAGAAAAAGAAAGTATCTTTATCTAAACCAGACAAGACCAAAATGACAAAAATACAACATACATGTATCAAAATATCACTTTAAAAAGGTTTCAAGCAATTCTGTCCATAGAAATCTGTGGATGCGTGATTTTACACAATGTACATTCAGATGCGTCAAAATTCACAAGGCCAAACAGCCACAGAGAAGGGAAGCGTCAAAAAGAACAGCGATGCGTCGGTTCATGAGTCCGCGTGGAGGCGATGTGTCAGTTCTGCTGCACGCAGGAGAAGTGTTGCATAAAATCCGGACTGTAAGGGGAAGTGATGCATCGATTCCAAGACGATTCTGGTCTACGGGTGATGCGTCGGAAAACTTGCTGCCCAAGTGCGATGCGTTGAAATCTGCCCGCACTGGAGGTCGATGCGGCAGAGGCAAAACAGGCAAAACAGGTGCTGTGTCGATTTCTTCAGTCGCGGTCCCACGATGCGTTTCAGTCGCACAACAGGACCTGCGTGGGACACGGTGCGGTGATCTCAGACTTCGGAGTCGGTGTACTGGCGCCCATTGGATTTTTCAGCCGCTGACAGGCGCTGCGTCGGTTCTTCGGCTGCATGGCAGTGGTGCGGGAAAATTATTCCCACACAGCAGTGCTGCGTAAGAAAAACTGGGGCTGGAAGGGTAATGCATCGATTTTCAGGTTTCTTTGCAGCAGGAACAACCTCCAACGGCCCAGAACTTGAGCTGGCACCACAAGGCAGGCCAGAACTCCCAACAGTCGAGATCAAGGATGCTGCAGGTGAAGTATTTGTGTACCTGAGATTTTTAGAACAGGAGGCAAGTTCTACATCAAGCCCTTGGAGATCTTCTTTAAGCAGGGTACCACAGCAGGGCAAACATTTCAGTGCTTTTCTCTGCCCACTGACAGAAGCAGCAACTGCAGGCCAACCCAACAAAGCAAAGGGGAAAACTCCTCCTGGCAGCTCTTCAGCCCTTCTTCTTGGTAGGGTCCTCTTAGTTCCAGAAGTGATCTAAAGTTCTGGGATTTTAAGTTCAATACTTATACCCCATTTCCAGAGTCTCTGAGCTCAGTAAAAACCAGTTCTGTCCTCCCTGGTCCAGCTACCTTATAGGATGTGGAGATAGCATTGTGCAGAGCAGACCAAGCCTATTCAGGTGCTAGGGAAAACTCCTCCCACCACTCTAAATGCAGAAAGGTCTATTCAGCCTGGCTATGAGCCACCCAGGAAATGCAGGGCACACCTCAACCCACCTTGTGATTGTCTAGAGTGAATGTACATCCCCAGCTTCTGTCACTCCAAAACCAGACTGTGAATACACAAACAGGTACGCAGGATGGTTAAACAAGAAAATGCCCACTTTCTAAAAGTGGCATTTTCAAACACACAACTCCAAAACTCCATCTGTTCCCAATTGAAAGTTGCACATTTAAAATGTTACAAGGCAGCTCCAATGATAGCCTATGGGAGAGCTAGTCCTTGCAATAGTGAAAATTGAAATGCACAGTATTTCACTATCGGGATATGTAACACAATCCAGTTCATGTCCTACCTTTCATATACACTGCACCCTGCCCATGGGGGTACCTTGGGCCTACCTTAAGGGTGACTAACATGTAGTAAAAGGGAAGGGTTAGTTCTGGCAAGTGGGTGCACTTGCCAGGCCGACATGGCAGTGAAGACTGCACTCAGACACTGCAGTGGCAGGTCTGAGTCTCATTTGAAAAAGGCTACTTGTGTGGGTGGCACAACCAGTACTGCAGGCCCACTAGTAGCATTTGACTTACAGTCCCTGGCACCCTCAGTGCACTTTACTAAGGACTTACCAGTAAATCTAATATGCCAATCATGGATAACCAATCATAATTACACTTTACACAGGGAGCACTTGCACTTTGACACTGATCAGCAGTGGCAAAGTGCCCAAAGCATCTAAGCCAGCAAAAAATAAATCCAGCACACAGTCAAAAATGCAGGCAGTTGAGGCAAAAAGTCAGGGGAAAGGATGCCAAGTCTAACAGCCACCTGAAATGCAACTATGAAAACAGCCCCTAGAGAGCAACACTTTTTGGATACTTAAAATGCAGTCATATAACCAACCCCTAGAGGGCGCTACAATCCTGAGTCTATATCTTCTTTATACACTTTCAGGCCACATGAAATGTAGCTATAGAACCAGACCCTACACGGCGGTGCATTACCAGCTCGGACACAGATCACCCACACCTGCACATGTGCATTCATATTGGTGTTTCATCAATGCTCCAATCACCCTCTGCAATGTAAGCATTTACCCCAAGACACTCATATAGTTTCGCCTTCTCCCCCCACCCCCATATATGGGATTTCCCTCTGTAATGACCAAAAGATTGCAAGGTTCCAACAAGCTCAATCAATCAATCAATCAGGGATTTGTAGAGTGCACTACTCACCCGTGAGGGTCTCAAGGTGCTGGGGGGGGAGGGATTCGGGCAGCTCCGGTCATTCGAAGAGCCAAGTCTTGAGGCTCCTCCTGAATGCTTGTAGGGTGGAGCTCCATCTGATGCTGAGGGGGAGTTGGTTCCAGGTCTTGGCCGCTATGTAGGAGAAGGATCTGCCTCCCGTTCTGGCTCTGTGGATGCGGGGGATTTCGGCCAAGGCTAGGTCAGCAGAGTGGAGGTTGTTCTTGGGGGTGTAGAAGGAAATTCTTTCATTGAGGTATTGGGGTCCGGTGTTGTGGAGGGCTTTGTAGGCGTGGGTGAGCAGCTTGAAGGTCACTCTTTTTTTGACAGGGAGCCAGTGGAGGTCTCGTAGGTGCTGGGTGATGTGGTCTTGTCGTGGGATGCTGAGGATGATTCTGGCTGCGACGTTCTTGACGTTCTGGAGTTTGTGGAGTAGAGATTTGTTGATTCCGGCGTAGAGGGCATTTCCAAAGTCCAGCCTGCTGGTGATGAGTGCGTGGATGACGGTCTTCCTGGATTCGGGGGGGATCCATTTGAAGGTCTTGCGGAGTATGCGGATTGTATTGAAGCATGTGGAAGATACAGAGTTGATCTGTTGGTCCATGGTGAGGGAGGAGTCGAGTATGATGCCAAGGTTGCGGGCATGGTCCGTGCGTGTGGGAGGGTAGTCAAGGGTGGGGGGCCACCAGGTGTCGTCCCACGTGGAGGTGGTGGATCAGAGGATGAGGACTTGCGTTTTCTCTGAAATGAGCTTCGGCAGCTGCTGCTCATCCAGGATGCGACGTCCTTCATTCCTTCCTTGAAGTTGTGCCTGGAGATGTCGGGTTCCTTGGTGAGGGAGAGGATGAGCTGGGTGTCGTCTGCGTAGGATACTATGCTGAATACGTGTTTTCTGACGATGGTTGCGAGGGGGACCATGTAGATGTTGAAGAACGTGGGGCTGAGGGAGGATCCTTGGGGTACTCCGCATCTGATCTCTGTGGGTTCGGAGAGGAAGGGCGGGAGTCTTATTCTTCATATAGTTTAGCCTTCTCCCCCACCACCCCCACATATGGGATTTCCCTCTGTAATGACCAAAAGATTGCAAGGTTCCAACAAACTAATTTGACATGGCAGGCATCAGCCTACACCTTCTCGAATTGTAAAGTCCCACTCTTTCACATGAGACGCCAGCGGATTTGTATGAATACCACCCCATGGGTCTGTGAGATAATAAAGAATTGGTTTCCCTTGTCTATTTTGATGTACTGTGGTCACAACATGGAATCTGACTTTTGCACTAAAATAATAAAACTTTGGATGTCCATTCATTAGTATATTTATTCCTTTTTACTTTACTAAAAATTGTATGTAATATACTTACTTTTAGGGGCTTTCAGCTAGCCCTCCACATCCATAGTTCTGCCATTGTCATTCATATTTTCCTCCACCCACTTGAGCATACAGCATGGGGAAATGTGTCAGTGGACTTTAGTTATTGGCTAACTCACTGAGTGACGGCATTCTGGAGTGTATTAGCACTAGTTATTTTCACTGTCCTTCAGTGCCCATGCCTACTATGGCATTGCCTACTCTTTGTGACCAAAACATGTTTTTGCTTTTAGCCAATGCTTTTTAAGGTCTGGCATTAGCCAATAAGCTTTCAAACAAACTAAACACACAAAGATTTATATATACATATATATTACCCCAACAGTGCTTGCCACTGGGTAGTTATAGTTAGGATGGTGTTTCCATACGAAATGTATTTTTAGTTTGCTAATAACTTTGGCACCGTTTGAGGAATCTTTACAAAACTTCCTAAACAAGTGCTCTTTTTTCTTAGCTCCTTCATGAAAAGTCTTGGAGTGATCCATCTAGCAGGGGACAGAAAAAAGGGGGTCTCAAAACGCAAAATTCCCATACGGATATTTGAGACGTGCCCCAGCCAAAGCTGCTGAAAAGAATGACACCAAATTTGGCAGGAAGCTGGATCATGGTCCAGAAAGTGTGCTTTTTGGGATTTGGTGTAAATCCGTTCAGCAGTTTTTGAGCAAAGAAGGTTAAAAAATATTTGTATATCTGGACGGTTGGGTCTGGGGACTCTTGTGAGAGTCCCGCAAGCACAACTTAAAAAAATAGAGGGGCATATTCTCAAGGAATTATCACTGATTTAGCGGCACTTTATCGCAGCCAAAGTGGTGATAAATTCATCGCACCATTCACAAGCTGGTGCTAACAGCCGATAACACCAGTTTTCCTGCGATAGCAGCCGCAAAAAACATCGCCACGGTTGACACCGGCAACTAACGCTAATGATATGCAGAGTAGGCGTTCCCGTGCAAAAAGCCGCGGAAACACCACTTCGCAACATTCTCAAGGACCAGCCAGATCGGCGATAAGAATCAAAAACATGCGATAAGGCGCATTAGCAGCAGGGATTTAACACCTGCTCCTACCTGGTGTTAAGTCGGACGACAACCTGCACCATGAAAGGGAGCCCAGCCCAGAGCCACACCTGAAGAACAACAGATACCATGGAGCTACTGATCATGCAGTTTGGAGCCCCAAGAGGGCCACAACACCCACCGCCGCCACAACCAGGCCCCCCACCCCCCAGGACCTCCTCCCCGGGGCCCTACCCCAGGCACCCCCCCCGGACAAAGATATTTCACATCTACCTTACAAATTCATGAACACAACAATTCGCCTGATGTCGCACAAGTACAACAATTAACATTCATGTGTGGTCAGAAAAAGGAAAAACAGTCATACATCGTAGAATTTCAAAAATAATTATTTTATTCAAATTTAGCTCAACACTAATAATTGGAAGAGTCATGGCGGGTCTTCTCTGGACAATCTATAAGTCACAGACTGCAAGACAAAATTGAAGATAAGAAGGTGTGTCCTGCGCTCAACAAAGGACAGAGAGAGAGAGAGAAAGAGAGAGAGAAAGAAATGGAGAGAGAGAGAGTGAAAGAGAGGGAGAGAGAGAAAGAGAGAGAAAGGAGGAGAGAGGGAGAAGGCGATAGAGAGCAACAGAGGGAGAGAGAGACAGTGAAAGAAAGAGAGGGAGAGTGAGAGAGAGAAAGATAGAGAAAGAGAGGGAGAGAGAGAGACAGTGAAAGAAAGAGAGGGAGAGAGAGAGAGAAAGAGAGAGAAAGATAGAGCAAGAGAGGGAGAGAGAGAGACAGTGAAAGTAAGAGAGGGACAGGGAGAGGGAGAGACAGTGCCGACACTGAACATCCTGGCATCACAGCTCACCTGCTGCCACCGGTGTGTCTCCAACCACGTGCCGGTATACACTGCAGTCCACCAGGTCCCTCATCTGAAACAGAGTCCACAGCTAATGATGGCAGAGTACATATCATTGCACACGGCAACATCGCTTGGCCGCCCCTGCGCACACAGGCTGGCTGCTGCACCCCAGCCCCTCCCGCCGCCCAGCGGGGATTGCCCGCCCCTGCGCACCCAGGCCTCACTGCTCACCTGCTGCCACCAGTGTGTCTCCAACCACGTGCTGGTATACACTGCAGTCCACCAGGTCCCTCATCTGAAACAGAGTCCACAGCTAATGATGGCAGATTACATATCATTGCACACAGCAACATCGCTTGGCCGCCCCTGCGCACACAGGCTGCTGCACCACAGCCCCTCCCGCCGCCCAGCGGGGATTGCCCGCCCCTGCGCACCCAGGCCTCACTGCTCACCTTCCGCCACAGGCGTGTCTCAAAGAGGGCCCACCACATGCCGGTGCAAGCTCCAAGCCCGGGGCCCGCGACCTCGGCAGCCTCCACATCATGCAGCCCCGCACCGCGGTCCACCAGGTCGCACACTTGATTCTGGGTCTTGATTTTGCAATGGCAGAGATCATATCAGTGCACACGGCATCATCACAGGCTGCACACCCGCTCAGCTCTATAGGTGCCACTAACTCTGTGAACTGCGAGGCAACGCCACGTGGCGGTAGGCTCGCACTGCCCACTGGCTCAGGCCTACACTGCGGTCCACCAGGTCGCACACTTGATTCTGGGTCTTGATATTGCAATGGCAGAGACCATATCAGTGCACACGGCATCATCGCAGGCTGCACACCCGCTCAGCACTTTAGGTGCCCCTACCTCAGTGCACAGAAAGTCACCGTCCCATGGTGGTAGGCCCGTGCCAGCCGCAGTGTAACCGGTGCCACTGACTCCGTGCAACACAAGTCATGGACCCTATATGATTGAGTCTCGTCATATGCCAGGCGGACGCAGCCATGTCACCTCAGGCAGTGGGGAAGAACTGGGACACGTAGTGTCGTCGTCGTCCCTTTATACGTAAGCCGAGTGGGCTGGCTCGGCGTATGCCAGGCCAGCGTAGGGGTGGGAACAATTAACCATGGCCTCTGGGCGTGGTTCGGATCTGGGCTGCACAGGAAACCAACTGATGCGTGTGTCTCTGTTGCTGTGTCTGCGCCATACGGACCGCAATTGACAATGTTGCAATGTTGCATGCAGCCGGAGTGCGTCCGCGCACGAAGGGATTGTACAAGGAGCGCAAGGCCGCTCGGGGTCTTGGCTCATACATGCCAACTCTTGTGTGTGTTCATCGCTTTTGGTGCACCATAAGCCCAAGGCCTAGCCTCAATTGCAGCGCGAAAGCCACATCACATTCCCAGGATACAAGCAGTAGTCTGACTAACATTAGGGATGAAAGCCCCTTTGTCTCAATACAGAAGGCGGAAGGACATCTGCACCTCCGACCTTGGAATTGCATGCGGCAGGCACCCCCTGAGAGAGATACCATGGCAGATGATGACGACTCCCACACTACACACAGTGCTAATGAAAGATCAACGTATCCACACCCCACACACAGAAGTCCTTGCTCGAGGTACTCCTGCATGGAATGGCCTTGACACTTACGTACAGGACAACCCATACATCCAAACTTTGCACACTCATACGACTCATTGCTCCGAGCTGTGGCATATCATCCACATAAGAGCCGCAGGTCAGAAGAGTGCCGGTTCTACGAGAGCGAACAACGCAATGTCAGAACAACCTGGGCACATGCACAACCCCTGTCACGTGGAACTGTACCGTGACCAAATGCTGCATTTGTTGGGGGCACTGCCACTGGCAGTGTTGCGCATCAATTACCGTCTGAGCTTCCGTCTTGCGTACATCACCTGTGTCCAGCCCTGGTTCCACTGTTGATCGTGCATATTCGAGTGGCCCATGGATGTCTGCCTATCTAACACAACGGTAGCTGAACTGGATTATGACATGTGTGTGCTCCCCCTGTTGGACCACGACCAGGAGTGTAACCGTGATACCCGTTCATGGGATGCCTTGGTATTTGGCGTATGTGCTGGCAGTTGGGCATGTGAGATTGCACAATTCCTCGTGTGCAGTGACCACATCGAAGCGCTCCCCTATTGGGCTGTGTTGCGGATTGGTGAAACGGCGTGGACGGAGCACATCTGTCCGGCTAATGGATTGGCTCGCCTCCGTGTTCGTTGAAGTCGACAACAACGTACTCTTGGAACTGATTGCCCATGAAGCTGCGCTCGCTTTCATGGACAAGTAACTACGTTCCTGCAGCCACAAAAGACTGTAACCCATAGCACAGGTCCCAACACCCTTTTGCATCTTGGAGAAATGGACACATATCCCACCATAACAGTGGACACGGCTGCATTCGCCTGGACTCAGAATGCATGTGCGTGCAAGACTGCGGGTTGACACACACCTGTGCAAGGTGAGTGGACAGCGGCGCCTTGCAAAGTTCCTCAACCTGACACACCGCTGGAGGGAGAGTACACACATGGCAATGTAGTACTACATGTGACCTTGTTGGACTCCTTCACCTGCTCACTGTCAGCAGAGCAGACAGTCAGCGCAGTCCGGTGGTACAGGACTATGCTGATCTCATGGGCCAAACACCACATGACTCGTCCAGCAAGGCAAGGTGGACTGAGACCGTTGGCATCAGTAATGATTGGTGTTCATTTGTGCCTCCCCATGTCTTGCACCTCTACATGTTCCTTTGCTGCCTGTTAGTGTATGATGCATTGGTCTGCATGTTGTGGCCCTTGTCTTGCCCGTACTGACACGCACATGCTAATAAAGTGTACGCAACTTCACTAGTGTTCAACTGTGATGAGTGTTGATTAGCATGCCAAATCGTGTGCCTCAATGAGCATTGTCCGTACACAGGGAGGGACTGACTGACGCTTTTCACTTAGGGGTGAGTCCCTATTGCCAGCTCCACCTCTGTGAGCCAGACATTGTGGTTGGGAGAGTTGCTGGTAGACCTGTGCGCTTACGTGTCTTCAGCAATGTGAGTATGGTGTCCAACTTCTTGCCATGTGGATCAATGTGTTCCATCAAACCAGGCTGTGTCCACACAGTTGAGTGTGTGTAGGTATGCGAAGAGATGTTCTGTTGTCACATGTGATGTGGGACACTACTTTAGGCCTCCTACCGACTTTGACATCTTTACACACAGCCCTATTTAATACATGGACGTGGGGCTACGTTGGGGGTTGCGAGATTGTTGTTCATGATCAATGAGGCCACAGCTAGTTCACACCTTCACAGTCATCTAATTGGCCATGTGTGTCACGGTCAAACATGCGCATTGCTGTCATTTCCCAGGGTGTACCATTTTGTGCAATCAATGTCCCTACAGTCATCCATACTGTTTTACTTGATTGAACATAGACATGACACATCTGTGTGATTAGGAATGTTTTATTCACATCCTGTGGAGTGTCGAAGATGGAGCAGTACATGGCCATGCACACCCCACATAACATGGTTGCCCAGTGGAGGGCCAAACAGAGTCCTTTAGGGAATGACAAGTTAATCGGTAGAGGAAGGGTTGAGTCCACAGCCTGTTTGCTGTGTCATTGGTAACCAGAGCAGATATGGCAGTCCATGTCTTGGTCCAGGTGAATGTCGCAGAGTGTTTCGGGGGACAGTGGAAGGTGTTGTACCAGGGCATGATGCAGAGGGCTGTACCAAGCAGAAACAGGCCATATGGCGGGGGATGAATGCTACAACCTCCTTTTTGACACAGAGTCATTACCATCCACATCTTCGTCCTCTGATATGTCTTCTGTGTCAGGTGTGCCAGGTGTGTGTGGTGGTGTTATGGCTGCATCACTGTGTGCCACTGACACATCAGGGGGCGGAGATGTGTGTGTCGAAGTTCCAGCAGCAGTCATCTGGGACAGGCTCTGTGGCAGCAATGGCAAGATGAGGATCTGCAGGGCATGGAAGATCCGAGCTACATCTCGCTGGTGTTCAGCCGTGGCAGCCATCCTTCCTGCCTGCATCAGCTCCATGTTTTCCATTGTCCTCCGCATCTGTGCCAACTCTGTGCTGTCGTCGCTGGAGCCTGTCTGACTAGACAGTTCTTGTATCCGTAATGGCTCCAGCGAGGTCAGCCAAGGATTGTTGTAGGGCATGGAGCGGACAGTGGGTGTCCGTTAGGGACTGTAAGTGGTCCCTGATGGGACTAAGACACCCACGTATGGCATCTAGTTTGGCTGCCATGAGGTCGAAACCCACCCGCACCTGTTCAGCCAGCCCCCTCTGGCAGTCTGACACACGGTGTTGGAATGCCATGTGTTGTTCGGTGAGGTGCTGGGAGCCAGCCTTGGTGGTGGGTGCTTCCTGCTGTGTGGTGTGTGCAGGGGGTGGGATCACCTCGATGCAGCTGGGCTGCCCTGCTCCTGGAGGAGGGGTGCGGAGGCTGTCCACGAGCCGTTGGAGGGTGTCGGAGCAGATGGCCAGGGGTCCTCCTCATCATCACTGAAGAGATGTCTGGTCTGCTCTGCAGGAGGTGTTGATTGTCCCTCTGCAATGTGAAGGGGAGATGCAGGTTAACAGTGTGTTCCATGTATGTGCACGCATTGTACATGTTTACATACAGACTGCATGACAATGTACATTGTGACTGTTTTGGAGGAGCTGGGTATTTGATGGGAGACAGTGGACATTTCGACTATATGACGGATGTGAGGTTGTACTCGTACATTATCATCTGACAGTTTCCTGCTATGCCTGATGTGATTGGCCAGTTTCTACGCACATGCGGCACCAGTTGTGTCCTCTGTTCTGTGGTGTAAGTGTGGCACTTTGTACCACATTGTCATCAATGTTGATGTGCTGTGATTGCTATGTGTGTGTGCTGCATTGTGGGAGAGTCGCCCCTGCAGCTCTGATTTAGCAGCCCCTTATCCCTTTGAGGCGTTGTGCCTTTGACTTGTGTGCTTTTACGGTGCTGAGATGTTGGCGACTTGGGTCATTTGTGCTCTTGGACGGATTTTGGACTCTTGTGCATTGTTTGTCTGCAGATGTGTTGTTGACGTCAGGGGTTGTATGTGCACGTGGATGTGTCAGAGTGTGACCTGCTCCTTTGAGGATGTTATCCACACTGGGCCACCTCAGTGTCGTGGCGTGCACCATGTCATGTATTTTGACTGCAGCCATGCTATTGGTCATGCAGTGTCACTTGCATTGTCAGTGTGGCTCACAGAGCCGCTGCTTTGCTGGGTTCAGCACATGTGCATGGGTAGGTTGTGAGATTGGTGATGGGGGGCCATTTGTGCACATGGTGGACGGGGGCCTACTTGGTGTTTCTATGTGTGCTGCAGTGTGCCAAGGCCATCAGGGACATGTTCCACAGTCATTGTGGGTGTGCAGTGTGCTACACATAATTGTGCATGTGTGCCATTGTGCCCATCTCCCCCCGTCCCCCCAGTCCCTGGTCGTTACTCACCCTGTTGCTGTTGGGTCAGGTCATATCGAGCAGTGTCCGGACCCCCAACTCCTTGCACTGTCTCCGCACTGATGACTGTGGCCACCATTTCCTCCAGCTCATCCAGCTCCTCCTGTGGCGCAGGACTCCCACCTCCAGTCGCCGTTGCTGCCTTCCGGTTGGCAGCGAGTTTCTGCTTGGTTTGGGTTTTCACATCATGCCAGCGCCTCTTGACCTCCTCCATTGACCTCCTCAACACTCCGAATGCATTCACATTGTTCACGATGGACTGCCATATTTCCGTTTGTGTTGCCGATGACACAGTGGAGGTGACGAACAGTTGTTGGTAGTGTTCTGTCACCTCCGTGACGATGATCCGGTTTTCCTGCGGACTGAACCCTGTCTTCCTCTTCCTCTTCTCCTTGCCCTTCCCCGGCCCCGGGGTTCCTGGCTGGTCGTCTGTGGGGCTTGTGGGGTTCGCGTTGTCCTCTGCACTCGGTCCGGGTGCGTCCATGGTGCTACGCAGTTACATTTTTTTGGCTTTTTTTTCTCTGCTTTTATAGTGCATTCTCACGCATGACGCATGGGAATCGCAGGGCTGTCACTGTTTTCGCTGATTTTTGTATCGCCATTGGGGACATCGCCACTTTTTTCGCGTTCGAGTTTCGCATTTTTTCGGCGTCGCGTAAATGTTTACGTGGGCATTTGGCGCGTTATCGTGAGACTATCACATGGTGCCGCCGGGTTGAGAATACTGCGTTTACACTGTGTTATTTTCCCGCGATAGACTGCGATGTGAGAAGTTGCGTTAAGCGAATTTGGCGATAGTTAACACACGTTCTTGAGAATATCCCCCAGAGTGTTCAAATTGCCTGAGAGGGCTGTTTTCCCTTGGCCATCTCTTTCACCCGGGAGGGACACGCTTGAGTCAGTGCTCTGATTGGCTGGCCGCAACATGAAAACTAATGTCGTGACAGCCATTACAGAACTCTGGGATTTAGGGGCATATTTGCAAGGAAAGTGGCGAAGCATGTCGTTAACCCTAGAAGGCTAACGGCACGCTCCGTCACTTTAAAAACGCAGGGCTGCACCATATTTAGAAGAATATGGTGCAGTCCTGCTTTTCCCCCTGCACTGGCGCTAAATTTAGCTGTCTAGTGCCAATGCAGGTACCCTTGCACCATAGTGCAAGGGTGCCTGCATTGAGGGGAGTGATTGTTTATGTGCAGGAAGGTGTCCCTTCCTGCACATAAACAATCTTTAAATGGTGTTTTGTAACTTCTATGTGTGCTGCTTAATATAGCACACATAGAAGTTGCAAAACGTCATTTTTAAAAAGATTGTTTATGAGGAGGAAGGGACACCTTCCTGCACATAAACAATCATTGGCATTTGGCTGTTTCCATGTGTGCTGCACAATGCAGCACACATAGAAACAGCAAAAATGAGGAGAAATTAAACATTTCTCCTCGTTGAGCCAGGGTAAGACCAGGTTTTCCCTGATCTTAATTGTGGCGCTGCCCCATATTTACGCCACCCTTGTAAATATGGGGCAGCGTCAAAATCAAAGGGTGTTGTGGTAGAACGCCCACAGCAACACCCATAGCCCTCCCCTTTCACACTAAGTATAGCGTGAAAGGGGGCCTTATTTACAAGGCAGCATTAAGACACGTTAAGTGGCTTAACACTGCCTTGTAAATGAGACGGAGCCCCTATCGCCACCGCAACGTCCTGAAAAGTGATGGTGTGGTGGCGATAGGGGCTTGTAAATATGCCCCTGAGTCGCCTGCCCTGAGAATGTTTTGCCAAATGTAAAGATTTTTTTTTTTTTTTGCCATGATCGCATGGTGCTACTGCTGGATCACCCCCCCCAAATGGCGCCTGCCATTGTATCTTTTTAAATTAATAAATTAATATGAACCCCGGGGTGTGCCAGGGCACAGGGATCAATATGTATAATTATTTTGGGAGAGAGGCATGCGTGGGGACCACCTCCTTGAGCTGATTTCAGCCATGGGAATCCCATCCCCAGGGTCCCCAATGTAGTTCAAAGTGGAGGGACGTATGGCCCTCCTCCCAGAGCCTCATAAGGCCCTCTGGACCCCATCACCCATGGCTACTTTTTTAAATAAGGGAAGGGGGCACACATGCCCCCCTCCCGAGCTTCTCCATGGCCATGGGGACCACATACCTGGAGCGTACACGTTTATTTAAAGAGGAGGGGGCAGGCAGCCCCCCTACCTGAGCCTGTGTAGGTCCAGGGGACTCCATCCACCAGGGCCAACATATATACTTAAAGGGGAGGGGTATCCACTGCCCCCCTACCTGAGCCTCTAAAGGCCCTAGGGATGCCATCCCCCAGAGCAGGCTACAATTATTTGTCCCAGGGAGCCCACTCCCAGGACACTGTTTCCGTGCACACAAGAGCATGGGCAGGGATTTTTTTTTTTATTCTTGTGGTGCCCCTAGAAGAGGCAAGGGCATCACCAAACTTTTTTTTAATGTTGTGGGGGGTCTTAAGGGAGTGTAGCAGCCCCCAGCAGTATTAAAAACAAAAACGGTAAGGGCATAATTATGACTTTGGAGGTGTGAGAGCGGGCCACCATTACACCACTCTCACACCGCCAAATCCGACCACCGCCCACCTGCCAGATTTCAACTTTCCTTGTGGTCTGGTGGGAGGTACTTTGGCAGTTCCATGGCGATGCAGTTCTAAGGCCCATATCTGAGCCTTAGAACTGCAGTGCCCAGGGAGCGCCAAAGCCCGTTCCTGTACGGCATGGACTGTGCAGTCCATGCCGTGCAGGAACAGGGGTACATGCACACAGGGGGGCACAACATGTGACCCTGTGCATGCACCCCCATGCACAGGGACACCAGGGGGCCCTGTAAGGTCCCCTTACTTTCCTGACTGCCATACTTTTAATGGTGGGCTCACCGCCATGAAAAGTGTGGAGGTCTGTAAAGTCGTAATAAGCTTGGCGATGCTGCAGCGGCACTGCCAGCATATTGCTGCCCTAGACCGCTGAGCAACCGCCGAGGGATTGCGGATCCCCAGTGGTTGTGGAGGTCCAACCGCAAAAGTTGTAATATCGCAGTTGGACTACCAGTACGGCGGTAGCCGCATTGCCACCGCTGCGACACCGTGAGTTTGGACCGCCAAACTCATTATCAGGCCCGGAATCTCCTCAGTCGCTGAATCCATAACTCCTGGAGAGATTACCATATATTTTTAAAGCACTCCTAGTTGGAGTTCTATGCTGTTCTGCTGGAAGGCAGAGCCACCTTGTGGTCAGTTCTATGACTGCACTTTGTAGTTTGAAAAATGTCCAAAAAACTGACTCAGACACATGTTGATGTTTCTATGTAATAAAGTTTTATTATATGTTTTAATGACAATTACTTTTATTAAACATTGAACTGTGTGAATTAAGGAAATATTCATTTCAATATAATTATTTGTCATTTTCTAACAAAAACAATAAATGTGTTTTATATATGTTGATAGTCTGACCCCTTCATAAAGCCAATAGTTAGGTGAAAATGTCAGTTAAAACATACTGTTTCAAACCATCAAAACCACTGAAATTCACCAGTTATAGTTATCCTAAGTAACTATAACTCATGCCCTAAGGTAACTATAACTCGCGCCCGAGCCATACACTGCTAATTTCCCCATATATTATTACATCACTCATGACATGATCTATGACATCATTGATAACATGACTGCAATATCTGAAATTACATCATTGATGAGAAGACTGAATTGACGGGGCCCTACATCCAACTCCCCACGGGCAGCTAACTCACATTTTCCTCTAACTATAACGTCCCTATAACCTTTGTTTTTTTCAGCAAAAATATATATAAATATATAGGACAAATTGCCATAGTAGTCCCTGGCAGTGAAGGAAACTACTTTGTGTGCAGGTAACCTCCTTATGAAAGGGCATAATGCTGTAACTCACAGTGACTTTAGCCAGTGGCTGAGTTGGGCAAACTCATTGCACAATGCTGTAAGCTCTAATGGGTGGAAGAAAAATGCAAATGACTCATCAGCAAACCAATAGATGAAGAGGGCTGGCTGACAGCCTCAGCCCTTTACAGCAGACAGCATTATGCAATGGGTCGGCCCATTTCAGCCATTGGCTGCACCACGTGCAGCTGGTCTTAAAAGTTTACAGCTCTTCAAAGTGTGAAAAACTAAACCATCAACACAAAGTCCTCTACCACTTCTAAGCGACCCCAAACGTTTATTTACACCTTTTTAACAATGAAATATTGATGCAGGGCTCGTGTTCTATCATGAATTCATCAATGCATCAATTCCTCAATCCTGCACTGGATTTGATCAGGAGACACCCGCAGCAGGGCCTCTTGTCGATATTACCTCTCTGATGTATTTCATCTATTGCCCCCAATCTGCGGAATTCTCTTCCTGTCTCAATTCCATTATATAAAAATGTGAATTACTTCAAAAAACCTTTAAAACCGTCTTCATTTAGTTAGGAGCCTGGTGTGGAGGCCTTCCTGAGGCACAACTCTTGGCTGTTATGAGGCCTCCGCCTGCACTGCACTCCGTACATAAATAACACAGGAGATGGAGGAGGGTGAGGAAGAGGAAGGGGAATGAGAGAAGATATATAGAGTATGTTTTAAAAACCCAGAGGGAGGGGAGTAAGAGAAAAGGGTGGAGAGAGAAATGAAGGTAAAACCCAGAGATGGGTGAGAAGAGAGATTGAGGAAATAGAGGGATGAGAGCCGAAGACATCAGCACAAGAAAAAGAGAGATTTGGACTATCCTATGAAACACAGAATTGGGGGAAATGGAAAACACGTCAGGTAGATGTTTTCTTGTGTTAGAGCATTCACTGCTCAGAAAGGAGGATGCTCTCTCAACCCATGCAATTTGTTTTTTGTTACATCAATCTTTTAACATATTTTGACATTCCAAGATATCTCCTGTTTCTTTTAGGTCCCTGCCTAATATTAATTCCTTCCAAGTTAAAGGTCAGCAGGGTCATTTTAATGGCCGAGGTTTACTGAGCCATGCACATAGGACTTAGAAAGCACTTTGCCTTAACATTTGTACCTTCAATATGCACCGATCATCGAGCAATGAAGCATCCATTAACGATTCACAATACAAATGCATGCACTAGTGCCCCTGCAGCCCTTAGAGCGCTCACCACGTGCCTCCATTTACACTTCCAATTTGTTAAGAACTTCCCAGAGCTCTGATATTGTACATATATTCTGACCTGTAAAATGCTTTTCTGTGGCACGAAGGAGACATTTACTAGTGAAACAGCCACAAGTTTTCACCTGCACCTTGTAGAATTATCCCAGCACCGAGATATTTACAGGGCTCTCAAGGTTCGGCTCAATATTTACCTGCACTATGCACCATTATCACCACAGTAATTCACGCACGTGCTGCAGAGTTCTGAGCATACAGCGTACCTGCCACTAGTGTCTAATCTGTTTAGCGAGACGGAAGCTTGGACTGCTGCTGCTATACTACAGGAAGTGGAATCTTGCCCTGCTGCACTACAGGAAGTATAATCTTGCACTGCTGCTGCTGTACTACAGGAAGTATAATCTTGCACTGCTGCTGCTGTACTACAGGAAGTATAATCTTGCACTGCTGCTGCTGCACTACAGGAAGTATAATCTTGCACTGCTGCTGCTGTACTACAGGAAGTGGAATCTTGCACTGCTGCTGCTGTACTACAGGAAGTGGAATCTTGCACTGCTGCACTACAGGAAGTGGAATCCTGCACTGCTGCTGCTGTACTACAGGAAGTGGAATCTTGCACTGCTGCTGCTATACTACAGGAAATGGAAGTTTGCACTGCTGCTGCTGTACTACAGGAAATGGAAGTTTGCACTGCTGCTGCTGTACTACAGGAAGTGGAATCTTGCCCTGCTGCACTACAGGAAGTATAATCTTGCACTGCTGCTGCTGTACTACAGGAAGTATAATCTTGCACTGCTGCTGCTGTAGTACAGGAAGTATAATCTTGCACTGCTGCTGCTGTACTACAGGAAGTGGAATCTTGCACTGCTGCTGCTGTACTACAGGAAGTGGAATCTTGCACTGCTGCACTACAGGAAGTGGAATCCTGCACTGCTGCTGCTGTACTACAGGAAGTGGAATCTTGCACTGCTGCTGCTATACTACAGGAAATGGAAGTTTGCACTGCTGCTGCTGTACTACAGGAAATGGAATCTTACACTGATGCTGCTATACTACAGGAAGTGGAATCTTGCACTGCTGCTGCGGTACTACAGGAAGTGGAATCTTGCACTGCTGCACTACAGGAAGTGGAATCCTGCACTGCTGCTGCTGTACTACAGGAAGTGGAATCTTGCACTGCTGCTGCTATACTACAGGAAATGGAAGTTTGCACTGCTGCTGCTGTACTACAGGAAATGGAATCTTACACTGATGCTGCTATACTACAGGAAGTGGAAGCGTGCACTGCTGCACTACAGGAAGTGGAATCTTGCACTGCTGCTGCTGTACTACAGGAAGTGGAATCTTGCAATGCTGCTGCTGTACTACAGGAAGTGGAATCTTGCACTGCTGCACTACAGGAAGTGGAATCCTGCACTGCTGCTGCTGTACTACAGGAAGTGGAATCTTGCACTGCTGCTGTACTACAGAAAGTGGAATCTTGCACTGCTGCTGCTATACTACAGGAAATGGAAGTTTGCACTGCTGCTGCTGTACTACAGGAAGTGGAATCTTGCACTGCTGCTGCTATACTACAGGAAGTGGAATCTTGCACTGCTGCTGTACCACAGGAAGTGGAATCTTGCACTGCTGCTGCTATACTACAGGAAGTGGAATCCTGTACTGCTGCTGCTATACTACAGGAAGTGGAATCTTGCACTGCTGCTGCTATACTACAGGAATTGGAAGTTTGCACTGCTGCTGCTGTACTACAGGAAATGGAATCTTGTACTGCTGCACTACAGGAAGTGGAAGCTTGCACTGCTGCTATAATATAGAAAGCAGAAGCTTGCACCGCTGCTGTTATATATAGGAAGCAGAAGCTTGTACTGCTGCTGCTATACTACTCGAAGTGGAAGCTTACACTTCTGATGTACTATAAGAAGGCGAGGCGTGCTCTTTTGCTGCTATATAGGAAGTGGAAGCTTGCACTGCTGCTGTACTACCCGGAAGTGGAAGCTTCCACTGTTGCTGCTATACTACAGGAAGAGGAAGCTTACACTGTTGCTGCTATATTATAGGAAGAGAAAGCATGCACTGCTGCTGTACTACAGGAAGTGGTAACTTGCACTGCTGCTGTTTCACTATCGAAAGAGGAAGTTTTCACTGCTGTTGCTATGCTATAGGAAGTGGAAGATTGCACTGCTGCTGCTATACTACAGGAAGCAGAAGCTTGCAGTGCTGCTGTTATACTGCAGGAAGTGGAAGCTTGCACTGCTGCTGCTATACTACAGGAAGTGGAAGTTTGCACTGCTGCTGGTATACTACAAGCAGTGGAATATTGCACTACTGCTGGTATATTACAAGAAGAAGCTTACACTGCTGTGCTATACTATAGGAAGCAGAAGCTTGCACTGCTGCTGCTATACTACAGGAAGAGGAAGCTTACATTGTTGCTGCTATATTATAGGAAGAGAAAGCATGCACTGCTGCTGTACTACAGGAAGTGGTAACTTGTACTGTTGCTGTTGCACTATCAAAAGAGGAAGTTTTCACTGCTGTTGCTATGCTATAGGAAGTGGAAGATTGCACTGCTGCTGCTATACTACAGGAATCAGAAGCTTGCAGTGATGCTGCTATACTGCAGGAAGCAAAAGCTTGCAGTGCTGCTGCTATACTGCAGGAAGTGGAAGCTTGCACTGCTGCTGCTATACTACAGGAAGTGGAAGTTTGCACTGCTGCTGGTATACTACAAGCAGTGGAATATTGCACTACTGCTGGTATATTACAAGAAGAAGCTTACACTGCTGTGCTATACTATAGGAAGCAGAAGCTTGCACTGCTGCTGCTATACTACAGGAAGCAGAAGCTTGCAGTGCTGCTGCTATACTACAGGAAGTGGAAGTTTGCACTGCTGCTGCTATACTACAAGCAGTGGAAGCTTGCACTGCTGCTGCTATACTTCAGGAAGCAGAAGCTTGCCCTGCTGCTGCTATACTACAGGAAGTGGAAGCTTGCAGTGCTGCTGCTATACTACAGGAAGTGGAAGCTTGTACTGCTGCTGCTATACTACAGGAAGTGGAAGTTTGCACTGCTGCTGCTATACTACAAGCAGTGGAATATTGCACTACTGCTGGTATACTACAGGAAGCAGAAGCTTGCACTGCTGCTGCTATCCTACAGGAAGCGGAAGCTTACACTGCTGTGCTATACTGTAGGAAGTGGAAACTTGCACTGCTACTATACTACAGGAAGTGGAAGTTTACACTGCTGCTGCTATACTACAGGACGCGGAAGCTTGCACTGCTGCTGCTATACTACAGGAAGTATTTTCTGATTTGTTGAGCCTATACATACAGTTTGAAAGCAAAACTACAACTCCCAGAATGCAAAAAGCTATTTGCTAAAACGCAAGGAGTGTGTAAATAGTATCACAAATGGTCTCTTATTGTCATTCACATTTTGCTTTGCCGCTAGAGCATGCCGCGTGGGGCAGTGGGTCAGCCCACTTCAGCCATTGGCTAAGCTCAGTGTGAGTGACAGCATTCTGCCCTTTCATAAGGATCACGTCAACACACACAGAGTACTTCATTTAGGTGTCAAGGGACTACTATGGCAATGTATGCTTTTTGAGACCAAAAATATTTTTGCTTTTTGCTAATTATTTTTTATTAGATTGATGAGGGGTCGGCAGTTTTGCAAAAACCATGACAGACCCAAACAAGCATTGATAAACCCAAAAGGCTGGTGAATAACACTAAACCTATTGACTTTGCCAGTGCTTGATTTCCACTAGTGCCTGTCTGATAAACTCTTTGTTTACTCTTCCAGACAAGATAGGGGGATGGGGGCTTGGCATCCCCAAATCCAAAGAGGGAGCAGGGGCAGCAGCCGTGTACCCAGAGGCTGTGTCCGTGGGGCAAGGTTCGGCTGCACTGTGGACACTTGTGCATCTACACCGCAAGCACGTCACCTTCAAGTCGTGTCAGGGGGCCAGGGAGAGGGCAGGCAGCAGGTGGATTGGCAATGGAGCCCAAGGCTGTGAAGGGACCACTTCACCCAATTCTAGTGGACATTTTTTACCACCAAACCAGGGCGGGGGGGAATCCATATCTTTGCATCCATTAGGGCCCGTGGCACCCTTGCTATGCCACGGCCAGTCTTTGCATCTTTTTTGGGGTGCCCCTGCATGTCAGTGACGTGCACCCTGCCTTGAGGAGGTTCAGCCATGCGAAGGTCGCAATTGTGATGGTGAAAATCAGTGCGGCAGCTGGCAGGCCTCAAAAACCAGCCTCAAATACCAGCCTTCACATGGGACTTCCAGGTGCAGGAATGGCAAATCCGGCCTTGGTTTGTAGATTTTTCTCTCAGTTTCTAACATTGTAAACCTTACCTGTCGCAGTCACGAGACAGGGGACCAGCATCTCTCCCGACCTCTGCTCACCTGGCACGTGTTTGAAGTCAGTGGCAAACGATGTAGCAAGCTTTGCACTGCTGGCCATGACATCGACAATAATGGTTCTCAGTTTAACCCTTGTAGGTGCTCTAAAACCACTTTTCTATTTAAGAAACAAGATGTAATTTAGTTTGCAACGCGTGATTTACAAACAAAATGATCAGTCTTGGCCTCACTCTGTCATCTTTTCCTGCACAGGTTCCAGGTCACCGGCGCCAGTGAAGATGGGAGCTGTGGGGCCACGAAGAAGACATCAACCTATTCAGAAAGCTGTGCTACACCAGCACACTGGGTCTGTGAGAAGGATGCAAAGAGAGTTTAGACTCCAGAGTGTCTTCTGTGGGAGCGGCAACAAAGCGGCCCGACTGACCATGATGGAGACAGCTGGCCAGTTCAGCAAAGGTTCTCTGTAATCATCCAAGGAGCAGTCAATAATTCAGCAGGGTTGTTTTTTTAAAATGTATATGGGGTGTTCACTTATCTTTAAAAAAAAAGAGAGATAATTCATTCATAAAAGACGTCTGAAGGCCAACACTCCACACGGTGCATTTGTATCTTAACACTGTATAACATTTTCCCTAGACTTGTATTTTTGCCACATCGATGACTTTGAAACCATAAAACTTGTTGTCTCAAGGTGTTTTCTCCTCCTTCTCTTGGAATGGCACAGGTAACAAATTTTGGAGCATTCTTGATCCATAATAGCATGTGTATCTGAGGAGCAGCTCTAGCTTGGTACTCCTTTCGCCAAAAGAAATCAGTTACTTCTCCAAGAGGAGGAATATTTTTATTGCAGATAAATGACATCATACTTTGAAACCTATGGTTAAAATATATGCAGACATTTACAGGATCTAAGAAACATAGGGGTCGATTACGATGGCGGACGGACAAAGTCCGCCCGCCATCGCATTGGCAAAAGGGACTACCCGCCATAGGTGCGGCGGTCCCGCTATACACATTAGGATGCGCCCGCCACACTGGCGGGCGCATCCCGTATTTTTACATTGCGGCGGGCGGTGCTGCAAGCAGCACACGCCGCAATGTAAAAATACATGTGTGCATTTGCATGTACAACGTGACATGCACCGTGCGGTGCCTGCCACCTTGTACATGCAAAAGCAGGGGTACCATAGGTACCCCCCACGTGCAGCCCCCCACCCCCCGGGGGCCCGCAACGGGCCCCCAAAGGCATTCTCCACATGTCTTTTTGCGGCGGGATCTCCGCCGCCAAAGACAGGCATCATAATGCCCACGGCGGTGCCTGCACGGCACCGCCCACATTGCCCCATTGTACCGTGTCCCGCAAGGCGGGCGGAAAAGGACCGCCTTGCGTGACCACGGCAGACCGTCCGCTGCGGTACCATGCCCATTCCCACCGCCATCCTAATTTGGCGGTGGGAATATTCAGGTTGATGGCGGGCAGATCGCCACCGCCGGGCGGGGGTCCTCACCGCCGACCCGGCGGTGGCGATCTGCCCGCCATCGTAATTGGCCCCATAGTTCTCCAGGTGTCTCCAATTCAATATTTTTTACAACTGAATCTGCTTCTTGTAGAAATTCAAGTAAATCGTCCCATGCATATTCAGCACAGCTAAGTGTTACACACCATGTAGGGGTACCTAAGTTTCTTAACATACATTTAAGTTCTCCATGACGATGATACCAATACTCATTGGTACCACGTTGACATGCCATCAAATTTATTAACTGAGATTCTAACTGTTTATCTCTTTGTTGAACTTTGTCCATGAATTCCTTTGCAGAAACATGTGGAAGATGAACTCCTGTTTTTAATATGTGGTTCACTGCATATGAAAGTGCAGACAAATCACTTTCAAACAGAAGATGAAATATATATGGAATACACTGTTGAAATCTTGGATCTTCTGAGTACAATCTTGTTGAGCGGTATTCTGTAGCTCGAATCTGTACTGCTCGTTCATCATATCGTCCACCTTCTCCAGTGGGGAACAGCTGTGGAAAACAATGTGCTTCTAAACTTTTTTCCCATACGCTCATGGGATTTCCCTTCGCTTTCTTCATTTGAAATAATTCAATATTGTTTCCTATCACTTCTTTTGAATGTAGAGGATGTATACTGTAATGTTCATAAATCTCTTCACTCCTAGACTTGTCCACTTTTTCTATTTGGCCACTTGAAATTTCTGTATCAACGCCTAAACATATTTCCTGTTCATCAACACTTACATTCTTATAATAAATATTATTCTGCACCCGATACAATGTAGCCTTTTGAAGTTTGTTAACATCTACAAACTCTTGCCATATTTTTCTACTCTTTTTGGTACACCATTAACTAGAATAACTACAGGCTCACTTTCCTCCATGTCTATACCAACAGTTTCAATATTTTTCTTAAAATCTAAAGGTGAGTACACAACTCTTCCTTTCAGACCTCTTTGTGAATCTGTTGGAGGCAACTTACCTGTTTTAGGCTCCATACGAACTGTAACCTGAAACGGGTGCACAGATTGAATAAGAATGGACTCATATGCATTTAAATCTGCCAGTTCCGGAGGAATACCTACCAACTCTAATTTGTTATATACAGCTCGAGCTGGCATTTTGTTCTCTTCTAATTTGTTGCGACAATATTTACAAATACGTTGATCAGTAGCCAACTCATAACGATCTTCCACCAACAAATAAGCACCAAATTGCGCTCAATTATCATTGTTTTTCTTTTCACTTTTTAAATATAGATCAACATTCCTAGTTTGACTTCTATAGTGAGTACGTCGACAACAAATACAAACATAGTTTGGTTTTTCAGATGAAACTATCTTAAACTTTGTAATTTCTTCTGCAAACTTGTCAGTACTAATATCTTCCATGTGTTCTTCAACTCCTACACTTATCAAACTCTCACTTTTTCTACACTCCTCTTGTGAACCAAAGAAATGAAACTGTATATCATCATAAACTTTTTTTACATCTGATATTGAACCATGCAAAAGAGCTGTGTTCATTTCACTTAAAGATAATGCAGGACTTTTTATATAGTACAGTCTCCTTACTAACTTCCACATTTCTAAGTGGTGTACTGCTAACATTCTTAAGTGATGAAATGTACTTTTACACACTTTTCTAGGAAGACAAGCCAGAGAATGACCCTGCAACTTAGTATATTTTCTTACTTTACATGGATCTAGTCCTTGTAACATCTTAATCTTCTGTTTAAGACTTTTTTGGCATATTCTCGTAAAAAAACTCGTAATATGTCAATAGATTCTTGTCGAATACTACAAATACTACTACAATCCCACTTATATACTGGAGCTTGTGTACGTCTGCATTGAACTTCTTCAGCTATTACTTCTTCCACTTTCCTAGGAACCATAGTTTCTTTTTGAATTGGACAACCATCTTTCATCTCATAGCAATGACCACTAGTATCAACTGCATGAACTAATGTGTTTTGTTGAAAATAGCTTTCTTCATTAAAGAAAGGCTCAGTACTAGAAGTGTGCTTCCATTCACCAGTAAAAGTTTTGCAAAAGTTACTTCTGTTAACCAGTCTTTTTCTTTAGCTTTTCACCTTCATAAACTGCATTGTTTTATTCAATGTTTTCATTCTCTTCAATACCAATATAAATAATTTCCGTTTCAATTCAAAAGCTTTTTCTACTACACTTTCAATCTGTTGCTTTTTCTTATAAGCTGCTGATCTTCTTTTATATTTTTTACAATCTTTCAATACATTTTGTAGTACTCTACTTCTATACATTCTCTTCCTTATGTTTTTATATTCTTTCAGCCTTCTTTCAACATGGATTGTTTTCCCATAACATGATTTTCTATTAACATGACCTTTTTTCGTTTCCTTCCGATTGGTTGTAGAATTTCCTTTCTCTTTTCCACATTTTAAAAATTCTTTACATTCTTTAAAAGTCTTTTAACAAACTCTTTAGTTCTCTTACCAGGAGTCTTTTTCTTCAATGTAACATTTTGAACTTCATCTAATTTCTGCTTTTCTCCTTCCTTTAAATAGTAGTTTTTTTCTTGTCTCTTCTTTTGATCTTTTCTTGCCATACTCAATCTTTCTTACTAATAATGATATATATCTGAAAAACAAAAAAAAATTAAATAGTTTCTAAAAATAATTTTATATTATTAAAATAATTATATACAAATATTCTCATCTATAAATAAACAAATACTTTCAATTGCATTGCAAATGTCTCCATAACACATAAATATTTAGAATATTATACAATACATATTGTCAAACCTATAATAAGAACCAAACGTTTAAACAGTAATACCTTAGAGCACATGCTATCTAAATTTGAGTAAAAAAAAGTGTATGTGTTCATTTCTACTCATAAAATACGGCACCTGGGTATTGAAAAAGCTATGTCAGACACTGCACAATTCCTTTATTCAGAAGACATCACAACCTCTGCAACAGAATTACAGAGCAGAACTAAAGGATTTCTCTACTACTACCCAAATGAACCTGGTTCAGATGTATAATACATCAGACAATAGATGTAGAAGTAGACACATACGTCATTCACAACACCATAAACTCCCTTAAACTTCACAGACTGGCATTCCCATTTCAAAATAACACCTAGAGTGTTGGCTAACCCAAATATAAAGAAGCAACCCTTAACATGTCTCTGTTGTAAGTCTCACCATATTCCTGAAAGAATGCTTGCGTCTGTACCTTTTGCTAGTGACACCAAATATAAAAGAAACATGCAAATAGTTGTAGACCTGTGTTTTTCCACAGACTCATACAGAGTAGCCTAAAAACGAATCCCTCTTACAACATATCTTAAACCTCACTTTTGTGCTGCACCTTCACCATTCTACTACTACTCAGAGTGTTGAGCCTAGCCAAATACAAAGCAGCAACCCTTCACATGTCTCTGTTGTCAGTCTCACCATATCCCTGAAATCATACATGCATGTGTATGCACCTTTTCCTAGTGGCATCATATATAAAAGAAACACACAAATAGACGTGTACCTGTGTTTTATACGTCTAGCATCATCATTTGAGATGTCATCAGTGATGTCATCAGTGATGTCACTGACCATGTCATGAGTGATGTAATATGTGACGTCATCAGCAGTGCATTGCGGGGCGCGAGTTATAGTTAGCTGAACTAACTATAACGGGGAATTTCACGGGTTTTGTACTGAGTGCAATGTCCAAGTAACTAAAACTGTCCCTAAAACCTATGGTTTTTTCAGTGAATTTCAAAGGTTTTTTAAATGCTAATTTGTAACTATAACGTGTCTGAAACCTATGGTTTTTTCAGTGAATTTCAAAGGTTTTTAAATGCTAATTTGTAACTATAACGTGTCTGAAACCTATGGTTTTTTCAGTGAATTTCAAAGGTTTTTAAATGCTAATTTCTAACTATAACGTGCCTGAAACCTACGGTTTTTCAGTGAATTTCAAAGGTTTTGTAAATGACAATTTTTAAATGTATTAATTGTTATATTAATTTTTTTCATACTGATTTACTACATTTTTAGAAACAATTTTTTTTTACATATTTTATTTTTTAAATTACATTGTAATTACATTATACATTACATTACAAAAAATACTTGCAAAGAAAGAATTACTTTAGTTTAAATACTTTGCAGATAGGCAATAGACTTTTAAGTACAGTAGTTACAGTTGTTGCAATGGGCAACACATTTTCAAACACAATGCAACATTCAGCTCAATGTGAATTTCTAGTTAAATGCAATTAGTTACTTTATGGATTACTTTTGTAACCACAGGACTGGATCCTAGATTCAGTCCTGGTACATCTCCTGTAAACAGTTGAGTAAAAGCGTTTTGGTTACAGACGTGATTTTTAAGGAATATTATTGTATTTTAAAAGTTGACACTTAGAAACTTTTTCTCATAGAATCACCAATGTTATCCTATGGAAGGAAATTCACTTAGCAGGTAAAAACTGTTATCGTTACTTTTTCTTACTCAGTGTTGGATCCTGGATCCAGCACTGGTGCATCTCCTGTAAACAGTTGAAAAAATGCGTTTAAGTCATACAGGCGATTTTTAAGGAATATTTGTAGTTTGTGAAAATCAACACTTTGAAACTTTTGCTGAAAACCAGTCAATCTTAGCCTATGAAGGAAATTCAAGTTACCGGTAAGTACGGTTAAAATTACTTTTGAGGATCAGTACTGGGCTGAAAGATGCAGCACTGAGGTCTCTCCTGATAACAGGTGAGTAAATCGGAATTCGTATTTCGGCTGATTTTAGAGGAATATTTTAAAGTTCCAAAACTCCACACTTAGAAGAATTTCCAAGTGAAACCAGTCAATGTTAGCCTATGAAGGAAATTCAAGTTACCGGTAAGTACGGTTAAAATTACTTTTCAGGACCAGTACTGGGCTGAAAGATGCAGCACTGAGGTCTCTCCTGATAACAGGTGAGTAAATCGGAATTCGTATTTCGGCTGATTTTAGAGGAATATTTTAAAGTTCCAAAACTCCACACTTAGAAGAATTTCCAAGTGAAACCAGTGAATGTTAGCCTATGAAGGAAATTCAAGTTACCGGTGAAGTACGGTTAAAATTACTTTTCAGGACCAGTACTGGGCTGAAAGATGCAGCACTGAGGTCTCTCCTGATAACAGGTGAGTAAATCGGAATTCGTATTTCGGCTGATTTTAGAGGAATATTTTAAAGTTCCAAAACTCCACACTTAGAAGAATTTCCAAGTGAAACCAGTCAATGTTAGCCTATGAAGGAAATTCAAGTTACCGGTAAGTACGGTTAAAATTACTTTTCAGGATCAGTACTGGGCTGAAAGATGCAGCACTGAGGTCTCTCCTGATAACAGGTGAGTAAATCGGAATTCGTATTTCGGCTGATTTTAGAGGAATATTTTAAAGTTCCAAAACTCCACACTTAGAAGAATTTCCAAGTGAAACCAGTCAATGTTAGCCTATGGAAGGAAATTCAAGTTACTGGTAAGTACGGTTAAAATTACTTTTCAGGACCAGTACTGGGCTGAAAGATACAGCACTGAGGTCTCTCCTTATAACAGGTGAGTAAATCGGAATTCGTATTTCGGCTGATTTTAGAGGAATATTTTAAAGTTCCAAAACTCCACACTTAAAAGAATTTCCAAGTGAAACCAGTCAATGTTAGCCTATGAAGGAAATTCAAGTTACCGGTAAGTACGGCTAAAATTACTTTTCAGGACCAGTACTGGGCTGAAAGATGCAGCACTGAGGTCTCTCCTGATAACAGGTGAGTAAATCGGAATTCGTATTTCGGCTGATTTTAGAGGAATATTTTAAAGTTCCAAAACTCCACACTTAGAAGAATTTCCAAGTGAAACCAGTCAATGTTAGCCTATGAAGGAAATTCAAGTTACCGGTAAGTACGGTTAAAATTACTTTTCAGGACCAGTACTGGGCTGAAAGATGCAGCACTGAGGTCTCTCCTGATAACAGGTGAGTAAATCGGAATTCAGTATTTCGGCTGATTTTAGAGGAATATTTTAAAGTTCCAAAACTCCACACTTAGAAGAATTTCCAAGTGAAACCAGTCAATGTTAGCCTATGAAGGAAATTCAAGTTACCGGTAAGTACGGCTAAAATTACTTTTCAGGACCAGTACTGGGCTGAAAGATGCAGCACTGAGGTCTCTCCTGATAACAGGTGAGTAAATCGGAATTCGTATTTCGGCTGATTTTAGAGGAATATTTTAAAGTTCCAAAACTCCACACTTAGAAGAATTTCCAAGTGAAACCAGTCAATGTTAGCCTATGGAAGGAAATTCAAGTTACTGGTAAGTATGGTTAGAATTACTTTTCAGGACCAGTACTGGGCTGAAAGATACAGCACTGAGGTCTCTCCTGATAACAGGTGAGTAAATCGGAATTCGTATTTCGGCTGATTTTAGAGGAATATTTGCACAATGGTGAAGGGAGGGGCGGGGCCTGAGGTTACATCTGTGCAAACGCGCCCCGTGGCGCGTTTTAGGTTGGGGATTAAGTCCCCTTGAATCCTGAGGGTCCCTAGGGGCCAACTAGCCCACCAGGAACCTCCAATATGCGCCAGGGGCTGCGTTGCAGAGACGTGTAGAGAGGCCACACCCCTTTACACCTCTCTGCAACGCAGCTCTGTGGCGCTTTCTGGATGTACCTGTTGGGCTAGTTGGCCCCCAGGGACCCTCAGGATTGAAGGGATTTAATTCCCCATCTTAAAACGCGCCACGGGGCCTGTTTGCACACATGTCACCTGAAGCCCCGCCCCTCCCTTCACCACTGTGCAAACGCGCCCGTGGCGCGTTTTAAGTTGGGGGATTAAGTCCCCTTGAATCCTGAGGGTCCCCGGAGTCCAACTAGCCCACCATATACCTCCAAAGCGCCACAGAGCTGCGTTGCAGAGAGGTGTGAAAAGGGCGTGGCCTCTGTACACCTCTCTGCAAGGCAGCCCCTGGCGCATACTGGAGGTTCCTGGTGGGCTAGTTGGCCCCCAGGGACCCCCAGTATTCAAGGGAATTGTTCCTCTGCAAACGCGCCAGGGGCGCGTTTGCAGAGTGGTGAAGGAAGGGGCGGGGCCTGCGGGCCCGATCGTTTTTTGTTTTTGTTTTTTTTTGTCTCCTGAAGGGGGCTGTGTGGCCCCCTTCCTTTTTTCTGTTTTTGGGCCCTGGGGACCCCATCCCCCAGGGCCTTACCCTTTTTTTAAATTTCAAAATAAAAAAAAACGGGAAGGGGGCCGCGTGGCCCCCTTCCCGGGCCTGTATTGGCCCCGGGACCCCATCTCCCGGGGCATGGTCTCTATTTTTATTTTTAATATTTTGAGGGGGCTGCGTGGCCCCCTCCTCTGGCCATTTTAAGGCCCGGGGACCCCATCCCTCGGGCCGGCCATACCTCTTTTTTTTTTTTTATTATTTTTCATAAATTTGGGGAGGGGGCCCCGTGGCCCCCTCCCGGGCCACTACTTGCCCGGGGACCCCATCCCCCGGGCTGGCCCTCTGTTAGGGACTCTGGGGGTCCCCAAACCCCCACAGTCCCGCCGGCTCCCGTGTCCTACGGGAGCCGGCATTGCTGTACACATGGGGAGCAGCTAACATGCTGCTCCCCATGTGGAAAGCTGTCGGCTTGGATATTGGAAGAGAGAGCAGGTTTCCTGCCTCTCTTCCAATATCCAAGCAAGTTTGCAATGACAGGACGGGAGCCGCAAGGCTCCCGTCCTGTCATTGAAACAGCAGTGTCCCAGGGGTAGGCACCCCGGGACACTGCAGGAGCCGGCCCTGGGGGTGGCGGTCCCCAGGGCCACCACAGGCTCCAGGAGGGGGCCGCGCGGCCCCCTCCCATCGTGTGCACAGCCCCGGGAGGTGGTGGTCCCCGGGCTCTGGGGTCCGTAACGGACCCCCATATTTAAATGTTTAGTGCCCCGGGAGGTGGCGGTCCCGGGCGTGTGGGGCTGGAGCCCCCACACAGGTTTTTCATTTAAAAAAGAAGCCCCGGGAGGTGGTGGTCCTCGGGGCTGCGGGAGGGCTCAGAGCCCTCCCGCACCATTATACATAAGGCCCCGGGGGTGGTGGTCCCCGGGGTTGGGGGCCCTTAGAGGCCCCCACACATAAAATTAACCCCCCCAGCATGCCCCCGGGACTTGGCCCACCCGGGGCCAATACATCGAGCGCGGGAGACCGCGCTCGATTTTCTCGGCAGGATTCGCGCACCCTGAGCGCATCCTGCCGATTTGTTTTTTTTTAAATGCTTTTTTGCCCAGGGGGTCCTTGTGGGACCCCCTGAGCAGGCCTAGGGGTTAGGGTGTTTCTACCCTGCCCTCTTTGTGCGTTTTGCGCACTTGTTTCTTTTTTTTTTTCTCGGCGGGATACGCGCACCCTAAGCGCATCCCGCCGATTTAAAAAAATAAAAATCTTTTTCTGCCCAGGGGTCCTTGTGGGACCCCTGAGCAGACCTAGGGGTCAGGGTGTTTCTACCCTGCCCCCTTTTGCGCTTGCGCACTTAGTTTCTGTCCCTCGGTTCTACCGAGGATAAAATGGCTGCCAACACTTCTTGATTTGGAGTGTTGACAGCCAATTAGCATGCAGCTCGTGATCGGGAGGGTGCGCGCAGGGTGCGCTTGAGGGTACGCGTATCCGACGCGCCCATAGATATATATGTACTTTTACTTTTGATTTTCTCAGGAACTACTGAACGGATTTACACCATTTAAGCAAAAGGCACCAGTCTGAACCAAGGACTACCTCTTTGCCAAATTTGGGGTAATTCCGCTCAGCAGTTCGAGCTGTAGCTGCGACTAAAGGTTCCTATGGAAAAATGAATGGGGAAAACGCGTTTTGGGACCCCCTTTTTCTCGGCCCCCGCTTGACGTATCACCCCGAGACTTTCAGGGTAGGAGCGGACCGGAGCGCCCCAACAAGTTGGAAGCTTTGCGAAGATTCGTCAACCGACGCCAACGTTATTGCAAATAGAATGTCGCGGATTTCCTATGGATAATAGGTTGTAACTATAACTATCTACTGGCGACCGCCAGTAGATAATATATATATACGTATATATATATATGTGTATATATATATATATATATATATAGATATATATGTATATATATATATATATATATATATATATATATATATATACACATATACACAACAGTCATAAACTATCTAACAGTGCCATCTACTGGCCTCAGAAGGTAAATTTAAACAACATACATTAGTACGATTACCTAAATAAATGTAGAGAATGTAAAACAGTTAATTATTTTTACAAAATTTTATACTTTATGAAAAAATCAAATCAGACACACTTAACTTACTATAACAAAAGAAACAACTAATCTCTTCAAGCAGGTCGTTGTTTAGAAAGGTCGTTGTTTAGACTAGATAGTTAATGCATTAGTGGTTTAGACCGGATCGTTGTTGAGGCATCGTGGTTCAGGCCCCTCATTGTTAAGGAGTAGTGGTAAAGGTCGTTTTTCGTGTGTGGCTAAGGGCAGTACAAAGATCACGTTAACATCACTGTCCTTGTGGTACAAAAGGAGATGCAGGTTCTCATATGTTCTCACCCAGGACTGCATTTCACTTCCTCACAATAGCACCCAAAAGGTTGATAATGGAAGCCCTTAACCAAATTTGTAATACTTTACATTTCCACTCAATGGATGTTTGACGTTGCAACACAAACTATTACAACCCATACTTTTACAACGTGGTTTTTACAACGCAACTTCCATTACAACGCATGCTATTACAACGCAAGCCATTACAACACATGCATCATTACAACGTCATTTACAATTCTAACACTGCCAGGTGCTTACCTCAAGGAAGGTGCTGGTCAGTGTTGTAATGGCATGCGTTGTAATAGCATGCATTGTAATGGAACTTACGTTGTATTGCTGGCATTGCGTTGTAATGCCTGCGTTGTAATGGATGTTTCCCCCACTCAATATGTATTGACCATCGTTAGAAGATGTTATGGCTTTTTTCTTCTTTTTTTTTTTAAAATTTGTTTTATTGGTGCAAAAACAACATACATCATTACAATCTGGAATCAATAGAACCGCTACTTATACAGCATTCTTCTTATAGTACCTGGACATTCCATAAGCATATCTTGATGAAATCTACGAAACAGAATCATTGCCCCATTATGTGACGCTTAACTGTCTACCTGTGAGGATTCTATAGTAGGTGTGGTACATATCCCTCCTCTAAATGCATTCCATTTTCCCCACAACCGTTCCCACTTCTTGGGACATCGCCTATTTATATACACCTCTCTTTCAGTCACCATGGCCATATCCATGTCTGAGCTTCAGTCTCGAATGGTAGAGGTGGATGTTATGGCTTTTGAGGTGAAAACGCAAAATGTTTTGCTGATAATTACAGGTCTTCAATCTTTATTTTATACAGGTACATTTATGTGTAAGTGAAATCTTGTAAAAGAGCAATAGTACACCAGCAATAATACTGTGGACATTATCTACAATATAGTGATAACAGGAAACTGTCTGATTTCTTGAAGGAGTCTTTAATCTGTGCCGTTGGAGGAACATGAACTGGGGGATTCTGCTCTGGATTTTCCATTTCATTCTGAAATCAAAGAAGTTCCATTTGCCTCTGATCGTGAAATCAGGTTCTGCCTTACTCACACTGTGGGCACTCTTGTCATTTTGAACCCTTCTGATATAAAAGGGAGTCTTGTGTAGCCAAGGATACTTGCTTTTTGTGAGGCCTACTTCAATTTTACACCCAACATGACATAAAACATGAAGATTCAAGGTGTGAAACGTCCATTGCTTGAGTTCCTTTGATAGTTGTTCAGTGGTTTGTGGGCAGCTTGTCACCATATGACACCTTTTATCTAAAGGCTGGTGGTTTCTAGTTCTTGTGCACAGTATAGCGAGCAGTGACGCAGCCAAGCAGCTCTGCGAGAAACCCTTCAAATCTTAGACCCTCTGTTCAGAAGTCCAGTTTTATAAGTTCAACTATGGAAGACGAGGAGGGATACACAGCTCTGCAGCTCAAGGAGGGGAGAAAACCAGAGGACGAGGAGGGATACACAGCTCTGCAGTTCAAAGGGAGAAGGACACCAGAGGATGAGGAGGGATACACAGCTCTGCAGTTCAAAGGGAGAAGGACACCAGAGGATGAGGAGGGATACACAGCTCTGCAGTTCCAAGGCAGAAGAAAACCAGAGGACGAGGAGGGATACACAGCTCTGCAGTGTAAGGGGAGGAGGAAACTAGAGGACACACGTGAAGATGTACTGAGAGGTGAGAACTCCCCTTATTCTTGCCCCCTTTCATCTTTCTTCTAACATATGTAGATATATTGCCCCCGAAGCGAAACTTAACATAATTTTTTTCCCTTCAAAAAGTCGTATGAGGACTACAGATGTATATTCCTACCAGGGAAACCAACTTAGAACAGTAACTTCCATGCAGAGGATTGCATTAGGACCCTGGATTTCCAAATGCATACCCCTTTGTTATGATGTATTTTACGGCTTTGGAATATCTCTAATGGGCTACAAAACCTTCAAAGGTATGGCAACTAGCACTCATGTTCTGGGTGCTACTATTGAATTTCCTGATGCAGTGAACACCACCATGGTGTGTCTTTAAATCGGGAGAACAATTACTTCTTCTTCCTGACTGTTAGTTTCTATGGTAGTGGTGTGAATCCTGTTGGTGCTGGACTACTCTTTGTTTTGTATACTCATGTAATTTTACAGCGGTAATTAAATATAACCCTACACAAAAACTGTAACTGAAGTGAGCAGAGGAAGAATATTTTCAATATTTTTAACATATACATTGCACTCTTACCAGGGCCCATTATCAAAGTAACAATGATGACAAAGGTGTACACTTAGGCGTACACTTAGGCGGATAGGCTTTTGCTCCGTCACTACATCGCCTCCCCCATGATGAGTGGGGCATTTTTCATTTTTCACTGCCCATTAGTCCCCAAGAAATATAAACCACCATCCCTCATATAGAAGGTGTTGTATGGTGACGAGCTACCCACAAACCACTCAACAACTATCAATGGAAATCAAGAAATGCAAATTTCAGACCCTAAATTTTAATGTTTTACATTGTGTCAAGTGTAAATTTGCAACAGGCCTTACAGCAGGCGAGTAGCCTTTGCTACATAAGACTCACTATTGTATCAGAAGGGTTCAGAATGGCTGACGACAAGAGTGCCCGTGGTGTAAGTAACGATACAAAAGGGGATGATGGACGGAACGCTTGAGCCAATCAAACACTCACCCCCAGTCAACTGATCTGGGTTTAATCCATCATCATTCTTTAGCTCACTCCACCACCCCAGTTCAGACATGGCCATATGCAAATCAGTCTGACCCTGTGCCTCATGGGAACAGTCCAGCCCGAACTGCCAAGCCATGTCTTCCCTGGACCGGAAACAAGCATCCTAGGACCGGTTTCTGGCATTCCAGCCGTCATCAGCCAGGCTTGCTTGAATCCAGTGGCAAAGTGAGCAAGGGACCCACGTCTGGGCATACCCCGCCAACTTAGGGCGAAAAAAGCGATACAAAAGGGGATGATGGACGGAACGCGTGAGCCAATCAAACACTCACCCCCAGTCAACTGATCTGGGTTTAATCCATCATAATTCTTTAGCTCACTCCACCACCCCAGTTCAGACATGGCCATATGCAAATCAGTCTGACCCTGTGCCTCATGGGAACAGTCCAGCCCGAACTGCCAAGCCATGTCTTCCCTGGACCGGAAACAAGCATCCTAGGACCGGTTTCTGGCATTCCAGCCGTCATCAGCCAGGCTTGCTTGAATCCAGTGGCAAAGTGAGCAAGGGACCCACGTCTGGGCATACCCCGCCAACTTAGGGCGAAAAAGCGATACAAAGGGGATGATGGACGGAACGCTTGAGCCAATCAAACACTCACCCCCAGTCAACTGATCTGGGTTTAATCCATCATCATTCTTTAGCTCACTCCACCACCCCAGTTCAGACATGGCCATATGCAAATCAGTCTGACCCTGTGCCTCATGGGAACAGTCCAGCCCGAACTGCCAAGCCGTGTCTTCCCTGGACCGGAAACAAGCATCCTAGGACCGGTTTCTGGCATTCCAGCCGTCATCAGCCAGGCTTGCTTGAATCCAGTGGCAAAGTGAGCAAGGGACCCACGTCTGGGCATACCCCGCCAACTTAGGGCGAAAAGCGATACAAAAGGGGATGATGGACGGAATGCTTGAGCCAATCAAACACTCACCCCCAGTCAACTGATCTGGGTTTAATCCATCATCATTCTTTAGCTCACTCCACCACCCCAGTTCAGACATGGCCATATGCAAATCAGTCTGACCCTGTGCCTCATGGGAACAGTCCAGCCCGAACTGCCAAGCCATGTCTTCCCTGGACCGGAAACAAGCATCCTAGGACCGGTTTCTGGCATTCCAGCCGTCATCAGCCAGGCTTGCTTGAATCCAGTGGCAAAGTGAGCAAGGGACCCACGTCTGGGCATACCCCCGCCAACTTAGGGCGAACAAAGTGATACAAAGGGGATGATGGACGGAACGTTTGAGCCAATCAAACACTCACCCCCAGTCAACTGATCTGGGTTCAATCCATCATCATTCTTTAGCTCACTCCACCACCCCAGTTCAGACATGGCCATATGCAAATCAGTCTGACCCAGTGCCTCATGGGAACAGTCCAGCCCGAACTGCCAAGCCATGTCTTCCCTGGACCGGAAACAAGCATCCTAGGACCGGTTTCTGGTATTCCAGCCGTCATCAGCCAGGCTTGCTTGAATCCAGTGGCAAAGTGAGCAAGGGACCCACGTCTGGGCATACCCCCGCCAACTTAGGGCGAACAAAGCGATACAAGAGGGGATGATGGACGGAACGCTTGAGCCAATCAAACACTCACCCCCAGTCAAGTTGGCGGGGTATGCCCAGACGTGGGTCCCTTGCTCACTTTGCCACTGGATTCAAGCAAGCCTGGCTGATGACGGCTGGAATGCCAGAAACCGGTCCTAGGATGCATGTTTCCGGTCCAGGGAAGACATGGCTTGGCAGTTCGGGCTGGACTGTTCCCATGAGGCACAGGGTCAGACTGATTTGCATATGGCCATGTCTGAACTGGGGTGGTGGAGTGAGCTAAAGAATGATGATGGATTAAACCCAGATCAGTTGACTGGGGGTGAGTGTTTGATTGGCTCAAACGTTCCGTCCATCATCCCCTTTTGTATCGTGGTGTAAGTAAAGCAGAGCCTAATTTTGAGTGAACTGGCGATGTATTCACCCACTCTAAATCAGGTGGGTGGACATATGGGCAGACCTCCAACAGCCCTTACTCTATCGGGTATGGTGGTGATGGAGTAGTCTCTGTTGTCGATATAATGAAGGTCCGCTCATCCCTAAATAAGTCGGGTGGACTTTCAGTTTGGCAGAGAGAGTTCTCTGTTCGTGATGGAGTACCCTTTTTGTCAAACTAAGAATCTGTCCCAAAGTCAATAAAGAGCATTTAGCTATTTACTCTTAAAAATGTCTTGCACTGTGAGTGAGACAACACCATTCACGTAGGCCAACCCCATGCCACTGGGCCAGCCAGTCCATCAGTAGCGTGGTAGTCCAATAAATCACATCTATATCACAATGTCCCCTCCGCCTGTCTTCAGTTATTTCTGCCAGATGCTAGCCCACAGCCTTTTTAAATATAGTCCTCTTTTCTTTCATGAAAATGATGGTTCTATGTGAGCTTTTCATTGACAATGCATTGGGCTGAGACAGGTGTAGGAGAGTAGGATCTGCTTCACATGGGTACCCCCACTTTTTGCTGATGCTTCACTGTTTTTCGACATTAGTCTGGCTGGGGCCCTGCTAATCAGAACCCCAGCCTAGCTGCTTCCTCTCTAAAATGGTTTCCATGTGCCTTAGGCACATCACTGATTGGGATCTGGAGTGCCCTTATAAGTCCCTAGTATATGGTATACTATGTACCAAGGGCATAGGTACCTCAGAGGCCTGCCCGGGCTGCAGCATGTATTATGCCACCCCTGGAAGGCCATCCAAACTGACACCACAGGTCTGCTACTGCAGCCTGGGTAAGGTGGTACATGCACCCCTTACTGTGATATAGGTTACCTATATCGCGAAATACATACACACATATAAACCTATAAGTCACTCCTAAGGCAGGCCTTATCAATCCTAAAGGCAGAGTGCGTGGTTCCTATGTGAGAGGGTGCCCCTGCATGAGCAGGGCCCCTCTGCAGCGTTCGGAGACCATCTCTGATGCTGTTTGTAGGGCAGCCTGACCATATACTCTTAAGCGCATTATATCCTCGCGGTAAAATGCTAACTTTGGAATGGCTGCACCTAAACATGTCGTGTTTGGTGTCAAACATCTTGGAATACTACCCCCTGCCAATTCTGGCGGCGGGGGTAGCATTCCACCCTTCTAGAGGGAAAGACATGTTAACTCTGACTAGTCCGGTAACTTCTTTCCAGAGCCCTGGCATCACAAAATGGATGCTGCTGCCACAGACACGAGTCTGGCCTCCTGCTGCTGGATGAAACTCCGGCAGGGGAGGCCTGGACAATAGGTTTCCTGTCCCAGGGAGGTGTGACCACCTCCCCAGACAGGATAATGTGTATTGGGGCTGGGCGGGAGCACTTTCGGGTGCTTTGAAGTCCTGCACTGGGGGCACATTTGGTGTCCCTAGTGCATACCCCAGTTCAAACCGGATCAGGGGCTTGCAGCCCCTGCTTTGGCGCGAACTGGACAAAGGAAAGGGGTGTAGCCACCCCTCTGCCCTGACCCACCCATAGGTGGGGCCACAGAGTAGTCCAACCCCTATCTTTAGAATAAAGGTAGGAACCCAGTCCTTAGGACTTTAGATTATCCCTGGACGAAACTCTGAAACTGAATCCTGGACCTTCGATGCTCTACTCACGATTAGAGGACAGAAGAATCTCCCTTGGGGTCAAGGAGTGACTCCCCTGCTTGGCAGGCACCAAAGAAGCATCTGTCCGGTTCGCATTTCTGAAGCTCCCGTCGGACGCCGAAGTCATCGCATCACCAGAGGTGGATTCTCAGACTTCCCCGAGGCTACCCTGAGTCTCCAGCAAAGCTGAGGCCCGTGGCTATCGTGGGTGACTTGAGACCGTGACCCTGGACACCGAGCACATTTGCAAGTGCATCCTCTTCTGGGTCTTCCAAGAAGTCGTGCTTTGGGCTCCGAGTAGCCCTAGCCTCCAGCACCACCTGCACCGAAGATCACTGGCCCCCACTCCACGAGTGTCCTGTAAGCCAGCTCCACGTGCGGCGTCACGAGGCTCCATCGCGGTCGCTAGCCCGTTGGCTAGTAGCCCTTAACGAAGGCCAATCCTTTTCTAACTTGGCATCCTGGTTGCTCCAGGCCTGCCCTCACTTACCCTCGCTGGGTGAGTTCCACAGACCTTGCTGGTCTGCACCATCGACGATCTACATCTTCACCGAGACTTGCCGTTGCCAAGGCTTGTTGGGTCCAATCTGGTCGCCGACACCTCAGCACTCGACAGACATTGTGTACCAGCCCGAATCCTGCTCCTGGTCGCCGACAACGCCTCCTGGGCCTCGTGACTGAAGAGTCAAGACGACCGTCAACGCACCTGAAGCACTCGACATCGGTGGGCATCTGTCCATCGCCTTCCTGGTCACTGGCTAGTGACCCAGACTCTGTCCCCTCTGCTTTCAGGTTCTTCAGAACTCCGATACACTCTTGGATCCACCCGGACACTTTCCACTTGGTCGCCAGCAGCACTTTGCAGCAGATCGCCATTCAAATCGACGACGAAACCCGACCCCGAAAGGCACCTATGCACCCGGCTTCCCTGGGTGAGGTAACACGAGTACTCCGGTGCTCCCGTGGGTAGAGACTCTTCAAAGTACTAGTTCTCAAAGGGTTTGCTCCAAGTCCTCCTTTAAGTGTCCCTTTCTTTAATTTCCTGATCGCGACTTTCTCCATAGAAGTCAACGGCGTATCGCGGTTGTGTATTTACACTGCACGCGTCCCCCGTGGGTCCCCTGTGTCACTACCTTGGGTGGTTCCTTATGGTCCAAGCACTTCTAGAGGTTCTAGGCCTAGTGTCTAGTTCAGTCGTGGTTCTTATACCACTTTATTGGTATATGGTTTGGTACGCTCCTAGGGCCCAAACGTGTATTTGTGCTATTACTGTGTTTAAATAACTTCTAACTTATGTACTTCGAACTCTAGCCTCATAAAGAGACTAGAGGGGTGTGTTTAGCAATAAATATATATATTTTGAATATATACCTGGTGTGGTGCTCTTTCATTTGATCACTCAAGAGATTATAGACTGGTAAAACAAGCTGCTTTACATTCCTTCAAGACTTAGCCTGAAGGCTGCTCTCCATAGCTACCACTAGGATAGCTTTCAATAAGGTTGTCTTTAACCTATCTCCAATAAGGGGTTGTTTGGACTGGTGCAAGGTGCCCACTATAATTAGTGGACAGCATATGCCAGGCCAACTTCTCACATTGGTGTGCAGCGTGTGGGATTCCAGCTTGCTATTGTTTTACCAGATAATCTCAATTGAATTGATCAACTGAAAACCACTAAAGGTACCTAAGGTACATATAATTTAAGCTTAGAATACAGTAAGTTCTACTGAACTTAGAGTTGTGTGTTAAGGGATAGCACAACCCTTTCTACAACTCAAGAGAGTTTAGTAGGCCACACTAGAGTAGGTAGTGCATAGACCACACCACACTAGTAATGTCTTTAAGGGCAGGATCCAAAGAATCCTTGCAGGAAGCCATTGAGCTTCCACCCTCCAAGTATGATACACTCCCATTCTTGGAATTGAGAGCTTTATGTAACTTGAGAAAAATAAGGACAGGCCAAAGCCCCACCACCCAACACCTCAAGGAGTTGTTGGTGGCTTATGACCTTAGTAAGCCTGTGAGGACTGAAGGGGTAGGACCTGAGGGTGGGGCAGGAGAAGAGGAGGACGCCAATACCCCCAGCCCCCCCTCTGAAACTGGCCAGGAGGGTGACAATGACCCTGACCTGGATAACCCAATCCCTCCTGTGGACGATGATGAGGATGATCAGGATGACACCCTCTTTGTCCCCCAGGAAGGATTAAGAGTGTGCCCAGAAAGTCTAGATCTCCTTCTCAGGAGTCTAACCACTCTGGCACCTCTATAGGGAGCTCTGTCTCCTCTCACAGGAGGGAATCCTCTCATGAGAGGAGAGCCAGACTGGTCCAGTATGAGGAAACTCAGCTGGAAATCAGAAAAAAGCAATTGGCTTTAGATAGGGAATCCCTAGATCTCCTTAGAGAGAGAAGAAAGTTGGGACTAGAGTCCCATGGTGGCAGCCATGTCCCTAGAGACAGGGAAAGGTCCTATGACCATAGGAACCTGAGCAAGATTGTCCCTCCCTACCAGAGTGGGGATGATATCCACAAATGGATAACTGCATTAGAGAGGGCCTGTAAAGTACAGAAGGTCCCTCAAGAGCAGTGGGCAGCAATCTTGTGGCTCTCCTTTGCTGACAAAGGTAGAGATAAGCTCCTCACTGTTAGAGAGGAGGATGCTGATAATTACAAGGTCTTGAAGAGTGCTCTTATTGATGGGTTTGGCCTAACCACTGAACAGTACAGGTTGAAGTTCAGAGACACCCAAAAAGCACAGACTCAAGACTGGGTAGACTATGTGGATTGTTCTGACAAGGCTCTGGAAGGCTGGTTGATGGGCAGTAAGGTGTGTGACTTCTCAGGATTGTACAATCTGATAATGAGGGAGCAGATTCTTAATAACTGTCAAAATCAGCTGTTGCATTAATACCTGGTAGACTCTGATCTGACCTCTCCCCAAGAATTGGGAAAGAAGGCAGACAAATGGGTCAGAACCAGGGTGAAGCAGAAGGTACAGAACCAAGGTGGGGAAACCAAGAAGCAAGATGCTAAGAACTCTGACAAGGGTGGGGAGAAGGGTAAAGATCAAAAGTCTTCATCAGGCCCCCAAAATCTTCTTCTGGTGGGGATTCACAGTCTATCAAAGGGAAAGGCCAAAGAAAACCATGGTGCAAGGTCTGTAAGCAAAAGACCCACTGGACCAGTGATTGCACCAAGTCCAAAGACTCCAATCCAGCACCCACCAATGCCCCTAAGGCACCTGTTCCCCCTAGTACAGTTGGTGGAAGTGCTCCAGCAAAGGGTTTAGTAGGGTTCACCCTGGGAACTGAGTTGGGCTCTGACTTAGTCAGAGAACTGACTCAGGCTGTGTTAGTCTGTGATGGAGGCATGGATGTGACCTCCACTGTGAGTCCCAGTAATCTGGGCAAGTACAGACAACAGCCTTTAATCAATGGACGTGAGGCTTTGGCATTTAGGGACACAGGGGCAAGTGTCACAATGGTGACACAAGACCTTGTGCTTCCTGGGCAAGTTATGCTTGGTGAGATGTACCAAGTGACCAATGCTAGCAATGTCAGAACAGACCATACTCTGGCAGTTGTTAACTTCTCCTGGGGAGGGGTAACTGGCCTTAAGAAGGTTGTGGTAAGTGCAAACCTACCAGTCGAATGCTTGCTTGGCAATGACTTAGAGACTTCTGCTTGGGCAGAAGTGGAGCTCAGGACCCATGCAGAAATGCTGGGGATCCCTGCAGATGTGTTTGCTGTGACCAGGTCACAAGCCAAAATGTCTAGCACTGAACAGGCCTTGGATTCTGGAAGAATGGACCAAGTGCCTTCAAAGAGGAGGAGTAGTAGGGTTAAGGCAGTGCCTTCCCCTTGGCTCAGGAGGAAGATCAGTCCCTTGAGGGGGATGATCTCAGCCCTGAAGAAGGAACTGTCCCAGAGGAACTTGAACCTGACCAGGTTGAGTTCTTGGGGACAGGGGGACCTTCTAGGGCAGATCTGAGCCAGGAGCAGCAGAGCTGCCCCTCCCTTGAACCCCTCAGACAGCAAGCTGCTGCTGAGGCTGCTGGAAAGCTAGTGGTCCCCATACAGTGTATTGGGATGATGGACTCCTGTACTCAGAGAGTAGAGACCCCAAGCCTGGTGCTACCAGGAGGTTGGTAATACCTTTGAAGTTCAGGGGCTTCCTATTGACCCTAGCCCATGATATTCCCTTAGCAGGTCACCTGGGCCAGAACAAGACTTGGGACAGAATTGTCCCTCACTTTCACTGGCCCCACATGTCTGAAGACAGTAAGGAGTTTTGTCGCTCCTGTGTAACCTGCCAAGCCAGTGGCAAAGCAGGTGGCACTACAAAGGCCCCCTGATACCACTACCTGTGGTGGGGGTGCCCTTGAAAGGGTAGGGATTGACATTGTTGGTCCCATGGATCCCCAAACAGCCTCTGGGCACAGGTTTATCCTGGTGGTAGTGGATCATGCCACCAGGTACCCAGAAGCTATTCCCCTCAGGACCACTACAGCACCTGTGGTGGCAAGGGCCCTCCTGGGAATTTTCTCAAGAGTGGGCTTTCCTAAGGAGGTAGTATCAGACAGGGGTGCTAACTTCATGTCTGGGTACTTAAAAGCAATGTGGAAGGAGTGTGGAGTGACTTATAAGTTCACCACACCCTATCACCCACAATGCAATGGTTTAGTTGAGAGATTCAACAAAACCTTGAAGGGCATGATTAAAGGGCTCCCAGAAAAGCTTAGGCGTAGATGGGACATACTCTTGCCCTGCCTTTTATTCGCATATAGGGAGGTGCCTCAGAAGGGGTTGGTTACAGCCCTTTTGAACTTCTGTTTGGCCACCCTGTGAGGGGTCCACTGTGCTTGGTGAAGGAAGGATGGGAGTTACCTCTCAAGCCCCCAAAGCAAGATATAGTGGACTATGTACTTGGTCTCCGCTCCAGGATGGCTGAGTACATGAAAAAGGCAACCAAAAACCTTGAGGCTAGCCAGGAACTTCAAAAGGCCTGGCATGACCAAAAGGCTGTTCTGACTGTTTACCAGCCAGGCAGAAGGTGTGGGTGTTGGAGCCAGTGGCCCCAGCAGCTCTCCAAGATAAATGGAGTGGACCCCACACTATTGTTGAGCAGAAGGGTGAGGTCACTTACTTAGTGGACCTAGGAACACCCAGGAGTCCCCACAGGGTTCTCCATGTCAACAGGTTAAAACCATATGTGGACAGGGCAGACATGGGCTTGCTCATGGCTACTGATGAAGGGCAGGAGGAAGAGAGTGACCCACTCCCTGACCTGCTCTCACAGAACCCTGACGATGGGTCAGTTGATGGTGTAGCCTTGGCAGGCAGCCTCACTACCCAGCAACAAACTGACTGCAGGCAAGTCCTCAATCAGTTTAGACATATGTTTTCACTGACACCCAGTCAGACCACCTGGTGCACTCATGAAGTGGACACTGGGGACAGTCTGCCTATTAAAAACAAGATTTATAGGCAACCTGACCATGTCAGGGACTGTATCAGGACTGAAGTCCAGAAAATGTTGGAATTGGGAGTTATTGAACCCTCAGATAGCCCTTGGGCTAGTCCAGTAGTCCTTGTACCGAAACCTCACACCAGTGGTGGAAAAAGAGAGATGAGGTTTTGTGTGGACTACAGGGGTCTCAATGCAGTCACTAGGACTGATGCCCATCCAATACCCAGGGCAGATGAGCTCATAGATACTTTGGCCTCTGCCAAATATCTCAGCACATTTGACCTAACAGCTGGCTACTGGCAGATCAGACTAGCTGATACTGCAAAGCCCAAAACAGCGTTTCTCGACCCCTAGTGGACATTATCAATTTGTGGTAATGCCCTTTGGTCTGAAGAATGCACCTGCCACTTTCCAGAGGTTGGTGAATACAGTTCTCACAGGACTGGAAGCCTATAGTGCAGCTTATCTAGATGATATTGCTGTCTTTAGCTCCACCTGGGAGGATCACCTGGTCCACCTCAGGAATGTTTTACAGGCCCTGCAAAAGGCAGGCCTGACTATCAAGGCCACTAAGTGCCAGATAGGGCAGAGTCAGGTTGTGTACCTGGGCCACCTTGTGGGTGGAGGCCAGGTTCAACCTTTGCAGAGCAAGATCCAGACCATCATGGACTGGACTGCTCCCACTACCCAGACTCAGGTGAGAGCCTTCTTAGGCCTAACTGGGTACTATAGGAGATTAGGGGTATGGAGAAGGGGTATGGATAGAAGGGGTATGGATTAGGGGTATAGGAGAAGGGGTATGGATCAATAGTGACACCCCTGAATGACTTAACTTCTAAGAAAATGCCCAAAAAGGTTCAGTGGACAGTTAGCTGTCAAAAGGCATTTGATGACCTCAAGCAGGCCATGTGCACTGCTCCAATTCTGCAGAGTCCTGATTACTCCAAGAAGTTCATTGTTCAAACTGATGCATCTGAATTGGGGGTAGGGGCTGTACTGTCACAATTGAATGAAGAAGGTCAGGATCAGCCAGTAGCTTTCATTAGCAGAAGGCTGACCCCTAGAGAGAAACGTTGGTCAGCCATAGAGAGGGAGGCCTTTGCTGTGGTCTGGGCTCTGAAGAAGTTGAGGCCATACTTGTTTGGTACACACTTCCTGGTTCAGACAGACCATAAACCCCTCTTATGGCTAAAACAAATGAAGGGTGAAAACCCCAAACTGCTTAGGTGGTCCATTTCCCTACAGGGGATGGACTTTTCAGTGGAACCTAGGCCTGAGAGTAACCATGCGAATGCAGATGGACTCTCTAGGTATTTCCACTTAGAACATGAAGACTTAACTGGGCAAGGTTAGTTTAATGTCCCTACGTTTGGGGGGGGGGTTGTGTAGGAGAGTAGGATCTGCTTCACATGGGTACCCCCACTTTTTGCTGATGCTTCACTGTTTTTCGACATTAGTCTGGCTGGGGCCCTGCTAATCAGAACCCCAGCCTAGCTGCTTCCTCTCTAAAATGGTTTCCATGTGCCTTAGGCACATCACTGATTGGGATCTGGAGTGCCCTTATAAGTCCCTAGTATATGGTATACTATGTACCAAGGGCATAGGTACCTCAGAGGCCTGCCCGGGGCTGCAGCATATATTATGCCACCCCTGGAAGGCCATCCAAACTGACACCACAGGTCTGCTACTGCAGCCTGGGTAAGGTGGTACATGCACCCCTTACTGTGATATAGGTTACCTATATCGCGAAATACATACACACATATAAACCTATAAGTCACTCCTAAGGCAGGCCTTATCAATCCTAAAGGCAGAGTGCGTGGTTCCTATGTGAGAGGGTGCCCCTGCATGAGCAGGGCCCCTCTGCAGCGTTCGGAGACCATCTCTGATGCTGTTTGTAGGGCAGCCTGACCATATACTCTTAAGCGCATTATATCCTCGCGGTACAATGCTAACTTTGGAATGGCTGCACCTAAACATGTCGTGTTTGGTGTCAAACATCTTGGAATACTACCCCCCGCCAATTCTGGCAGCGGGGTAGCATTCCACCCTTCTAGAGGGAAAGACATGTTAACTCTGACTAGTCCGGTAACTTCTTTCCAGAGCCCTGGCATCACAAAATGGATGCTGCTGCCACAGACACGAGTCTGGCCTCCTGCTGCTGGACGAAACTCCGGCAGGGGAGGCCTGGACAATAGGTTTCCTGTCCCAGGGAGGTGTGACCACCTCCCAGACAGGATAATGTGTATTGGGGCTGGGCGGGAGCACTTTCGGTGCTTTGAAATCCTGCATTGGGGGCACATTTGGTGTCCCTAGTGCATACCCCAGTTCAAACCGGATCAGGGGCTTGCAGCCCCTGCTTTGGCGCGAACTGGACAAAGGGAAAGGGGTGTAGCCACCCCTCTGCCCTGACCCACCCATAGGTGGGGCCACAGAGTAGTCCAACCCCTATCTTTAGAATAAAGGTAGGAACCCAGTCCTTAGGACTTTAGATTATCCCTGGACGAAACTCTGAAACTGAATCCTGGACCTTCGATGCTCTACTCACGATTAGAGGACAGAAGAATCTCCCTTGGGGTCAAGGAGTGACTCCCTGCTTGGCAGGCACCAAAGAAGCATCTGTCCGGTTCGCATTTCTGAAGCTCCCGTCGGACGCCGAAGTCATCGCATCACCAGAGGTAGATTCTCAAACTTCCCCGAGGCTACCCTGAGTCCCCAGCAAAGCTGAGGCCCGTGGCTATCGTGGGTGACTTGAGACCGTGACCCCTGGACACCGAGCACATTTGCAAGTGCATCCTCTTCTGGGTCTCCCAAGAAGTCGTGCTTTGGGCTCCGAGTAGCCCTAGCCTCCTGCACCACCTGCACCGAAGATCACTGGCCCCCACTCCACGAGTGTCCTGTAAGCCAGCTCCACGTGCGGCGTCACGAGGCTCCATCGCGGTCGCTAGCCCGTTGGCCAGTAGCCCTTAACGAAGGCCAATCCTTTTCTAACTTGGCATCCTGGTTGCTCCAGGCCTGCCCTCACTTACCCTCGCTGGGTGAGTTCCACAGACCTTGCTGGTCTGCACCATCGACGATCTACATCTTCACCGAGACTTGCCGTTGCCAAGGCTTGTTGGGTCCAATCCGGTCGCCGACACCTCAGCACTCGACAGACATCGTGTACCAGCCCGAATCCTGCTCCTGGTTGCCGACAATGCCTCCTGGGCCTCGTGACTGAAGAGTCAAGACGACCGTCAACGCACCTGAAGCACTCGACATCGGTGGGCATCTGTCCATCGCCTTCCTGGTCACCGGCTAGTGACCCAGACTCTGTCCCCTCTGCTTTCAGGTTCTTCAGAACTCCGATACACTCTTGGATCCACCCGGACACTTTCCACTTTGTCGCCAGCAGCACTTTGCAGCAGATCGCCATTCAAATCGACGACGAAACCCGACCCCGAAAGGCACCTATGCACCCGGCTTCCCTGGGTGAGGTAACACGAGTACTCCGGTGCTCCCGTGGGTAGAGACTCTTCAAAGTACTAGTTCTCAAAGGGTTTGCTCCAAGTCCTCCTTTAAGTGTCCCTTTTCTTTAATTTCCTGATCGCGACTTTCTCCATAGAAGTCAACGGCGTATCGCGGTTGTGTATTTACACTGCACGCGTCCCCCGTGGGTCCCCTGTGTCACTACCTTGGGTGGTTCCTTGTGGTCCAAGCACTTCTAGAGGCTCTAGGCCTAGTGTCTAGTTCAGTCGTGGTTCTTATACCACTTTATTGGTATATGGTTTGGTACGCCCCTAGGGCCCAAACGTGTATTTGTGCTATTTCTGTGTTTAAATAACTTCTAACTTATGTACTTTGAACTCTAGCCTCATAAAGAGACTAGAGGGGTGTGTTTAGCAATAAATATATATATTTTGAATATATACCTGGTGTGGTGCTCTTTCATTTGATCACTCAAGAGATTATAGACTGGTAAAACAAGCTGCTTTACATTCCTTCAAGACTTAGCCTGAAGGCTGCTCTCCATAGCTACCACTAGGATAGCTTTCAATAAGGTTGTCTTTAACCTATCTCCAATAAGGGGTTGTTTGGACTGGTGCAAGGTGCCCACTATAATTAGTGGACAGCATATGCCAGGCCAACTTCTCACAACAGGGACATATTGGGAGCCCCTATAGACTACTCAAGTCAAAGGAGAGAGAATGTATTAAGGAAATTGTAACAGCAAATAGGACACCCTTCATAACAGGAGGATAAACTGGAGGAATTTCAAAGGTTCTACACCTCTTTGTACACAAAAGTGGACTATTCAAGAGCGGATTTATATACACTGATAAGGGAAGAAGAGGTTACGAAAGCGATAACAGTGCTTAAACTTAATAAGGCCTTCAGACCAATTTGATTTCTTTGCTGATTTTTAGCTGATTACTTTTTTACTTGACAGTGATTTTATGAGCTTAATGTCATTGGAATGCTAATATGAGAACAGAGAATTTTGTTGACAAAAGATACATTTGAAATCTGTAACAGCAAATAGGACACCCTTAATAAGGGAGGAGATTTCTTTGTTGAGAAAAGATACATTTGAAATCTGGTTCCAATTGTAACATCTCCTAAAGTTTATCAATAAATGTTATTATTGACATTTTGTGTCAAATAGAGTAAAGTGCACCTATGATGGCAATCAATCTGTGAGTACGGCCAATATGGCAGGATTTCTATCATTATATGTCTAGGGTTAGAAGTGGGAAAGCTTGAGTGTATGGGTGGCTAACCATGGAAAATGAATGGAACATATAAAAAAACACAAAGGTTTGTGGAGTACGCAAAAATAGTTTGTGTGACAATTCCAGCCATAGAAATACATATAAGGGCTGCTCCCAAATAAGGAAAAAGCAACAATGCTTCCAGGGCAAGAATAGGGATAAAATTCCCCCAAATTTCATGGAGGTATCTTGGTATGGGTATCTTCAAAACAGCAGCACTCCAGTCGTAGATTTCCAGAATTAACCTGAGGGATATTTGTTAATTCTTCTCCATGAGAAGAAGGCCAAGGAAGAAGAGTATTTTAAAAGGGCTATTCATTTGCACCCACGATTCTCCGGCAGATCTCCCTGTCCTCTGCACCACAGCAGTTGCCTATAGAGGAACACATCTTTCACATTACAAGGCATCATCTTCCTCCTCCCCTGGCCAATTATGCTCTAGCCGCAAAGCACAGGCTTTGCCTCCTTTGCATGTGACTGTTTAGGGCCTTGTGGTTGTAATTGGATCTTTGCAAAAATTAAGGGGGTTTTGGTGAGCAGGGTATGGTTGACAAAAGATACATTTGAAATCTGTAACAGCAAATAGGACACCCTTAATAAGGGAGGAGATTTCTTTGTTGAGAAAAGATACATTTGAAATCTGGTTCCAATTGTAACATCTCCTAAAGTTTATCAATAAATGTTATTATTGACATTTTGTGTCAAATAGAGTAAAGTGCACCTATGATGGCAATCAATCTGTGAGTACGGCCAATATGGCAGGATTTCTATCATTATATGTCTAGGGTTAGAAGTGGGAAAGCTTGAGTGTATGGGTGGCTAACCATGGAAAATGAATGGAACATATAAAAAAACACAAAGGTTTGTGGGTACGCAAAAATAGTTTGTGTGACAATTCCAGCCATAGAAATACATATAAGGGCTGCTCCCAAATAAGGAAAAAGCAACAATGCTTCCAGGGCAAGAATAGGGATAAAACTCCCCCAAATTTCATGGAGGTATCTTGGTATGGGTATCTTCAAAACAGCAGCACTCCAGTCGTAGATTTCCAGAATTAACCTGAGGGATATTTGTTAATTCTTCTCCATGAGAAGAAGGCCAAGGGAGAAGAGTATTTTAAAAGGGCTATTCATTTGCACCCACGATTCTCCGGCAGATCTCCCTGTCCTCTGCACCACAGCAGTTGCCTATAGAGGAACACATCTTTCACATTACAAGGCATCATCTTCCTCCTCCCCTGGGCCATTATGCTCTAGCCGCCAAAGCACAGGCTTTGCCTCCTTTGCATGTGACTGTTTAGGGCCTTGTGGTTGTAATTGGATCTTTGCAAAAATTAAGGGGGTTTTGGTGAGCAGGGTATGGTAGCAGGTTTTATGCAAGACTGAAGGGATTAGCCTCATTGGCACATCTGTAGGCCGACATCCCTGAAACATCATGATGGAGATTGACAAGTTTAATTAGAACACTGGAATGTTGAGAGCCCATTGAAGATAATGTAGTAGCTCAGGGCTTATAATGGCTGCTATAAGCCTTCCTCTCAAACATTCCAATGTTTGTATTTCTGTTTCTCCCTTTTTAATTAAGAACATTCTACACTTGGTGGGTGGAATGTCTAACAGCCTGGTAACCCTTCTGGCTCTGACTTTACCTGTTGTTAAAGACCCTCTCCCTCATTATAGACCTGAGCCACAGGTTCGGGGCCTTCAACAACCGGTATAGCCCTCGCCATAATAGTTTCTCCTGTGGTAACAATGTGTAGGGGTCATACAGCTACTGAATGTTTTATCTAAGTTCTAAGAGATGTGATTTTTGAAGGACAGTGTTACTTGTAACATACAATTACAGTAAAGAAAGGCTGCTATAAAAACTTGAGAAAGATCAGTGCCAAATCTGAGCTGGTGGTTCGAGGTGAGGCCCACCGAAGCTCATATCTGGGGGATGGGTCTTATTTTTCTTCATAAGAGTTTGACCCGGAGCAAGAAAGAGCAAGATAGAAAAGGATGAAAGAAAGATGGGAAAAAGGTGACAAAGGCAGAAAATGAAAGTTCAAGAGTGAGGTAAAATGGTAAGGAGTGAATGGGTGGATGAAAGAGGTATGGTGGAATTCACACACACCTTTATTTTCCTCTAGTAAAATTCATCAGGTTTCACCTGCCGAAATGTACCTGTGGAATATTGTGAGGCATATGCTAACTACAACAGAACTTGTAATTCTGATTCCTGTGCAAACAGTAGTGTGAACTGGGATCAGAAAACAATCGGCCAATCGTAATTAGGGCCTTGGTATTCGGCAACCCTGTCATTTGCTAGGATCAGCGGTGGCTTGTGAAACAAAATAGCTGTGGGCCTGCCAGCCCTGCACTTAAGTCCTCATTACAAGTTAGGCAGGATAGTTGAAGTATTTAACACATGTGGTAAATATCATTACCGCAGAGTGAAGTGTTTACCACACATGGGAAATTTCTCTTATTCTATTTTTTTAAGAAATGAGACATAACTTGCAGATTCTGTATTTAACACACCAAATTTTGCATGTTTTGCCTTTTTATGGGCCTTTTCCCCAGATAAATGTCGGCAGATTTGACCAACCAGAATTTATCAGGAGAAAACATTGACGCTTCGAAAATTATCACACAACGCGTTATTCTGATACCTGTGCAAACTTGCTTGAACATGGATAGGAAATAAGTCCAGCACATGTAATCAGGACCTTATTCTTCCACAATTTAAGAACTCAAAATGTTAAATGTTGTATGACAGCTGATGCAACACTCTCAGCAGGGCAGCTCCTCCACGTGGGCAGAGGAGCGTCGCCCCACTGCTTTCTCACAGTGTGAGAAGCAGAAACATAAAATGGTATTATAAATACCATTTTATGTTTCTGCTTCTCGCGCTGTGAGAAAGCAGAAGGGTTTGGTTTGGTTCGGTCCTGCTCCAGAGCAGGGGAGGACTGGCTTGCCCACTGTTGTGGGCGCTGACTGGCCGACCAAACCACTCATATGCACTCTCCTTTTTCTCCATATAGGCTGCATGCAGCCTACATGGAGAAAATGGCCTCCCCATAGACGCCTGTGCGGTCAGCGTCCCAGTCAATCACAACGCTGCCATTGCAGCATTGTGATTGGCTTAGGGGAGGGGAGGGAGGCTGCCTGCTACCTGTGAGGAGCAGAAACACACAGGAAGATGAAATGCCGGACCAGACCGAATAAATATCACACAGTGAGATAGGAGGAACCTACAAGAGAGCGATAGAGGGGCAGCAAGTGTGTGGTAGTGAATTCAAAAGGCACGATTAGGATTTATGACTACGAGCCTTGGAATTCAAGGTACCATTTGAGGCACTGAGGTTTACCTGCAGCAGTCGCTGGCTTCTGAGCAGAGCTTCGGGCGCAACTCCCATTGGGCTAAAAGGGCTTCAGCCCAACTTCCTCTCCGCCCAAGTTGTTTGAAGTAGCCTGGGCTACTGCAGCTTCCAGGCCACTTAAGATGGTTTAGCAATGTGTGCGCTGGGCAGGGGCCTCAAGAGCAACCTCACCGAAGCTTTTCGCAGGTCATCCAAAGCTTTTTGCAGGTTTTCCTAAGTTACTTTAAAGCTACAGGAGGTTTTGTGTTTATTATTGCTTCTAGTGCCCCCTGCAGCCTCAGTTATTTGGCTAATTAGAGAATTTGAGAGGTGTTCACTTTAGCATCTGGATATAAATGATCTGAAAGGAAAAACTCAGTTATCATACACAATCCATTGAAAAATACAGAAAAGGCGAACATTGTCATAGTTTCAAATTTAAAAAAAGACAGGGTACTGAGGTCTGTTTTATTCCCCCAGCCCCTTGAACCAGTTCTTTATGAAAGGCACTACTTAAACAGAAAGTGATCAGAAAAATGCAATATTCTGTCATGAGGTTCTATTAAAGATTCTAATAAATAATGCTGTAGCCCTCCAAGCCAATTTGCTCCCTTGATCCCAGATAATTGTTGCATAATGCAAACTGTATTTTGGGTGCTGCAGGCCCCATTGTACTATGACTTGCATGCAGGGCTCCTGGAAGAAAGTTGTGCTGGTGTTGCACTCTGGCTTTGGCCACCCCCCACCCCAAATGGGACACATCAGAGTGCAACACCTGCACCACTTTCTTTTGCCCCAAAGGCAAAATCCCTGGTGTCAGGTCGACTTTCTAAACCCCCGGGGACATATTTGGGACAACCTCCTCAAGCGGGAGAAACTTCCTACCTGCCCCCAGGGGGAAGAAAGATTGTCTGTGCCTTTTGGGGTGGGGGCATGACCATGCCCATGGTCGACAGTCCCCACCTTTAAGTTTGTTTTGCCTGGTGTCTATTGGGCTTTCTTCCCCTCCAGGGGAAAAATACCCCCCATCTGCCACATGGGGACAAAAAAACACTCAACACATTGTTTTTGGGGTGGGGGCATGCCATGGCCATTATGGGCAGCCACCACCCCTGTACTGTTTTTAAACAAGATTTTCCAAGTGTCTAGTCGGCTTTCTGCCCCCTCCCCCAGGGGGCATAATGAGGGTAATCACCCTCATCAGCCCCCTGAGGGGGGCAGTAATTCTGTTGCTGTATTGTTTGCGGTGGGGACATAGCCATGTCCCTGGTGGGCAGCCCCCATCCCTATACAATTTTGTATCACATTTTCCTGATATCTGCTGTACTTTCTGCACCCGCTGGAGGGCAGATTGAGGTTAATCAACCCCATCTTTTCCAAGGGGAGTAGAAAGGCTGTTGCCATGCTTATTTGGGGTGGGGACATGGACATGCCCTGGTGGGCAGCACCCACCCCTACACTGTAGTAAAAACAAAATCCCTGGTGTCTAGTGAGCACCCAGAGGGACAGACATGGTGAAATTGTTGAGGGGGATGTGTGGGAGCACAAGCTCTTCCCTAAGGGGCCATGCCCCTCATCCCTGGTGCCTCGTGGGTGGATCCTGGCTTGCGGATCTCTCTCTTCTAGCAATCCCAAAGCAGAGCTCCATTGGGAGGGATTTCCTTTCCAACGATACCTCTCCCAAGAGAATCAGTGCTCAGGGGGCTGAGATATGCCCCCAGAAAACTGATGCTGTGAAAGTAAAAGGAGCTCATTGGCTCATTTTACTTTCACTTTTAGGAGTAATGACGTCAGCACGTCCTGCGCACTAATCGTCATTACAAAGGGAAAAAAAACTCTCAGGCTGCTGGGAGGCTCTTTCAGAGAGCCTGATCTACAGGAATAAAACACCCTCTACAGTGTCGGCCAATGACAAACACACTGGTGAGGGAGGGTACTTAAAAGGATAAGATATTCCATAGAAGCCCGGAACTCGAAGGATATACTTGTATCTGTAGTGTTCTTGTCCCATTCGTAGAGTTGAGATAGTAGACGCAGCCAGGTAGTGTCTTTGAAGGTTATTTATTAAGTACATGAGATCAGAAGTAACAGCCCCACCAGGAGCAGCCTGCTAGCTGCTCAGCCCATTTTCCAACTGACAACACTCACACCAGTCACCCAAGCATTCCACTCATGTCAATCACACCAACATTCCACACAGAACACTCACACTGGCTGAGCAGCTAGAACCAAGGTGCAAGGGAACATTATAACATAACATAAGTTACTACATTATCTTCTCCCTTTTAAATTGAAAAACTAATAAAATCATACTAAAGTGAAAACAGCAATATACAGCAATGTACAAATGAAGACAATGGTCCAAAACCCTGGGATGAATGGTAAAACCACATCACGAGAGGGAACAGACCAAACAAAAGGAGGAAAGAAGAATGAAAAGATAAAAACTAACTATCACCATCCTCCTCCTTTAATATAAAAACAAAAAGAAAGTAGAGAATGTACAGCTCACAGACACAAAGTGAGCTAACACCACAAGAAAAGACATGTGACCACATGTGAAAAGAGTAATGTGAAAAACGCACCCAGGAACTCTAACCCTATGGGTGACAGCACCCAAGAAAAAACCAGACCATAGTAACTGTGGGGAAGGGACAGTAACCCAACACACCACCCCTGATGTAAGGGACACATGCTAGAATGGGACTGGGACCCATAACGTAAGCTGTGTGAACTGGACTAAAACCCATTAAGTCATACTTCTAGACAGGGTAGAATGACCTAAAAACCTCCCTCATGTAAGGGAAAAACACATTTAAAATGTGAAAAACAACCTGCGTTGTATGAAACAACGCCAATAAGAACAAGTGCAGCACAAGAAGACTACACGACATGACCCAAATTGCAGCACAAGGTGACTTACACACAATACATCCACGTGAAGCACAGGGTGACTTACACACACAACACATGACGCGCAGGGCGACTTACACACAACCACATGTGAGGCGCAGGGCGACTTAGACACAAGACAGAAAGACGTGAGGCGCAGGGTGACTTACACACAATATGTCCAACATGAAGCACATGGTGACTTACACACACATTAGGGACATGAGTAAACAGTGTGTTAAATGCAACAACAACCCATTAACAGAAAAGGAAGGAGAGAAACCCCTTAAACCGCCCCTCCTGTTAAAGTCATGTGACAACAGAGTGGAAATGGGACTAAGACCCATTCCAAGCATAAAAAGGAAACAAATCCCTTAAGCCGACCCACATGTAAGTGTAAAGTAGCTTACAGTGTGTACATGGAACTGAAAAAAAACATGCAAAAATCACCAATAGTGAAGCAGACGACCACCCACTAGTAAGGGTGAGTACACCCAACAAAACTAAAAGGGCTGACAAAAGATAAAGGTGAAAAATGTTGGCATGCAACTAAAACATGTCACTCAAAGCAAATACGTAATTCTTTTAAATACAGCATTCTAAGAATATTATATAAACATGCACGCAAAACATGGAATTACTATTAGCTTTATAAAAAATAAAAAAAATGGAGACAATGTCACTGGTGTGCCTGTCACCGCAATCTTACGACAAAGGCCAATGTTGACAACTTTCACTCTTACCAATGAGAGCAAAAGGTCAACCAAAATAGGCTCCTTTTAATCAGACAGAACTTCGTTGGCAAACGGCAGTTCCACGAAAGTAATATGCTGCACAGAAGACGTCCAATGAAGATTGAGTGGCACCAGGGCTAGAAAAGAAGTGTATTTTGCACGCTAGGCTATGTACTTTACAATTATCTAGCACAACTTGTAAAGCAGCTGAAACGACACTCTTGACTTTGTAAAACGCGATAGTGTACTCTTGAAAGCAGCCGACAGTGGAGTATGACTAAAAGACTCCAACTCACCAGTAGATCGTGTCCTCCGTGTATTGGTGGCGGAAATCCCCCATAAGATAAAAGAACCAAACTCTGTGCTGGGACAAACAGACGAACACTGCAGACTTTGACATTTCACCCCCCCCCCCGTGCCACACCAGAAACGTGGTTGGCAGAAGGCAATCAGAATACTTTGTGGCTCCAATGCTTCTGTGGATTGTAGACTGCTGCCACCAAACACAAGATGGCAGCACGCTGGATGACGCAAGCCGGGTGGCTCACGGCGCGTTCAAGCTGAAAGTCGTCCAACAGCAGCATTCAACACTGCTTAGCAACGAAGACTTTGCGTAAATGTTGTTGCGTAACAGACATGAGCAGGTGTGTGTGCGCGTGCTGTAAATGACGCGCGCCTCTTTTTAAACCGCACCATTGCGGTTAAACTGCCAAGGCAAAGTGCTGTCCCAGATAAAACGTGACACAATTTCTGTAAACTGGCACAGTATGTAAACTGTAAAAACATGGTGGTGCTTGCCATGAAGATCCAATGCTAATTAAAATATCAATGAACGCAGCATATAAACGGGGACTCCCAACTCGCCAAAATTGTTCTCTCTGGGACTTCCAATTTGTTTTAACCTTCCTTGGTTCATTCACCTTCACCTCCTACATCTACACTTATAGGCCCCTCACCTTACGGCACCAAACGGCTAATTGGAATAAAAGATCTCCGCCAAAGAGCCCCTCAAAGGGAGCCTGTCCGATATTGGAGCTCCGACCAGACGAGGAGCGTTCCCTATGATGAAGCATGACACCCAGCGGGGCAAGTGAGGGCCCTAATTCCAACAGGAGGAATTCCCTATTCCCCCTGTAACCAGTGAGGACCTATGACCACCTTGCCCCCCCTGTCCCTTTCCTCCCCACACCAGTCAGGAACTGCATACCTCTTTGTATTTACGTTGTATTTTTAATAAGCACATTGTCCTTTCACAGATGGAATTTTCTTAGAATTTTCAAAAGGGTTGTGAAAACATCTTATTCTGTATCTGTAGAAGGTTTCTCCTTTATTATAACATCTGACAGGAGCCGATAGATGGGGTTAAATACACCAAAACATGGGGGCATATTTATGAGCCGCTTGTGGCGCAAACTGGAAAATCATATTTATGAGGTCCACAAAGCCACTTTGAATGGGCTCATAGATATGGAGTAAGGCTGCGCTGCCTTATTCTGCACTAGGGAGGTGTTCCATGGGCATTGCAATGGCTGTTCCCATGCAATACCCATGGATGTTGACGCTTCCCCAGATTTACAAAACCATGTCAACCAGAGGATGTGGAAAAACCTTACGCCTGCCCAGGGGAGGCGCAACAAGGAGAAATTACTTTATTTCTCCTTGTTTTTTCCTCTTTCCATGTGTGCTGCAGAATGCGAAACTGCAACAGAGCAGGGGGAAAGGACAGGAATGCACCATATTGAATAAATACGGTGCATTGCTGCCCTTTCACTTTGACGTAGGGCAGCACAGCCAGGTGACTTGCTGCACTGCCCTATACCAAAACCTGATAAATGAGGCCCTTGGTGTATTGTTTTTTTCCAATATGCTTAAAATGCAGAGTTTGTCACTCTGTTTTCTTGAATTGGCACCCCTTTTTTCTCCTCCCTGGTGCTTGAAGTTGTAGCCCCCGCAAAGTTTAGGCGTAGTTGCAACCCTCACTGTTTCATTTACAAATTAAGCACCACTCGAAGCACATTCTGAGACAAATAATGCCACTTATTGTAGTCGCCTTTGTGGTAGAAAAGGATGTGAATGCTTAATGAGTAACTGCGTCAAAGTAGCAGCAATGGAACTCAAGCCAACATCACCAAAACCGCAGCAAAGCGTGTGAAGAGCACATGCTGACCGCTCCTACATCCTGTCTAGAGCGGAGAGCTGCCCACGCGATGCCTCTGTTCCATTTGATATCTTTGCATCTAACACGGCTGGCGTCCTGGTACCTAAACCACATACAGCCTCCTGTACGTGGTCACCACCAGTGATAGAACAGCGCCCCCTTCAGGATGCTAGTGAGGCAGCGCCTGCGTCAGTGGTGCACTGGTAAAGGGCCACCCCTGCTTCCTATATGGCTGGAATGGTGTCAGTAAATGCCAATCACACTTCAAGGGATAGAAGTCAGAACGAGGCTTGGGGGCCTCTCTCATGCCCTATCCTGTGCAATGCAGTAAATCCACTGTCACTGGCAGTAAAGAGAGGCTCAAACTCTACTTGTATTGTATGTATTATTTGTCTAGTGTGACTATCGCTCCAAGAGAGCATTCTGCGCTGGACAGAGATTTAGATAACGCTCAAAATTACTGAGTTTTATCGCGGGGGATCAAATAAGCGATAGGCACAGGAAATCCAGGGCTGCGAAAAATCCATGGGGCATATTACTAAGGGCCTTATCGCTGCTTTAGCGGCACTTTTTGCCGCAAAAGCGGCGATTTTTTTTCCGCCCTATTAGCAAGCTGTCGCTAACAGGTGTTAGCGACAGCTTTTAGGCGATAGCGACCGGGTTAGGTGCCACTTTGCATGCCAGCGATATTTATCGCTAATGACATGCAAAGTAGGCGTTCCCAACCTGGCAGCGACTGGAAATAGTCGCTAACATCGCTATCGCCTATTAGGGAGGCCAGCAAGGCGATAAAGAAACCAGCGCTAAACACTATTAGCGCTTGTTTTTTTACACCTGGTCCAAACCTGACTTAGCCATGTAATCCAATGGGAGGTGGATTACATGGCTAAATCCCCCTTGCCCTATCAGCAAGCTATCGCCGGCCACAGTGCGATTATCGCTGGATTTCCAGCGATAATCGCACTGTTTTCCAGCGACAGCAGGGGTTTCTATCGCATTGGAGATAAGCGTTGCTGATAGCACGCTATCTCCGCGATAGAAACCGGCGATAGCCGGCGATAATTATCCTAGCGCTAAGTGCGCTTAGCGATAATTATCACCGGTTATTGCTAATAGGCCCCCAGGTTTTCAGTAATTTCCTAAAGCAAGGTTCTGAATGCGTGGATCTGCGATGGCAGGGGAGCAAGTTCCAGGCCTTAGCCCCAAGGACAGCCACAGATTTCCCACCTTTTGTCTTACAACTAAAAGGGGGAGGTTTTAGTAGATTGGCTGACGAGGATCTAAGTAGTGAGATAAGGCATGAACCTGGCCGTTAAATATTTGGGCCCTGATGCTCTGATAGCTCTAAAAGTGATCTTAAATAGCACTCTTTTGAGAATGGGTAACCAGTGAAGAGACTTAAGTGCTGCTCAAACAGAAGAGCGGCGAGATAGTTTTAGCACCAGACGTGCCGCAGAATGTCTGCAGTTTTTTCAGTATTGTCTTATTGGTACCTGCATACAGGCTGTTGCAATAGTCCAATCTAGAAGTTATAAGGGTAATGGCCACTGTCTTTTTTGCAGGGCACGGGATCAGGTTGAAGAACGTTTTTAGGGTTTTTAATCAACTGGAAGCACTTCCCAGCCACAGCTAAAACTTGTGGCTGAAAGGATAATGCAGCGTCAAATTGTACTCCTGGATTCTTAACCACATCTACAGAGCCAGGTGGAGGGGAGTATAATAAAATGATTATGTTGCACTCAACGGATGACTTCTGTAAGACATAACTGAAACTGATCTTCTGCGTTGGTGGAGTCTTTATCTAACACTAGGATCAACTGAGCATCATCAGCATAAGAGGTGGTTTCAATGTTGAAAGAGGAGATCAATGCTATGAGGGGAGTCATATATATATTAAACAGCACCGGGCTGTGGGAGGATCCCTGCGGGACGCCTGAAATCAATGGCTTTTCAGTTGACTGGTAGTGTCCAAGAGTGACTACTTGCCTATGGTTGGTAAGAGAGGACTTCAGCCAGGCCAGGGCCAGATGGAAAATACCGCAAGTTTTCATACGATGAACTGGAATGTCTTGGGAGATGGCGTCAAATGCAGCTGATAGGTCTAATAAAATCAGCACTGCATTTTTCCTAGAGTCTAATGCGCATTTAAGGGTCTAAGTGATTTCTAGTAATGCAGATTTTGTGAAGTGATTAGGCCGAAAACCCGACTGACATGGATGCAAGATATCAGCCTCTTCTAGGAAGGCAGTCAATTGACTATTGACTAATTTCTCAGTGATTTTACTTAGGCTAGGTAGTAAGGAGATGGGCCGGAGGTTGGAAAGGGTAGTGGGATTAGATAATTGCTTTTTTGGAGTGGTTTGCCTGCAGCAATTTTCCAGTAGGTAGTTACTTCATCAGATAAAAGTGAGGAGTTAATTATATTATTGATAACAGGGATAATGATATCAATGATAGCATGCAATACTTCCGGGGGGCATGCAACAAAGGGGGATCCGGATTTGCATGAAAGGATGGCTTGGCGTGACTGATCTCAACTGATAGTATGAAAGGTTTGGAGACTAGGTCTAATATTAGGGGACTCTGGTGATATGTTTGTGGTGGGAGCAGATACCATATTGAAATCCACGTGTAGATTTAGATTTTTTCAAAGAAGTTAGCAATTTGGTTACAGGGGGTCTGTGAAGGGGGGATATCATTTTCTAATATTTTGGGGTGGGTGAATGAGTTCACAAATAAAAAAATGTTTTTTGGTCTGATTCTTCTATCGTTAATAGATTGGTATAGTAATCTTTTTTTCTGTTTTAATTTGTTAGTGCTAGGCTTTAAGAGCCAATCTGAACTGGGTTAGCTCATCTGATTTATATCCTCTTCGCCATCTTCGCTCTAATTGTCTATAGTGAGGATGTAATTCTGCAAAGCTTTTGTGTATACCAGGGTGCTGAAACTTTAGTGGTAGATTTCTTTTTTAGAGGAACTGGGGGGCAAATGTATTACTGAGCGTGGACATTCAGGAATTGAAACGTTGGGTGTCTATTGTTGTATTGCCTGATAGAGCGGGTCTGAGAGCTAACGCACAATTGATTAGGTCAGGATTATTTAGCATTTTATTCCATTTACAAACAGCCGTGGAACGCCAGTAGCGGAGCCCAGAGAAGTGTTAGCACAAGGCAGTTTAATCCTAAATGGAATACACTTGTGATCTGACCATGGTAGAAGAACCGGAGAGTTAACATTTAGAGTGATAAGATTCGAACAAATCCATCTAGGATGTATCCGGCACAATCTGTGGGGGAACACACCAACTGCTCAAGTCCCGGAGTTTCAAGGGTATCCAAGATGTTTTTCACTCTGGGTTCATTCTTACATTCTAAGTGGAGATTAAGGTCCCCTAATACAGTAAAATTCGAATATCTAAGGATTTGGGGGCCTAATGTGTCTCCCAAAGTTTCTAAGAAAAGTAAATTAGGACCAGGTGGGCGATACATCAGTACTCCAACAAAGCCTTTAACCTGGAAGCAGAAGCCAAGGCTTTCCGCTCCTTTAAGATCTGGGAGATAAAACGTGGAACATTTAAAAGTATTGCCATAGATAATAGCAAGCAGTAGCGGCCCGTGGTGGGAGTGCTGCCGGGCGCTGACGTGGGGCGGGGGAGGGACAATCAAACAAAAAAGGCCCCTACCTATTTGTTTAACAATATGCTATACGTCATATGATGTGATAATCTAGACAGTGCTGAAGAATAGAAAAAACAAAGGTATCACAAAATAAATTTATTGTTCCAATAAAGATGCAAAATGCTCAAATATAATACAAAGACAAATATTATATATATATATATATATATATATATATATATATACACAATCCCACCGCTCATTCAAACACATTCACATATGCAGACATAATATCAAACCTCTTTCGTACAAACAACCAACATTCATACAGTGACAAGGACAATACAAAAATGCAATATATACAAAAACATGGCCCCCAAATTTCCTTGGAGGAATAATTCAGAATATTTAGAGGGTACCAGTATGTTCAATACATATCATGAGTGCAATAACATAACGCTCAGATGGGCGTAGGAGTATCACAAGCGCCGACGCGCGTTTCGGTGTACAAGCCGGATATGGCCAAAAACACCTTCCTCAGGGCGCTGATACCAAAACAATGAGGTGGTGGGAGAATTTCTGAAAATGAATAAACATACAATGATATACAATCCTAACACTGGTTGCAATGACCTATATATGTTAACACACGTAAATCATAAAATCAAGGTAACAGACTAATTAAGTTAAACAAATATAATGACATAATCGACTATTCTTACAGCACTGGTCATGTTGACAATTAATTTAACAGAAGATTCTTTTCAAAAGGAAAATGGAACAAAACATGTGCACAATAAAACACGAAGAAAAGAACAAACTTAATCACATCAAGGGTAGGCAGAAAGACAGTGGGGAAACGTCTGAATTCAAAACCATAAACAATAAATCACTCACGTGACTAAAGACAGTTTAAAGAGCCCCAGACAAAGAGAAAAGAAGAGAAAAATGATAAAAAGAAGGTCACAGCGGGCTAGATACCCATCAGTCAATCAGGAAAAGCTTTCTGATTAATCAGGCCAGAAGATGCCGTGTAGAGAAGCTCGACGTAGTTATCTACATACAAGTTAAGATGAAAAAACGCCTGGACTGAAGTGGCGGTGAAGGTCAAGTTACAGGCAAAGTTTTGCATTAAGAAGAGAACGGCCGTCAATATGCTGGATTTATGCGTGCCCTGGAGTTTCCAAAAATAATAAACAGGATCTGAAATAGATATAATTAAAAAGATGCTATAAAGCGCTGGGGGCAACTGCATAATGAGAAGTCTATTTCCAAGAATGCGATCATTGCCTCGCCTTAGGAGTGTGTGCAGTAAAGGGTGACAAGAGTAACATTTTTCCTGGTTACCTGCAAGCCGGTGTTCGATAAGCAGCAGCGGGACGCTGAAACCAGGGAGATGCTCGTCTGGCAAAAATCCAGGGAGACCCGATGCTTGCTGTAAAGTTAAGAACAGAAACAACTAGAGGAGCACAGAAACACAAAACCTCGTGGGCTCCAATGTTGTGACGCTATAAGAGCCCTTGGCTGCAGCCGCGGAAAACAGTAGTGGCGACATGGGGGTTTAATTGGAAAAATACAGACATAAAAACAGAACATAATTTGTAAAAGCGTATAATTTGAAACCCAAAAGCGCTAAGAGGGAGCTTACACAGCAACAAAGGTCCTTCAGGCTCGATACAGGGCAAAAAGAGAACCGGACAAATGCGATGCAGCGCGCGCAACTAAATTCGTTTTATTTATTCTTCAAAAACGAACTTCAGCTCTCCCTTGTTAACAACTCTGGCCATTCGACTTTCGAATACCTTGAAGCTGAACTTAAAGTTCAAAATACCCATCCTATTCGTTTACATACTATCTACCACCCTCCTGGTGATCCTCACTCCTTTATTGATGAACTTTCTGACTTGATGACACAAGCCTCAATATCCAACTCAAAAAATCTCTTCCTTGGAGACCTCAACCTCCACTTGAATGACACCAATGATCCGACTACCACCCTCTTCACCAACCTTCTCGAGATCAATGACCTCAAACAAATATGTCAGTCCCCCACCCACACCAAAGGAGCCACCCTGGACGCCATCATTACCAACAATGACTTGGCCTTCCTGACCAACATCATCCCCATTGACTGGTCCGACCACCACCTCATATTGTTCACCATTGCTATCACACCCCCTCCCCTCCCCACCAAACAAATTAAACCCTTGAAATGGACCAGAAATCTAAAATGTATCCCTCCTGACGAGCTTGAGTCCAAACTCCAAGCTCAACTGCTCCTCACTCCTCTCTCACATAACGCAAATGAGCTTACTGAGCACTTTAATAAAGCTGTTACGGATGTCCTAGACCAAGTGGCCCCTTCTAAACTTAAAACTCTAAGAAACATCCCTTCCAAATCATGGTTTAACCTAGAACTTAACAACGAAAGACGCTCATTAAGACTGATGGAAAGAACCTGGAGACAGCATCCCTCCCACTCAAACCTGACACTCCTCAGATCAGCTAGATCTACATACAAAAACACATTTTCAACGAAAAGGCATCCTTCTTTCGTACTCAACTCGATCAGGCCAAAAACAGACCTAGAGAACTGTTCAACATTATCCACCACCAAACCTCCTCAGCTCCGCCTAACCCCACGGCCTCTACCATTAGATGCGAAGAAATTGCCCTCTTCTTCTCTGAAAAAATCGCCAAAATAGATCAATCCTTCCGCTCAACTCAGATCCCAACCAACCCCCTACTTACTCCTGACATCACCTCTAAATCTCACTCCTCACTCTTGACATCCCCTGATCCCCCCTCACACTCACCCGCTCCCTCACTTCACCCTAACCCCTCCTTACACATTCCTTCTCCTATTACCACCCTAAACTACCACCCACACCTTTCCACCACTTCTCCTCTCGTACCAATACACCAAAACTCACGACCTAAAAATAATGCCTCCTGGCAAAATTTCCTCCCTGTGACTGAGCGTGAAATCCACAGCATCATTGCTAAACTAAAACCATCCTCCCATACCAAAGACCCCCTCCCATTTAACCTCGTCCAAGACCTAAAGCACATCATTGTCCCATCCTGGACCACAATCATCAACTCTTCCCTTGCTACTGGAAATGTCCCTAGCTCCCTTAAACTTGGTCAAATCTCCCCCATTATTAAAAACACTAATGCTGATCCTAATGACTTAAACAACCTCCGCCCCATCACCAACCTCCCCTTCTTTCTAAAGCCCTTGAAAAATGTGTCTTGCTCCAATTAGACAAACACATCGAAAAATTCAACCTTCTGGACCCCTTACAATCAGGCTTCAGAAAAGGCTGCAGCACTGAAACTGCCATACTAACCATTGTTGACGACATCCACCACTCCCTTGATAATGGTGAAACATGTCTACTTATCCTCCTTGATCTCTCCGCAGCTTTTGACACTGTTAACCACTCTGCCCTACTTAATGTGCTCAAAGATCGTTTCGGCCTCAATGGTACTACCCACAAATGGTTCGTCTCCTATCTTCAGCATCGAACCCAGCAAATTAAAATTCAAGACTGTCTATCTAACCCCACTCCGATCTCCCTAGGAGTCCTCCAGGGTTTTATTCTCTCACCCTCTCTCTTTAACCTCTTTATGGAACCCCTCACCCACATTCTTAAACAAGCTGGTATCAACTACCACCTCTATGCAGACGACACCCAACTCTACTATAAGATCAAATCCCATACCGACATCATACACCTTAATAACACCCTCACTAAAATCCAATCCTAGTTCCACCTTAATCATCTCAAACTCAACCCCCAAAAAACTGAAATCATTCTCTTCTCCCCTAAAAACAACCCCCTCCCCATTCAAACCTGGATCTCTGACCTCAATGCCCTCAACTGCTCTCTCTCCTTGTCCAACTCAGTAAAATCTCTTGGTATGTCCATCGATAACAGCCTCAACCTCAATGTCCACATCCAAAATTCGGCTAAAGGAGCCCTCTTCACTCTGCGTCATCTCAAGAAAATCAAACCCTTTCTCCCAACTGAAGATTTTAAATTAGTAGTTCAATCCCTGGTCCTTTCGCGAATTGACTACGGCAATGCCATCCTCACTGGAATCCCCAAGGTCCACCTAGCTCCACTCAAATCTGTACTCAACCTTGCAGCCAGGCTCATCACCGACTGTAAACGGTTCGACCACATTTCCCCAGCCCTCAAAACTCTTAAATGGCTCCCCATCGAAGGCAGATCCGCCTACAAAAACGCATGCATCACACACAAAATCCTCCACCAAAATGCTCCATCATACCTCGCCAATAAACTCTGCAAAGCGGGCAGCACTCGACCTCTGAGAAGCACTAACGCTCTCCTCCTTGTCCCACCACTGCTAAAAAAGAAGTCCACACAATCCCGCTCCTTCTCCGGAAATGCCCCCTACATCTGGAACGCCCTCCCCAAAGACCTACGATGCAACCCCTCCTACTCCAGCTTTAAAAAAGACCTCAAAATGCACCTCCTCAACAAATATTGGGGGTCTTTACCTGTGCCTTAAACTCGATCTGCCATATCTTATAGGTATTTAACCCTTTACTCTGACTATCTGTTTACATGATATGTTTAATATGTTTAATCTCAAGCTGTTCTTTCTTCTGTTTTACCTGCTATCATTCACATGTTGTTGAAATTTTGTTTTACTGTTCTTTCTCTGTCGTGTAAAGCGCTCTGATGTTTTGTTTTTCCATGATGCTGTAATTTGTTTCTGACCGTAACTAGCTCTATCATGTAAAGCGCTCTGATACCTCCGGGTCCAGCCAGCGCTATATAAAACCTCTAAAATAAATAAATAAAATAAAATAAATATTTATATGTTTACTTACCTCTAATCGTCCGTAATCCGTAGTTTACTACCCCCCACCCTGCTCCTCCCCCGCCCCACGTCAGCGCCCGGCAGCACTCCCACCACGGGCCGCTACTGATAGCAAGTCCTCCTCCCCCTGATTCAGTTCAGTCCTGTCTATGTATTAGATATCCTAGGATGAGGGCCTGTACAATGTCTGGATTGCACCATTCTTTAAACCACGTTTCCGTGACGAAGAGAAAGTCTAAGTGGGACTCTGAGACCAAGTTGATCATAATAGATCCTTTGAGTTCCTCAATTTGACCTCACTGGTTACAAAACACAGCCACATAAAACAATTGTAAATGAAATAGGACGGGTTTATCCCGATGAAGGGAACTACTTTGTGTGTGGATGCTTTGCTCGTGAAAGAGCAGAATGCCATCACTCACAGTGATGTTATCCAATCGCTGAAGTAGGCTGACCCATCACCCCACGGTGCATGCTGCAGTTGGTGGAAGAAAAATGTGATTGACACAATAACAGACAAGTGTGTGAAGCAAGCTGACTGAAAGCCCCAGAGAGTATATGAAATATAATTTTAGTAAAACAAAAGGTCTTGGGTCGCACCAGACCTAAGAAGCCCAGTAGCAAATATAATGTCCCGGAGAAGAGACTAGAAATCGCTATGACACTTGTGATGGGTTTTGAGAATGGTTGAAGAGGCCTTGGTCTCTCACGGTACAGCCTGTCATAGAATGTTTGTAGGAAAGTAGGATCTGCTTCTTATGGTTACCCCGACTTTTTGCTTGATGTGATGCTGTTTTTGACTAGTCTGACTGGGATCCTGCTAATCAGGACCCCAGTCTATCTGCTTTCCCCCTAAATTGTTGTGTTCAGTACCTAGGTACTTCCCAGATTTGATACTGGGGTACCCTTGGCAGTCACTAGTATATGGTACCCATGTACCCAGGGCATAGGTACCCCATGGGCTGAAGCATGTATTATGCCACCCATGGGAGAGCATTCAAAATGGAACTACAGGCCTGCCATTGCAGCCTGTGTAAGTTAGTGCTTGCACCACTTACTAAAGATATAGGTTTACTATATCTAAGGGTCACTGCACTTAAAACTTATAAGTCACCCCTATAGCAGACCTTTACAATCCTGAGGGAAGGGTGCTTGGTTCTAAATGAGAGAATGCCCCTGCATGAGCAGGACACCCCTGCAGCCTACAAAGTCCATTCTCCCAGGATGTCAGTGTAGCAGCCATATACTATGTAGAGGGGCACCCCGTAATTACGCGAAGACCATCTCGAAACTGGCTGCAACGAATCCTATCATGTTTGGTATCAAACATGTTGGAATCATACCCCCACACCGTAAACAGTGTGGGTGTATGATTCCAAGCACTGGAAGAGCCCTCCAATAGGCTCTCAGTGTTCCTGGTACCAGCCTTCTAGTCCTGGACAGCACAAAATGGTTGCTGCTGACCAGAGACACATTTCTGCCCTCCAGCTGCTGAGCCAAGCTTGAGCAGAGGAAAGTGGAACAATAGGCATCCTGTCACAGGGAGTTGTGACCAAATCCCAGACAGGATTTAGTGTATTAGGGCTGGGTGGGTGCGCTTGCCAATGCCAGAAAGTCTGCGAGAGGAGCACATTTGGTTTCTCTGTGCATAGTCCAGTTCAAACCAGTCCTGGGAGCCATTGGCTCCCGCTCTGGCGCGAAACTGGTCAAAGGACATGGGAGTAAACTCCCTCCCCTTTTCAGACCCTCCCTTGGGAGGGTCCCCTGAATTGTCCCAACCCTTTCCCTAGGGTACTTAAGGGCTTACCTGGGAGTAGGTCCCTAGATTCGTCGTGGGACAAGATTCAATTCCAAAACCACTTCAACTCCGACCGCCTGGACACTCTGGACTTCGTAAGGGCCCGACTTTGTCTCCCTGCTGGTCTGCTGCATCGTCTGTGTCCGTGCTTCATACAGAAACCCTCCAAGGCCTGTGGAGCATCAAAAACACTTGAAGGAATCTCCCTTGATTTGAAGGAGTCATTTTCCTGCATTTGCAGGCACCTCAACACTGCTTACCGGTCTGCTGATCCCGAGCTCCTGCAGACTCCAAAAGGGTTCAACAACACAGGTGGTGGTTTTCTACGTTCCATGAGGCCTGAGCTGTTCTCTCACCGAGTTTTAGGCTCTTAGTATCCCTTGTGGGGGCTGCAATAACTGAACCCCTGTGCACCACATACTTTTGCAGTGCAAAGGCTTGTTGGCAACTTTGCAAAACGTGCATTGGGTTCCAAGTAGCCCCAACCTCTGGCAACTTCTTCCACCAAGATCTTCGGCCACATCGCATTGAGTGCACCGTGGCCTGCTGCTTTGGTAAGCTGTCCGAGGTCCTCCTGTGACTCCAGTGCCTTCGGCCTGAGGGTCCTGTGGAGGGTCATCTATGACTTCTTTGGGCTCCCCTGATTGCTCGGGGTGCCCTGACTCCCCTACTTTTGGTGAGTCTCCTGGACCTTGCTGGTCCCAACTTTGTACCTTCTCGACTTCCTGCGTGGGCTGCATTTGCCAAGGCTTGTTGGTGCTCCCGCCAACCCCTCAGCACTCGACATCCTCGATATCCAGTGAAAACCTGGTCTTAAACAGGCTAAACGATTTTCGTTTTTGCTGTCTCCATGTGTGCTGCCTTGTGCAGCACACATAGAAACAGCAAATTGCCTATGATTGTTTATGTGCAGGAAGGTCCCCCTCCTGCACATAAACAATCATTTTTTAAAAATGCCGTTTTGCAACTTCTATGTGTGCTGCAATAAGCTGCATTAAGCAGCACACATAGAAGTTACAATACGGCATTTGAAGATTGTTTATGTGCAGGAAAGGTGACCTTCCTACACATAAACAATCTTCCCCCCAACGCAGTCACCCTTGCACTATGGTGCAAGGGTGCCTGCATCGGCGCTAGGCAGCTGAACTCAGCGCCAGCGCTAAGGGAAACGCTGGGGTGCACCGCATTCTTGTGAATACGGCACATCCCTGCGTTTTCAGAATGGAGAAGCGTGGCGTTAGCAATGTTTGCTTAACACCACGCTTCTCTATTCTGCTCTAAATATGCCCCTTAGTTTCAGCATGAAGAGACATAAAAAACAGCAACTTCAATTGAGCATAAGGATCTGTTGAATATTGAGGAGGAGCTCATAGGTGCCATGGAGGCAGGTTTAAATATCAAAAACATTCAATGTAAACTTGCACTATCCATTTCAATGGCAAGAGCAACAGAGAAGTTTATTGCATGGCAGCAGGAATGTCATGAGTATAGCGAGAGAGTGGGGCATCTATTAGAAGTACAGACGAGACAGAAAATAATCCGAGATGAGATCGCCTTGATTCAGTACTGCCAGGGAGATCTAGTTACTGATTCATCTGGAGTCTGCGCAGAATTTTGGGAATTTTATGGGAAAATATATGTCGATAGGTGGGTTTTTAACGAAGAAGACACAAGGAACTATCTGGATTCTGTCCAGGTAGAGATGTTCTCCCTTGAAGATTGTGATTCGCTAGAGGCCCCGTTTACGGGGGAAGAAATATATAGGGACCTCCCCTCAAGGAAAGAGACGGGAACGGATAGGATCCCACTTGAATTTTATAAAGTGTTTATCACTATTTTGGGCACTGAACTAATCAATATATTATGCCAGGTTCAAATGGGGAAATCTGCTCCAGAGTCATGGGCTAGGGCCAATATAACTCTATTCTTAAAAAAAGGGGAAACCAACTACGGACTCCGGGTCTTAAAGACCTATTACACTGATGAATAGTGACGCTAAAATATGTTTGAAAGGTTTAGCCAACCTGTTGAGTCAGGTTATAGGAAAGGTGATCCCCCCCCCAGACAAGATGGCTTCATTCCAGGAAGAGGAGCCACTGACCATATTGAAAGCGTTATAACATTATTTGATGCTGCCTCTATCGCAGGATTATTTATGGGCAGTGTTGAAATGGTTTGATGTGGAAAAGAGTTTCACTGATGCTATAAAGGCAATATATAATGCTCCTATAGCCCAGCTGCAACTGATGGGGGGCAGTAGGATCAGTTATGGATTAAAAGGGGGACAAGACAGGAATGTCATGTTCTCTGATATTATTTGCATGTTATATCGATCCCCTGAACTGGAAGATTGAGGCGGATATATGAATCAAACCTATGTGTTTTCAGGGGTGTAATACAAAAATACTGGGCTATGCTGATGCTTTTGTGGTAGCATCCCCTGATCCTAGTTTAGCATTGGTGGAAATTGAAAAAGAAGCCTTGGCATTTGGGAACATATTTGGATATGCGTTAAATCAGCATAAAATACAATTAGTAGTAAAAAGGCTGGTAAAACTAGATGATTCAAAGGTAACGATTCTGCAATATATCTGGGGGTAAACATAACAGCAGAGTTGGATCAATTTATTGAGCTGAACCTTGCCCCAGTTATTCAGAAGGGGAAGCAGGACTTTGGTAAGATGGACAAGTCACACCTGTCTATAGTAGGTTGCTGTAACATTGTGAAAATTATTTTCTTGCCTAAAGTCCTTTATTTTTTTAGAGCGCTACCACTGGAGATAGAGAAGCGCTGGTTTAAAGTAATGGACGATATGATTTGTAGATTTATCTGGGCATATGGAAAGATGCGGAGGGCATTAAAATTCATGACAATTCCCAGGGAGAGCGGGGGATGGACTATTCCAAACTTGAGTATATATTATTGGTCTGCAGGGCTCCAATGTATCTGTCCCTTAGTGGGGGAGACTTGACCGATCAATGAAACAGTGAAGGGACACTGGATACCTATGAACTACTACTTGGTGAAGAGGTCAAAAATTGTTTTCTTAGACATATTGAACCAAGCTATTACAAGAAAGTTAGATTTAAAACCCTTTGGGCAGCATATGGGGTTTAGTCTTCTTTGAGAAAAAGATTGGCTTTTGGAGAGTGAATTTTTATACCCTGCTTCTAATGAACCCTGCGCTTCCAGGAATTTTCCATGATGTAGTATTGTCATGCTGGGAAGATTTAGGAGTCAGAAGGGTGGGAGACCTCTATCTTGCAGGGACAATAGCTTCATTTGAGTAGGTTCAAGGTAAATACGGGGTTTACCGGAAAGATTTTTATAACTACTTACAGATGCAGAATTTCTATATAAAAAAACTGGGGCACAAGAGGCTTTACTAAGGATGCTATTATAGACGTGGTGGTAAATAAAGAAAGGTGCTCAATTAGTCAGCTATACGAGGGTTTGAATCAAAGATCGCAAGATGACCTTGAGAAACATAGTGACAAATGGGATGGGAAACTGGGTTTAACTAGCGGGAGCTTTTTAGAATCTCTGGAACTGGGCTGTACTCTTTTGTGCTCGGCTGGGCTGCAGGCTCAACAGTATAAAAAATTATTTGATCTTTATTACTCACCATCTAAAATTGCTAAATGGGGGGGTTCAGTTGGTGTTTAGTGTCCCCGTTGTCAAAGTACAGAGGCGGACATAATACATGTTTTCTACATGTCCACTCTTAGATATCTTAAAAAAGGTTATTGTAAAATTTTGGGAATACTCCCTGAATCTAACTAAAGGTTACGTTAACGCCATAATTAATGTTGTTAGGTGTGTGTAGTGAAGGGACTATTGGAGCAGATCTTAAATTTTTGGTTGTGGCCATGGCTGGGGCCAGAATCTGTATTTCTTCAGCTTAGCTGGATACAGTGGCTCCCTCTTGTCAACAATGGCTCGCTCGGCTACTGTCAATATTTGATCTTGAAAAGGTGATTTACGAACAGACGGGAAGGTCGGAGAGCCAGAAAAATGGGGAACCATGTTTGGGCACCAATTTTTCATTGGAAAAGGGATATAGAGATAGATCAAGATGAAATATGATTTGAATAAGTTATCCTGTATTGTATGTGGTGATTTGGGAAAAGATGGAATGTACTGTTTTGACACTTTATTAAATGGCGGGGGCTGTCCTGATGTGCTTGAAAGAGTAAGGGTTGGCCATTTTTTAATTAAACAGCATTTTGATGAAACATGTAAAATAATATGTTTGAATATTGTCTTGATAAAATTAAACAAACTTATAAGAATTTAGGACAAATTGATAACCGACACCATTGGGTGGATATGGGTCCTCTACTCCTTTTTATCTGGTTGTTTTTCATGGCTGAATCTCCTCATGTATTTATGTTTTTATTATTGATTATATTTGCAATAAAAAATATATATATTTTTTGAAAGAATAGCGTTACACAATTAAACTTTGAAAAACTAGCTTGAAAATCCTCTAGGCTACAAATTCAATGGATGAAACATGCAGTGGTCTGGAATTCTGTTTTAGTAGGTGTTGGAAATGGCCCAAAAATAAATAAAAAAATTAAATCACTCTAGACAAGCTGGCAATGTCTTTAGTGGCTTTCATGAACTCACTTGTGGTCTCTGCTATGTACATACAAGGTTGGTGACCTACAAAAGCTAGTCAGAGTTCAGGCTTTTGATAACTGGCTCAGCAAAAGGACAGGGTGCCGACAAATATCCGACTGGTATGTTTGCACCACGTGGAACACACAGATTGACAGACTAGTTATTTTTAACTAAGAAAACGTTGCTGGTCCGAACTAGTCATTTTTTGGATGTGGTAATAACCTCTGGATAAATACCAATTCTGCAGGTTTTTTTTTATCCTGATGCAATACTCGTGTGAAGGGGTTCCATCGATTAGAACAGCAGTCAACACAGTAATACTGCAAGCTTTACACTGTTCTGACTGGCAAAGCATCTGGAGTTTTATCAAAAATGTTTCCAGTGTTATTTACTGAACTTCTCCGATAAAAAAAACACCAGGTCAGTGGGAAATTTGAACAAGGGGTGAGATGATTCGACTGAAAACCTACTTATGCCTGAGTCGGAGTGACAAGCAAACTTGGGACCAAGGGGCCTATTTAAAAACAAAAACACGCAGTGCAGCAAGTCAGTGCTGCACTGAGTGACAGGGAAAGGGCAGGAATGTGACATATTAAGGCAATAGGGCGCATTCCTACCTTTTCCTCCGCACTGGCGCCCATTTGGCAGGTTAGCACCAACACAGGCTCCCTTGCACCATGGTGTGCGGATGCCTGCGTTGCAGACAGATTTGTTTTTGTGCAGGAAGGGACATCTTCCTGCACAAAAAGAATCCTCTGAGGCATTTTCCTCTTTCTATGTGTGCTGCAGAATGTATCATCCATAAAACGAGGCAAAATTAGGAGAAAAAGATATTTCTCCTCGTTATATCTCCTTTGGGGGGGGGCGTAGCATTTTGCTGCATTCCCAGGTCTACCAGTGATAGTAAATCCAGGAATGTGACGAAATCAGTGGTTGGATGTGTGGGGACATCCACGCTCCACCCCTGGAATGCTTCCCTGGGGCAGAGGAACATAATGCAGTGATTTGTGCTGTGTTGCGTTACTCTAGATTTATCAAGCCACGCAGGGAGAAGCAAATCTGACATAGTAGTAGCATGGCGCAAGGGCGACGCACCTCATTGATACATTTATTTTTTTATGGGTTCTAGGAAAAAACGTGCACTGGATCAGTGGAATGAACAATACACAGATCTTGCAGCAGATGGATTATAATTTATAATATGCAACTCCTGAAATAACATGACACTGAACAAGGAGTCTGGGTTTTACAAAATAAGTTGCTTAGAATATAGTTTTTTACATCTAAGAAATGCAAGATCCATTGACTAATTTTAAGAGACATTTGGCAATAGTGCTGAATTTAGCCTTTGCGACTAGCTAGCAGTATATGGACAAGCGGTAATACAAGTGTGGCAAATTGATGAGTGACCCTAGATCTCTGACTGTAGCTGGAGTTCTCCAGATATTCATTGCTTGAAAATGTACTCACAATGATTTAAATTGTGCAGAATTGTGAATTATTAGGATAATTAATGGAATATTTGCTCATTGTATTTTCCAGCTGACGCACAAGCTCCCCGGTTCCAGAGACCTGCCCTGTCGATAATTGTCTCGCTCAGTGTCCTACTAGTCCTGGCTGTTGTGGGATCCGGCATTTGGAGTAAGTGAATAATTTCACAGAAATATGTCATTGAGTAGATTTTTGTTGCTGAACAAAAAATAATTGCAGAAATATCCCCAAGAATATTGAATAATTTAATTTCACTTCTCAGGAACAAGAGGTAAATTTAATGTAAACTCAGCTTCACAACCAGGTAGCCTTCTCTCAGTCACCACCAATGTATTATTCTTCCATCCCAGAGACCCAAAACACACATACACATACACACACACATGCACACACACAGGCATACACATACACACATGCACAAACACACACACTTACCTCTCGCACCAATGTTGATCTACATTCTATAACTGCCTCAGCATAGTTTTCTAATACGCAACTGTCCCTCCTGAATCAACTTGTACAAGGCTTGGCATCGCCTTTACCAGTAAAGTCTATTGAGCAGGCAACGAGGAAGGCTCACACTAATCCAAAGGCCTGGTGCAAAATGATGCCCACCCACTCCTGCGGAATGTGGTGAGGGGCCCCTGAGACTCCCATATCTGAAAGAAATCCATAGCCCCAAGGCTGGATGGGGGCCTCCTGAAGGAATCATTAATTGCATGGATGTATGTGACAACAAATACCATCTTCCTGATAGTGTAAACAAAGATCAACACACAATCAGCCACCATTTATCAAATCCATTGTCCAGTGCTGCAGTTGTGAAATGTGCCACAACTCTGGAGAAAGCTGTTATTGTTGCACCAGCATCATATGAGACAGAACAATTGTTTGGAATACTATCCAGAGTGATTGCCAGTGGTTTGGCTGATTGTAATCATTAACTCTCATCACCCTTTGTGTGTTTCATCTAATAAGTAAGCATTGGAAAAAAGCCAATAGGTTTGGCTTTGGCGGGGTGGGAAGATGACTATATGCTTTTTAAATTTTTAATTGCAAGAATGTGCTACAAAAAGACATAAATAAAATCTAAACGTGGACACCATGCGCTTCCCTTAAACATTCTTAATTTTAAAAAACATTCCTTGATGTGGCTGTTTCACAAGTAATTTATTTTATATATAAACCTTTCAGTTATGCAATGCATTTTATTAGTGTTATTATTATTTTGAAGAGGACAAGAATATATCAACAGCTAGTCAAGCTCTCGAAACAAATGAAACGTAAGCAGTTAAAATGTTGCAATGTTATCTAAACACTTTATAACCTTGAAAAAGAGACAGTAAATACATTTCCATCGAAGTGGGTACCCAAAGAGCAGGCAAAATAAACAGCAGCTATTTAAAGATAACATGAAAAAATGAGTAAAATGAAAAAGCACACATGGAACCAGGTTTTTCACTGAAGAGAAAGGGACTATTTTGAGGCGGATGTGAATAAGATGCAAACGGTTTGTGCAGTCACTCAAAGAGAATTTATACAGTAGGTAAAGTTGGCTTTACCCACAGTGGCGGCCCGTGCAGGTAAGCGCAGTGGTGCGGGGGTGGGAGGGTGGAAGTGACAAACAATGTAACTAGTGAAAAAAAATAAACATATTTAAAAACCCACTTAGCTTGCTCTCGCCACATCGCGCTTACCTGCACGGGCCGCCACTGTTCACCCATTGCTCCATGCTGAATGCTGTTGTGGGTGGAAGCAAAGTGTGAATGACAATTTAACAGAACAATGGATGAAGCCTGCGGCCCACAAACTCCTTTATTTATGTATATAATGTATGGATTGTTTGGGAAAACAATAGTTTGGTGTGAAAGCTAAAGCTGTCTGGAAGGCTAAACTTAAAACAAGCAAGCATTGCGGGATAAGGAATGCCCATGGGCGGGAATCTTGGGTGCATCGCTGATGGGATTAGATTTCCTGCAGCTCCTGCTACTTTCTTCACCGGGCCGACATCAAAGCCACATTCAACTATTTCAAATCCTTCGCCAGCTCCAGTCAACAGCCTTGGGATTCCCTTAGTGTCACAGGGCTGCAGCTGCTGAAGGCTTCGAAGTTATCAGATGCGACTTCGATGTCAGCCCTGGTGAAGAACATAGCAGGAGTTGCAGGAAGGCAATCCCACTGTTGATGCAACCTTGGCAGATCAGCTGGCAGGGAGGTCAGAGTCGTATATTGGTTCTCTTGAAGAAGAGTTGCCAAAACGTTTCTGAATCCCCACTTTTAGGGTTAGGCAGGGGGAGTATACACTGACATCAGCCAAGGGTTCCACCAACTAAGGAACAGTACTTGGGGTCAGCACTCATTCTAAAGGAAGCCACCAGCTGGGTCCAGGGCAGGTCCAGTAGAAATTATTCAGCTGGGCTGTTCAAGGAATGTGTGCTTCTTGCAGCTTTGGTGTCCCTGTAGCTTAACAGGAGGTCAGTAAACTGACCCTTGGAATCCTCTTCTTTTTCCTTGGGTACAAGTGGGAGCTGGTCCAGCTCTTAGGGTTCTCCTCACCTGTTTCAACAGAAGGTGCAGGCCTTGTTTTTCTTACTTTCATGGGTCCCGTAATGCTGTGCAGAGGGTGCCTTGGACTGCCACATTTATGCTTGGCACTAGCATTTGGGTGGGGGTAACTCTTGGTCCCTCCCTAACCAATAGGAAAAGTTTCCCAGGAGTAACCCTACCCATGTTCACAGTAGTTCCTGTGTGCCTGACAGCAAAGAATCCCACACTGCACTTCTGTACCCAAAACCAACATGGCAGAAAATGTCCTCCCTTGTGCAGAGATCCCTGTGCCCACCTACAGGTGTAGCTATGGACATTCCTAAACCCTTCCTCAGGTCACTCTAAACCAGTTCTGGGGCAGTTCCCCCATCCCATTGGGTTTGGAGCCAGCTTGACTAGGAAGAAAAAAGGCAGGCAGGCAGAGGTAAGACCTACATCTGCCGGTGACAGAGTAGGCCTTCTTTGAAGTTCATGAAAGGGCTTTGCACCGGTCCCCAGCCATTTTGCTCAAGGAAAAAATACACTTCCCCACTCCCAAAGCCCCTTGTCCTCTGTCTGGAAGCAATCTATGCCCACCCCAGGGAGTTATAATTGGTCAGATGATAACTGGACACTGGCAGGGAAGCTTTTTGATTTTGAGCAGAAACAGATACCTTTCTGAAAGTGTCTGTTTCTTAATAATAATATAATATTAGAATTTACGATTACATTGGATTTTAAATGACTAATAAAATGAGTCCTTGAACTATTTTTATAGTTATTCTCAAACTGAATATAGCACTGATTACATTGGATTGTGTACACCAGTGGTAGGCTCTGAGACCGTCACCCTTACCACAGTGAAAAACGACTATGGAAGCTTTTCACTTACAGGGCATGTCAAACATTTATCATATATGCCCTATTTGTAAATACCATGCAACCAGTCCTATGCATAAGGTCTACCTTAGGGGTGACTTATAAGTATTAAAAATGAAGATTTATGCCTGTCAAAATGTTTATTTTGACTGGTTGAAATGACAGTTTTAAAACGGTACCAACAGGCTGCCATGGCAGACATGATGATATGTTTTACCTTGTGCTACTTGTTGTTCCATGTTGGACCTGGGCCTTTTTGCAGTGTTTCTGGCCCTTTTTGCAGGTTATCCCCAACCTTTTTACCTTCTTCCTCATATTTTTCTGACATTTGTTTTGCTGGTTTTAGGACTCTGGGCACTTTCCACTGCTACTCAGTGCTAATATGCATGTGCTCTCACCTCTGAACATGGTATGATTGGTTTACCCCGGTTTGCATATTTGATTTACATGCAAGTCCCTTGTAAAGTGGTATACCATATACCAAGGGCCTGCAAATGCAATGCTGCTAGTGGGTCTGCAGCGCTGCTTGCAATACCCACAGAAGTAGCCTTTCAAACCTGCCTCAGGCCTGCCACTGCGGAGCCTGCTTGTGCAGTTTACTAAAACATTGACTCAGCATTTAAAACTAGTTGCCAAGCCTTAGTCTCCCCTTTTACTACACATAGGTCACCCCTAAGGTAGGCACTAGGTAGCCCTATGGGCAGGGTGCTGTGTACGTAAAAGGTAGGGCATGTGCTTTATTGTGTGGATTGTCCTGGTAGTGACAAATAGCCTATTTTGTTTCTCACTACTGTGAGGTTTACTTCTCTCATAGCTAGCATTGTGAATTCCCTTATATGTATTTAAGAGGTAATTCCTGATCTGAAAGAAGTAGTGTTGCCATGTTTGGTAGATTTAGAATGGTAGTGATAAATCCTGCTTACTGGTGTAGTTGGATTTTACATTACTATTTTTTGCCACTGTTAGAAATTGGCCATTTTTCTGTGCTTATGACTTTAAGTGCTTTGCAACCTAACTCCAATACACGTGTAGGCCTGGGTGACAGCTACACTTTGTGTTTACCTTCCGGACAGGCATCACATAGGAAGGGTTGGGGGTGACCGTGTTATATCTTCATTGATGTTCATGCTGATGGTCTTCCTGGGCTGGGAGAGAGAGGGGCATTCATACTTTACATTTGTATAGGCTGTGTCCAGCCCTCACACAAATCTCTGATTTACCCCCTACTGATGTCCGGAGCCAGGACTAGGGTTGAAAGGGAGTGTTGTGCACTTCTAAAGTTTCCTTTGGAGTTCCCCCTTTAACAAAGACATTTTTGAGTATAAGTACAGGTGCTCTGACCCCATGATTTGAGACATTATGTGGGGCTTGTAAACAGCCGCTGCTGGCTCTACATCAGCACATTGCCAGAAGGACCTGCTGTACTGCCAGGAGGGACTGCAACTTTGCTAACTGCTTTGCTGTGTTGACCTGCTGCTTGCTTTGTGCTGGGCTGCAGGAGTGACTGCCACTCTGCTACCTCCCTTGTGTTGCTGGCCTGCTGCCCGCTGCCTACTGCTGTGCAAGGACCCCAAATACTCTCCAAGTGCTTGTTAGCTTATCACACTTTTTTCAGGAAGTCCTAGGGCCATAAAGGACTTCCCTTGCACAACCGATCGCTGCAACTTTGTCCCCATCCGACGTGGGGGTTCATACCAAGTATCTTTAGCCGTGTTTTATCAAGAACGCATAACTGACAGTGTGTGCCGACAAGGTACTATCACGCCGACTTGGCCAATTGCAACCTGCTGTAGTTAGCTGTTCTCCCCCCAAAGCTGCATCACCAAAGCCCATTCAAAGCGGCTTGACACGTCCCTCAGATTGTCGGTGCGGGATAGCCAATCCCAGCACAGCTCCAATTGTCACGTGGGCCCCCGCCGGGGAAACCGCAGCCTCAACGTAACTTGCTCCGACCAAGTTGTATGCCGAAGGCAGCTCAGCACAGTTTGACAAACCCTACAGCCCTTGAAGGAGGGGGACCGCTGCGTCTTCCCTTGTGGCTTTGATACAACGGTGAAGGCGGACCCCCGCGTAGCCCTCAGCCATAAGGTATTGTGTCTATTGGGACGTACAGAATCCCCACAATTGCTCTGCGGTCTTGTGCGGGTGACCAGCGCCTGCTGGTCACATCAATCCCAAGTGACCGGCCATACATACCTAGGAGTCGCAACTCTTGGGTCCCACTCAAGTTAAAAGTTCTTGGTGAGGTACTTTATTGATCAATCGATGACCGGGAACCTTACGAGCACCCAAGTTATTACGGCCCAGAGTGTAAAAGAAGCGCATGCATTTCCAACCCCGGGTTTTTCCATACATGTTTATAACTGCATAACTTAGGAAATACTTCTCAGATGTGAGTAGTGCTTATTTTGTTTTGTTCAGAATAACGAGGGCTATCCGGATATGCACATATCGGAGGAAGCCCAGATTGTACAATAATTGTTTTGGTCTTATCTAGTTCAAGACAACGAGAATTATTTGATGCCTATGCTATCCTGAAAGGTATACCTGATATTTATGTCATTTTGGTTCTAATGTATTGATAATACAGTGATATTTTTATATAACCCAGTGTGGGGTCTCTTTTGTGGTGTATTAAATTGTGTTTCTGTGTCAATGTATTGCGCAAACGCTTTACACATTGCCTCTGATTAGAAGCCTGACTGCTCTGCCTCAAGCTACCAGAGGGTGAGCATAGGTTATCTTTGATGTGTAACTTACTTGCCCTGACTTGAGTGGTGGGTTCTGCTTGGCTTAGGCGCATACCCTAGCAAACCAGAAACCCCATTTCTAACACAACATATACTGAAGATTTAGAGGTAACTTAAATATGCCAATAAGGTGTATTCAACATGATTTTAGGGGTACAAGCACATCCACTGGAAAGCTGTGTCCCAGTGTGAAGAGTCCAAAAACTAGCAATCAAAACTAGCAAAATGTATGGGTGACCACGCAAAACCTATACTCCCCAATATAGAAATAAATTTGGCTAAAACCAAAGATATTTTTGGGCCTCAAAAGCACACATTCCCATAGAGGCCCGTGGCACTGAAGGGAACAACTTTGTGTGCAGATATGCTCCTTGTGAAAGGGCAGAATTCATCACTCAGTGCAGGTACATATCGGTTGAAGTGGGTTAACCCATTGCCCCATGCTTTATACCGTGTTTGGAGAAAGAAAAATGTGAATGACACAAGAACAGACCAATGGATATAGAAGACTCTTTGAAAGATCCTATAAATAAATATATTATATAATACTTTTAATAAAATCAAAAAGTATTGGTTAATGCCAGACCTAAAACCAAAATGCATACATATATACGTACTGTTGGAAATTAGGTTACTAATTGAAAGGGGTGAAACCCTACTCAAGCACCAACCACAATCTCTGTCAGGGTGAATATTAAGCAAATCCCAAATTAACCTGTGTTTAACCCTAAGGTAGCGTGGCACAAAGCAGTCAGGCTTAGCTTAGAGGGAATTTGTAAAGTATTTATGCAGCACTTCAAACAGTAATAAAGGGAAAACACAACACAAGAAAAACCCCAACAAATTTAGAAAAATGGAGTACAATCTAATAACTTTTTTGAGATCAAAATGACAAAAATACAATCAGTAGAACCAAAGATATGCAATTTTAAAGATTTAGGTAGAAATAGTGCCTAGAAGCACAAAGCGCCAACTGTGGCTGTCTGGTTGTGCCGGACAGGGACAAAGTCACAAGTTTATGACAACTGCAATGCAGTGCAGGCCGGATACACCAACCAGGTTAGTCCCACTGAGCAACACTGATTGCGGAGCATTGTGAGATCCTGCGTCAAGGATGCGTCATGCAGCAGCGGTTCCGAGGAGCTGTGAGGCTGTGATGCTGAGTACTGCATCGTCGTTGAGAATGACATCAATGAGGGACTTGCAGTGAAAATTCCTGGGTCAAAGATGTGTTGCCCACCGGCAGTTTCGATGAAGCTGCGGGGCTGCGATGCGTTGTCCTGAGTCTAGGATGCATTTACCAGAGGCTTTCTATGCAAAGGCCTGTGTCCAGGATGCATCGTGCAGTGGTGTTTCCGAGGAGACTGCGGCTGCGATGCGAAACTCGACATCAGGGATGTGTTGCTCTGTGGTAGTTCGAGGTGAAGCTGCGAGGAGATGCATCGCACTGCTTAGGTTCAGCTTACAGGACCACAGCTGGGCTGGCACAGCACTTTCAGGCCCACTTCCAAGGGTCCAGGACTGGGGGGCACCACTTGGGGGGCACGACTCACAACAGACAGAGTCCATGTGCTGGGTTCAAGGTGGTTGGAGCCTTTTCTGTCCCTGAGGCTCTGAAGAACCAGCCAACTAGCCCTTGAAATCACTCTGGTGGTCTTGGGATCAAGATGCAAGCCCAGCCCTTCTAACATAGGCAGCAGAGCAATAGAATGGCAACAGAGTAGCAGTCTTTCTGACAGAGTAGCACAGCAGTCCTTCTGAGTCTTCCACAGGTCCAGAGGTGTACTGAAGAGCAAGGTCTGAGGGTCCAATATTCACACCTGGTGTCCGATTTGAAGTAAGAGAAGGCCAGGAGGTTTCTACCAGAAGGTATTTGGAATTTCCTGCCTCCCTGACCTGACCCCAGCTCCTCTGCGGTCACAAAAGACTAGTGTTGAACCCTTTGCAAGTGTGCTCAGCAAGGGCCTTTTACATCAGCAGGTGACGGCTCCTCTCTTGCATTAAGTCAGACATGGCCATTCTACCAACACCTATGTTCCATTTGTCTCACTGTCTGGGAACAATACACAAAGACAAAATGCCAGCTACACATAGTCATGTGACCCAGGATACAGGCAGCAGGCATCAAATAGTTAGGACAAGAAAATGCCAACTTTCTAAAAGGGAAATAGGCTTCTGAGTATTGATGACTAGTGCAATGTTAATGTTAAGAACTTATTAGTCCTGTTATCAATACCTATGACTTACCCCTTTACTTTTGGAACCCCATGTGTAATCATCATTTTTTTAATACATTATAATTCAATTAAGTAATATACCCGGTTGGATAGATTGATTTATTTTCAAATGTACATAGACCATTCTACCAATACCGATTTTCCCTTTGTCTCACTGTCTGGGAGCAACACACAAAGACCAACTGTCAGCTACAATGAGTCATGAGACCCAGGATACAGGCAGCAGGCACCAAATGGTTGGGACAAGAAAATGCCAACTTTCTAAAAGTGACATTTTCAGAACTGTGATTTCAAATCTACTTTACTGTTAAAGAGGGCTTCAAATTACAATACTTTCGACATCAAACTCAACATTCCTATCCGCTCCCAATTGAAAGTTATCACTTATTAAATGTAATAAGTTAACCCAATATTCGCCTATGGGAGAGTCAGGACTTTTCAGTACCAAAACATGTAAAACATGTCAACCTTAAAAGTGTTTATCCAACTTTTTGAATACACTGCACCCACCCTATGGGCTGTTTAGGGTGAACCCTAGGGGTGACATATGTATGAGAAAGCAAGACATAAGCGAGGCAAAATGTTTATTTTGCGAGGTTGAAATGGCAGTTTAAAACTGCCCACACAGGCAGCAATGGCCGGCCTGAGACATGTTTTAAAAGGCTACTTAAGTAGGTGGCACTATAGGTGCTCCAGGCCCACTAGTTGTATTTAATTCACAGTCCCTAAGTACATGTAGTTCCACTTTACTAGGGACTTACACCTAAATTAAATGTGCCAATTGGGTGTAAGTTAATTTTACAATGTTTAGAGGAGAGAGCATACACTCTTTACCACTGGTTAGCAGTGGTAAAGGGCACAAAGTCCAAAAGCCAACAAAAATAAGATCAGCAAAAGTGGAGGAGTAAGGCAAAAGGTTTGGGGGAAGACCACCCTACGGCTGTCAAGTTTAACACAAACATAAAGAGACTTTGGGTTGGCCCTGTTTAGCAATTGGTCTGTTCAGCTGGCATCTACATTTCACACCCATTTGCCACAGGATGCAAAAGGTGATCCCACTTCAATAACTACCTCTCTTGCACCGCAAGTTATGAAATGTTGCTTCAACATGTGCACATCAGCCGAAAAAGAAGTGCACCTCCAGGGCACAGCTGGTGGGACAATAATTTACTGCGCCGGTGCTTTGTTCTTTCTATCCTTTATCCTTTTTTACATTTCTGTAGTCATTCTTAAGTGATTAGACTATTTCTTTATATTATGGTAATTCATAACTTACAATACGTTTTCTTTACGCCATTAAGAATTATATTTTTCTGTGATGCAAAATAAATGTAGAAAGAGGTCCTTTACCTGTTGTAAGTGCACCTGTCTGCTAAGAAGCACTCATACTTTTCTACTAAAATTATATGCAATGAATAATTTTTTTTTATTACAAGCCCTTGGCCTCCAGGTTTAGGCAGTGGTGTTTTTTCTTTTGTTACATCTTTTTATTTTTGTGAAATATGCTTGTAATAAAAACTAAAATATATGTAACCATTTCATCAGTTTGCCAAGACCTGAATTATTGTCTTTCCTCATAATCGTTTGAAATCAGTCAAGGCATCTTCTGTAGTATTTCTATTCCACTTCAGAGCAGATTTACGAACGTTTAGCGCAGCGCAGTAACCAAGGTTGCTACTGGGGGGAGAGAGCATCGTAGAGCTGTATCTACTAAGATATGGTGCTGCTGCTCTCTTCCCAATCGCGGTACTCAAACAGACTGCCTACCACCACACGCACTGCTCTGCATGATCTAGCTCAGCATAGGTTTTCACTAGAAGGTTGCTGTTCCAGTACATGATTCTATGCTTACACCAACTTAAAAACTTTGCACACATTGGAAAGGTGCTGGAAAGTGCATTTAGGAGGCGTTATTTTTCACCACAAAGCCCTGTCTACCATTTTAGTAGATAGGGTTTTGCATTACTTTGCTTGACTCTGCACTGGTGCAAAGTCTTGATAAATCTGTTCCTATATGTTAAGAAGGCATCGTGCACCCAGTCCAGTGCAGTTTGTAGGACTTGCAGTGTTGGCGTCCTTCAACTCAATCAATACACTGGCTCACCTCTAGTGAAAGCCCAGAAGTGGATAGATATATTCCTGACATGCTGTGAAATCCCAATCCTGTTCAATAACAAATAATCAGCAATTGTTATTTGACTCTTAAACCTAATCTTGATAGTTGTGTCCTCCTTTCACGCCAAAGCCAACCATCCTCCCTCTGCTGTTAAATTGTATTGAAAAGGCTAGCTCCTGAACTGCAGTCGGGTTTGTCAGCTGCAGAACTCTGTCCTTCATGAACTAGTCTTAACAAGGCCCTTTGGCAGGGACAGAAGTACCACTGCATCTTAAGTCCTTTACCTTTGACCATTTTTAAGCAACAACAAAAGGGTACAGGTGACAATCTCACTGTGCCGAAATATTCCACCGATGTTTGTCAACTTATTATAGTAGGCCTAGGACAGATGTCTGCTCAGCCTCAGCCATGCCATGGTAGCACCACGTTGAGTGGTGGAGAACTACACCCTGAGTCCGGCAGCAAAATGTATTTTGGGCTGCTAGAATGCATTGTGTGGCACTGGAAACCAGAGTGCTTTTTGGGTGAGGTTAGGAGAATGCTTCATGTCACTGAGGGTGCAGTGATCCGGTGCTAGACTTTGTTTCACAAATATTTGTTTTCAGATGTGTAGTTTAATTGACTCAACAAAAGTGCATTAGGACTACAACTCCCAGGATTCATTCCGTTGTTAAAGTGAGCCTGACAAGTGGAGCACTGAGTCTTTGCTGACATGGAGCTGTCTGGTAACCTTTTTTATTGGGGTGAATACAGTGACACATGAGCATAATCAGGAAGTCTAATGAGACCAGCAAAGTCTAGAGAGACAATCACTCCTGCTGCCATGGATGTGTTTTAAATGAAAGAAAACAGCGGAATGCTTCATTCTTCATAGAATAGGCAGAGGAGGAACTGGTTTCGTGTCAGCCACAAGTGTTGTGATGGTCAGTTTGTATTCCTCTCTAATGGCTTCCTACTCTTCTGACTCCTCTTGCTTCAGTTTTCAGGCTACACCAGGAGAACGGGGTCCTGAAGATGAACCAGAAAGTGGGAAACGATTGTGTTGGCACCAATAAATCAGGTAAATATTGAATTATACTTTCAACAAATGTTTATGTTGCTTCATGATCTCAAAAGCATAATAAATATCACAAAAGCCTATTTTCCACTTCAAAGTTTAGGATTATATGAGCTGCAAGTGGTCCACTGGGTTCTTTATGATGAATTGAGCTACTGAGGGGGCACTCACCATCCTCTCGGAGCTTTTTTGGCCATATATATATCTCACAACTATCACATGCAGCGTGTTCATTGTCAGTGAACAGGCCAGTGGGGGCCCAGGGTTGACGCCTCCACCAGATCCCCATTTCATTCATATATGGACAAACAGGAGGAGTCTGGGGTCAACTTGCTCAGCCGAGAGAGACAGCCTGTGCGCTCTTGTAACCCTTATAAGATCAGACCCAGTTGCCCGGCAGGCTAGGTCTTGGAGGTGGTATTAGAGCTCCCTGTGGCCCTGACTGGTAGAGGCCCATTTCCAGATTCGGGTACACCAAGGACAGACAATTAAACACAAAAGCCTGCCCTGATGGTTTCCTACTATCAACTAACCTCCTGACATCATAAGAGCAATCCAGGGCATACCGCAGAGATGAAGCTCACATAGATGGGCATTGGCCTTATTGGAGCCTGAAGCCTGCATTTCCTTGGAAGTGGCTGTCAATACTGTCAATCACCCTGGGATAAGAGGGAGTTTAGAACTCTAAAGACAGAACACTTTCTTACACTTTCTGTCCGCAAGAGAGAGAGAAAGTTGTGCTGCACTTTTGAGGGCTGGTTCCCAGCCTCTTGCTGCAGATCCAGATGTCTAAAGGCTGGCTGGAGAGATTTGGTCATCCTTGGTACTGTGGTGTGTCCACTGCCACTGCACCCCTTTCAGCTTCACATCCTAGAATCATATGCTTTTCCTATCCAGTATGTCGTGCATTGCAATCCTGGATGCATCTACTGCAACTCATTACAGACTAGAGGGAATATTTCCTGATATTTGGAGGAATGCAACGCAGCAAGACAACTTGCTGCGCTGTGCTGCATCAAATGGAGAGAGAAGGAATGCACTGTATTTACTAAGATGCAGTGCATTCCCGCTCTCTCTCTGCGCTGGCGCACTGAGCCATAGTGCAATGGTGACTGCGTTACAGGCAATATTGTTTTGGGGAAGGAAGGGACACTTTCTTGCACAAAACGACCCTCTGAGGCATTTCCCTCTGTCTATGTGCTCTTCAAAATGAAGCACACTTAGATAAGAGGAAATAACAAGCAGATATAAAATATATTTCTCCTCATTACACCTCACCTGGGAAGAGGTAGCATTTTGATGCATTCCCTCGTTTGCTAATGTTAGTAAATCTGGGAATGCGTCAAAACACATGGGTGGATGCGTGGGAACATGCATGCTCCACCCATGGAACATCTACCCAGGCCAGAGTAACGCAAGGCAGCATCTTGCACTGCCTGGCATTACTCCAGATTAACTATGCAATGCAGAGCCCCACAAGGTGGCTCTGCGTGGCGTAGTAAATCTGACTTTATGGCTTGCGTTGCCCTTGCGTGATGCAAGGACAATGCAAGCCAGCGATAAATCTGGCCCTAAATATCCAGTTTCCATTGCATCAGGAGGGACCAAAGAGAACACTTAATCATCTTACAAATTGGGTCAAAGTCCCTCCACTCACAGAGGGATCCTCTTTCCCCTGAGACAGGCAAACTGTTTTTTTCACCTAGAATATTATAGGAGGAATATTGCTATTTCTTATTATTGTGTTGCATCATCTTTGTACACTGATTTAGGTCCTGCCCAATGCTGGCATCCTGCTGGCTGCTCCCTCTTTCCAACTTATGGTTGTCAGTCACCCAATCACCACAAATCCACCACAATCCACAAATCCTAGACCTTTTGGTAGGAAGGCACTCCATGGGTGGGCTGGAGTTCTTTGAGCCCCACTGTGACAGTGTACATAGTGCATGTGTGATTACATGTTTTCACCTCCCTTCCTTCAGATTTAGAGAATAAAGATGTTGTTAATGTTCTTTGTCGTGTGCAAGGTGTATAGAGTGTTAGCTATAGTGTATGGTATAGATGTTGCTTAGATTGCTCAGACCACTATCTTGCAGCTGCCAACCCCAGGCCATATTTGCCACACAGGCCGAGCCCTAGACGAGGCATCCTCACATCACGTGCATCCAGAACAAGCATTTTCAATGCAATAGGTCTTGCATTTGCAAGAGTTTAAGCTATTGGCATTGTAAATGACAATGCCTTTTATTTATGTGTTTTTAAAAGTAACACATACATAAAAGGGGGTAAAAAAGACGGTACCACAGCGCTCACTTGGGATTTCCACCAATGTATTATTGCACTCACCCTGTAACTACGGTGCACATGATGGATGAATGTTCACCCAACATTCATAAATAGGAACCCCTATCAGAGGTTTTTCGTAAATCAATATACATTCATCTGGCACACGTAAAGACTTATATATGACAATTACAGTAATGTAGTCTTCAATCCTATTTTCATCAGTCTTGTTGTTAACAAGTAGTTTATAAAATTTCCGAAGGCTCTTCACGTTAGCCTTCGCTGTAAGCGTAGACAACACATGTTTTTGCGCATTTGCAACTTCATCAGGGCTACAAATGTCAGAAAGAGATAATAGACAAAGGGGCATATGTACAAGGACTGGCGATAACTACCGCTAATGCTAGTTAGCTGCAGTTTTCTTACCGCCGTGTTCCGCTGAAAACTATCGCCTTGTTAGCAACGTATTCACAAGATGTGGCTACATGGCCATAGCTTCAGGGACCAGCGGTGAAAACAGCTGGTAACATTAGTGTGATGGCGATAGGAATTCCGGCGTCAGCGGGCGAAAACTAACGAAAGACCCATTAGCGGCAAAAAAAACGCATGTTAGTCAGCCCAACGTGTTATTTTTTTGCCATAAATAGCCTATCAGTCGTCCTCCAATGAGGAAAAAAACAATGGAATGCAGAATGGAGCAGCCGGGCCAAGTGCAGCACAGATCAACAACCCCCTAAGGCCCCCTAACATCCAGGAAGACCAGCCAGAGTCCCAGGGGAAGAGGAAATGCAGGGCCACATTTATGAAAAGAGGCGCATCGCGGTGCAACACCAGTGATGCATCACTTCTCATTGCGTACTCTTCGCAACACCATGGCATCCAATACCTTGAAAGCGCGACATTTCCTCGGGCCCAGAGGCCTCGCTGGTCCTGCGTCGGGAGCCTGGATGCCTCGCTGATCCTGCTTCTGGAGCCTGGATGCCTCGCTGGTCCTGCGTCTGGAGTGGGATGCGGAGGTGCTGTGGAGTCAATGAGCCGTGGTGGTAGACATTGAGGCGCGCCGATCGCCCTTACCTGGTGGTGAAGTCTGGCAGGGCGCGCGGAGACATGTTGCTGACCTGTGTGGGAAGACCGCCTTGACCCCCTTGGAGCTGTGAATGGTAGACCAACATAGGGAGGTCTGCATCGCATACTACAATCCACCACTACACCGGGGTGCACGGAGAGGATTACCAACAGTGGGCGGCACCTCTTTGCATCACAGGCTGGATGAATTTGCTCTGGCCGGACCCTGTGGAGGGTGAGGCCCCTGACCTGCCCCAAACTTGTGTGGCGGGAGCGCTGCAACTTCATGCCTAATGGGGCCCTGCTGCATCACCTGCATCGGGAGGTTCCCCAGCGGACTTAGTGGCAACTGCTGTACCAAGACTTGTGAAATCCCACCTGGCTGAGGCTCCTGCTTGCTGAGTCACAGATTTGGAGAGAGTGCAGCTGATTGCGCCACGGTGTCAATGTCCAGGTAAGGAGAAGGTGGGACGTGTAGCAGAGGACGACCATGGTCGAGTCGCCAAGGCCTAGCACCTGGTGTGATGCACCCCCAGTGGCGGCTCATCTGCAATGACGGAAGAGCATCACCCTACTGCTTTCAAGCAGACTCAGGAGAGCAGGAGCAACGAAGACACGGGACCCGGCCTCGAGGTAAGATGTCTTTCATTTAAATATTTACAACACCCGCTCATACACACAGCCCGCGTCCCCGCCCCATCCAGTGTCCTTTCTGGCGTTTCCCACCTCCCAGCTGTTTAGTCCCCCCGCAGCACTTCTCTATGGCACGCACTGTGCGCCCATGTGCAGCGGGCGTACCACTGGTGTGCCAAAGGTATATATGACGTTATAACGCGTACCATTACATTGCATTCCATTACAATGCATTCTAATACTACACAGGGAAAGTGCTGGATAGCGGAGATGAAAAAATTACTATTTCCACTTCAGTGAGTGCAACCCTAAAACTCATCCTTGCACCGCAAAACACACCCTGAACCCTAAAATTCTCATTTGACCCCCCAAAACACACTCTGGACCCTGAAATTCATTTTTGACCCCCAAAACACACCCTAAAATTCATATCTGACCCCAAAACAAACCCCAAATTTGATATTTTACCCCACAATACACCCTAAATTTCATATCTGACCCCCGAAACCCATACCCACCTTGAAACTTAAAAAACACCATTACTGACCTCACAATGCATTGGAATGGAATGCGATGTAAAGGCACCTGCATTGTTGTAGTTGCGTTGTAAAGGCATAACAATGTAATGCCTGCGTTGTAATGGGTGTCTCACATGCCAAAGGCAAGCCATAGGCAAGCCCGTCTGCGTCCGTCTGCCCCTGGACCACGCTCAGCACCAAGGCCCCTTCCTTTCGGACACTCCACTGCTACGATGCCAGCACCCTCCTCACCATCAAACCTGGACGCCACATCGCCTGCCAGGACCAACCTCTGCTCCAGACCGGACATCGCCATCGCCTTCACTGACGTCTACTAAATCACCCGCAAGGACCACCCCAACTGTCCAGGTAGAGGCTTTGCCATCACCTACAGAAGCACACTCCGACTGACCACGCACTCTAATGACCCAACGGTGACCAAGGAACACCTCAACTTCCAGATCCGGACCAACCCCAACCCCATCCTCTGTGGCACCCTCATCTGCAGGCCCCCGGGCCATGGACCCCCATTCTCCGATACCATTGTAGACCTCATTGCACCCCAGGCTCTCCCATCCACGGATGACATCCTACTCGGTGAACTCTACTTCCACCTGGACAACTCCAGTGACCAGAACACCACCCCTTCCTGGGGAAGCTCTCCAACATCAGACTCAAGCAGCTAGTCACCGCAGCAAGCCACATAGCAGGACATACGGTCGAGCACGTCTCCTCCGCCAGCGGGAACTTCAACTACAGCCACACCAACGGACTCTCCTGGACCGACCATCATTGTATACATCAGGTCTTCACCATGCCCACCATACACCACCGCCATTATCGCCCCCCCCTCGCAGCTGGATCAAGGCCACCGAAGGACTTCTCATCAACTCCCTCAGCTCCACCACTCCGCCAACGCTTACAGGCGATAACACCGCAGCGCACAACCGCCAACGATGGATCTCCAACTGCGCCGACACCCTGGCACCCCTCAAGAAAAGACCAGGCAAAATCTAGCACCACGTTGCGCTGTATTTGCAAAGTGACGCATGTAGGCATATGCGTGATCTTGTGAAGCCCTGTGCCACATCATACCTGCATCAGGTATGATGTATGCAGGGTGTGCGTTCCCACGCGACAAGGCCTCATAGGAGTGACACAGTGAAATCCATCAGATTTCACTGCAACAATTGTAGGACGGCACTGCGTCAGTACCCTACTCCTGCCTGATGGCAGGCGTACGGGTGACGCAGTGCCACATGGATAGGCTGGCCCCATGCATTGCTGGAGTTGCGTCATGCTTGTGACACAACTGCAGCAATGCGTGACTTTAGCGCAGACAGATACGTCAGGATTCCAGACGTATCTGTCATTACTTGCGTTATGGAGCGCTGTCCAGTGAATACAGCGCATCCATGGTGTTGCAAGAAGGGCGTAATGAAAAGTGTTGCAACGCTGTCTTGTCGCAGCGCTGCAACACTTTTCATGACTGAGGCCCAGGAATGCGCACTATCTCATAGATAGTGCGCATTCCTGCCCTGTAGTTTTGGCGCAGGGCAGCGCAGCAACATTGCTTGCAGCGCTGTCCAGCACCAAAACCTGCTGAAATGAGGCCCCAAGTGTTATCTCCATTTTTAAGACCAGCTATTTTCTGGTCTTAAAAAACTGACTCTAACTGCAGTTAGAGGCAGTTTTTTAGGTCCTCCTGCCTTCAAGAATTACCTTGTAAATATCGCGAAGTGGGGTTAGTGGCCATTTTTGCACGGGAGCGCCTCCCTTGCATGTCATTATCGCTAACAGAAGTGGCGATCTTTTTTATGGACGTTTTCGCCGGAAAACTGCCGCTAACAGAGGTTAGCGACAGCTTGTACATAATGCGATGAAAATATTGCCGCTGAACCTTCGGAAAAGTGCCGCTAAGGCGGCGTTAACTCCTTGTACATATGCCCCAAAATGCCTAGTCATAGACTTGATATTTTACCGTAAAATAATGCACTGATATCCACGACCAGTGACTCAAAATGTGCAACCTATCTAGTCAGTGCACATAGTGAACATTTGTGAAGATAGCTCAAATCACCATTTTGTATTTAAATTCATTAGAAAGCAGATGGAGGCGGGCAGCATGATAGATGACATAAAGTAACGTAAAGTAATTAATTACAAGAAAGTAATACAACCATATGTATGGCGATATAAAAATTCTTAAGAAAAATGTAAACAAATAAAATAGTGAAATGTGATTATGTCACCCCTCGCAGACAAATGACAAGTGTCGGTGGGGAAATTAAAATCTCTTGGTACATAGCCCAATTAAGTTTCTCCTAAAAGGAGACTAAATGGGGTTTACAGTAAATGACTAATTGTAAACTAGATATCAGGTCAAAGTAAAGCAATCTATAGGTAAGTCGTAAAAACAAATCATATCTCACCCTGTAGAATCGAAGGTTCAGCATGCGAGTTTGATGCAAGTACAATTATTATGTGGTACCCGGTGTTATGTAAAGCCCCGTGATTTAAAGAAAGAAAGAGGACGAGACATCATAAATAGCAGTCTCATATCAAGTGAGGCAGAGATCAGTTGGAAAGGAATAGACTGGTACTGTGGGCTGTGAGACGGGGTCATGGTGAAAGCCAAGTAACTACGGCAAAGCAGGAGGACAAGAGAACTAGTGTGACATTCAAAAGTCCAGCGAAAACGTTCTACTGAAAACAAATGGTTCTACTAACACTCACAAATGAGGGACACGAAAAAGGGATTTTTTAACCTGGGGATAAGTGGGAATCCTCACTGCGGGTATGCAGTTTAATCCGGCGTTGTGCTCGAGCACCATCGTGAATTGCCAGTATTTAAATGACAGTAGAGGACAGACAACTATCCCAACGCACATCGATTATACAAAGGCAAAAAGGTACCGCCATATTGGAATAGGATATTGTAGGAAAGTAGGATCTGCTTTCATGGTCACCCCCACTTTTTGCTGGTGTCATTATGTTTTCTGACTAGTCTGACTGGGATCTTGCTAATCAGGACCCTAGTCTCTGGGCTTCTTCCCTAAATTGGACATGGTGAGTATTTAGGTACACTCCAGATTGACTACTAGGGTACCCTTGTAAGTCCCTAGTACATGGTACTAAGGTACCCAGGGCATAGGTATACCAAGGTTCTCCCATGGGCTGAAGCATGTATTATGCCACCCATGAGAGACCACTCAAATTGTGACTCCAGGCCTGCCATTGCAGCCTGTGTCAGCTGGTGCTAGCACCACTTACGACAGATATATTTTTGCCTATATCTGAGGTCACTACACTTAAAACCTATAAGTCTCCCCTAAGGCAGGCCTTTCAATCCTGAAGGCAGGGTGCTGGGTCCTAAGTGTGAGGGTGCCCCTGCATGAGCGGGGCACCCCTACATCCTTCGGGGTCCATTCTCCCAGGTTGTAAGTGCATCAGCCATTATGACATATAGAGTGGTCATGCGTCATTGCGTAATGACCATCTCTAAACTGGCTGTAATGAACCCTGTCATGTTTGGTATCAAACATGTTGTAATCATACCCCAACACCATAAAGGGTGTGGGAGGTATGATTCCATGCAGTGTAAAGTTCCTCCGGGAGGTCATCAGTGCTCCCGGTACCAGTCTTCCAGAGCCGGACAGCAAGCTAGGGCTGCGACCGACCAAAGACACGTTTCTGCCCTCCTGCTGCTGAGCCAAGCTCAAGCAGGGGAAGGCAGAACAATAGATCTCCTGTCACAGGTAGGTGTGACCACCTCCCAGACAGGGTTTAGTGTATTGGGGCAGGGTGGGGGCGCTTGCCAGGGCCACTGAGACTGCTTGAAAGGCACATTTGGTGCCCTCCTTGCATACTCCAGTTCAAACCAGTTCAGGGAGCCTTTGGCTCCGGCTGGTCTTTTGCAACATCTGTGTCCGTGTTCCATACAGGTTCTTCACCAGCCCTGTGACATCCAAGACACCTGAAGGAATCTCCCTTGGAGTGAAGGAGTCACTACCCTGCATCTGCAGGCACCGCAAAACAGCTGACTGGTCTACTGATCCTGGGCTCCCACGGACTCCGAAAGGCTCAGCAATACAGGTGGTGGTTCTGCAACTCCCACGAGGCCTGCACTGTCTTCATACCGAGTTTGAGGCCAGTATCCCTCGTCGGAACCACTGGAACAGCACCCATGTGCACCGCGTTGACCTGCCGTTGCCAAGTCTTGTTGACTCTCTCCTCCAGAGATCTTCGGGCTCCAAGAAGCTCCAACCTTAAGCATCTCCTGCAGCCAAGATCTTTGCCCTCACCACTTCCTCTGCATGTGGGCCTTCTTCATTGGTGAGCTGTTCGAGGTCCTCTTGCGACTCCTGTGCCTTCAGCCCGTGGGCCCTCTTGAGGGTCTTCTTTGGCTCCATTGGGCTCCCCTGCTTGCTCTGGGCCTTTTCCGACTTACCTGCTCGTGGTGAGTCACTTGGACCTTGCTGGACCCGACACTGCACCTTTTTCGTAGACTATGTTGTTTGCCGCTGCCAAGGCTTGTTGGTGCCTCTGCCGTACACTGACTCCTAGGCCCTCAACATCCGACGTGGGGCAGCTCGTGAACGGCTCATGGTCTCCTACAGCATCGCTTGGTCCGCACAGCTGCAACTTCAAGGGCACCGTCAACCTCTCCTGCATCTCCGACATCGTTGGGAATTCGTCTTCCGTGCCTCCTGGTCACTTCTGAGTGGCATAGATTCTGTCCCCTCTGCTTGCAGGTACCTCTCATCCTGAATCCACCTTTAGATTCCACCGGACTCTTTCGTCTTCTTCTCAAGGGGCATCTTTCCTGAAGTCCTCCATTGTGGTCTACGGCGGTTTCCAATGTCACTTGACACCTATGCACCCGGCATCCCTGGTGTAGGTATCCTGGTTCCTGGGTTATCCATGGGTGGAGTGACCTTCCATCTTCCAAGGGGTTTCTTCAGGGTCCACTGGGAAGGGTCCTTCTTTAAAATTACACCGCGACTTACCTATTAACTAACATTGAGCACGCGGTCGTGTTCCCACTTAGCACACGACCTCCGTGGGGTTCCTAGATAATCACCTACTGTGATTCCTTGGGTCCCCGGCTCTTCTACGTCTTCTGGGTCCATTCTTGACTTGAGTCGTGGTTCGCATTCCACTATTTTAGTATATGGTTTGGTCTCCCCTTGGAGACCACTGTGTATTTGTGCTACTTACGTGTTCTATTTCCTAAGTATTGTGTGTATTGTGTTTGTATCAATCAATCAGGGAATTTGAAAGCACCCTACTCACCTGTGAGGGTCTTAAGGCACTGGGGGAGGGGGGGCTGCTCCGGGTTATCCAAAAAGTCTGGTCTTGAGGCTCTTCCTGAAGGTGTGCAGAGTAGGGGAGTGACTGATGTTGACTGGGAGCTTGTTCCAAGCCTTGGCAGCGATGTAGGAGAAAGCTCTTGCACCTGCTCTGGTTCTGCGGATGCACGGGGTTTCTGCTAGGGCGAGGTCGGCAGAGCGGAGGGTTTTTTGGGGTATGTGGAAAAAGACTCTTTCGTTGAGGTATTTGGGTCCGAGGTTGTAGAGTAATTTGTAGGCGTGGGTGAGTAGCTTGAAGGTTACTCTCTTCTCAATGGGGAGCCAGTGGCGGTCTCGCAGGTGTTGGGTCATGTGCTTATGTCGTGGGGTGTCGAGAACGAGTCTGGCCATGCTGTTCTGGATGGTCTGGAGTTTGTGTTGCAGGGATTTGTTGATTCCAGTGTAGAGGGTGTTTCCGTAGTCGAGTCTGCTGGTTATGAGTGCGTGGGTGACGGTCTTTCTGGCTTGAGGTGAGATCCACTTGAAGGTCTTGCGGAGGATGCGGAGGGAGTTGAAGCAGGTGGCGGCGATGGCATTGATCTGTTGAGTCACGGTGAGGGAGGAGTCGAGGATGATGCCGAGAATCCGGGCATGGTCAGTGAGGGTGGGTGGGTTTCCGAGGGTGGGGGGCCACCAGGTGTTGTTCCAAGTGGTGGGGGAGGATCCAGGGATGAGGACCTCAGTCTTCTCCAAGTTGAGCTTTAGGCAGCTGCTGCTCATCCAGGCTGCGCCGTCTTTCATTCCTTCCTGGAAGCTGAGTCTGGTGTCATCTGGGTTCTTCGTGAGGGAGAGGATGAGCTGGGTGTCATCGGCGTAGGATACTATGCTGAGTCCATGCTGTCTGACGATGGCGGCGAGGTGGGCCATGTAGATGTTGAAGAGCGTGGGGCTGAGCGATGATCCTTGGGGTACTCCGCAGTTGATTTCTGTGGGTTCGGAGAGGAAGGGTGGGAGTCTTATTCTTTGGGTTCTGCCGGCGAGAAAGGAGCGGATCCAGTTGAGGGCGGTTCCACGTATGTCGGCGTAGTGGAGTCTGGCTGCGAGAGTGCCGTGGGAGAGGGTGTCGAAGGCTGCAAAGAGGTCTAGCAGGATTAGGGCCGTGGTGTGGCCCTGGTCGAGAAGCATGCGGATGTCGACGGTGGCGGCAAGGAGGGTGGTCTCAGTGCTGTTGTTGCTGCGGAATCCGGACTGGAAAGAGTCGAGGATGACGTTCTCTTCGATGAAGGTGGTTAGCTGGGAATTTACGATTTTCTCTGTGACCTTGGCTGCGAAGGGAAGGAGAGAGATGGGACGATAGTTCTTCAGGTCCGTAGGGTCAGCAGAGGGTTTATTGAGGAGGGGCTTGACCTCTGCCTGCTACCAGTCATCGGGAAAAATGCCAGATTCGAAGGTGGCTTTGATGGTGCGGCGTAGCTCAGGTGCTATGGTGGCTCTGTGAAAGAAGTAGGGGGGCAGGGGTCCGTGGGGGCTCCTGAGTGTGTGCTCTTCATGGTCATGGTGGTATCTTCTGTGGTGACCGGGGTCCAGGTGGTGATGGTGGGCTGGCTGTCATTGCTGAGGGGATGGTGGTTTCTGGAAACTGTTCGCTGAAGTTGTCGAAGAGGCTCTTGATTTTCAGGTGGAAGTAGGAGCAGAGTTTGTTGCAGAGGTCCTGGGAGGGTGTGACGTACATGGCTTCGCTGGGGGGTTTGGTGAATTGCTGGATGATGTTGAAAAGTTCTTTAGAGTTGCTGGAGTTGGTGAGGATTTTGTTCCGGATTAAGGTCCTCTTGGTGGATGTTATGAGTCAGTGGTATTCTGTCATGGCGTTCTTGTAGGTGGTCTGGTCTTTGGTGGTTTTGCTGTTTCTCCACTGTTTTTCGAGGCGTCTGCAGGAGCGTCTAGCTTCTTGGAGGTCGGTGGTGAACCAAGTGGCCTTCAGGGGATGCTGTCTGTCGGGGTTGCGGAGGAGTGCGAACATGTCTGAGCAGCTAGTGATCCAGCAGTGTAGTTCCTTGGCTGCAGAGTTGGCGTCGGTCGTGGCGGAGGGGGTGTCGTGGATGAGGGTGGAGTTGAGGTGCTCCACTGTGACCTTGCTCCAATTCCTTTGTGGTGAGCACGGCGTGGGCTTGTGAGCGGTGGTGGTGTTGACAGAGAAGTGTACACAGTGGTGGTCTGTCCAGAGGGGCTGCGAGGTGTGGCTAAACCGGATGTTATTCCCTCCTGCGAAGATGGGGTTGAGGGTGTGTCATGCCTTGTGTGTGGGGGTGGTGACGAGCTGCTTCAGTCTGAGGTTGGCAAGGTTGTCTAGGAGGGCGGTGGAGTCGGGGTCGCTGTGGTTGTTGAGATGGAAGTTCAGGTTTCCGATGAGTATATAGTCGGTGGAGGTGATGGCATGGGGTGTGATGAGGTCCACAATGGTAGTGGTGAAAGAAGTGCGAGGCCCAAGGGGTCTGTATGCGAGGGTGCCGCAAAGTGTGGTTCTGGGGCTGGTCTGGATCTGGAAGTGGAAGTGTTCGGTGTTGGAGACGGGGGGGCCCCTCTTGCTGGAGAGTAGGAGGGAGCTCTTGTGTGCGATGGCAAGTCCTCCTCCTGGGTGGCGGGGGCGGTCCTTCCTCTGGATCTTGTATCCATTGGGAATGGCCGTGGCGATGTCATGGGCAGAGGAGGCGTTGGTCCAGGTTTCCGTGAAGAAGGTGGTGTCTGGCAAGAGGATGTCGAGGAGGTCCCAGATCTCTACGGCATGTCTGTGAAGTGAGCGCACGTTGAGGAGGATGCACTTCACAGCTTCAGTGGTTTTGGCTGTTGGCATGGGGGCGGCGGTTGTGGTGGTGCGGAGGGTGGTGAAGGTTCTGTGGCAGTGACGGCAGGAGAACTGGCCGTGGGTGGTGTTTGGCATCAACAGCTGGCAGTTGTTGTTCCTTCCGAGGTTGAGTGTGAGGAGGGCAGCTGAGTCGTAGTGACGGGTGGCCGGAGAGCCAGTGTCCCTGGCCGCGGTCCAGTCGCAGAAGGGCGCAGACGGGCTTGCCTTTAGCGGCGTGTCCGCTGTGTAGCAGCGCTGCACAGCCGAGCAGCACGTATCCTCTGCGCAGCCACACAGCGGCCGCCATTAAATAGGGGAAGGGGGAAGGAAAGTGCAGCTGGGAGGCGGGAGCGGGAAAACGGCAGGGAGGGCCGCGGGGGCAGCACCGGCAAAAAAACAGGCACAGAGGGCTTCCCGCCAGGAAGGAGGCAGAAGTGAAAAAAGGGGGCAGAAAGAGATAAAATTAAAACTAAGCAAAATAGGGAAAATAAAACTAAGGCAAATAACTCACGCAACAGGCTCGAACCCCAACCTAGAGAGAGGTGGAAGGGGCAGCGGCGGAGGCACAGTCAGCGGAGCTGCAGGGGCGGAGAGCTGGGTCACTGACCAGGAGGTCAGATGTCCTGCTCAGACGTCCGCGCAGCGGCCGCCATTAAATAGGGGTAGGGGGAGGGAAGTACAGCTGGGAGGCAGGAGCGGGAAACCGGCAGGGGGAAGGGGCCATGGGGGCAGCAGCGGCGAGAAAAACTGGCACAGAGGGTGGGAACAGGAAGGTGGCAGGAGTGAAAATAGGGGCAGAAAGAGATAAAATTAAAACTAAGCAAAATAAGTCAAAATAAAACTAAGGCAAATAACTCAAGCAACAGGCTCGAACCCCTACCTAGAAAGAGGTGGAAGGGGCAGCGGCGGAGGCACAGTCAGCGGAGCTGCACGGGCGGAGAGCTGGGTCACTGACCAGGAGGTCAGAGGTCCTGCTCAGATGTCCACGCAGCGGCTGCCATTAAATAGGGGAAGGGGGAGGGAAGTGCAGCTGGGAGGCAGGAGCTGGAAACCGGCAGGGGCCACGGGGGGCAGCAGCTGCAAATAAAATGGGCACGGAGGGTGTGAACAGGAAGGTGGCAGAAGTGAAAACAGGGGGCAGAAAGAGATAAAATAAAAACTAAAGCAAAATAAGGCAAAATAAAACTAAGGCAAATAACTCAAGCAACAGGCTCGAACTCCTACCTAGAGAGAGGTGGAAGGGACAGCGGCGGAGGCACAGTCAGAGGAGCTGCATGGGTGGAGAGCTGGGTCACTGACCAGTAGGTCAGAGGTCCTGCTCTGTATCTCCGGGTAGGAGATTATACAATGTGATAGTGAGCGTTTGTAATAAAATACATATTTTTATAACTTCACTGTGTGACTCTTTTCACTTAACTTATGCCATAAGATTACATACTGGTAAAACAAGCTGCTTTACACTTCTTCTGGGCTAAGCCAGGAGGCTGCTCTCCACAGCTACCACTTAGAGAGCTCTCTGAGGTTGTCTAAGACCACTAAAATCACCATAAGGGTTGTGTATATTAGTGCAGGGTGCTACACTTAAATAAGTGAGCACCATATACTAAGCCAGCCTCTCACAGATATAAATGGCAAGTATGCCATGGCTGCATATTAAACTGATGCCAAAAAGAGGAATATCTGGCTAGTTCCTTAAAGTGCATGGAATTCATATCGTAATTCCAATAATGTCATACAAAAGATGTAACACTCAAAAGTCCAGCGAAAAAATTCTACTAAAACTGAAAGAAAGTAATAGCACTCATGAATGGGAGATAGGAAAAGGAATTTTTTAACCTGGGGATAAATAGAAACCCTCACTGCGGATATGCAGTGTATTCCAGCCTGGTGCTTGGCTGCCATCGTGAATAGCCAGTATGTAAATGGCAGTAGAAGACGGACAATTATTGTGTTGCACATCACTTATAAAAAAGCAAAAAGGTACCGGTATATTGGTATAGAATGTATATGGCAAGTATGCTACGTCTGCGTATTAGGCTGATTCCAAAAAGAGAAATATCTAGCTAAAATCTTAGAGTAAGTGGAATTAAATCATAACTCCAATAATGTCGCACAAAGTGTGCCAAAAACAACAGCTAGTGTGCTGTGGTTCTTATACCATATGGGTACATTTTTTAATAAAAAGTAACTCTGTGTTATCCAAACTCAAGGCAGTCACAAAGGGTTAATAGTGAACTCGTAAGCGTAATACATATCAGATAAGTTACTTGGATGTCGGTCAGACTCTGTACTGACCGCGATCTGTAACAGAATGGCTAGTTAAAATAAGGGATCAATACTATTAAAAATGATGGAGTCAACATTTTGACTCAAATATGTGACTAATGTAAATTATTTAAGGTCCCTCATGCCAAAGTTGTTAAATACATATCAGATAAGTTACTTGGATGTCGGTCGGGCTCAGTACTGACCGCAATCTGTAACTGAATGGCTAGTTATAAAAAGATCAATACTATCAAAAATGATGGAGTCAACATTTTGACTCAAATATAAGATGGACTTGTTGTTTATTATCCTTGGACAGTAACAGGAGCCAATTGAAAAGTTGGGCGATAAATGGGCAGAGCTTCTATTCCATACCTCAATACAGCATGCCTCGCAGAACAGCGCATGCGCTGCCCAGGCTCGACCTAAAAAGGTTGGAGAGCCCTGGTACCAGAACCTTGGAAGCACTTACTATCATTCATATTATTAATTTTCACAACACAAGCCCACCCCGTACCTCACTGTGCCATTCACCTATAATAAGGCTAGTAGGCGTAACTCAACTACTTCACCACCAGCATTTAAAGGTGCCCCATGTTTAATGCACCACAGGTAGACCACCAGTGTTAGAAATTGGGTTGTAGGGTGGTTGGAAGTCTTTTATGTCCCTGAGACTTCAGATCAGGAGGCCAGCCAGCTAGCCCTTGGAGTTACTCTGGGTTCAAGTGATGCAGGCCAGTCCTTCTCGCATAGGCAGGAGAACAGCAGGCTGCAGGGCAGGACAGCAAGGCAGGAGTCCAACAAAGCAGCAGTCCTTCAGCAGTACAGCAGTCTTTCTTTCCAGCAGCGTCTTCACAGGTCCAGAAGTGTACTGAAGTGATGGTGACCGAGGTCCATTACTTATACCCAGTTGGGCCTTTGAAGTGGGGGAGACTTCAAAGACAAGTCTATGAAGTGCACAGAAGTCCTCCCTTCCTTCCCTGGCTCCAGACTCACTACAGAGGGGTATGCAGCCGCCCTTCGTGTGAGGACAGGATACAGCATCTTCAGGTGTAAGTGAGGCAGGGTCCAGCTCCTCCCTCCCATCCTCCCAGGATGGCCCATCACGTCACACCTAAGCTCCCATTGTATGTGGCTGTCTAGGGGAATACACAAAGCCCAGCTGTCACCCAGTCCAGACTGATCAGATATAGGCAGCAGACACCAAATGGCTAAAGTAGAAAATGCCAACTTTCTAAAAGTGGCATTTCCCAAATGGTTATTTAAAATTTGACTTAACATAAGTTAGGATTTTAAATTAGGATTCCAGAGGCACCAGGCTTGGGGTTCCTATCTCTTCCCAATTGGAAATTACATTTATAAAATGTAATAATGTAATCCCATTGTTATCCTATGGGTGAGACAGGCCTTGCAGTAGTGAAAGACAGCTTTGGGAGTTTTTCACTATCAGGGCATGTAAAACCTGAAAGTACATGTCCTCCCTTTTCAATACATTGCACCCTGCCGTCTGGGTTGTCCGGGGCCTACCTTAGGAGTGACTTATATATATGAAAATGGAAGGTTTGAGACTGGCAAAAGGTTTATTTTGCCAGGTCGGTATAGCAGACTAACACTGCACACACATGCTCTGCAGTGACAGGCCTGAGACATAAATAAGGGCTACTTCAGAGGGTGGCACAATAAGTGCTGCAGGCCCACTTGTAGCATTTAATTTACAGGCACTGGGTACAGGAGGTACCAATTTAGGCACCTATAGGTAAATTAAATATGCCAATTGAGGATGTACCAATGTTTCCATGTTTAGGGGAGGGAGCACAAGCTCTTTAGCACTGGTTAGCAATGGTAAAATGCATAGAGTACTAAAGCCAGCAAAAACAAGGTCAGAAAAGTGGAGGAGGTAGGCAAAATGTTAGGGGAGACCCTAAGGCTGTCAGGTCTAATAAGCAGGCTGCTGGCCAGGAAGGGCACCTTCACCCACAGTCACAAATAGCTACACCCCATATTCAGGGATGGGTCTTTCCCTCTCACAATGTAGAGATTTATTGTACCATTGGTGGGTAAGCATTATATCAGCACATTACTCTAATGTACATTCATTCCCTCTTAACTGGGGTCCCTTACACCCTCCCCTTTCTGGGTGTGTGCCATGTTACATGTGTATTGCTTTCTTGGGAAACCATTTGAAAGGGAAATGGTGATTAATTGAGGACACAGTTATTCATGGGTTGTCCCCAAGGTTGTATTTCTCCTTTTGGATGTGACAACCTACTTGCTGCTGCTCCTGGTGTCTTAGCTCTCCCATCTCTTAGATACCTTTGTACAATACATTCACATCTGCCAGGCTCAAGACATATTTGTAGTAACAGAATCCAAGTTGCTTTCTTCCAATGCTGTGCTGGACCTTGTATAACAATCGTGAAACTTCACAAGGAGTTTTTGGTTGGCCATTCCTTTGATTCCACAAATTGAACATTTAGGGGCTTATTTACAAGGCCCTTGCACCACTTTTGCATCACTTTTCCCATGTTAAAAATGACGCAAAAGTGGCGCAAGGGCCTTGTAAATCTGCCCCTTAGTGCTTAACCTCCCTCTTGCCATGCAACATTGCCAAGGATTGCCAAGATGTATTCAGATGAGGCTGACAGTCACTTCAAAGTGAAAGGCAACTTATCTTTTGGTTGCCTTTTGCTTCCCATCAATGTCCCTAAAGTAAAATAAATAAGGCTCCGTCTAGAATGTGACTTGTACTTTATCAGGACTTTAAAAAACAGCTCTGAGACATCCACCAAAGGGAGCCTTGACCAAAAACAGTTCTCTAGAAGTTGTTTTGCTTAAACTGAATACAAGCCTTGGATCTAAAGAGGTCAAGCAGTGATGATCTCCTGCAAACTAAAACAATGCTGCACGCCTCAGTGTGGAGTGAAAGACTCTCTTGACCAGGACCAGAAACCACAAGATCAGGGGACTATTGTGAGATAGTGACTCACTAAGGAGCTGTGAGGATTATGCAGACACAATGGCTCATAGTAAACCAAACGGCATCCCCCTGACCAGTGGGTTGAGGACCTAGAGGAAGTATTTCAGGAAAAGCGTGGTGGGCCTTTCTTAGACATGGACCCCCGACCTCAGTCCCAGTACCTCAGTTCCAACTGCTGAAGCCCTGGGCAGTGTATTCTACATGTCATTGTGGACACTTCACCTCTGTCTTTGTCTTGTTGGTGCCTCTTTTACTGATGTGTTTACTCTAATAGCACATTACTGCTAAGTGCCCCATTTAGAGATGGGTGCAAGTGATATATCCAAAAATTGTTTTATTCAGTTTGGTACCTAAGGAAAAGTATTATGGAGTAAATAATGTGATTGTATGTTTGGAGCATAGTATTCCCATATTGAATTTTTAATATATTTTTTTAAAAGTTGTATATGATCATGTGTTCCGAAGGATTTTTAATTGTGATTATTTATCGTGCATTGCATGTTTTAAGGGGCAACCCACTGAAATAAACTTTATACAATGAAACACTGTCGGATGTGGGACGTCCCTTTTCTCTGTTTCACATTTTCACCACATCATATAGAAATCAGGGTCCTGCTGGCTTCCAGCTGTACAGCCTCAACTGACTCTGTTGAGGGAAACCATTCAATAGCATCCCATGAGCCATAGGGCCACTGGCTTAACAGCTTTTGGAGACTGCCTGACAGGGCCTCACTGATTTGGATACCAGCAATAGGCCACACCTTCCCTATATTTCTGTCGTGAAATTGCAGTAACACAACCAACAGAAGCAGAATGTGGGGAAACAATTGGAGAGGGCTCAGAGGAGGAGAGAAACAGACAGAGAGAGAAACAGACACAGAGAGAGACAGCAAAACAATTCCTTCTATCTGGTTGAAAAGTGGATAAGGGATTCTTCAGTGGTGTAGCCGATCATAGGTAGGAATACTCAGACCCCCTGAGAAGGAGTATGAGGTAAAAATGCTGGGGCCCAAAACACAACTGTGGTTTCACATGTTATAGTCTATTGAACAAAAAAACAATATCATTTACCAGTTTCCACTGTAGAAATATTGATGAGGAGCCAGCAGGGAAGACCTCAGTACTGACCCCGCAGCCTGGGAAACCGTTGGCAGAGGTAAGATAAGAGTCAGCACAGACAGGAGATACTGAAATCTGGGGCATGTCCAAGTGTGGGCACCTCCATGAACTAGAGTTGAAGAGAGGATGAATAAAGTGAATGTGGACGAAAACAACACATGTGCAGGTTTGGAGAATGGATATGAACTGGTTGACCATGAAACATCAGGGACTACCCAAAGACACTGCCAGATACTATGTTTCAATCTTGAAATAAATGTATGCTGCTAGTGCAGGTTTTTCCTCAAAAAGCCTTGTGGAGAGCCAAACATGACACTGCACTTTCCTCTGGGAGCAGCCATGTTGTGGTTCTTATTCCTGCAGTGCAATCCTGTTTCAGTTCAAAGGTCGCAAACCTGAATGTAAATTGTACGTTTCAAAATTTGGTCCTTCAGTTTTGGGATGGTGGGACCAAGGAGAATTAGGTATTGTCTTGGATCCTAATAGTCTTGAGCCTGTGCTTTTATTACATAATGACAATGGAGGGGTAGATCAAATTCTCAAGGAATTTCTTTCTGTGTTCACTGATGTGGTGGGAGAACTCAAAGGTTTCCAACATCGCATCATTCTTAAAGAAAATGCAGTTCCACGTATACATAAAGCTAGGCATATTCCTATTTCCATCAGGGAGGATGTTTCAAAGGAAATAAATAAGCTGTTAGATGCAGGAATGAGAAAATGTACGTTAGCTATGAGATTCCACAGCATTGGATCTATAACAAATGGTTAGTCCACAGCATACATAGCACACCTTAGCGTGTGTGCTACAAATGCAAACACACGTGGTATGATTTTTACCACCCACTTGTTCACTGTTTTTATCACCACTAGCACATTAGATAGGTCCTGAAGAAAGCCTTACAACTTTTTTTTTATATAAGGCTGAAACATGTAGACCAGGGATAATTAAGACCAAATTCACTAGTCTTAAAAAATTATCCACATTCTGTTTTAAACATACCCTGGGCCACAGGGAATAAAGTAATTAACAGTTGGAATCCCCAGAGGTATTTTTAACTTACACCACTTCATCACACTCACATAAAAAAAGAAAAAAACAGCTCCACTGTAATCAGGTGTCGCAGCAAAGCTGGGTAGCATTCGGGTACTCAGCTGGGAACCCGATGATGAAGCATGACACCAACTAGGTTGGTGTGTGAGGGTTCTTTTAACAAACCTGTGTGTTGCCAGGCACCATAGTGTCGGACAGCTATCTAGCTTGGGCCCGTCCAAGTTGTTTTTTGATATTTGTCATGAGGGCCATTTAGGGATTACTAAAACTAAACCTAGAATGAAATTATTGTACTGGTGGCCAGGTATGTATTTGCAGATAGAGAGAAAAGTGAGAGAATGTAGCCTATGCAATTATTCAGAGAAAACATTAATTACTTTGAAACCACCTTTGTGTCCTCTTAAGTGTCCTGACATGCCGGGGGGAAAGTTAAGCCTTGACATACTAGGGCCTATTCATGTTGGATCCTTAACGAAATATATAATAGTGTTAATGGATCACTATGCCAAGTGTCCTGAGATTGAGGTAGTCAACAAAGTGGTTGCCAAAACTCTGATAGTTTGTCCTGACAAGCTGTTCTTGAGAGAGGGTCTTCCGCGTACTATTCTTACAGACAATGGTCCTCAATTCTGTTCTGAAATTGTCGAATAATTTTTAAGTAGGAATGGAGTTATTCCTAAATTTACATGTATTTACCATCCAGCCAGTAATGGCACTGTTGAGCACTTTAATTGGGTGCTCAAAAACGCTATTCAGTTAGCTAAAGAAGCTGGTGTTAGCTGGATAAGAGAGATGTGGAAAACAGTGTGGTCATACAGGATTACGTCATATGTGACTGGATTCAGCCCTTTCGAAGTTCCATATACCAAGGATAACATTGGGTGGATGAAGTGTACAAAGGTGAGTGAGTGGACTCCTTTAATAGTCAAAAGGAATTTGATAAAAGCAAAGGGCAAAAGTAAGTTGTATTATGATGAAAAGCATAAATATAAAGAAGTGTGTATTGTGTAGTGTATTAGTGATTGGGTGCGGATGAAAAAACTTGGAATTTGAGGCAAAACTGGAGGTAGATTCACGAAACCTCTACAAGTGGAACAAGTCTAGTGTAATTCAGTTAAGTTGAGTGATGGAAAAATTTGGCACATGGGACAGATTTCTTTACTTAAAGGTAAAGTTGACTATGCACAATTTGATGTGTCTAACTCAAATAGTCTACGTACCTCAAAAACAGATAATGTTTTAAACTCTAGTTGGTTGCTTGATGATGTCTCTAATAAAGGGACACAACAATCACAATATAATTCCTCCTTTGCGGAGAATCAGAGAGTTGTTATATCTCCTCATTTTCATGCTGATTGTGTAGAGGATGATGAGGTACCATCTACCTCTAGGGGTAGTTCTTCTTCTTCAAGTTTCCAAAAAAATCAAATGGGTAGGAAAATTAGAAGGCCTAAACAATTGCAAGACTTCATTTGTGAATAAGCTTAATTAGATGTTCTCAAGTTTTTCCTACTTTCTATACCAAAAACTGTTATATTATTATTTTTAGTTTTGTAAGAGGGAAGTGTTGTTTGGTGCATAATAAAAAAAAATATTTGTTTTGTTTATTAAGGGGATAGATGTGTTGTATTACTATTTTATGTAAAAGGTATGTTATAGATGCCTCCTTAGTTGTAGAACCTTGTAGGATGTTTATGATGTAATTGGGAATGTGCAGGCAGAGAAGGGAGAGGACGGCTGAAGTTGGTGTTACGCTTTGGTTGGGGTCTTTATTCTTCAATAAACTTATGAATTCAACTTTACATTGTGTACAGTCTTCACTACACTGCTTCTCCCCATTCTCCATAGCAGCCAAGTTCTAGCATACACCTGACTCGCCGCATATGGGTCCTCACTCTACCCAGGCACTCTGACTCTGTTTTTAGGTCTTGCCTAAAACAGCAGATACTCTGTCACTTGTAAGATATTTTGTTTTCTAACAGTGGACTTAGAGGCCACCCATTGCTTACCATTGGTTGGCTTCATTATTGCTTGCTTCTTATTGGTCACATGCTGTAGACTTTCTTCCTCTTCACATGTTTGTCCCTCCTCTGGAGTATGGATGCATAACTTGTGTAATTCCACTACTCATTTTTATTGGTGCTACTTTTTTCTTTGAGTTAAAATACTCTACCAGAGTGAGCCTTTTTCAGCAGGCTCCAAATGGTGCTTCTGATTCTTTGCCCCCACATGCCCTTCTTGCCTCATCCTTGTAGCTTGTCCCTTCCCTCGCTCATCTATGTTGCTTGCCCCCACCTGCAGTCCTCCTCTTCTTCCATGTTGTTGCTTGTCCACTCCCACCCTCCCACCCTTCCTCCCTTCTTCCATGCTGTTGCTTTCCCCCTCTCTCCCTCCTTCTGTATTGTTGCTGGCTTCAACCCGACATCCCTTCTTCCAATGCCTGTGTTGCCCCTCTTACATATCTGCTCTCCCTCCTTCTGTTGTATGTGCTGCTAGCCCACCTGCCATAACTGAATGAAAGCACTATAACATGGACACTGCTGCTGTGTCATATTGCTTTTTTCCCCATATCCTCCGTTCTCCATGTTGATCTACCACCTGCCCTGCTTTTCATTTCCTGCCCTGCCCTCACTCCCACCAGCAATAAACAAGCATTTGCAATGCTATAGGTCTCGCCCTTGTGAGAGTTTAAGCTACTGGCATTGTAAATGTCAATGCCTTTTATTTATCTGTTTTGCTAATTAGCACATAAATAAAAGGCATTGTCATTTACAATGCCAATAGCTCAAACTCTTGTAAACGCGAGACCTATTCAAAGAAGCGGCCGCCATTGTCCCGGCTGCTCCGAAAGTGAAAGCACGCATGGTGCGCTGAATGTTGCAGGAAAGCATGTCATGCCTGCAGCAGGAGAAACTCATTAAAGATAATAGTGCTTACGGACTAAAAAAGACGTACCGTGTAACAACCGAAGTAAAAGGGCCAGTCCTCATGGGAGGTTACAAATGAAGACAAGGTGGTACTAAGGAGGGACTAACAAGCCTGTTAACGAATCTGAAGCCAGCGTTTATGAAGGACAATGACACAAGCCAATGACAAATATGAGCAGAGAGTGGGCAGGACTTCTATTCCATACTCCAATAAAGCATGACGAAGAGCAGCGCATGCGCTGCCCAGGCTCGACCTAACAAAAAACAATCATACCGCTGAGTTAAGAATGCACCAAACTAAGACATAACTAGATCCTGGATCGGCTGACCAGAATCAGGGCACGATCCCCAAAGGAGGAAAGAGATCAGATCCAATTTGTCAAGCAATGAGCAGCACTCGATGATGCATATCTGTGAAAAGTTCCAGTGAAGTGCCACAGGGGTTGCGAACAGAGATGCTGCATGCTTTAGCTGTGCCTCAACTCCTCGGCCTACTTTTCACATCAGACTGACATGCCTGCACGTTTCCTATTTCTGGAAGAAAATCCTTAGAATCCTCCATGCTGTTGTGCACGCGTACTCAACAAGCCATGGTTGCTGATACCCTTCCTATCTCTGTACTGCAAGGAGCCAACCAGAGACGCCAACTTGCCATAGCAACCCTGTGCATTACACCCACTATTTTACTGCCCCACAATGGGCACACAAAGACCCATTTACAAAACATCCTTATTTTCTAGTAATTTTGGGATGTAAGTATGTCATCCGGCTGTGACCTCAATAGCACATATTCTCATAATTCGTGATTTTGGTTGCCGTTCTACTGTATGGGAAATTTATCAGAAGTCCCAGGGCAGACAGGGGGGGGGCTGGGCTCTGATTGCAACAATCACAGCCTTCTAACACAGGTGTGCTGGGACTTCTTTACCTGGTTACTGGGGGCAGAACTGAGCACTAAATACACCCCTTTAGCACTAGACCCACGGATAACTAAGTGGAGCATTTCAATACTTACTGACAGGTGGTCTAGAGTAGAAACTCAGCAGTCCATCAGGCATCTAACACCAGTCAATAAATCAAGATCCAGCCAGTGCTTTTACACAAAAAGAAAAAGTACTTTACTTCTACTACACAAAACAGTACAATACATAAATATCAGGGGGTAATCACTTAATACACATTAATCAATGTGATAATCGCTGTGAATGGGGAGACAACCAACACTAATCTAGGCCATTCCTCGGGGCAAAGTATTATATGGTTATTCAATGTAATTTAGGACACTGGCAGTCCTTAAGCAACTGGTGGGCAAGTTCACATATTACTCCTCTAGGCCCATTCTTCTCCTTCCCAAGAGATAAAGGGGAGGCAGAGTGTGGATAGTTCCAAGCGACAGTTCTCTCTAGGTGAATCACCCTTGCACAGTTACTTTCTGTCTTTGTTGCTTCACAGGGTGAGCCTGCAAATGCTGTTAGAAAGTGGGGGGCTAGGTGACTTTGGTAGTGTTTTTTATCTACAACCCAGCTAGCAGGATCCCAATAACTCTGCCCTGGCCCTGCCACCGCTGCTGTGGGAACTGTCTTTTGCATCAGGTTTACACACATAGCCTGCCCTCAAGGACACTGGCAGCGCAAGCACCAGTGATGAAGAGGCCTAACTCAGATTGTGGTCCAGTAGATCTTCACTGGGCGAATATTCCCGGCATACAAAGACAACCCACCACTCAAAAAAGTGAATAACTCACACTGAGTTGCTGTAGTGAACAGAAGATGGAGGTAGAAGCCACGTCCGATGGCAGTGAGAGATCCGCCCTACCACCAAGCCTTAGTTCTTCACATAAGGCAGCGGAGTCTGCATGCGATTTTCTCACATGAGTCATGACTTCTCGGCGGGAAACCTACAAGATCCTTTTGTGATTTCCATGAGCACCCCTCCGTCATCGGCGCCTCTGTTTCAAGGCATGACACAAAGGCATCAGAGTCTCAATACCTCGCAGCACTACCTGGGTGTGCAAATGCTTTCCTGGGTAGCAGTGAACAGTTTGCTGTCTCTGTTCCTCACAGTCCTCATTTTCTAGGCAGCATCTTTTTCATGCAAGGGCACGTCCAGCAGACCTCCTCAGCAGTCAGTCAGCTTCTTCCATCAAGGCAGACCAAGAAAAATCTTCTCTGGATTAGGAGCAGAACTTGCTGCTTCTTATTTGCAAAGATGTGCTTGCAGTCAGTAACCCATAACACTGGCACACAGAAGAGTTTCTAGGTCTCCTCTTAAGTGGCATTCTGGTAGATAAATCTAGGAGCCATGGCTGGTTGTTTCTACCCCACACATATCAAGTTTGCAGACAGAGTTTGTGTACTCTACATGTCCAACTCTGGGATCAGTTATAGACAGTTTCCAACTTATGTGCATTCCTCAGACTGGTTCAGCTGTCCCCTTCCTCATGGTGTCAGGAAGAAGGTGGGAATGGAGTTGGGACTCTTCTTTTAGGGGAGAACCAAAACAAAAGCACAAAGAGAAAGAGGCTTCCTCACTTAACCACCTCTTAACTTGTGGTGAGTAACACTTCTGGGGCAGAATGGAGCAGGAACAGGACAAGGGTTTCCCTACACTACAAAAGGATCCTCTGTCTTTTATTCTCCACACCCCTGAGTTTGCTTCGCTTTAAATTAAAGACCCATAGAAATGCTGGTGAGCAGCTCTGCAATTCACACGGCTCTCTGGGACTCTCACCATCTTCCGTATTATGTATCACTCTGGTTCAGGAAGTCAAAATTGATTCCTGGGTTGCCACATTCACATACAGCACATTTGCTCCACAAACGCTCTACTGCACATGTATAAACTACACATGTGTGCTATCCATGTCCTTCATGGATGGAGTGAAGGACCCCATTGAAGGGGACTGATAGATCAATTTAAAATACAGGAGAGGCCAGGAGGTAACTCTCTCTGGTTAGTAAAAAGATCTGTCCTGCCAATAGAATCAATAGCTGCCGCCAATGTCAGTTTTCTACAATTGGGTGAGTTGGTAGTAATCATGCTCTGAGAAAGAAGGTACACATGGTGTGCCCCTCCAGACCATAGAGGCCAGCTCTGGGTCACCTGCTGTGTCACAAGAAGCCCACAGAGCACATGCAGGATTGCCATGTGTACTGATGCAGAAATTAAAATCTCATAGAAACTCACTATGTAGACCTTGGGAATGGGGCACACTCCATGTAGCTATGCAGGGGACATTTTTCATTCCAACATAAATGCAACCTAACATACTGCTTAAAATGTACAAGCATATGAAGGTGATCCACCACAGACTTCTAACTTACATAAGGCACAAACACTGGTCGAATCCACAAAATGGGGACCTTCCACATGCCAGTCTACGAAGGTGTTGTCTGTGCGTTTAGAAGGAAGCAAACCTCCTGATAAACCTACTTATCTCCTAGTCAGTCAAGTGCCTGCGTTCCTGCCTGCAAAATAGCCTTATCGAGGGTTCCTGTAGGTGGTAGATCCTGTTAAGTGATGTCACTGAGCCAAAAGAGGAAAATAAGCAGATTGTTACCCAAGCTAGCAGCAAAACCAAACCTATGATTTTTTATATGGACAGATTTACACACTGTCAGATAAAACAGTGTGCTGCTGCTTACACAACAAGACTTTGTCTGACAGCTTCCCCTACTCAGCCCTACTATCTGATTGTATAAGCAGGATGCCTGTTCCCCACTATTCTGGAGGACTGACAGCAGGTCTCAGTCCTTAAAAAAACACTAATTTGGCTATCAGCTTTTCTGTCCCTTGTACTACTAGGCACTTCCGGAAGGTTCAATCAGTTACTGTGCTCTCCTTAAGCAGTTAATCAAAAGAGCGGGTTTCAAGAAAAAAAGATTACATTTTAATTGTGTATATTTACTAACACACACAAAGAGTAGGTGAGGTTTTATGCATAGTTTAAGGGTTGATGGATGTCTAAGGAAGCTTTAAAACGATATCGCTGTCACAAGCGCAAATTGACAACGGTCATCTATTCTGTGGTAAAAAAAAATTTAAAAAACAGAGATGCCAGAATTACTTAGCAGGGATTATCATTAGTTCAAGTTAGTTGCATCAATTACTATTTACAATATTTTAATTAAAACATGAAGCATGCCATATGATGACTTTCACAGCCGTGCGAGAATCATCTAATTGAAGTGTGCAATTATTGACCTACTTTAATATTTTTGTATTCCGAATCTTAACTAAATGAAACAGCACATTGGATTAATTGCACTCTGATTGTATTAATTGTTTGAGTGTAAATATTTTTTCAGAACCAGGAATAAATTAGTTTAGAGAGATTTAAGGAAACTGTATTTGTAGGATTTGCATAGCATTTGCAATGTAGTGTAATTGTGGGTTGAGGAAAAAAATCAAACCACGAAGGTTGTGATTAAAAAAAGGCAAATAAAAAAAAAATCAAACAACGGATGCGAGACAATTACTACACTTTGCTCCTCCAGTCCAATAGAACTGGCAATGGGTCCTTTAGTCGTTCCTCCTAAACTGCCATCAGATATATCATGAATGGCGTATGCCAGTGCTACATCAAGGAAAAAACATATGACCGCAGTGTCTTCCAATCCTGGAAGAGAACCTGGGGAAGCATCTTTATGGCTAAGCAATGGCAGGGTCATACTTGAGGTTCCCCCAGCCCAACATTATCTGTAGGAGGTGTAATGACAGATTTAAGTAGGACAGAACTACAGTCAGTGCGAGCAATCTGAAGAACAGCTGTTTGATCATATTTTGCCACTGAGGAAGAGTGGGAATGGAGGATAAGGGATTTAAGAGGTCAGGTAAGTTTTGTGTCAAGCACAGCTCACATTAGCATGTTGTCTTGTTGCTGCTGGGCTGTTCCTACATAGAGCAAGAACAGTAGATGACCTCGCTCAGAAACTCCTTTCCTCATCTCCTTCAACTGTCCAAATTCTATTTGATTGAGGAAAGCAATGGAAAACATCTGCTCGGACAGGCTTTCGGGATTTATCCCAGCCTTTCTGTGACTCTTCCTATTGACACTCATGAAAAGTGATTTAAAGTAGCCATTGGGCAACGTCAAAAAATGTAAAAACAACAAATAAAAATAATAAATTAAAACGAACTTGTATGTAAGAGAGAAGATGCCACAACTTGGAATAAGTGTTTGTGGAAAACACCACCACACATAGCTATCCTTTCATAACTTGCAGCTGTGTTTCCACAAAGTAGGCCACGTGAGCTCTAGAGTGCGCGAGATGCACCGTGCTCCACCTCCGCGTTCTATGATGTCGCTGGGCCCCACGGGTAGTAAACGTTGGTGCTTTGAATGATTAGCCACCCAGCACTGTATGTGCTGCGGCTTGTTATTTTGGCCATAACTTCTTAGAGCGTCTCCCTCTGACAAACCAGATGAAATATGCTGCCTGATTCCTGCTGTGTTGGGTCCCTCTGAAATGTCTGCAGTATTGCTTTTATGTTATTATGTATCACACTTCAAAACGGTGCACTGCAGAGTGCAATAAAAACAGCACTGTGCTGTTCAAGGGCTTATTAACCCGTTCTGTGCTTATGACGGAACCACGCCGTCATGAGCCACGGGCGGCGTGTGCTCATGACGGCGTGGTTCCGTCATGTGGCTGCCGCTCCGCCCACGCGGCATTAATTCCCCGCGTGTGCGGGCGAGCTAATGAGCGGGCGGGGCCGTGACGGAACCACGCCATCATGAGCACACGACGCCCGTGGCTCATGACGGCGTGGTTCCGTCACGAGCATGGCGGCGCCGCGCTCACCCCCACCCCCTCAGCGCCGCGGTGGAATTACCACCGCGGCCAAGGGGTTAAAGAGGTCACGCAATTACCAAGCAAATAACGGGCATTATGCAGGGCCCATTAATAACCCCTCTAGTTGTGAGGTTAAATTAAACCGGCCCCTCAGCCGGCTCTCCTGGATCTCGGGTTACCCAGGTCAAGGGACAAAAACAGAAAGGATCTGTGTGTTTCTTTCGTTTAACCCCATTGCCGCGGCGCGAATTCTGCCGCGGCGCGGGGGGGCTAGGGGGTGAGCGCAGCGCTTTGGTGCTCATGACGGCTTCACGCCGTCATGAGTCACGGGCGGCGTGTGCTCATGACGGCGTGGTTCCATCATGACCACGCCCGCTCATTAATTCGCCCGCACAGGCGGGGAATTAGTGCCGCGTGGGCGGAGCGGCCGCGGCATGACGGAACCACGCCGTCATGAGCACACGCCGCCCGTGACTCATGACGGTGTGGTTCCATCATAAGCACTCAAGGGGTTAAAACAAACCTGCACATAGGCAAATGATGCCAAGCATGTGTATTCTAAAGGCTGCGTTACCACACAGCGCACACACAGTTTTAATCGCAATACAGTACCATACTAAAAAAAACGTCATTGTACGTCATGGACAAGGGTAGGTACCTCCAGATTTGTTACTATTAATCGGAATAATTACCACCCCCTGTTAATTACTCACAATATCGGTAAAACTGTTTGTAAAGTTTGAAGAAAGGGCACATTACCCTCCCTTGAGTTCTGCAAGTTAAATGAGGGGAAATTGCAGTATTTTGTAAGTCAAGATGAAAAGCTCCTCTGAAAAACTACTGCTTTAACTAAGCGCGACAAAGCCATGAGAAGATGTGTTGGTGAGTCGCACATTTCACTTTGTCATCATTTTTCAGTGAGGAGAAAGACCAGGGCACTTAGCACTGGGACCCTGTCTCACACACGAAAGATCTGCGGCAGATCACCTTTCAAACAAGCGGTCGCGATTGTCCCGACAGCTTTGAAAGTGAAGGCGCACACATCGCGCTGAATGTAAACAAAGCACATCATGTAAACAAGGCTCGTCATGGTGCCTGAAGTAGGACAAACTCAATAAAGAAAATAGTGTTTACAAAACTAAAACAACACGTACCGTGTAAGAACGGAAGTGAAGGGGCCAGTAGCCATGGGAGGATACAAATGACGACATGGCCGTACTAAGGAGGGACTAACAAGCCAATTAAGGAATCAGAAGCCTGCATTTACGAAGGGCAAATACACAAGCCAATGAAAAATATGGGCGGAGGAATGGGTGGGGCTTCTCTTCTGTACTGAACTACAACAGATCAACGCCAGAGCAGCGCATGTGGGCTGGCTCAGGCTCGACCTAAAAAGTGATATGATCCATCCAACACTGGCTTCATTACAGCTCTCTTTTTTAATCTTTCAGCCATGCTGCACAGCAGTTTCACTGCTGCACAACATGGCTAAAAACAGTGACAAAGCGAAAACATCATGTAGGCGAGACCTATTAGATTTGCCAATTCTTGTTTCCTCTTTGGTGCCACCATGAAAGACATAGTAGTCATAAACAAGAAAAATTCAGAAATGTAGCAGTGGAGAATTTATTTTTCATTTTTTAAAACAAACTTTTGCTTTTGAGATTTGTTTCTGAAAAACAGTGATGAGCAGGCTGCATGACATGGCGGCCACTCTCGCATTGCATTTTTGCCCAAAGTGCTCCGCCCTTGTCTGTAGAAGAACTTTTGGAGAACATTCCCTGAATAGTAGCAAGGACCCACAAGGGATTAAATGACCCATCAGTCTTTTCAGATAAAGTAAATGTAGTCAAGTTACAACTAATATCCTAGCATATCTCATTATTAATCTATCGACAAAGCATCTAATCAGAAAAATATACTAATAAAATGATGATTCTAATATAAGTGCAAACGAGACTGGATTGATTCGGCCAAAAGAAGGCACTATTGTATTGTTTAATTCCAGCATACCATATTTTGAAATAGCAAGAATTGTAATCATTGTTCATATCCTCCAATTATAACCATGTAACAATATTAACTTACATGAATAACTTGTGTACCACATATTCAAATGTTAATGTGAAAAAGAAGTGTTGTATTTATCCTCACTCAAGACCAGACGTTTCAAGTAAATATTTCTAGAAAAGGGGACACCCTCAGTCACCTATCATAGTAAGTCACATGGTCTCTACCATTCTCATGCATAGCATCACGCAGTATACATACACACACACGCACACACTCATACACATACACACACCACCACGTCCACACACATAAACGCACCAACAAAGTCAACACACACACACATCATCAATAACCATTCGCAGATTCAAATGCAAAAAAGAAAAGCGAATTATATTAGGCAAATAGAAACGAATTTTAGAGGTTGCAAATCTTTATAATGTAAGGCAAATCCATAGCTATAAGAAAGAAGAGTTGAAAATCCACACATCTGAGCGATCTTGTCCAAAGTCATGCAGCTGATAAAATATCTTTAGTAATAAAATGTCTCATTTTAGGCTAAAGTCCACAAATGATGAAAAATGTACTTTTCTTGTTTAGACACAAGTACACAATCAAAACAGTGTAAGATGAACAGTGATGGTTGCAGCAGTGTTGGCCTAACTACAATCCTGCTAGTAGGACAAAAGAATCATTTCAAGTACCTGACCAACTTTGGACACTGCCATTGTAGGTGGCCAAACTTACTGGGTTGTGTCTAGAAAACCATAGACACATTTCGGATCTTAGAGAACACAACCCCCGTGCATACCTCACAGAGAACTTCTTAATACAGCTCCCAGTTTGAAGTCTATCTAGGCACTTTTGAGCCACATTTCCATAAACACTATCTGAAGTTCAGTTTGGGCATTTTGCACCTGGGAAATTTAACTGCAGGTGATCTTGTGATCCTTTTTTTCTCAAAATATTAACCCCATTGTCAGAAAAACCCGATTCAGAAGAGCATTTTCTCAACAGTCCAGGATATTGGTTTAGGGTGTCATGTGGTCGCCTTTCACGCAGTCAAATCATAACCACCTGTCTCTGTTTCGCTATATTTATCTTGCTTGTGTGTCCAGATTGAGTCACTTATCTCTGGCACCACAAGATATTCTTCTCTTACTTTATATGGCGCGTCAATACATATAATTTGACATATAATACGTAAAGTACCAGTAATATATCTTTTCAGATAATTGGCTCATTGCCGATGGCAGATTTTGCAGTGTGGATGAATGGCAATAACATAACATCAATATTTATGCCACCCTATGTTATGTACATATTATTACTTGAATGTACGTGCTTGTGCCGTTCCCTGGTTACCACTAGGAAATTCTAGATTGTGAAGGACAACTGTTCCAGGAGTCGGCGGAGCAAGAGGGTACTGAAGCTGTCTGTCTCCCTCTTTACTTTGGTGCTTCCAGCAAGATTAAAACCTCTAACTTCATTGCTGTGAAGCGTCCTTCATTACAATTTAGCGATGACTACTTGCAGCGCTGAAGCACCAAGAACCTACGCGTGAGGGTGCAGAGCATATTTACTTTATGCCGTGAGGGATATTCTGCAGACTAATATCCTCATCTTAATTTACGTTACTTGCGGAGCATTCTCTTCGGGGGCCTGCAGTGGAGCTATGACCTCGGGTGCCGTATTGGAGTGGAATTTGGCTTCGGAGGCTTGCGTTAAAAAGGCTTAACTTCTGTGATGGTTGGTGTTTACCTTCAAAGTCTGCAAGCTACTCATCCGTTCCCGAACCATTCTCTTGCTCCATTCTGAGCTCAGCAGTCTTCTTCGCTCCATCGTACGTGCCAGCTTGATGACGCCTAACGTCTTAGTGCGTGCACATGTCCTCTGTGTGACGCTGTGGATCTAACATCGTATCTTAGCAACCTTGCTACAGACACGAGAAGATTTACAGCGTTAACAAGTCTTCTTGAAGAGACGTGACCGTCTGGTATTTTAGTACAGACACAACAGTGTGGAATCCTCTAGACATCGCATTTGACTACAAACCCTATCCTATGTAAAGTATAATTTTCTTTTCTTTTTCAGGTACTTTTCTTTGTGCAGTCATTTTCACAGCAGTTCCTTATTTTATCCTACACCCTGACATGCACAACTCTTATCTTGCTTGTTTTGACGCTGACACGTACAGCTCTTATCTTGCTTGTTTTGACAAATGCGTGTCTGTTCATCGCTGATACGCACAGCTATCCATTGTTAAGTATTTTGGTGCATTCCATTACAATACTCTGTATGAGGGAAACGCACCATTTACTAGAAGTTTGGTTAAGTTGCATTTCATTAATACCATAACATTCTATTCTTTTTGTTCTAAACTTATTAAAAAAAAAAAAAAAATGAGTACACAGATTTTCTCATTAACACCTCCCCAAGCATTTTGGCCAGCTAGGGGAGAGCCTTGTATGAAATGGCCAGACTGGAAGACGTATTTTCAAAATTACCTGAATACCATTGACTTGGATGGTGAAATGAAACCAGAACAAAAGAAACGTATTTTCCTACATTCTATTGGACCTATGGGATTGAAAGTATTTGAACAGTTACCGAACACTTTAGGTGTAAGTGATATTAATGTTTTTGATGCGGCTATTGCTGCGTTTGATAAGTATTTTGCCCCTAATGTATGTATTAGTATTGTTAGATACAATTTTTTTTAAAGGAAACAGAATGCCAATGAAAGTGTGGATGAATATTTAGCAGCTTTACGCAAACTTCCAATGGATTGTAAATTTTAAGTATTGCAAGAACAATTTATTAGGGATCAAATTGTGATGCATGTTAATGATCCAGCAATCCAAGAAAGACTCTGGATTAATTGCAATGCTGATTTACCTGATATATTAGCTATTGTAAGAAAGGCAGAGATGTCAAGTCGCAGTTTGAAGGAGGTTAAAGGTGAAATTGGGGAAAAACAGGATGATATAGTGGGTTAAATTAAAAATAGAGAAAGGAATTACATGCCAACTGATAAAACTAGTGACAAAGAGAAACTTGGGAAAAGTTTACGGTATCAACCAAACAAAAAGAAGGACATTTTAAGATGCTATCGTTGCAACAGTGAATCACATTTGGCACAAAGTAAATCTTGCCCTGCACTTAAAGTGAAGTGTTCTAGTTGTGGGGAAATTGGTCATTACACTAAAGTTTGAAGGTCTAAGAAAACATCTAAAGTTAAGTATGTCGAGGAAAGTGAGGATTCAGATGTTGAAGAGCGAGTCAATAGGGTATTTCATACAAGAGACTCATTTTTACTGATGGTTAATGATGAAGGAAATGCAAGGAAAAAACCTATTTATTTGATGAGGCTTGGGGGTGTTGAAATCAACATTTATGCTGATTCAGGCTCACCTTACACAATAATTAATGAAGAGGTGTGGAAAAACAAGTTTGTAAAACACATCGGAGAAAAATTGTTACCCACAAATATTAGGCCGGAAAGCTTCTCTGGTGAGAAGATTGATATGTTAGGTTACAGGTCTTTACTCTTCAGATTTAAGAATAGGGAGAGTCAAGGAAATTTGTACATTGCAAAGAAGGGACCATCAGTATTGGGGTGGCATGACCAAGGCAACCTTGGAATGATTTTAAATCCTAATGGTTCAGAACCAGTTATGATTGTAGATGATGGAGAAGAAATAGGCAAGGTAATGCTAAGAAAATTTCTAAATGTATTTTCAGGTAAAATTGGTAATCTTACAAACTTTGAACATTGTATCATCCTTAAGGAAACTGCACAACCAAAAATTCATAAAGCTAGAAATATTCAGTTGTTATTGAAGGATGAGGTACAAATAGAATTGGATAAATTATTACAGGCAAGAATTATTGAGGAAATTGAAGCAGCGGAATGGTTATCTCCGGTTGTGATCGCCAGACGGAGTAATGGCAAAATAAGGTTATGTATCGACTTAGCTATCTAAATAATAACATTGTTATTGACAAATTTCCCCTACCCAAAATTTCAGAAATGCTTGCCTCAGTGGATGGTGCTAGTTGGTTTACTTCCCTAGACTTATCTGCTGCATATCATCAAATTTCCTTACAAGATGATTGTAAAAATACACTGCATTCATCACACCCATGGGGTGTTTTCAGTACAAGAGAATGCCTTTCAGGTTGGCTTCTGCAGCCGCAGTTTTTCAGAGATTGATGCATCAACTCTTTGGCAAAACCAAAAATTTTAAATGCTTTCAGGATGACATCTTAGTGTATGGAAAATCCAAATAAGAGCATGATTTAACCCTAAATGCTGTATTAGAAATCTTGAATGATAGGAACCTCACAGTTGAGTATTCCAAATGCAAGTTTGCAAAGAGTTCAGTTTCCTACCTAGGGCATGTATTAAGTGTGAAAGGAATTTCCCCTAAACCAGAGTTAATTGAGGCCATTATTAAAGCACCAGCCCCCTCCAACAAGGAGGAATTAGGATCCTTTTTGGGCCTCGCACAGTTTTACTCCAAGTTTGCTGTGGGGTTTTCTAGCAAAATCTACAATGTAAGACAATTGTTAAAACAAAAGAATACATTTTGTTGGTCTTCTTTCTGTCAATAGGAATTTGAACAAATCAAACAAAACATTGCTAATGCTCCTTCCTTAAGAAATTTCGATCCTGAGCTTGAAAATATTGTCACAGTGGATGCAAGTAATAAAGGTTTGGGTGGTGTGTTGATACAGAAGGATTCCAAGGGACCGGAAAGGATCATTGCGTTTGCCTCAAGGGCCTTGTCGCCCATAGAAGAAAAAATGTCTGTAATAGAAAAGGAAACTTTGGCATGCATTTGGGCTCTTGAATGTTTTAGACCGTTTGTATGGGATAAAGCATGTGTGGTGAGGACAGATCACAAACCTCTTGTCAAGTTGCTGACTACTGAGGGCATGTTCAGGTCTTCGGCTAGAATAGCCAAGATGTCCATGAGGCTCCAGGATTTCATTTATTCTGTTGAATATGTTCCTGGTAAAAGAAATGTTACTGCTGATTTCCTTTCCAGAATGCCTTTGGATATAGAAGAAAGTGAAGAGTCTGACTGGGAAGATTTTAGAATAGCATATATTTTTGATCAAGGAATGACTTGTATCAAGAAATAAGAATGGATTTAAGAATGTAACTGTGACACCGTAATAGTGAAACTTGGGGAATACATTAAATCTGGATGGCCAAGTAAATCTAACCTTACTGAAGAGTTAAGGCAGTTTTGGGAGGTAAGAAGTGAATTGGCGGTTGAAGATAATATAACTAAAAGAGGAGAAAGAGTAATTCCTCTGAAGAATCTTAAAAAGAAAATGGTCACCCTATGTCATGAAGGACATTTGTGTATTGTCAAAACTAAACAGAAGGTTAAACAGTGGTTTTGGTGCCCTGGATAAGATTTATTTGTGGGAAGATATGTAAGAGATTGTATTGCTTGTGCTAATTCTGACAAGTCATGAAGAACATTTAAACCTAGCATGTGCACGCCTATTGTTCCGAATGGTCCTTGGGAAACTTTAGCAATAGACATCACAGGTCCCATTGGAGAGAATCAGAAGTTTGTTATAGCTTTACTTGATATTTTTTCCAGATGGCCTGTCATTAAAATTGTTAAGAGAGTATATTCTGACATTGTTTTGGAATTCTTGGATGAAGTTTTTCTCAATGAGGGTATTCCCAAACAAGTAATTAGTGACAATGGAGTACAATTTGTTTCTAGTAAGGAACAGGATTATTTTGCCAAGGTGGGGATTAAGCATAAAACAACATCCCTTTACAATCCCAGTGGCAATGGTATAATCGAACACTTCAACAGGGTGATTAGGAATGGTATACAACTGGGGGCGTGGTCTAACCGTACTGCAAGATGGCTGCTTGCTGACCGCGCTCTGCCGGCGAGCTATAATCCTCTTACTATCCGTGACACTGGAGAGCCATCCCTATTTGTAAACTGCGCCAGGGAATTGCCTGCGGGGAGGTGCGGCGAACAAGCCGTTTCTCGTTGCCATATCTGGACTAGAGTCGCGGGGAGCCTGGCGGGCGTCTGCCTACCTGTCACGCCGCGAATCTCGATCCTTGAAAGCGGCATGGACGAGGCCTGCGTCAGAGGTTGGGTGGGGGACTCGCTGAGGTGACCCAACATTTGCATCACAGAGAGGCAGCTTCGGGCGGTGGTCCCGCACCGCTGTTGACACGCAGACTCCCACATCACCTGGCCAGCCCTTCGGACCGAGACAGAGCTTGGCTGCCATCTTGGGTGAGGACTATCCGTGTGCGCGACCCCGTCTGGAGCGGGGGGAGGAGATAACGAGGCCCGTCGCCTTGCGGGAGTGTGCGGGGTGTGGCAGTCTCCATATTGAAGCGGATTCCTGGTGCCAGCTGAGATTGTTGTGGGTGCGGCATCCGCGGGCGAGGTCTGCGATCGCCATGGTCCTGCGGGGCGTGCAACCCCGTGGATGCTGCCTTGCTGCAGGAGATCCTGCGCTTCAACCCTGGCCCACCGCTGTGGATTTAACCCGAGCAGGAGGTGAGGAGCCAAGTGTGGATATGTGTGCCCACGGGGGGTCTGACCACCGTGAATGACATGGCCGGGACTACAGTGGCGGCTGCTGGACCTATCGCGGAGCGGCAGTTAAGGTAAAAAACATTGAGTTGTTCAGCGGTGGATGGGCCTGCTTGAGCATTTGTTGAGTTGATCCTGGATCTCTTTTATTAGATGCTCAGTGTATCCAGTTACTCATCAGTTACAGCTGAGAGCGCACAGTTAAAATCTACTTTCTGTTGTGGTATGCACACATTTCCAGAGTGTGTAGAAACGGGCTGCAAACCTCTTGACATAAAATAGAACATAATATGAAACATTTACCACTTGTGGCCACAAATGACCTCCATAAAAAAGCACAGTATGTGGATGTGATGGTGAGATATTTCTAGGATCTCTGTTGAAGACTCCTTATTTCATGATAGCTGTAACTAACTGCTGTATACCACAGCATAGTGAACTGTTCACTTGAAGCAAGAAATATCAGGTTTTGACGTCTACATGAGACACGCGGGTGCGCTACCGGCTGGGCCTTGAGTTGTGAGGAGCGGGCAGGTGCCAGGCTGGGCCTTGTTTCCAAGCATCTCCTAAACACGCTGTGGGGATACTAAGCTCATACCTGCTGATCCCGGAGTTCTCCTTGCAGAGACCCATACAATCTCACAAGCTATCATGGGAAAACATGATGCGAAACAACCCAAACTGACAAATGAAAATAAAAGGCAAACCAGGCTGATGGAATCTGAATTAGAAGGAAGCGCAGGCCGGCCGTTGGGTGAACAATCAGACGACCAGGGTGAGAACCTCCGATCACTACTCTTGGAAATGCGTTCAAGCCTGACAACTATAGACACCAAACTAGATGTACTTACCTCGCAACTGGATCAAGTGAAAAAACAAGCAGATACGCACGAGTTATGTCTGCACCAGTTAGAAAACCGCAGCACTGACAATCACGAATTCCAGGTTGAGACAAAAGAGAAGCTATTACAAATGGATAAGGTACTCAATCTAATCAGGGCAAAAAATGATGATTTGGAGGCCAGATCTCGGCGCAACAATCTACAAATTACGGGGATTCCCGAGACGACAGCCATTTCCAAAATGGAGACCTATGTCAACGAGCTGTTACATGAACTGTTCAGCTCTTATTTATCTGTGGTCTTCGCAGTCGAAAGAGCCCACCGTGCGCTGGGCCCCAAGCCTCTGATTGGAGCCCCACCCAGGCCTATACTAGCTCAGATACTGAATTATCAGGATGCCATCTTGAGGCTTGCCAGAGAGCGGGGAACTATCAATCAAAAGGGAACAACATATCGTTCTATCCAGACTTCACTCCGGCGGTGCAGGCGGCCCGCAGAGAGTTTCTACCTGCAAAACGTATCCTTCCCCAAGCCACGATTCCTTATGCCTTATTATACCCAGATAAGCTGAAGGTGACCCACGATGGCACAGTGCACTACTTCACAGATGCCAAGTCCGCCATGAAGTTTGCCAAGCATGTAGGAGTGAAGAAGAGCAGCGGAAAATCTGCAAATGGGCAGAACTCGGAGGCTGGGCTAAGTGACAATGATTGACTCCCTGACGCACCAGCGACTAGGTGGATTTGATTCTGCTGTGCTCAGTCTCTGAGGTGCAGCACATGGGTGCTCCGGGTGGAGCAGACACTACATACACTAACTCAGCTGGTTGCAGATAACTTTTGTCATTGCGTAAACACTAACTAATGGCTCTCCCCCACTTGTCTCGGCCACCCCGTCCTCGGACAGGGTAGTATGCCGACGACCCCACGCCCCCAGGGAGAGTTCCCAGATTATGCTTCTGTTCCATCTCAGAAGCAAATGTTGAGTTTGTTTTCTAGGGAGGGTAATTGCATACAACCTGATTGGGGGGTTGGTGTGGGTAGGGGGAGGGTGGGGATGGGGACGGGGAGCGAGGTAGTTTCAGTCAGAGTGACATTGCAGTGCTGCGGACATATTAGGAGTAGTCATGGAACACACGAGGTTCACATGCGGGTCCCACAGGGGGCTGGAGGCACAACTAAAGTTACCACGAAGCGGGCAGCGATTATGGGGGTGAGACTCTAAGCACTCACCACCTGGCATCTATTAGGACGTAACCAAGACTACCATGACATCCTTGAATCTATTAACTTGGAACATTAGGGGACTGAACGACCATAGAAAAACCAGACTGGTTCATGCATATCTACTTAGGCACCACATAGATGTATGTTTCTTACCGGAGATGCACTCAAATAGCACTTCCCCTTCTAAGCTGCACATAGACGCTGGGGACACATTTACTCCTCCATCTACTCAAGCTATGCACGAGGGGTGGCCATTTTGGTGCGGCAGGGACTGGATTGGAAGATGTCTGAATCTCACACAGATCCAGATGGACGTTGTGTGATTTTGCTTGGGGTGCTTGCCGGGGTGACGGTAACGCTCGCCACCGTATACGGGCCCAACACAGACAGCCCAGAGTTCTTCCAGACGGTGTGGGCCAAGATTAAATCCACAGGGTGTGACACTGTAATATGGGGGGATGATTTTAATACAGTGCTAAATGATGGCATTGATAGAAAGGAGTCGTCCCGCACACTGCATCCCAATTCCAGTACTACCTTAAACGCTTTAATTTCAGATAGTAATATCGCTGACATCTGGTGGAGACGCAACCCAAACATGACAGAAGGCACCTGTATCTCAGTTCATCATAGCGCCTGGCTGAGATTAGATTTTTGGTTAGTATCCAGAGACGTGGAGATGTGGGCACTTGATGTTGCTCATCTTCCCAGAACACTTTCAGACCACGCTCCCTGCCTCTTACGGCTGCTCTTGCCCAACACGCCACACAGAATATAAAGTTGGAGACTTCCCCCCAACGCCTTGCTAGATAAGGCCTTCAAGGAAGGAGGAAATACGTGGGGACATTGAGGAATATTTTTCACTAAACACTGGCTCAGTTACATCTCAGGCTTCCCTGTGGGAAGCCTTCAAGGTGGCCATTAGAGGAAAATGTATAGCGCGTCAAGCTGTGGTTCTGAAGGCAATAAGAGGTACATTGGCCTCCCTCGAGGCCCGCATAAGGGAACTCAAATAACAGTACTTCACCACGAATTACCCTACACTCCTAGCTTCAATAAAAGAGGTACTCACAGAATTTGAGGAGGACGCACAGCGGGAGGGGAAATTCATGGGCAAACATACACAAGCTAGACAGTATGGCGAGGGAGACAGGCCAGGCAGAACCCTCGCGAACATGCTCAGGGCGCCTCGCTCCGCTACGTACTTCACTGAGGTTCTGGGAGTAGACAACACTCTGATTAGAGGCCCGCGGGGTATTGTCGATCACTTCACACAATTTTATGCTAAGCTTTACATGGCCACACACCGAATGGTACCCGAGGATCTTCAGCCATTTTTGGAATCCCTAGAGCTACTTTGGCTAGGGAGAGGTCATAGGGAGTACCTTGATGTACCGTTTTCCATAGAAGATATAGGGGGATATTCACAAGGACTTATCGCCACCCTAACGCATCAAAAGTGGAGATAGATTTAATGCCCCATTCACAAGCGGGTGCAAACTGCAGACATCACCAGTATTTCCGCGATAACTGTCGCAAAATCTACCTCCACGGGTGACACCACCAACTAACCCTAATGAGATGCAGAGTAGGCGTTACCGTGCAAAAACACACTAAAACACCACTACACCACTTTCACAATGAACTGCCAGATCTGCGATGAGAACCAAAAACAGGCGATAAGCCGCAGTAGCAGCAGGGATTTAACACCTGCCTTCTGCTGGTGTAAAGGACGACTTCCTGCAGCATGAAAGGGAGCCCAGCCCAGAGCCACATCTGAAGACCCACAGATGCCATGGAGACAATGATCATGCAGCTTGGAGACCCATGAGGCCCACAACACCCACCGCCACCACCCTCAGGCCCACCACCACCACCACCCCCAGGACCCGGCCAGGCCCCCCGCCCGGACCACCACAGAGGCAGCATACACAAAGACAGCGGACCCACCGTAAACGCACCAGCCACACAGACCTAACGCCAGAGGAGGACATTGCCCACAACAGGCCCAAAAGGACAACAATCCCCCGCATCCTGACCCACATCGCCCACCGTCTGACAGCACCAACACAGCGGACAACCAACATCCCTCCGCAGACAAAGCTGCTGGCTGTGCTGCACCTGTTGGCCTCTGATACATTCCAACCAACAACTGCCAGAGTCGGAGGAGTCTCACAGCCAGCCCTATCCAAGTTCATCACACCTGTCCTGGATGCCATCATCAGCCTGGTACCCCAGCACCGCCACGTCACCCACACTGCGCAGGAGCAGCTGGAGACCAAGCAAGGCTTCCACGCCATAGCTGGATTCCCTCACGTATTGGGGGCAATCGACTGCCCACATGTACCCCTCCTGCCCCCTGCCGACACTGCACATGACTACCGCAACCGAAAGCACACGCATACCATTAATGTGCAGGTAACAGTGGACCACCGGGGACTCCTCAACAATGTCGTGGCCAACTCCCCAGGCAGTGTGCATGATTCCCACATCTCCCGACAGTCCATCATCAACCAGCGCTCCCAGGATGGCACCTATGAAAATGCATTGCACGTTGGTAAGTACCAAATGAACACATCACACACCTCCATCACACAGTCATGCAACTCACGACACTGGCAATGGGCACGCAGCAGAACTACATGCAACATGCCACACAACATGCCAAACGACCAGACACGACAGCACGACACTATTGGGAACCTGGGCTTGCCAAGCACACAACCCAGCCACGGCATGGCACCACAGCCACACAATAGCAGAATCTGAGGAGAGGCATGGAGCAGGCATGTGCGAGAGCGGCAAGTGACTAATCAATGAGAACCTACCCAATGCCAGGTGTGGCGTGGATGTGCCGGACAGACTTCAGTGTGCAAACCACAGAAATGGATATGTGGACATCAACTGCTGGTGCATGGAGTGTAGTGGCCAGTGGACGCTACCATGTCCCCACAGGCTGTGGGGCAGAGCACGGAAATGTCGCACGTTACGTCCCCCCCTGTATGCGCGGGCGGAGTGGGTTGGCCCTGCGTACGCCAGGCCTGCGTAGGGGTGTGAATAAAAACCCCGTCGCACTGGGCGTGGTTCTCTTTCGGAATGGCCAACGTGTCTGCCAGGGCGGCGCCTCTCAGCCCGCCACGAGGCCGGCGCCGTGCGCAGCGGGGCCTGCATCCCTGTGCGCCTGCTGCACCCCAGGCCGCCGGACCCCAGACCCGTCATGCCTGTCCCAGGGCACCAAGGAGGCTCCGCTCACCTGCCGACACCGGTGTGTGTCAAAGAGGGCCCACCACGTGCCGGTGCAAGTTCCAAGCCCCAGGCCCGCGACCTTTGCAGCCTCCGCAGACCATCGCTGGCCTCCACGGCGCAGGCCCACAGTACTCCTTTTTCATTGACATACTCCACCGGCGTACTGTTCGGCCCAGTTGTTGGCACATGTTGTACTGAGTCGTGACTTTTGAATGGCAGTGACCAAAGGTCTGTGGCAGCGTCCACATCACTATACTCCCTCCGATCAGTGAAGCAAAAGTCTGCATCGCAAGCCGGCGACACGTGGTGCCACTAACCCTGTTCAACGGCAGTCGGCGACACGTGGTGCCACTAACCCTGTTCAACGCCAGCCGGCGACACGTGGTGCCACTAACCCTGTTCAACGCCAGCTGGCGCCACTTGGATGAGGGCTCAGGCCTACACTGCGGTCCAGTGGGTCCTACATGTGGAACTGTGTCCTGAGTCTTGAATGGCAGTGACCCCAAGTCCGTGGCAGCGTCCACATCACCATACTCCCTCCGATCAGTGAAGCAAAAGTCTGCATCGCAAGCTGGCGCCACGTGGTGCCACTAACCCTGTTCAACGCCAGCCGGAGCCACTTGGATGAGGGCACAGGCCTACAAAGCAGTCCAGTGGGTCCTACATGTGGAACTGTGTCCTGAGTTATGAATGGCAGTGACCAGATGTTAATTGCTGAGTTTATATCACTAAACTCCCTTCTATCAGGGAAGCAAAGGTATGCATCGCAAGCACACGACACGTGTCTGTGGGCCCGTGCTGACCGCTGCCCCCGGCCTACACTGCGGTCCAGTAGGCCCCACATCCAGCACTTAGTCGTGATTCATACCAGTGAACGCACGGAGAGGAGTAAGAGGAAGATGCGGTTCAGTCCGGATGAAAGCCGGATCCTCGTTACGGAGGTGACCGAACACTAGCAACAACTGACCTGGTGCCACTAACCCTGTTCACCGCCACTGAACCTGAACTACGCAGGCTGGTGGGACCATCCAACGTAAGCCGGCGACACTCAGGTGAGGGCCCCTGCTGACCGCTGCCTCAGGCCTACACTGCGGTCCAGTAGGTCACACATGTGGAACTGTGTCTTGGGTAATATGTGGAGGAGTCCACACCATTGGACACGCCTCATCGCAGGCGGCATCCCCTATCAGCACTGGTGCCACTAACTCTGTGCGCAATGACTCATGGGCACTCTCTGGTTGAACTTTGGTGGCGTCTGAGTCCATGGCCTGGGGGTTGTCTGCATCATGATCTGGCTGGGACGGACTTGGTGTCCGACATGTGTTTGCTCCACTCATCTCCACCATGGTGACTGTTTCAGCGTGGTTCTGCCCTCGGGGTACACCTTCCACTGTCCACCGAGACACTCCGCGACAACCCCCTTTGTCATCTACGAGAACCTGCTCTGCTCCTGTGACCCTGCCCCAGTGCACCGCAAGTCAGCAGACCGTGGCGGTGGGCCCGTGCAGGACGCTGTGCATCCGGGGCCACTAACTCTGTGCAGCTCAAGTCATAGGGCCTTTATGGTTGAATGGTTGTGTCCTTAACGTAGGAACACTGTTGTCGTTTTTTGACTGCACCAGGGACTCCATGACGGCTGGTGTACACACACCCCACACACATCCAACACAGGTGTCACTCGACTTGTGAGCCTGCTAATAAAAGTGGCCAGGCGCACGTGCCCGTAGCCATTCACACCATCTAAGCAAGTGTGTCCGTGTGGTCATTATGTCAGCATGATGGGCCCGAGCCCTGCAACATCACAGTGTGCTGTCTTCAGCGGACGATACCATGTCACCTCAGCAGTGGCTGAGACCTTGGACATGTAGCTCGCCCGCCCCCTGCATGCACAAGCGGCGTGTGCTGGTCCGGCGTACGTCAGGTCAGCGCAGGGGTGTGCTGATTCGGCAGGGGGATCAGGGCGTGGCTCTGGTCTGGCCTTGAACAGGAAGTGCGGTAAGTGTGTCTTTGTGTTGGGGTGTTGTCGCCACCAGGGCCACAGTAGTCGATGTTGCAATGTAGCATGCACCCAGAGGGCGGGCCCGCACGTACGGGGAAATGTAGGAGCGCAAGCCCGCTCGGGGTCTTGGCACATGCATGCCAAGTGTTATGTGTATCAGTCCTGCGGCTGCATGAGTCAGGTGCCTAGCCCCAATCGCAGCGCGATCACAGCCAGCCATGGACTGTACACCTGTGTCCGCCCTGTCCGGACCATTGGCCTACATTCACGTGGCCGCACACCCTCAACGGCCAGCTTAAAGGTGTTGTTGGCATGCCGCTGGCCATGCGCGGACAGGCATGACAATGGTGTGCCGTAGGAGTGCATGTGATACAACCGCGCAGCGCACACATGTGTGGGGGCTCGTGGGAGGGAGGAGCAGCTGTGAGGCAACGTAACACACAGTGAGGCCGCTCATGTGCCACGTGCTAGGCATATCATCCATGATTCCCTGGGTCGCAGACATCCCACCCCACCCATGACAGGCCTCTGTACATCTCCTGTATGCATGCAGATGGTGAAGTTACTGTAGGGATGAAAGGTCCTTTGTCTGCACTATCGGGCGGTAGCACATCTGCAGCTCCTAGATGGGACTTGCATGTGCCCAGCACCCCCTGACAGATACTATAGCATTTGCTGGCGACTCCCACACTACGCACTGCCCGACATGAGACCAACGTGTACACATCCCACACGCAGAAGTCCTTGGTCGTAGTTAGCATGCATGAAATGGCCTTCACACGTACTCCCACCACACCCCAGGCCTGCACCCGTTGCACACAGACACTGCTCATTGCTCCGAGCTGTGGCATTTCATCCACAGGCCTGGCGCAGTTCAGCACGGTGCCGCTTCAAGCAGTGCCACTGACGCAATGGCAGACCATCCCGGACACATGCTCAACTCCCGTCACGTGGACCTGTACCGTGCACGTCTGCTGCATGTACTGGGGGCACTGCCATTGGCAGTGCTGCGGATCAGTTACAGGCTGAGCTTCCGCCTTGCCAACGTCACCTGCGTTCAGCCTGTGTTGCATTGTTGCTCGTGCATATTCGAATGGTCCATGGATGTCTGCCTCTCCAACGTAACGGTAGCTGACCTGGATTTCGACGTGTGTGTGCGCCCCCTGTTGGCCCACGACCAGGAGTGTCACCGTGATGCCCGTTTATGGCTTGCCTGGATGTTTGGCATGCATGCTGGCAACTGGACCTGGGAGATTGCACGAGTAGTCGTGTGCAGTGACCACATTGAGCCGCTACCCGATTGGGCTTTCGTGCATATTGGGGCCAGGGGTTGGAGTTAGCACATCTGTCCGGGACAGTTGATGGGTTACGTCGCCGACATGTTAGATGTGGTGGACAACGATCTCTCATTGGAAATGTTGGCCTACGCTGCTGCACTTGCGTTCATGGACGAGTGACAAGGTACCTGCAGCCAGAACTGCATGTGACCCATTGCACGTGTCTCGATGCCTGGTTGCATGTTGGGGATCTGGTCACATGTCCCAAGACGACAGTGGACATGGCTGCATTGGCCTGGACTCCTGATCCATGCGTGGACAACCAACGCGGGTTGGCAATGACTTGTGTTGGTGATGGACTCCCCCGGGGTGGACATGGGCGCTTTCCGACGTTCCTCATTCAGACATGCTGCTGCATTGGTCTGCATGTCGTGGCACTTCCCTTGGCCATACTGACACGCAATTGTTGATAAAGTTTCCGCACATTCACTTGTCTCCAACTGTGTTGAGTGTTTATTTGTATGCCAATGTGTGTGTCACGGCCTATCTGGGTCCCTGCCTTACATGCATTGCTTCCCCATCAGGGCTGTGGGTTGGTACTTGTGCATTATCATGTCCCTGTTTCGTGCTTTGCTAGATACGTATGGCCATTTACCGGCCACAAGCGGGTGCACTTGTGTCCTGTGTTCAGTTGTGCAAATGTTGGTGTTTGTACCACATTGTGTCCGATGTTGGGGTACTCTGCTTCCTATGTGTGTGTGCTGCATTGTGTGTGAGTTGGCCCTTCAGCTCTGATTTGGCTCACTCTTCTCCCTTTCAGGCAGTGTGGTTTTCACTTCTGTGCTTGTTCAGTGGTGTGGTATTGCCGACTTGTGTGACTTGTGCTCTTGGTTGGTGTCGTTCCTCTTGGGCATGGTTTGTCTGCAGTTGTGCTGTGCTTAATTGTGCATGTGCGCCATTGTGCCCATCTCCCCCCATCCCCCCAGTCCCTGGTCATTCCTCTCCCTGTTGCTGTTGTGTCTGTTGATTTTGAGCAGTTTCTGGTCCCCGACTCCTGCCACCATCTCCAGACTGATGTGGTGGACACCATTTCCTCCATGTCATCCAGCTCCTGGTGTGGCGCCGGACTCCCACCTCCGGTGTGCATTGCTGCTTTCTGGTTGTTGGTATGTTTCTGCTTGTTTGTGCGTTTTGCCTCATTCCAGCTGTTCTGGTTTTCTGCCATTGTCCTCCTCTGCTCTCCGGCTGCATTCACCTTGTCCACGATGGCCTGCCATGTACAATGTTTTGTTGCCAATGGTGCTTGTGGGGTTGTGTACTAGCTCCGACTGCCTCCATTGTGCTTCGCTGTTGTTTTCTGTTTGGTTTGTCTTTCTTTTTCCTGCTTTCGTTGTGCTTATTCCCGCCTGCCGTATGTGTGTCGCGGGCCTGGCGCTGCTTATCGCTGCTTTCCTCCTCGCGAATGGGCTCATCGCATGTTTTTTGGTGTTGGGGTTTGTGTTTTTATCTCCGTCGCGGTGGTTGTATCGCAGACATTGGCCGCGTTTTCGGCAACCTATCGAATGGTACCGCCGTGTTGTGAATTCCAGGTTAACACAGGGTTATTTTCCCTTGATCGACTGCAATGTGTAAAGTTGCGTTAACATTTTTTGGTGATGTTTAGGGCACGTTCTTGTGAATATCCCCCATAGTCCAACTTATACGCAGCCTATCGCTAGATAAGGCCCCGGGCCCCGACGATCTACCCACCACTTTTTACAAGACTTACGCGACAGAACTGGCCCCACATTTGTTAGCAGTTTATAAAGAGGCCCAGATCTCGGGCATCCTACCGCCCTCAATGCGTGAAGCCATGATAATAACGCTGCTGAAACCAGGGAAACCTAGCAATGAAGTAGACTCTTACAGACCACTCTCATTAATAAATGTAGATGTCAAAATCCTTGCCAAGCTGATTGTGAGTAGACTACAGCCACTACTCCCATTGATTGCCCGACCAGATCAGTCAGGATTCATCCCAGGGAGATCGACATCCCACAATCTCCGCACCGTTTTTACAGTATTACACTATCTGCATCCCCTCTCTCAGGCGGTTGCTGTACTCCTCAATGCCACAAAAGCATTTGATACGCTGGAGTGGACATATCTTTTTGCAATACTGGAGAGAATGGGGTTCAGCCCTTTATATCTGGGTCTCATACGACTGCTCTACACGAAGCCGTCCTCAAGAATCCGCATGAATGGCATGATCTCGCAGCCTGTCCACATCACTCGGGGAAGGAGGCAGGGTTGTCCCCTCTCTCTTCTCCTGTTCGCCATCACGATGAAACCAGTAGCGGCAAGGTTGAGACAGCATCATGCTGCCAAAGGGTTGGGATTTAGCACGAGAGGTCTCCTGATCTCGCTCTATACGGAAGATATAACCCTTTATATTACTAATCCAGCCATGAACACTGCTCCCATTCTCCGAGAAATTATAAAATTCGGGGGGTTATCCGGCATATCCATAAATTGGGCCAAGTCCACCCTCTACCCACTTACGGACAACACAATCCCATTCCCTGTTGAGTACCCCCTCAAGTGGGCAAAAGGCCCGGTGAAATATTTGGGGATTTGGCTAAGTAGGGATGAACAGGAGATTTGGAACATGAACTTTGGGCGGGCCATTGCATGGTTGGATGGAAAAGTGAATGCCTGGGCTAAGTTGCCCCTATCCCTGGCTGGAAGGATAGCAATTGCCAAGATGGTGGTCTTACCCAAATTCCTGTATCTATTTGTAAATATCCCAGTTCCCCTCACACAGGCGTTCTTCAAAACCATTCACACTTTATTAATATCCATGGTGTGAGCGGGGCAACAGGCGCGGATATGGTGGAAACTTCTGACACTGCCGTTAACTCAGGGAGGGATGGGAGCCCCTGACATGCCGCCAAATGCCTACCTTTGCTCAGGCCCAATTCCTGCATTATTGGGTGCACCCCACCCCGTTCCAGCCCCACACGGCGGTCGAGCTGGATGTGGCGGCGCCGGTCCCTCTACAGGTGGCAATCTATCAACCCTATAAGCGGCCACGAGACGTATAGACACGGTCGAAACCCTGCGCTGGGCGTGGGACAGGCTGGGGGACAGAGCTCAGCTGCAAATAATTTATGCCCCTTCCGTCCCTCTAGCGCACAATCCCATGATCCCCGCAATGGAGGAGGGAGCAAGTAGGTTGGTAGCCAAGACTCTGGGACAACGCACTATCGCGGACCTCTACCCTGAGGACGACTTTAGACCCCCGCCAACAACACTGGAGGGAGAGGCCGGGAGCTTCTCAGAACTCATTCTCTATTACAAACTTCGGGCGACATGCAGGCAGATAAACGCCACTTTCCCTGCCCCCGCCTACCCTAACGGCACTCGAAAATATAATTCAGACTGCCTCCCCCCGCAGGCTTGTTATGCGCCTATATAGTAATATGCAGAACACTTCCCCCTTGATAAGGCCGAAGTCCCTCCAGAGCTGGAACTCGGAGCTGCAAACTCAGATAACGGAGGACCAATGGGCTTTCTGCTGCAACCAGCTCACGGCGCTGTCCCCCAATTACAAATTGAGATTAATTCATTTTAAATACATTCACCGCTTTTACAGAACCCCAGTTCAGCTCCATCGCATGGGAATCATAGTGGATGATTGATGCTGGAGATGCTGCTACACACCAGCCACCTTCATACACATGGAGTGGAGCTGCCCCCCTCTGGTCTGACATCTTCAGTAAAATACATGACATGATAGGCACATCACCTGAGCCTGAGCCGCTTATCGGCTTACTGGGATACGTGGAAGACGTGGAGGCAGCAACTCGCAAGCTGCATGCCATGTTGTTGCTGCTAGCTAAGCGCAGGATAGCTATGTTCTGGGGGAAGAAGCGAGCGCCCACAGCAGCAGCCTTACACAACTGACAACTTTCTGGGAGCTGATGCCGTCTGCTTCAAGACCGAAGGACATTTGGGCTCCGTTTCTTGACTGGGCTCGCTCGTTACAAGCTGTGAGTGATAATTCCCTGGAGCAGACCAGACCTGCAGGTTCACAATAAGGGGATGGGAGGTTAGAACAGGGGATATGCAACTGTTTGGGTGCTAGCTGCACGCTGTAAGATAACCGGTCTGGTGCTCCCCCCTCTTACTGTATCATCCTAGCCCACTAGCTAGGCTGGGATCCGCTCGGAACCAACTTCCTGTAACACCTCAGATACAATGCTATACTCTGATTGTACTGTATGCATGTGGTACTGTTACTTATATGTGTAACACGTGACATTGATTTGCTTCTCTGACTGAGTTGTTGTAACTGTTTGTTGTTTTGGAAATGCCAGTAAATACACACAAAAAAAAGAATGCTGTACAACTGGCCATGAAGAACAAGGAAAACGGGGAAATTCAAGTTGTTAAGGCAGTATGTGCGTACAGTACCTCTATTCATGATCCTTTAGGTGTGTCACCTTTTGTAGTCATGAGAGGCAGGGAAGCCAGAACAAAAGCTAATCCTGATTGGCTTTTACATCCTGTGACTAATAATATTTCCATGGAAGAAATCAGAAGGAAAATTGTGGATACTCATTTGAAGTACGAGGAGCAATATGATTTGGAAGTGAATTCCAAAGATATTAAAATGGAAGTAGGTATGTTGGTGAAAGTGAGAAAACCAGGTAAGGTTAGGAAGGGGGAAAGTCATTTTTCCGAACCTTTATCTATTGTTAAGGTTTTACGCAATGCTGTTATGTTGAGTGATGGCAAGGTTTGGAATTTAAAAAGGATTGCTGTTGTCAACCAAGCCATGGTAAGGGATCAAGATTTACATAAGAATCTGGACTTATTTGGTGATGACGTCATTAAGGAAAGTAATTAAATGAATAATATGGAAAATGGTGTAGGTGAAGGAAGTGAAGCAAGTGTGGTAAGACAAGATGGAGAGGAAAGTTTTCAGGATGTGGATGAAAGTACTGAAGCCAGCTGTAGCAATATTTCTTCCGAAGTGAGAAATGAGAGACCATCTGAGGTTGTCAAGGGGCATATCTACAAGGGCTTTATCTCCGTTTTTCTGGCTTTAAAAGCCAGAAAAACGAAGATAAAACTATCGCCCTATCAACAAGAGGGTGCTAACATGCATAATCGCATGTTAGCACCCCTTTCGACGCCCCTTTGCATCTCTAATGAGATGCAAAGTGGGCGTCACTGAGCGTACCCGGATGGACTGCCTTGCAAATATCGCTGATGTTCACATCGCGATATTTACAAGGCAGCCCATAGGATTTAGCAGACGTTAGATTTTGGCGAAAACGGCCGTTTTCGCCAAAATCTAACGTCTGCTAAAATCCTGATTTACCTATGTTAGACATAAGGGGTGGATTATGCTGATACGACCACATGGTCGTATCAGCAAGGTTATCGCAGTTTTGCAGGGAACATCGCTGGAAAACCAGCGATGTTCCCTGCAAAACGGCGATAACCTCGCTATCTCTGGAATTTTTATCGCCCTGGGGACACGCGTTGTTAATAACGCGCTACCAGGGCGATAAATACCAGAGATAACCTGCGTTAGGGAATTCGTCGCTCAGCACGGCCAGCGATAATTATCGCTGGCCGTTGATAATATGCCCCTCCATGAGTAAGGAACAAATCCAAATGGTTATCAGACTATGAGTGTGATCCTGATGTAGAATATTCACTTTAATTCAATTCGTTTTATTTTTTGTTGTTAGAGTATTTGATGTATTTTTTTTTGTCTTTCTACTTTGTAAATTTGTAAATGGGGGAAGATGTGTTATGTACATATTATTACTTGAATGTACTTGCTCGTGCCGTTCCCTGGTTACCACTAGGAAATTCTAGATTGTGAAGGACAACTGTTCCAGGAGTCGGCGGAGCAAGAGGGTACTGAAGCTGTCTGTCTCCCTCTTTACTTTGGTGCTTCCAGCAAGATTAAAACCTCTAACTTCATTGCCGTGAAGCGTCCTTCATTACACTCTACTACTTCCAAACAGCCTAATGATTCTCACCCTTGCCTAACACTTTACCTACAGAGTGATCTGTACCACTGCTGCCTCTTGTGAATTACAGCAGTGATTATGGTAATGGTGAAAGCCGGCCAGAGTTAATGATGATGTAATATGTGGCCATAATTATGGTTTGCAGAATACCTCCTCTGGCCTGCAGCTAGATTCTTGCTGTGAGGGTGTCACACACATGACGAATGAAAGTGGGTGTCTGAGAGCCTCTGTGATGAGCTTGTTTATTGCTTGTCCTTTTTCGGTTTCTATTAGAACATCGAAGCTTCTGGAACCAACTTAGCAAACTTAGGGGCATATTATCAAGAGAATTATCGCCGCTTTAGCAGCCGTTTTCGGCCGAAAAGCAGCGATAATTCTAACGCATTATTAACAAGGACACGCTAGCGCGTGTATCCTTGATTTAACTCCCGTTTCTGTCACCACTCGCTACGCATCGATAATGAGATGCAAAGTAGGCGTGGCTGACAGAAACAACATGGGAAAATATCGCGAAGGCAGCTTCGCGATATTAGCAAGGAGGGGTAGCGATGATAATAATCGCGCTACCTCTGGCCTAACGCAGGAATTTAACGGCTGCTAAATTCCTGTGTTAGGCATACCTAACATGGGAGGTGGATTATGGGGTTAAGGCCACAGGGCCTTATCACCAAGATCATCGCCGTTTTGGGAGGGACATCGCTGTTTTTTAGGCGATGTTTGGCCATTTGCCCGCTATCGCTGGAATATTTATCGCCATAGCGCTGAGCGTTGGTAATACAGCGCTAGCTTGGCGAGATATTCCAGCGATAGCCGGCGATAAAGAAAAGCGCGCTAAGCGCGCTCGGCGATAATTATCGCCAAACCTAGATAATATGCCCCTTATTTCTATGACTCTGTCTCGGCTGGCAACGAAGCAGGAGGCATATTTCACACATTTGGAACAAAGGGGCAGATTTACAAGCCCCTGCGCCACTTTTGCATCATTTGTCCCATGTTAAAAATGATGCAAAAGTCGCGCAAGGGGCTTGTAAATCTGCCCCAAAGTATTTAGACATGTGCATATGTTAATCCAAACTAAATAGAATATAAAAGTTCATATTTTTCAGAGACACTTGGAAGGGTGAAATGTAACTTCTGTCTTTCAAAGTGAACATTGTTTGTTCTCTTGGGCCCCATCATCATCACTGCGCTGGGTCAGATCAGAGCCAAGAGCTAGTTTTTAAACCTTTGCTATAAACATTTTCTGGTTTTAAGGTATTGTAAATATTCCTTCCACAGTTCTACGTGTATGGGCTTCAGAAGGATTAAAGAACTGAATCAGACCTGCCAGTAGCCGGCCCTGTGACCAACAAGCCAGACGCACAGACACAGATTTTAGCATTGAGCAAATAATACTTTGAAAACCCAGGACAAGCTGTTCATCTTTTTTTATCAATAATTGAAATCCCCAGTAACGATTCATTTAATTTCTTCTCCAGCTGGAGCTCATCCTATGCCATCTTGTCCTCAGGGCTGGCATCAGCATGGAGGGAAGTGCTATTACTTCTCAGTAAGAAGAGATCTGAAGAACTGGAGTGCGAGCCATGAAGCCTGCTCCTCCAGGGGCTCCCGCTTGGCAGTGATAGAGGACAAGGACGAGCTGGTAAGGCATCAGTGATACAGGAGCAGGCAAAGTTGGTAAGGCATCATTGATACAGGAGCAGGCAAAGCTGGTAAGGCATCATTGATACAGGAGCAGGCAGAGCTATTAATGCATCATTGATACAGGAGCAGGCAGAGCTGGTAAGGCATCAGTGATACAGGAGCAGGCAGAGCTGGTAAGGCATCAGTGATACAGGCGAAGGCAGAGCTGGCAAGGCATCATTGATACAGGAGTAGGCAGAGCTGTTAAGGCATCAGTGATACAGGAGCAGGCAGAGCTGGTAAGGCATCAGTGATACAGGAGCAGGCAGAGCTGGTAAGGCATCAGTGATACAGGCGAAGGCAGAGCTGGCAAGGCATCATTGATACAGGAGTAGGCAGAGCTGTTAAGGCATCAGTGATACAGGAGCAGGCAGAGCTGTTAAGACATCATTGATACAGGAGCAAGGCATCATTGATCCAGGAGCAGGCAGAGCTGGTAAGGCATCAGTGATACAGGAGCAGGCAAAGCTGGTAAGGCATCATTGATACAGGAGCAGGCAGAGACGTTAAGGCATCAGTGATACAGGAGCAGGCAGATCTCATAAGACATCATTGATACAGGAGCAGGCAGAGCTGTTAAGGCATCAGTGATACAGGAGCAGGCAGAGCTAGTAAGGCATCAGTGACACAGGAGCAGGCAGAGATGGTAAGGCATCAGTGATACATGAGCAGGCAGAGCTGGTAAGGCCTCAGTGACATAGGAGACGGCAGAGCTGGTAAGGTTTCAATGATAATGGAGCAGGCAGAGCTGGTAAGGCACCAATGATACAGGAGAAGGCAGAGTTGGTAAGGCATCAGTGACACAGGAGCAGGAAGAGCTGGTAAGGCATCAGTGATACAGGAGCAGGCAGAGCTGGTAAGGCGCCAGTGATACAGGAGAAGGCAGAGCTGGTAAGGCACCAGTGATACAGAAGCAGGCAGAGCTGGTAAGGCATCAGTGATACAGAGCAGGCAGAGCTGGTAAGGCATCAGTGACACAGGAGCAGGCAGAGCTGGTAAGGCACCAGTGATACAGAAGCAGGCAGAGCTGGTAAGGCATCAGTGATACAGAGCAGGCAGAGATGGTAATGCATCAGTGATACAGGAGCAGGCAGACCTGGTAAGGCACCAGTGATACAGGAGCAGGCAGAGCTGGTAAGGCATCTGTGATACATGAGCAGACAAAGCTGACAAGGCATCCTTAATACAGGAGAAAGCCAATGTGTTATTTGCTTAGTTCTTGAAATAGCTTGTTCTCTGCCCTTCATACAAAATTTCAGAAGACGCTATAAAAGGGTTTTTCTACACAGGACCGACAACTGGGGTGCGGCTGTTTGAAAGTATAACTGTCAAGTAAAATAATTTTTACGAACTTTAGATAGCACAATTCACTGCACTGAAGTGTGGGGACATGGAAGAACTTAAAGGTTAGAAATCATTGAAATAGCATACAGTGGTAACACATGTTAAAAACATTAAGAGAAGACAGGTGAACAGAGGGGAGTGAGAACATTGCTGATATTGTAACACTGAATGTGAGCTCTAATAAGATAATTCAACAAACCTAAACAGTGTAGCTTGATGTCTTACTTGACTAATGAGATGAAGGAGGCCCTTCTTTTGTGTGTTGGAAAAAGATTCCCACTCATGGGTGTGCTGTAGCGGCAGGGCTTGTTACCAATTAAAAATCTCGGTTTACCAGCATCAGGTCTTATCCCAGATGCTCTTTCTAACTGAGGCAATGGATCTTTGCTGTTGTTTTAGAGAAGATCAGGAGCTGTCCATCACATAAATTATAATCACAATGACTAATCTATTTTCAGTCAATAAAGAGAGTCATTATGAGTTTAAGGTTAAGGGTTTTATTCATACAATCTTTTAGTAAAACATATTTATTAAGGTCACAAGTTAATTCTTATTAATCTCAATTATCGAATATGAACAGAAATCAATAATCAATATTGGTCAATAAAAATCAGAATAAAATGCATTAAGCACGTTAGATAAAGGAAAGAATTCCTGTTCTATGAATCAGGGAAAAGGTGTCAGTCAGAACCCATAAAGAGTTCTATTTTGTGAGAGTGAGAGAAAAGCATAAAGCTTTAGCATCACAAGTCAGCTCAATAAATCAAGAACTATGTCAGAGCAGAATTGCTCTTAATGAGAGGTTCAAGAAACTCAGTAGAGTCCCAAAGCAATATGAGAAGAAAAATGTCACAAGCATCTGGTAGTAAAAGTCTCCCCAAAGTCTCTGCCGAGAGTGTCTAGGAAAGTGCCTGGGTAAGAGAAGTCTGGGTCTGCTCTAGGAACACGCACTATCATAGACGACACATTTTATCATTGTTGCAGCTTGTGGTTTTCTTCTCTCTTCAGTCGGCCAATCATCTCTCATGGGAACAGGATCACTCCTTGTCTAAGATTAGAAAACACAATTGCTTCTACATAGCAGCTTTCAATGTAGTTTATTTCTTATCATCTAGCAGTTACATCCTGTCTATTCGTAATACAGTTTCTTGCTTAAAAAATACTTTCCCATGTGGGATTTTCACCTCTATATCATTCTAAATAACAAAACTTATTTATTTGTTAGCAGCAATCATTGTTTAAGAAGAAACATTTGTACAATTAGATTAAATCATTTAAGCAACAATTATTCACTATGAAACATGCTCATGGAAAGGTCAAGGACAAAAAACATTTTATGCATGTTAATCATTTTATAGTAAAGTCAGCTTGCCAGGCAGTGTTGCTTCAGCCAGTTGAGGCCTAATATGAGTAAATATTGTTGCCTACTACAATTTGAGCATTTAAACACATAGTTTGTCATTAAAGCCCACACGTTAATTCTGCACATTATTATAAACTGTATTAGTTTCTCATTGTTTTTAAAATGCTGCTTCAGGTGCATTACCTAAGAAGAAACATCTCATTGTATGTTTGTTCTTTTTTAAAACTTTTTATTGATTTTACAAATCAAAATATGAACAATTAGCCACCTCTGAACAGGGGTCAGTAATCTACAGTCAATTTGAATCATCTAGCAACCAGTTGGACTTAGGTTTGCCTAGATCTTGAATTATGTATATTTGCTTTTTTCCCTCTTGAATTCTTTTTGGGCATCATTGAACAGATTGTGCACTCATATACCGACCTGTAATCTCCTGTATTGCTGACAGGGTTGCCAGACTTTCCCCATTTCTTAAGACATCGTCAGCCCTCATACACTTTGTTAGACCTGTCAGCCTTAGGGTGGTCTTCCCCCAAACCTTTTGCCTACTTACCTCTCATTTTTGCTGACATTTGAATGAATGAATGAACGGAATTTATAGAGCGCACAGCTACTACGGATGGAGTGTCCCGGCACTGACAGTTCACAGATGGCTGTCCTGAGGAGGTTTTAGTTCTTAAAAAGCCAAGTTTTCAACAGTTTTTTAAAGCGAGAAAGATCTGTTGACGCTCTCAGAGCTGCCGGCAGTTTGTTCCAGGCGTGAGCTCCTAAGAAGCCGAAGGACCTACCACCTCATGCAGGCCAGATCGGCGAAGGAGGATCTAAGTGCTCTCATCGGTGGGTAGCGGCTTACTCTTTTCCTAAGGTAGGCGGCTCCCATGCCATGGAGGGCTTTGAAGAACATAACCAAGGCCTTGAACTTTATTCGTTCCCTCACTGGAAGCCAGTGTAAAGACTTAAGGTGGGGGGTCACATGCGACATGGGTTTTAATTTGAGAATTGCCTTTGCTGCTGCGTTTTGCACTACCTGAAGGTGTTGGAGAAGGTAGTCTGGAAGTCCCAGATAAAGGACATTAGTGTAGTCCAATCTGGAGATTATCAGCGCCTGTACCACAATCTTCCTGGAATCCAGGGGGAGGAGCAACAGGAATTTCTTCAGCATTCGCATTAAGCCAAAACAGGTTCCTACTAGCGTCTGAACCTGGGATCGCATTGAAAGTTCATTATCAATGTAGACACCTAGGTTTTTTACTGAAGATTGGGCAGTCTTGGGCGGGGGAGCCCAGTGGGCCACCACTTGCTCCAGTTGTTCTCAGTGGGGTGACCGAAGAAGATAATCTCCATTTTGTCTGGGTTACACTTAAGCTGGTTCTCCTTCAGTCATCTAAAGACCTCAGTGAGGCATGATCTAATGGCTTTCTCGTTGAAGTTTTCATCTTTGTTGCATGTAAAAATCAGCTGTGTATGATCAGCATAGGAAATTATTTTGGCACCCTGTGCCTCTGCCAATGATGCTAGTGGTGCCATATACAGATTAAAGAGAGTTGGGCTTAAGGAGGAGCCCTGTGGGACTCCCAGCTGCATGCTAGGCATAGCTGCTAAAAAAGGGGGGGTCCAAATAACCTGTTCTCTATCATCCAAAAAGGAAGTGATCCAGGCCAATGCTCTTCCTTCAATGCCCATGTTCCTAAATCTGTCTAGGAGCCTCCCACGGGGCACTGTGTCAAAAGCAGCCGACAGATCAAGTAAGATAAGCACTGCTCTGCTCCCATGGTCCAGTACCTCTCTGAGCTGTTCTGTTGCTTCCAGGAGGGCCGGCTCAGTGCTGTAATTGGCCCTAAACCCTGATTGCGTGGGGTGCAGAAGAGTGTGCTTCTCTGCATACTCCATGAGTACTTTATTCACGTGTTTCTCCAAAACTTTGGAGAAAGCTGGGAGCTGAGAGATGGGTCTGTAATTAGCAGAAATGTTAGGGTCCGCGTTTGTTTTTTTCAGGAGTGGCAGAATTTTAGCCTGCTTCCATAGTGGCGGGACAATTCCTGTTTCCAACGAGAAATTGAGTACCTTATTGGCCGGTACGTTTAGAGTGGCTGCAAGAGCCGGTATCAGTTTGGCTGGGCACGCATCTGTAGGTGAGCCTGACTTGAGGCCCGAAAGATACGTAAGTGAGTCCTCAAGTTTAATGGCATGGATCTGTAACAATGGTGGGCCCTGTGAAAGTATGAGGGGGAGTTGAGTAATGCTTCCCACCTGAGTGTGAGGAGCGGGTGTATCTTCCCCTTCTCCATGGAGACTGACTTCTGGATTGTCGTAATCTTTTCGTGGAAGAAACGGGCCACCTGGTTCGTCTGATTAGCTGATAGGGGTACTTCCTTGTTTACTGCTTTAGGAGCTGTGAACTATTTAATGATATTGAAAATTTCCTTGCCCCTATTCTTAGTTATTGCAATCCTACTATCCAAATAATTCATTTTGGCCAATTTTGCCAATTTGTAATGTGATTTGAGAGCTTCCTTATAGTTGATCTTGACAGCTATAAGATATTGCCTACGCCACTTTCTTTCTAGGCCTTTGCACCTACTTTTACTGGCTCTCAGAGATTTATTGAACCAAGGTGCTGAGTGACACGGCCTTCTAGAAGTGCGTGCGGTCAGGGGGGCGACTGCATCAATATTTGTCTTCAGCCATGCTTCTATGGTGTGAGCGTCTGCTGCGGGGCTGCCCAACAGAGTGGGGGCTGAGGAGTCAAGCGCCTTCCGAATAGAAGGCAAGGATACTTTATGGAGGGCTCTGTAGGCGTGTACCGCCCTTCCCTCCCCTGGTGGGATGTGTTTCCCAGTGGTGGGTATCCTAAAGTTCACGAGGAAGTGGTCAGACCATGTTAACGGGATTGGGGGATCCACCTCCACCTGCAAATCGCAGCAGATTTGATCTAAGATGTGACCCAGTTTGTGGGTAGGACTCATGACAAATGGCTTGAAATTACATGCCATCATAACTTCAGACAGGGCCATCACATGAGGGTCAGAGGGCTTATCCCAGTGCAAGTTGAAGTCTCCCAAAATTGTAAGGTGCTTATACCATACGGCCAATGAGGTGATACATTCGTGTAAAGAGTTTATAAAATTTCTAGGTGCGCCCGGTGGTCTATATAAGCGCCCCAGAAATGCATTGGTGCGATGAAATAGTGCCCCATCCACCTGATCCAGCAGAATAGGGACACACTCTAATTCCTCTTTAAAAATAATGGCGAGTCCTCCTCCAATCCCCGTCTGCCCATCTAACTGCATGATTTTGTAGCCTGCGGGAATCGCTGACGCAATGGTGGGGTTTGAGGAGTCTGTTAACCAGGTTTCCGTAAGGAACATAAGGTCAGGGTGCTCATCTGATATCAGATCATTAATTTGAGCTTCGTGTTTTTGTAAGGAGCGCGTGTTGAGGAGTATGGCTTTGACAAACTTCCTCTGTCTGTCTAGGCTACATGCCTTTTTGTTACGGACTAGGCTCAATGGACTATCCACCTGTCCATTGTCCTGAGACCAGTTGCAGTGAGGGCAGGTGAACATGCTGATATTGTCCATGCTAACCCCTATGCTTCGGCATTTATGAAAATTGCCAATGTTAAGTATTGATTCTTGTTCATAGCTGATCCTATGTGTTGGAGCGGCAGTGCTGCGGGCAGTTTGTTTTTGTTGGTCATAGGACTCTCTGCACTTCACCACAGCTAACCAGTGCTAAAGTGCTTGTGCTCACTCCCCTAAAAAATATCCTCATAACATGATTGGTATATACTTAATTAGCATATTTAATTTACTTATATGTCCCTGGTAGAGTGGTATGCCATATACCCAGGGCCTGTAAATTAATTGCTACCAGTGAACCTGCAGCACTTAGTGCGCCACCCACTTAAGTAACACCCTAAAACATGTCCCAGGCCTGCCATTGCATCCTGAATGCAGTTTTTAACTACCATGTAGACTTGGCATTTAACCCCCCTTGTCAATCCTTAATCTCCCCTTTTGTTACATATACGTCACCCCTATGGCAGGCCCTAGGTAGCCCATAGGGTAGGGTGCTGTGTAATTAAAGGTTGGACATGTACTTTTAAGTTTTACATGTCCTGGTAGTGAAAAACTCAGATATTTGCTTTTCACCACTTTGAGGCCACCCCTCCCATAGGATACCATTTGGGATTCCTTATTACATTTAATAAGCTGTGATTTTCAATTGGGAGCATGTAGCTATGTCATGTTTGGTGTCTTTGTAATGTTAATGAGAAACCCAATTTAATGGTAACGTTGGGTTTTTGTTTACAATTTTGAAAATGCCACTTTTAGAAATGTGACATTTTCCTGCCCTGTAGCCTGTCATGTGTCAAATGACTGGGTGTAGCTGGCAGTTAGAATTCATGAATTCCCCCCAAGACAGTCACGCAATAGAGGGATTAGGTGTGCCTCAATGGGCCATCTGATGGCAGAATGAGGGGGGGCGGGGCTGAGCACAGCCCAACTTATACCTGAACAGCCTGTGCTCTGCCTTCATACAAAAGGCCTAACTACCCCGCATTGTCACTACAGCCAGCTTTGAACCAGGGCAGGGAAGTCAGGATCTTCCATGTACTTCAAGGAACCTTTCCGGAAGTTTCTTCCACCTTGTAGAAGAAGGGCATGGTGTATAAAAGTAGAACCTTTAGACGCACTCTTAAGTTCACTATTGGACCTGTGGAAGGACTTTCAGAGAACTGCCTGCTGCGACCTGCTGTACACTCTGCCAGACTCCTGCTGTACCTGGAAGGACTGCTTTGCTGCCTGGAGCCTGTCTTGAACCCTCAGAGGCCAGCCCTGCATCTTTACCTGCACCCAGGATTTCCAGAAGTGTCTCCAAGAGCTAATTTTCTGGATTCCGGCTCAGAGTCACAGGGACATAAAAGGGTTCCACCACCTTGAAACTCACCTGGACCCAGCATGAGGAAGTCCTGCACCCCCAAGAAGTGTTCCACCAATCCTGGACCCTTCGTTGTGGTGCTAAAGATGCCCAGATGGGCAAATCCCCAAACTGTAGACTTGAAAAAATTTTGGCCAAAAATATGTTGGCCAAAAAACTGCTCTGAGAACCAGGAGGAGACCAGGACCAACCTGTTCGCCTATTCGCCTGAGGAGCATCGCTGGTCGGATTGACTTTGCAACTTCTTCTGCTATTTTCTCTGCAGCAACAAAACCTTTTCAGCTGTCCTTCGCCAAAGGCGTAACCGACCTCCTGGATCTGTCTTTGGCTACAGCCCTCTGCCTCACTTGCTGGAGATTTTCGACTTTCATTTCGGCACTAAGTCCGAATGTAAATATCGTCCCCATGGTTTGGACTCAAGGCCATCAGACGATCACACTCCCTCCTAGAACACCTCCTGCAGTCTTGCCCTGCTGAACTTTACCTTCTCAGACACTTTTATTCCGAATTTCTTCTAAGTCTGAAGGTAAGCGTTGACTAGGCCCAATCCACTCCTTGTATCAGAACCACACTCCATCGTGGTCTGCCATATATTTTTAACTTTAACTCTTGTCTCATGTGACTCTCTGTCCACGGTTGGAGCTTTGATCTTTTAGGTGCTAGTTTTTTTACTGAAAGCTTTAGAAAATTCATAACTCTGGTTCTACTGATTGGACTTTTGTTGTTTTGGTGTCAAATAATTTATTATAATTTACACTAAGTTTCTAAATTGGTTTAGGAGTTTTCTTGTGTTGTGTTTTCACTTTACTACTCTTTGGGCCAGATGTAGGTAACTTCAATTTAGCGAGTTCTTAATAGCGATTTTTACCGAATCGCTATTAAGGAATCGCTAAATGGAATGTAGGTAGGAATCGCTAAAATATTAGCGATTCCTTAACATTCCTTAATAACGAATCGGTAATTTAGATTCGTTATTAAGGAATACCTAGCCATTCATTCCTATGGGCTAGGAGGCCCATAGGAATGAATGGGAAGATATTCACTATTAGCGATTCGGTATTACCGAATCGCTAATAGCGGGAGGTATTTCAAGGGTGCCAGGGTGTCCAAAGGACACCCTGTTGCACCCCTGAAATGTGCATGTGTGCACATGTGGCGCACATACATGCCCTAAGGGCATGGATGTGTGCCACATGGCACATTTGAAAAAGCAAAAAGTGCTTTTTAAAGGAAATCGCAACTTACTACCAACTTGAAGTTGGTGGTAATTAGCGATTCCTTAAGGCTCAAGTGCACTATTTTTAGTGCTACGTACATTGCATTTAAGGAATCGGTATTTCCGATTCCTTAAATGCAAGAGCAAAATAAGGAATCGCTATTTTGCGATTCCTTATTTTGCATGTAGGTATGAACTCACCTACATTGGACTCAGCCAAATACTGGTCGGTAACGCTGAAATTCTCCGAATTTCGGCGTTACCGACCGGTATTTCGCCACCTACATCTGGCCCTTTGTGTGCTGTATAAAAACTTTACATTTTGTCTCTAAGTTAAGCCTGGCTGCTTTTTATGCCAAGCTACCCAGGGTTAAGCACAGGTTAGTTTAGACTTTTTGGGTTTCACCCTGCAAGGGAATGTGACTGTTGCTTGACCAGGGCTCACACCCCAGTCAACGAACAACCCAATTCCTCATGCACTTGTCTCACGACTAGCATGCACCACTCAATATCATTCTTCCAGAAATGTATGTCTTGTGGATTACTCACCCCCATTGTCTCACTACATTACATTTTGCGCCATCAATCCCAACACTATAAAGATTTTGGTATATTTTGTTGGGCCTCCCTCTCCCCATTAGTTGAGTATGAGTGTTTTACCTGCATCTTCTATGCACACACCCGTTACTGTATTGAGACATTCCATTACCTGTCCTAGTATTTCTTTACTGCTACTGCATATGTGTGCAAAACACCCCCCTTGACCACATCCCCTACTGCAGCCATCTGGCATCAGTTTTCCCACTTTTGGTGTGCTATTTTGTTGTAGTACGATCAGTGCATGATACTTATTTTATCAACTGAATCACAACCGTGTGGGGGGCTCATAACGCTTCCACTCATTCTCCTTCCTCAAATAGTCCCACATCTATTTCCCAATTCACTCTTAATTTTGCTAATATATCTGGGGAGGTACAGATATACTTCCAATAAATCAGTGATATAACTTTCTTTGGCAAGGGTTCATCTAATACTCTATCCTCTAGAGGTGAGGAGTAATCCACAAGCACATTGTGCTTGGTATGCAACCAGTGCATACCTGGATTGCACATCAGCCTGCCTCAGTGTCTGCCAGCTGGTATTCCTGCTTAAGTGTTTCTAGCGACTCCATATTCCCATTTTTCTATGTGTACCAAACCTTACTTATACCAATTAGGTCCCATCTAGACAAATCCTTGAGTTTCCTCATCTCTGCAGGGTGTTGCTGTCCTAAAGCAGGGTCTTCATGGAGATCACTCCTTCCCAACCCAGGAATTTTGTGGCCTCATTCCAGCTCCTGAATACTGTCTGTGTATGAGTTGGTCGGGACATATTCAACAGTTTTGTGTTAAATGCATCCATGGCAAATCTATCCACCCTTAATGCTGGATCAACCAAGGCTGCAAAGGCCCGTTCATTTACCCTTACCAGTTTTGAGGCCCAATAATATTTTTGTATATTGGGTAGAGCTATCCCTTTTCCTCTCATAAGGTTTCCCAGGTCAATATGTGGTGTTAACCTATACCCCTAAAGGAGTCTCACTTCTGTTTCTTGTTGCATAAATAACTCTACTGGTATCCTGTATCAGGTGTTTTGTAAGGTATGTAACAATTTAGGTACCATTTTAAACATGGCCGCTCATCCCCCAAACAACGATATTGGTAAAGTTTTCCAAAGCTTAACATCCTCTTTAAATCTATTTAAAACTTTATTTAGGTTTCCTTTGAACAAACATTTTACATCTCTTGTGTCATAAATTCCCAAGTAGTCAAACCCCTCCATGCAGAGCCTCAGTGGACACTCAATTGGGATATCTGGAGAGTGTTACTCTTAACACACTAATGGAAAAGGGTAGGTAAGGCCACGTACATCCTCCCTTGTCAGAATGCTGCATCACAAACAAGTACGGTAGCTCAAATAGTAGAAAGATAGACTTCGTTCGAGTCCATCAGGAGGTCAGTGTCCTACCAGGGTTGGGAGAGGTTGCCGATGATGAAGCATGACACAAACTATGTATGAGGCTTCTTCTTCCAAACGAATGGTCTTTCCACGTGTCCTGACAGTATTCCTGTGATGTCCAAATTGGGCCCGGACTTGTATTTCCAAATAGGGTAACAGTCTATCTTTCTACTATTTGAGCTACCATACTAATTTGTGATGCAATATCTGGAGGATGTCCCATGAGTGGATATAAATGGCACTTCCCCCAATTTATGGTGTACCCCAAGTAGTTGCCCAAAATTCAAAAGTTTTGGAGGACTCTAGGAATGGTCATCACTGGTTGTGCTGTATGTAACAGCACATCAGCCGCGTATAGTGAAAGTTTTTCATCCCATGTGCTATCCCACCGCAGCCCCCTAACTAGTGCACCTTCTCTCACCCAGACCCAGTTCAAGTCCTATAGCAAATATCATAGGCGAGAGTGAACACCCCTTCCTAGTTCCTTTTCCTCACTGAAAGTGCTTTGATCATGCTCCATTAACTCTGTCCAAGGATACTGGCTGTTGATATAGTAATTTTACCCAGTTTCTATAAATACGGCCTTGAAGATATGGAGTGAGGCAACGCTGCGCAAGTCGCTGCGTTGCCTCACATTACATTAGGGAGGCGTGCCATGGGCATTGCAGTGGGTGTTCCCACACAACGCCTGTAGGTTTTGACACATTCCCAGATTTACAACATGGTGTAACTCTGGGAATGCATTAAAATGGTGTGCCTCCACAGGGTTGGCGTAACAAAGAGAAATAACATTATTTTTTCTTGTTTTCTCCGCTTTCCATGTGTGTTGCATTCTGCAGCACACATGGAAAGAGGAAAACACCTTCAATGATTGTTTTTGTGCAGGAAGGAGTCCCTTCCGGCACAAAAACAATCATGCCAACAAAACAGACACCCTTGCACAATGGAGTATGGGTGTCTGCATTGGCGTACGTCTGCCTATTGTGCACTGGAGCTCCTTAAAAGGAAAGGAATGCACTGTATCTTGTAAATACGGTGCATTCCTGCCCTTTCAAATTGGCGTAGGGCAGCACAGCAAAATGACTTGCGGCGCTGCTCTACCTCAATTCTTTGTAAATATGCCCCTTAGGGAGGTACTATGCGAGGGTTTTGGGTGGCCTGCCAAGTAAAGTTGGTAAGACTTCAGTGATACGGACATTGGGGCGTGGCCAACAAGATGGCCGATTAACAGCACTCTTCGCCGGCTCAACCGGCCCGTTTGCGAATCCTGCTGAAATCCTGCTGAAATCCTGCTTCCATCTTAATATTCCTCGCATACATCACAGAATACAGTGACGAGACGGTGTGTGGAGTATTTCAGAATGAGACATCCCACACCGGAGTGTTAGAACCCGCAATACTGAGGAGGCCTTGTCGTGAGCCTGTGCAGCGCCAGCGGTGTAGAGAGGGGGAAACGCCATGGCCCAGCTCCCATCCATGGCATGAGTGACTTCCCGTGGGTCGACAGGCTAGGCACTGCCGCCGAGGGTGCCCGCCCTGGACCAAAGGGGATGTCTGTGGACTGCCGTCCTGGACTGTGGAGAGATCTGACCTGGTGCACCGGGAGATCGGTGGGGGATGATAATAATGCCCCGATGAGGTGGTAAGGGGGCTTCCTTCTTCCCGCCCCCCTTCCTTCTTCCCGCCCCCCTTCCTTCGTAAACGCTGAGACCCCAGAACGTGAAGAGATCCGGTATGTGAAGGGCCCTTGAGAGAGGGGCCCCTATGTGTGTATAGACCCCCGTGCTTCACTGCGGACGCAACCCGGCCACGACGAGGAGAGAGAACAGGCATGCAGCTGAGCCGGAAGAAGGCTGAGCAGTGGCCTCCGGAGAGAAGTAGTGAGTGGTGGGACCACCCAGCACTCGGCGGTCTACAGACTCGGCCTGCGCCTGCGGGGGTTGCCCGGCCACGTGAGATTTGGCTGTCATGGTGTAGGCACCCCTGAGAGACCAGCACTTGGAGCAGCATGGTAGAGGGACTCCCATGCTGTCTGGAGCTTCCAGCTGCAGCCCTGCCTGGACTGAGTGGGGCTGCGCCGGATGGGGACTGGGGCCAAGGACCCGCCGAAGAGCCCTGTTGATAACGTGCTGCCCTGAGAGAAACCGGAGAAACTGTCGGGGCTCCTGATGTCCCCAGAGCTCAGGAGTAGAGAGGGGGTGTTCATCTGAATTGAATACAGGGGCTGAGGCAGGGACCATAAGAAGTACTGTGGAGTGGAAATCTGTATCCTGGCACTTGGCGTTGCTCCGCCATACCTGATCATAACAACTGGTCAAATGTTTTGAATCAGCGCCCGGGGCCAGGGATACACTTTGAAGGAGGCCCTCTTCGAGGCCATGATGTGAAGCCCTGGGGGTGATACCTGGACACCTCCCTGGACATCTGGAGAAGTCAGATAAGTTACCAACTCTTTTAGCGCCCAATATAATTACAAGTGCTGGATGACTGTGTGCCTGCCGAATACTGTAAGACATTGCAAAGCTTCCCAGGCCACATAAAAGCACATCATGGCTAAAGATAAAGAATCCAGACAGCAGAAACAAGGCAAGATGAACAGATATACAAAAGCGATGGTCCCTCAGATGACCCCAGGTGAGGAGACGTCCCAGTTACCTGATAACACAGCGCTCCTCCAAGCAATTCATGCCTCAAGAGAGACCCTTGTGGGGCGAACAGGTGAAGTACGTTCGGAGGTCACTCTGCTGCTCCAAGACTTCCAGAAAGTTTCTGAGAAGGTGACACAGGCAGAAGGCAGAATATCTACAGTTGAGAATACAACAGCAAGCATTTGCAATGCAATAGGACTCGCATTTACGCGAAACCTATTGCATTGCAAACGGGAGTGAGGGCGGGCGGGGGGCAGAAAGGCGAGAAGGCACAAACAACGGTATTGCGGGTGGGTGGGGTGGGCGGGAAGGCATGGGAAGAAAATAGTGCTCACAATCTAAATAACACATACCATGCAATACTCAAAGAAAAGGGGCCAGTAGCCATGGAAGGATACAAATGACGACATAGCCGTCATAAGGAGGGACTAACAGCCTATAAACCAATCGGAAGGCAGCATTTAGAAAGGACAAAAACACAAGCCAAAGAAAAGGATGGGTGGGGCAGTGGGCGGAGCTTCCACTCCATACATTACTTCATGCCTCACAGAGCGAGCACCGCATGTGCGCGGCCGCTATAGGCTCGACCTAAAAAGCCTACGAAAAGAGGTCACTGACCTAAGAAACACTCTGAAGGACATGGCCTGGAGGGTGGACGATGCTGAGAACCGCGCACAAAGAAAAAACCTGCATTTTGTTTTCTTTCCTAAAGGAGCCGAGGACTCGGACACAAGGGCCTTTCTGGGAAGGTGGCTAAGGGATTTGCTCCCTGCAGCAGAGTTCTCCACCTGCTTTGTGATTGAGAGAGCACATAGGTCCCTTAATGCTAAGCCACTCGCAAGCACTTCTCCGTGCCCCCTCATTGCATGTTTCCTCAGTTATTAAGATGCAGACTTGATCCTGAGAGAAGTTAGGAGAAATTTGCTATGATCAAGCCAAAATAATGGTCTTTCCCAATTACTCCCATGAGGTAGAGAAACAGAGGTGCACCTTTGACTCCATCAAAACAAAACTCAGTGCGATGAATGTACAATATATGCACCTGTTCTCTGCCAAGGTCATGTTTCAGGTTAAAACCACCTTTTTCCAAACGCTGGAGGAGGCCCGGACCTGAATTGAGGAGTGCCACTCTTTGCGACTAGAAGGATTGAGTCGGGTCAGTCACCCCAGCGCCACGTACCAAGATGTACGCCCCAAACCACAGAGAGGGAGCAGAAGGCGACGAGTGGCCTCTGACGGTAATAAAAGGAAGTCTACCCCCCTCCCATCTAAATGATATTTCACCACACCCAGAATGTCTTCAGACGCGGAGGGTGATGTGATGGGGTAAGCGAATAAGAAAGTGCATGAGAAACGCAAAGGTGACAGCACTACAGACCTATCCAACTAAATTCACACTACGGACTCCAAGTCGGAAGACCTGTTGTTGAAATCTATAGCCAACATGGAGGCAGATCCTTTGATTGACAAGACTTCAGAGACTACAACTGACATAAATCGAGATGAGAGAGCAAACTAACTGGACATAAAGGCACAGGGGAGACTGGGTGGAGGTGATGGCACGGCTTCATTCTTCTGTCACGCTTCCGATATAGAGGCACGTTGCTGTTAACTTTGCTTCACTATTAGTTTTTCTTTCCCCACAGGCTTTACTGAGGTGGAAGGTTGCTAGAGTTTTAAGGGAGGAGTCTCTTTAGGACTGGGGAAAGGGTGTGCAACAGACCTCTCCAACCTACCTGCGACACAGTTGTCATGCTGACAGAAAGCAGTAAGTGTGTGGTGGGAAGGGAGAGTGGTGGTGTTGGGGGAGGGGATTGAGTTTAATGGTTGGGAAGAATGGATGGACCAATGGTAAAAGGGGAGTAACTCAAACAGGCACATCAGCACAGTAATGGTGAAGTCCAACCACTGTTGGCGAACACTTGTATACCATCCACATGAACAGAGTTGACAAAGTGGATTTGGATCAATACTCAATACTGTCATGGAACATTAATGGACTGGGAAGCAGTATTAAAAGGGGATTGGTGGCCACATATGTCAATCGGCTGAAACCCGACATACTCCTTGTACAGGAGACACATTTGCGGGGCACAAATTGTGGGTTCCTGGGCAGAAGGGCCTATAAGACACTGGCCCATGCGGGCTTTACGTCAGGCTTCCAAGGTGTAGCGATACTAATTAAGAAAACTCCACCATTTAGGGTGGAAAAGACCTAAGTAGACCCTAACGGCATGTTCATAGCAGTCAAGGGGCTATGGAGGTGAAAAGACATAACATTGGTTTGCGTTTATGCCCCCCAAGGCTGCAGAAGCGGACACTGGACAGACTGGCGGACATATTTTTAGAGGCAGGATCCCACCCACATATTATAGGGGGGACTTGAATGATGTAGCAGATCCCGCTTTAGATCGCACTGGCTCTGGGGTGCATCATCTCCTTGTGTTTGCTTTGTTCGTCCTAAGTTGGCAGTGTATGCCCAGATGTGGGTCCCTTGCTCACTTTGCCACTGGATTCAAGCTAGCCTGGCTGATGAAGGGTGTTACCCAGAAACCGGTCCCAGGATGCTTGTTTCCGGTTCAGGGAAGACCTGGCTTGGCAGCTCGGGCTGGACTGCTCCCATGAGGCACAGGGTCAAGACTGATTTGCATATAGCTGGGTCTGAAATGAGGTGGCGAAGTGAGCTAAAGAATGATGATGGATTCAACGCAGATCTGTGACTGGGGGTGAGTGTCTGATAAGTTTCAGGGCTCCATCCATCATCTCCTTGTGTTTGCTTTATTCGCCCTAAGTTGGCAGGGTATGCCCAGACGTGGGTCCCTTCCTCACTTTGCCACTGGATTCAAGCTAGCCTGGCTGATGAAGGGTGTTACCCAGAAACCGTTCCCAGGATGCTTGTTTCCGGTTCAGGGAAGACCTGGCTTGGCAGTTCGGGCTGGACTGTTCCCATGAGACACAGGGTCAAGACTGATTTGCATATAGCTGGGTCTGAACTGAGGTGTCGAAGTGAGCTAAAGAATGATGATGGATTCAACCCAGATCTGTGACTGGGGGTGAGTGTCTGATAAGTTTCAGGGCTCCGTCCATCATCTCCTTGCGTACGATTTATGAAGACCCTGGGACTGTCAGACCTTAGGTGACGTCACCATATGGTGGCCCGAACCTATTCTTATTACTCTGGGGAGCATAGGGTGTTCTCTAGTATTGACTACATCCTTGCCCCAGAGGGGGAGGTAGAAAAGATAGAAAAAGCAGAGTATCTGGCCCGAGATCTCTTCGATCACTCACCATTATTGATTATCCTTGGGACACGCTTGCATAGAACAGGGACGGGGTAGAGACTCAATGCATGGGAACTGCAAGACGAACGGGTGGCCCGGGAGATAAAAGTTGATACAGAACTTTACTTTAAAGAAAATAAAGACTCCATGTCTACGACGGTCACACTATGGGAGGCCTACAAAGCGATCTTACGAGATAGAGCGCAAAACATAATCACACATATAAAAGGGAGGGAATCCAAGGACATGAATGAGTGGGAAAGAAGGTCAATAGGGGCTGTCCACAGACCCCTCCATATTACGCACTATTGCAGCACTCTGAAGCCGCTCTCCTAGCTACACAAAGGTGTCTATTTGACGCCGGTGATAAAGCTGGTAGACTACTGGCATGGTTGAGCAGACGTGAGCCAGAGGCACGATGGGTACATACCATAATCGGTAGTAACGGAGACATATATGTTACTGCAGGGGAAATCGCACAGGAGTTCACCAGATATAATGCGGCTTTTTATATGGCGCACCCATTGGCAGACGCCCCACAAATAGACACATATCTAGAGGAGATACCCATCCTTTCCTTAATGGTGGAGGATTGGCAGGTCATGGAAGACGATATTACACTTGAAGAAGTGAAGACAGCATAGGAAACCAAAAACCCGGAATAACCCCAGGCTCTAATGGCATACCAGCAGAACTCTTTCAGAAAAATGCTGTGTTACTGAGTCTACACCTTCTCAAACAGTACAAGGAGGTGCAAAAAGAGGGGACCCTTCCACAGGACCTTTGAAATGCCACGATCGTGGTAATTCATAAACCTGGAAATCCCAAGACAGAATGCAGCTCCTACCAGCCGATTTCAATCCTGAATACTGAGACAAACATTTTAGCCTCAATCGTGGCCACTGGACTATTGAAGGCTATCACCACCCTAATTCACTATGACCAGTCGAACTTCATGCCCAAGTGGTCAACAAGGTTCAACCTATGTAGGTTATATAATTGGCTTGAAACTATTCAAAATAGGGAGGCCCTTCATATGCTATTGTCCTTAGATGCCGAAAAGGACTTTGATGCAGTCCACTGGCCATTCTTAAGACAAGTCCTAGTGAAATATGGGTTTGGTCCTAAATTGCAAGCATGGATAGCCCTGTTATACACGGACCCTGTTGCCCGAGTGCGGATGAATGGAGAATTATCCTCAGAATTCCCTATCGAGAGGGGCACATACCACGAATGTCCTCTATCCCCGCTATTATTTGCCCTAGTGCTGGAACCATTTGCATGCATTATATGTACCCACATCGAACTGACAAGCTTCCGGGTAAAAGAAAATGACTTGGGAGATGAATCAATCTCCCTATATGCCAAAGACATCTTGTTGTATATCACGAACCCCCTGTGGACACTCCCTAGGCTCTTTCACATATTTCATACATACGGGCACACGCAGGCTACACGATCAATTGGAATAAGTCTAGTTTATATCCAGCGGGTAGACACTTTGACCCCCCAAGATATCCCAAGACAGCTGTGGGGGACAGTATGGGGTACTGCTACCTCGGTATATTTGGGACCATAAATGCAGATGAAAGCTTAGAACTTAATGTCCGCAGAATCCTGAAAGAGTTCCATGAAGGTGTAAAGATATGGAGGTACTGCCACTTACGATCTTGGGAAGGCAGCAATGTTTAAATTGATAACACTGTCAAAATTCCTCTATGCACTTCAAAATACTTACCATAAAATCACAGATGAAAAATTTGCTAAAATTGAAGGAGAGGTTCAGACGTTCCTTTGGAACGGAGGGCAACCGAGGGTGGCATTGCAGACCCTACAAAGGAGCCAGTATAATGGGGGAATAGCACCTCGGGACATAAAGGCATACTGCTGGGTGGCCCACTTTATAGTAATTAATGAATGGGGCCACATGTCTGGAGATCACCCCATATATGCCCTTGAACTGGCTCAATTCCAAACCCACACTTACATATATTATTTCTATGGCGGGACAGGGGTAAAGAAATTACTGCCAGCAACACAGGTAGTGATAGAATCTTGGAGGGGGCGGGAAGATGGATGAAATGGAACACACTGATCACACGAGAGACCCCCCTCTGGGAAGGAACACACCTAAAGGAATTCTGGAAATTGCGTGGTTTCAGTGCCTGGAATGCCCTGGGGATCTCCAAACAAGGAGGTGCCCCTATCCCTTTCAACTCCCTTCAGGGAGTGTATCAACTCACTACGACACAGCACTACAAATAACTACTGCTGCACCATGCTTGGGTGACAGAGAAACTGGACATTGAAAATATATCAGAATATGCACCTCTAGAAGGGAGACTGCGCAAAATGGGAAATCCCAGAAAAAGTGGTGTCATGGGCCTGTAGAACAATTATTAATAATAGTCCCAGTTCTCTGAGGAGACTAACATTACACTGAGAAAACGAAGTGGGAATATTCGATGACCTGGACAAGTAGCTGCCCTAATACACCATAGGGAAGTCGCAATTAAAGCACAAATTCGACTGATCCAACTCAAAATCCTCCATAGGGCCTACTATGATAGGGCCTGTCTGCATAGCATCAGTAGGTCTGATTCAGCTAGAAGCCTTCGCTGGGGGCCGGAGCATGGGTCATATATATACATGATATTGGAATGCCCTAGCATCCCACGATACTGGACCGATGTTGTGGGATACTGGGTGAAACAATACAGATGGATCCTAAATATATATTGTTCTTCCAGGGGCAAAACTTCTGTTTAGTAATTTAGGGCTAGTGGTGGCTAAGGAAGTCACAGCTAAACACTGGGGTGTGCCTTGTCCCCCAAGTTCGCAGAATAGAAAGCCGGGATGGATCTCTAGATGGCCTCAGAGAAAGTCACATACAAGGCCAAAGGGTGCCTGAGGAAATTCACCAGGGTATGGGGTCCCGGACTCTGCTATGGAATTGACTTGGGAAGTGGCGTTGAGCAGCTCAGACACACACTGCCTCGTATTGAGTTGTGACTCATGTACTAATGCAATATGACTTGCTGCCTGTTAATGATAAGTCTGTGGCCGCAAATTGAGTCGATGTATATTGTGATCAGAAGTGTAATTGCTCCCCTATATCCAAGCTATTTTGGTGTATCCTCTTGTTTGTTGTATTGTTAGCAGAAAATCTAATACAAATATTTCCAAAAAAATAAAAAAAGACTTCATTGATACAGCAAAGACAGAACTACTAAAACATAAGCCATACAAGACAAGGCAGAATTAGCAAGAGATTACTGATACCCAGTTAGCATCGATGACACAGAGCTGGAAAAGTGTTCTTTTAAGATAGCTGTTATGTCCACGTTATCTCTTCATCATAGAAAACTGTAAGAAATTAGGTTCCCGGTTTGCAAAGGTATGTACCCTGTCCAAGCAGGAACCACAATTTTAGTCAGGGTAAGTCAGAAACACACCCTAAATTAACACGTGCTCACCCTCTAGTAGCTTGGCATAGAGCAGTCAGGCTTGCTGTGGTGATGTTGTTCTCTCTCTTCATTCCACATTCTAAGTTCTGTAACCTTGGAGTGTGGAATGCTGAGTGAAGGTTGAGTTTTGGATGTTCCAGGCTTGTCAGTTGCAGGCTGATCCTGGAGAAGACTGCAGCAAATAAAGATATCTCCTGATCTAAAAAAGAAAAGGGGAGGAGGCTAGCAGTGTTTGAAGTAGTGTGTCTAAAGAAATATTTTGTGACAAACTTGGGAAGATTTCAGGTTTCAGACTCAGAATCAAAGTCCAAACTCTGGCAACTTCAGTCAAACACAAGTTAACGAATGTTCCTTTCAGTGTACGGGAAAAGTTAGCGGAAATTCTGAAAAAAATGTGTGAAGGTGGAGTTATTGAACTCATTGAGTCTTCGTTATGGATATAGTAAGGAAGAAAAATGGTCACTTCAGAGTTTGTGTGGATTTGAGGAGTCTGAACAAAATTGTATGGGTAGATTCCCATCCTCCTCCACGCATAGATGACATCATCACCACGTTTGCAGGTGGCAACGTTTTTAGTAAGATCAATTTGGCATCTGCTTGCCATCAGATAGAGCTGGATGAGTCATCCATACACTACACAGTATTTTTGCCACTGGTTGGGACATTTCAATTTAGACGGATGCCATTTGGATTGGCATCTGCTGACTCTGTATTCCAACGTGTCCTGGAAAATGTCCTTCAGGGTGTAAAAGGGGTAGTGACGTTCCAGGATGACATTCTGGTAGCAGGAGAAGATCTTGTCAGTCATGACAAAACCATGCAGATGGTGTTAAAGGGGTGCACAAATTTGGAATTGTGGCTAATAATAAGAAAGTGAGTTTGCATAGAGCAGTATCGAATATTTAGGACACATAATTTCAGACAAAGGGGTAGAACCCAGACCTGGTTTTGTAGAGGCTATTACGAAGGCACCGGTTCCTAAAAGCAAAGAACACGTGTCATTGTTTCTTGGTGTATGTGACTTCTACTTAAAGTTTGTAAAAACGACTTGGCGAAAACTACATTTTAGGGAGTTACTTAAAAAAGAAAAGTTTTGAATGAAGTCTCGGTTGTCAGAATGAGTTTGATGCTCTTAAAAGAGATATTGTCTGTGCTGGAGTGTTAGCAACTTTCAATCCAACCAAGGAGTGTATTATAACAGTGGATGCAAGTAATGATGAACTTGGATCAACATTAGCACAAAAAAAACAGGGGACGCGAAGTTACAGTCGGCTTCTTATCGAAGTCATTGAAGTAAAATGAAAGGGTATTCTCTGCGAAAGAGAAGGAGTTGCTAGCCTGTTGTTGGCCAGTTGAGAGATTCAAGTGTTTTTATTTGAGGAAGGAGATTCACTCTTAAAACAGACCACAAACCGTTGGTGAATATCTTAAGAGGAACTATCATCAGGGATCAAACCCCCAGATTGGCCAGATTGAGCTCTAAACAATTGCAGTATGATTTCAAAATAGAATACATTTGCAGCGGGTAATATATTAGGGCTGACTATTTGTCCTGGTCTCAAGTTCCTATGAAAGAGAATCCTGTGACATGTGAGGAGTATGACGGGGAGTGTTTGATAGCTGCCGTTGACATAGGTCAAAGGAGTGCTTTCACTGAGGACGAGTGGAATGCTGGTATGATGGAAGGCGAAGACTTGGAAAATTTGAAGAAATCTGTAGAAAGAGGGGTGGCCCAGGTAGAGAGTGTTGCCTGTGAGGATGTAGTCCTATGCTAGGGTGGCTGAAGAGCTATCAGCTGAGAAGAATGGGATGTTGATGAGAGGTGAGAAGTTTGTTTCCCCCAATGAGTTGAGAAATAAAATAATTGTTACCGACATGTAGGCCATTTGGGACAAACCATCACCAAAAGAAGAATCAGGGAAAACTATTGGCGGCCAGGTATGGACACAGAGATTGTCACAAAGGTTGAGGCTTGCGTGTGCCAACTGCGATAAAGGTTTGAAAACTGAAGCATTGCCTCTTCAGCCTGTGTATTAACTGAAGGGCCCCGGGTCAAACCGCTGATAGATTTTATAGGGTCATTCAACACTTTACCACGAAAATCAAGGTTTGCTGTAGTAATAGCTGATAACTACAGCAAGTGGTGGGGGGTCGAGTTTATAGAGGAGCCAAACACTGAGGTAGTTATAAAATTTGTACAAAATTTGTTTTTGAGAGAAGGATGTCCTAAAGAAATTGTCTCTGACAATGGAGTGCAGTTCGTTTCTAGAGAGATGAGGGATTTTCTAGAGAAAAATGTGATTAAACACAAACGTGTAGCTCTGTATCATCCCCAGGCCAATGGTCTTGTGGAAAAAATGACCCGTACATTGGTGGAGTGCATCCAATGGGCTGTGCAAAACGCAATTGGCTTGACTGACGAGGGGGAGAGTATGTTGTGGTCTCACCATTCTACCCCTAATGCTGTCACTTGTGTGTGTCCTTTTGAAATTATGAGGGTACGTGTGCCTTCATCCAAACTGTGTCCTACATGGTTGAGGGAGTATCAAACGAAATCTGAACAAGGATGGGAATTAGGCAAAGGCATGCATCCTAAAGTGGAAGCATATCCAGATAAGATGAAAGATAATTATGATACCAGCCACAGGGTCAGGAAGGAAAGACAAGTGATCCATGTTGGTGATTGGGTCCGTGTAAAAGATCCTATTCAAGTTACCAAAGGGAAGTCCAAATTCAGGCCTGCTGAAAGGGTGGACGCTGTTTCTAAGAATGCAGAATGAATCAAAGAACATGAATAGTGGAACAAAAGCAAGGTAGTTTAAGTGAAAAATCTTTAGACAGTCTGGGGGGTGTGGAGGTAAAACCCCTGGGAGAGAAACTGTTGTTCTCCGATGAGAAGCATAGTAATGTCAACATTTGTGTAAGTCATTACCCTGGAGAACGGAGGAGCATAGGAGTGGTGGTTAAACCAGCTAGATACTGTGATGAAAAATGATTAATAAGGTTGGGTTGTTTATGCCAAACAAGCTGTATTGTGCTATAAACAATGGTCAACAAGGTTGTGTTGCTCATTTTAATATGTTTAGAAGCGGTTATATGGGTCTTTGTATCACAATTTAAGCCATCGTTATTTTTATATTATATATTTTTGTGTTGCATTTGTTTTATCCTGTTCCCTAGTTTGCAATATGAAAGGGGGAAATGTTGTGGTGATGTGGTTCTCTCTCTTCATTCCACATTTCGTGTTCTGTAACCTTAGAGTGTGTTTTGCGGAGTGAAGGTTGAGTTTTGGATGTTCCAGGCTTGTCAGTTGGTGGCTGATCCTGGAGAAGACTGTGGCCAATGAAGATATCTCCTGATCTAAACTAAGAGTGTTTGAGTTAGTGAAGAAAATACTTTACTGCACTTACCTTAAGAGGCAATGTGTAAAGTATTTGTACAACACTTCAAACAGTAACACAGTAAAACCACCACAAAAAGACTCCACACTAGTTTAAAAAAATAGAGAATATTTTAAGAATACAACAAGACCAAAAGGACAAAAATCCAATAAGTAGAAACGGAGTTATGAATTTTTAAGAATAAACTAAAACGTAGTGGTTAAAAGCATAAAGCGTAAAGTGGGGCTATCTGGTCGTGGTAGACCTGGTCAAGTCCAAATGTTCAGGCCGGCCGCGATGGAGCGCCGGTCAGATCCAGGGACCAGTATTGGTCTGCTGCAAAGTACCATGATTGCGTTGACGTCAAGGGAGATGCGTGGAGCAGAGGAGGTGATTTGTCGTCATGGATCCTAAGGATGGAGGAGATGTGCCGGCTACGAACCATGCAAAGTCTGCGATTCGTTGGAGATGGAGGTGATGTGCCATGCAGTTGGCGATGCGATGCACTTGATCATAGCAGCAGCACCAATGCATCATCTTCGATGGAGATGCACCGGATCTGAGCGGTGCAACGGCTTTGATGCGTGGATTTTTGCATGAGCAACATTTTATACCCACTTTCAAGGGTTCAGGACTGTGTAGGCACCACTTGGCAGAGTCCAGGTGCTGTAGCAGGACGAGTAGACATCTTTGATGTGCCTGAAAATTCATAACAGGAGGCAAGCTAATACGCCCTTGCAGTTACTCTCGGCCTTATTTTAAGATTTTGCCATTGGGAAGAGCCTCAGGCCTTCCTGCTGCACTGCCCTACGGCAAAAGAAATATGGCAGGAATGAGTGTATCTATCAGATATGGAGCAAACCTGCCCTTTTCTCCTGCGCTGGCGCACAATGGGCTGCCATGCACTAACGCAGGCACTTTTTGCACCATGGTGCAAGGGTGCCTGCATTGCGGGGATGATTGTTTATGGGCTGGAATCTAAACCTTCCTGCACAAAAACAATCACAAGAGGCTTTTTCCTCTTTCTATGTGTGCTGCAGAATTCAGCACACATAGAAAAAGGAAAAACTAGGAGAAATAAAGGTTGCCGTTGCCCATGGGGAGGCTTACGTATTTGGCACTGCCTCAGAGGTACGATTCCTGATAAATCTGGGGCAGTGTAAAAAAACAATGGGTATTCCTGGGAATGCCCCCAGCAACACCCATTGAACGCCCCTTTAAGTCAGAGAACTGCGTTAAATGGAACAATATTTACAAGGCAGCATTAAGCCACACAAAGTGGCTTAGTGCTGCCTGGTAAATATAGAGCAGGCCCTTGCCCCACCGGAGCGTTGCATAAAGTGACACTCTGGTGGCACAGCCTCATTGTAAATGAGGTCCTCTGTGTTCGAATAATGTGAGTCCAGTCTTTCTCCAGCAGGCCAGAGTGGCACCAGGCCAGTACAGCAGGAAAACAGTTCTTCCAGTGCAGCAGTTCAGCAGAGTGGCAGTCCTTTAGCAGCACAGCAGTCCTTCTTCCTGGCAGTCTTCACAGGTCCAGAAGTGTACTGACGTGATGGAGTCAGAAGGTCATTTCTTATACCCAGTGGTGCTTTTGAAGTGATGGAGACTTCAATGAGGGGGTTTGAAGTGCACAGAGGTTCTCCATTATGCCCTGGCTACAGACTCACTACAGGGGATTAAGCAGTCCTTTGTGTGGGAACAGGACACAGCCTTTTCAGGTGTAAGTATAAGACTGTGCCCAGCTCCTCCCTCCCATCCTGCCCAGGATGGTCCATCAGGATGTGGATGGCCCATCAAGTCCCCATCAAGCTCCCTTTGGGTCTGGCTGTCTAGAGGGAATGCACAAAGTACAGCTGTCACCCACCCCGGAAGTGGATTGGGGGCAGGCTGCAGGCACACAGGGATAAGAGCAGACAAATATCATCTTTCTAAAAGTCAGGTAAGTAATGATGCAACTAGGGATTTCTTCAGAAGACAATTTGACACATGAATGTATTAATCATTTGAGATGTCCAAGCATGACATCACAACTTAATTGAAAGTTGTACACTTGATTTTTTTTAAATATAAATATCAGAATACATGTATATGTATTCATGTCAAATTTATATAGAAATTCAAAATCATAAGTACAGGGGTTCAAATAATCAACCTCATCATACATTGACAGTGATCATTGCAGTACTTTTCTAAGTTAGTGTGCCATTTGTGAAAGTATGTTCAAGTCCACTATCTAGATATACAACAAGAGCCTGTCTCTCACAGAAGAATTAGGCCCTGAACAGAAACTTAACAATGACTAAAGAGAAAGTTGGGTTATGCGTCAACGTTTCGATCTCGGTTGTTGTGCATCTGTGAGATCATCTTCAGGACTGTATAATTTCATGAAGATGAACGACCCCATATTAGGTCAGCCAAATAGTGGCTGTGACTTGTGATGTGCACTGTTAAGAGATCAGGCAATGAAGAACCGAGAAATTTTGTGTGGTCCCAATATGAACTGTGTGGTTGGATTCTTTGTTGGAGACTCTGCATAGATATAAGCCCCAGTGAGGAATCACTATGCTGGCCAAAATAGTCCTAGCTGAGTCGCAGCAAAGACGTCTGTCTCACTCGGCATTCAACGTTAGTCTGAAGCCCTCAAATTAATTTAGAATCTTTCTAAAAGTGCCATATTTAAAATAGTAATGCTAAATTCAACTTTACCAGTACAGAAGACTTATCATTACCATTCTAGAGGTATTAAACATGGCAGATCTACTCCCTCTCAATTAGGAATTTCAGCTTATCGAGTGTAATAAGGAATCCCCAATGTTATCTTATGAGAGGAGTAGGCCTCACAATAGTAAAACAAATTTGGGTTTTTTCACTACCAGGGCATGCAAAACTTAAACGTACATGCCCTACTTTTTGATTACCGAGCGCCCTGCTCTGTGGGCTACATAGGGCTTACCTTAGGGGTGACTTATATGGAATAAAAGGGGAGTTTAAGGCTTGGCAAGGGGTTTTAAATTCCAAGTCTAGATGGCAGTGTGAACTGCAGACACAGACTTTGCAGTGGCAGGCCTGAGACATGTTTAACAGGACTACTTGAGTGGGTAGCACAATCAGTGCTGAATGCCCACTAGTAGCATTTAGTTTACAGGCACTGGGCACATGTAGTGCACTCTCATAGGGACTTATATGTAAATTAAATATGCCAACTGTGAATAAGTCAATCAAACCATCTTTAGGGAAGTGAGCACAAGCACGTTAGCACTGGTTAGCAGGCCAACAAAAATAATTCAGTGAAATTGGAGGCAAGCAGGCAAAAGGTTTGGGAGAAGACCACCCTAAGCCTGACTGGTCCAACACACCGCCCCCCCAACCCCAGCTGGAGTTCTCTTCACTAAGGCGGAAGAACCTGGAAAGACCATCAGCATTGGCGTGGTCTGAAGCATTTTCTACAGGTGAAAAAGTTGGTCCTTCCAGGAGCTAGTGTTTACAGCTATGTCATCCACGTTAGCAGCACTGAAGGTCTCCATACCAGCCAAAACCTGGCTCACCAGCCTCTGGAAGGTGGCAAGGACATTCTTTAGTCCAGAGGGCATCACTCTAAATTGGTAGCGGTCCTCTGGAGGGTAGAAGGCTGACCTCTCCTTGGCTCAATCAGTTAGCGTAATGGGCCAGTACTCTGAAGTAAGATCAAAGGTACTCAGGAACTGCGTAGCTCCTAAATTGTCAATCAGTTCATCAGCACAGGGAATGAGATGAGCATCAGTCATGATGACTGCATTGAGACCCCTGTAATCTACAAAGAACCTGAGTTCTTGTGTAGTGTCCAGTGGGGCAGTTTTTGGTACCAGCACCATAGGACTGGAATAGTGGCTACTAGAGGGTTCAATTACCCCCAACTCCAACATCTTGGATACCTCATCCTTGATGCTGGCCTTCTCTTTGTCAGACAGCCTAAAGATTTTATTCTTGACTGGGAGGCTGTCTCCTGTGCTCACATCATGGGTACACAGACGGATAATCCCAGAAGTGACGTAAAACAGAGAGGAGAACTGTCCCAGCAACTGGTGACAGTCCCTCTGCTGTTCTGAAGTCAGAGTGGGGAGAGGTTGACACTTTTCACTGTCCCATCCTTCTCTTTGGAGTCTAGGAGTTCAGGGAGAGGCTCACTTCCCATTCTGCCCTACCATCTGTCAACAACAACATAGTGACCTCAGACCTCTCAAAGTGTGGCTTGAGACGGTTGGATGGAGCACACTCTGGGGGTGCCAGGGGTCTTGAGGTCGACCAGTTAGATGACCTCATACTTCCTCTCAACAATCTCATAGGACTCTGTCCAACGGTCTTGGAGGGGCCTGGGCTCCATCACCCACAATTTCTGTCCAGGCTGAAATTCCACAGGGGTAGCCATTTGTCATACCACTGCTTCATTGCCTCCTGACTGGCCTCTAATTTTCAGAAGCTTGCTTCCAAAACCTGGCCACTTGGCTCTGGAAGGTTAGCATTAGCTAACAACTTCCTATGGAGGTTTCCTTGGACCTTGCTCCCACCCCTCCCTAACCGGACTGAGAGGTCCCCTTACAGGAGGACCATACAGAACCTAGAAGGAGCTAAATCCAATCCCTTTCTCTGGTATCTCTCTGTAAGCAAAGAGCAGACATGGCAGGAGGGTGTTCCACTTACATCTCAGGGCCGCAGGCAGGCCCTTGACCATGATTTTGAGGGTCTTCTTGAATCTCTCAACAAGCCCACTGGTTTGTGGATGGTAGGAGGTGGAAAACTTGTAAGTAACCCAACACTCCTTCCACATTGACTGCATATAAGCAAGCATGAAGTTGGAACTGGCACTTTCTGGTTGGCCAAGGCCATGCCCTAGTCAGGCAGAATCTACCACTCTCGTCAGGGGAGGGTGATTACACACACTGCACAACCTGCGCTCACCCTTGGTTAGCGCAGCACTGAGCAGTCAGGCTTATCTCACAGGCAGTGTGCTAAGCATTGGCTCTCACGATAAATACACTGAGCCTCACAAAAGAGACTTCACATGTAATGTATGTAATAGCACACACAATAATTAACACAGCATGAACATCATGTATTGCTGGGTATAAATTACACTTGGAATTGTTAATATCAGCTCTAGGCCTAACCGTGTTGAAATGACATTAGTAATATGCACACGTGGGAAAGATCCTATTCTATGCCCCCCCCCTTCTCAGCATCCTGAGGCGGTGCAACAAGTTGTCGCCCCAGTCCCACCCTAGAAATTCTTATACTTCAATACCACAGCTAGAGGATGCACCCCGGGTCACAACGATATCTGAAATATGTATATACAAAGAATTACACCAATTTTTAACAGCACTGTGGGTCGAGGCCACACAGGTAAAACCAATGTCAAACGTAATGCTCTTCTGGCACGAAATCCATGTGTAAGACAACACCGCCAGCCAGTGTCATGAATCACAGGTGGTCTGCAGACTGTCACTCCCACACACACACTCTCACGCTGCACCAATACTCGGTGCAATGGATATCAGGCAGGTCCATATACGGAATGCGCTCGCACACATATGCACCCAGTACCCTAATGAGTGCACTGATACCCAGCAGTTCAATGGATGTCACACTGCCGACCCCTTTACCCCAAGTCTCCCTCCCCCTCCCCCTCCAACTCCCCTGACTATCCTACATGCACAGATTGGAAGTAACCCGTCCTACCCCCAGGCCACTAGGCTGGACATGACCAAAGTCACACTTAGTCAGGGTCCCAGGGAAGCAGGTGAGGGGTAGGTAGCAGGACTAGATAGGAGGCAGCCATCAAAAGGGGGTTGGCCACCACTCAAGAAGTTCACCCACAGGATGCAGAGCAGAAATGGGCTGAGGGCAATAGTTGGTCACGCCAAAGGGTTCCACAAGGCCTTCCAGCAGCAGCCCAGTTCTGCGAAGCACAGGGTGGTCATGCAGTCTCTTGTCCCAATTCCGTTCATTCTCGGAAGCATTCCTCCAGCCCAGTCAGTCACTCTCACTACCCAAGCCCGAGCGGGGCAACACCTGGCAACAGAATGTCATTGGGGTACGAGTGAGGAGAGGGCAGTTTGTCCGCCGCACTGAGGGTGAAAAGGGAACAATCAATGATCTGAGAATGAGCAGGAGGGGTTCTCGGAAGAAGGAGTCACCTCATCAGGTACATCTCGATGAGAGTCGCGCCCAGGCAATCCAGGAACAACATCTGGTGCGCATTGATACGAGTCGCATCAGACCGTTCCAGTCACACAACGAAGAGTTGCAAATTCTGCATCACTCTGGAAAGGAGGCACCACATCCGGTGCTCACTGAAATGGGTCACACCAAAGAATTCCAGTCACACACAACGAAGAGTTGCACATTCCGTGCCTCCCTGGAAATGAGGCACTACATCTGGTGCGCATTGATATTGACCGGACCAGACTATTCCAGTCACACACAGGTGCAGGTTTAGCTATGCCTCATGAGGTAGAATGAGGCACTACTACAGTTACACCCCCACCTACGAGGGTTGCAACCTGTGAATCAGACACAGCACGCAATGCAGTCAGTGTGTCGTACGAGAGAGATGCAGCACGATCAACTAAGCGGGTCACGCTGGATCCCGAAATTAGTGAATCCACTCACCACCAACAAGATGCTTATGCATGCCAAGAACCCCACAATGCAGGGGCCACACCCCTTAGATGCGTGCATGATTTTGAGGGCTCTGCACATGCCACTCTGGTCTCCAGGCACAAGTCTTAGTTCCACACTAATGCAGAGCTACCAGTTGGGATCCAGCAGATAATGTGGGCACTTAAGAGGGGACCTCTCTCCAGGTGTCACATGTAGACAGTGTGGGTCCCTCATAGGAGATCTTTGATGTCCCTGAGACCTCGAAAAGAACAGGGGGCAAGCAAACAAGCCCTTGGAGAGTACACTTCAGGGTGTCACACAGCAGTAGGTAGTCAGCCCAGGCCAGCCACTATTCAGGAAGGGAATACGGTCCCTTTCAATGGCAGTAATCCTCCTTGTGCACAACAGATTCCTCTGGCAGTGTGCATCACACAGTTCCAGTTTCTCTGGTCCCACATCCCCACAAGTGTATCTCTGCCCTGCTGAAGTATGGCACCAGTAGTTATACTATAGTGTGCCTTTGAAGATAGGGGTGGTTCAAAGGGTCTCTCTTTGAACCACAGATCTCTCCCCTAAATGTCAGTCCTGTCTTCCATGAGTCTGTGAAATGCAGATCATAATCTTTAGTGGGGCCATGATCTGGCTCCAGAGGCCAAGTGTCAAAACATCTTCCTCCAATTCATCCAGTCAGTCCTGCAAATGGTCTGTCATTCCAGTTGCATGCCCAATGTGTTATAGCTGTTGCTGGGAATCCCTCGATGTGCTCCCCCAGCCTCCAGAGGGGACAGGAGCCAAGCAAAAAGACACAGAAAGAGTTTGCGAGCAGAGAAATGCCACCTTTCTAGTAGTGTCATTTCTACGCTAGTCTTTACAAAACCACCTTTACCATTGGAAAGGGGTTGTCACTCCGAATCCAGTGATAGGACACATTATGAGGATGCTCCACTGCAATCCACTATTGCAGCCTGAAGTAATTTCAAACCTTTCCCCATGTTAGCCTATGGGAAGAGCAAACCTCGTAGATAGTGAAAACATTCATGGGTATTCTCCACTACCTGGCAGGGAACACACATGTACCTGCCTTCCACCTACCCTTCGCTTCACTCCTTAAGACATACTCTAGGGGGGCTCTGGTGGCAGTGAAAGGTCCTCTCAGGATGGCTAGTGACTCAGATAGGCAAGCCTGAGTAGACACACAATTGCCCACCCACAGACCTGCAATGGCTGGCTGGACACATGTTTAGAAACACCATAAGTGTAAATGCGCACACTGGCCTGCAATGGCAGGCTTGACACCAGTTTACAAACAACATAGGTGCACGTGTGCACACACAGGCCGGCAATCACAGACCTAGCCAATGTTTAGAAACACCATAGGTGCAAATGTGCACACCAGCCTGCAATGGCAGGCTGGATACATGTTCAAGCACATCATTGGTGCCAGTGTGCAGACCACCCTGCATTGACAGGCTGGACACAGGTTTTAAACATCATAGGTGAAAGTGCGCACACTGACCTGCAATGGCGCGCTGGGCACTAGTTTAGAACAACCATAGATGCGAGTGTGTACACCCAGGCCTGCAATGGCATACCGGACCTATGTTTAGAAACCTCAGGTAAGCACCACTTCCTAACGTGTGTAGAAAGGGCTCATGCACCTTCACACTGCATTTACAGTGGGAAGGTGCCCCAGGCCCTAAGGCCACAACAAAAGAATCAGCCACACCCGGGAGGTGCCCAGGAGGGAGAGCTGAACCCCTAGATAGGGAAAATCCACATGTGGGTTTGTCCCTACCCAGGCAGTGAACACACAGGTGTACCACCTACCGTGCCACTCACCTACCCCGATCTCCACCCCTCAGGACGTACCCCACATCCACTATGGAGGTAGTGAAAGTCTCCGGTCTAAGTTGACTACTGAGTGAGCAAGGCCAACCTGAGCATAAGACAAGTTTGACAGGCTATTGCTGTGGGTGGCATAATCATTGATGCATCCTGGTCAAAGTTGGCTACTGAGTGAGCAAGGCCAACCTGAACAAGAGACATGTTTGGCAGGCTATTCTTGTGGGTGGCATAATCATTGTTGCGTCCCACTACTAGCCAGAGCAGTACCCGCCCTGGGTATGTGGTCTAACTTTTCACAGGACACCTAAACCAATAAAGTAAGCACCCTCTCCTGGCATGTGTAGGAAGGGCGCATGCACTTTCCCGCTGCAGTACAGTGGAAAAGTACCCAGAGTCCTAAGGTCATGAAAAGAGAGTTTATTTTAAGAGACAGAGGTCCCTGTGAAGAAAATTGATTGACAACAAATAAATATAGCCCCAATCAGTACTATATTGTAACCATTGTTCCATCCGGAACAAGGTAATTTTAATATGCAATTATAAAATACGCAACATAAAATTAAATAACAGTAGGACACAAGCCTGTATCCAAAAAACTCACATCACAAAGGAAACAGAAGAAGGCTCAGGCAGCATGTACTTGTCTGCGTCAATTCAATATAATGGAGCAAACAATAATAGGAGAAAATCACCTTTACACATAATATAACTAATAGATAACAGTGTATAAGGTTAACAATTATGTCGACGGCGTTTCGATCCATAACATAATTAACGGATCATCATCAGGACTTGCAAATTAGTGCCTGAAAACATTTTGCCTGCAATTAACTGGAAGTGAGAGCTGAGAACAGAGCCAGGCGGGATGGGGGATGAGCTTCCATGACCGGGAGCGGTCTGCAGCCACGTTGTAGAATGGTTGTTCACAAGGAATTAGGTTTGCGGTCCGTATGGTAAGAGTGCCGATGGCATCTAATTAGGCTTCATTTGAGACCAATCACAATGGATTCGAAGTCCGTTAGGAAGGCGCTGCAGACATCAATTAAGGCGGCAATTATACCAGTCACACGAAGGAAGGTAACTTGGAGGCAACTGCTATCAAAAAATATCTCAAATGAAGCCTAATTAGATGCCATCGGCACTTTACCATACGGACCGCAAACCTAATTCCTTGTGAACAACCATTCTACAACGTGGCTGCAGACCGCTCCCGGTCATGGAAGCTCATCCCCCATCCCGCCTGGCTCTGTTCTCAGCTCTCACTTCCAGTTAATTGCAGGCAAAATGTTTTCAGGCACTAATTTGCAAGTCCTGATGATGATCCGTTAATTATGTTATGGATCGAAACGCCGTCGACATAATTGTTAACCTTATACACTGTTATCTATTAGTTATATTATGTGTAAAGGTGATTTTCTCCTATTATTGTTTGCTCCATTATATTGAATTGACGCAGACAAGTACATGCTGCCTGAGCCTTCTTCTGTTTCCTTTGTGATGTGAGTTTTTGGATACAGGCTTGTGTCCTACTGTTATTTAATTTTATGTTGCGTATTTTATAATTGCATATTAAAATTACCTTGTTCCGGATGGAACAATGGTTACAATATAGTACTGATTGGGGCTATATTTATTTGTTGTCAATCAATTTTCTTCACAGGGACCTCTGTCTCTTAAAATAAGCTAGTTCCCAAGGTCCCTGACTGATCAAATTGGGTTCCCTTGTACTTTATATATATGAAAAGAGAGTTGGCAAAAACTAGGAGGACAAAAAGCAAATGTTGTAGGGAAATTCCCCTAAGAAGGGCCGTGTCCAACAGTGCCCCTGTCAGACACCACTCCCTTGGGGTAATCCACTCTAGTAAAAATCCCCATTAGAGCCTTGGCCACTGCAGGCGCATTTGCAGTCCTCAGAGGTTTGTCCTCTGGGTATCTTGCAGCATGGTCCACCAGTACCAGGATAATTCTATTGCCAGAGGCTTTCTGAGGATCCATAGGCCCTACAATGTCAATGCCCACCCTTTCAAAGGAGGTGCCAATGACAGGCAAGGGATATCGGGGAGTTTTCAGCTTCGGCCCTGTCTTCCCACTGGCCTGGCAGGTCAAGCAAGTCTTACAGAATGTATGTGAGAAAATATTCATCCGGGCCAGTAAAAGTGGGGGGCAAGCCTGGCAAAGGTCTTGTCCAGTCCCAGATGTCCTGCCAGGAGTATCTCATGAGCCAGCTCCAGTAGGAAGGCCCTGTAGCATTGGAGAATAACCAGTGTCCATGTTGCCTCGTGCACAGATGCCTTATGCTCACTATTCAGGAGGTTTCCCTCCCAGTGATTACCGGAGGCAGCATCTGCTGTCAGGGCTTTAGTCTGTTGCCTCATGCCCACCAGGGTTTGGCACTCTCTCTGTGCCTTACAGAACTCCATCCTGGTGGGCCGCCTCCTCTATTTGCCAGCCAGTTCTGGTACGTCACCAAGAGAGGCAATGTACTCCTCAGTGGGTTCCGAGGCAGACTCCTCTGGCGCCACATCCACCTCAATTGTGAGACATTCAGGGGCTGGTTTCCCACGCCCTTGCCCTATCCTCTTTTGGCAGCCGTTTGGGCCATTTTTTCCAGGCTCCAGACATCCTTGACTCCCTTCCTGGGCAGCCATGGTCCTGGTGGTTGCACACATTCAGTCAGGAAACCCCAACATTTCCAGGTGTGACCTAAGCTCCATTTCCTTCCAGAAGTGTGCTCAAGATTATTCCCTAACAAACAGCCCACAGGCATGGCAGGGCTCAGAGCAACTTTCAGAAGACCTGAGAGTCCCCTCACTCAAATGGAACAAGAGCCACTGGACAGTGACCCCCACAGTTGTCAGCTACTACAACCTGGTGGAATGTATTGGGGACAATCTGCACTGGGCCACCAGCTGACACCTTACCGTAGTCATGCTGGCCCCGGTGTCCCTCAGAGCCTCAACACTTTGCTCATTAATGGTGACCCACTGCCTATACTTTGAATTCTTGGAAGGTGTGTGGGCTTTAGACACCATATCCACGTCACCCAGGTACATTAGGGTAACTTCCCTGAGTTCCCCCCCATTGACTGGGACAATCTCCTCCCCAAGCACTACACTTACCAACCTTGGTGTCTTACCCACCAGTGGGAGGCTGTGCCATTTGTGGAAATTTGGGATCCCCCTTGTAATGCCCATACTCATAGCACTCAAGGCACTTAGGAGTCTTGTTCTGACTCTTGTAAGGGAAGCTCTCTTTCTGGTGGCCAGATTGGGAATGGGACCCTTTCCCTTGAGAACTGTTTGGAGGGCCTTGCAAGAACGCCTTCTTTTTGTCTACCCCTCCTTCTTCTGGTGGGAACCCTGACCAGCCTTGTGAAAATCCCCCCCTACCAGATACCTTCTTGGACACTCTGGTGCTGACCCAGATGTCGACCTCCTCAGCAAGCTTCCTGGGGTCAGTCAGCTTGCTATCAACAAGGGGTTGGTGCAACCCTAGAAAACAAATATCAAGCATGTGTTCCCTCATAATAAGGTTGTACAGACCATTGTAATCTTCTAACTTGCTGCCCCTCACCCTGCCCTTCAGTGCCATGCTGGAATAATCAAGAGAATCCACCCAAGTCTTCGTGTGAAGTTTGTGGCTTGCCCTTAACTTCTGTCTATATCTCCCAGGGGTAAACCCAAACTTACTGACAAGTATGGCCTTTTATGAGAGTTTACTGTGTCTGGTCCTGTACCTCTAGCGTCAGGAGTGTACTTAGCTCTTAAATCCAGCTCTTTGAGACTGAGCTCATGGGCCATCCTCCTTTCCTCCATGTCCAGTCTCGTCTCCTCTAAGGCTCTATCAGCCTCAGTTTTCTCCTTCTCTAGTCTCAACTTGGCTAGCTCCAAGTTTCCTCTACAAGTTCCTGTCCTCCAGCTCCTGTGGGGACAGGCCTCTGACAGATACACTGCCCCTTGCTCAATCCTGAGCATCAGGGGCATCCATTTCATCTGCTGGGGCAGATTTGGACTTTCCTTGGAGCTCCAGAACCTGATCTGGGTCCTCCTCATCCTCTCTCAGTGCTCCTTCCTCCCCTTTGTTATCCACCTCATCCTTCTCTGAGGTGGCCTGCCATCTTTGCACCTCCTCAAAGCCCCATAAGGTTACCTAGAGATCCAGTTTGATAGCCTTCTTGTCTGCTTTCAGTCCCTCTTCTTTGCAGAGTTTCAGCAGCTCAGGCCTGCAGAGGGTGTCAAACCAGTAGGCATCCAGGGTGCAACAAAAAATGTTTAGGACACTTCAATTTAGAGAAGGGGGAAAAAAGCCAATTAAAAAAACTAAGGAAGAATAAAAAAATGTGTAATGGGCTTTAGATGTATGTACCCAGTCCAAGCAGGAACTACAATTCGAGTCAGGGTAAGTCAGAAACTCACCCTAAATTAACCTGTGCTCACCCTCTGGTAGCTTGGCACAGAGCAGCCAGGCTTAACTTAAGATGCAATGTGTAAAGTATTTGTGCAACACTTCAAACAGTAACAGTGAAAACACCACAAAAAGACTCCACAACAGTTTAGGACCATAGAGAATGATTGTATGAATAAAACAAGACCAAAACAACAAAACTTCAATAAGTACAATCGGAGTTGTGAATTGTTAAAGAATAAACTAAAATGTAGTGCTTAAAAGTATATAGTGCCAACCTGGGATATCTGGCTGCTCTAGACCTGGTCAAATCCAAAGGTTTAGGCTGACCACAATGGAGCACGGGTCATTTACAGGGACCAAACTTGGCCCGCTGCAAAGTACTTTGTTTGCATCTACATCAAGGGAGATGCGGGGAGCAGAGGAGGCGATGCGTCATTGTTGATCCTTAGAATGAAGTTGATTCAGGTGTAAGTGTGAGGCTGTGCCCAGCTCCTCCCTCCCATCCTGTCCAGGACGGCCCATCAGGATGTGGATGGCCCATCAAGTCACACCTAAACTCCCTTTGTGGGTGGCTGTCTAGAAGGAATGCACAAAGTCCAGCTGTCACCCACCCCAGATGTGTATTGGAGGAAGGCTGCAGGAACACAGGGATAAGAGCAGAAAAATGCAATCTTTACCAGCAAAGAGGATTTACCATTACCATTCCAGAGGTATTAAGCATGACAGACCTACTTCCTCTCAATCAGGAATGACAGCTTATTAAGTGTAAGAAGGAATCCCCAATGTTATTTTATGAGAGGGGTAGGCCTCACTGTAGTGAAAAACAAATGTGGGTGTTTTTCACAACCAGTACATGCAAAACTTAAAAGTGCATGCCCTACCTTTTGATTACACAGCACTCTGCCTTATGGGCTACGTAGGGCCTATCTTAGGAGTGACGTATGTGTAATAAAAGGGGAGTTTATGGCTTGGCAAGGGGTTTTACATGCCAAGTCGACATGACAGTGTGAACTGGAAACACTGCTCTTCAGTGGCAGGCCAGAGTCCTAAGGCCAACAAAAATAATTCAGCAAAATTGGAGGCAAGCAGGCAAAATGTTTGGGAAAAGACCACCCTAAGGCTGACAGGTCTAACACTAAATTAAATTAAGAATATGTTTGAGGTTTTAGGGGCTTTATGTGAATCATTGCTGTCAATGTAAGTGTGTGTTACTCTCCATAATTATTGCTAAAAACCAGTCAAACAAATTATCAGAAACAACTTCAATCACCAAATTCGTCAATGAAGTTTGAATAAACATTTCATAACACATATAATCTGGATAAAAACTATTGAAACACACTGGCCCTATCATAACCAGATCTTACCTAAAGTGTGTTGTTCGATCATCATCAACCATTTCCATAGTTTACTACTAAAATACCTTTCAACTTACCTGTAACTCTCTAAATTTGATTTTCATTCTGCATCTCACCTTCTATCTGCCATTAGAAAGTTTGACCACAGCTTATCAGTTCATACCCCTTAAAACTGGTGTTCCAACTCGGAGCATTTCCACATCATCGTCTATCACAAACATACACTTGCACCTCTTCAACCCAAAATATCTTGTACAAAAAACAAAGGGCCTCATTTATGAGGTTTTGCCGTAGGGCAGCGTCGCAGGCCTTCCTTCAGCGCTGCCCTGCGGCAAAAGAAAAGGGCAGGAATTCGCCGTAACTACAAGATACGGCGCATTCCTGTCCTTTTCCCCTACGTCGGTGCACAATAGGCTACTGTGTGCCAACGCCGGCACCTTTGCACCATGGTGCAAGGGTGCATGCGTTGGAGGCATGGTCATTTTTTGTGTGCAGGAAGGGAAACCTTGATGCACAAAAACAATCACAAAAGGCTTTTTCATCTTTCTATTTGTGCTGCAGAGTGCAGCACGCATAGAAAAAGGAAAAACGAGGAGAAATAAAGATATTTCTCCTCGTTGTCCCTCCTTTGCGCCTTCCCTGGTGAGGCATACGTTTTTGGCACTGCCCCAGTTTTACGAGTAATTGTATGGATGTTGCTGGAAACGCCCCCAGCAACACCCATTGCACGCCCCTTTAACACAGAAAACTGTGTTAAAGGGAACAATATTTACGAGGCAGCATTAAGCCAAAATAAGTGGCTAAGTGCTGTCTCGTAAATATGGAGCAGGCTCCTGCACCACGGAACATCACAAAAAGTGACGTTCCGGCGGCACAAGGGCCTCATAAATGAGACCAAAAGTACCTGGTGGCACCAAAGATCTCTGAATAAAAAACCCTCTTGTATCTCACAGCAACTACTCTGAAGAAGCCTACTATAAAACAATCCTTACCTGTAATGCACCTGAAGAAGCCCACTCTAAAACAATCCTTATCTGTAATACACCTGAAGATTCCCACTCTAAAACAATCCTTACCTGTAATGCACCTGAAGAAGCCCACTCTAAAACAATCCGTACCTATAATGCACCCGAGAAAGCCCACTCTAAAACAATCCTTACCTGTAGTGCACCTGAAGAAGACCACGCTAAAACAATCCTTACCTGTAATGCACCTGAAGAAGCCCACTCTAACACAATTCTTACCTGTAATGCACCCGAAGAAGCCCACTCTAAAACAATCCTTACCTGTAATGCACCTGAGGAATCCCACTCTAAAATAATCCTTACCTCTACTGCACCTGAGGAAGCCTATGCTAAAACAATCCTTACCTGTTATGCACCTGAAGAAGCCCATGCTTAAACAATCCTCGTAATGCAGCTGAAGACACCTACTCTAATACAATCCTTACCTGTAATGCACCTGAAGAAGCCCAGTGTAAAACAAATCTTACCTGTAATGCACCTGAGGAAGCCCATGCTAAAAGAATCCTTACCTGTAATGAACCTGAATAAGACCACTCTAAAACAATCCTTGTAATGCATCTGAAGACACCCACTCTAAAACAAATCTTGCCTGTAATGCATCTGAAGAAGCCCACTCTAAAACAATCCTTAACTGTAATGCACCCGAAGAAACACACTCTAAAACAATACTTACCTGTAATGTACCTGAGGAAGCCCACTCTAAAACAATCCTTACCTGTAATGCACCTGAAGAAATCTTCTCTAAAACAATACTTACCTGTAATGCACGTGAAGAAGCCCACTCTAAAGCAATCCTTCTCTGGATATGCACCTGAGATCTATAATATGGTGTCCTCCAATACACATGCCCCCACCTTTTCCATCTTCAAGAAATACCTTCAAAAATGTCTTCCTTGTAAATGAGACCACCACAAACACTCTATATCACCACCATGAACATTTTTGTATCCTTCCTATCCCTCTGATTTGCCTTTCTCTGTCTAGGTTTATGAGCTCTGTATTTGAATGCCATATTTAAAGACCATATAATCAAATATTTGACTCCTCTGTCTTTATGTTATGCTTTTTTCTACTGCTTTCTATGTAATATTACTGCCTACTGTAACATTTGTCACCAGATTGTAAAGTTCTCAGGTACCCAGTCTTGGCTGTAGCCCACACGCTGCAAACATGAATAAAATAAATTGAAAGGAAATAATGTTCGCCCTAGTGCTCCAAGAGAATTCCTCTCTGTCAATGCACATATTTCATGCAGGTGATTTCAGTCCATGCATGCAGATATTGAAATGAAAATCATTCCAGGCATAATAAGCCTTGAACACCTCTATTGTTTCTTTAGAAATAGGGCAGCTCGAAACAAAATGCCAGTTAAACAAGAACCAACATTGGGCTCTCGATTCAGAAAGGGATCTGCATGTATGACCACAAATGATTGGATTTGCACCAGTTATATATTCACAACATGATATGTAGCAGGTGTACATCCATTTACTCCTGCCTATTTGAACACCATGACTTTCCACAACTTTTCAGGAGTCATGCCCACACAAGTAGTAAAGAAGTCAGCATTACCAGGTGTGGGTAGCCGTGTGAGTTTGTAGACACCTGCACACGTCACTTTGTGAGCATTCACAAAGTGCTCTCTATCCCTTTCCCACACTGGACTTGGTTAGACTTTGTATTTGTGAAGACTAGAGTAAACCCCTTTCCAGGGTGAGAAATGGAACAGAACAGGGGGAACTTTTTTTTTCCTAGTGAAACTGTGCTGCCTTCCCCCAGTGCAGAATTGTAATAAGCAGACAATTTTAAAGACTGAAAAGATATTTGGCTTTCACAGGAAAACATATGTAAACCTGCGACTGGTGACGCTTTACAGTTGCACCCTGGGAAAAGCTTTTGTGAATTGAAACACGTGTAAAAAAAAGTATAAATGGGAGGAAAAATGTCTGGACATACCTTACAGTTTTCGTTTGGGTACCCGCCAGGGATGTTTTGCCTTTTACTCATATTAAACCATTGTTACAACACATGAGGACTTGGCACAACTTCAAAGTCATATAATACTGTGGGCCAGATTAACAAAGGTAAACTTTCACTTTTGTGTAAGTTTACTACTGTTTGGTATTCACAAAGGTAAAGTTAGACCAAAAGTCTAACTTTACTACTTTTTGGTATTCACAAGGGTAAACTTAGACCAAAAGTCTAACGTTACTACTTTTTGGTATTAACAAAGGTAAGTTACTACTGGTAGATTTAGGGGTATATTCACAAGAACGTGCGATAAACATCGCCAAAATAGCTTACCGCAACTTCTCACATCGCAGTCCATCGCGGGAAAATAATGCTGTGTTAACGTGGCATTCACAACACGGCGATACCGTGCGATATTCGCACGATAACGCGGCAAATGTCCGCGAAACAACTACTGCGACAGCGATAAAAATCCAAACCCTAACGTGAAAAAAGTTGCGATGGGCCCAATCATGATGAGACAATCCGCGATAAGGCGCGCAAGGCCTGCAATACACACACGTCAGGCGGGAAAAACCACTACAAAAACAGAAAAAAAAACACCAAACAAAAAAACATCAACAGCGAAGCATGATGGAGTCAGGCGGAGCAGGCACAGGGGACGATCGGAACCCCAAAAGCCCCCCGGAGCCCCAGCCAGGGCCCTCGGGGACAGGGAAGGACAAGAAGAAGAGGAAGCCGCGGTTCAGTCCGCAGGAGAATAAGATCCTGGTCACGGAGGTGATAGGACACCATCAGCAACTGTTCATCCCCCCCACCGTATCATTGGGCACAAAAAATGGAGTATGGCAGTACATCTTGGACAAGGTGAATGCTGTCAGAGTGCAGAGGAGGTCAATGGACGAGGTCAAGAGGCGATGGACTGATATCAAGCTCAAAACCAAGAGCAAACTCGCCAACAACCTCAAAGCAGCAATGCAGACTGGAGGTGGGATTCCTGCGCCGCAGGAGGAGCTGGATGAGATGGAGGAGATGGTGTCGACAGTCATCAGTCTGGATATGGTGGCAGGAGTTGGGGGTCCGGACACTGCTCTACAGGACCGGACACAACAGCAACAGGGTGAGTAGCGACCAGGGACTGGGGAGACGGGGGAGATGGGCACAATGGCATACATGCACAAATAAGCAGACCACACTGCACACCCACAATGACCCTGGATCATGTCCCTGATCCCCTTGCCATACTGCAGCACACATAGGAACACCAAGTACGTCCCCCTCGACTATCTGCCCAGAGTGGGCCCACCCCACACATCACACAGCTCACATACAACCCATGCACATGTGCTGAACCCAGCCAAGCTGCTGGTCCGTGAGCCACACTGACAACGTAAGTGACACTGCATGACGAATAGCATGCCTGCAGTCCGATTATCATGACATGGTGCACGCAACGACACTGAGGTGGCTGATTGTGGACCACATCCGTAAAGGAGCAGGTCACACTCTGACACATCCATGTGCACAATCAACCCCTGATGTCAACAACACATCTGCGGACAAACCATGCCCCAGAGTCCCCACTCCCACCAAGTCACACATCCACCCAAGTCTGGTAATGTCTCAACACTGCATGGACACATAAGTCAAAGGCACACCGCCTGCAACGGACAAGAGGCAGCAGAATCAGAGCTGCAGGGGCGACTCTCACAAAACTGCAGCACACACATATGACAGTCAGAGCACATCAGCATAGACAACAATGTGGTACAAACTGCAACACGTGAACAACAGGACAGAGGGCAAAACTGCTGCCGCTTGTGTGAAGATACTGACCAATCACATTTGGCATAGCAGGGACATGTGAGATGAAACTGCACAAGTACAACCTCACATCCCTGATGGTGTAGAAATGTCAACTGTCCCGCATCTAACAGGCAGCTCCTCCTACACAGTCACAATGTACCTCGTCATGCAGTCTGTATGTGAAGTTGTACAATGCCTGGACAAACATGTCAACACGATGTAATGCAGCATCTCCCCTTCACATTGCAGAGGGACCATCAACACCACCTGCAGAGCAGACCCAACAACTCTTCACTGATGACGAGGATGACAACCCCAGCATCGACACCGAAGCCCTCAGAGACCTCATCGGCCGCATCGGCACCCCTCCTACAGGATCAGGGCAGCCCAGCTGCATCGAGGAGACCCCACCCCCTGCACAGACCACACAGCAGGCAGCACCTGCCACCCCGGCTGTCTCCCAGGACCCCCACGGAACACACCTGGCCTTCCAAAGCCGTGTGTTAGAGGCCCAGGAGAAGCTGGCTGATCAGGTGCGGGTGGAGTTTGACCTCCTGGCAGCCAAACTCGATGCCATCCATGGGTGTCTACGTCCCTTCGGGGACCACTTACAGTCCCTGACGGACACCCACAGTCTGCTCCATGGTCTCCAACGAGCCATGGCCGACATCGCTGGAGTCCTGACTCGAGACAAGAACACCAGTCAAGTCAGAGTGGCTCCAGCGATCTCAGCCGTGAGTTGGCACACATGCGGAGGCTCATGGAGGACATGGTGCGGATGGAGGCGGAAAGGATGGCTGTCACTGCTGCACATCAGCAAAATGTAGCTGGGATATACCATGCCCTGCAGATCCTCATCATGGCATTGCTGCCACAAGGCCTGTTGCAGATGGATGCTGCTGCTCCTACACCATCCACATCTGCGCCCCCTGGTGTGTCAGTGCCTCACAGTGCGGCAGACATTTCTACTCTGGCACCTGATGTGTCACTGCCACACGGTGCGGCCGACAATCCACCTCCAGCCCCTGATGTGTCAGTGGCACCCAGTGCTGCAGCCGGAACTGCACCACCCACAGGTGAGGCAGAGCACACATCAGAGGACGAGGATGTGGATGATCCAGACTTTTTGATCATGAGGGGGCAGTAGCATTCCTCTCACCCATTTGGCCTGTTTCATCTTGGTTCTGCCCTTGGCATCATGACCTTCCACTGCCCCCCGATGCACTCTTTGACTCTCACCTGGACCTCGACATGGACTGCCATATTCTGTTAGATGACCGATGACACAGCGATCAAACTGCGGTCTGAACTCTTCCTCTTCTGATGTACTTGTCATGCCCTGAAGGACTCTGGCTGGCCCGCCACGTGCCTATGATGTGAAGTGGGGTCTGCATGGCCCTGTACTGCTCCAGCTGCAACACTCCACTGGATGAAAATAAATCATTCACTATTGCACAGATATGTCATGTCTTCGATCATTCAAGTATGTAAGTGTGGATGTGTGTTGGGTCAGTGATTCCCCCTGACGTCCATGTTGCACACGTCGTGGGACACGAGTCACAGGGTGCTACATTGCCGATTGCGTTCCGGGCGGCATAGCCACTATATCAGGGACACACGCATTCATCACTTCCTTGACCAGACAAGGACTGAACCAGTGCCCAGAGCCCCGGGATCATTCTTGCAAGCCCGACGCTGGTCCGGCGTACGCCAGACCAGACCACTACGCTTACGCTCCGAGGGTGGACGACTTAGCTACATGTCCCAGGATTCCACGCTTGGGATCTGCAGGTCACTGGTCTAGTTGCCAGCATGCCACGGCCACTCCCTGAGGGCAGGTTTGCACACACACCACACCCATCCAGCAGAGGCGTCACGGGCCATGTGACACCGCCAATAAAAGGGGTCTGCAACGTCACATTCCTCACTGCCGGAGGTGACATGACGACGTACGCGCAACGGGACTCAATGATGGAGGGTCCATGACTTGTGGCGCCCAGGGTTAGTCGCCCCCGACGTCCCGTGGCCGTCACGGGCCTACCACCACGTGGCGCTGGCTTGAGTTGCACAGGGTTAGTCGCCCCCGACGTCCGGCGGCCGTCACGGGCCTACCACCACGTGGTGCTGGCTTGAGTTGCACAGGGTTAGTCGCACCTATGGAGCTGAGCGGGTGTGCAGCCTGCGATGATGACGTGTGCACTGTTATGGTCTCTGCCATTGCTGACTCAAGACCCAGGGTCAAGTGTGGGACCTGCTGGACCGCAGGGGGTGCCGCATGATGTGGGGACTGCCAAGGCTGCGGGCCCCGGCCTTGGAGTTAGCACCGGCACGTGGTGTGCCCTCTTGGGGACACACCGGTGGCAGCAGGGGAGCAGTGGGGCCTGGGTGCGCAGAGGCGGACATCCACCACTGGGCGGCGGGAGGGGCTGTGGTGCAGCAGCATGTGTGCGTAGGGGCCGACATCCACCGCTGGGTGGCGGGAGGGGCTGGGGTGCAGCAGCATGTGTGCGCAGGGGCGGACAGGCGATGATGCCATGTGCAATGAATTGGACTCTGCAATTATTCAATGTGGACTCGATTTCAGATAGGGGACCTGGTGGACTGCAGTGTATACCGGCACGTGGTTGGAGACACACCGGTGGCAGCAGGTGAGCAGTGGGGCCGGGGGGCGCATGGGCAGCAGTCTCTCTCCCTCTCTTCCTTTCACTGTCTCTCTCTCTCTCTCCCTTTCTTTCTCGCTCTCTCTCACCCTCTCTCTCTCTCTCTCTCCCTTTCTTTCTCACTCTCCCTCTCTCTCTCTCTCTCTCTCTCCCTCTCTCTCTTGCTCTTCCTTTCTTTCTCGCTCTCTCTCTCACTCTCTCTCTCCCTTTCTTTCTCGCTCTCTCTCTCCCTCTCTCTCTCGCTCCCTTTCTTTCTCGCTCTCTCTCTCCCTCTCTCTCTTTCTCTCTCTCTCTGTTCTTTGATGAGCGCATGACACACGTTCTTATCTCGGATTTTGTCTTGCAGGCTGTGACTTCCAGATTGTCCGGAGTGGATCCGCAAGGACTATTCCGATTTGTTGTTTTGTGTTGTGTATTAATAAAGTTTTGTTATGGGAATTTCAAAGTTGAATGTTTGATTCTCCTTATTCTGACCACACATGTATGTTTGTTGTTGTATTTGTGCGACATCAGGCTCTTTTTTTTCTCGTGATTTTGTAAAGTTGCTGTGGCATATCTTTGTCCGGGGTGGGTGGGCTGGGGGAGGGCCCCAGGGTGTGGGGGTCCTGGGGTGGTGGCGGTGGGTGTTGTGGGTCTCTAGGGTCTCCGAGCTGCATGAGCAGTGGCTCCATGGCATCTGTTGTTCTTCAGGTGTAGCTGTGGGCTGGGCTCCCTTTTGTGGTGCAGGTAGTCGTCCTGCTTAACACCAGCAGAAAGCAGGTGTAAAATCCCTGCTGCTAGCGCGGCTTATCGCCTGTTTTTGGTTCCCATCGCGGATCTGGCTGTTCGTTGTGAATGTCGCGATGTTGTGTTTTTGTGTGTTTTTGCACGGGAACGCCTACTCTTCAACTCATTAGCGTTAGTTTGCGGTGTTAACCGTGGCGATGTTTTTTGCGGCAGCTATCGCTGGATATGTGGCGATGTAGGCAGTTAGCACCAGCTTGCGAATGGGGCAGTAATTCTATCGCCACTTTTGCTGCGCTAAAGTGCTGCTAACTCGGCGATAAGTCCTTGTGAATATGCCCCTTAGACTTTTGGTCTAAGTTTACCTTTGTGAATACCGAAAAGTACAAAACATACACAAAAGTGCAAGTTTACCTTTGAGAGTCGGGCCCAGAGTGTCTTATGCTTCTAAATGCGTGGATGGCATATAGCAGAAAAATATATACAACACCGTAGTATAATTGATTGATTTTTTAACGCAATGACAATAGGAACTCCTCTGGAAAGCTACACGTGGATTTATAGTCAAACAACAAAACGGGAGACATATTCTGATGACAGATACCTATCACAAATATTAACAATAATTGACATAGCTAATCAGTTTTGCTTTACCAAAGCTTTTTGTTTGCTCGCATTGGTTTTGCCCTAGCGGCTCAAACAGTGGCAAAGCTAATAGCAGTGCTGCTCATCTTCGACTGTTATATTTTATGCTGCTAAGCTGCATATAGAAGCAATGAGGTGGACATCTTAGAAATAATAAAAATAATGCTCAGCCGCCTTGGATAATTTGTATCTATATTTCCAAGATGGCGAGCACGTTGCATCTTGACAAGATTGCAGCCATTTTGGAAGCATAGAAAATCTTCCAACATATTCAGCTGCAGCTATTGGCGTTGCAAGTGCCTAAAAATTGTATCACAACCAGTGACAAACTGAATAGCTGTGGGTCTTGTCTTCGGGCATAATTATTCGATACTTCCATGATGTATGTCATGCTGTGTCTACATGCAATTGGTAAACATCTTGGAAATAACATTCCAGGACAGTTGGTTGCCGAGTTTAGTTTTGACAATGCCGGCACAATTTTACAGACACTGGCAATGCCAAAAGGGGCAAACGGTGGTCCCAGCGAGAAGACAGAGCACACTGAGCAGAGATAAAAATGAAATGGAGCCTCAGCAGTATTTCACACAGGGCAATGGGGGTCAGTGCAACTGATCCAGCACAACTTTCTATACCTGTAGGGTCAGGTTCAGTTGTCAAACAAATTGTGCCACTGCTCGTATGGACCTTTAATTTCTGACTGAAAGTTTATGGTGGAAACCAATATCAGCGGAATATTTCAAAGTACCGTGAAACCAATCTGGCACAATAAAAAAACAGAGAGGATGGTTTCCAAACCATGAAGGTTTATGCAGGTAAGTCAAAGTTACAAGCTTTATTAATTCAGCAGATAAGCATGGAACTAAAAATGATTAATCACTATGCGATTATATATCAAATAGATGGCACTGCAAATCATTGCAAGCTGCAAAATGCATAAAAGAATTTCCCTAAGCTAGATAAAGCAAGTAAAAATCCTCAAGTGTGTCAGATGAATATGGGAGAATGTATAGCTCCGGTCTGTACCATGTTGTTCTCGCCATCCGTCTCAAAGCCCCAGTGAGTGGAGTTGTGTCTTGAGAGGCCTGGAAAGCATCCCTGAGCCCCCTCGATTGGAGCCAGACCTATAACAAGTATTATCCCCGGCTGTATTAAAGTCACCTGCAACAATGAGCTCATCCCTAGCAGACCTGCCAGTGTTGGTACGAAATCAATGATACATTTATTTTGACCCTTATTAGTAGTGTAAACAGAGACAACACTGACAAAAGAAGACTGCCACCTTTCCCTGCAAGAATATATCTATCCGTAATTGAGTCTGCAATATGAAAGTGGGCATATTTATGAATATAAAATAGCTATCCCTTTGTGTTTCGTAGTGTAAGAGGAATAAAGCACAGTTGGGTATAATCTATGTTACGTTTTATACTAATTCTATTTTGAGATATGTGTTTCCTGGAGAAATATAATTGCTGGGGAAGTCCGCAGGAGTGACCTCCATACTGACAATCTCTTATTCGGGGAATTAAGGGGTATATTCACAAGAACGTGTGATGACTACCGCAAGAGTAGCGTAACGCAATTTCCAATAACGCAGCCTATCACAGGAAAATAACCCTGTGTCAACGTGGAATTCACAACAAGGCGGTACCATGCGATAGCCTGCCGAACCCGTGGACAAAGTCCGTGACACAACCACCACGATGGAGATAAAAACACAAACCACAACACCAAAAAACACGCGATGGGCCAAAGCGCGATGAGAAAACAGTGACAACCAGCGCGAGGGCAGCAATACGCACGCGCAATGCGGAAAAAAGCACAAGAACAGTATACGGAAAATGCCACAGAACGAAATACATCAACAGCGGAGTGTCATGGATGCACCCTGGCCAACTGCAGAGGACAACATGCACACCACAACATCCACCCACCGTGGAAGAACAGAACCCACAGGCACACCACTTGAAAGAGACCAGTGGCAGACAAATCCGAGCCGCAGGAGCGACACACCCACCGTGCAGCATACGCACATAAGCAGAAGTGCACCTGGACAGTGACAACATCCCGGTACAAACAGCAACACCTCCACAACTGAACACAGGACACAACTGGATCGGAAAATGCGCACAACCTGGCAAATCACACCTGAAACCCCAGGGACATGTAACATGACAATGTACAATTCCAACCTGTGACCTGCAAACATGTTTATTCACACATGCAGTGCAATTGGACATCCACTACTGTCCCATGAATGCCACAGAGGGTCACAATGTGACGTGCTCATGAGAAGTAAGTGTCAATGATGGAGTCCCTATGAGCCATTCCTGCCGCAGCTGCAGTGGGATGTGGGCCAGCTGCCCCATCACCACCATCATCGTCCGGTACCTCTGGAACTGGGATCCATCGGGCCCTGGTGCGAACACAGATGTTGTGCAACACACAACATGCAACGATCATCTTGCACACGAGCTCTGGGCTGTACAGGAACTTCCCACCAGTGCCGTCCAGGCACCTGAAACGTGACTTCAACATGCCAAATGTGCGTTCAACGATGCCCCTGGTGCGTATGTGGGCCGCATTGTACTGCCTCTGGGCGGGTGTGTTCGGGTCTCAGAGGGGTGTCATCATCCAAGGGCAGAGTGCATATCCTTGATCACCTGGGACAGTGCAGGGAGAAAAGAGTCAATACTTGGTTCGGCAGGATGTGATGGCAGGCCCACCAATTCAGTGACGCCTGTGCTGGCTGGGGGGGTGGGGGTGAGTGTAAGCCAGCCCTCAGGGAGTAGCATGTGCTGGCAACTACACCAACAGTCATCAGGCACACAGACATGCAATGTCTGAACTACAATGGGGGATGACTCGAGTCGCACAGGACTATTCGCCCCGGATGCACAGCGGCGACACGGGCCCACCACCACGGGACGCTGACCTGCGGGAGACCGGGTTAGGGTCATGGGGGCAGAGCAGTGCCTCACATGTGTCATGGCCGCATTCCGCATCTCCACACGTTCAGCAGTTGTGCAGCTGTGGTGCCATGTGGAGTCTGTATTGGGTGCAGGGGTAGCTCAAGATGACCATGGAGTGGGGTAGTCGTATCTGGTAGGGGGTCGTGTAGTTTGACATGTCGGATGTGGTTAGGTCATGTGTACATCCCCACAGTTTTGCCTTGTGCGTTGGTGGCTGTGGGATGAGTTGGTACTTACCAACGAGCAGTCCCATTCCATCCTGGAAGCGCCAGTTGATGATGGACTGTCGGAAGATGAAGGAATCATGCACACTGCCTGGGTGGTTGGCGACGACATTGGTGAACATTCCCCGGTGGTCCACTATTCCCTGCACATTGATGGAATGCGTGTGCTTCCTGTTGCGGTAGTGGTGTGCAGTATCCGCAGGGGGCACAAGTGGGACATGTGTGCAGTCGATTGCCCCCAACACGGCCGGGAATCCGGCTATGGCGTAGAAGCCTTGCTTAGTCTCCAGCTGTTCCTGCGCAGTGTGGGGGAAGTGAAGGTACTGGGGTATGAAGCTGAGGATGGCATCCAGGACGGGTGTGATGAACTTTGATAGGGCTGGCTGTGAGACCCCTCCGACTCTGGCAGTTGTTGGTTGGAAGGTCCCAAAGGCCAACAAGTGCAGCACTGCCAGTAGCTTTGTCTGCGTAGGGATGTTTGTTCTCCGCTGTGTTGGGATCGTCAGCCTGTGGGCAATGTGGGTCAGGATGCGGAGGATGGTTGTCCTTTTGAGCCTCTAGTGGGCAATGACTTCCGCGGGCGTTAGGTCTGTGAGAGTGGTGCGTTTACAGTAGGTCCGCTGTCTTGCTCTGCTCTGCCTCTGTGGTGGTCCGGGGGGGGGAGCGGGTCCGGTTCCTGGCGGTGGTGGCGGTCCAGGGGGTGGTGGCGGGGGGTGTTGCGGCCCTGTTGGGGCTCCGAGCTGCATGTAGAGTAGCTCCATGGCGTCATTTGTTCTTTGGGTATGGCTGTGTGCAGGACTCCGTTGCCTACTGCAGGTAGATGTCCTTCTTTACACCTGCTTGAGGCAGGTGTTAAATACCTGCGGCTAGCGCACCTCATCGCCTGTTTTGTGTTCTTATCGCCGATGTGGCTGGTCGTTGTGAATGTTGAGGTGTGATGTTGTCTCGACTTTTCACACGGGAACGCCTACTCCGCATCTCATTAGCGATATTTGCGGGGGTCCTCTGTGGGGATGTTTTTTGCGGCTGCTATCGCGGGTAAACTTTTGCTGTGGGCTGTTAACACCGGCTTGTGAATGGGGGGGTAAATTTATCACGACTTTGGCTGCGATAAAGTGCCATTAATTCGGCGATAGCTCCTTGTGAATATGCCCCTAAGTCCCTTCACATTGTGCACTATGGTTATCGCCATAATTGTTGTATGGGTGTATGAGTTATATCAGTATTGGTGTCTTCACATGCCAAAGCCAGTGGCGGGAGGGAAGGCGCCAGCAGACCCACCGAGGCCTCCAAGTGGACCAGAAGTAGGTGCGTGACAGGCAGTGATGTCCAGAAGGGTGGAATGAACGTTGACACGATAAACATAAAGAAACCATAAAAACATAAGTGCACAAGTTGCAAACTGCGCATTTCAAGAAACAACATAGAGTGTTGTACTCTAAGTCCAGGAGAAGGTAGAGAAACTCCTCAAGCCTCAAATGGGGTTTTAGAGGTATTCCAACCCACACACGATAACACTACAGGGATGAAGGTGACGGGTCCCTAAGCTTGACCCATGCCCTCCCTGGCCACTTTTCACAAAATATATCTAAGCACTTGTTTAAAGGATGTCCAATGAGTTGGACCAGTTAAGCCCCACTCCCCCTCACATGGTAGCAAAAAACGAAGGGGCATATTTATCAGGAAGTGGTGGAGCGTGGCGTATTTACAAGGGTAAGGTGCAGCCCTGCATTTCCCCAGCGCTTGCGCTAATTTTAGCTGCCTAGCGCCAACACAGACATCCTTGCTCTATAGTGCAAAGGTGCCTGCATTGTAGGGGAAGATTGTTTATGTGCAGGAAGGTGTCCCTTTCTGTACATAAACAATCTGAAATGGCATTTTGCAAATTCTATGTTTGCTGCTTAATGCAGCACACATAGAAGTTGCAAAACACCATTTTTTTATTGATCGTTTATGTGCAGGAAAGGTCACCTTCCTGCATATAAACAATCAATGGCCTTTTGTTGTTTCTATGTGTGCTGCACAACGCAACACCCATAGAAACAGCAAAAACGAGGAGAAATTAGACATTTCTCCTCGATGCACCTGTTTAAGTCCAGGTTTTTCCCTGTCCTAATTTTGGTGCTGCCCCATATTTACGCTGCCCTTGTAAATATGGGGCAGCGTCAAAATCAATAGGTGTTGCGGTTTGAAGGCCCACAGCAAAACCCATTGCCCACGCTAAGTATAGATTGAAAGGGTGCCTTATTTACAAGGCAGCATTAAGCCACAATAAGTGGCTTAATGCTGCCTTGTAAATAAGGCGAAGCCCCTATCGCCACAGGAACATCTTAAAGAGTGACTTTGTGGTGGCGATAGGGGCTTGTAAATATGCCCCTAAGTGCAATGATAGCCGGGGGACTACAGTCATAACATAGTCAGATCAAGTGCAACTCAGATTGCAACAAGTTTAACACCCCAAAGGAGGCATGCCTGTGGCACAGAGATGAAGGCCTACACCAGCATAGAAGAGGACGCAGGATGTAGTTGTTCCTACAAGCAATACCCGTACACCAAATGTCAAATCACTGCTCTTGGACATTCAAGTCTTATCTCTGTCTTTGTGCCTGGTTTCACAAAGGATCCTTGCTTTTGTTTTGTTCCACTTCCAATTCACCGAGGCAAAGCAGCTGAAGAGCCGGCCCCTGGAGAGGTTGCAAGCCGGGCCGACACCTCCCGTAAATCCAAATTCAACGGTCCTCAGCCTCCTCTTCCCTTTTCTTCAAGCGATGTACCTTATTGTTCTTTTCACAGTGTAAACCAAACGGGAAAGCCCATTCATATCTGATGCAGTTAGCTGTAACTTTGGCCGCAATGAGATCAAAGAATTGCCTTCCTTGTAGGATCCTTGCTGATACGTTGTGGTCGAGTTGACGGGTTTAATCCTGAAAAGAGATGATTTGCCTTCCCCTGTCTGTCTTCATGGTCTCCTCTTTCACGGTGAAGTGGTTGAGCTTGGCCAAGAATTCTCTTGGTTGCCAGGTTGCCTATTAGAGGACAACCTGCATGGGTCCACTCGATGTACCATATCTAGCTTCAGCAGGTCACTATTCTCAGCTAGAAGATAAGAGATCAATCCTGTGATAAATGCTTCCTGATCCAGACCCTTTGCACCATCATCAAGGCTCCTAACACGAATGTTATTACCGGAGGAGCAGTTGCCTAGTTCATCACACCTAGATAACGCCAATGTAATGGCCGCCGAAATTTTCTAAAGTTCCTGTGCCATTTTGGCACCTAAGGTCTAGAGTCCTAGTCCTCAAGGTTGTTATGTTGGAGAGCAGTGCATCTAAAGTGGGAACCAGTTCATCATCTAGGGACTGAAGGCCCTTGTCAAGTTTTAGTTTCAGATCCTCTTTGAGTTCATGGTGGAGATTTTCTATGCTTTCTGGTAGGTCTGCCTTCACGAGGGGTAAAGCGGTGGGCAAATGAGCCATCAGCAGTTGCCTCTGAGTAGGTGTCTTTGTGGTGGGGGAGGCAGGGAACGATCTCAGGTCCTTCAGGAAGGTTTTTTTTAGTTTGTATTCGTTCGGGCGGTTTCTAAATCAGGTCCACAATCACCTCCCCAAGACACAAACTGCTAAAATGCAGGCAATGGGTGTCAGGTCTATGCAGCAATCAGTGAATGTATTCAAAGGCGTTTCATGCAGGGATCCTTTGACATGCAGGTGTAGTACATAAGGCAAGCATCACAGACATCAATGAATTCAGGCAAGAGGGATTGCATGCCGTTCAACCAAGGTCTCCAATGAGTGCAATAAACCAAAATGGGCGGCCTCAGGCCCGTATCCACCCCCTGGCCACAATGACACAGAGCAATCGCCATGGTGCGGAGGAGGTGAATATCATCAAAGCTGGAGGGCCTGTCCCAGTATGATGCCAGTCGGGATCCCCCCCTGCCGGTGCTCATCAGCTGACCTGACTGATTAGCCCAAATTATGGTGAAACTGTCTTGGGCTGCTTGTGATAGGCTTCAGGGAGGGTCTGGCCTGGCAGTTCAGGCAGAACTGTTCTTATTTGAGAATGGTGAAGACTGATTTGCATACAGCTGGGTACAAACTGAGGTCGCATGGTAGGAGAAAAACAATGGACTGGGATGCAGCTTCGAGCGAGTACCAGTGGCTGAGATTAATTCAAGCATTCCATCCATCACTTTGTTGCAATCTATTCCTATCCAGCGAGGACTCTCGCTGGTCTTCATTGTTGTCAAGCCATACGCCTTCTCTGGAGACTTCTTCACCATACTACAAGAGGTTTTGTGGCTCGCAGGCTTATGCATTCTTGGGGCTCCTTCTGGAAGGCCGGAACAGCTAGGCGCTTTCTGTGTCAGCTGCACCATGGTTATTGGAAGGTTATTGTCGCCCTTACATCTGGCAGACCAAGTCTGTAAAGACCAGATCACCCAGAGTCAGAAGCAGTCTCAGGGATTCATCCAAGCATCATCCGAGTGACAAACAACAACCAACACCAGTGTCAGTGTCACAATGCGGGCAAGGGAGGCAAAGCCAGACCTAATAGGGGCCCGCAGGAAACCCCCACCGGTAGAGGGAACACCGGAAGCACTGTGGGTAAAAGCCTGCGAAAAAAGATGCGCGAAGATTGGGCGCACCTTTTGAAATCATGAATCGCCCAATAGAGGAAGGGGGCGTGGAGGCCAAGGAGGTCCAAAGAGGGCAGAGGCCCTCCTCTTGGCCACAGCTGACCAACACCTCATCACCTTGGAGGAGAATTGATGTCACAGAAGGAACAAAGACGTTCATCCCAGAGAGGAAGCATGGCAGACGGAGAGACCGACGTGCTATGCAGCAAGACATGGCCACACTCGGCGGCCTACAGACGAGGCAGGGACGCTGACTGGGTGGCACAGGCAAAGAATCGGGAATGCACCGCCACCTGGAGCCAGAGGGGCGGGCTTCACAGGGGCACCCCGAGCCATTGCGGCGGCGACTGTGGGGCGACACAGCCAAGGCGCATGATGATCCGACCAGGAGATCCTGCCTCGTGTTGGGATGGCCGGCTGCATAGGTCGCGCACCGCAGAGTGGGTCAGAGCGCGCGGCAGTGCCCCCGAAGACGTGTCATCATGCGGTTGAGGAGAGCACGGGTCGAAGTTAATTAAACTATTGCTAGCAAGATGGACAAGGGGTGGGGGTACAGTACAGCCTCTGTTTGTTTCTGCGCAATATGATCATAGTGGTGGCTGGCGCGATAGTGTCTTGTGCAGAATGGGAGCAGCAGCAGGAGGCACCAGAGCTCTTCCCGGAAAATCCATGAAAATCTTGAAGTGATTGACCCGGCAACCTCATCAACTGTATCTGCCACAGCAAGTTCTATTCTGTGAGCCAAACAGTGCCATGTCAGTACAAGATTTGGAAATTCTGATTTCAGCAATGCTACTACTCCTCCTTTTTTACCAAACATTACTGCTGCTCCATCTCAACATACTGCAATCAAGATATCATGTAGCAGACTTTTTGTGAGTCCAACTTTTTCGAAGTAGCTTAGGAGAGCTGTCTTTACGCCAAGGGCATTTGTTTCTGCCAGCTCCAGAAGGCCGAAATAGATGGTCACTGGGGTACTTTCATTTCCAAAAATGCCACGGAGGTAGATGATTAAGGTAGAAGCATTGCTAATAGAAGTGCTTTCATCAATTAATACTGTGATCTTTGGTTTGTGTTGTCTGATATAACAGACCAATCTTTGTTGCATTTCCAGTGCAATGTGTTTTATTATTTCAGTTGCAGTCACATTGCTGTGCAAAACACGGCCCATTGCACTGCCATTCTTTGCCTGAAGGAGAATTAGATCAGGGTGGTCAGTGAAAGGGCGATCTTTTTTGCCAAGTAGTAGGCAGTGTCAAATACCCTGCATGTGCTCTCCATATGTTTTGCATTACATTCGTGTACTGTCACCACCAATGTATTTTTCTGCTGAGCTGTAAGAATGTCATCAGTTGCCAAGTGACCAGCGCTCACCTTATGCTTCATAATCTTCTTCCTGAGCTGTTTCTGCCTGAAAGCTTTTCCGTCACCGGAAGGACCAACCTCGCCATCTGCCCACTCTTTACTTATGCGCATGCCCTGGGTGTTATTGTGCACTGAAAGACCTGTTGATTTAGCCTGTTTGCAGGAAGAACATCCAATATTGCCTGACTTAAGATACAACCATTTATATTCCTCTTGAAAGTAATACCACTGTTTAGTGTTCCAGCAGTCAGGGAGTTTGACGGTTTCTTTCTCTGGCACACGTTGAAGTCTTTGTAAAGGTGGACTGTCCTTGGCAGACTCTTGCTGAGTTTTACTAGCCTCATCACTAGTTGGTTGCACTGGACAAGACTCCCCTGTAACACGCTGGCGCTTCAGTGACGGTAGGAAGTCAATCATTGAAGACTGCATAGACTTGCGCTTCAGAGCAGAAGCAGATAAGCCACTAGTAGCCATGGTAAAATTTAGAACTTCCTTCTTGAAGGCTGGACTGGTATATCTGAAAAAGAAAAGAAAATCTTCCTCTGCTGATTTTGGTTTCCAGGTGATAAGGCCTTGCGTCATGCAACGAGAATATTAAGCCTCTTATCTGCAACAAAAATTGAATAGTTTACTCCAGTGATCAACAATGTTTAATTGGAGTGCCATTTGGCAGCAGATGTTACTCTTCATTTTGTGCTGCTCCTGAAAGGATCTCTCATTGTGCAGTGGAACAAGAATAGACTACTACATGGAATAAAGAATATCCTGAGGCACTGCCATCCTACTGCATCACTGCATCGAATAAAGAAATATTATTTTACACTCCCACCCTTCTGCTTCGCACAACTGCATAAAATAATGACTATCCCAGGGCACTTCCATCCTTCTGCTTCGCTTCATAGAATATTAGCAAAAATAAATATGGATAAATACAGACAAAAAATTGATTCAAATGGTGGCTTTTACACCACATATTTACTGCAAATTGTTGCAAAAGCGGGATCCAAATATAGCATTTTAAAGCACAAGTGTGAAGAAAAATTACAAACATATCAAAAATGTGCCCAATCCTCTAACTGGTCTGCTTGCAAAATAAACCCCAAGCCAAGCACACACAGCCAATGGAAACAGGCCCTCTAAGTGTTTTCTACACAGTTGTCAGCCCTTCTCACCAGCGTTGTTATATTTAGAAGGGGGCACTGCCAGCAGTTCTTCGCAGGCTGCTATATTTTAATGTGCCAGCACTTCTCACTTTCCCTCATTGTGGCCTTGTCTGTCAGTCAGTCTCTCTCCCTGAGTCAGTCAGTCAATCTCTCTCTCTCCCTCAGTCAGTCTCTCTCTCTCTCTTTCAGTCTCTCTCTCTCTCTCTGTCAGTCTCTCTCTCTCTGTCAGTCTCTCTCTCTCTCTGTCAGTCTCTCCCTCTCAGTCAGACTCTCTCTGTCAGTCTCTCTCATAGTCAGTCAGTCAGTCTCTCTCTTTAATTAGCAGTATTTCTCTACTATAAACAGACACGCAACAGAACCTAAAAATAGATTTTTAGATCGAACTACGACGATATATACACATAACTGACATGGATCGCCTGGTTACAGGGCTTTTAGTGGGATGAAAAACCTGGGGGTTCTCTCAAAGGGCCATGACCAATAAAATTAAGGGCATGGCTTAAAAACATGTAAACAAAAATCTGTGCTTAGCGTAGTGTGCCACCCTACTGGTATGTTGCTGTTTGTCATTGGATCCAGATATATCAGATACAACCAGTAACATTATACCTGCAACAAGTCAGGACTATTGGCTTTGCCAATAGCTGTTAGTTGCATAAGATAAATAAGCAACAACTATGGCTTTGTTGTATATAATATATAACATTGAAAATGCTTCAGTTCTGAAATGATAAAACTGTGAAAGAACTTAAACGAGCCTATTTGGAATTACATCAAATGCTTTGTGCTGCTGTTGAGTTGAGATTTATCTAAGGGCGAAAATGGAGACCCAAGTGGTTGTTAGTTGCATAAGATAAATAAGCAAAAACTATGGCTTTGTTGTATATAATATTGAAAATGCTTCAGGTCTGAAATGATGAGACTGAAAGAATGTCGATTTGAACTGACAAAGGCTTTCTGAGCAGGCAAAAATGGAGCCCCCGATAGCTACCCGTCTCAGCACCTGCTTTGAAGCACCTGGCCCACTAAAAGCCCAGCCTGTTAACTCCGGGAGAACAAACTCGCATAAAAAGTAAATTTAAACTGATGATTAGCTCACAATTGGTCACAGAATGCGGCAACAGCGCCATCTACTGTTGCATTCACTTAAATTAATATGCAAAACCACTCGCAATAAATAAAGGCAGATAAAGAAAGGCAGCAACTTGCAGAGGGGTCAGTCTGGGTCGGCTTTACTATATTGACTTGAGATATCTACTTACTCCTGAATTGTGCCTGAACATTTTCAATGCAGCCACAAGCAAAACTAACATTCTCAATTGTAACAATATTTTCGAATTCTGGGGAACCAGTGGCGCTCAATATTTGCCTTGATTTCCCTTCGGAGGGCTGTTCAATCTTTTCTACGCATACGCAGTGCTTTCTATGAGGGTGCTTTACCACCGCATATATAAATCAATAAACAGAACAAGTCAGCATTGGCAGTGAGAGTGTTTTGGAAAAGATGAATGGCGCTTTGCGGCGGAATGAGAAAGCTGCGGGGAAGGGGATTAAAAAAACGGCCATTAAAATACTCACGTTGCGGGCTTGCAGGCTGGGAGGGCAAGTCTTGTGTGGCTTCAGAAGGATCCTGGCTGAGGCAGCTCTGATGCGGAGGCAGGGTCCCGACGGTGCTGGTAGGGCTGGGGAGGCGTCACAAAGGTAAGTTTCCTTTTCACTGCTGCTGGATTCTGTTGTAGACCCTCGTCCCTCGCTTGCTTTAAGGCAGAGCAGGGTCACACTGGTTGCTGGAGAAATCTTGAGGCAGGCCGTAAAAGCAGGGTCGTGCCTGTTCTAACCAGCTGTTGTTGTGCCGATGGCTGGCACGATGACGTAGGTGGCGCAGCCTGTTCAAAGAGAAGGGAAATCCCGAGAGAAAGTGTCTCTCTTCAAAGGATTTCCCTTCCTGCTACAATGACGTCACGCCTTAAGCAGTACGCGCACATGCTCACCCGAAACACCAACAAAAACCGGGACGTCTGGTCACCCTACCTTTGACCTTTGAGGCCCGAAAATTGAGCCCCCTAGAGACCCGTTTCGAGGCCCCCCCAAAAAAACTGGGGGTGCTCAGACCCCCACAGACCCCCCCACTTAAAGCCCTGCATACAACAAGCCAGGGCTATTAGTTTTGTCAATGGTTGTTAGTTTCATAAAATAAATAAGCAAAGACTGTGGCTCCATTGTATATAATATGGAAAATGTCTCCGTTCTCGTGGGAGAGATTGTGGCATAATGGCTACATGTGTGCGTCGGCTCAACTTCCTGCGATTCAAAAAATGAATTTGTCCTAGTACAAACCGGTCCAGCAGCGGTGGCAGAAAGGCAATGTCTGGAGCATTCAGCGTCACCAGCAAGCTAAGGCAGGGGTTCTGGTCCCAGCAGTGGTGGCAGGGACAGCTTTGCCCATGTAATGTCTTGTTACTTACCGGTAATCTTCATTACCCCGATTAGGGTCCTCCTCGTCCCAGTCCTAACATAGTGACCCCTGCGACCCCTGCGACCCCTGACCTTGACTGGTAGGTCGCTCCCCCACCACACAGCTCCGTCTGTGTGCCCTGCTGCTGCCCCTGATTGTGCTCGTTTTTCCTTTCTGTGCCCCCTTGCTGCCCCTGATTGTGCTCGTTTTTTCCTTTCTGTGCCCCCTTGCTGCCCCTGATTGTGCTCGTTTTTCCTTTCTGTGCCCCCTTGCTGCCCCTGATTGTGCTCGTTTTTCTTTGTGCCCCCTTGCTGCCCCTGATTGTGCTCGTTTTTTCCTTTCTGTGCCCCCTTGCTGCCCCTGATTGTGCTCGTTTTTCCTTTCTGTGCCCCCCTTGCTGCCCCTGATTGTGCTCGTTTTTTCCTTTCTGTGCCCCCTTGCTGCCCCTGATTGTGCTCGTTTTCCTTTCTGTGCCCCCTTGCTGCCCCTGATTGTGCTCGTTTTTTTCCTTTCTGTGCCCCCTTGCTGCCCCTGATTGTGCTCGTTTTTCCTTTCTGTGCCCCCCTTGCTGCCCCTGATTGTGCTCGTTTCTTCCTTTCTGTGCCCCCTTGCTGCCCCTCATTGTGCTAGTTTTTTCCTTTCTGTGCCCCCTTGCTGCCCCTCATTGTGCTCGTTTTTTTCCTTTCTGTGCCCCCTTGATGCCCTGATTGTGCTCGTTTTCCCTTCTGTGCCTGTTTCCCGCCGCTGCGCCTGCGGCCCCGCCCCTCACTGCCCATTCGCTGCCCCATTCCCTGCTCCTCCCTCCCACCTCCCCATTTATGGCGGCCGCGCGCAGCGGGCGCGCGCTGGCGCGCGCCAAGGCGCGCCTCAGGCAAGCCCGTCTGCGCCCGTCCGCGCCGTGACCGTGCCCAGCGCCAGACCCCCTGGTCCGGGCATCCCCCGCGCCCGCCACATCAACAGACGCCGATACGACGCCAGCACCCTCCACGCACTCAACCCCCGGAAAAGATCACGCCTGCTACCAGGCCACCCCGAAGCGCACCCAAGGGCCCTTCACCTGCCGGAACTGCAGCTTCGCCAGCACCCGCCCCGCCAAACCACCGCCCAGGAAAGAACCCAACTACCTCAGATGCATCCTCCTCAACACCCGCTCCGCCCGCAAACACGCCATCGAACTCTGGGACCTTCTCGACTCAACCTCCCCAGACGTCGCATTCCTGACGGAGACCTGGCTGAATCCTGCTTCAGCCCCCGACATTGCCATTGCCATCCCGGACGGATACAAGATCACCCGCAGGGACCGCACCAACGGAGTCGGAGGAGGCATCGCCATCGTCCACAGGAACACCCTCAGAGTCTCAACCAACACCGACGACACCCTCAGCACCGCCGAACACATGCACTTCCAGATCCACACCGATCCCAACACCACCCTCAGAGGAACCCTCATCTACAGACCCCCGGACCCCGACCACAGTTCAGCGATTCCATCGCTGACTTCGTCAGCACACACGCCATCGCCTCCACGGACTACATCCTCCTCGGGGACCTGAACTTCCACCTCGAGAACAACAAGGACACCAACTCCACCACCCTGATCGACAACCTCGCCACCCTCGGACTCAGACAGCTCGTGACTACACCCACCCACGCCGCCGGCCACACGCTCGACTCCATCTTTTCCGCAAGCCCACACGTCTCCTTCAACCACACCTCCGAACCCCACTGGACTGACCACCACTGCATCCACTTCACCTACAGGAAGCCCACCACGCACCACCGCACCGAACAAATGCCTCGCCGCTGCTGGAGCAGAGTCACGGAAGACCAGCTAACCACAACCCTCGCCCTGAGCCCACCCGCCGAACCCTCCGACCACGACACCGCCGCCCGCAACCTCAGACAGTGGATCGACGACTGCGCCAACACCCTCGCCCCGCTCAAGAATCCGCCCAACAGCCACACCAGCAAGAAAGCCACCTGGTTCACCGAAGACCTCCAGGCCTCCAAACGAACATGCCGAAAACTGGAGAAGATCTGGCTCCACGAACGGACAGCGGACAGCTACGCCGCCCACAAGAGCGCCACCCGCAGTCACCATCACCTCATCAGATCCGCCAAAAGGGCCTCACTCAAAGACCGCCTAGACAACAACTCACACAACAGCAAAGAGCTCTTCAACATCGTGAAGGAACTCTCCAACCCCAGCTCCAACACCAACGACATCCAGCCGTCGCGAGACCTGTGCGACTCACTGGCCACCTTCTTCCACCGCAAAATCGCCGACATCCACGACAGCTTCAACACCACGACCGCCCCGGCAACCACCGAGACCACTGCCCCCACAACCACCAACCGCCTGCTCTCCTGGACCAACATCAACGACGAGGACACCAGCGAGATCATGAACACCATCCACTCCGGTTCACCGCTAGACCCGTGCCCTCACCACATCTTCAACAAAGCCAGTACAGCCATCGCGCCCCATCTCCGGAAAATAATCAACATCTCCTTCGAGACAGCAACCTTCCCAGAAAGCTGGAAGCACGCCGAGATCACCGCCTTACTCAAGAAACCCAAGGCAGACCCCAAGGACCTCAAGAACTTCCGACCCATCTCTCTGCTCCCGTTCCCCGCGAAGGTCACCGAGAAAATCGTCAACAAACAACTGACCCGCTACCTCGAGGAGAACAACATCCTGGACCCTTCCCAGTCCGGCTTCCGCAGCAACCACAGCACCGAAACCGCCCTCATCGCCGCCACCGATGACATCAGGACCCTGCTAGACAACGGAGAAACAGCAGCCCTCATCCTCCTGGACCTATCAGCCGCCTTCGACACGGTCTGCCACCACACACTACGAACACGCCTTCACGACGCCGGGATCCAAGAGAAGGCCCTGGACTGGACCACATCCTTCCTTTCCGGCAGAACACAAAGCGTCCGCCTCGCCCCTTCCGATCCAAGGCCACCAAGATCATCTGCGGCGTACCCCAAGGCTCCTCCCTCAGCCCAACGCTGTTCAACATCTACATGGCACCCCTCGCCCACGTCGCCCGACAGCACAACCTCAACATCATCTCCTACGCCGATGACACCCAGCTGATCCTCTCCCTCACCAAAGACCCTCACACCGCCAAAGCCCACCTCCACGAAGGAATGAAGGCCGTCGCCGAATGGATGAGGACCAGCCGCCTGAAGCTGAACTCGGACAAGACGGAGGTCCTCATCCTTGGTTCCAACCCTTCAGCCTGGGACGACTCCTGGTGGCCAACATCACTGGGAACAGCCCCGCCACCCACCGACCACGTACGCAACCTAGGGGTCATTCTCGACCCCACCCTCTCCATGACTAAGCAGGTCAACGCCGTTTCCTCATCCTGCTTCAACATCCTCCGAATGCTCCGCAGGATCTTCAAGTGGATCCCCACCGAAACAAGAAAAACAGTCACCCAGGCCCTCGTCACCAGCAGGCTGGACTACGGAAACGCCCTCTACGCAGGAACGACGGCTAAGCTCCTGAGACGGCTGCAACGCATCCAGAACGCCTCTGCACGTCTTATCCTCGACATCCCCCGACGCAGCCACATCACACCCCACCTGAGAGACCTGCACTGGCTCCCTGTCAACAAGAGGATAACCTTCAAGCTCCTCACCCACGCACACAAAGCACTCCACAACTCCGGACCAGCCTACCTCAACAGACGACTCAGCTTCTACACCCCCACCCGCCAGCTCCGCTCGACCAGCCTCGCCCTCGCGACAGTCCCCCGCATCCGGAAAACGACCGCCGGCGGCAGATCCTTCTCCCACCTCGCCGCCAAGACCTGGAACACCCTCCCCACCAACCTCCGACAGACCCAAGACCTACTGGCCTTCAGAAGACTCCTCAAGACCTGGCTCTTCGATAAGTAGCAGCACCACCCCCCTCTTCCCCCAGCGCCTTGAGACCCCCGCGGGTATGTAGTGCGCTTTATAAGTGACATGACATGATTGATTGATTGATTGATTGATTGATTGATAGTGAGGCAATCCTGCTTTTCCTCGACAGCCAATCAGAATGCTTATAATATTTTCAAAGGATATATAAGCCCCTCCCACCCACCGCCATGCCTGTTATCAACAAGTCCTGACACAAACACAGCGGGAGGGAGGGAACAGGACTGGGACGAGGACAACCCTAATCGCGGTAATGAAGATTACCGGTAAGTAACAAGACATTACCCCCTCATGGGTCCTCTTCGTCCCAGTCCTAACATAGTGAGGAACTCACAAGCAGAGACTCCAGAAGAAAAAACGCAGGACACCAGGGATCCTTGCAAAAGTACAAAACTTAATCAAACAAAGGATTAAGGAACAGCAGCGTGCAAAACGCCAACAGCAAAACGGGCCACAGAGGAAAGGAAAACAGAAAGCGATAATGCCGAACAAATGTGTGAAGGGACAGCCAAATGGCCGCTCCACAAAACACCTGGACAGAGACCCCGCCTCCTCAGCCCAGGAAGCAGACACAGAACGTGTCGAACGACCCAGCACCAGAGACGGAGGACGCAGACCCATAGGATAGGCAGACCACCAAACGCACATAGCAAGTGAAGGTGGAAGGAGAAACCAACCATCCCTGAGCCACACCCCCACATGAGAAAAACAGGGCAGGTGAAAGACGAAACCCCAAGGGACGGAGGAAGAAAAAACGAAGGGTGCGAACAACCAAGGATGAAGGAACAAAGGAATCCCCATCCCCAGGCAAAATAGGAGGAATCACCTCCAGCAGCAAATGGAACCCGGAGGAAGCTCAGAAAAAAAAAAATGGGCCCAGCCACAAAACAACCCCATCCAGCAGAAACTGCAAATAAGGGAAGGAGAGAAGCAAAGCACCCAACTCACCCAACCGCCGCCCGGAGGAGACGGACAACAAAAAAGCCACAGTTGCGGACAACTACAACAAACAGCCCCCAAAAAAGGCACAAAAGGGTGCAACTGCAGACCCCGCAAAACAGTAGGCAAACCCAAGGAGGCACAATCACAGGAGAGATCGGATGTGGAAGCCGAAAACAACACAGAATCTGACTCACCCAAGGAGCAACAACCTCCAAAGAGGCCCGAGACCCCGACAAGCCTGAACCACAGCCCAACGAGCAGACAAGGCGGAAGGGGAAAGGTCCATCAAAAACCCATCTCGGAGAAAGACAAGAATAGAAGCCGGACCACCAACCATGGATCCAGACTAAGAGAAGAGCACCAAGAGACAAAAGAGCCTCAACCCGCGCCACAGTCCGTAAGTGTTGAAGGCCGACGCGACAACGGAATGCCATAGGCCACCACAGAAGAACAGCCCAAAGACGCCAACGACAGCCGCTCAAGAGCCAGGCCGACAGATGCAGGCGACAAAGATAGGGCAAAGACTGGTGCGGACACAGAAGCGGAGCCGGAGTCAAGGAAAACCAGCCAAACCCGCCCCCCTCCAGCAGCAGCAGGAGCGGAAACCAAAGGCAGCGAGGTCAAAAAGGAGCAACCAACAGCACAGACACCTTCACCCCCCCCCAAATCCTCTGCAGCACCCCCGGGAAGAGGGAAATAGGAGGGAAGGCATACAGAAAGCCCGAAGGCCAAGGAAATGAGAGAGAAACCCCCAAGCCTGAGGACAGACCACCTCAGAACAAAACTGGGGGAGAAGAGCGTCGTGAGGGGAAGCAAAAATACATATCCAGAGAGTCCCGCTCTGAAGACAAAGGTCCTGGAACAGAGGAACAGACAGACGGCACAAAACAGAGGATGGGAGGAAGCGGCCCAAGCCATCCTCACGAAATTCAGATGCCTCTGAACGTAAACAGCCCTCAATGCCAACAGATGAGATTTCACCCAGACACAAATCACAGAAGGCAGGAGGTATAGGGACGCGCACCTGGACCCCCCAAGAAGGCGCAAGTAACAACAAGCCACCTGATCGTCGGGACAAACCAAAAGACTCGTCAGCCACCAAGGACTCCAACGCGGCCCCCCAACCCCAAGGACAGGCGTCCGAGGTCAACAAGAGGAGAGAAGGAAGCAGAAAACGCACCCCCACACCAGGGTGGGAGAGCAAAGCCACCATACCAAATTAGGAACCAGAACAGGGGAGAGAGGAAACAGAACCACGCAACCTGTATTAGAAGGGTCCCAACGAGCTACAGAAGAATCACCTAGGACCTTAGGCACAGGCGAGCTCAAGGAACCACAGCCTTGGAGGCAGCCACCAACCCCCGGACTTGCAACCAACCCCGAGCAGGGGCAGAGGGCGACCCAGCAGGACCTGCAGAAGAGTTAAAAGGGCAGAGAACCAAGCAGGAGGGAGAAAACAGCCCCCAGCAAAGCGTCGAACAGGCCTCCGAGAAACTGAAGTCCCAGAACAGGAACCAGATGAGAAAAGGCCAGATCCAACATGAACCCCAGATCCTGGAACAAGGCCATCAACTCCACCACCGCCAGAAGAGCCACAAGGAGGGTGGAAGCAGAAACCAGACAAAAGCAACATAGGGAAACACAGGGAAACCCAGACTCAGCAAAACCCCCACAGCAGGAGCCAACACCGCGGAAAAACCCGGGGAGCAGTAGAGAGGCCGAAAGGCAACACCTGAAACTGGTAATGGAACCCGTCCACCGCAAACCGCAGGAACCGCTGACCTGCAGGATAGACGGGAATGTGAAAACAGGCGACTTCCAAACCCAGGGAAGCCAAAAAATCGCCCACCAGGATGAGGGGAACGATGGACAGCAAGGGAATCATCCAAAAATGACCCAGCCGCACCAAACTGTACAAAGCCCGGGGATTCAGAAACCGAGCGGAAGGAACCATTGGGCGCCGGGATCAGGAATAGAGAGAAATAGAATCCCAGGCCCCGCTCCGTCACCAGAACCAGCACAACAGTGCCCCAGGACAAAAACAGGCCGACGCCAGAGAAGAAGACAGAGCACATCACGGGGCCAATGGACAATGGGGTAACCTCGAAAACAGTCCAAAAGGGGGACGGCCACGGAACCGAAGCCGGTACCAAGATCGATGACCGACAAGACCCACCAGGCAGAAATCAAACCGGACCAACGATCCAGGAACAACCGAGCTGAGTCCCCAAAATTGCAACATCGCCAACAATGTAGACAGGGACTCACAACCAGTGAAACACCAGGAGTTGAACACATAACCTGTTGAGGAAGAGACCGCAACCGGAGCCACCAGGCCACGGTGACTCCTCCTGGGCATAACAACATCTGACCAACACTCAGGGGCAGCAGCAGGCGCTGCAGAGGCCAGGAACCAAATGAAACACAGCCCCCGACCACGGGCCCTACCACGAAAGGGCTGATAAGAAGACAGAGAATCCGGAAACTACAGAAGAAGGAAAAAAGACAAGCCCCTCCGCACAGACAGCATTTGGAGTAAGCCAAAAAGCCAAAAGCACAAAAGGCAGGTAACGGACCAAGGCGTCTGCGCAGCGTCAAGGCACCAAAGCCCGGTCAAGAAAAAAAATCCTACCAGCCACCGCCGCCCCAGCAGCCGAGGAGAGGACCCTCAGGGCAACAAAACACAGCAGACAGAAACTGGGAAACAACCATTACAACGCAGTCATTACAACGCACTACCTTTACAACGCAGTCATTACAATGCAACATCCTTTACATTGCATGCCATTACAACGCAGCCATTACAACGCATGTCACTACAACGCATGCCATTACAACGCATGCCATTACAACGCATTATAAGGTAAGTAATGGGAAATAGTAATTTTTACCCCTACACTATCCAACACTTACCCTACTGTTGCACTCACTGGAGTGGGAATAGAAATTTTTACCCCTACACTATCCAACACTTACCATACTGTTGCACTCACTGGAGTGGGAATAGTAATTTTTACCCCTACACTATCCAACACTTACCATACTGTTGCACTCACTGGAGTGGGAATAGTAATTTTTACCCCTACACTATCCAACACTTACACTACTGTTGCCCTAAAAGTATTATGCGTTGTAATGGAATGTGTTGTAATGGAATGCGTTTGAAGTGTAGTTTCTAAAAATGCGTTGTGATGGCATGCGTTGTAAAATCATGCGTTGTAATGGATGTTGAAATGTAAAAACCGCGTTGTAAAGGCATGCGTTGTAAATGTTTGCGATGTAACATGTCCTATTCACAGAAACTGAGCCAAGACCTCCATTTGTGCCAAGATAGGAGTGAGATCCCCCCCCGATACGGAAGACAGACAAACAGGTACCCAAACCCCTAGAATGGACCTGCGAAGCAGAGGCTGAGGAAGTGCAAGCACGAACCCTAAAATGAGAAGCAGCAGAAGAACGCATGAGAGCAGACTCCTCCGAAGACAAAGATGAGGAAAAAGACATGGAGGTCAAAATAGATAGACCCCAGAAACCAGAGGAAAATGAGTATCAAACACCGTCAGGTGATACTGCTTCCCCAGAAAATGAAGAATCCCCCGCATGTCGACCTCAAGCCATGCGACAGCCAGAATCTCCTAGACGACATAATGGAAAGGCAGGTCATGCACCACTGAGGAACAATACAGGGAGTCACCCCTCCGCAGACAATGAAGCAGGAGTAAAGCGGAGAACATCACAAAATGGTAAAATGACCACGTACTCCCACCCTCCGGAAAGGAGGAAGCAGAAGGCTCAAGCAGCGCAGCCCGCATGGGAAGGCATTACAGCAGAATGAACCAAATCCCGCAGGCTAGACCCGGAAATCAGCAACAGGTCAACCACCTGCAGCTCCTGAAACATGATGATGCATAAACAAAGATCCTGCAGGCACTGGAGCGGAAACCTCAACACCCCTGGCCACATGCAACAGCATCAGGGAGCCACAGCACACACCAGGAAGTGCCCAGAAACTCCCCTAAAAACTGCCCCCAAACAACCAAGTCATAGCAACACGAGACCTGGGAAAGAAAAAGGGACAGCCCTGCAGTCTCCCCCACAGCCACAGAACAAACATTATGGCCGCGGGAGCCGGATGCCGCTAGAAGACCCCAGCACCGGAACGACCCGAGGCCAGAACGCAAGAGAAAGCTCCCCGACCCAGCCCAGCACATGCGCAGGGAGCGCGTTCAGGCCACGGAGCAGGGACGCTGCCGACCGGAACACAGGTGCGGCCGCGCGAACAAAAGAAGTAAAACAAACACTTTAACAGTAAAGAAGAGAAAAAACTCACGGCACCGCAAACCCAGCCCTTCAAACTTGGGAACCAGCAAGCAGGAAACACAGAGCACACCAGCGTTGCGACCGACGTCGGACAGCAAAAAAAAACAGGCATGGCGGTGGGTGGGAGGGGCTTATATATCCTTTGAAAATATTATGAGAGTTCTGATTAGCTGTCGGGAGACAGGATTGCCTCACTATGGGGCTGATTAGGATGGTGGGCAGATGTCCACCGCCAGGCCGGCGGGCCGGCGGTGGACATCCGCCCACGATCGCAACCCAGAAAACCGCTGGTCAGATTAGGATGGTGGTGGTGACCGCGGCGGTGGGAAATCCCGACCGTCGCTTTTCCGCCGGTTGCCATCCGCACTCCTGCCTGGCAGACGGAGCAGGACCGGGATAATGGTGGCAGTGCCGAGCAGGCTCCGCGTGCACGATTATGATGCCGGCGGTAGCCAGCCTTTCCGCAGCGGTCAAACCGGCTGGCGGAGATTATCTTCCGGAGGCCCGTTGCTGGCCCCCAATGTGTTGGAGGGGGTGTGGGGGGGGTGTGGGTGCACTTGGGGGGTACCCATGGTCCCCCCCTACAATTCCCTGAACCAGGTGGCAGGCACTGTGCAGTGCCTGCCACACAGTGAAGGGAAGTGCAGGACATGCTCCTTTCGACATTGCGGCGGTGCAGCGGGCAGCAGCAACCGCCTCAATGTTAAAGCCCGCGATCGTACCGCCGCGGTTGGATTTCGACCGCGGGCCATCGTAATTCGACCGGCGGTTATCTCGCGGTCCATGCGGGCAGTCTTTTCCCGCTACCATGGCAGTCGGGGAGGTTTTCCGACCGCCATCCTAATCAGCCCCTATGTTAGGACTGGTACGAGGAGGACCCATGAGGGGGTAATATATTAAGTTCGCACTTACAGTGTTGCACATCATATAGAAGGAACCTATGGACAGAACACACACTAGGTAAGGGCGAGGCCCATTGCGCCACTTGAACAGGTTATGTGGCCTCACGTGTAAGTTAACTGATAATTTGGTATCTGGTGGACAATTGTTACGAGTAAGATGTTGGAAGGACATTTACCCAAAGCCGGAATAAGGTGCTCAACAGGCCTATGCACTGCATGTATACAGGCTATGAGCTTGCAGTCCCTCCGTGTTATTATAACATGACATGACATAGCATGTGTATTCCTAAAGCGCTCGCTCACCAGGAAAGGACTCCTTGGCACTGTAGGATTTCCCAGGCATTCGCTATCCTAAGGTGGCACAAAGGGTTCATTGGGATGGAATCAAATCTGATGGGAAAGAGAACCCCCAACTATGGTGTTGCATTTAACTTGAATTCGTGTTTTTCAGTACGAGCATCACAAAACTACACTGCCTATCAGGATGGAGGGCTTGTGACTTCTAGATCTAGTAGTCACCTGCCTTAGGTAACATCACTTATACACTGATCTAAACGTGTATAATTGATGGTCTTGGTGTATCGGGTGGGTGGGGAGTGCACAGGCACCCCACACGGGATGAAGGGAAAGGTGCCGCAGCTCGTGTCAGGAGGCCACTGCAGCGTGCACCACCAATGGTCACTGCCTGCGCGGTAAACTAGAGCACCCACACAGAAAATAAGCACCACACTGTTACAAGCACGAGGATTTAGTTTGGTAAACAGCCCCCAAAACTATATGAATGGCTTAGGTGACAAGGAACTACCTGACAGGCAGTTACGTCAGCTCGGTTACAGGCACCGCCCTCTATGAAACGGCCTAACAAACGGATGGACGCATATTTAATTCAGGGGCCAAGCTGCACTTGAAGGAGTGGCAAATCTACTTCCAGTCCCTCAAAGTTGGGGCTTTCGTTATTTATTTATTTTTATTTTTACTTTATTTATTTTTTCCCCGTTACTTTAAAGGGCAGTATGGCGGAGACACGGCAGCGGTGCAAAGACAATACCAGCACCTACGACAGCCTGCTACAAGGTGGCTCTGCTGCCTAATGGAGAAATGAATACAGCACACTAGGTCTTTGCGATGCCGGAACCTGGCATTATTAAGTAATGTATGGGTCCGAAGGGCTCGGGCGGCGGGCATGAGCTGACATAGAGAACATGGGCCCGGCTACCCTCTCCCACCGGGGCAACTGTCTAGGAGACCGATCGGGGGCACAACGAAGGAATTAGACAAGCATAACTTTCAGGAGCAACAGCTTGGAGGCAAGATCTTGGCCATCTGGAGTCTCAGGTCCCTCCCCCATTGCAAGGTTAAAGTACCACCAATGGAGGCAAGGAGTTTTTAAGGTCGTAGCAGGGTTTTCAGTCTACTGCAGGGCACAGCTTCAGGAAGGGTGTCACACCACTAATAAGGATTGTAATAACATGACGGGAGACCTCACCCTAAGTTGCAGTCCAACTAGTGCGGGGGATTAGCAGTGAACCAGTGGATTAGCATTCACAAGTCCAAATCCCACCGCTTCTCCTTACTGGGAGCAAGCAGTGCAATCTGTCACAACTGTCAGCAAGCGCAATAGTACATTATGTGATGCTGGGAACAGGACATTTTAAGGAATATATGGGTTTCAAGCGGTCAACACGGCCCATGCCCCAGAACAGGAAAGGCACTGATTTATTTTGGGCCTAGTTAAGCTGTTAGGTGGAGCCATAGGGCTTCCGGGCTTCTGAAGGGGGCACGGTTACAGTAACCCACCACTGCTTGAGCAGGGCATGTCAGATGTGCCAAATAGCATGGGGGCAGAATCAGTGTGAAGTAGCGCAGCATGTCTTCTGTGCATCCGCATCAGTATTAACTGATTAAGTATGAGCATTCACATAAGGAGGAAATGTTTCAACCAACCACAAGGCATCACCAAAGAATCACTGGGATGTCTGAACGGGCATCCTTAAAAGATTACACAAGAGCACCTTTCAGCAGACAGAATTCACAATAAGTGGAAATTTGAGGCTAGATCATTCTCCTAAGGAGCCACGACCTCTCATGTGATAATCTGATGCGCATGTGTCAACCGTATCAGATTGGAGGACTCTGGCCGGCGGACTTCAGTTAGCCCCCCACTGCTGCTTCATTAATACAGGAGATCCAAATATCGATTGACATTACGGGCAGCGGGGGCAGTTAGTGAAACAGAAGTACAGATGCAACGGAGTCAGGGGAATCCATGACTCATTCAAAGGACAGCGGGAAAGGTTTACTAAGGTGGTAAAGGGCTCAGAGGGGCCGAGAACCAAGACCCAATCCCAGCTAGCATGCTTTGCCTTCAAACACTGTGAGGTCAGGGAGTTAAGCATTAACGGGCTAGGTCGCCAGCCGAGCCCCCGCAGGTGAGGACAGCCAGCGGTAAAGTAACTCTGACAGCGGCTCAGCAGGCAGCTTAGGGGCTAAGTTATAACCCATCAAGTATGAGAGGGGCAGCAACCATGGGGCGGCGGACAAGCCACAACGTGAACCACATATCACCATAGTAAAGATAGGTAGGGTTACGGCTGGGGGCCTCGTGTGTCATGGGCAGATCAACATCAGGATTCCAAGTTATCGCCCCAGAGGTTGGGTCCACTCAACCGGGACTCCTTCTGGAAGGCTGGAACGGCTAGGCGCTTTCTGTGTCAGCTGCACCATGGCTATTAGAAGGGCTCATCGCCCTTACATCTGGCAGACCAAGTCTGTGAAGACCAGATCACCCAGAGTCAGAAGCAGTCTCAGGGATTCATCCAAGCATCATTCGAGTGACATACAACAACCAACACCAGTGTCAGTGTCTCATGTGCTAAATTCTATTAAAACGGCAGGGGCAAGTTTAAACATGGAAAAGTAAAAATGGTACACATTTAAGCTACATATTTTATTATTGGCCACACACTTTAACTGTTATGCTTTCTTACCGGATCAGTATAAACCTACCTCAAAAAACATTTCTTCCCTATGAATGTGGCGATCAACAGCAGCTAGCTCAATTGTTAAACAGTCTCTGAATGGAACAGGGAACAGTCGTCTTTCCCTCTTTCGGTCATTTCTGTAAGGGGAGGGTTTCTGGGGCTTCATGTGTCTGTCAGGAGTGTAGAATGGCAATTCTGACCCAGAGTATTGACAACAAGCATTTGCAATGCAATAGGTCTTGCATTCACGCAAGTTTGAGCTATTGGCATTGTAAATGATAATGCCTTTTATTTATGTTTTGGGATTTAAAACATAAATAAAGGGCATTGCCATTTACAATACTAATAGTTTAAACTCTCGCAAATGCGAATCCTATTGCATTGCAATAAAGGGCCTTTTTGACCGCTTGTTAGATTGTAAATATCAGCGGAAGAGACTGGTCAGCGACGTCTTCAAAGTAGTGATAAATAGTGCAGTGAAGAAGATGTGTAAGTGTTGTAAATTACACAGACACAAAGTGTGAAGTGAGAGTTACATATTATCCAAGCTATAAACACTAACAAAGCACTCCAACATGTTTCGCTCTGTGATTACACTGTCGCGTATCAGGAGGAAGAGCGGGAGGGGGGGCTATTTCCTGCCCTCTACGTGATTTGAGTGTGCAGTGTGGCATTGCATAATGTCATTGCTATCTTTGGCCTATTGGTGGTGGTGGTATTGGTGGTAGTAGTGGTGGTATTGGTGGTGGTGGTATTGGTGGTGGTGGTGGGGATATTGGTGGTGGTGGTGGTATTAGTGGTATTGGTGGTGGTATTAGTGGTGGTATTGGTGGTGATGGTGGTATTGGTGGTATTGGTGGTGGTGGCATTAGTGGTTTTGGTGGTATTGGTGGTATTGGTGGAGGTGGTGGTATTGATGGTAGTGGTATTGGTGGTAGTATTGGTGGTGGTGGTATTGGTGGTGGTGGTGGTATTGATGGTGTTGGTGGTAATGGTGGTGGTGGTGGTATTGGGGGTGGTGGTGGTATTGCTGATATTGGTGGTGGTTGTGGTGGTGGTATTGGTGGTGGTGGTATTGGTGGTGGTGGTATTGGTGGTGGTGATATTGGTGGTGGTGATATTGGTGGTGGTGGTGGTATTGTTGGTGGTGGTGGTATTGGTGGTGTTGATGGTGGTATTGGTGATGGTATTGGTGGTATTGGTGGTGGTGGAGGTGGTGGTATTGGTGGTGATGGTATTGGTGGTGGTATTGGTGGTGGTGGTATTGGTGGTAGTGGTATTTGTGGTGGTGGTATTGGTGGTGGTGGTATTGGTGGTGGTGGTGGTATTGGTGGTGGTGGTGGTATTGGTGGTGGTGGTATTGGTGGTGGTGGTGGTATTGGTGGTGGTGGTGGTATTGGTGGTGGTATTGGTGGTGGAGGTGGTGGTATTGGTGGTGGTGGTGATGGTGGTGGTGGTATTGGTGGTGGTGGTGGTGGTATTGGTGGTGGTGGTATTGGTGGTGGTGGTGGTAGTGGTAGTGGTATTGGTGGTGGTATTGGTGGTGTTGGTGGTGGTGGTATTGGTGGTGTTGGTATTGGCGGTGGTGGTGGTATTGGTGGTGGTGGTGGTATTGGTGGAGGTGGTGGTATTGATGGTGGTGGTATTGGTGGTGGTGGTATTGGTGGTGGTGGCATTGGTTGTATTGGTGGTGGTATTGTTGTTAATAAAAACAGGCTTTTGAAAACAACCTGTCACATGGTTTCAGTACAGATGACATGTAACACAGATGTGCTGTTGTCAGCTTCAGCCCTTTAGCACAGGATTATATGCAACCTGGAATTCACATGACTTAATTTGCTAATCATTTCTAAATCTATTTTACTTGGGGGGTTGAAACAGACACAAGATAATGCCAGGTTAAAGTGATTGAAAGCAGGCGCCCGTGTTATGGGTGCGGCCGTGCTGCTTAAAAAAACACAAGCGGTTTCAGCTGAAGCAGCGCATGTCCGGCCTGCAGTAAGAGAAACTCAATAAAGTAAATAGTGCTTACAGACTAAATAACAGGTCCTGTGTAACACCTGCAGTAAAAGGGCCAGTCGCCATGGGAGGGTACAAATGAAGACAAGGCCGTACTAAGGAGGGACTAACAGGCCTATTAACGAATCCGAAGGCAGCATTTACGAAAGACAATGACACAAGCCAATGAAAAATATGGGAGGAGAGTGGGCGCGGCTTCTCTCCCATACTCTACTACAGCAGTCTCGCAGAGCGAGGAGCGCATGCGCGATGCCGCTAGGCTCGACCTAACAAGGCAGAATGAAGGTTAGAGCGTAGCTTCACGCACAGAGGAGCATCATTACACTATTACAACAAAGCACAAGGCATGAAGTCTGTCTTTCTGGTGAGGATGTGTGACGAAACTCCTTAAAGGCTTTCAATGAAGCGTGGACTGTGTCCTCTCTCTCACCTTCTCCTGCGGCTGTGTAATTTGTTGATGGAAGCCAAAGGCACCCTGTAAATATGCATGACAAATTAATTATGGCATAGTCAAGCAAGGAATGTGGTTAGTCTCTTTGCTTAAATATGCCGTAATGTGCAGTGTTATGACTCTAGCACATGTAGGCAGGTAATGCAGTAAGTGGTGTCAATTTATAATTGCTGGGGCAGAGCCCTAATGAAGTACCCAGCCCCTGTCGGCTGCAATGAATTCCACTTGTCGCATTAATTTCCTGCCAATGTATAATGGAGGTAATGTGGACTGTGTTGTGAGAAGTGGAAATGCATGCTTTTAGATTCCCTGCATAAGAGGGTAAGCAGGAGTTATGCTTCAGGGCTGGAGTTTAGCTTCCGACCCACTGAAATACTGCTGTCTCTCTCCTGTTTTCATTTGTTTGCGACTAGTAGGAACACAGGTCCAGGTGTACTAAGCCATTTTCTGTCATAAGCCTTGTGATTCACAAAATCACAGCATGTGCAGCTACAACGTTGCATTTTGTTATGTGCTATACTCCATTCAGTAAAGGGTTACCAAATTTCAAAATTATTTTAAAAACAGATACCGAATCACAGTTAGAAACGGGCATGTTTAGGGCGACTCTTACAAATTAGGATTTTGTATTCAACGTATCAATAGTTTGGACAGCAATTCTGTTTGCAAACCATTGAAAATGTACTGACTTCTCCACATGTGTGGTAACCCATTTGCAAAGAGGAGAGGGTTGCTTTGAAACCCCGTTCACTTTGTGTATGTTGAAAAAAAATAGTTTGGGAGTAGGCAGTGAACCACTGCTAAATCTTATAAAAACTTTCAAAAAGATTCAGGGGCAGATTTACAAGCCCCTTGCGCCACCTGTGCGTCATTTTTTGTGACGTTCCGGTGGCACTTTCTACTGCTCCATATTTACAATGACAGGAAAAGCCACCTTGCGTGACTTGGAGGTCAGGAAGAGGCTCACTCTCCTCCTCCATCCCAGCATCTGTGGCCAGGAGCATGCCCACTTCGGACCTCTCAAAGTGGGGCTTCAGGCGGTTGACATGCAGGACCCGCAAGGGGTTCCGGGAGACCGCAAGTCCACCAAGTAGGTAACAGGACTCTTGCGCTCCACCACCTCAAAGGGTCTGGTCCACTTATCTTGGAGTGCACAAGGCTCCACTGGGGCCATGACCCAAACCTTTTGACAAGGCTGAAACTCAATCAGAGTGGCATTCTGATCGTGCCAGCGTTTCATCTCTTCCTGGCTGGCTTCCAGATTTGCCTCAGCAAGCTTTCTGAAACGCCGAGTCTGGTTCCGGAAGGCCAGCATGTAACTAAACACATCCTGGGGAGGTTTCCTGGGAGATTGCTCCCAGCCTTCCTTGACCAGACTCAGAGGCCCTCTTACCGGGTGACCATAGAGGAGTTCAAAAGGGGCTGAGCCCTAGGGACTTCTGTGGCACCTCACGGTAAGCAAACAACAGGCATGGCAAGAGGACGTCCCACTTACGCCTCATGGTCTCTACTAGGCCCATAATCATGCCTTTGAGGGTCTGGTTGAATCTCTCAACCAGCCCATTTCCTTGGGGGGGGTAAGGGGTGGTAAACTTATAGGTTACCCCACACTCCTCCCACAGAGACTTCATATATTTGGAAATGAAGTTAGTACCCCAATCTGACACCACCTCTCTGGGGAACCCCACACGGGAGAAAATCCCCATCAGTGCACGTCCCACCACGGGGGCTGTCACTGTCCGGAGTGGGATGGCTTCAGGGTACCGGGTGGCATGGTCCACCAAGACCAGGATGAACCTGTTGCTCATGGCTGTCTTGGGGTCCAGAGGCCCCACAATGTCAATGCCCACTCGCTCGAACGGGGTACTGACAACTGGAAAGAGCTGGAGTGGGGCTTTGATCTTCCCCCCACTCTTCCCACTTGCCTGGCAAGTCTCACATGCCCTGCAGTGAACATCTGAGCTGCTGCGCATCTGGGGCCAAAAAAAGTGGGTGACCAGCCTCTCGAAGGTCTTGGTCTGCCCCAGATGTCCTGCCAATGGCACATCATGAGCCAACCCCAGTAGGAAGGCTCTGAAGCACTGGGGTACCACCAGCACACGGGCTGACCCAGGCTCAGCAACCTTAGGCTCGCTGTAAAGGAGGTCATTCTCCCAATAGATCAGATGTGACCCTGACTGATCACCTGCCACCTGGGCTGCAGCCTGTCGCCGCAGCCCCTCGAGAGAAGGGCACGTTTTCTGCTGTTCACAAAATTCCTCCCTGGTGGGCCCTCCTTCCTGCTGCCACTGGGTCAGCTCAGGCAGGTCCCCCAGTTTGGCTACCTGTTCCCCTGTAGGCTCCAGGGCATCCCCCTCAAGGTCTGCTCCTTCCTGGACCGTGGGAACAATGGGGGCCGGTTTCCCGCGCCCCTACCCCTTCTCTGTAAGGCAGGGGCCTGGGCCATACTTCCAGGCTCCAGGTCCTTCTGAATGTCCTTACTGGCTGCCATGGACCGAGTGGTCACACACGCCCACTCAGGTAGACCCAACATTTCCAAGTGAGATTTCCTCTCCACCGTAGCCCACGGGGAGTTTTCTAAATCGTTGCCCAACAGACAGTCTACCGGCATGGCTGGCCTCACAGCTACTTGAAGAGTTCCTGAGACCCCTCCCCACTCAAAGGGAACCTGGGCCACCTCACACTGGCTCTCAGAGTTGTCTGCTGACACTACTGGGCAGAATGCATGGGGACAACCTGCTCTTTGGACACCATCCGGGAGCTGACAGCAGTCACACTAGCTCCGGTGTCCCTCAGAGCCTCCACCCTATGGCCATTGATGGTCACCCACTGCCTATACTTCTTAGTGTTATCATGCAGCGTGGGGTTAGGGACCTTCTCAAAGTCTCCTAGCGAGACAAGGGTCAATTCCACGGGATCCCACCCACCTTGGGCACCCATCTCCTCACCTCCCAGGGCTACACTAGCAAGCTGGCGGGGTGGTGCGCGGGGTGGGGCATTGAGGTCCCTCTGGGGACACTGGGGATCATAATACCGGTGGCCCACTTGACCACATTTAAAACAAGTAAGGGGCCCCATATGAACAGGCCTACCTGTCGGGGGCACTGGCTTCTTCTCAGGGGGAGACTGGGACACCACTCCTTGGTTTCCTTGGGAATTACTTTGGGGCCCTCTCTGGAACTCCCTCGGTTTACCCCTGTCCCCCCCACTTCTCTGCTGGGGATCCTGCCCACCTTTGGCGAAGTCTCCCACAGGACCCTTGCGAACCCGGGTGCTCACCCAGCGGTCCGCCTCCTCAGAAAGCTTCCTAGGGTTAGTTAGCTAGCTATCAACAAGGTGCTGGCGTAGCTCTGGAAAACAGTTACTAGATAAATGCTCCCATGCAAACAAATCATACAGTTGCTCAAAAGTTTCCACTTTTCTACCCTTTACCCAGCGATCCATTGCTCTGCAAAAAAAAGACACATATTCGACCCAAGTGGTACCCTCTAACTTCTTACAGGTTCTAAATCTCTGCCTGTACATTTCTGGGGTGAAACCATATCGTGTCATCAAGGCCTCTTTCATATGGGCATACACCATCCTGCTCTCTTCAGGCAGATCCAACAGGGTATCCCTCCCATCACTCACAAAGCGTCCCCACAACCCTGCTCCCCAATCCTTCTCAAGGACCCGGTGGGACACCATGGCTATCTCATATGCGGCAAACCATTGCCCAATATCCTCACTCTTATGGAAATCTTTGATGACATCCTTGGGTATATACACTCTACTCTCGGTAGGTACTAACGGTATGCTGCCACCAGAGGGGAGATCTCTAAACTCTTAGCCTTGATCTCCAGCTCCCTCAATATTCTTTCATGCTCCAGTTTCATTTTTTCAAGTTCAAATGTCAACCTGTTATTCTCAATATCCAACTTTTTACTCTCTAGGTCCTTCTGACCTTCTAATTTGGCCATCTCCAAACTATGCCTCCTATCTCTCTCCCTGTCTTCCATCTGTTCTGGAGACAGGCCCTTTGAGGACACGCTAGTACCGGGACTGGAAAGTGCTTTACCTCCCCCTAAATCCACTTCATCATCCTGCTGCCCTCCGGCATACTCTCCCCCGTCCCCAGGCTCTCCCCCATTCCCGGGGGACTCTCTTGCCTCCCACCAGGCTTTTAGCGCCTTCTGATACTCCTCCTTCCTAGAGAGACCTGCAATAGGGACGGTGAATTGCTTGCAAAAAGACTTTAGCTGTTTGGCAGTGTAGGTTTCTAACCTCTCTTCCTCAAAGGTGAGATCCTCCGAAGCATTGGATGCTGGCTTACCCGTTGTAGACATAACTGGCAATTACAATCGATAATAGAACAAAATCAAACCGTACGTGGTTGCGCCTAGGCCTACACTCACTAGTAGCGTACACTGGTTATTGTATGTGGATCACAAATGCAAGTCCTGATCCTCACCGCTGACCGCCAATGTTAGAAATGGTAATCTCCAGTTGGCCGCGGCTGGCGCCGAGGTCCAAATGGGGATCCTTCTTCCTAAGTCAGAGTAAGGGGGCTACACCCTTTGATAACCCCTGCTCAACCCTGTGGTAACGTAGCATGAGCAGACAGGCCTATCTCAGAGGCAATGTGTGAAGCATTTATGACCATACACAATAACACAGGAGAGACGCTACAAACGGACATCACAAGTTGTTATAGAAAATAGATATCTTTATATAGACTGAACACGAGGCTAAAAGCACTCAAGGAGCCACAATGCACACAATTACAGATTCACTTCAAAAGCAATAAAGGCACTCGAAACGGGGGTGGAACGGGCTTAGTTCGCGGCCGGGATCCACGCGACCCGGTGATGCACAATGTACCTGGGGTGTAAAGGGGCACGGCACGCAATCTAACAAGGAAGCCGCGGTGATGACAGGCGGACTCCCAGCGGCCACAGCTCCCGGCTGTAGCGGTCCGCGGCGTGCACTCATGATAATCCTGGGACGGGGCTTAAAGGCGGGCACCCAGCGGTACCCGCAGGTGGTAACAAGATCCTGGGAGTGGTGACTAGTGCGGGCACTCAGCGGCACAGCTCCTCAGCTGCAGCGGCCCACAATAGCGATAGCGATGATTCTCGTAGGATGGCAAATGCGGGCACCCAGCGGCACAGCTCCTCAGCTGCAGCGGCCCACAATAGCGATGATTTCCGTAGGATGGCAAATGTGGGCACTCAGCAGCACAGTTCCTCAGCTGCAGCGGCCCACAATAGCGATAGCGACTTTCATAGGATGGCAAATGCGGGCACTCAGCGGCACAGCTCCTCAGCTGCAGCGGCCCACAACAGCGACAGCGATGATTTCCGTAGGATGGCAAATGCGGGCACTCAGCGGCACAGCTCCTCAGCTGCAGCGGCCCACAATAGCGATAGCGACTTTCAGCCCGCGTTCCCCGCAGTAGAACCAGAGGCTCTGGAATTCTCAACAGAGGCCTCACCTGCGGGTAGAATCCCCCTCAAATAGGAATCCAGACGGCTGATGGGTGAAGTCTAATGTCCCTGAGACTTCAGCAGGAGGCGAGCTCAAATCAGGCCCTTGGGTAGTTGCTTCAGCAAGATGGATGAAAGTTTCAAAGTCCTTTCCCTCTAGTTGCACGGACAGAGGTTCGTCTTGGCATCCAGAAGCAACACACCCGTGGGGGTTTTCGCGCACATCTTTATACCCCCCTCGCCTTTGTTCTCTCAAAAGTCACAAGTCACTGAACCAAGTCAGAACCAGTTCGGGGAGGTCCTCGGGGCACGTTGTTTACGAGGCGGCATCCTGCCTTTGAGGAAGAGGGGGTCTGCCATCAGACGCACAGTGGGGGCTGGAGCCATCATTCACTTTGCCAGGCCCAGCCCTGCTCAGACCAAAGGGTCACCCCTCCCCTCCCCATACTCCAGCTGCAGATTCCTCTACTCGACCCAGGTCGGGTTCAGCCTACCCTGTCCCTCCAAAACCAGACGGCCAATACACATAACAGCAGAGCACACTGGAAGACTTAGGCAAGAAAATACCCACTTTCCCAAAGTGGTATTTTCAGACACAGAATATAGAAATAACCCTCACTAAAAGATGTACTTTAATATTCTGAGCTCAGGCATACTAAATTCGACTTTCCACTTTACAAGCTGCTTCTGTGGGTGGAGCAATCAGCGCTGCAGGCCCACCAGCAGCATTCGGTCTACCAGCCCTGGGCACGCACGGTGTACTATACTAGAGACTAACAGGTAAACCAAATGAGCCAATTATGGGAACATCAATTCATACAGTCAATTTACCATAGGGAGCATTCGCGCTGTGGCACAGAATGGCCGTGGCACAGCGCCCAGAGCATCTAACACCAGCAAACACAATGGATTTAACCCAGATCTTTTGACTGGGGGAGAATGTTTGCATTGTCAGCATTCCGTCCATCATTTGTTTGCTGTAACACTTTTCGCCCTAAGTGGGATGGGTATGCCCAGACGTGGGTCCCTTGCTCACTGTGCCACTGGATTTAAGCTAGCCTGGCTGAAGAAGGGTGACATACCCTGAAACCGGTCCCAGGATGCTTGTTTCCGGTCCAGGGAGGACCTGGCCTGGCAGTTCGGTCTGGACTGTTCCCATGGGGCACAGGGTCAAGACTGATTTGCATATGGCTGGGTCCAAACTGGGGTGGCGTAGTGGGCAAAAGAACGATGGATTTAACCCAGATCTTTTGACTGGGGGAGAATGTTTGCATTGTCAGCATTCCGTCCATCATTTGTTTGCTGTAACACTATACTAGAGACTAACAGGTAAACCAAATGAGCCAATTATGGGAACATCAATTCATACTGTCAATTTACCATAGGGAGCATTTGCGCTGTGGCACAGAATGGCCGTGGCACAGCGCCCAGAGCATCTAACACCAGCAAACACTGAGGAGACAAAAAGCGAGAAATGGAGGGGAGACCCACGCCAATGGTGCCAGGTCTAACACCCACCATGTTGGCACATTTCTTATTCAAAATAAACCTGAGCAATATTTTCTCCAACAAATAATGTGTTTTGTGTGTTCTTCATTATGGTATTGCTGTGTTTGCGGGTGGGGTGTGTTGCCGATATTGGCACTATGAGGCTGCCCGTGGCCCACGCAGGGGGCCCCCATAGGAGGGCGGCCACCTTAGTGCCATATTAGGGCACAAACCCGACAGGTCTAGTCTTTGGACCACCCCCCCCCCCGGGTCCGGCGCTACCTGCATCATTTCCGGCACGCCAGTGGGCGGGGGCCAGGTATATCTACCTCCCCCGCCCATCTGGTGATCCTTAAAGCGCTGAGATATCATGCTGTCTCCCTCCCTACCGCTTACCCGGCGTGTCAGCTGGAAGGGTGGCTAGGGTAGGAAGGCTGTTAACTTATTATTTTGGGTTGCAGGCTGAATTACAGGGTGATCCAGAGGCTGAATGGTACATAGGAGTACCCTCTTCAGGAGCACAAGAAGGGTGCAAATGCCAAAAAAAAACAGGACGTCCTTACGGCAGGACCCTGGAGGAACTACGGCGCCCCGTTAGTCCTTCGGGCGGTTGTAAACCTGAGCAACCAGATACGCTCCGCCCCCTCAAGGGGCGTGAGTAAATGGGTGGACTGGTGGTCCACAGGATGTAAGGGGAAATCCCCCAAAATGGTTAGCACCGATTGGTTAGGTCACGGTGCAATTTGGCTCTTCAGGTGGGCAGTGCAGCTTAGGGGTATCACTGCTGCCTGCCCTTGGATCGCCCTAAGTTGACCCACCATGTTGTTATATTTATATGCAAAATAAACCTGCAGCAATATTTTCTCCAACAAGTAATGTGTCTTGTGTGTTCTTTATTATGGTATTGCTGTGTTTGCAGGTGGAGTGTGTTGCCGATATTGGCACTAAGCTGTCAAGCAGTGAGCCTTGACACTAAAGAAGGACAAAGCGCTCCTGGATACCTAATGGGTGTAACCCGATAGAATCTTCACATAAAACCCCGCACTGTAAAGGCTATAATACAGGGCTTTAAGTGGGATGAAAAAACTGGGGGGGGGGGCTCTCAAAGGGGCGTGGCCAATGTAATTAAGGGCATGGCTTAAAAACACACACGCTAAAAATCTGTGCTTAGCATGGTGTGCTGCCCGACTTGTATTTTGCTGTTTCTGCCATTGCATCCAGATATATGATACAGCAAATAACATCATACCTACAACAAGTCAGGACTATTGGCTTTGTCAATGGTTATTAGTTGCATAAGATAAATAAGCAGCAACTATGGCTTGTATATAATATTGAAAAAGCTTCCACTTAAAGCTCTGGTGACACCACGACAATGTTGCTGCCCCCAAGTTTCAAAAAGAGAAGAGAAATCCAGAGAGAAAATGACTCTTTAAAGGATTTCCCTTCCCCTGCAACGCTCACCTGGCATGACATCATGCCTTAACTTCTCCACTAGTTAGAAGTGAGCAGGGTGAACATGCGCACATCAATGTGCCTGCTGTCAATGCAGTCCGGAATAAAACGGACCGCCTGTGCCAGGGCACAAAACAGAGCCCATTAGAGACCCCTTTCGAGGCCCCCTTTAAAAAACTGCCAGTGCTCAGCACCGGTGAGACCCGGCCCACTTAAAGTCCTGGCTATAAATGTTGTCCACTGACGCTTTTATTACCTCTGAATACCAAAATGTATATACAACTTTACCTTCCATTTTTAGTGCCAGATTAATGGGACCCTGATGAGACAGCTGGTTGATGGGCCAAAGAACACATCTTCGGCCAAGACTTTCGGTATGCTCTTCCCGTGCCTCATTACAAGCAGTGACGAGGCTTATTATGCAGTTAGGGAAGGGCCTGGGTGGGGTCTCGGCATCGGCTCTCTAAAACCGTGAATGCCCTGTATGGATGGGCACGAAAAATCCCTTGGCAGTGCAAACACTTATGCCCTCATGCCAAGGGCCTCGCGAATCATTTCCGGTGCAAAATGCACCCAAAACGGGATTCCCCCTCTGGTGCTATTTGACCACATCAGGGTCTTTTTGCCGCACGATTGTGATCTGACAAAACCTGACACAATTCTTGCAGTAATGTGGAGCACTTTCCAACTATGCGTCCCTCTGAATGGGGAGTGGCTTGCACTATTAGTTCATCATTATCCCCCGTTTCGAGAAAGTACAAATCGAAATAGGGCACAAATTGCACACCCGGAAATTACCGTATCAATATTTGTCGGGTGCGCTCCTTTCACGCAGGATGGTGTCCAACATAGAATGAGGGCCTTAGTAGCACGGCAGGACACCAGCACTCACAAACCCGATCAAACGCCTTCTCATAGGCAGGGAATAAAAAACCCCAATTGCAATAAACGTGAAATTTAACAAGACAGAACAAAGCACCGAACAATCCGTGACAGTTTGCGAACAGGTGTATTTACAACGGCCGGACACGAAAAGAGATCAAATATATATTTTACTAAAACAGGACAACAACCTCCCTCCCCCCACAAAAAAACACCCATTTACACTACAGTTTGCTAAATGGAGCACCAACAACAATATCACAAAAAATAAGCAAAAGTATACTTTCCTGGGGTAGTGCACCGAAAACACAGAAAGAGCAAATGCATATTTCCCTAATGTAAACACATAAAAAATACACAAAGCAAACACGTTTTTTTTTGTTGCTAAAACAATGCATAGCAATCAAACACTGGCCATAAAATGCCACAAGTAAACAGGATGTATCCTAATGCAGGCCACAAACAGACCACAAAGTAAAGCCCTAGCTCCTCTCTTCTACCCTGGAGACCGCAGTGCCAAAAATCGGAAAACATCTGACTAGCTTCAGTCAGACAATAGAAGCACAATTATCCATCTGACTAGCCCTGCCCGTCGCCCCTCCTCGCTCCCTGTCCCAGCGGGGCACAGCAGCGGGTGCCAATTAAACAAGCATTGGCATAGCCAATAGGTCTCGCTTTTGGGACCTTATAAGTATTTAGTTATGCAGCACAATATCCTTGGTGCAACAACATCAACTGTTGCATGGCTGAACACTTATAAGGTCCCAAAGGCGAGACCTATTGGCTATGCCAATGCTTGTTTTCTATTTGATGGAAAGGTTTAGGTCTTCAAACAACACCAGTGAGTGGTTTGCTGCACAAAGGGCCCAGGGCTGCGATGAGGCTAGGACAAGGAGGCTGTGCCCGAGAACTGCCTATTGCTTGTAACATGGAAAGGGTTCAGAATATGTGCATTCATCTGTATTTTATTAATCCCACCAAACATCAGCATGAAGAATCCCAATAAACATCTGCATCAACTCACATACCTCAACCACTCCCCCACCCCACTAATGTTAACACCCAACTGCTATTTATTTCATCTACCCCAAGGAAATTCTAGTGAATGCATGGAATAGTTGCTTGAGTCACTAAACTAACCCCAATAACCAATAACATGACTAGCCACTAACCTTGGGTTCGGTAGCAGCATGCTGCCCAGGGTAAAGCGCTTCAGCACCTCGTCAGGGGTAGTAAGTGTTATATAAATGCAATTACAATTTACCAAGGTTCCCCAGAAATGGATTTCTGAGGCTTAGATATCTGTGTGGTGAGAAGGGCTGGGGGGGTGGGGGTTCAAGAGCGAGAGAGGGGGGAGAAAGAGAAGGCTTTGACTGTTGAAGAGAGGCTAGAGAGGGCGGGGCAGGCAGAGAACAAGACAGATGGAGAGTAAGAGGAAGGCGAGAAGGAGCAGGGGGGAGAGAGTGACAGGAAGTGAAGTAAGAGTGTGTAGAGAGAGAGCGAGGGGGGTTGGGTGAGGGAGTGGGCTGAGGGCAACGTGTGTTTAGGAACATCAAAGGTTCTTGAAATGAAGTGACGTCATTGAAGATGTAGTCGGTGGGAGAGAAGTTTCATGGTGAGGTGCAAAGAGAGATGAAAGAGAGGTGGGATTGGTAAGGGCAGAGGGGGCTGGAGAGTGTGCAAGACAATAAGGAATTTATGAAAGGAGAATGATGGGAGCACGGGAAGGTAATGTAAAAAAGGAAATATATGGCAGAATATGAAAGATGGGCGGGATAAAGAGATGGGCTATAAAGGGGAAGAAAGGTGTGACGAAAGGAGCGGTCAGAAGAGGGTAGACATATAAAGTGGGAGAGAGGTAGGCGACAACGTAAGGGAGTGAGTGATGGAAAAGGACAATGCAGATATAAAAATAGGAAAGGGAAAGAGGAGAAGATGAGGGTCCGAGAAGATGGTGAAGTGAGGGAGAAAAAGGGGCGAAGAAAGCACAAAGTAGAAACAGGACCAGGGAGAAGAAGGGTTCAGAAGAGTGATGAGCAGGAGATGTAAAGGGGGACAGAGTGGCGGGAAACTGGAATGAAAAAGACAAAAGGGGGAGACGGGGCAAAGTATGAAGAGAGCTGAGGTTGAGAAGATAGGGAAAGCAATGAGAAAAGGAGGAGCTAGTGAGACCATGTATGATGTCCTGGCTCGTTCACGTATGGAGCGGAGATTCTGGGAGAGTGAGGGGAGGAAAAGTGGGGAGAGTCCGTGAGCAAGGGAAGAGAGTCTGGAATGAAAAAGACCAGCGAGAACAAGGGGTCTAAGAGGGGAGAGAAAGAGATGTCAAGGGAGCAGGAGAGGGTGAGAAAAGGGCGCTTCATGCGAGTGTGTGAAAGAGCGGTAGATTGGGTCGACAGGGACAGAAAATAGTTCGGGAGAGCATCAAAGAAAAAGAAGAGATACCCCGATAAAGAAAGGGATGAAACAGAGAAGATAGGATGGTAGGTCTAAGAGGGAAGAGAGATGGTGACTGAGAGAGCAGGATAGAAAATGAGAAAGGGGAACGACAGGCTGGAAATTAAGAAACGCGGTGGCGACGGAGAAGAGTGTTATAAAGCGAGGGAGCGAACATGTAAGAAGGAAAGAAGGAATGGAACATGGAAGGGTGACATAAACCAGGGAAGAATGAAGAGAGGATGTTTGGAAACAAGAACAGGGAATACCTTTTGTAGGCAGAACTCCTTAAAATCACACGTTCAACCCTATCAACAGACGCCATTCAGATCTTTCTTGTGGTGATTACATACAGCACACAAATTATAGTTTTGGCCTGCAGGTGGCGATAGGCGACCACGTCCAGAAATTAGTTTGGGGATGGTAACTTGTCTCCGCAACATCCCCCTTTTGAGTGTGCCCAGAAGTGTGATAAGGGCCCCACACAAAGTTTGCAGCATTTAAAAAACATATTGTGTGGCAAGAATGGCAAAATTATGGGACAAGAAAATACAAATTATGGAGCATGTTGCCACATATACAATGACAATGTTCTTTTTTTATTTTAACACCAAAGCAATCGGCAAATAAAACAAGCATTGCTTAAAAGCGGATGCCCATTACTCTCAGCGAGTGTGCTCAGACGGAGTGACAGGCGCCGGAAGGAGAGAAGCAATGACGGGCAGAGGTGCGAGCGAGGAGCCGCGCGCTAAAAGGAAATAAAAACAAGCATTGGCCGCGAGGCCGTGAAAGTGACGCGGCCGCGCGGCCGTGAAAGTGAAAGTGATCGCGCGCTGTAAGGGTGCCCGCGAGCAATGCACTTAATGAGCCATGACGAGACAGGAAAGCCAGATGGCGCCTGTGCTCGTAACTGTGCGCGTAACCGGATGCTCTAGGCCACACAAAAAGCTGTGGTCGGCTTTTTGAAGCCCACTTACTAAAACTCTCGCCAGAGCACCGCATGCGCTGGCTCAGGCGAGACCTAAAAACGAATGGTTCGGAATCAGTCCTCTCCAATACCAAGTCTCACAGTGCAGGCACATTGTGCGAGCTATTTGAACACCGAGTTCTTTATTCGACTCTGATGTTCACAGGCAGATGTTACAGGAAGAAGGTGTAGTGATATGAGGACTGTAAATGTAAGCAGGTGATGCTCCGTTACTAGCTATGAATCTCCTGGGCAGATATGGACTAGCTAGGAGCCAATCAAAATGCATCATTTTGGAAATGCACAGGTGGAGACGCTATTTGTCTTTGACTGCTTTAGCTGTTCAGTCCTTTGAAGAACTGTTGGAAGTCACCTTCGCTTCTCAGAAGAGCAGGAATAGTGTTTAATAATCCGTGCCCTTGGTGAGAAGAGATTTTCTGCACATCTTGGGCAGATGTGCAGGTCCTGAGTGGCAGACCTCAAGATGTTCAAATTGTTGACGCCTCTTACTTTGTTGCCACACCCTGCACCCCCTACAGTTTTAATGCTGTTGGCAGTCTTCACAACAAACACGTCTCATCAGGCCTGCTTCAGTGCAGATGAATCAGAGCCTGTAATTGGTCAGTGGCGGGCTGGTCTCCCAGTGTTGAGAAGTTTGGCACCAGACCTGGCCCTCACCAAGGCACGGACACACCTTTCTCTCCACGGCCACCGTACAATTATGAATCAAGCTACTTATGGCCTGTCTTTTCTATGGTTTTTAACACCATAGTCTTGCTGTTTATGAAAACTGTAAATAAAAAGTATCACCATTTACCCAGTTCAATGATTCTCAATGTATTGCTCTCGGAAGGATGAATAGCTGAACGGGCCTTGCTGGGATTCGAACTCCTAACCTGCAGATCATGCTCGTGTCAGCTGCCATTGCTAAACTTTCTGAGTCCTGTTGTCAGATATTGAAGACACATGTAAGCTACTGGTCTTGAGCTATCAATTGTTAAGTTGTAAAACACTAAAGTACTTGTAAACACCTACTACTTGAGTGCTGAGTTAACCGTTCACGTATTTAACTTTAAAAATAGTTTCCTCATTTTTTTGTATGCTAAATATTAGATTTGGAAATTGTTTGCTTCATTTTTATAGCACCTAAACATGCATCGCGTTTGAGAGGCACCTTCTGCCTCACAGATTACATAACACAGTACCACTGTTGCATCAGTTAGAAAGGAAGAGTTAGATGATACTTCTAATGATTTTAAATAGGCAGCAGCTCGGTGGGTCAAATGCCTGCAACAAAGATCCAACTTATACATAAGACAGAGGGGAAGAACCAAAAATACTGATGAGTGCGGTGAAATATCTGACCACGGCATATTACACAATGCACAAAAGATAACCCATAATGTGTGTAATATTACATGATACTTGCGGTGATGCCTGAAGCCTGAAAATATGATGCTGCAAAATGCACGAACTGTTTGACCCATAATTGTGTCAGTTTTCCCTGAAAAAATGTCTAATAAGAAAATGCTAAATCAAAGCAGTTTATCTATTTCTGTATTACAAACTGGGTTGTCTGTGTTCCTTGTTTCGTTTGCGCCTCTTGAAATCTTTGTTGCCATAACTGTCCACAATAAAGCGGCAACATGCCTCATTTTACTTCTAATGATAGCTGTATTTTATTTTTAAAATAAAACTGTAAACCACATACAGAAACAGGAACAGCTTTTTACCTGTGTGTTTTAGAAACATTTGAGTTTAACTTTCTCATTTCATCCTCCCCTTTGCCCTAGACATTGTCAATGCGTATATATATAGTGCTCCCATTACCTCTCACACAAGCATAACCAAAGATTAGCACAATATTTACTTTTTAATCCACCCTGACAATCGGCAGCCCAAGATGTGTCTTTGAAGAGAGGCTCCATATTTAACCTTTCAAAGGCAGCGTAATATCCCACTGTTTGCTTATACAATCATGATATGCCGGGGTGGTGGGGTGTACCCGCCACGACCCCAGATGCAGTGTCACTGATCACAGAGAACATGTCACTGCCGAAATAATTTTACTAAAACAATTTAAATGTGGCATTCACACAATAAGGCTTTTTTGCGGCTGCAATTAAACATCAAGATGTGATACTGCGTCACGCTGGTGAGTATTCCGTTTAACTCATCTACGAGATGGTTCTTGCCGGAGAAATAACCACCAAGCAGATGACTCGCACAAGATCGAAAAGAAAACTGAACATAGAGGCTGTAGAGTCCACTGGGGCGTGAAGTAAGAGCATTTTAAAATTAATGTCTTAAAGAACAAGCGCTGAAACACAAACGCGGCCCCGCGGCAGCGAAAGTGAATCTACTGGGCTAGCAAGGGGGAGGGGTGGGGGGAGCGCAAGAGAACACACAGCGATTCCCTTGCGGGAGCGAGCAAACATATGTTGCCAAAGCTCGCTCCCACAAGGGAATCGCCAAACGTGCACGCATTGCCATTGAAAGCAATGCAATGCGTGCACGTTTTTGGCTGAAAAGCCGAAGCAATTACTATAGGTCTTTTTCCTATGCAGCGCATGCGCGCTGCGTAGGCGAGACCTAATAAGGTGGTGACAGCTGAAGCCTGATGGGCACAGCCTGTCTGCCCCCTCGCAGGCTCTGTCTAATTTAACAAAACATTATGCTGTGATTCTGAAGTAAAAACAAACGCATGTGTTTGAAAACATCAGCTGCGTGCATTTGCTCTTCCCATGCCTCATTACAAGCACTTACGAGCCTTATTATGCAGTTACGTGAGGCCATGGGTGGGGTCTTGGCATCGGCTCTTTAAAACCGTGAATGCCCTGACAAAAGATTATGACTTCAGCAGAGAGCAATCAAAGTAACCAGTGTGTTTCTAACACAAGCGGTCACGATTGTCCCAGCAGCTTTGAAAGTGAAAGCCCGCACATCGCGCTGAATGTAAACAAAGCACATCCTCGTGCCTGAAGTAGGACAAACTCAATAAAGAAAATAGTGCTTACCGCACTAAAATAACACGTACCGTGTAACAACCGAAGTAAAGGGGCTAGTAGCCATGGGAGGGTACAAATGAAGACAAGGCAGTACTAAGGAGGGACGAACAAGCCTATTAAGGAATCAGAAGCCAGCATTTTCGAAGGACAAAGACACAAGCCAATGAAGTATATGGCCGGGGAGTGGGCGGGGCTTCTCTTCAGTACTCTACTACAGCAGTTCGCCAGAGCAACGCTTGCGTGCTGGCTCAGGCTCGACCTGAAAAAGTTCTCCCCAGAACACATAAGGAATAGAATCAGAAAGGCATTGTAGTTGAGCGGTGCTGTTCTGCAGAAAAAGGAAGTGAGGTATCGCTCAATGAACCAACTAGGAGGTAGCAAAACAGAGCAAACTGTGCTGAACCAATGGGAAGGCAGCAGGCGGGATAAAAATCCTGAATTGAATACCCCTGGTCTTCCAGACAGCACATGCGCTGCTTAGGCGCGACCTAAAAACTGGGGCATTATCTGTCCCAAGCAACTTGGATACAAGAAGCTGTGCACGTAAAGGGGGTATCATGTCTTTTGGGACCCTCATGTCCCTCTCAAGCAGCCAGAGCAAAAGGGGGGCTTGTTACACTTGTGTCTGTTCTGATTCCTGCCTCAAAAGTGTCTAAGGTATGGTCTTCTCCTTACTTTTTAGTTATCCTAATGCTTGGCCCAAGAGATTTTGACGTCATGATCGTTAACTACTATTATAATAATTTTAAAGAGTTTATCCCGGAGGTTATTCTTCTCTTCGAAGATATTATGATATCCTTTTTCCATAGGACAAATCATAAAACTGTGTTAATGTGGGCAGGGGGGTTTTAACTTAAAGTTATGTAAATTAAATGATAAGCGGGTGTGTAATACAGAGGAAGAAAAGTTAACTCACTTTGCTCACACTGTATATGGGGACCCCTTGAATAGAAATATTTTAGGCCTTTCTCTGCTTCCAGCGAGTGACCTGGCAAAAAATGTAAATGAGCAAAGCTTACTCCTTACTTTTTACGGGTTGCATTGTGGGTAGTACTATTGATTACATCTTTATGTCACACGATCTGGCTTTCTATACCCAGGATTTTATGGTTGAACCAATAAAAAAATGTATAGCGGGGAAATCACCAGGGCCTGATGGTTTTCTAGCTAATGTTTTTAAACCAAACAAAGAATTCTGGGCCCCTCTTTTAGCCAATGTTTTTAGAAATGTTGCTAGAGGTTTTACCCCTGAATCATGGAAAATGGCCACTATTGCCCCGGTTTACAAAAAAGGGGACAGGACTTCCCGACATGTGACAGGCCTATTTCGTAAATTGACTCATGCATGGAGATCCTGGGTAGAGTCATATTAGAGCGCCTGGAAACTATATATATTTTCAAACTTGCAATTTGGTTTTAAGCCAGGAGTAAGTACAATGGACCAATGTCTAAACTTGTACTTGATTTCAGGTAAATATGTCTCAGCCAAAAAAGGAGCTCTGCACGTGGCCTTTATTGATTTATCTGCGGCTTTCGACTTGGTAAATCGCGCCAAGCTATGGTTACTGATGGAGGAGATGGGGGGAGAGAATGATGTTTTACATCTAGATTTAAGTGTGAAAGTGCACTATGGTCCCCAGGTTGAACTAATGCCCCCGTTAAAATATACACGAGGAGTCAGGCAGGGATGTTCTTGCACCAAACCTTTTCCTGCTATAAAACATTTAGTCGGTTTAGGACAAGATATCCCTGTTATGGGGGGGCGGGGGGGCTATCAAATAACCTTTTATTATCTGCAGACGCCGTGCTACTCGCACGAACCGCAAAAGGGTTGCAAATATTACTGGATGGCTTTGTGACTTATATGTCACATTAGACCTTAAAATTAGCTATGTTAAATATTTTGTAATGACTTGCGAGCCACGAAATACAAAAACGTATACAATGGCAAGTGCAATACTAGAGAAAGTTCATATTTTTACTTATTTGGGAATTTTATTTAGCTCGGCTCTGTCATGGAAACAGCTACTAGCTGTCAGGGCAAATCATTTCAGAAGTGATTCTGAAGCAATCTTTAGATTCTCTCAGAAACTAGGACAAAAACCAGTTAAAGAGCTCATTCATCTCTAAAAAACAAAAGGTGTTTCAGCGGGATCATATGGGGCTGGCTTATGGGGATAGACAAATGTAGACCTTTTGGTGGAAAACTCTATTTTGAGAAGACTACTACAGGTCCCCCCAGGCACAGCAAATGTATTATGCCATGAAGAGCTTGGCCGCTCATACTTCACGGATCTCCTAAATCTTTCTCCTTATTGCTATGGGTTAAGGCCTGGTCTAACCCTGAAGCCTCCTTGGTGCGCGTTCGCATGTCAGAGCGCTCGGGTCTAACAAGGGCGAGGGAGATCGTTTGGTTGTCATATGTAGAGAAGTCTTTTGAAATGTTAGGCACGAAAGAACTGTATGTGAATCCATCTACTATTACTGTGAACGCAAAAGAGATAGTAAAACACAATTTTTAAGATATTGTATTGACAATAGGTTAGGGAAAGCGCAAAGGGGCAGATTTACAAGTACTGACGCATCTCTGCATATCAGCAGAGACGCGTCAGTTAAGCTGCATCAAGTAAAAAAACCCTTTGGCCACCATGGATGTGTCGCATGTACAATGCCGTGCACTGTGGCGAAAGTGACGCATCTGTCGGCGTAAAGGTGACACAGTGCTGGAGTCGTGTCGCAACCGCGACGCAACTCCAGCACTGCTCAGGGGTGGCCTATACTTGCTGGGCTGCGTCACTCCTTACGCCTGCTTCAAGCAGGTGTAAGGTTTTGGAGCAGCGGCGTCGTAAAAGTGACTCAGTGAAATCTTGTAGATTTCACTGCGTCACTTTTACGAGGCTTTCTTGCGTGGGAACGCCCACCCTACATACATTATACCTGATGCAGGTATAATGTGACGCAGGGCTTTACAATGTGACGCATCTCCCTAGATGCGTCACGTTGTAAATGTGTCGCAACGTGGCGCATTGTTTACGACGCCGCTGCGTCACATAAGTGACGCAACGGCGGCGCAAATGTGTCGCAAGGGGCTTGTAAATCTGCCCCAAAGTATGTCAGCCCTGGCAAGATATGAATCATTGGTGACAACCAACGAGATAGAACCTCATTTAATGTGTATAGCAAATCCTGCTTAGAGGCGGTATCTCTCCTTTTTTAGATTTTGCACGACTCATTTGTTGGCAGCCTTTCCCATCCACAATAGTTGGTCCTGAGATCTACCTCCTTGTGTGTGTGATCAATCATCCACACAGAACACATGCCATTTGATCCTCTCCTGCCCTTTGTATGAGGCCCTAAGGCGATGTTCTTTAACACCTATTTTATTGAAGTTGAACGTTAGAATTCATTTGGAACTCCTATACTATTTACAAAGTATGGAAAGCAAAGAAGTTTGCTGGGCAGCTCTTAATTTTCTGAGGATGTGCTTAGCACTTAGAAAGAGATACGAACAGGTTTTATGTAGCTACCAGCTTATGTGCACACAACAGCTTTTAAGCTAGAGCTTTGAGATGAAGTAATCAGGGATCTTTTAAAACGATTTCTTCATAAGTTTCACTTTCAAGCAGGAGGGTGAAATTATTGTGTAGTTGTGCTAAGGTTTTAAATGATGAAAGTACTGCTATTGTCTGCATACATATCCTAATGAATTACAATATTTATTGAATGATGTTTTAAATGTGCAATGAAATTCTGATCTGTGAGAAGTTTGATGCTTTTATGGATTTATGCAATCCGAATAAAGATTTTATGTATGAATGTGTGATTAGTCAACTTTTTTGTAAAATGTCAAAGCACATTTATTTCTTTGAAAAAAGAAAAGAAAGATCAACTTGTCTATATAGTATACACAAAATGTATATTTATTGAAGAAAATTACAGTTGGAACAAATAATACAAATACTATTTATATAAGTGCATTGCACAGGTAGGTTTGCCAGTGTTTTCATGGACCATATGCTGTGTTTCTAGCCTGCATTTGTGGAGTTGGAGTCCTTGTGTGCTTGGCTGGAGTAATACAACTTATAACAATCTGTAAAATGAAAGTTATAAGCAGTTACAAGTGATTCATCATACATGGACTTATCTGTCTATTCTTGGCTTGAAGGAAGAGATGTTCATCCCCTCTCTTGTACCACAACAACCTAAGAAGGATGCACCTGGGGCTGGGGGTTACACACTGTAAGATCTCTGCACAACAGCATCTATGTCCATTTTGAATTGATTCACTAATTTCCATAAATCATGTTTGTTAGACCTGGCACCATTGGCGTAGGTCTCCCCTGCATTTTTTGCCTTTTCCTCCTGTGTTTTTGCTGTATGTTGGACTCCGTTTTGCTGGTCTAGATGCTTTGGGCACTTTGCCACTGCTGTTCAGTGCCAAAGTGCAAGTGCTCCCTTTGTAAATGACTCTTATGGATTGGTGTTTCTATGATTGGCTATTTGATTTACCAGTCAGTCCCTAGTACAGTGCACCATGTGTGCCCAGGGCCTGTAAATAAAATGCTGCTAGTGGGCTGCAGCACCGATTGTGCCACCCACAGAAGCAGCCTGTAAAATGTAACTCTGGCCTGCCATTGAAGAGCCTGTGTGCAGTCTGGGACTGCCATGTCGACTTGGCAAGTGCACACACTTGCCAGTCCCTAAACCTTCCCCTTTCTACATATTAGTCACCCCTAAGGTAGGCCCAAGGTACCCCTGTGGGCAGGGTGCATTGTATGTGAAAGGTAGGGCATGCCCTGATGTGTGTGGCATGTCCTGATAGTGAAATACTGCCAATTTTGTTTTTCACTATTGCAAGGCTACCTGTTCCCATAGGACAGCATGGGGAGTTTGGTTATAACATCTTACAAACATAACTGGCCCTGGGAACAAGGTAGAAAAATAAAGTTTAGTATGCCTGAACTCAGAATGTTAAAGTGCATCTTTTAGTGAGGGTGATTTTTACATTCTGTGTTTGAAAATACCCCTTTTAGAAAGTAGGTATTTTCTTGCCTAATCATCCAGTGTGCCTCTGCTAGGTTTGTGTATTGCATGTCTGGCTTTTGGATGACAGGAGCTGGAGAGGAGCAGCGGCTCCAGAAGTCTGATGAGTCAGGGCTGGGTTGAATAGGCCTGGTCTGCATTTGGAGTGGTGGATGGAGTAACACCTGCACCTGAATAGGGCTCTTCCACAATGACGGCTCTGCCCCCCTGTGGTGTGTCTGGAGCCAAGGCTCACACTGACAATGGAGGTTGTTGTGCACTTGCAAAGGGCCCCAGAGAACTGGTTTTGGCTGGGTACAGACACTCTCTGCCTTCAGGGAACAAATGATTTTTGGGTATAAAAAGAGGGGCCCAGACCCCAGACTTTTAGATCACTTCTGGGAAATCAAGAGGAACCTTTGCCAAGGAGAAGAGCCGGATAAGCTGAGGAGGAATACTGCCCCTGTGCTGTTTGATGTCTGGGGTTGGCCTGCAGTGGCTGCTTGCTGCCAAGGAAAGGAGAAAAAGGACTTTGCTGTTTGCTTTGTCACCTGCTTGAAGAAAATATCTCCAAGGGCTTGAAACTGAGCTTGCCTCCTGTTCTGACGTCTCAGGGACACAAAGACTTCACCACCAGCTCCCCTGAATTTCCTTGCTGGGAATTCCAACCTGCAAAGAGGTGCCTGCTGCTGTTTAGGACCTCTAGAGACTGTTTGTCACTGGGAGCTGGAAAATCGACGCAACATCGAAGAAGCGTGACGCCTCCGTACCTGTTTCCGATGCATCACCGAAGGAACTGTCGCAGCGCCTGCCACGGCTCGAGAAATCGCTGCACGACGCATCAGGTGTAACAATCTCCGAAGTCCGAGATCGCCGCACCGATTCCGACACAAGCCTGCTGTGCGGCTGCACGAAACCAAGCATCGTACCTGTTCGACGCATCGCATTGAGGTGCCAAGACTGTTGCATCATTGGGGGCCGCAGTAAGAAACAGACGTATCAACTCCGCACGCAGTAAGGAATCGACGCATCACCTCCCCTGGGCTGCAGTAAGGAACCGACGCATCACCTCCCCTGAGTGTAAGGAACCAACGCATCACCTTCCCTGCGGCCATTTCATTTGTTTTGCGAGACGCATCTAAGGAACTTTTGAGAAAAGTGTCGCATTTACAACTTGCATTGAACTGAACTATTTCTACCATTTGAAAGCCTTATTTTTAATACTGTATTGTGGATTTTTGTCGTTTGGTCTTCTTTTGGTTTAGATAAAGATTACTTATTTATCTAAACTGGTGTGGTGTCCATTTGTAGTGTTTTCACTGTATTACTGTATGTGTTCACAAATGCTTTACACACTGCCTCTGAGATAAGCCTGTCTGCTTGTGCCAAGCTACCAAGGGGGTGAGCAGGGGTTATTTTAGGAGTGTATCCCCCTGACCCTGTCTAGAAGCAAGTGTCCCTATTTGGACAAAGGTACCCACCTCTGCCAACTAGAGGCCCCCATTTCTAACAATGTTGCATTGACGCAGCTGTGTCCATGAGGAGGGAAAGGTGAATGTGCGGCTTGTACCTAACTTATATTTGTGTTTATTGTGTCTAGGATTATCTCAGATCTAAATGGATCATCCAGGCTTGGATTGGACTTTTCATCACACCCGCAGGAAGACGATGGACCTGGGTCAATGGATCGACTCTGAATGAAACTGTGTACGTTTACCGGATGCATTTTTAACATTATTACGGGAGTTTAATGCACACTATTGTACAAGTTGTGCATTTCGGTGTGGTAAATGTTTTAGTATTGTGAAGAATACCCACAAGCAACAACAGACCCCTGCGTTCATGCATGCTGCAATAAGTACATTTTTATACAAGGACTGGTGCCTTTACTGCACCCTGCACTCTTAACTACCACTGCCTTTTGGATTTCAGAGTACCTCTTCTCCCCCTTCCATGTCACTTGTGGAATGAGAAAGGCCCCATAAAACATGGTGACTGCTGTGGAACAAGCAAAAGGGTATCTTTGCCACATTCACTGCCTGTCATAATGACAGAGGAGGCTGCCTCCATGACAGTGAAGTTGGATCCAGCAACGAGCACTGAGGCATCTGTCTTTAAAATACCACTGCTTCCCAGGGGCATTTTAAAATCTGCCTCTAGAGCCTCTTAAAAGAACAAGAGAACGTCTAGATAAATGACCCTTAAATATTCCCAGGTTTACCGAAACATATCCATGTGACACGCTAAGATCTATGGGTAGGTTTTGGCTGCAGAATACCAACCCAAAGTCACTTTGAAATTCAGGGGAACATACCTTTGTGTCGTTGTAATGAATCTCACCACAGTGGTTTATAATATGCTTATAATGTATAATTAGCAATGCATATTTTAGTCTAAATTGTAGCTTTAGTTGTATCAAAAAGTGAGAGCCTTACATTAGCTTTAAGCATGACGGACAGAAGTGGGCTACCTCTTGCGTTGACCCCCCACCCCCAACGCATACACAGAATCCCTCGTTGTGTCAGCGACTTAGGAACCATATTGAGGAACCATAGACCACCACCGATGGTAAAGCTCTCATGGTGTCCTCAGGGGAGAGTCAGCGGGAGGCCGAACAGGCTTCCCTTGCAGTTAACAAGAAGATGGTGCAAGTGGCGGTCCGATGCATGGGTGAAGCCGCTTCATAAATATCCAACAAGGACAAACAACAGGAGCATTTACAAGATCTTAAGTCCACTACACCCTACTGACAGTTACCAGGTGGGATAAACTCCTGACCCTTTAGTTAATTCTTGAAAGGTCAAACTTCCCAGATTTTAAAAAGGGAAATAGGTATTCACCGTGACATGCGGTTTCGATGCAGGAAGCACCAAAATCTGCATGTTATTCCCCAAAAGCCTATAGTAGGTGCAATTTATCACATGCAGGTGTTGGGTTTTATCGTATGCAATAAATTGCACCTTCCCTCAAAGCCACTCATAATAGGAGCCTTAGTGCACTGTGGCTTCCAGATGGTGAGTAACTGAAGTCGATGATGCACCTATTCCAGGTCTATGAGGTGCCTGAAGTGGATTTGCCAGGTGCTGTTGGTGTAGTAAGGATGACAAGGTTTCCCATATGAGGTGTGGCAGAGCTCTGAGGTCTGACTGAAGTCTGACTGAGTGAGGATTGAGAGTACCTTCTTTCTCAATCATGGAACACTTCGTGTTGGCAGGATGTTACTCAGTAGGGGGTATCAGGAAAGACAGGAGCTCCAGTTAATTGGTCTGGAGTGTAGGGGTGTGGGCATCGTGGCATCTGGTTGGTTGGCTGCAGGTGCTGAGACTGGGGGTCCTTCAATGTTGTTTCCCTTGTACACTCCTGACACATGGCATATGATACCTGTTTTCAGAGCTCCTGTGTGCTCCGTGGTTAACTTGAGCCGGTGGTTGCTGGTGGGAGCAACCGGCACTCATTTCTAGGGACCGGCACTTATTTATCCTGATCCAACATTTCCCGAAAGCAAGAGAGAGAAAAACACACAAAGGAGATAGAAGGAAGAACAGAAAGACAGAAAAAACATCACCAAAGTGAGAAAGTATGAACCTGCAAGAGTCAGATAGGGGAAGGGGATGTCTGGTAGTGGATTAAAGAGGCCGCAGGTGTATTGAAGATTACGCAGCCTTGGTATTCAGTGGGCTAACATTAAATATCGCCTGCCATGACATTATGGGCACAGCTTTTGGCACCTGCACTCATTCTTTTACAGAGTGAGTACTGTGTATGCTTGAAGGTGGTGATCTGCAGTGTAGTGTAGCGCCTATTTCCCTAATAGGCTCTGCGCATTGGAATAATATATCCTATAGGTTTGACATAGGACTAAGGTCGGTATGTCCCTATCGAGTATATTAAACTTAATTACTTGTGCCAGCTAGCTCAGAGGCCACTAGAAACTTCTTGACGACAAGAAGGGAGTAGTTTCTGGCAGCCGCAAAACATGACCACTGTGTTTCTCTTTAGAATCAGAACGTGTCCCAGAGTCGTAGAAACAATAGATAACTATTTCACTCAGCTCAGTCGTGCATGTTTTAGTTACTCTCAAAGTTACACAGAAATAACAGACGGGCGTTTCAATAAAAGGTTTATTGAACAGTCTTGTTTCTGGTGTAAGTTAAATGTGCTGTTACGATCACAAGACAGTATGCGAGATAAATAATGTACATAGTGAGCAGTAGAAATAAATAATACTGCGATAGCATTATCTTTTCAGCATATATGCATTTACATAAAATGACACAGCCTAAAAATGCGAGTACTCATACGATGCGTTTCTAGCCTAGTTCTACCCCAGTGTACCTAACCTATCCTAGGTGTAGGGAGAAGTAGAAGTAGGTGAAGTATTCCTTACTATAGTATACTAAGAGTATGTTAAGCCTAGTATGCCTAGTATGCCAAGAGTCCCTCTAGGTTCTAGTCTGCTCCATACCTGAAGAATGAGAGAGGTAGGAATCTCTTTCCAGACTCGAACTCCAACACCCCGCAAGGGAAGTTAGATCACTGGAAGCTGGACTCTCTGCGTGCAGGAATGACAGCGTCTTCTCAGTGCGTCCGGCCGGGAAACGGGCTCCTCTGAAGTCGAGGTCTCCTCTGATTTACAGGGGTTTGGGAAGGTATATTTATACCTGAAAATGTTAGCATTGACGTGAGTCGGACAGCGGAAGACGTCATGAATGAACCCCTAAGGAATAATGGTTCATGCATAATATATGAGTCCTTGAAGAAATCAATAGTCCTGGGCTAGGAAAGTCCCGCTGCCTGAGGGTCTGTTTTTTCATGAACTCGTTGTGACGTTAGGGTGGACGGATGTCGGAGACCATGCCTGTATTTGGAGTGCACGGTGTATGCCTAAATAAGGACTGGGATTTTATGCCTATATAAGGGCAGGGCGAATTGTGCCTATATAAGGACATGATTCTGGAAAGCCTGTTTATGGACACCCTAGGAAGTATACAACACCCACTCCTCTTTCGTGTGTACGATAATACTAAAATGCTAAACATTTAAAATGCTAAACATTAAAATGGAGTACTGCATATTAAAATATTTCCTAAAAGCATTAAAAAACATTAAAAATGCAAAAGGTACTGTACATCATTAAGCAATGCTTTTCATATCCAGCATAAAGTTCGAAATAAATGCAATTGGAATGAAATATATAAAAAGCAATATATACATATGACGAAAATGATCGATAAGTTGTTCAAAATCAAAGTCATTTCATGTCATGAAAATTTATGAATTGCTGTAGACACACAAGATGACCAAGTGTCCGTGGAAGTACCGCCAAGTCTGTATTATAAGGCTAGTTTTACTTTAAGCAGATTGAAGTGCCATTTTCGTTCGAAAAATGGGACAAAAGTTAAAAGTTTGGTAGAGTTCCAAGTTTTTGAAAAAATGAAGGCCAAATTGTTACTGCATCTCTGGAACACTGTATGCTGAATCAGAGTCAATTTTACGGGTCTGGTGTAAACATGAGATCATCTATTTCTATAGACAAAACATCATCCACTGTTGTTGGTGTAAGTTGGAACACCTCGTGTAAAAGATTTACTGCACAAAGATGTGAAGCATCGCTCTCAGCATAGGTCGCCACAGCAATGTTCGCGTCCGTTGTTACCTGTGTGCCTGGAGTTCTTTCTCGTACCTCAGCAGCAGCCGGAAGCGTCTGTGAGATCTCAATGAATGCTGACATCAGGATTGGTAGCCTCTGGGGACAACATAGAGCATGGGCCGTTATCGGGACCAGCAAAGTATCGACATCCTTTGGCGTAGCTGATGGATATGTTAGACAGGCGTCCAACACGCATTCTTCACCGCATAGCAGGCAGCGTAGAACAGGTAAGATGCAATCTTCCCAGATTGGTCTGAATGACAGGAACCACGTGGTATTAAGGTCCCGTAGACGAGTCATGCCCAATAGCTGTACTATTCGCTCACAGCACTTTCTTTCAAGGAGAGCTTTCTCCATTTCGCTCGGAGTGATGTCTGCGAATAGGCTGGCCACAGCGCAATAGCAGGAAGAGAAATAGAATTCCGGCAACAAGTGCTAGAATTAATGGTATGCCACCAAACACCGAATGTGCAAAGTTCGGGATGATTCCAAGTATTGCCTGGAAAGGTGCTAACAGACCGGAGCAAATGCTCTTAAATACATGTACAATTCCTGTTGTATCAGACATGTTAAAGATACGTGATATCATTTCTACGAAATGTATAGGGCAGTTTGTACGTATTAAAGTCTGTATCTCAGCCGAAGTCCTTGCTACTTGTAGATCATAGGTTTCTTTGGCCGAGGTCAAAGGCACTGTTTGCTGTAAAAGCATGGCTTTCATTCTGCTCAAAGTAGCAAATCTTATAAAAGAGACGTTCAGCGAAGGCCATAGAGGCGACTCCCTGACTGTGTCTATTGGGGGAAACAATACTTGCATACAGCAAGTGACCCTGGAGTTGACCGTTACTAGATATGGGATGCCTGGCAACATGCCGCAGCAACTCTGATCATTCAACATGAGGTAACTCCCATTAGAAAGTTGTCCAAATGCTGGATTAATCACAGCAGCTGGTGCACCCTGCTGATGGCAAGACAAATTTGCCACAGAACCATTACAAGGCCCGTGTAAAGAAATGTCCTGACATATAAGTGAACCGCTCAGTGCATGTATACAGTTAGTACCGCTCAGAAACACTTCACGATCCCCACTCCAACATCTATGTGTATACGGTAAATCCCAAGATGTCTTAATGTATTCCTTACCCAACCTTTCATATTTGCCTGCTTGCATTTGTCTGAGGCAATATTGAAACTTAAAAGTAGTCACAGGTAATGTTATTTTGCCATGAATAAACCATTCTGTAGCTGGTTTTTCTGCCACTGTGAACGGTAGTTTCTCCAGTTTTTCAATGCTCAGCACTGTATACCTTGCTCCTCTTTGTGCCAATTCGATCTGTTTATCAGTTAGATTGTATTCTGCAAACAGAGACGACGTGTTGATAAAACGCCAAGGCACATAGCCCGCTCGCAAAGATTGCAGCGTCCAGCTCAATGACACTATAGAACGTAATTGAGACTGACCTTGTTGTAACATCGCCAAATCTTGTTCTAGAATGTCGATAGCAGAGGATACAATGCCATCCAATGAATAAATTCTGGAGGACAAAGTTGTTAACCCATTGTCGACCAAAGAGAGTGTTTTCTCTAAATTAATACGATCAAGTTCACGTATTCGTTCTGCGGCCTCCATCTGTGACACTTTCCATGCTTCGTTATAGGCAGCATAAATGCCGGCATATATGAAACGTTTTTGACGCGGTTTTCTTGGTCCAAGCAAGAATTCCCTAAGATCTGCGTCATCTGCAAGTAAGGATAAGTGTTGTTTCACATCCTGTAGTGTAGACTTATGCAGCCAATCGAGGCATAATTTTCCTACACTGTATGATGTTACTACCCCCGGATGTTGTCTTTGGACATATCTTGGGTCTGGCCTATGAATAGTAAAGCCCTGAGTTTTATTCAGGAATCTTTCCTGACAGTTGTTTGTGTCTGTGGGCCAGATCAACCATTTCTTCCAATCAGGATTAGATCTGTTGAGTTGTAGTATATTGTCAACTGTCACCACTGCCTTTGTATTATTATCACTGGCAGGTGTTGGCACAGAAGGTGTTTTCATCTCTTTGATCTTGGCTAATCCAAGACAAGATGTTTGTTGGACGGTGTCATTCAAAAACAGTATTTGTTCAGGGATGATGCAGGTTCTAAATAAAGCTTCTATACCCTGTACTTGCCAATCTTTACTACCCCAGACAGTTTTTGTCTCAATTGTGTCTCTCCATAAGTCGAAACCCTGTGTAGACAGTTGGGCAATAAATGCTGCAGAGTAAATCTGTTTCGTATTAGTTAACATAATTTTCAGTCTTGTTTTGTTTACATTTTTATAGTAAAATGTTTCTGGGTCAGATGTATTGTAACCTGAAAAATATGGAAACTTACTAGCAAATGTTTTTGAACTACCTTGTGGTGGTGTAGGACAATGTTCCCATTGGTTAAACATAAACACATTTCTTGGATATGCAGTTTTATGCAAATAATGATGACCATAGTGGTTATAACAATACAGTTGTTCATAGTCTGATGAACCCTCTAAATATTCATTTTTAGAAAATGCAGCAGATTTTTCTAGATCAAACATTATGTCATTTACAGTCTCTAAGTCCCAATCATCTGAATAGGTACTGGACGTAATTAGATCACTTAGTGAAATTTTAAACAAATGTGGAATGTTCAATTGTTCCGTCGGTCCGAAAATGTCATAATCGGTTTTGTCCCACACTATACCATCCTGTATAGGAACAGCTGTGATGTTCACTGATGACAAGTCTCTTGCTTCACGATGGGAAGATTTATGTGGTTTCAAATGTACGTTTACGTCTTTTCCTTCAATGTTCACATGGATGTATCTGCCACTTATAAGCACGCTTACAGTTGTTACTAAAGCTAGCCAGAGCAGGAAAACAAAAAGTCCAGATGTAATCCAGAGTTCAATCCATGGTGAAACCAGATAAGTCTTTTTCAGAAAGTGAAGAAAGTCTTGTACTTGCTGCTTTAGTTGGAATGATACTGGCGTCGTTTCAGGTTTCCTTGGATCTTCTGAGAACGTATCAAAGTCAATGAAATAGCCAGAAGCAGTTCTGTCAATTGTTGGAATTGCATCAGGATTTGTTGAAATCACAGGAGACAGTTCATCACGTGTCACGTTGGTGTAGACAGGGTATTTGGACAAACTGTTATTTGGTTGTCAAGAGAGATGAGTTCCATAGCTTGGTTGCTTAGTCCTCCATCAGTTACAGCTGAATTCTCGATAGTTATCAGTCTTTCAGTCTGAACCTCTTGGATAGTAGTGAGAGGAGTGCGTCTGCTACTAGGTCGGAGTCCACGAGGCCTACTGTTCAGTATTGGCCACATACTGTGGTTTGATCAGGTCGATGGACACAAATCTTTTCTCCTTTCTTCCAGCAAGGGGCGGCAGAAGTACTGTTCTTGTTCCTTGAACTGCTAGAACAGGTACCGGTTGTCTGTAAGAAGGTCCAAATTCCTTCTTGTCCGCGATTTTTTTCTCTGACTAGATCCCCAACTTTTGGAATCCAGACAGGCCTTGCTGGGACAGCCGATGTTTCCCCAGTGGTGGTTGGCTGCAGGAATACGTTGCTTTGTTGCGTTCTTAGTTTATTGAGTTCCTGTAAAACAGCCAAACGATGTTTGATATCAAATGGTTTATTTTCCACCACTGTGCCTACGTGTTCAAGGTCTGGTACCCACATTCTTGTCCCAAAAAGGACCTCATATGGAGTGACCCCCCCCTAGAGAACTTCTTGGCAGGTTGTTAAGTGCGCGCTGTACGCTATTGAGGTGTTTGACCCACCCATCACCCGAACCTAATACCCTAGCTGTTATAGACTGCTTTATGTCCCGGTTTTTCCTTTCCACAACCGAGTTTCCCTCAGGATGGAATGGAGAGGAGTACCGCAATGCAACGCCCAGACTGGCCATGGCTTCTTTGTAAGCCCTAGAGCTAAACGCAGGACCCTGGTCAGAATGTAGCGTGCCTATTGCGTATGTGCCGATAAAGACTCGCAAATCTTTTATAACAGTTCGAGCGTCAGCCGAGCGCTGAGGCCATAACCATAGGAACCTAGATTCAGTATTTGTGGGAATGCCTTTGTCCAGTGGGATGCAGGCGAGCAGATAGCCTAATGCTGTCTAACAGTGGTGTCTGTACTGGGCTACTGCATTCGCAGCATGGTGTCTAGTGGCTCTCTCGCTGTAATTTACAGTCTAAGCAGTTGTTGATAAATATGTGAATGTGTGTATTCATTCCAGGCCACCAGTACATCTCTTTTAACTTCAAAATTGTTTTAGAGATCCCTTGATGTGACAGACCCTCCCCCAAATGCGTTTCATAAATCAAGGCTGCTCTACGTTCCATGTTTGGAATTACCCTATCCCCCACTCCAGGGATTCGAGCAAAAGGAACGTTGTTCGCATCAATTACATAAGAGTACTTGAGTGGAAACTTTTTTGGTAACGCTGCACTGCTGCCTTTGCTTGAAGCATTGACAGCCAACATTATCTCACCGTCTATTTTTGTTTTTGAACGAGTGATCGCAGCTACGGAAGCCGTCTGAACAGCCCCCTTTGCGGCTTCGTCAGCCAATGAATTCCCTGCAACGTGAACGCCATCACATTGGTGACTCAGTGTGTGAATCACGTGAGCCCTTGGTAGTTCGTTTTTCAACTGAACTACTTGTTCCCAAAGCAATTTATGCTTTATTGTGCCACCTTTCGCATCTTTGAAACCATTTTCAAGCCAGGTTCGTATATAATCATTATACGACTGAACACAGTAAAAGGAATCGCGCACTATCAGTGTGGGGAATTCTCGATCCGTACTCTCAAGTGCCAGTTTGAATGCCTGTAGTTCAGCTCGCTGAGCTGTACAATCTCCTAGAGATTGAGTTTTTGTGACCATAGGTCTGAAGTTGCCATTTCGCATGCGACCTTTAACGATTGCACACGCTGCACTGTAAGCTTGCTTACTCCCTGTTGCGGGTTGTGCGGATCCGTCAGTGTAAATTATGAATTCGTACTGATCGAGAGGCAGAATCTCAGTGGGCAGAGGACATTCTTGTTCATATTGGAGAAATGCTTGAGTTTTTAAATCTGGATCAAAAACATATTCAACATCAGTTGCAGCAAGAGAATTAACCCATTGTATCCATCTCGGATGTAGTGCTTTAGCATTTGGAATGCTTGCTTTTGTGACCGCTTCTAAAGCAGGTACTGGGGTTACGACAATAATGCGTTTCCCATGGGCTAAGGCTCTTTCTTTTGCTACAGCCGTTTGAACTGCTGTAAGAATTTTTTCAGTAGAACTGAAGCGCATTTCCGCTTGTGTGTACAAATGTGATTTGTATGCGATTGGTATTTTCTCACCCTCATTGAAGGTTAAGTAGGTGAATCCACATTGACCCGAAATTATTCGAATCACCAAATTTCTTTGACTTACACGTGTTTGTAAGTGATTTGTTGCTAACATGTTAGCCTGGAGTGAACGCAAAATTTCTGGGTGTTCCTGTGTCCAGTTTTTGATTGAAAAATCAGGTTTGATTAATGCGTAGAGAGGTTTAACCCTTTCTGCGTAATTTAGAATGTATGTTCTTCCAAAGTTTAGGAAGCCCAGGATGGATTGTAAGTTTTTTAGCGTCTTTGGAGGTTGGAGCAGCGCACATTTCTCTAGAAAGTTAGCTGCCAAGCTCTTGCCTTCACTTGAAAGCTCATATCCCAAAAATAGGACATTGAGATGGGCAATTTGGGACTTTTTAAAGTTGAATTTGTAGCCCTCAGAGGCGAATCCCAATATAATGGTGCTCACCCTGTTCAAGTGTTTTTCCAGGTCATCGTCTGTCAGATAGATATCATCGACATAGGACAATGCCTCGTTGTCATAAATTTGTAGCAACTCCGTTACCCTCGCTGAGAATAAACCTGGGCTGTTCTTGAACCCTTGTGGGAGTCGACAAAAGTGACGCTGGGTCCCCATTATGGAGAATGCTGTTAAGTACCTGCTTTCAGGTGCTATGTTTTGACAAAAGAAACCATTTGAGATGTCTAATGTTGTTTTGTATTTTTACGCACAATGTTATTCATTAATGCTGTGCTATGTGCATTTTGCACTGCAAAAGTTTTAGAACAAGTGTTTAGGTGTCTGTAGTCCAATACTAGACGATATGTATTGTCTGGTTTGGAGACAGGAAACAAAGGATTGTTCATTGAGGAGGTGCATGTTTCAATCACCCCTTGCATGTTTCAATCACCCCTTGGTATTCAAGTTGATCTAAAATCTCCCTGACCTGTTTTTTAGCTTCTTGCTTTATAGGATACTGCTGTTGTGCAGTTGGTTCATGTTTCAGATGTATTTTATTTTTGAGGTGAGTCCTCATCCCATCCTACATGATTTTTATATAATGCTGGGGCCTGGGCCACTGCCCATTTCCTGGCATATGTATATTTTAGATGAATTGGTATATGGTTGGAGAAGGCAGGCATAATAATGTCCTCGCCGTGTGGGCACTCCCTGACAAATTGTGGTGGCCAGTCCTTTTCTGCTAGAAGTATGTCATAACCCTTTGATAGTTTTCCCAAAAAAGTGCTTTAACCTGTCTAGGTTTGTCTCCCTCCATCCGGAGTGTTATGTCATATAACTTTTGTGGAGTACTAACCCTGGTATCTACAGTCTCTACTGTAATGTACTCATTCAAGTCCACTATCTCCAGAAGTTCCTTCAGGTTCTGGCGAGCTATTGTGACTTCTGCTGCACTGTCCAGCATTGTCTGAGCCCATTCTCAGTTCTTGAGTTGTGTTCTCAGTATTCTCGGCATGTCTTATCTTCAGACCTGCTACTTTCTTTTTGGAGAATTGAGGTTTTGCTTTAGGTTTTGGATCGTGTTTGTCGTCTTTCGATTTCACGCGTTCTTCTCTATGTTCTGTTCGTCCTCTTCTTTCCGAAGTCTGTGATGAGATCTGAAAGGGACGAGAGGAACGTGTATCAGTATCTTGATACCTATCAGGTTTTCTCAAATTATCCCTATTCCTGAGGTTATACCTCCTTTCAGAGGGCTCCTTTTGAGGAGACCTACCTCGGGATTGAGAACGTTTCTCATTTGAATTTTGTTTATTAGTCTCCCACTTCTTTTTAGAAGATGTAGGAGTTTGTTTAATTGAGTCCTTCTCAGGACTTTCAGATAGTTTCGGTTTCACTGGTCTCCCACACAAACTATCTCTGCCTAATTCTGCATAAGATTGTTCTATTATTCTGGGTAGCTCTGTTTGATGTTCTGTAACATCAAATTCCTTAATTTTTGTCGGATCGTCACTGCTGCTGCCTCCCCTTTAATATTAGATAATATTATTGTTGAGACCTGGTCGAAATTTTTCAGTAATTTCATACCTAAATTTAAAGCAGGCTCTGCCCCGTATTCATTTTGAATTTGTTTTAGGACATCTGGTATTACCGCAATTGACGGAATGCGGTGTGTTTTAGTATAGATGGCAGCAAAGACTGAGCCCCAAGTGGTGCAGTCTTCCAGTTGTGGTGTGATCCCCATCGGTAAACTGATGGTTAGGATTCTGTGTTTCTCATGCGGGCTAGTATTTGGAAATACTGCTTCGATTTGAGTAATTTTTTGAGCTATCCAGAATGGAATTTGCTCACGCTTAGTGGGCATTTTACCCATGACTGCGTATAGAGTCTGTGGTTTTATTTTTAGAGTGTTCCCCTGGTGAGGGGTTTGATTTGGAAGTGTTAATGGTGGTTGGACTGTGAAAGTCCGCATGACATATTGAACCAATTGTCTGTATATTTTTATTAACTCTGCGAGTTGAATAAGTAGTTCCTCATCGGTCATTATATCCAGTTCAGGATGAGGTGTGTAGCCGGCTAGAATCGGCCAAGTTGCTCCTGGTCTACCTAGTGGACCGAGCCTGGTAATGTTTCTGTGATGTTTTAGGGCGCCTTTAAACCAGAGCTGATGCTCTTGGTATGTTAATGGAATTTCAATATCCTCGAAAGGAATGTATTCCTCTGGTGGATCATCTTCTTTGTAGAAGTGAAACATGTGAGTTACTGGATTGGATTCAGGAAATATTACCCATGAATAGAATACCTCTGTCTGAAAGGATTCGTGTGCCTCTATCACGAAAACTGCTCTACCTCCTCTCGGTGGTAGGCCATGTTTTATAAGTTTTAGAGTAATGGCTCTTCTTAAGTTTGGAGCGATGTCTATGAAACCCTCCTCGGTTTCATTTAAACCTGTAAAGTTAAAAAGTGCTGGTTGGGCTGGATCAGCCACAGCTCCACCGTTTCCGGCGTCTTCATTCATTTTGTTTTTTGAAAAATGTAGAACAAGTTTCAAGGAAACAAAGATAAGGTGCACAATATTTGTGGAACACTGTATCCTTCAACGTTGAGCAAACCATACAGCTAATATATAGGGTACTGCCCTATGTAGCCTTGGTGGATACTTAACCCTGCCCACTTCAGACGTCTTTTGGAGTATATGGGTAGGGGTCTCTGAGAGAAAAAGAAAAAGCACGGCTGAGTTACTCAGTATCTAACGTTGAATTACTGCCTTACCAAACTGTTGGGCGCAATGTAGTGTAGCTCCTATTTCCCTAATAGGCTCTGCGCATTGGAATAATATATCCTATAGGTTTGACATAGGACTAAGGTCGGTATGTCCCTATCGAGTATATTAAACTTAATTACTTGTGCCAGCTAGCTCAGAGGCCACTAGAAACTTCTTGACGACAAGAAGGGAGTAGTTTCTGGCAGCCGCAAAACATGACCACTTTGTTTCTCTTTAGAATCAGAACGTGTCCCAGAGTCGTAGAAACAATAGATAACTATTTCACTCAGCTCAGTCGTGCATGTTTTAGTTACTCTCAAAGTTACACAGAAATAACAGACGGGCGTTTCAATAAAAGGTTTATTGAACAGTCTTGTTTCTGGTGTAAGTTAAATGTGCTGTTACGATCACAAGACAGTATGCGAGATAAATAATGTACAGAGTGAGCAGTAGAAATAAATAATACTGCAATAGCATTATCTTTTCAGCATATATGCATTTACATAAAATGACACAGCCTAAAAATGCGAGTACTCATACGATGCGTTTCTAGCCTAGTTCTACCCCAGTGTACCTAACCTATCCTAGGTGTAGGGAGAAGTAGAAGTAGGTGAAGTATTCCTTACTATAGTATACTAAGAGTATGTTAAGCCTAGTATGCCAAGAGTCCCTCTAGGTTCTAGTCTGCTCCATACCTGAAGAATGAGAGAGGTAGGAATCTCTTTCCAGACTCGAACTCCAACACCCCGCAAGGGAAGTTAGATCACTGGAAGCTGGACTCTCTGCGTGCAGGAATGACAGCGTCTTCTCAGTGCGTCCGGCCGGGAAACGGGCTCCTCTGAAGTAGAGGTCTCCTCTGATTTACAGGGGTTTGGGAAGGTATATTTATACCTGAAAATGTTAGCATTGACATGAGTCGGACAGCGGAAGACGTCATGAATGAACCCCTAAGGAATAATGGTTCATGCATAATATATGAGTCCTTGAAGAAATCAATAGTCCTGGGCTAGGGAAAGTCCCGCAGCCTAAGGGTCTGTTCTTCATGAACTCGTTGTGACGTTAGGGTGGACGGATGTCAGAGACCATGCCTGTATTTGGAGTGCACGGTGTATGCCTAAATAAGGACTGGGATTTTATGCCTATATGAGGGCAGGGCGAATTGTGCCTAAATAAGGACATGATTCTGGAAAGCCCGTTTATGGACACCCTAGGAAGTATACAACAGCAGCAGTTGCACCAGTGTTGTTTCACCTAGTGAATGGTGATCTGTCTCTTTGTCATTACTGCGGTTATTGCCCCTGCCCCTCTTCTAATGACATCTCGTCTGGTTTTTCCTGAGCCAATCAGTTTAGTATATTGTTGTGTTTAATTTAAACTGCCGCTTATAATTTGCCTGAGGTGGTTTGAGTTTCAATGGGCTTGAGTTTGGACGCATTGTGTTGTGATGTTTAAAGTTGTATCGGATTAACAAAGAGATTTGAGAAAAGAGGTGGCAGTAATGATGGAGCAGGGTTTTGCGAAACAAAATAAAAACCTGCTCGAATTGACACCCCCGTAATATTTACTAACAGTGTACAGTGGTAACTAAAGTACAAATCACATAAACACATGGGAAAACCGCTTTGCGCATGTGTGCACTAATGTGAACTAATGCATGAAAGAACTAGGCCGCATTTTACATTGTGCTTCGAAAGAAACAAAAATAATGCATGACTAGGCCGCATTTCGCATCTTGCATTTTGCTTTAAAAAACAATAATAATAAATAATGCCGCTTTTGCTTAAAGCTTTGCTAAGAAAAATATTAACATGGGATAGTGCAAAGGTGGGTGGAAAACAGTGAAAAGTGCATTTAATGTAATTAATAAATGCCTATGTTTTATTCATCATAGTGAGCTGAATGGGCCTGCCTTTTCCCTAAATTGACATGATAGTTGTGCTGGAGAGAGAAGCATGAAAAATCAAATAAATTATAAAGAAAAGCTGAGCGCTGCAGAAGAAGTGCAAGTGTCCAAGGTCGATCAGCTACGAAAAAAAACATTGTTTGTCTGCCAAGAGACGAGACTGGCCGTGGGACCCAAAGTCAGTGTATATACTTCTTTCACGGACGCAGCGGAAGAAAAATTCATGGGAACGATGAAAATGTTACATGTAAATGTACTTGTAGAACTATGTAATTGTAATTGTAATTGTAATTTACATTTATCGAGCGCGTTATCACCAACAGGTCTCTAAGCGCTACCAGAGGGGACACCCATCCTAGTTAGTGGGGGAGTGGCAGATGTTAAATGATGCCCCATGTAATGAGAACGTCGAATGAACAAAAGACTGTAGAAATTATGAATGTGATCATGGTGGTGTGACAGACCACCTCCCGAACCAACCAATGGGAGGCCAAGTTTTGTAAAATGTTTCAACTATTGTGGGTTGGACATGTAGATTTTAGGGTATAACTGGGGTGCCTTTAGGTATGTGGTTTAGTGGAGAGGAGATCGGCTGAGGAAGAGAGGGAGAGATAGATGGGAGATCGTCGCTGTCCGTCGGTTTGCAGAGAGGCCTAGCTGATCCTGTCCTGTTCCTGTATCCTGAAATCTTTGTTCCCTGACTCTATTTCAGGGGACCCCCACTACCTCCTTGGCCAGGGGGGTGGTATTTCTCTGATCCTTTGGGTTAGTATATCTCCATGATTCCTACATTGCATAATCATTTGCAAATGTATTTTTGTCTCTGAAACTTATGTCTCTCCACCTATCCTCTCCTTCATATGCATATCGTTCATTGATGAGTATGACACTGTTTGCGTTGGCTGATGTCTTTTCTCTCCCTTTGTGAAATTTTCTTTGTTTGCGCTGTAACCTGTATGTGATGAGCATTCATTTTACATTATTGGTTGAGATAAACTTTATTATTCTTACCGAGAGTCTGTGATTATTTAGCTAACTAGATAGTTAGATAGTACTATTATTACCATCAACTACTCAACTAATGGCCCATCGACCAGAGGAAAGAGAGTTGATATGAAGGTTCAGTTATGTATTTAGAAGTGTCAGATATGAGCCTGTAAAGGAAAATAACTAAACTTTGTCATTAAAACTTGACCCCCAGCGCATTAGGGAGATGGGTGAATGTGTATGGGCCAAATATATGTGATGTTATTGAGTATTGATCCCTGATTAGGTGTCGCGCTGGATCAGTTTTCTGGTAGCAGAGTACGGTTAGATTATTGATTAGTTTGGTAATAATTATTGATTATTGATTATATGTTTTTAGAATGAAAAGTTAGTGTCCTGTTCTATGTTTGTCTAGAAGTACAGGTACGGAGTTACCTGAGAGATCCCGGGATGGAAATTTAGCCTGAAGTAGGCAGAGGAAGAGTGTGGATAAAGAAATCACACTGCAGAAGTACTTTGTCTGTTGTTATAATACTGTACGGCGGAAGGCTGTGGGTGTTATATTCAGGGACTATTTCGTATGTGAGTAGATTGTCTGAAATAGTGAAGGGTCCACTTCCGAAACTCTGGCCTTATCCCCAGAGGAGTACCAAGACCTCTTTTACCAAAAAGTCCTCTTGCGAAACTTTGGCCTTATCCCTAGAGGAGTACCAAGTCCACCTGTAGCTTGTTTGAAATGTAAAATAGCGCTGGTGGTTATTCTTACATGAAGAGAAAGAATTCCTTTGGAAAAGGTGAAAACTATCTCCTTATTTAGTGGAGCAGACAAGGTAGCATTGTTTTATGTTGTTTCTAACAAGAATATTGATTAAGAAAACTTAGAAATACATTGCCGTATTATTTTGTAAAGGGAGGGTCAGTATCAGGAGTAATACTGACGTCACAAAAAGGCCGCGCTGGCATTGGTCAGGCAGCGAGCGTGAAGTAAGCTCTGATTGGTCGGTTAGTGTGAGCCGCGCTGGTATTGGTTGAGATAGCGGATAAGTAGAGAACCGTGATTGGACAGTTGGTGTGAGTCACGCTGGTATTGGACGAATCCTAAATAGAATAAGTAGAAATACGGAAAGGTTTCCTTGCTTGTTTTGCTGAGATACATTAGCGTAAAAGAGTCGGAAAGATGAAGTTGCTTAAGAAAATAAAGAATTTCTTTAAAAAGGATAAACCAATACTGACTAGAGAGGGAATTCCTATTCCACCTCCAAGAACGCCTGCTTCCTATATGATGTTGGAGCGAGGAAATCATATGTGTACTTGGTTAGAGAATTGGGTGGAATATACAAAGGATGATGGTGTTATAGCTTTCCCACAGAATGGTTCGTTTAATATAAGGATTTTACAGAATTTAAGAGATCAAATGAATTCACTAGAGCCAAATCCCAGACCTACACAATATGAGGCACTAGAGGAATGGGAAGTAGAAGCATTTGAAAGAGAGAAATATCGAGGCAGCAGAAGATACAGAAATATAATATCTAGATATCCTTTTGAGAAAAGGGAAGATAAAATGAAAAGATGGAGGAGAGCTGTGATAACTGAGGGTTTGTACCCAGTTTTAGTTGCTGAAGATCAGACAGGAGGCAAATGTAAAGAGAAAAAGAAAAATATAGAGACTTCGAGACAAAGCTATGATCTGAACGACTCTGATGATGAGTTGTTAGATGACATTTTGAACAAAAGACCGCCGCCATATCAAGAAAATTCAGGGGAAGTGACTCCAAATGCCCCACTAATGGGAACCCCATTAATTCCACAAGTCCCGAAAATAAATAGAGTAGTACGAGAAAGTGAAATGGACATGTTGAATAAGGCGAGAGAGGAGCTGACTCAGAAAATAAATCAGTTAAGTTTGAATGCGGAAGCATTGACGGTACCGGTAACAATCGGTCCCATAATTCCCTTGTATGGAGAAAAACAGAATATATCAAAAGTACATACATTGGCAGTCCCAAAGAGTAGTGTCAGGAATTAAATGGTGACGGTAGCGGACGAGGATGGACAGGCTGACACGAATACTTCATTGTTAGATACTCCGGTTTGTGAGATGATAACTGAAACCCCTAAGAGAAGTACACAAATGGACCCAAGGAGAATAGAGCCGAATGCCACTCCAATGACAGGGAGTTCAGTAGGTCCTTCACCAGATGAATTAGAGGATTGGATAAAGGGAATGGAAAAACTAAAACCTCAACCACAGGGTATAAATGTGAGCCAACTGAGAATAGATTTGGAAGAGATGATTATTGGTACAATAAGTCCAGACAGACTAGGGACTTACCGAGATGAAGAGCTGTTGTTTTTATGTAAGAATATTACTTGGAGAGCGAGAAATCTTCATGAGAAAATGACAGAGGCTGCTAGTGAATATGGAGTAGACATAGGGAAGTCGAAGGTGTTGCAGAAAACATATAGGTTGGATTTTACTGATAAGTATTTGGAAAGTTTGAATGTGTCTGGAAAAAGACTACAGATAAAAGAATTGAAGAATATTTTGAAAAAAAGGGGAGATGTAGAACGATGGAAAGGTAGATGGACAAAAAAGAAAGAAGAGGCAGCTGTCAAAGGAGCGTCTTTGTTTCCGTTGAGAGAGACAGGACAAACTGAAAGGGCGTGTCCAATGAGAGAAGTCCCAGGTGGTGGATATGTTCAAGTCCCCTGGACAAGACAGGATATATTATCCTTTACTAATGATTTCCCCAGGTTAAGGGAGAAACCAGTTGGGTGGTACAAACAGGTAGAGAGGTTTGTGAAAGTCTCAAAGGTTTTGTTAAAGATTTAGATGGTTTGTTTGAGATCGTTGTTCCAGCTGATTTATGGACAGAGTGTAAGATCACTGTCGATTGGCCAAAAGAAGAATATCCTAGAGATTCTAAAACAGGTGCACCATCAGATGAGGTGATGAAAAAGTATAATCAGGTAATCACTTACTTGAAAGGGAAAATTTCCCCTAAGGAAACAGATTGGGTTAAGATAGACAGAACAACCCAAGAACCAAAGGAGTCAGTGCAAGCCTACGATGAAAGGTTGTTGCAAGTATGTAAACAATACAGTGGGTTTGAGAATATTGGAGACATTTTGTGTATTATTTCGTGTTTGGATTGAAACCAGAGATTAGTAACATGATTTAGCAGCATTTGATCTGCTGGCAGAGCAAAACAATTGATGAAATTTTGAGGTACGCGAAGTATTGTAGTGACGATATTGAATCAAGACATAAAAAGTTGAAAGAGAAAATGATATGGGCGCAAGTGAAGGTAGCAGAGCAACGAGAAGGAAACAGTGGTTCTCAAACAGGTTATCAGATGAATGGCCAGAATCAAAATGGTCAGGTACCCAGTGGAGGTAGAGGTAGAGGTAAAATGAGTAAAGAGGAGGCTAAGAAGAAATTTCCTTGTCATGCGTGCGGAAAGTATGGACATTGGAAGAATGAGTGTAGATCTGCTCAAAAGAATAATGGGGTAAATCAAAATTTAAATCCACAGATGCAGAATGAGGTGGTTGTGAATCAACAGCAGGAGCAGCAGCAGGTAGTTACTCCACAGTTACAGGTGTCACAAGCTCCTATGCCAAATAATGTGAATGCTCAAGCGCAGAGGTACGGTGCGAACACTGGATTTCATGGAGGTGACCAAGTTGGTAAGAATCAAAATGTGCAAATGGTTCCGCAATACTGGTTGCAGTGCAATGAGAGTGATTCAGACTCATCTCAATGACGGTGCCTGAGGGGGAGGAAAAGTGCGTGCTTGGCGCATCTTTAGCGGTAGATCAGTCAGGTCCATTTGTTGATGGAAAGGTGGAAGGTAATGATATTACATTCCTAGTGGCTACTGGTGCTACCCTTTCTACTGTGAGAGCAGCAGAAATTCCGAACCTACCCCTCTCGGGAGAAACTATCCAAGTTGTAGGAGTCTCGAATAAGCATATTAGAACGCCAGTTACAAATCCAATAGAAGTTCATATTGGGAGTTTCAGAGACATGCATCATTTCGTGGTATGTGACACGAGTCCAGTGAATCTCTTGGAAAGAGATTTACTTTGCAAAATGAATTGCATCATCTATTATACGCCAGATGGTATTGCATTTCAGACACCTGATGAGGATGTTGCATTCAAGATGATGTTAGCAAAGCAAGGGACAGAAGTGGATGAGTTGTTTTCACTTCTCACAGAAGAAAGTTGCCTGAAGAGTTAAAAAGTACAGTAAGGTCGGATGTATGGGATTTTACAGGAAAAGAGATTGGTTTAATGACCAATGTAGATCCTATTCAGATTACAGTGAAAGAGGGTGCCATATATCCAAACACACCTCAGTATAAATTGAGTCCGGAAGTAATTGCGGGAGTTACTACTGTGATTGACCAAATGAGTCCTGAAAGAAATATTGAGTAGTCCTTGTAATTCGCCTATCATGGGAATTAAAAAGCCCAGTGGAAAATACAGAATAGTGCAGGATTTAAGAAAAATCAATAAAATCGTAGTGCCCTGTTGTCCAATTGTGCCGAATCCAGCAGTGATCCTGTATCAGATTCCCTGTGATGCCGAATGGTACACAGTGATTGATTTATGTCAAGCATTTTTCTCGATTCCTTTACATCCAGAAAGCCAGTATTTCTTTGCATTCTGGTTCGGAGACCGTGTTTTGGCATGGTGCTGAGTTCCTCAAGGGTACACCGAGAGTCCTTAAATTTTTAATCAGATCCTGAAAAAGTGTTTGGAGACCCTCATTATGCCTGGAAATGCGGTTTTGGTTCAGTACATTGATGACCTATTGGTGGCATCAAAGACACAAGAGGCATGTATAACGAATACCATTGCCTTACTGAACCATTTGGCAGAAGGTGGAAATGTGTCACCAGCAAAATTACAATTTTGTAAATAGGAAGTCCAGTACCTAGGACACAAAATAGAAAAAGGAGTCAGGAAGGTGACACTCGAACGAATTAGTGTGATTAAGCAAATGAGCCCACCCAAAACTCAGAAAGAAGTTTGAATGTTTTTGGGAATGGTTGGGTACTGCAGACAGTGGATCAGCTGGTTTCTCACTTATTGCAAAACCTCTACAGAGGTTGACACAAAAAGATGTGAAAGATCCAATTGTTTTGGATGATGAAAGTATGGAAGCCTTTACTAAATTGCGAAACAGTCTTTGTCGAGCACCTGCATTGGGAATGCCAGATTATGCAAAGGAGTTTGCGTTGTACTGCTGTGAAAGAGATGGGTGTGCACTTTCAGTCCTAACTCAGAAACATGGAATGGCACGACGTCCAGTAGCATATTTTTCTGCTACTTTGGATTCAGTGGCTGCAGCATTGCCAGGATGTTTGAAAGCAGTAGCTGCTACTTGTGTGAGTCTGGAACAGAGTGAAGCGATTGTGATGGGACATCCAGTCAAGGTATATGTGCCACATTCAGTTGAGATACTTTTGACACGGACGAGGACACAATACATGACCTATAGTCGACTGACTAGGTACGAAAGAGTGATTTTGGGTGCTGAAAATGTGACTGTGGTGCGGTGCACCACCGTGAATCCGGCAACCCTGCTGCCGAATTCATATTGTGAGGAAGTTAGAGATGAAGCAGATCACTATTGTTTGGATGTGACAGAATTGTGTACAAAACCGAGGCCTGACATAGAGGACACCCCATTAGAAGAACCAGACTGTATTATGTTTGTGGATGGATCATGTTTGAGGAATGAGAGAGGTGAATTGTGTTCTGCCTATGCTGTATGCACCATAGCAGGAGTTCTAGAAGCATCCTGTCTAAAAGGGGTAAACTCTGCCCAAATTGCTGAATTGGTAGCTCTGATTAGAGCATGCAAAATTTCCAAAAGCTTGAGGGTAACCATATTTACTGACAGCCAATATGGTTACGGGGTTGTCCACGATTTTGGGCAGCTATGGATGCAAAGGGGATTTCTGACTTCTTCAGGTTCCCCAATCAGGAACAGCAAAACTGTGAAAGAATTGTTGGATGCCCTGCAATTGCCCAAAAGGGTTGCAGTGGTCAAATGTTCCGCACATAAGTCAGGAGATGATTATTTGACGAAAGGCAATAGATACGCGGACCAAGCAGCGTGTTTCTGTGCACGAAATTTAATGGCCCTAAACAGAGGGATAGAAAAAGAAAATACCAATTGCCATCTTATGTTCTCTTCTTCATTTGAAACTTGGGATGAAATTAGACAGTTGCAGGAAGAGGCAAGTGATGAGGAAAAGGAAGTGTGGATAAATTCAGGCAGCAGAAAAAGAGCAGAGGACGAAGTGTGGGTTTATATAGACGAAAGATCAGTCATGCCAGATTGTTTACTTTCACAAATGGCAAGGGTATACCATGGAATTGCACATGTTGGAAGAGATGCAATGATTAGACTCTTCAAGCAGTCATGGTATAACCCCAAGTTCAGGGTCATTGCAGAGAGTCTGTGCCAGAGGTGCGTTACCTGTCAGCAGCAAAATCCAGGCAGAAAAACAGTTGTTAGTTGGGGTCGAATTAGAAAGGTAGCAGGGCCATTCATCCGACTCCAATTGGATTTTATCGAGCTTCCCCGTGTAATGTACTAAAATATATTTTGGCTGTTGTTTGTTTGTTCTCTCGCTGGGTGGAAGCCTATCCAACGAGAAGGAATGACAGACTCACTGTGGCAAAACTACTTTTAAGAGAATTGATCCCGAGATTTGGATTTCCAGTCACTTTAGAGACAGATAGAGGAACTCATTTTAATAATGAGATAATTTGGATGATTTGTGCAGCATTACAAATTGAGCAGAAGCTGCATTGTGCCGATCGACCGGAAGCATCTGGAGTAGTTGAGCAGATTAATGGCACAATAAAATCCAGGTTAGGAAAGGTGTGTGCATCCACAACACTGAGATGGCCTGACGCTTTCCCCTTTGTATTGATGAGTCTTAGAAGCATTCCTGATAAAAAGACCGGATTGAGTCCTCATGAAGTCCTGATGGGAAGAGCAATGAGGCAAGCGATTGTACCAGCGAACAAACTGATGAATATATCTGATGATCTAGTGCTTGATTATTGCAGAGGATTGGCTTATCTGGTGCGTTCTGTGTCTCACCAGATTGGAGAAAATGCAACTACAACAAAACCGAATCAAGCTCATGATCTGAGTCCTAGAGAGTGGGTTATTGTGAAGAAACATGTGAGGAAGTCGTGTTTAGAACCCAGGTGGAATGGACCTTATCAGGTTATTCTGGTGACGACGACAGCAGTGAAGTGTGGTGGCTTGCCAAATTGGATTCATGCGAGTCATACCAGACGAGTCCCAAGTCCACTTGAAAGACAAGAAGAGCAGCAACTGGTAAACCAAAGTCAAAACCAAGAGGCTGAAGTGTGTGAAGTTGAAGAATCTAAAGTGACAGATTCTGAAGAACAAACAGATGATGCACAAGTCAAGTAGAGTGGGCACCGGCTACTGGATCTCGTGAGACTTCTGTTGCAACAGAAGAAAAGGAGGCTACTGAAAGTGAAGAAGAAGAACAGATAAGAGAAGGACCAAGTAAAAGAACCTGTGAGCCAGAGAAAGAAGGTGAAGATGCAGTTCAAGCTAAAAGAGCAAGAAAAGGTGACAATTGGCCAAGTGGAGTGAAAAGACTAAAATACACTCTTGTAAAGAGAAGGTCAAAGAGAAGACCAGAGCAATTTAATGAGGTCTCAAGTCAAACAGAACAGGAAGAGTCAGAAGAAGATTCAGTACGAAAAACAAAGAGAGTAAGAATTCCAAGCAGGAAATACACAGCACCAGAATGGACTCATGTGATTCTGGAAGAAATTGAGAGCACAGATCCAAGTGAAGAAAAAGAGAGTACTGACACTGAGCCAATTGACGAAAGCAAATTGAAACCACCTAAAAGGAACTGTAACAAAGGTGCAACATTGTCAGTCAAAATGAAATGAAAGACTCAGAAGACTTGAATAAAGAAATAAAAGAAAGGGGTAAAGAAGAAAGCCTTGAAGTGTAGGATTACACTATTTTTCAGAAATGTTTTAGAAAGTTTAGAATTTTATAGATTTAGAATTTTATATTTTTGGTAGAATACAAAATGGCCAAACAAACAGTGACTGAACATCCAAAATCTGGCCTAAAACGTAGATGTATTAAACCTTGCTTATGTAGTGTCTTCTTACTAACATTAATGTGGATATTGTTAACTGTCATTGTGCCTCTTCTAATGGTAACTAATAACGGAAACAACACTAATGATGTAACGAGTGAAAGAGTGAGTGATGTTACTAAAGAACCCCTAATACTAATATAGAACAAATAGATGGAAGTATTTATCATCATGATAAATCAATTCGTGATTTCTCGTTAAATGTGTTTACTAAATTGTTGTATGAGTATATTGACTCGATGAATGTGAGTGATTGTTACGTGTGCATGCAATTACCTTCATCTGTCTCAAAGGGGGTGGCCTACCATCACCTACCTTTAACATATGGTGTGTCGTGTAGTGTTCTAACCAGCCTGTTCTATGTAACGGGGAAGCTCGAGTATCATTATTCCAATATAGATTTAGTATTTTCAGAAATACCTGTTATAAAGGAGCTGAATAAGGTTTTAAGTAGTAAAAATGCACGTTATATGGGAGAATTCTTCCATATTACCAAAACACTAGATATAGAATATGCTTACAAACATAATCTAACATGTAGTTTGCGGGTTGAAGAAAAGGTGTTCATAGATACGGTAGAAGAAAGACGAGAAAGTTTCCAAAGAAAAGCTGCTGAACAGAAGTCACAAGTACCACTGTGGGCTTTTAGAGAGGGAAATTATGAGAAAGGCGAGACATACGCTGCAATGTCCCTGGATTGGTATCCAAAAGGGAAAATCTGTTTGCTTGGACTAAAAACTAACTATAACAATTATTTAATTGGTACTAGTGAGTGTGAGCATACTTTCCAAATTACTGGAGGATGGGGATTAAAGGGTGGAACTGATCCTGTTTTCCCAGGAGTCTATTATGTGTGTGGTAAGAAAGCCTATTATAGGTTGCCTGCACATTGGTATGGTAGCTGTTATTTTGGAATTGTTTTTCCAAAAATGTATCATATAGATAGAAGTAATAACAGAATCAGTGAAATAAAACAAGGACTAACACGTAAGAAAAGAGCGAGTTTCTCAGAAATAATAGGTGACATCTTTGGTGCACTGATACCATCAGTTGGAGTCGTTCTAAATTCACATAAAATTCGAAAATTGTCCACAGTGGTTGATCGTTTATCAACAGATACTGCTGTTGGTTTCTTAATGATTGACACCGAAATGGTTGCGATCAGATCAATGGTTTTACAAAATCGAATTGCCCTTGATATCTTATTGGCAAAAGAGGGTGGAGTCTGTGGCATGTTGAAAATTCAACACTGCTGCACTTATATTCCGGACAAAAGTAAAGGTATTGAGGGATATATTAAGAATATTACGAAATTACATGAAGATTTGACCCAACTGGAGGTTGACGGTGTCTGGGAGAGACATGGTAAGAGTTTCTCCTCTGTGAGTAAATGGTTTTCTACTTTTGGAAGTAGCTTATTAGGAAAAATAATAATGCCAATAATTTCAGTAGCTGTAGTAGCCTTAGTAATAATAACACTATATAAATGTTGCAAGTGTAGACATGGAAGAAAAGAGATGACAGAATCAAATGACAAACGAAGAGCAAGAAAGAGGAAAAGAGATGAGATAGAACTAGAAGATATGAAAGGAAACTACTATGACAAGATGAAAGATTTAGATGAAAAGATGATGAAACGAGAAAAGAATACTGAACATTAGATAAAATAAAGATGGCACTTGGTATGATGGGTATTTTGTGATGGCTCAAAAATACCATCAAAGGGGGGATTGATGGAGGAGGGTTTTGCTGGGAAAAAAAAACCTGCTCGAATTGACAGCCCCGTAATATTTACCAACAGTGTGCAGTGGTAACTAAAGTACAAATCACATAAACACACGGGAAACCGCTTTGCGCATGTGTGCACTAATGTGAACTAATGCATGAAAGAACTAGGCCTCATTTTACATTGTGCTTCGAAAGAAACAAAAATAATGCATGACTAGGCCGCATTTCGCATCTTGCATTTTGCTTTAAAAAAAAATAATAATAAATAATGCCGTTTTTGCTTAAAGCTTTGCTAAGAAAAATATTAACATGGGATAGTGCAAAGGTGGGTGGAAAACAGTGAAAAGTGCATTTAATGTAATTAATAAATGCCTATGTTTTATTCATCATAGTGAGCTGAATGGGCCTGCCTTTTCCCTAAATTGACATGATTGTTGGGCTGGAGAGAGAAGCATGAAAAATCAAATAAATTATAAAGAAAAGCTGAGCGCTGCAGAAGAAGTGCAAGTGTCCAAGGTCGATCAGCTACGAAAAAAAACATTGTTTGTCTGCCAAGAGACGAGACTGGCCGTGGGACCCAAAGTCAGTGTATATACTTCTTTCGCGGACGCAGCGGAAGAAAAATTCATGGGAACGATGAAACTGTTACATGTAAATGTACTTGTAGAACTATGTAATGAGAACGTCGAATGAACAAAAGACTGTAGACATTATGAATGTGATCATGGTGGTGTGACAGACCACCTCCCAAACCAACCAATGGGAGGCCAAGTTTTGTAAAATGTTTCAACTATTGTGGGTTGGACATGTAGGTTTTAGGGTATAACTGGGGTGCCTTTAGGTATGTGGTTTAGTGGAGAGGAGATCGGCTGAGGAAGAGAGGGAGAGATAGATGGGAGATCGTCGCTGTCCGTCGGTTTGCAGAGAGGCCTAGCTGATCCTGTACCTGTCCTGTTCCTGTATCCTGAAATCTTTGTTCACTGACTCTATTTCAGGGGACCCCCACTACCTCCTTGGCCAGGGGGGTGGTATTTCTCTGATCCTTTGGGTTAGTATATCTCCATGATTCGTACATTGCATAATCATTTGCAAATGTATTTTTGTCTCTGAAACTTATGTCTCTCCACCTATCCACTCCTTCATATGCATATCGTTCATTGATGAGTATGACACTGTTTGCGTTGGCTGATGTCTTTTCTCTCCCTTTGTGAAATTTTCTTTGTTTGCTCTGTAACCTGTATGTGATGAGCATTCATTTTACATTATTGGTTGAGATAAACTTTATTATTCTTTCCGAGAGTCTGTGATTATTTAGCTAACTAGATAGTTAGATAGTACTATTATTACCATCAACTACTCAACTAATGATCCCTGATTAGGTTTCGCGCTGGATCAGTAACATGGAGATGTTTGCCCCGTGCACCTGAAATACCCTGGGGAAGAGAAGGTTGCATATATTTCTTGCTAAGTCTGAGCAGATTCACATCCACTTTGGAGCTGAGCAGCCAGCACTGTAACTGAAGGTGCACGTGCTCTGCAACAGGTTACAAATAATGACTCTGGTGGTCCACAGGTCAGCCATTAGTGTGCAGGGGAGCCAAATGGTCTATGGCTGCCAGAGCTTCCATTTCATAAATAGGTGCATTGTTGGTCTTGTAGTCTTTTTAAAAATAAAACTACTCACACTAATACACCACATAACAATGACTTGTGTAAATAAAGCCAGGATTGCAAAGATTGGATCCTACCAACATGGAACAATCTGTCAACTGTCATGACAGTGTAACTGGCTGAAGCTGGTTGGTAATCCCTGGCTTCTGGGTGCAGCTGTCACCCAGTTTAGGGGAACACGTGCCCATCTTTAGATATTTTGAAACATATACAGGCGGCAGCTTTTTGTTACAAAATTAGTCAATAAACTATTTTTTACATTTTATGTCTGTGAACCCAATGTTCTATAATAGGAATCTATATTACTATGATTGACAGCCTCCGCCTCACGTTAATGTCCTTAATTTTACAGGTTCCCTGTCACAGGCCCTGCTGCTGATGGAGACCGGTGTGGAGCCGTGTACAGCGGCTACATTGTATCCTTACGTTGCATCAGTGATTTATACTGGATCTGCCAGAAGGAAGCAGAGACCTCCAGCTCCAGGGTGTAAACCTGGAGTCAATGACATTAGCATCAAGGAATCCCCAGCAGGATGGGTGTCAATCCCTTGGGAGTAAAATACTAGGGTGCAGTAAATAAAGGTGTTAAATTTGGCCAGACTTGAATTTGATTAAATCTGCCTGAAAACACTGACTTTCTACTTGGCAAACGTTACCAGGCTGGATGTGGCTTCTGTTCAATAATCTGGTAATCAAAGAATTCAGTGTGCGCTGGTCACAGCCCAGGTACTCTGGAGACCCAGGCAGAGGTCGGTCCCTTTCAGAGGTTCTACATCCCTCAATGTCTCTACAGTATTTAAACCAGCTCCACCATGGAGAGCAGTTCCAGATGGTTCCACATCCTTGCATTTTTATGGGTGATTTTTGCAAAGTGCTCCTGTCTGTAATGTGTGTTTGTGTGTTCAACCCTTTGCCTAGTAGACACCCGAGTGAGCATAGCTCAGTTTCTCACATTGTTCTAGCAGAATCAATACCCAATAACCTAACCAATAACCTTGTTCAGGTACCAGCTGTTTTGCCTCCAAACACTGCAAAATAAATACCTCTTCTGTACATCATATTATAAGGCAGTGCAGGGTCCTGTGGGTCTGGAGAAGGGGCCGATGTGGACCCCACAGATAATGTCCAAATAAAAGCATCAAAACACAAAACAAGCAGATTGATTTAATCGCATATATTCTTTTATATGCAAATGTTCATCACATAGTCATGATCTACAAACATAGCAAGTGACATCGAGAATAATGAAGATGGCGCCTCGAGTGCCTTACAATTCATCTATATATGTCCGTGTGTGTGATTTCCCCCTCATGGGCCTCACTATGAATCACCAGGGGGTCCAGTGACCCCGTGACACTGCGGAAGCGTCTTGTTTGCGCAAAACTATTTGGATGTTCAAGAGCTGAACACTCTGGGGAAATGGAGGAAGGAATAGGGGCTTACTGGATGACTTGCACCTGACATGACAGATTCAACCAGTAATTCCCCATTTCTCACTGTAACTTTAGGGGTCCACTCAGAATACCTGCTAATTCTGCACCCACACATTTAAGGGGACCCCGGTAATGCTAATTGTAGGGGTGTGAAATTACCGGATATGTGACTGGGGCCCTTCTAATGAGGCCCAATAATGTGTGAGACTGATTTAGAGATCACGGCTTAAAAGTGTATTTTAATAAAGGTTCTCTGGTGTGAATCTGCAAACTGGGCCCCAGTCCGGCAGGAATGAATGTAGTGCCCGACTGTGAATCTGCCCGCCTGGGACTGGACTGCCCTGACTGCACGCGCCAGTGGAATTTAAAGCCGACATTAGCCCGAATATATGAGTAACAGACTGGTAGAAAATGTTGTTTTTGCAGCGTCAGGTGGTGCAAATGTTGTTTCTCCTCCATTGGTGTCTGCTATGCACTCTGGTTCAGATGCTCGTCAGCCCCACGGAAGGAACATGAGTAGACACACAGTCCTACACCCACCCACAACAAGCTACGTAGCCTCTTACCCACCCGTACCGGACACTGCTTCAGAGGCACAAGAGGGGTATGGAACACTATACAAGCGCGGCGATAGAATGTGTGAGACTGCTTCACTTACAGCTGGTACCACAGAGAGAATGCCAAGTGTATCCCTATGAGGTGGGCACCGACAGCATTAGGTGCTGCCCCAGCAGAACCACTCAAAGATGGCTGCACTGTTCGGTTCAGTGCCTCATGAAATGGGGCCAGACGTCACCAACTCACTTAGGCTGGTACTTTCCACACATCATTCTGCAAGAAACTGAAGGTTTGAGACTACAACATGTATATGGCTGTGCAGAACAGCTCATTGCATTCCCAGAACGGATTCTTATTTGCCATGGACTGACAAAGTAAACAGGTCTGGATTATGTATTGTGGATTTGCACACAGACACACAACATCCAAGTGCACATTTCCATCATACATCACACACTTGCACATAAGCAAACATAACAACATACAAGCATATATTAAAACATACAGCAACACCTGCACACACAAGGAGGTAGTGGCACACATAGGCCACTAGCCCTGCAGGAGAGGATGTAGCCTAGCGGCTAGAGCTGCCAGCTTTGGAACTGGGGAGCCAGGTTTGGGTCTAGGCGTCAGCTCAGCATTCTGTGATTCTGGGCAAATTGCTTAATTTCTCTGTGTCCTTGTGTAATGTAACTGGTGCTCTTGTAAAGCGCTCCAATACCTTCATGTCGAGTATGCGCTACATAAAACTTAAAAAAACATGCCCACAGACTATCTGACATGCAGTTACACAGGTGCACCGACTAATTAATTCACATATGCTAGAAGCCCTGGTTTTAGCAAATCCCAACGGCTGCAATACTCTACGAGAGGACCTCGACAACACCTCTCTGACACCTGAGAAGCCCAGTCTAAATGCAGCTGCGCACCTTGTCAATAAACCAAAAACATTAAAACACCTATTTTAAATGGCTTTCACTCGACGCCAAAATAAACTTAATAGGTCTGACCATGGCTAGCTAATGCAATGGTTACATATTACACTGCAAGCATATGCCAAAACGTGGTGGCCGTATGCCTGTAGCAAGAAAAGAAAAACTTCACCTATAACGTTATCAGAACTTCCTAGCAGGACTTTGTTCTTAGTACAGGTACAGAAACCCTTGTCAGTTTTAATGACATAACTAGAACATATGATAATTACTGTAACTTGAAAACATAGTTTACACACACAAGGATGAAAAAATAAAGAACGATAAAGAATGGAAAGTAAAAAGCATTGGCAAAGTAAAGCATTGACCCAACAGCCCTGGCACTCGCGTGCACTTATTTTTACGTGGATGTGCACATAGGATCACAGTGCAAGAGAGCTAACTGCTCAAGTGAAGCAACGGAGTGATCTCCTTGATATGAGGGGTGGGAAGGCAATCTATACTATCCTATACATCCAGTGGGGATTAAACAAATGCTTTTTACACACTTTTAGGCCCAGGGAGATTAGGAGCCGAAGCCAGAATTCAAATCTGTGTCACCAGATTCCAAAGACGGCAGCTCTAGCCGCTGGGCCACATCTCCTCCGTATGACCGGAGCTAAACCCCAGAGGTTGGCAGTCAGGGGTGGCTCCTCCGCAATGGCGGAGGAGCATCGCCCCACTGGCTCAGAGCCAGCAAGTGAAAAATAAAATGATATCTTAGTATTGTTTTATTTTTCATTTGCCGGCTCGGAGCCAACATGTGCAGGGAGGGGAGCGGCCGGGGCATGGGAGGGAGGAGGAGGAGTGCTACGTGCACTTTTTAGTGCGCATATGTGTTTGGCCAGCCGTCTCAGGCCGGCCAAACACACATGCCCACTTAGGTTTCTCCAGCCCAGCTGCTTTCTCCAGCCCGGCTGCATTGAGCAGCCGGACTGGAGAAACCCCACAGACTCCCTGACCTGAGCGGAGCGTCTTCTCAGCCTGCTCAGGCCAATCTCCGCACTGCTCTCATATGAGAGCAGTGCAGGGATTGGATGGGAGTCTGGTGCTTTCCCAGGGACTCCAGGAACTGCAGCAGAGGAGTGCGAGGCGGATGGCAGCCCCAGGTAAGTATTTATTTTTATCACCCGCCGCATGCTTCCAGCTGGCCGCCTCTCCCCCTGGGTGCTTCCTGCTGGCCCTCTCTCCCTCCTTCCACAGCCCTGCCACCTGCCCACTCACCGGTATTTTATCATGTCGGCCACCACTGTTGACACTTTCTCCACAAGGTAGGCTGACGTGGTGGTGTTTATAATGTAATTGGCCTCTATTATGTGTACAGCCCAAAAGTCTATGTTTCTACATACAGTTTTAACCATAATTGAAGCCTGACAACAATGGGCTCATATGTCTATATTCAGACTGGCTAGCGTGCATGATAAAACTAAGTGATAAAACTAACGTTTTGCAGAAGCAATAAAAAAACAAGCAATGACAAAGCCAAACGGCATGCAGCCAACACCAAACCTATTGGCTTTGCCAATGCTTGTTTATATTGCCTATTGAGGTGCCAGATAACAAGGAGTTCTCCTAGACCAAAAAAGCACCAATGATCGTTTTTGCTATTTTAGCTCTGTCCTTCTCAAGATAAAACAGAATCCCTGCAGTCATTTTAGATGATCTTTGTAGGAGGAGATGACAAGAACTGCTTCCAATCAAGTAGGATGCATGAACGGCAAAAACTACAGGTATGGTTGTGACCCACACCCCCAGCACTTGTGAGGTCATGTCATGCTCTTCCTCTGCATCCCTTTTGAGGATCAACAATTCTATTCCACCAATGGGCCTCTCACAAGCACGGTGGCCAGACAAACAGGCTATCACTCTTCTACCTGCTATGATTAGTAGGGGGAAACTAACCAGACTGAGGATAAGTAACCAAAGCAAAACACATGCTGGCAGCAGACACTACTTGTGGGAGGGGGAAGTGAACAGTGGAGCTGACCGTATGATGGTGGCGACTGACTACTTTTCCCCTTCTTGACAGTATAAAACCACAATGCAATATGTATAACTACAAATCAATATTAAAAAACCCTCTCTGCATTCTTTATATCCTCTTGTGTTCTGTACTCAGTGCGCTTCACTCTGGTAAACAATGAAAACTGTCTAGATCTGGGCATAAAAACTACATCTTGTTTTCGTTCTGGCAAAGCCAAAGGGTATCCATCCATACCCAGACTTTCACAAGTACTCCCTGAACAAATGTTCCTATTTTTTGAGAGGTGATTCGATACGGTGGCAAAATGATGTGCCCCCCCAAGCAGAATGTGATGAGGGACCCTTGATTTTCCTACATCCCACATATATACATTGGGGTGGGCTGAATGGAGGCCCCTGAAGTGTTCTGGGCTCCTTCTAAAGTTGGGGACCTCCCTGCGCCACAGAGGCTTCAGGGGCATCTGTCACACCCCTGGTGCAACAAATGAAAGATTTCTTGGGCACTATCACCATAATTTTGAAACCCAACTTAAGTTTCAGCAACAGGTAATGGAGGTGATTTAGGGTTAATGTTAAATAAGAGAGGAGAGATGTATGGTTCCTGAAGAACCCCATACGTTAGAGGCATTGATTGGACACTGTACTGCCCCTACACCCCAGTGTATAACACTGTACTCCACTCTACGGCACTTTCCAACCCTTTACGAAACATCACTCCACAATACTGTTCAAGATACCACTCCAGTTTAAAACACTTTACTCGACTCTACACTATGCCTGTCCACTCTAATGCACTCCACGCCACTGTACTATACAACACACCACTGTACTATATAACAATTTAATCTACTGTATAATACGCCGCTCCACTCTACTACACTCCACTCTACTCTACGATACTCCACTCCACTCTACAACACTATACTCTATGACAGTAGTACACTGTACAACACTCTCCTCCACTCAACTCTCCCGCACTCCATTTAATGACACTCCACTCAACAACAGTAAATTCTATGATAAGAAACAAATGTATATTAAAATTAAAAAAACATTGCAATTCAGTGAAAAAACCAAAGGTTAAGCCTTTGTTATAGTTAGGAAAATGTCATTTATCCTTTTTATATAACCAAACTTAAAATACACAAACATTACACATTTTAAAGTTATAGTTATATGTTAAAATTATAATTTACCCACAACCTTTAAATTAATATAACTTTATTTATTCTTTATCTACAAACCAAACTTAAACTACACAAAAATGTCAATTTCTAAACTTATACTTATACCTTTAATTTTTAATTTACGCAACACCTTGACACATGCACCTCTATACACAGTGTATTCAACTCAGTGGCCACACTACATTAACCATAACCAGGGCCACTAGAATTATGCGGCAGCAGAGAGCCAAATTATGCCGCAGGGAAGAATAAATTATGCAGCAAGAAAGGGCAAATTATGTGGTATAATGTGGCACATTTTGTAACAGTATTACTTGATTATTTTGTCATTTTTAACTTGGTAGCACTTTCTTCTGAGCATTGGTTGCACCTCATTAGTACCAGCTGAACACCCAAATATAGCAATAAGCAACAGAAAGGTGAGCAGTACAGTTTCGCAAAAGGCCTTCCACTGAGGGGCAACATGTGTTGTTGCATCTTTTGAACCATTTAAGCTAGAAACACAATCTTTTTTTGTTACAATCGGCAGATTATGCGGCATCTGATGGAGTATGTGGCAAATGCAGCAAATCTATATTAATGCGGAAATTTGCCACGGCCGCATAAAAGGCATAATTCCAGTGGCCTGGACTATAACTCGCCACTCTACCATGCACTGTGTATTCACAAAAGATGCAATTGCAATGTTATAATTGTTCTTGTAGATACTACTATTTTAGATGGTATAAGTGATATAATATGAAAGGGTATAAGCAGGGTATGGAGAAGGTGCGATTTATAGTTAATGTAGTGTTGAATACACTGTGTATGGAGGTGTGTGAGGTATAATAATTTGAAGATGTTGCGTAAATAATACATTAAAGGTATAACAATAAGTTTATAAATTTAAATTTTTGTGTATTTTAAGTTTGGATTCTAGATAAAGAATAATAAAGTTATATTAATTTAAAGGTGGTGTGCAAATTATAAATCTAGCCTGTGAGGTATTTGCGATCGTTAATCAGCCAAGAGTCCAACTCCACTGCGATAATTTAACACATTTTTTAAAAGAAAAGATTGAAAAAAACCTATCTAGAATTTTCTGTGAATTTAACTATGGATAACTAGTCCCTTGGTAATCAGAAGGTATTGTCCTCTTTGGGACCTTCCACAAGGAATGCCTTCCATTTAAAACACAGTATATCATTGCCATCTTCATGGCGTACAATCAGTAACTAGACAAAATATCGAAAAAAAACATAGAATGGACAGAATATCGAAGTCAAAATATAGAATGGACATAATATCGAATGGACATAATATAGTGGTTAAAAATATCGAAATGCAGGTAAGTAATATCGACTGTCAAAATATCGAAGTACATAATATAGGCATTAAAAGATATCGAATTTTTAATAATATCGAATTTTTTTAAGTGTTTTTTATGTTAGTATATGTGTTAAAAGTGTATATTATTTTTGTAATGTATGTTTAATTTTTTTAAAGTAATGAATTTTATGTTATTTAATTTTTGCGTAATTTAATTCCGTAGCGGGTTGTGGGTTTATAGGGGAATAGGGTGGGAAGTAATTTAGGGGCTCATTACGATGGCGGGCGGAAGCACAACCGCCGTGCTGGCGGATGCAAAAAGCACCAGTTACCGCCGGCACGCAGCAGTCCACACGCCCGTCCAATTACGATGCGAAAAGTAGGCCAAACACCGCCGGCAAGCCAGCAACACCGTCCGCCATCAAAGTGCGCCCGTACACGTAGCGGCGCAGCCCAACTGACACACACCGTCCGACGAAACACGTCCCGCCCGGCGTATAAATTACGATGCCGCAAACAAACGGCTCCCACGGCTAAGAGACACCGCACGTGAAAGAGAGGCGGTAACACGGACGCAGAGCACGGACAACGAAGAAGCGGCACCCCGAGCATGAATCCAGCACTGCAGGCCCTTCCCATGCTTCTGCTGATGCACCACCAAGGACGCAACGTACCGCGGAGACGCAGGTAGGCACACACACAACAAGTGCACGCAAACAGCGCACACAGTGCAAGGGCGGAAAAAGCGGACAACCCCCACCAGCGCGTGTACACTACACATCCACCATTGCATCCACATATGACACACAGGCCAAATCGTAACATCGCGGAACACATGTGTACACACCACCTGGGACTAGGAACCAACCACCCCGTCACGGCCCCAAAGCAGCGATGACGCCGCCACACATGCGCACAACGCAGAGGCCAACCGCAGCGCCATGCATGCGTCGCACACAGACACAGGGACACAACCAAGCAGCACACACATCAGCCCCACCCCGAACGCACATGACACGTGACAGGCCTTCCACAGACATGTCCCCAACGCCCAATTCACGGACAACACCCAACGCCACACAACCGACGCACACATGTCAGTGAAGTCACGCAACAGCAGGACACACCCCAGTGTAACAAACATGGCGTAGCACACAGCGGCGGCAACACCAACTAGGAGAAGCAGGGCCCCTTCGGGAAGAGGAACGCCAGTACCACACTGAAAACCCATACCACCCTGCACATATGAACAAGACATATAAAACGGAACACCAAAGAGCCCGGGGACCGACAACAGGTGGCCCAAGAATAACATTCACACACAAGGCCCAACGCAGAGCGGAAAGGCAGCCTGCCGCCCACACAAGGGAGAGCAGACAGCACTGAATGACCTTCCATTCCAACTCCGAAACCACAGCCCTACGACAGAAGCCGGTGAATACAGCCATTGTCCAAGAATAGACCAACACAGGCATGCCGAGGAGACCGACCACAGGGCAGATAGCGCATATCACAGAAGCACACAACGGACGGGGAAGAAAGAAAAAACACTCCCCATGTCGGCCACATGCAAGTTAATTGGAAGGAGTCACACATCACTGACCTTGAACTGTCTGAGAAGCATGTGGGAAGAGGGCCCGTGTCCTCCAAACAAGCAAACAGAACACAAGTCCTGTCTCCCTACGACTACACAGAGCTCACAGCAACCTCGGAGCGTGCACATTGCAGACTGCACTCACAGCCGGAGCACGCCACCACAACGCACCGCTGCGAAATGGCAACCGCAACACACCTACCCAACTACGCCGAACAGCTCAAGCTGTACAAAACCAACCTGTTTCATACATTGGGATGCGATCTCCTGTCCCTGCTGAACGTAAGTTACCGACTGACTTACCGCATCACATTGTTCAGCTGCGTCATGCCCGTCTTCTACTGTCGGAGGTGTCCCTACCAGCATCCCGTCGAGATATGCCTCTCCAACCCGGCATGTCTGAAGGCGGACCTGCTACCACTACTCCTCCCTCTGGACGCACACGACAGGGCCTGCTCTGCCTATGGGGGCATGGCGTATGTGGCCAACATCGCACCCGCACTGAAATGGGACCACTGTGCCTCCACACGACGGATCATCGAGAACAGCTACATCGAATGTCACCCAGCATGCCCCATCATGGTCCTCCAAGGGACAACTTACGAACAACACCTTGACAGCCACCATCCGCTACATTGGCTGGCAAACATGTACACCACCAATGACATGGAAGCCCTGCTGGACGGCATCGCATACCTGACAACCTGTAAATACGTCGGACCACAACGCAGGTTCCCCGAGTGACCTATGATGTCCAACCCCGCACCCATGCTTAGCTTCCGCACGGATCTGGCCAGTCACCACCACAACAGCCATACCAAACGACCGGCAACTGTAACCACACCATCAACGACATCGCCATGACATCGGATATGACCGGGACATGCACACTGTTCCCCATCACATCCAGGAACACCGCATGCATCGTGGGAGGCAGTGGCATGGGCTCTGTGTATCGCACCCACATGGACGGAACTGCACGAACAACCAGGACACGACATGGATCCAGCGCCCATGGACACACACACCGCTCAGTGGACATGAATAGGTCGCCTGCAGTCTGTGGGTGCTGCACCCCTCCCACCCCCCGCCCCGGGAATCCCATACCAGGACCTTTGCATGGACGTCAAGTGCATACAACAACAACACGACCCCAGTGACTGTGACATGTCCAGTAACCACCACAGTGCAACAACAAGTGGCACGCCGCTGCATGCACGCAAGCACATGCCCTGATGTCATCTCACATGCACGCGTGCATGAGGAACAACCGCAGCAAACCTGTCACATGGAACTGAGATGGACTGTGCCCATGATGCCAAGCGGTCTGGTAGGCTACATGTATACCGTCTGTGTCAAAGTCCGCAGCTCCGCAGCTATACGTAAATGTACATTAGCACAGCCTTGGCCAAGCAGATGTCACTCTGAAGCCCACATCCCACATGCAACAGCCAATCACATGTAACCCCACACCCTATCCCATTTGCAATCATGCTCAGTATATCCTCAACATGTATTCCGCTGCCAGTAGTGTCCACTATACTGCATCACAGAGGACAGAAGACTCAATATAATGTTTGAAACCAAAACTGTCTCCGCTGACTCATTTCACAAGTACGAATGAGAGAGGATGAGAGTATGTGAAGTACACGGCAGTCGTGACATGACCATGTAGTCCACTGGTATTGGATGTCAACGCAAATGAGTAGCACAACTGTGGAAGACACACATGTGTCGTGTGAAGTCGTATGGAGGCAGTGCTCAGGTGGGTGGGTGTGACGGGTAGATGCGCACATGCCAAGTTGGAGCACGCCGTGTTGGGAGGGGTCATGAACAGTACACCACCGCTTCCCTGGGCATTGTGAGAGGACACCTGTCGGGGGGAGTGAACACGTGTGTGCACAGCAGCCGGGCACACGTACAAAGCGGTACCAGGCGCACCTCAGCCCACCCTCTGTGGACAAGCTGGATCCTGTTGTGCGCCCGCCATGCCCCTTGACAAGGCACACACAGCCCCAGTCGACCAGGTGTAACCCCAACATAGTCAATCCGCACAGGCGATACAGGGCACGGGATGGCAGTGGAGCATGGTGTGTGAGAGGTCTCCTCGCGCTCCTCCTGGTCATATCACGCAGGCAATAGAACCTCAACGTCTAGCATGGCAAAAAGTCATATGGAAGTGTAGGGGGGACGCACCACAGCACGAGCAGCACTGACGTCACGGGAGGTGGCTCGCACCATCCCATCCATTGCCCATCATACCAGCCACGCCACATGCCATTGCGACTAAGTGCAAGCGCGTGCGCCACCACCCCCGAGCCCTCCCCAGAGAGGCCAAAGAGTGAATGTGTGGGCCATCAGCCACAGACGGACGCAGCCTGGCCGCAAGGGCAGCCACAGCCACTGGGTGTCGCAGGTGGCGGATCCGGAAGGCGAAGACTGTGATGCATAGTCCATGCAGGCCGGGTCTCCATTTGGGGCACCACGCAGGTGGACGGCGTCCCGCCACACATCATACCCTGAGACAGCCCACTCGTGCAACTGGACCCACACATACACTCCTTGCCCTCTCTGGTGCGAGCTTGGGGCTGCCTGTGCAAGCGCTAGCCTCGCAGGTGAGCATGCATATTGGGGGAGCGAGGGGAGGACATGAGGGCTGGGGCGAAGATGACTGTATCACTGTCAGTTAGTACAAGGGATGACCCAGATGTGGAAAGGAAGAGACGTGTCCCGTGTGTACTGCAACTAGTCGCCAATCCAACTACCCCCATGTCCGGAATGTAAGCCCGCACCTAGGCTCCGCCCATCCGCCACATCGAACATACCACCAGCACGACAACCTTCCCATTCGAAACACTGACTGGGGGTGGCGACCAGTGAACAATCATGTGTAGCCTACCCACGCGTACATGTGGGCCCTCCATGATCCATGTCACCTGCGGCAAAGACATGACATGCGCAATGAGGGAAGTGAGGAGAGCTGTCCGCCCCACGCACAGAAGGTGCATCAGCTCCACAGACCCAGCAGCGAGTCCAGCAGGGGTCACATGTGCAGGGGCAGCTGTGCCTGGTGTGAAGGCACATGCATATAGACAGCACATCGACCAATGTGTAGTCTGCCCACATCCACAGTCCATCATCATGCGGACATAGGAATTGAACACAGGGCAACACATCTTAGTTGGTGCACCCACCGTGACCAACAATGCGCAATCATCGACGTACCCGCCCTGTGCATGGCCCCCCACCCAACGGAGGCACATCCAGTGCCACCATCCCACACACACAAGCCTTCCACGGAACATGCTGTGTCCAATGGTCAGTACAGAGTCAGCGCCCATCTGGTGGATCCTGAACAGGAGACACATGCACACACATGCCAGCTCCCACTATGTACGTCTGCCACCTGGCACGTGCAATGTAACCTCTCACCTGTGACGTGTGACTGCAAGCACACAGCCGTCTTGGCATGGGGCTGTCAATGTGGACACCTGTCAATGTTTCGGGAGGTGTGATCCGTACAGTGCTGTACATAGGGTGCAGTGCTGACACCTACTACTGTCTCATATCCCCTCGTGCCACAGGTCCCACCTGTATTGGCCGCTCAGCCTGTGCCCACATCGTCGTCGTCGTGTGCCATACTCATCCAGCCTCGGAAGCAGTTCCATGCTCAGCAGACACTCATGTTGCCGTGGCGTTGCCGCTTGACGAATATGCAGTCAGTCCCCATCAGCACGCCCCGCAAGTCATTGGGGCCTAGATCCCCATGTGCATGCACATGGCAGTGGTATGTCTCACTAGCCATTGCCATTGTTGGGAGACCTGTGTAAGTGTATTGTGGCCGTGCCGTCCCAGCTTGACAGCTGGGCTGTGGCTCATGTGCTTGCTCAGTCATGTCAGTGATGTGTATGCGAAATTGCTATGTGTTGTGTTGCTTTGACATGTGTCCTCTGCCATTGTCCCTAGGCGGAGACCGAACATTGACCGCCCATACCAATTGCTGGCGGACATGGACGATACAGAGGTTATTAGGAAGTTTCGGCTGGACAGGCCAACCCTGCATCGACTGTGTGCCATGTTAGAACCCCATCTCCGTCCCCGCAGGGTGTATCCGACTGCTGTCACCCCCACGGCTAAGGTGATGGCCGCCATGCATTTCTTCGCCACTGGGTCATTCCAGCACACAGTGGGCAGTGGAGGAGGGATGTCCCAGCCCATGTTCAGCAAGGTGCTGAGGGATGTACTGGCAGCCATGATGCTGTACCGAAACAGGTACATCCGCTTCCCCAGGGCCCGTGAATTGGCGGCAGTGAAGGGTGCATTCTATGCCCTTGGCAGAATCCCACACGTCGTTGGAGCCATTGACTGCACACATGTTGGCCTTGTTCCACCACAGGCCACTGAGCACCTGTACCGCAACAGGAAGCACACGCACTCCCTGAATGTGCAAGTGGTGTGCCTTGCGGACATGGTGATCACCCACGTGTGTGCAAAGTTCCCAGGCTCGGCCCATGACGCACACATAATGCGCAACAGCATCTTGCCACGACTGATGGCCAATCTGCAACAGGATCGTGGCTGTATTGTCGGTGAGTATGTGGAGTGGTGTAGCGTGCTGGTTGTGCGATGCTGTCCCCTGTCCAGTTGGAATAGCAATGGTTCTCTGTGTCCCTCACACCCAGGTGACTCTGCGTATCCGAATGGGGCATGGCTGCTCAGTCCATTGAGGAATCCTCGCACCCCAGCAGACGATCGATACAATGAGGCACATGGGAGGACCAGATGTGTGGTCGAGCGTACCTTTGGCCTCCTCAAGTCCAGGTTCAGGTGCCTGGACCGCACCGGGGTGCACTGGCGTACTCCCCACAGAAGGTGTGCCAGATAGTGGTGGCGTGCTGCATGCTGCACAATCTGGCCATTCGGAAGCAGATCCCCCTCATTGTGGATGACGGAGATCAACCAGGGCCCCAGCCCGCAGACCAGGACAGCTCGAGTGAGGAGGACAGCGGAGAGGAGGAAGCTGGGAATGTGCGGCAGCAGCTCATCGCCCGCTACTTCACTTGACGGTGAGTGTCCATGTACGACGGCTGATGTGGCTGTATCTGTGCAGGTGTGTGTGTGCTGTGTCAGGGTGGCCGTTTGTTCACTACGTGCTGTGTGTCAACGCTCCATGGCCAGGGTAGTATGCCACTGTTGGTGACTGTGGCATTGTGCCCTATTGCTCTGTGCGATATGTGTACATTGCTTGTAGTTGTTGACATGTACTGTGTGATGGGTGTGTGACACACTCATTGAATGTGCTCCTGTTCTGTCTCCCACCCCTAGGTCCCTACAGGCCCTCCGGATTCCATTGCCATGCCACGCATCAGGTGCCTTTCCGCCCAAGGTGGCCGTTGTATTCCGTACAAATAAAACACAGGGCACAAACAGCAGTTTGTGTAAGAGGTGCATTTATTCCAAACTGTGACATGTGATTGTGTGTAAGGTGATGACAAAAGTGGTGCGTGCAGTGACAATGAGCTGTCGGTCATGGCTGCGTGATGCTCAGGGTGTACCCACTGGTTCTATGTCCATAGTCCAACACACACATGCCATCCAGATGGCTGTGTGGAGTGGGATCGTAGTCCAAGTCAATGCAGTGGCTGGTCAAGGAAGGCTGGCGGAAGGCTGGCTGGCTGCCTCACTTGCGACTGGAGCGTGCAAAGTCCTCCCGGGAGATCTGTTTCCTCTTCGGACGGCCCCTTCCACGTTTGCGAGGGGGTGCCTGCTTGCGACATGCTGGTGGTTGAGGTGTGCTCACTGGCTGTGGACGCAGGGGAACTGGACACTGCTGCTCGACCCTGCGCCCCGGCAGGTGGTGGCGGAGGGGGAGCTGCTATCCCTGGCCGTGTCCTCACCGCCACCACCAGCTGGCCCATGAGGTCCACGAGTTGACCTATACGGGCGTCCATGGACCTCAGCACCCCCAGCACCTCCCGCGTGTCTGAAGCAGACCTGACCCATTGTTCTTGGGCCTCCTCATAGGCCCCAAGGACTCTGGCCATTTGAGGCAGGGCATGGCTCCCAGGGGAGGCTGGCGTTTCCCTGACCCTGCTCCTCCTACCAGTCCTGCTGCCACCGGCCTGCCCACTAGCCACATTGCTCACCACGGTCCTCGCTGTGGCTCCCAGGGTGGATCCAGTCGGCCGGGCCACCACCTGCGCTGGGGCTGGTGCCAGCGAAGACGTGGTGGTGGTGGCGGCGGTGGTGGTCGGTGCGGCGATGGTGGCGGTTGCGGCAGTGGTAGTGGCCGCAATGACCGTGGGTGTGGCCGCAATGACCGTGGGTGTGGCCGCAACGACAGTGGCAGCAGGGGGCTGGGACTGTTCAGCAGCCCTGGATGATGGGTTGGTGGGTAGGAGGGGTCCTGGGGAGCGGCTGGGCCCTGCCACACCAGATGGGCCTGCTTGGTGGTCCGTGTCCGAAGAGGAGGTGAGATCCTCCACATCCGTGTGTCCTCGTTGGGGGCTTGTGGGCTGGCTGTGCTGGCTGCTGTCTCCATCCCCAGCATCCGGCAGTTCGTCACCTGTGGAGAGAATGAGATTTGTTATTGTGTTGCACCTGGCGAAGTATGTATTTGTCGTCTGACATTGGCAGTTCGTGCAATCTCGTACATGGGTTTCCCGGAGGCGAGTGTGTGGCTGTGGCATTTGTAGTTGTGTGTGCTTGGCAATGGGACTGTGTGCTGTGCACTTGTGGCATGGGACGGATTGGCCATGCCGATGGGTGTGTAGCTGTGCCCCTACTCATTGTGACTCTGGTGTATGCGGGCTCCTGGCCCATCCTGGGTCTGGTTTGTACTTTGCTTTTGGGGTTCAAATGGAACGCTTAGGAACGCATATGGCAACATGGGGGCCATGCCCCAGATTCGCATTTGGGAGGGAAGATGCTTTTGGGGTTCAAATGGAACGCTTAGGAACGCATATGGCAACATGGGGGCCATGCCCCAGATTCGCATTTGGGAGGGAATATGCTTTTGGGGTTCAAATGGAACGCTTAGGAACGCATATGGCAACATGGGGGCCATGCCCCAGATTCGCATTTGGGAGGGAAGATGCTTTTGGGGTTCAAATGGAACGCTTAGGAACGCATATGGCAACATGGGGGCCATGCCCCAGATTCGCATTTGGGAGGGGATATGCTTTTGGGGTTCAAATGGAACGCTTAGGAACGCATATGGCAACATGGGGGCCATGCCCCAGATTCGCATTTGGGAGGGAAGATGCTTTTGGGGTTCAAATGGAACGCTTAGGAACGCATATGGCAACATGGGGGCCATGCCCCAGATTCGCATTTGGGAGGGGATATGCTTTTGGGGTACATGCTGTGAGCCATGGGTGCCGAACGTGACATGTGTTGTGGCAGCATGACAGTGCATGGTTTGAGGTGTGTGCATGCTTGACATGGCCTGCATATTTGCTGTCTGTTGTGATTACTGGACATGGCATTGGACGCATCGTTATGAGTGAGTGATGGTTGTGTGTGAAAGCCAACGTATTGCAGTTGTCCCATCTCCTTGGTGTGCGTGCTGCCCTGTGCCATGTGCATCACTGCAGTGCTCGTGGGGGGTGTGGCCCATGTTGTGTGTTGTTGCTCACAGTGTGTCGTGCGCTTCATTGACTTCTGGCACATGGTTGGTCATGGGCATGTATCTTAACGTGACTGCTGTATGTGTGGCAGCTGTGCGGATGACATGCCTTTCATGAGACTGGGGCTGACGGATGGGATGGATGGTATGTTGTATGTGCATGGTGTGTCTGTGTGTTTGATGGGTTCAGTGGTGTTCGTGTGCATTTCTGTTGTTCCGCTCTGTTGCGTCTAGTGTTGTTTGTCTTACATAGGCGTAGTTGTGGGGTGTGTGGTTGACAGGCAGTAGGGGCTACATGGACAGGACTTCAATGGTGTTTCGGTTGTGTGTGATGAGTTGCACAGTGGCTGCCGTGTGGTACTATTTTCAGTGTGGCTTGTGTATGCAGACGTGGCTCCTTGGGTGTTGCTATGTCTGTGATGGGTCATGTGGGGTGTGAGTCTGTTGTTCATGTCCGTGTGCACATTGTTCACTTGTTCGTGACGGTGGGCGGTGCTGCGTTTTCGTCTGCTACGTGACATGTCCCATGTGTTGGTCGTGTTATGGTCCTCATGCCTCCAGTAATCCAGCCCTGTCCAGTTTCCAACCTGCAGGTTGTTCGTGCGTGCACTGTACTGGATGCCACATGGCTCTAAGCGGGGGTGCTCCATGTTGCAGGTCTGTGGGGGTGGGGGTGTTGTGGGTCGTGGGGGTGGCTGGACACCCACTGACACCGATTGCTGTGGACCGTGATGTCTGCCTTTCGGCTGTCGTTGTGCACTGCGGTGGCTGATACGTGGCTGTGGGGTGTGGGGGATGCTCCTCCTTGCTGTGCTGTGGGACTAGGGGCCTGGTGTGTGTTGTACTTGGGCTGTCCACCTTCCCACCCACTGCACTTTGTGTTCCTGCCACTTACCTGTTACTTGTCGGTTTGTGCAGCTGTGGCGGACACATGGGTGTGGTGGGTGCTCGTTGTGGCGCTTCAGGCATATTTGGGGACCTGTTGGTGGTTACGTGGCTGGCTGAATGTACACATGTCCCCACGCATCTTACAGTTGTTCTGTTTGGGCTGTGTGTGGTGGTGTCTGTTGCATGTGTGTGTCGTGTATTGTGTGCTGGACATGGGGGTGTTTGTCCCTGGGAGCTGTGGCATGGTGGTAGTGCATGTGAGTACATAGCTGTGTGCTGGTATACATTAGTTTGTACTTACCAGCCTCCACTCCCCCTGCTAATCCGGCGAGGATCTCGGGATGTATGATGACTCGCACCTTCTCCTCCCACGCTTTGAAGGTCTTGAAGAGCGCGGGATTCCCTCCGCCAGTGACGGCAGCCAACTCTCTGTTTTTGCCCTCCTTCTTCTTGACCAGGCTCTTGACGTCATTCCACCGTTTGTTAATTTCGACTCTGTTCCTGGGCAGGGTCCCGACTGCATTGACCTGGTCTACGATCCGGTTCCACATTCTGTTTCTGGTGGCTAGTGGTGTGTGTTGGACCATGTTCCCATAGATTTGTGGGTGCACCTTGATGATCTCGTCGACCATGACCGTCAGCTCAATGGGCGTGAACTTGGGCATTCTTTGTGGTGCCATGGTGTTTGTGGTGCTGGTGCGGTGTGTGTTGTGTAATGTGCAGGGGGTTTGTGGTGCCGGTGTTTGGTGGTGGTGGTGGTGGTGGTGGTGATGTGTGCGTTTCTGTGGTGTGCTGTTGTCCTCGCTGTGTCACTGTGTCCTCTCCTCTCTGGTTTGCAATGTTGCAAGGGGTTGTGGTCTGTGGGAGTGCTGCTTTTGTACTTACCTATGTGGGTGTGTCCTCATGGTCTGTTGTTTGCAGGTGTGTTGTGTCTGGGGTTCTGGCCTTTGTAGTTTTTGTTTGTCCGGGGGGGTGTTTTCGGGATGTGTACTGTGCTTGTGTATTTGTGCGTGCCTTGCTGTGTGGACTTATTGGCCATGTTGTGTGCTATTGGTTTTGTGAGCGGATGGTTTCTGTGCAGGGACGTGGGCGCCATGGTTTCTGCCGTGTCGATTAGCATCGGCGTTGTTTGCGCTGGCGGGCGGTATATTTGTGGTTTTCCCGCGCTCATGGCGGTGCGATCGTAATTTCACGTGCGGTGTGTCGGCCGTGAGGGCGGGCGGTTTTGTGTTGTCGTGCGTGTTTCCGTCCGTGGCGGGCGGTTTGACTCCGACTCGGACGATGGCGGTCGGTATTTTGTGTGATTTTTCCGCCGATGGCGGTTTTCGGTTTGTGTAATCGTAATAGCATGGTCGGTGTTCAGACGGTGTGTGCGGGCGGATTTTTGCCGCTTCCATGCCTGGCGGATTTATTTACGCCGGGTATCGTAATGGGCCCCTTTACTACTACTAAATGCATTCTGTGAATACCAAAAGTAGTAAGTTTTGGATTTTGTCTCAGATTAGTTCTGTGAATCGGGCCCATAGAGCTTAATTTAATGAACAAGCAAGAACTTGAGATATTAATTTTTTTTAAATAAACTGCAAGTTACAGCTTTGAAGCAATAAGCTTTTATGTAGTTATCTGGTCGCAAAGTCAAGAGTTCAGGCCAATTGCGTTGAAGCGCGGGCCTGATACAGGAACCCAGTGAGGTCTACTGAACAAAAGCACCTTAATCCTGGTTGTGTCGACAAAGAAGTGGCATGCATCCAAGCGATGTTTCGGCATTCTACAGAAGCAGTACTTTATACCTGCTTGCAAGTGCCCAGGACTGGATTGGCACCACTTTGAAGGGTAAGACTCACAGATGACAGGGTCCAGGTGCTATAACAGGGTGGTTGGAAGTCTTTGATATCCATGAGACTTCTGAACAGGAAGCAAGCAGACAAGCCCTTTGAGTCACTTTGGTTTTGGGTGAGAGAGATGCAGGTCCAGTCCTTCTCACTTTCAGGTAAGAGAGCAGCAGGTCAGGACAGCAAAGCAGGAGTCAGCAGAGTAGCAGTCCATCAGAGTGGCAGTCCTTGTAATAGCACAGCAGTCATTTTTCCTTGCAGCGTATCCACAGGACTAGAAATGTACTGAAGTGGTGCTGTCTGAAGTCCAGTATCTATACTTTGGCGCCCTGGTTCTGGAAGTTGGGAGAAGCTTCTAGACAGTGGCTTTGAAGTTCAGGGAATCCCCTTCCTACCCAGTCCTGGATCCAAGTTGGCTGATGTGACAATACAGGATCATTAGGCTTATTGTGTGGAGACACGGTATAGCCTATTCAGGTGCAAGTGTGGCTTTTCTTTGCTCTGCCACCCCAACCAAGCCAGTGAATGGCCCATTAAGGCCCACAAAGTCACACCTAAGCTCTCATTGTGTGTGAATGTCCATAGATAATGCACAAGGTCCATCTGTCACTCACCCAGATATGTATTCAGAGACAGGCAGAAGGCACAGAATGGTTAAAGTAAGAAGATGCCTGTTAGACCTGGCATCCTTGGTGGGGTTTCCCCTGACTTTTTGCCTCTACCTCCTGAATTTCTGATGCTGTGCTGGATTTCGTTTTTGCTAGCTTAGATGCTTTGGGCACTCTGCCACTGCTGATCAGTGTCAAAGTGCAAGTGCTCCCTATGAAAACTGTTATTATGATTGGTTCTCCCTGATTGGCATATTTGATTTACTGGTAAGCCCCTAGTAATGTGCACTACGTGTGCCAGGGCGTGTAAGTCAAATGCTACTAGTGGGCCTGCAGCACTGATTGTGCCACCCACATGAGTAGCCCTGAAAAAGTTTCTCAGGCCTGCCACTGCAGTGTCTGCCCGCAGTTTTAAACTGCCATGTCGACCTGGCAAGTGCACCCACTTGCCCGGCCCTAACCTTCCCTTTCCTTAGTCACCCCTAAGGTAGGCCCAAGGTACCCCTGTGGGCAGGGTGCAGTGTATGTGAAAGGTAGGACATGCCCTGGTGTGTGTGGCATGTTCTGCATGTACTGCCTATTTCTTTTTTCATTATTGCAAGGCTAGCTGTTCCCATAGGATAGAATGGGGAGTTTGCTTATAACATCTTATAAACATAACTACCCCTGGGAACAAGGTAGGAAAATAAAGTATAGCATGCATCAACTCAGAATCTTAAAATGCATCTTTTAGTAAGGGTGATTTTTACATTCTGTGTTTGAAAATACCACTTTTAGAAAGTAGGTATTTTCTTGCTTAGCCATCCAGTGTGCCTCTGCTAGGATGTGTATTGACTGTCTGGCATTGGAGTGACAGGGGCTGGGGATGTGCAGTGGCTCCAGAGAGTCTGGATGAGTCAGGGATGGGCTGAATAGACCTGGGCTGCATTTAGAGTAGGGGGAGGAGATTTCCTTTCACTTTAATGGCCCTGGTCCGCCTTCCACAATGCTGTCTCCACTTCCTGCCATGAAACTGCACCAGAGAGGACAGAACTGGGTGTAACTGGGCACAGGGCTTCTCTGCCACCAGAGAACAAAGGATTTTGCTGTATAAGTACTGGGGCCCAGACCGCAGAACTTTAGATCATTCCTGGAATTCAAGAGGACCCTTTGCCAAGGAGAAGAGCTGGAGAGACTGAGGAGAAGTACTGCCCCTGTGCTGTGTGCTGTGTGAGATTGGCCTGCAGATGCTGTTTTTGCCAAGTGAAGGAGAAGAACTTTGCTGTGTGCTGTGTTGTGCTCTGTCCCCTGCTTGAAGGAGATCTCCAAGGGCCAGTGTGTGCTGGCCTCCTGTTCTGAAGACTCAGGAACACAAAGACTTCACCCCCAGCTCCCCTGAACTCTTCTGCTGTGAGTTCTGACCTGCCAAGAGATGCTTGTGCCAGTTTTGGGCCTCTGTAGGTTGTTGTTGCTGTTTGGGAGCTGGAAGAAAGAAGAAACTTGAAGAACTGCAAAAATTGACACATCGCTCTTCCTACGGCTGTTTTTCCGACACATCTCCACGGCGCGAGAAGAATTTACATGCATCGCCGTGCCGTTGCGAAAACGGACGCAGCGCCTGTCGCCGCTGTAAGAATTGACACATCGAGGGGTCGCAGCTGAACAAAACCGACGCAGACATCCCTAACTCTATACTACTATTTATACTGTTTGTGGAGTATGAGATGTAACCTCTACTGTGACTTGTGTTTATTTATATTCACGTATGTTGGAAGTCACAATTTTAAGTCACTTGTCCTGGGGCAAGGAAATCGGCCGATTTCCTCTGCCTTGTCACGGTTGCCCACGTAGTTAATATTGTCTTGTTTCATCTATACTAGCATTAAATACCTATCTTGTAATTTAAACATTTGTTTATTCCAATTTTTATCATGGAATTGTGAAATTTTAAGTTTACATTCTTTGTGTGGGACCTTTGTTCTGTTAAACACAACGCCACCCTTGGTCCCCGCTGACTTCCAGGGTTCCTTGTTTTTTTGTTATACAACTTTCTAAAAGTGACATTTTCAGGCTTGCAACTTAAAATCAAACTGTACCATAAGTTGTTTATTTTAAACTGTGATTCCAGAAACACCAAACTCCAAATATCTATCTTTTCCCAAATAGAAATTGCACTCATAAAATGTAATAAGGTAATACCAATGTTAACTTATGGGAGAGATAGGCCCTGTAGTAGTGAAAAACGAATTTAAGAGTATTTCACTACCTGAACATGTAAAACTTAAAAGTACATGTCCAAACTTTTAAATACTGAGCACCTTGCCCTTGGCTGTGCCTAGGGCCTGCCTTAGAGGTGACTTATATGTATTAAAAAGGAAGGTTTGGGAGTGGCAAGAGGGTTAACTTGCCAAGTCGACATGGCAGCTTAAAACTGCATACACAGGCTCCTCAATGGCAGGCCTGAGACATGTTTAAAGGGCTACTGAAGTGGGTAACTCAATCAGTGATGCAGGCCAATAGCAGCATTTAATTTACAGGCCCTGCACAAATGTAGTGTACTTTCTTAGGGACATCTAAGTAAATTATAGATGCAAATGTGGATATGCCAGTGTCACCATGTTTTAGGGAAAGAGCACATGCACTGGTCAGCAGTGGTAAAGTGCCAAGAGTCCTAAAGCCAGCACAAATGAAGTCATCAAAATAGGAGGTCAGTAGGCAAAAGAAGTCAGGGGAACCCATGCCAATGCTGCCAGGTCTAACACGTGTCTCTCCCAGCTGAAAATCGGGAGAGCTACCCGGTCCCTTGGGAGTTCTCTTCACTAAAGGAGAAGAACCTGGAGAGACCATCAGTATTGGTCTGTTCCAGGACAGTGTTCCACCATAAAGTCCATTCCCTGTAGGGAGATGGACCACCACAACAGTTTGGGATTATCACCGTTCATCTGCATTAATCATCTGAGGGGCCTGTGGTCTGTCTGTGCTGGGAAGTAAGTCCCAAACAGGTATGGCCATAGCTTCTTCAGCACGCAGACCACAGCAAAGAATTCCCTTTCTATTGTGCTCCACCTCTGTTCCCTGGGAGGTAGCCTTCTGCTGATCAAGGTTACTGGTTGATCTAGGCCCTCTTCATTTATCTGTGAGAGCATGGCCCCTACACCATGCTCTGAGAAGTCTGTCTGAACAATGAACTCTTGGGAGAAGTCAGGGACCCTGAGCACAGGTGCCATGCACATGGCCTCCTTCAGGGTGTTAAAAGCGTTCTGGCACACCTTTGTCCAGATCATCTGATGTGGCTGCTTCCTGGAAGCCAGCTCTATCAAGGAGGCAGCAGCGGTGCCATTCCTCTTGATGAATTTTCTGTTATAACCAGTTAGGCCTAAGAAGGCTCTCACATTTTTCTGGGTCTTGGGGGGCCTCCCAAGCCAAAGTGGTCTCAATTTTGGCCTGGAGGGCTGCACCTTGCCACCTCCCACTTGGTGACCCAAGTAGACCACATAACCCTGCCCTATCTGGCACTTACTGGCCTTGATAATTATGCCTGCACTCTGCTGAGCCTGAGGCACTTCCCTGAGGTGGCACAGGTGGTCCTCCCAGATAGATATGAAGACTGCAATGTCATCTAGGTAGACAGCACTGAAGTTCTCCAAACCAGCCAGGACCTGATTCACCAACCTGTGGAAAATGGCAAGGCGTTCTTCAACCTGAAGGACATGACCCGGAACTGGAAGTGCCCTTCTGATATAGAGAATGCAGATTTCTCTTTAGCGCCCTTGGTCAAGGCAATCTGTCAGTACCTAGACGTCAGGTCAAACGTACTGAGGAACTTGACAGCTCCAAGTCAATCTATGAGCTCATCCGCTCTGGGGATGGGGTGCGTGCCAGTCTTAGTGACCTCATTGAGCCCACGGTAGTCCATGCAGAACCTAAGTTCAGGTGTGCCACCTGGAGGGGCATCCTTGGGGACCAGCACCACTGGCCCCGTACCAAGGGCTGTTTGAGGGCTCAATTATCCCTAATGCTAGCATCTTGGAGACCTCCTCCTTAATGCTACCCCTCACTTTGTCAGACAACCTGTACATTTTGTTTTTCACAGGTGTGCTGTCCCCAGAGTCCTGGGGTAAGTGAGAATAGAGAGGCAAACTGCTCCAGTAACTGGCTGCAGTCTCTCTGTTGGGCTGACACCCTTCACTGACCCATCCTCCTCTTTGGATGATAGGAGGTCGGGGGGAGGTTCACCCTATCATCAGTGATCAGGAGCTTTGTAATCTCAGACCTCTTAAAGGGGCTTGAGGCAATTAGCATGCAGGACCCCCAAAGGGTTCTAGGAGTATTGACGTCCACCAAGTAGGTGACATCGCTCTTGCGCTACTTCTCTTCACAGGGCCATGGCCAGCAATCTTGCAGAGCTCGGATCTTCATGGGCTCCATTACCAGGCATGGGCAGAGCTCGCAGACTTTCACTCCGTGGAATTCTTTGGAGTTGCCGAAAAACTGCACGGAATTCTGCAGAGTTCTGCAAGCTGGCGGAGTTGTACTGTATTTATGCCAGGTTGTTGCGTGGGCAGTACTGGGAGTGCTGGAGAAAGGTTCCGAACTGTGCCGCTGCTGACCCTGCAGGTCCACCCATACCACCTTAATGCTTCCAGGCCACAGGCTGACCCTGGTGAAGGCACTGAGGCCAGAGCCCTGGCATGGCAGCAGGGCAGGAGCAGCTGGAGCAGGCTGGTCCTGAAGGTCTGCAAGCTTGGGCAAGAGAAAGTTCTCTGAACGTCTTCTGAAAGCCACCTCGACATAAGTACTGTGCAACTCAGTACTCTTAAATGCTCCACAAAGCCCCTGCTCATGCAGCCTGGTAGCGCCTCGGTGCAGCAGGTGGAGTGGCCCTGGGCAGGCTCTGCAATAGGTACTTTGTGCGCTTCCAAGGCTCGCAGGAGTCTCCGCATAATTGTCATTTTGTAGTACAGAAAAGGCAGGGTTTTAAGTTAGCAATCGAGTTTTACTAGAACTCTGTGATGAGAAACGTAAGGGGCAGGACTTGGAAGAAATAAAACTGAAAGAGGTGCAGTGTGCCTGATTTTAACATTGCCACCTTTTCGAGAGACCCATTTCAGGGAGCCTCACTGACGTCCCTCTGTCACTGTGCGCAAACACTCTTAAGCATAGGAGGCGTGCACCGGTAAACTCCACTGTGCTGGCGGTTAGCAGAGTTTTACCGAACTCTGCGCTGCAGGCGGAGCGCGGAGTAGCAAAACTCTGTGAACTCCACCAGCGGAGTGTAGTTTGCCGTCCACCCCTATCCATTACCCACCCTTTATGGCCAGACTAAAACTCAACCAGAGTGAGATTGTGGTCATACCAGCTATTCATGTCCTGGCTGGCTTCCAACTTCTCATGAGCAAGTATCTGGAATCGGGCTGCTTGGTTGCGAAAGGCCAGCATGTAGCTGACTACATCCTGGGAGATTCTCACGGGAGCTTGCTCCCAGCCCTCCTTTACCAGACTGAGAGGCCCTCTAACAGGGTGCTAATACAGAAGTTCAAAGGGGCTGAAGCCAACCCCCTTCTGCTGTACCTCACTGTATGCAAACAAAAGACATGGCAGGAGGATTATCCCTCTTATGCCTCATTGGGAAATTTTAGGTGACCCCACACTCCTACCATATGGCCTTCATGTAGTAAGACATGAAGTTGGTATCCCGGTCAGATACCACCTCCTTGGGGAAACCCATTTGGGTAAAGGTCCCCATCAGTGCCCTGACCATGGTGGCCACAGTCACCGTCATCAGAGGGATAGCTTCTGGGTACAGCATGGCATGTTCCACAAAGACCAGAAAAATGTGTTGCCCATGGCTGTCTTGGGGTCCAGAGATGCAATGATGTCAATGCCCACCTTCTCAAAGGGGGTGCTAATGACAGGAAAAGGTTGTAGGAGGCCTTGCACTCCCCCCATCTTGCCACTTGCCTGGCAGATAGGACAAGACCTACAATATGTATCTGAGGCATTCCTCATTTTAGGTCAATAAAAGTGGGTGACAAGCCTGTCAAAGGTCTTGTCTTGCCCCAAATGACCTGCCAGTGGCACATCATTAGCCAGACCCAGTAGGAAGGTCCTGTAGCCCTGAGGGACCATCAAAACACATGTTGCACCAGGCTCAGGAGTCTTAGTCTGACTATACAGGAGACTATTCTCCCAGTAGACCAGGTGCTTGCCAGAGGCATCACCAGCTGCCAGGGTCTCAGCCTGCTGCTGCAGACCAATGAGAGAGGGGCATTCCCTTTGCACTTTGCAGAACTCCCTGCTGGGTCCCCCTTTCTGCTGTTAGTTGGACAGCTCAGGCAGGCACCCTAGTTCGGTCACTTCATTCCCTATAGGCACTGGGGCATCCCCGTCACGTTCAGCCTCCTCCCGGACCATGGAAGTGTCAGGAGTGTGCTTCCCATGCACCTTGCCCTTCTTCTTTTTGGCAGTTACCCGGGCCCTGTTTCCAGGCTCCAGGTCCTCTAGACCACCCTGAAAGGCTGTTGTGGACCGTGTGGTCATGCACACCCACTCAGGCTACCTCAACATCTTCATGTGGGACCTAAGCTCCACCTCCTTCCAGTCGGTATGCTCCAGATCATTACCCAGCAGACAATCCACAGGCATGGACAGACTCACAGCTACCGTCAAGGAACCTGAGAGCCCCCACATTCAAAGGGAACCAAAGCCACTGGGTAGTGTCTCTCACAGTAGTCATCTGCAACCAACTGGTGGAACACATTAGGGGCTACCTGTTCTGAAGACACCAGATGACATCTAACAGTTGTCATGCTGGCTTGTTACTCTCAGAGCCTCCATCTTCTACCCATTGATAGTAACCCACTGACTGTAATTTCTAGTACATTAGGCATTTGTGTTCTCTGCACCATCTCTCCGTAATCCAGGGATGCTAGGGTAACCTCTCTACTGTCCCCAAAACTATCTGGGACCATCTCTTCCCCAAGCAATGCACTAGATCGACCCCAGTGACTGCCCACTAGGGGCACTGTGCCCTATTGGGACACTTGGCATCTCCCTTGAAGTGCCCTTCCTGCTGACACTCAAAGCATACTCAAAGGGGTGACTTCCCTGCAGATATACTGTCAGGGAACCACTTCTTCTTCTTTTCAGTAGGGAGATGGGAGCCCTGATCCACAGAACTAGATTGTGGCCATTCAGAGAACTCCTTGCTTTTGTTTTGTCCGCCCCTCCTTCTTTTGGTGTGGACCCCGACCACCCTTTTGCTGATCTCCCCCAGTTACCTTCTTATGGACCCTGGTGCTGACCCAGCGGTATTCCTCCTTAACAAGCTACCTGGGGTCAGTGAGCTTACTATCAACAAGGTGTTTGCTCAGTTCTGGAAAAGAAAGACTAAACAGGTGCTCTTGAACAATCAAATTTTACAGCCCCTGGTTATCCTTTACCCTGCCCTTCACCCAACCATCCAGTGCCTTGCAAAAGGAATCTACACAATCCACCCAGGTCTGTTGGAATAGCTACTGACTGTCCCTTAATTTTGCTCTGTACATCTCTGGAGTCGTAACCAAACTTCCAGATCAGGGCCTATTTCATGGGAGGCTACCTCATCATGTCACCCCCCTCTAGGGCCAATAGGGTTTCCCTCCCCTCACTAGGGAAGTGCCTCCACAGACTAGCTCCCTAATTCTCTTCAGGGATCCTGTGCACCTGTAAAGCAATCTCATTGGTTTCAAATCATTTGTCTATGTCGTCTCCCACCACAAAGTCAGATACCAAACCTTTGAGTATGTGGACCCTCCTGTCAGAGAATGCTGAAGAAACGCTACCACCATCACTGCTAGACTCAGCCCACCGGGCTTTTAGATCCAGCTCTTTCAGGCTCAGCTCCTGAGCCGACATCATTTTCCTTTATTTTATGGCCAATCTGATCTCGTCCAAAGCTCCCTCCCTCTCCAACTTGAGCTTGGCTAGCTCGAATTTCAGTTTTCTCTCCTTCCTCCTGCCCTCTAGCTCCTCTCTTTACAGGCCTCTGGATGATACACTGCTCCCTGCCAAGGGTGCAATCCACAATCCTCCACAGGTATCATTCCAAGAACCTGCTCAGGGCCCTAGTCCAAATCATCCTCCTCTTCCTCATCCTCTTCTGGGGTCTCATTCAATGCAGCATGGGCTTCTGACAAGGGCTGTCAGTACCTTTTGCAGCTCTAACTTCCTGGTGATGTTCTTTACAGGAAGCCCAAAATCCTTGCAGAAATCCTTGAGCCTAGACTACAGTTTAACCCTCAAGTTTGGCCAGGTCAAAATCCATTTTTGCAGTTGCAGATGCAGATGTAGTACCTCCAGTCAGAGATATGATTTTGGAAAAAAGGAAAAATGCCAATAAAAGAGAATAGAAAAATTAAAAATGTCAATTAGAGGGGATAGACAAAACAAATTAAGAAAAATGCCAATCAGGAGGAATCGATTCAAATTGGTCTTAAAATGTGGATGGTAGTGTACACCAAATAATAGTAAGGCACTGCATAAACACAAGTCATATCCACACAGCTGATCACCAATGTTAGTAATTGGGTTTCTGGTTGGCAGTGGAATGCACCCTATCCAAGCAGAAACTACAATCCTAGTCAGGGTAAGTCAGATACACACCCATTCTGCCTTCTGTAGCTGCCTACTCTGTCACTGGTAAATGCAGCTGACACTTGGGCCAGCATGCCCCTTGTTACCCTAGACAGTTTGGAGCCAAACCCAGGGGAAAGGGCAGAACTGACCTGAACCAGTTTAGGGTTAGACAAAGAGAGGGACCTCTACTCACAGACTGGCACTGGTTATAAAAGTGGCACCCTCAGAACCTCTCATCACAACGCCCCTGGACTTGTTGGAGATTCAGAAGAAGGAATACTGGACTGGCTTGCCTTTGACCCAGGATCCCCAGAATTGACTCCAAGTGTCAGTTGGTTGACCTCCTGTGTGAGCTACAGGGACACAGCAAGCTTCCAGAGCCCTTCCCTGCAACTGCCCAGATAACCATTACCAACTGGTCCTGACTGAGTCCTGGCTGCTGGTGAGTCCTGATCCCTAAGAGGTGCTGTTAGAAATGGGGTCTCTGGTTGGCAGAGGTATGCACGCAGTCCAAGTAGGGATACCCACTCTAGTCAGGGTAAGCTAGATACACACTAAAAGATAATCTATGCTCACCCTCTGGTATCTTGGCACAGAACAGTCAGGCTTAATTGTAGAGGCAATGTAGAAAGTATTTGTGCAACACTTAAAACTGTACAACAGTGAAAACACCACACATAAAGGTACCACACCTAGTTTGAAAAATAGAGCTAATTTAATGAACAATACAAGTCCCAAACTACAAAAATCCAATAAGCAGAACTTGAGACATTAATTTTTAAAGAAGAACTGCAAAAAGAGCTTAGAAGCAATAGGTGCTTATGTGGGTTATCTGGTTCGGGTTGGACCAGGACAAAATCAAGAGTTCAGGCTGACCGTGATGGAGCCCGGGTCAGATACAGGGACCAAGTGAGGCCCGCTGAACAAAAGTACCTTAATCCTGGTTGTGCCTACAAAGATGTGGGGTGCAGTCAAGCAATGGGTCAGTGTTCTACAGGAGCAGCACTTTATACCCACTTCCAAGGACCCAGGACTGTAATTGCACCACTTGGCAGAGCAAGAAGCACAGGTGGCAGAGTCCAGGTGCTGTAGCATGGTGGTTAAGAGTATTTGATGTCCCTGAGACTTCAGAACAGGAGGCAAGCAGACAAGCCCTTTGAGTCATTTTGGGTGTGTCTTAGAGAGATGCAGGTCTAGTTCTTCTCAGTCACAGAAAAGAGGGCAGCAGGTAGCAGGTCAGTACAGAAAAGCAGGAGTCCAGCAGAGTAGCAGTCCAGCATAGTGGCAGTTCTTCTAATAGCACAGCAGTCCTTCTCCCTGGCAGAGTATCCGCAGGTCAAGAAGATTACTGAAGTGGTGGTGTCTGAGGTCCAGTATTTATACTTTGGTGCCCTGGTTCTGGAAGGCAGGAGAAGCTTCTAGACAGTGGCTTTGAAGTTCCTTCCCTGCCCTTGCTCCAAGCTGGCTGGAGTGACAATACAGGGTCGTTAGGCCTTTAGTGCAGTGACATGACACAGCCTATTCAGGTGCAAGTTTGTCTGTGCTTAGCTCCGCCCCCATCAAGCCAGTTAATGCCCCATCAAGTCACACCTTAGCTCCCATCCATTGTGTGAGGCTGTCTAGAGGGAATGCAAAAGGCCAGCTGTCACCCACCCCAGACATGTATTCAGAAACAGGCAGAAGGCACGGAATAGTTAAAGTAAGAAAATGGCAACTTTCTAAAACTGCTGCGTCAACAAATGATGGACGAAATGCTGAATAAACCAAACATTTACTCCCAGTCAAGAGATCTGGGTTGAATCCATCGTTCTGTTGCTCACTACACCACCCCAGTTTGGATCCAGCCAGTTGCACATCAGTCTTGACCCTGCTCTTCATGGGAACAATTGAGCCCGAACTGCCAAGCTGGGTCCTCCCTGGACCGGAAACAAGCATACTGGGACCGGTTTCGGGGTAACACCCCTCATCAGCCAGGCTAGCCTGAATCCAGTGGCACAGCAAGCAAGGGACCCACATCTTCCCAGACGTGGGTCCTGTACTCACTGTGCCACTGAATTCAAGCTAGCTGGCTGATGAGGTGTGATGCTCCGAAACCAGTCCCATGATGCTTGTTTCCTGTCCAGCCAGGACCAAGCAGTTCGGGCTGGACTGTTCCCATGAGTTGCAGAGTCAAGATTGATATGCATATGTCTGGCTCCAAACTGGGGTGGCGTGGTGGGCAAAAGAACAATGGATTAAACCCAGATCTTTGTGACGGGGTGATTGTTTGCATTGATCGGCATTCCGTCCATCGATTGTTCCTTTCGCAACTTTCTAAAAGTGGCATTTTCAGACATGCAACTTAAAATCAAACTTTACTATAAGTTGTGGTTTTAATGTGTGTGTCCAGAGACACCAAACTCGAAATAACCATCTTTTTTTCCAATTGGAAATTACACTTAGAAATTGAATTAGGTAATCGCAATGTGGGAGAGATAGGCCTTGCAGTAGTGAAAAACAAATGTAAGAGTTTTTCACTACCTGGACATGTAAAACTTAAAAGTACATGCCCAACCTTTTAAATATACTGCACGCTGCCCTTTGGGTTACCTAGGACCTACCTTAGGGGTGACTTATATGTATTAAAAAGAAAGGTTTGGGCCTGGCAAGAGGGTTAACTTGCCAGGTCTACATGGCAGTTTAAAACTGTACAAATGACTACTGAAGTGGGTGGCATAATCAGTGCTGAAGGCCCGCTAGTAGTAGTTAATTTACAGGCCATGAGCACATGTAGTGCACTTTACTAGGGACTTGTAATTAAATTAAAAATGCCAATTGTGGATTTCATCAGTGACTGTTTTTGCCTCTGCACCGTAGACGTAGATCCTGGACATTGATGGGGACAGATCCCAGTTTCTCATGACAAGATCAGGTCGAACAATTAAAGTGCTAAACATACTGATTGACCGCTTTGTTACATCGCATAGCATTACAACGCAAATCATTACAACAACTTGCTGTAGGGAGGCGCTGGATGTTGGAATAGTATAATTTACTAATCCAACTCCAGTCTGTGCAACAGTAGGGAAGGTGTTGGATTTAAAATCCAACACCATCTGCCCCCTACAGCAAGTCGTTGTAACGGCTTGCGTTGTAATGGCATGTGATGTAACAACACGGTCGTTGTAATGACTGTGTTGTAATGACATGCGTTGTTTCGCATGCGGGGTAAATGATGTTTCCCATACACTAGCCTTGATCACCTCCTCTAGTACCATGCAAACAGGCCCAACCAGGCCCAACCAGACGTGCCTCAGTGATGATTCTTTATTTTGGCAGGTCTCATAGCATTATGCGTATCGACTCTTACGAGTCTTAATCATATGCAGTTAATGAGTGTGAACATACGTTTGATCTTTTAAACGCTGCTTTATGACAATGAAGAAGGACAAGGAATCCAAGCTTTGCAATCAGTATTTAAAGTGGCAGTGGGTCAGTTATTAAGATATTTAACCACAAATTTCTGTGTGAAAACAGTGTCTACTTTTAAAATTCAATGCGGTTGTTAATCCATTTAAAATGTAATATTTCACATTTATCACTTTTTATCACTGAATTCACTTCGCATCAATTGTTGATATTTTCAGGACCACACCTTTATACACACTCCCAGTTCTTCAATGTCTTAGATTTAATTGATTAATTGCTACTTCGTTACATGTACCAGCATGCCCCTTACATGCCTTCAAAGGATATAATTCCTTATATGGCAGAGTCATTTGGCATCAATGCAATGTCAAAGGTACAGTCACTCTCATTTAGAACCAGTTAATTTTGCAGTTCATGACTTGCCTGTATCCAGTTTCATCAGCACGATGGGCAAGGGTATAGTACCCCCACAAACCCTGGCTGTTCCAAAACGTTTTCCAAGTAGGGGCGGGCCTCACAATGGTGGCCCTGCCATCCATACTCCGTCTACATCCAAAGATTCGGCCTGCGGGCATCCCACTCCAATAATATCCAAAGTATTCAACACTAGGGATGCCCAGCGTTCAGGTGGGGTTCTGTAGGGTTGATCAATCACCAAAATATTCCATAAGAAAACACGTACTCCTCCTCTAGTACTATGCAAACAGGCCCAGCCAGACGTGCATCAGTGATGACTCTTTATTTTGGCAGGTCTCACAGCATTACGCGTTTCGACTCTTACCAGTCTTAATCATGTGATGTGCTCTACAGGCCCGACCTGAAAGGATGGGCGTCCCTACCGTGGCATGCTTTTGGATAAATATATATATATATATATATATATATATATATATATATATATATGTATATATGCGTGTGTATATATGTATATGTGTGTGTGTATATGTGTAAATATATATATATATGTTCTCTTGGCAAAAAAGCGTGTCCTGGAACATAGCAGGGCCATTACCAATTTTGATGTAAAATACCCTGTAGCACACCATTTCCAAGAGAAACATTATTCCAATTCGTCTTTGCTTAAATTCTTCATCCTGGAACAGATTGTAGGCAATTCCAGGGGAGGGAACAGGGTGTTAAAATTCAGACAGAGAGAGTCCAAACTGATTGTTCAGTTTCAAACGAAGACACCTGGTGGGCTGAATTTTGGCGAAGAAATGGCTATTCATCTCAAAGATAACTGAGTGTGCTGCTAGTGAGTTAGTATATTCTGTTTTTACAGCTTTCTTACTCCTTGTGTGCATTTGATCGTATTTATTTGTCCAGTTTTTAACCTTTTTGATATTTTATTGATTGTTTTGGACCACTTGTGATTTTAACATGTGTTCTATTTTTTCTTTATTTCAGGAGGAAAGGAAGGGGCCCCCTCACCTGTAATCACTTTCATGGGCCACCTACCCTTTTCCCCTAATCATAACATTGTTTACAATATTGCTATTCATGAATGAATTTTTTATCAAATATGTATTAGCTAAAATGAGATCCCCTGATGAAAGATCTACAGTTATTCATTTATTTATTTGTTGTTTTCTATTGCTGCTATATATATGAAATGAGGGTTCTATTACTTATACATCTTTTTAGCTTGACTGGTTTTTAGGTGGACTTTGGCCTTATTTTATACCGAGTTTTAGCTGGTTTTACTGGTTTTACTGGTTTTGATTCGGTGTCTGTGAGGTGTTTGGTCTGGCGATTATTGGTTAAGCTATGGAGTTGTATTAATGATTATGGTTTTATTGGGGTGAAATGAAATGTTTTGGAATAAGATGTCTTAACTTTGGTTTTTTGTTTTTAGAGAAATGCGTAGTTGCACAGTTGCAGTTTGCACATTTAAGTGAGAGGTTAATAATTGCTATTGAACTTAATGAAGTCAATGTAAATTAAGGTCTCTGGTACCAGGCATAATACATTGATGTCTATATTTATTTGTACATTGCATTAGCACTTTACATCTATGATATTGAGGTCTTGAGCTTATGTCCAGCCTTCCAATTACATCTTAGTATAATTTTAATTAAATGATTCAACTATGACTTAATAGTTGGCTCGTTTTCACTTTTTATCACTATCATAGTTTTTTAGCACCATTTGCACTTTTTTGGGGCATTAAATTTGCACTATGCACTTTAGTTGAATAACAGATGTGAGCCAACTTTGAGCGTCATGTTTAAATTTAATTTTGGTTACATGTAACAACCATATCAGTGGGCACTGGCCCTATAGTGTGTACAAAGAGTAATTGCGTATTTACCCATTTATGGTAGTGGAATAATGATATGTATTTACTATTTATATTTAAAGCAATCAATTATTTGTATTTTATGAATTGATAAACTATTGCTTTGATGTTTGTAGCCATTTGAGTAAGTTGAGCAAGATGAGAACTGAAAGTCTGTTGTTTAGCTCTATGAAAGGTATGGGAGGGACTGCCCCCATGGTGCTAGTGTGTATAAAAACGTGATTTGGTCCTGACATGTCATGTGATCAAGACCGGGGAAACTCGGTCGAAACGCGTCATGCTGCTGACAATTCACAAATAAAGCACGATATTCAATTTATCTGGTGGTCCGTACCTGATTTCTCACTCAAGGAGGATGTTTCATCAGGATTGTGGTTCTTGATATATATATATATATTTAGATCCACGAAGAAGGGTCATTCCGGGAACGAGCCCATTGTTAGGTGGTGCGTGCTGCCAGAAAACCCAAAACCGGCTATTAATATCCACAATTGTTCCAAGTAAAACGCACTCTCAAAGTCTTGGATGCCAAGCAGGAAGCTCATTTATTGCTCATTACGCGTTTCGACAATTACTGTCTTGATCACACGAAAAGTACGGCAAACAAGAGCGTGCATTTAAAACAATCATGGTAATAGACATGGGACTACAAATTACACTCTACCTGTGTTGTAAAACTGTCGGCCATTTTGTAACGTGAAAATAAATATATCAATACAACTTTATGTAATGGCACTTGTTACTGTACATTCTACACCGCATGAAATATCTCTTCAATTGTTTAAATGCACAAAATACATTCATTTATAACTCGATTCGAGTTACACCACCTTGTTACATGAGGCGATACGAGCATGCTGAGTTAACCTGAACATGGGAAACGGACTAACGAGTTATACTTCTACTCGTGTCTCTTTTATTAACCATAAAACCGGTATAGTACCATATAATTAAGATTTTATCACAGGTTAATTATGTTTCACAGATTTTTACAATATTTCAATAGCACTAGTGGCATGTGTCCCATATGCTCAATCTTATAATAAAGAATTTCAGCCATTATATCTACGGTGTTTTTGTGTTTTTTCTGTACAAACGCCTCATCATTATAAGGGTGTTATATATTGTGAAAATTATACATGCGGTCTAGTGCCTCTTGAGACATGTGTTATTATGCTCAGTAATACCTCTATAAATGCGCATCGTATATCTCACACAGTGGTTACAAAATGCAGAGGAATAACATTCTAGTATGAGCTAATTACACTACGATAATTTAATACAAACAACAGGTTTCAAAATGGACTTGCCAACTGGCTAGTACATAAGGTCAGAGTCTATATAACCAAGTTCATAAATTAAGTGCAAAATAATAAAATAAAGTATGAATTATAAATTGAACTAGTGAAAGGATTTTTAAAAAAGAGTCTCTTATCTGATTCAGTGTTCACCCGAGCCCGGGGAAGAAAAGGGTAGGGAACCCGTGAAGTGACCATGCAGAGTGGTGGGTCCCTTCCTTTCCTCCTGTGAATGAGAAGAATAAGATAAAAAACAGAATCAGTACAGTTTCATTAAATAAACAATATTTACACAATAAACAGTATTATACAATTACTTTCACAATGAAACGGTATCTTATAACAACAGTACTTGTAAAACCAATTCTATAATATATTTTCAGTTAACATGGAGGTGTGAGGCCAATTCATCACTTAAATTATGGCCCCCGGGAATTTTGTTTCTAATTCCAGTATCCATTTGGATTCTTTCTGTCTAAGGGCCAATTCTCTGTTGCCACCTCTATTCCCTAGAGTTATCTGTTCGATTACAAAGAATCTAAGTAATGAATTGTTGGATTGATGGTATTCTAGAAAATGTCTAGCAATTGGGTAGTGTATATCTACATTCGTAATGGCTCTCAGATGTTCCATGATTCTTTTCTTAGCCATAAATGTAGTGCTACCTACATACCTTAGTTTGCACGGGCATTCTAAAATGTACACTATAAAGTTACTGCTGCAGGTAAGGAATTGATTGATTTTCCACTTTTGTGTACGCCCTGGAATACTAAACTCTTTGACAGAATAACTATATTTACATGCCCTGCAATGCCCACATGGAAAGAAGCCTTTGAGGTCATGGAAATTATTTTTCTTTATTTCTGTGATATCACCTTTCACAAGGATGTCTCTTAAATTTCTCCCTTTTCTATAGGTGATTAGTGGTCTTTCACCTACCTCTCGACCTATAATAGTATCTGTCTGAAGAATGTTCCAATTGTCTGCCAAGATTTTCTGTACTCTTTTCGATTGACTATTGTAGGTAGTGATGACTCTGGTTTCTGATTCTGTTTTGTCAGTATTCTTTGTCGGTTCAAGTGATTCTTGTCTGCTGACATTACCTATTTTTTCTAATGCTTTGTTTAGGACCCATTTTGGATACCCTCTTAGTTTGAACCTCTCAAGCATGGTTTCTTGTTCCTTCAGATACTTCTCCTTAGTGCTGCAATTTCTTTTTGCCCTCAATAGCTCCCCATATGGAATACTCCATTTGAGGGTCTCTGGGTGGCCACTGAGGGCATGAAGAAGACTATTGCCGGCCGTTTCTTTTCTATACAGACTAGTGACTAGATTCCCTTCTATGACTTCGAGCTTTGTGTCTAAAAATTCAACCCTGCTTTTGCTAATGTTGTGTGTCAGACTGATGTTATACTGGTTGTTATTGAGTTTATCGATGAAAGATATGGCTTCAATTTCAGTACCTTTCCATACTATCAATAAATCATCGATATATCTGAGCCACATAACTACTTTTTTGAAATCTCCATTGAGTGACATGTCCAGGCGAATCTCTTCTTCCCATTTACCTAGGAAGAGGTTAGCAAAACTAGGTGCGAAGCATGTACCCATTGCCGTACCCCGCACCTGCCTGTGTAACACCCCATCAAACATAAAGATGTTATTTTTAAGACATAGCATCATCATATCAGCCAGCATGCGAGTATGTTCCAAATACATGATGTTTCTAGTGCCTAGGTAATGCATGCATGCTTCTACCCCCTGGACGTGATCAATAATAGTATATAATGAATTTACGTCCAGGGTGATGAGAAAATAGTTATCTTCCCAAACAAGACCTTCTATTTTATTAAGAAAGTCTTTGGTATCTTTCACATAAGATGGTAGACCAACAATGTATTCTTTCAAAAATTGATCGACATACTTAGAAATGTTTTCAAGAACATTGCCTATAGAAGAAACTATAGGCCTCCCAGGAGGGATAGTAGGGTGTTTATGGATCTTTGGTAAAAGATACAAAATTGGCAACTTTGGATAGTCTCTTTTTAGAAAACAATATTCAGGCCATGAAATGATGCATGATTCTTGCCATTCAGAAAGTTTCTGCCATGTAGTAGTTATACTAGCATTATAAGCGGCTGTATTACATGTACAATAGAATCTTACATCACTGAGCTGTTTTTTTGCCTCATCAATATACAATTGTTTGTCCCACAACACAATGTTTCCACCTTTGTCCGATGGACGTATTACCATGCTGGTGTCCTTTGACAATGATAAAATAATGTTACGTTGTTTGTGTGACAAATTATAATTTGTTTTGTTGTTACTTACACCATGTTTACGTTTGATCAATTCCTTTGTAACAATATCATGAAAAGTGTCGATTGAATCATAGGGCAAATTAGGATAAAACACTGAGCGTGGTTTAAAAGCAGTACATGCTGCCCTATCTGTGACAATGTCTGACCAGCTTTGTTCTTCTGAGCTAGTTTCAAATGGCCCTCCTAGATCTAGTACTGTTTGTAATATGCTGGCATCGTCAACTGTAAGCCCCAATTGCATTGGTTCGTTGCCCATTTGTAAGATGTCTGACTCAGTTCTGCTGTTTTTTAGCATATGCCATTTTTTCAATTTAATTTTTCTTATAAATTTAAAAATATCTATTCGAGTATTGGCATAGTTGAACATTTCAGTAGGACAAAATGTTAGTCCAAGGCACAAAGTAGTTTTTTCAAAATGGGTCAATGTGCGAGATGAAAGATTAACAATAGTTTTATTTACCATATTTGTATCCATCATTATTGCATTTTCCTTGAGCCTCTTCTTCTTGTTCCCATGTACTCTGTATTTTTTGGATCTGTGTTTCCGTTTGAGACGTCTTTGTTTACTGCGCCCCTGCCTCTGCCTCTTCCTTTCCCTCGGCCTCTTCCTCTTCCCCGAGTTGGTGGAGTTGGTGTTGGTATCACTTTCCCTGATTGTCGACTCTTCTTCATTACTCTGAACTCGTCTAAAAAAGTCGCTTGACGGGTTATTATTTCCACTTCTGATGTCGAGCTAGCTGTATGCACTGAAACATCCGTGTCTGAATCACTGGCCTCTTTTTGCAATGTTGCAGTTTCATTTACCTCAGTTGTATCCTGAATAGTAATTGTTTGATTGTATAGATGGTCATACTTGTGACTATAAGTAAGAATACGTCCTGTTTCGTAGTCTGTGCAATCTCTGTGTAATTTTCTTTGTTTTCGTTGTTTTATTTCCTCCTCATGTTTTATTAATCTTCCTTTTAATTCTTCTTTGAATTTCTTGATATTTTGTTGTTCATCATGTTTCTTTAGTATATCTTCAATCTCTGATATTTCCTTAAGTATTCTCTCTCTATCTTCCCATGCATATTTGATTAATATACTTAGCATATTTTTAGAGCTCATGGCCGAATTTGTTGCCCACTCCTCCAACATGCATGGGTTAGGAGATTCATGTGAGGGAGTTATGTATATCCTTAGTCCACGTGGAATCATTTGTTTGTCCACATAATCTTGGAGGGAGATGGCCTCCCACCATTTAGACATTTCTTGTTTTTTTAGTTTTTCATATTTCCTGAGTTGTATATTCAGTACATTATCTTGGTTTGCAGCTGTTATTGTTGCTGTCGGTCGCCCTTTACCAGGTGCGCGTGCAAATAATGATTGCGCTGCCCTTCGCCTTTCATTTTCTTCCTCCATTTTTCATTTGTTTACAAAGTACTGTATGTTATTTTCTGTGCCTGCACTGCACTGCACGTCTTGTTTAGGGATCACCAGGCGTTGTTGCCTTCGTCTCATGTGTCCCTCTTATGGCTTCCGTACTTTTTCCAGACTTCCCGCACAAAATTGGCGGTTCCTAATGCCGCTGTGTTTAATGTTTTCACCAGGATCTCGGGGGTAATAGCGTCAAAGAAACCGGAGACTTATAGAGTGACTATGTAGTTCAGACTTAGTTCCCGCATTGGTTATTTATTTTGTCAACTCGTGCTCTTAGTATGATGAATTTAGTTCCAACAGATATTTTTAAATATTTTCCTCGGTTCGCTACCCCTGCCAGAGACGCAAGTTCTCAGTCCCAACCACCGCACCCGTAAGGGAGCCCGCCCGAGCACGATTGCAAGAGCAAACCCCCCTAACGTGAAACGGCACCGGGGCCAAGCTTACCTCTGAAACTAAGAATCCTTGGTAATCCTTGGATGTACGTGCTCCCAATCTGGAGTTTGCGGCCGGCTCACGATCCCTCGTTCTGTATTTAGATCCACGAAGAAGGGTCATTCCGGGAACGAGCCCATTGTTAGGTGGTGCGTGCTGCCGGAAAACCCAAAACCGGCTATTAATATCCACAATTGTTCCAAGTAAAACGCACTCTCAAAGTCTTGGATGCCAAGCAGGAAGCTCATTTATTGCTCGTTACGCGTTTCGACAATTACTGTCTTGATCACACGAAAAGTACGGCAAACAAGAGCGTGCATTTAAAACAATCATGGTAATAGACATGGGACTACAAATTACACTCTACCTGTGTTGTAAAACTGTCGGCCATTTTGTAACGTGAAAATAAATATATCAATACAACTTTATGTAATGGCACTTGTTACTGTAACATTCTACACCGCATGAAATATCTCTTCAATTGTTTAAATGCACAAAATACATTCATTTATAACTCGATTCGTATTACACCACCTTGTTACATGAGGCGATACGAGCATGCTGAGTTAACCTGAACATGGGAAACGGACTAACGAGTTATACTTCTACTCGTGTCTCATTTATTAACCATGCTCGGGGGGGCTCCCTTACGAGTGCGGTGGTTGGGACTGAGAACTTGCGTCTCTGGCAGGGTTAGCGAACCGAGGAAAATATTTAAAAATATCTGTTAGAACTAAATTCATCATACTAAGAGCACGAGTTGACAAAATAAATAACCAATGCGGGAACTAAGTCTGAACTACATAGTCACTCTATAAGTCTCCGGATTCTTTGACGCTATTACCCCCGAGATCCTGGTGAAAACATTAAACACAGCGGCATTAGGAACCGCCAATTTTGTGCGGGAAGTCTGGAAAAAGTACGGAAGCCATAAGAGGGACACATGAGACGAAGGCAACAACGCCTGGTGATCCCTAAACAAGACGTGCAGTGCAGTGCAGGCACAGAAAATAACATACAGTACTTTGTAAACAAATGAAAAATGGAGGAAGAAAATGAAAGGCGAAGGGCAGCGCAATCATTATTTGCACGCGCACCTGGTAAAGGGCGACCGACAGCAACAATAACAGCTGCAAACCAAGATAATGTACTGAATATACAACTCAGGAAATATGAAAAACTAAAAAAACAAGAAATGTCTAAATGGTGGGAGGCCATCTCCCTCCAAGATTATGTGGACAAACAAATGATTCCACGTGGACTAAGGATATACATAACTCCCTCACATGAATCTCCTAACCCATGCATGTTGGAGGAGTGGGCAACAAATTCGGCCATGAGCTCTAAAAATATGCTAAGTATATTAATCAAATATGCATGGGAAGATAGAGAGAGAATACTTAAGGAAATATCAGAGATTGAAGATATACTAAAGAAACATGATGAACAACAAAATATCAAGAAATTCAAAGAAGAATTAAAAGGAAGATTAATAAAACATGAGGAGGAAATAAAACAACGAAAACAAAGAAAATTACACAGAGATTGCACAGACTACGAAACAGGACGTATTCTTACTTATAGTCACAAGTATGACCATCTATACAATCAAACAATTACTATTCAGGATACAACTGAGGTAAATGAAACTGCAACATTGCAAAAAGAGGCCAGTGATTCAGACACGGATGTTTCAGTGCATACAGCTAGCTCGACATCAGAAGTGGAAATAATAACCCGTCAAGCGACTTTTTTAGACGAGTTCAGAGTAATGAAGAAGAGTCGACAATCAGGGAAAGTGATACCAACACCAACTCCACCAACTCGGGGAAGAGGAAGAGGCCGAGGGAAAGGAAGAGGCAGAGGCAGGGGCGCAGTAAACAAAGACGTCTCAAACGGAAACACAGATCCAAAAAATACAGAGTACATGGGAACAAGAAGAAGAGGCTCAAGGAAAATGCAATAATGATGGATACAAATATGGTAAATAAAACTATTGTTAATCTTTCATCTCGCACATTGACCCATTTTGAAAAAACTACTTTGTGCCTTGGACTAACATTTTGTCCTACTGAAATGTTCAACTATGCCAATACTCGAATAGATATTTTTAAATTTATAAGAAAAATTAAATTGAAAAAATGGCATATGCTAAAAAACAGCAGAACTGAGTCAGACATCTTACAAATGGGCAACGAACCAATGCAATTGGGGCTTACAGTTGACGATGCCAGCATATTACAAACAGTACTAGATCTAGGAGGGCCATTTGAAACTAGCTCAGAAGAACAAAGCTGGTCAGACATTGTCACAGATAGGGCAGCATGTACTGCTTTTAAACCACGCTCAGTGTTTTATCCTAATTTGCCCTATGATTCAATCGACACTTTTCATGATATTGTTACAAAGGAATTGATCAAACGTAAACATGGTGTAAGTAACAACAAAACAAATTATAATTTGTCACACAAACAACGTAACATTATTTTATCATTGTCAAAGGACACCAGCATGGTAATACGTCCATCGGACAAAGGTGGAAACATTGTGTTGTGGGACAAACAATTGTATATTGATGAGGCAAAAAAACAGCTCAGTGATGTAAGATTCTATTGTACATGTAATACAGCCGCTTATAATGCTAGTATAACTACTACATGGCAGAAACTTTCTGAATGGCAAGAATCATGCATCATTTCATGGCCTGAATATTGTTTTCTAAAAAGAGACTATCCAAAGTTGCCAATTTTGTATCTTTTACCAAAGATCCATAAACACCCTACTATCCCTCCTGGGAGGCCTATAGTTTCTTCTATAGGCAATGTTCTTGAAAACATTTCTAAGTATGTCGATCAATTTTTGAAAGAATACATTGTTGGTCTACCATCTTATGTGAAAGATACCAAAGACTTTCTTAATAAAATAGAAGGTCTTGTTTGGGAAGATAACTATTTTCTCATCACCCTGGACGTAAATTCATTATATACTATTATTGATCACGTCCAGGGGGTAGAAGCATGCATGCATTACCTAGGCACTAGAAACATCATGTATTTGGAACATACTCGCATGCTGGCTGATATGACGATGCTATGTCTTAAAAATAACATCTTTATGTTTGATGGGGTGCTACACAGTCAGGTGCGGGGTGCGGCAATGGGTACATGCTTCGCACCTAGTTTTGCTAACCTCTTCCTAGGTAAATGGGAAGAAGAGATTCGCCTGGACATGTCACTCAATGGAGATTTCAAAAAAGTAGTTATGTGGCTCAGATATATCGATGATTTATTGATAGTATGGAAAGGTACTGAAATTGAAGCCATATCTTTCATCGATAAACTCAATAACAACCAGTATAACATCAGTCTGACACACAACATTAGCAAAAGCAGGGTTGAATTTTTAGACACAAAGCTCGAAGTCATAGAAGGGAATCTAGTCACTAGTCTGTATAGAAAAGAAACGGCCGGCAATAGTCTTCTTCATGCCCTCAGTGGCCACCCAGAGACCCTCAAATGGAGTATTCCATATGGGGAGCTATTGAGGGCAAAAAGAAATTGCAGCACTAAGGAGAAGTATCTGAAGGAACAAGAAACCATGCTTGAGAGGTTCAAACTAAGAGGGTATCCAAAATGGGTCCTAAACAAAGCATTAGAAAAAATAGGTAATGTCAGCAGACAAGAATCACTTGAACCGACAAAGAATACTGACAAAACAGAATCAGAAACCAGAGTCATCACTACCTACAATAGTCAATCGAAAAGAGTACAGAAAATCTTGGCAGACAATTGGAACATTCTTCAGACAGATACTATTATAGGTCGAGAGGTAGGTGAAAGACCACTAATCACCTATAGAAAAGGGAGAAATTTAAGAGACATCCTTGTGAAAGGTGATATCACAGAAATAAAGAAAAATAATTTCCATGACCTCAAAGGCTTCTTTCCATGTGGGCATTGCAGGGCATGTAAATATAGTTATTCTGTCAAAGAGTTTAGTATTCCAGGGCGTACACAAAAGTGGAAAATCAATCAATTCCTTACCTGCAGCAGTAACTTTATAGTGTACATTTTAGAATGCCCGTGCAAACTAAGGTATGTAGGTAGCACTACATTTATGGCTAAGAAAAGAATCATGGAACATCTGAGAGCCATTACGAATGTAGATATACACTACCCAATTGCTAGACATTTTCTAGAATACCATCAATCCAACAATTCATTACTTAGATTCTTTGTAATCGAACAGATAACTCTAGGGAATAGAGGTGGCAACAGAGAATTGGCCCTTAGACAGAAAGAATCCAAATGGATACTGGAATTAGAAACAAAATTCCCGGGGGCCATAATTTAAGTGATGAATTGGCCTCACACCTCCATGTTAACTGAAAATATATTATAGAATTGGTTTTACAAGTACTGTTGTTATAAGATACCGTTTCATTGTGAAAGTAATTGTATAATACTGTTTATTGTGTAAATATTGTTTATTTAATGAAACTGTACTGATTCTGTTTTTTATCTTATTCTTCTCATTCACAGGAGGAAAGGAAGGGACCCACCACTCTGCATGGTCACTTCACGGGTTCCCTACCCTTTTCTTCCCCGGGCTCGGGTGAACACTGAATCAGATAAGAGACTCTTTTTTAAAAATCCTTTCACTAGTTCAATTTATAATTCATACTTTATTTTATTATTTTGCACTTAATTTATGAACTTGGTTATATAGACTCTGACCTTATGTACTAGCCAGTTGGCAAGTCCATTTTGAAACCTGTTGTTTGTATTAAATTCTCGTAGTGTAATTAGCTCATACTAGAATGTTATTCCTCTGCATTTTGTAACCACTGTGTGAGATATACGATGCGCATTTATAGAGGTATTACTGAGCATAATAACACATGTCTCAAGAGGCACTAGACCGCATGTATAATTTTCACAATATATAACACCCTTATAATGATGAGGCGTTTGTACAGAAAAAACACAAAAACACCGTAGATATAATGGCTGAAATTCTTTATTATAAGATTGAGCATATGGGACACATGCCACTAGTGCTATTGAAATATTGTAAAAATCTGTGAAACATAATTAACCTGTGATAAAATCTTAATTATATGGTACTATACCGGTTTTATGGTTAATAAAAGAGACACGAGTAGAAGTATAACTCGTTAGTCCGTTTCCCATGTTCAGGTTAACTCAGCATGCTCGTATCGCCTCATGTAACAAGGTGGTGTAACTCGAATCGAGTTATAAATGAATGTATTTTGTGCATTTAAACAATTGAAGAGATATTTCATGCGGTGTAGAATGTACAGTAACAAGTGCCATTACATAAAGTTGTATTGATATATTTATTTTCACGTTACAAAATGGCCGACAGTTTTACAACACAGGTAGAGTGTAATTTGTAGTCCCATGTCTATTACCATGATTGTTTTAAATGCACGCTCTTGTTTGCCGTACTTTTCGTGTGATCAAGACAGTAATTGTCGAAACGCGTAACGAGCAATAAATGAGCTTCCTGCTTGGCATCCAAGACTTTAAGAGTGCGTTTTACTTGGAATAATTGTGATATATATATATATATATATATATATATATATATTGAAAATTGTAATCTTTATTTAACAGAGGGGGGATGTAGTGTTTTGCAAATTAAAAATAACTGAACCCTTTTGGCTCCTCATCGACTCTGTAGACCTGTGAAATAAGTGTCAGAGAGAATGAAATGAAGGCTGGTTTAGAATGATGAGTTCGCAGTTACACACAGACAAATAAAGACGTGTAATACTAAACTCCATGTGTGGCGTAGTCATTGGTGGATACCCAGGCTGGGGAGGGCGCTACAACTTTCAGAAGCTATCGAGTCATTCTCCCTGAAGGGGGGCAAAGTTCCACTCCTTGGGCCTCTCAGATTGTGCTCAGCCTAGATCCAATTAGCAGCTGATGCTCCAAATATCCAGAAGAGGAAGAGTGAAAACATCTCCAAGGGCAAATATGCGTACAGACTCCAGGCAAAAGTTGGAAATCCAGTCAACGGACATCAAAAGAGAATGTTCAAAGAGAGCAGTGACAATCAAAACACAAGATCAATGGGGGTCACACTCATGCACACCCCAGTAGTCATCATAAAAAGATTCTACATAAAGTTAAAAGATAACCTGAGTGCCTCTTAAAAAAGCGCCTAGACTCAAATTTTATATCTACTCAAGGGAGGATTTCATCCACATGGAAATAGACCTTTAGAGAAATTGAGCCAATGCTAATCCCTGATACTTCACATCGTATAATTGCTTCCTTTGAAAGGAAGGGCCACCTCTGGCCATGTTCCACATAAGTAAGAGAGCAACTACTAGGATTCTTGGTCTAGACATCAAGGTCATATAACTAGTGCTTAAAATGAAATCGTAGAAACTCAAATCAATGCATAAGATGAGAAAAGCATATCATCAGTGTCCTGAAAAGGCTTGAGCTTAGACCCCTAGAATTCAAAGCTCTTATACTGCTACTGAACCGCAAGGCCACATCCCAAGAGAACTCCGAGCCAGAAAAGTAGCTCTCAGGAAGGCAGAGGAAGTAATGATCAAACAACCACCCTGCCCACCCCCAAAATAAATATCACTGAGATTAAAGTAAAGCATTAGCCCCTTGGAAGACAATGGTACTGGCCAGATGCTCAAAAGGAGAAAACCTTCATATCAAGGTCTTTCCTACCACGGAAGAGCATAGTTTCAACAAAGGAAGAGAAGTTAGTGTCCTGAACAAGGCTTTGCAAAAGGCTGAATAAGTCCTAAACACATATGAAAGCTATTGCTTTTTGACAGATATCATTGAAACAACTTGTGGCTGACCAGACATTCAAGCAGAACACAGGACCATGTCAACAAGGTAGCATAAACCCTCAACCTTCAGCCTGAGAGTTGCAGATCTTGAAATACTGTAAGAAACGCTCCCGCAAAAACACGGAGGTGGCACAGTTTCCTTCCCATGGAGGGCCACCAAGAGAAGACATACTCAGCGAAGAAGGACATCATTGCAAGGACCAATGGAGGCAACTCTACACCCATGTCCAGGACCTGCAATGCACCTCTAGATCTTGTTGAAAAAATAACAATGGGAGAAATAAACATGTCGAGAGTCCCAGCAATCGAAAAGCACAAGAATCCTATTAAACAAAAATATAAACAATGGCCAACTCAAGATCATGAAAAAGTAAGTGACTCAGACTGTCCGAACAGTCCCTCAAGCAGGACAGGCCCATCTTTGGATCACCAACAAGAGCAATGGCAGAGTATGTAATAAAAAAACACAGATAATCCATTCCCTGTGGAATTCAGGCCAACTAAAAAGGACTGCCCCTACTACAAGTCCCCTAAATGCAGAAAAATAAACTGCAAACAATATCAGCAGAGGCACAACTAACTTCATTGTGAACCTAAGGCACAAGACTTGCAACAGAAAGAGATGCATGCCATCCTTGTGAAGAAGTACCTGCAACAGTGAATTATGTAACAGACTCATCAGCCCCTATTAAACAGAGGCACAACAGAGCCATGAAGCATACCACAAAATGTTTGGTGAACTCCCCAAAAAAGTTCACCATGCTGCTCAAAACAAGGCTACTCGGAACTGCAGTAACCAAATTGGCCACCCAAGAAACCAAATGAAAGAAAGGAATCAGGCCTGCCCAAAGAAATTGCAGGCCAGGGCAGATCAGATATTTCATGGAGCTGGCAACTTTAGAACTGGGTAATCGCGTTTGAAATCTGGCCTCTGCTCAATATTCTCTAATTCTGGAAAAATGCTCTAATCTCCCCATGCCAAAAAACAAAAATGTGTAAGGTATTTGGTACTCATCCAAAGCAAACTAATGCCCTTGGACCAGGTTTGCATTATATAACAAAAGACTGTATTTTTTTTTTTTTTATTACAAGCGTAGCACAAAAGAAAAAAAAGAGTGTACCTTTCAGCAAGGGGACTCATATAGCTGTTAGTCCAAAGAAATGCTGAGGAGGAAATGGCTGAGGGGAGCTGATCCTCCACCCACCCTTTCTCCATGTAGATTGCATACATTGTGGCAAGAATGTTGCAGCTTCCATAAAGCAAACCTAAAGTGAATATGCCAAAATGCAAATAAATTAATACTCTTTAAAATCTGTAATCATTTGAAAGCGTTTTAACCCTTTTCAACATTTATCCACATATTTTGGTTTGTTTCTTTCATTCCTCAATGCATTAAAGTTCATTGGCTGGCAAAAACATTCTAATGTGTTACACAGCTATCTAATAGGTGGAAGGGTGTATTCCGGGACAGAGTAATTCAGACACTGGGGGAGATTTACTAAGCTTTTGCGCCGTGTTTGCGTCACAAAAGTGACGCAAAATCATTTTTTTGTAATTACTTTCCAGCGCTAAACTTGTTTAGTGCTGGAAATAACATAAAAGTAATGCAAAGCAGCGCATTGCGCTGCTTCGTGTTACTTTGCGCCATGGGGGTGTACCAAGGGTGGTGCATGGGCGTTCCCATGCAACCACCCAAGGTTTCTCACGCTAAACCCAACTTACTAAAAACAGTAGATTGGGTTTAGCGTGAGAAAACTGCGCCCATTTCAACTAGGCGCAAGGAAGGAGAAATGCTTAATTTCTCCTTCCTTTTCTGACTTTGTATGCGTGCTGCACTGTGCAGTACACATACAAAGTGGAAAGCTTTCCCTTGTGTCGAGCATAGAATTTTGTAAAGGAAGGGTACCCTTCCTGTACAAAACCTATGCTGGACTCATGCACACACCCTAGCGCTACAGCGCTAAGGTGTGTGCATGGCGCACATCAGCTGTAATCAGCGCCGGCGCAAGGGAAAGGGGAGGAGATTGCCATATCTTTGGAGATATGGCGCTCTCCTGCTCCCTCCCTGTCGCGCAAAGCAGCGCAGCCTAGCGGGGGGCTGCGCTGCGTTGCGTGACTTTTTTGTAAATCTCCCCCACTGTATTTAAAAATCTCTGAAAAATCCATTTTCGATGTAAAATAAGGGTGAAGGGCAGGAGGCATCTGAAAAAATATTCTTAATATTCAGCGTTGGAGTGGGGTTTCAGGCAGTCTGACACTGCCAGATGGCCCAGCTTGACAGTTCAAGATAGGACCAAAACAATAGCCCCACACAGTGACCCTGATGTACCTGCTAGGCTATTTAGGACATGTGGATTGAACTTCTCACATGGATGCTACATACAAATGAGGCCAAATTGTATAATAAACACATGGATGCTACATACAAATGAGGCCAAATTGTATAATAAACATGACTGCACCAAATCTTCATATATATATATATGTGAAAAGCTTAGGGCCAAGTAAACTAATATTTTGAATCGCAATAATAGATAACAGAGTGTGCAATATTGCCGTATCATTTCACAAAAAGGTTGACTTCATTTGCCGTAACAAACATAACAGAAATGTGGCAAAGTGAAACATTTTCCTTGCTGATGTTACTTGTAATGTGCAACATTGCAAAGTCATCCGGCCAAGCAAATGTTGAAGGAAGCGTGTTTTCGATACAGTAGCATGCTTTCAGATAGGAGGCATTGTTTACAGGGTGCTGCAGATGCAAGAAGCTGCACAGCAGTTCACTCCCACACCCCTCTCCATAAGGAATCAGGAAAGATATATAGAGACCTAAGAATTTGGGAGGGGCAGACACGAGGAATGGTGGCTTAGGGAGAATGCTGAAGAGCTGAAATTCAACTGCAAATCTGATAGCTTCTTGGAGTTATGCGAGGGTACTATGTTGCTTGTCTTAAAACAGTGAGAGAAGGTGCTTATTCTTCATCCAATACCATGACTGTGAGGCTGTTAATAAAATAGATATAAAAGTTAGGGAGGGGTTAAACTAATTATTACAGGTGATTTGGGTTTTCTAATATTTATTTGGTTTTAATTATGGTTGCTGAAATAATAATAATAGTTTTCATCATTCATAGACACAAAATTTGTCTGGCTCATCTAAATCTAGATCAGCCTAACTTGTCATGGAGAAGAGTGAGAGACACCTGCCTGTTTTCATTTTCTCCGAAGGCGAAGCAATAAGCAATAAACAAATGCCCCCCGGGCTAAGGAAATCTATTTGGGTGTGCCCCATGTAGGAAATTGGGTTTTTGATTGAGGGGACTGAAGGCTCTTCGCAAGCAAAAACTAAAATCTCTGTCACGGTAAACCACAAAAGTCACTTAATTAACCTGTGCTACCTCTGGTAGCTTGGCACAAAAGCAGTCAGGCATAACTTAGAGGCACTGTGTTATGTACTTATGCAGCACTCAAACAGTGACAAAGTCAAAACAGTACTCAAGACAAATCCCACATCATTTTAGAAAAAATGAGAAGTGTAACAAATAATTTGACACCAGAACAATAAAAATTCAATCAGTGGAACCAGAGTTATGATTTTTTAAATTTTTGAATTTTTCAGTCAAAGCTAGCACCTAAAAAAAGTGCCAACCACGGGCATCTAGTCGCGCAGACCACGGCACAGCCAAAAGTTATTGCTGACAGCGATGGCGCACAGTTCAGATCCAGTATGTGAATTGTCCCCGGTCTCGGCTTACCTTCAGAATGAGAAGAAATGTGAAGAAACAGTTGCTGAGAAGGTAAAGTTCAGAGGGAAAAAGCAGCTGGCGGTGTCCAGAGAGGAGGCATTGTCATCGGAGAGTCACTGGGTAAAGTTGCATTGAAGATTTCTACATTCGGACTTTGTCACAGTTTTAGGATGTTTGGGGATGTATAGCACCATTGCCAAGGGACAAGGGCTGGTTAGGCACCACTTGGAGGGTAGGACTCACTTTAGGCTGGGTCCAGGTGTGAGTGGAAGGTTTTTGGAGCTTGTTGTGTCCCTGAAGCTCAGAACAGGAGACTAGCCAACTAGCCCATGGAGTCACTCTGGCAGTCCTGTGTTCAAGAAGCAAGGCAGGCCTCAGGCAGAAGAGCAGTCCTCTGAGGGTATAGCAAGGCTTCAAGCAGCAGGGTAGTCCTCTGGCAGCAGCAGGGCACTCCTCTGAAGTACAAAGCAGGCCTCAAGCAGCAGGGTAGTCCTCTGAAATATAAGGCAGTCCTTGTGAGTATCCTCCGCAGGTCCAGGAGTGAACTGAAGAGTTGGTCTGAGGGTCCAAAATGTATACCGGGTGCCAGCCTTTGAAGTGGGAGAAACTTCTAGGCCTTCCTCCATCTGGTTCTGGAGATTTCCTTTCTCCCCTGACCAGGGTCCAAGAGATCTTATGTGATAAAAGGCTGGTGTTGCGATCTTTGTGAGTGTGCTGGAGGCAGTCCTTTGCAATGTAAGTGGGGTAGGGAACAGCACTGCCCCTCCCATCCGGGCAGGATTGCCCATCCTACCAACACCTAGCCCCCCTTTGTCTCAATGTCTGGGAAGAATACACAAAGCCAAAATGCCACTCTTATCAAAGTCATGTGACCCAGGACACAGGCTGTAGGCACCAAATGGTTAGGACAAGAAAATGCCAACTTTGTAAAAGTCAGAAAAATAGGGAGTTAGGCCCAAGGGGCAAGGTACAGGCAGGGCCGTGAAACTATATGTAAAAAGAAGAAAGGGCCTGGACCTTATTTTATTTGTGAACGGGATTTAGATTCACACTAGGGTCAAACACATTGCTTTTTGTTTGAACCGGTATTTTATTTATACCTTTTTATTTAAGAAAATTTCATTTTTTGCTTATTTATTTAAACATGAAAAAGACAAAGGTCTAATTATATCCAAATTTCGTACATTCATAAAACAAACATTGTGCTCATTATAAATACACATCAATACTACACAAAAACAATTACAAATTAATCACAATGAAATTCAAGACAACATCCAATACATAACTTGTTCTTGCACCAACTTAAGCAGTGTGCTAAAGGTGCTGACCCTAGACTGTCTAACAATGTCTAAATTAGGTATCAAAAAAGAGAGAACGCAAGGAATCATTTTAATGTCTATAGCAGGGAAGTTATCCTCCGTTTACAGACAGGAATTCGATTCATCATTCCTCTGCGTTGTTATCATATGCCAACGCGTTTCGAATACCGGGCAATAAGTGCAAGGACTCTCGTCAGGGCTCTTGAATTTAAAAGCAGTGGTGTTTTCTGAAATGGATGTACAAAACAACAAATTATGTAGAACTCCCTATTATTCTCATCCAATTCACATTCCAATTTCTTTTCAATAGTTTAGTGTACCTGAAGATTGGGGTTCTTTTCTTCAACTTATCGCATCAGCTGGAGATGCGTGTACCTAGACGATTGATTTTCTGTTTAAAAGCAAAGACAGCGGTCAGAGGTCATGCCCCAGGTTATTTGTTATAATGCTACGAGCTATTTTGGGGCTGTGAATTATTTACTCTATTTCCTACCTTTTTTTTAAAAGCAATGCCAATCCTGCTATTTTCCGTCGCTGTTTGCGCGGCAAAGGTGCTTTCCAAGATTCTGTGGGAAATGTGTTCGTATTAATCACTTATTTCGATAAAAAACTCGCTAACACTCTGATTCGTACATATAAGCTTTTAGGCGTACCTTTATCCAGATTGTTTCTGTGAGCAGCCGCTCATAACACTCTCTGTTTAATCCGTTGTCAACGGCCAAGTGCTGTGGGAGACACACTCGATTAGCTGCGCGTTTAGAACATATTTAGGCTATCTACGCTGCTTTCATTTCTGAGCATACCTTAACGCGAAGCACTCGCGCCCACGGTTTCTCCTCTTTAAGATGGTCAGCAACTCCCAGTTACTTCGCGGTTCTGAAAAAAAAGATTTTCAGAGCGCGATTAGTCTTTGGCTCCTAGTTTTCATGCAGTTTGATTAATCGAATTCTCCTTTTTTCTTCTTTTTACATAAACTTTGTAAAAGTGGCATTTTCAGAATTGTGACTTAAAATCCAACTTTACCATTACAGAGAATTTTACATTACAATGCATTTGAGTCCACACTTGATGTTTCTACATGTTCCCAAACAAAAGTGAGCACTTACTAAATGTAATGAGGTAACACAATGCTATTCTATGGGTGAGGCAGGCATTAGAGTAGTAAAACATGAATTTAAGAGTTTTTCACAATCAGGACATGTAAAACGTAAAGTACATGACAAACTTTTAAATACACTGCTCCCTGCCCTATGGGCTGTTTATGGCTTACCTTAGGTGTGGCTTATTTGTATTAAAAAGGAAGGCTTAGGCTAGGCAAAAGGTTTATTTTGCCAAGTCAAATTGGCTGTTTAAAACTGCACACAGGCTGCAATGGCATGTTTAAAAGGGCTACTTACGGGGTGGCACAGTAAGTACTGCAGGCCCACTAGTAGCATTTAATTTGCAGGCCCTGGGTACATGTAGCACCAATGTAGTAGGGACCTATAAGTAAATTAAATGTGACATTTTGGGTGTAAACCAAGTTTACCATGTTTAAAGGAGGTAGCACAAGCACTTTTGCATTGGTTAGCAGTGGTAAAGTGCACAGAGTCCTAAGGCCAACAAAAATGAATTTCAGAAAAGAGGAGGGGAGAAGGCAAAAGGTTTGTAGAAGACCACACCAAGGCTGTCAGGTCTAACACCCCTCATTGGCGGGGGGAGTTCAAACAACCCTTCTGGCCCGTCTGGCAGTATCAGACAGCCCAAAAGGAAGGGGTTAAGCAAAGGTGAATTTAGTGACTGTTGTGGTTCACCCTGACAAGGATTGTGGTTGTTGCCTGAGTAGGGCTTCCACTCCCTCAAACAATAACCTAATTGTATTAAATTCCAAGCCAACCATAGCACAGAGACCACACTGATCGCAGCCACAGATGACATCAGAACCCTCCTCGACCGTGGCAAGACTGCAGCCCTGATCCTCATTAACCTCTCAGCTGCATTCGACACTGTACCCCACCACACACTCATCAGCATACAGCAAAACGCCCTCAAGCGGCTCGCCTCCTTCCTTACAGAACGTACACAGAGCATCCAGCTGCCTCCTTTCACCTCCAAACCCAAGAGCATTGTATGCTGCGTACCCCAAGGATCATCCCTCAGCCCCACATTGTTCAACACCTACATAACCCTCCTTGTGGACATCATCAGATCTCACGGTCTCAACTTCATATCCTACGCAGATGACACACAACTTATCCTCTCGTTCGCCGAAGACCCCCCCACCACCAGAACTAACTTCCGCAATGCCATAACCAATGTAGCCAACTGGATGAGACCGCAAAATTGGGAGAGATGCCCTGTTAATCAAAAGGGACAGGGTCTCAAACTGAATTCACAAATAGATATAACTCCCTTTTCTTGGCATTCATTCACTGACTCATACCATCCGTTCCATGTATCTTATACTGGTAAAATTAAACTTTTCTTATCAACTAGCATGTATCAATAATCTCTAAACACTGACCACAGTATCATGTAAAGATGTCTAATTTATTGCAAATTTGTTATGTTTAAAATGACAATGTAATATGTACAATGTTACATTACACTGGATTAAAAAATGTTGTTTTACGTTTTTAAAATCGCTAGTGGACTTTTAACTATCAGAATGCATCAATTCCATCTCAGTCTAATTTGGTTCTTCTGATTGTTCTGGTTAACAATAGCAATACGTTCTTCAAATCCACAAATAGTTAAAACCAACAATAAAAATAACTAAAGTATTCAGTAGCAAATCACATCAAATTCAAATCTATAACTCAAGTTGTCAATGCGGCGTTTCGGTGGTTTTTATTTGTTCTCTCTACCTTCTTCAGGTCAAACAATTATTGTAAAAAACATGAGTTTATCCAACATTGGGGTGGGGGTTCCCTCTTTCTACACTATTCTTGGTTGAGTCCTCATTAGAGTAAGATTTTCTTTGTTATTTCACTCTTAGTATAAGATCTAGGGAATGGATGGTATGAGTCAGTGAATGAGTGCCAAGAAAAGGGAGTTTTTTCTATTTGTGAAGCCAACTGGGTGAGAGCCAATTGCTTTAAACTCAACTCCGACATGACAGAAGTACTGATCTTCAGGAGAAACACATCCGTATTGGACAATGGCTGGTGGCCAGCCGAACTCGGACCCACACCTGCACCAAAAGACAACGCACACAACCTAGGAATCATCTTTGACAGTGAACTAACCATGAAGCGACAAATCAACGCAGTCACCTCCTCCTGCTTCCACACCCTCAGCATGGCACTCAGAATCTTTAAATGGATCCCAGTCAACAACAGAAAGACTGTCACCTAAACCCTCTTCACCAGCCACCCCGACTACGACAACGCACTCTGCTCCGGAGTCTCCATCTAGCTCCTCAAAAGACTCCAGACCATACAGAATGCTGAAGCCAGACTCATCCTTGACCTCTCCAAACATACCCACATCACCCTCCACCTCAGAAACCTCCACTTGCTCCTCATTGAGAAGAGATGCCAGTTCAAGATCCTCACGCACACCTTCAAAGCCCTGCACATTCAAGGACCGGCTTACATCAGCAACTGACTGATCTTCCATCAACCCACCAGACACCTGTTCTCCACATCACTAGCCCTCGCGCACAACCCCTGCATGTGTCGCAGAAGCAGCGGTGGCCGTTCCTTCTCCTACATTGCTGCAAAGACCTGGAACGACCTGCCCCTCAACCTTCGAACAGCACCCTTCCTTGCAGACTTCAGAAAGAAACTCAAGACCTGGCTTTTTGACGGAGACCTTGCACCTCCCAGATACCCCAGGGTGACAGTGTTATGCTTTACTTACGAATGCTGATTGATTGATTGATTGATCGATTTCTTACAGATATCACCTCCTTTGGGGAGTCAGTCTTTCATCAATGGTCATTTATACATTCGATTGTGAAGCATTAGGAGGAGAGGAACAAGCCTTTCATATCACCCCCCTCGGCTCATAAAATACCTTTAGCATGCTACGTGTTTTGTGGTTGCAAAACAGGGCGTTTTTAATAATCAAAGGACATGCGACTACAAATCAGTTTGTGCATTAGAATTTTGATTTGAAGCAAGAGCAAGCACTCAAATTGAACTGGTGAACATGATAGTGTAAACAGGATGAGGATAATTAAAAAAGGCAGTTTAATCCGGAGGATATCTTGAAACCTCATTTAATGCCGTATTTATAGAGTATGCACAAAAGACCACAGGAAATTAATTTAAATTAATTTAGTGAAAGTAACGTTTAACCTCAATTCATATTAATTTAATGACTTTGTAAATCTATGTTTTTCAATAATGAACTTTTATGGCTCAGAGGTTTTTTTAATTTGTAGGGTTTTATTTTTAGTTAAACGTTTGAGTGAGATGTTGTAAATGGACTGCATGGCTTATTTTTTATTGGCTTTTCAGTCCGTTCCAGACAAGACTCGGAAGGAGCATTAACGCTGAAATGATGCAAAGCTATAAATGATGAATATTCTCAAATTATTTATATAAAAAAAGCCTGTTCGTACATAGTTTAATGCAGACTTATGAGACTCTCTAATGGTTTTGAATCACCTGCCTTCAAACAAGTCTAAAGGGATTTAAGATTACTTAAAAATTGAAACACATCTTCAAAGTTTAATTCCATTTTAATTAATCGCAGTGGGTGTTAAGGTCGGGTTTTGCCTTCTATTGTTTTGAGGAATAATTGTTCGTTTTTGTTGTCAACTAGCCTAGTTCTTTATTGTGCTTTGCTTCTGTAAATTGTATGTGATTTGAAAACATGACAAGCCTAGCTTTTTATCTTTTTTATTTATATATATTATTCAGGGGATTCCGTAATCCCTGTATTTCACACGCGCCTCTAAATTCTTTATAACCGGCGACTTCTGAGGCACCTAGTTTTGTATCATAAAGAAATGATGAAGAAATGATGACAGAACTCAGTAATAGCTGACTACAGTTGAGTTCCACATCACAATGCTTCCTGCCAGAGCAGGTAGCTGAGGGGAAAGGAAGGTCAGGTCACAGAGCATAATCAAAGCAGCTGTTTAAAGAAGGAAAAGGAAAAATTGCTTTTCTTTCTTCTGCTCTGTTTTTGAAGCTGTACATTGACAAGCAGAAAGGAGATTTTTATTTTTGCACTTAGGTTATTATAGAAAAGTTAGAATCTTTCTGCATGTTTCTATAATTTTTAAGCTAAAGCACTTTTCTTTAAAAAAAATAAACTGACTTGTGCTAGCCAATTCCAATATCTTTTTGCAGCAAATATCTAACCACATTTTGATGTGTTTAATTTTGCACTAGGGAATTTATTTTCATTCTTAATGTTTGCAACATTCTACAGACCAAGGGCTAGATTTGTCAAGGTTCTGCGTCGCCCTTTCGCCATGCAAGGAGGCGCAAGGCAAAGTCTAAGTAAGATTAATCAAGCCACGCAAGGCCAGCTTGTGTGGCCCTGCATGCTTGATAAATTGAGACTAATGCAAGGTAGTGCAAATCACTGCCTTGCGTTACTCTGCCGCCGGGAGGCATTCCATGGGTGGAGCGTGAGTGTTCCCATGCATCCACCTATGGATTTTAGCACATTCCCAGATTTACCATTAGTGGTAGACCTGGGAATGCTTCAAAGCACGATGCCTCTGCAAGTGAGGCATAACGAGGAAAAAAAACGTTTTTTCTCCTCGCTATTTCCTCTTTACACGTGTGCTGCAAAATGCAGCACACATATCTTTCTACATGTGCTGCATTCTGCTGCACACGTAGAAAGAGGAAAATGCCTCTCAGGGTTGTTTTTGTGAAGGAAAGTGTCCCTTTCCTGCACAAAACCAATCCTGCCTACAGAGCAAGCATTCTTGCAAGATGATGCAAGAGTGCCTACGTTGGCGCTAGGCAGCCAAAAGTGCTCCATTGGTAGGAAAGGACAGGAATGTGCCATATAATGCTGCATTGCACTGCATGAAAAATTGATAAATATGCTCCCAAGGATTTAAGTAGTTTGTGGAAAAGGTGATGTTCTAACCATGTATTATAAGGAGTAAAGTTCACCCTGCTGTGCATGATAAGGATATGCAAGTCACCTCAGAGTTCCATAACCTTATAAAGCAACTTGGCCTTTGGCCTCGTTCCTGTATATGGTCATGGAAATCTTTTGTGACCTGCAATATACTTATTATGTACAGCAGGGGGTATTTTACCCCATATATGTATATATATAAAAAACGCAGAAAATCACTGAAATAAAGTGATATTATATTTAGATGCTGAAATTGCTAACTAACATTTATAAACTTGCACCCATCATGCACTGCTTATGACCTCACACCTTACATCACTCATAACATGTTAAATGAGATCATTAATGACATGACTGATGACATTTCAAATGACTTCATTGATGACATCACAGATGATTTCATCCACTAATGTTTTGGGGCCCCCTTTTTCTCGGCCTACACTTGACATATCTGTTTACATTTATTTTATTGATTTAAACAGTTATTAACAGGCATTCACATGTGCACGTATAGGTGGTTAACACATACAGATCACAGTTACATGTCCATGATATCATTGGTGTGTTTTCTATGCGCAACATGTGGGTTGTAGGATAGGAGGGGCAGTCAAGGACGGGAACAAGTATTGGGGAAGGTGGATAGGTAAGTGGGGTGGTAACTGTTGCCCAACTTGGTGCTCTGTTGCCCTCCAGAGGCCGGGCCCCTCTTGTGCCTTTGACTATTTTTTTTTATAATTGTCGTGTTATTGCCGTGTGGTATAGTCCCTGTCTTACTAGTCAGTTGTGGTGTAACATGGATATGTGTGCAAGGTTTTTAAGTTATGAGGTCATGCAGGGTCCCGACCGGCAGGTCGTTTTGTTACCTGTATTACTCTGCGCTGGTTGTTATTGTTTGCCCCCTATCTGTGTTCTGGGAAGACTCTTGTGTCTCTTCGCTCGTCTGCAGGCAGCGCAGAGCTGCAGTAGGATTGTGTCCCATGCCACAGCTATCGGGAGTGCACGCAGCCCTAGGGTGTCCTCGCTGTATGACGCAATGCTTTCCGCCTGAGCCCAGTTCACCAATGATTGGAACCAAGTTTTCTTAGGCGGGAATATCAAGGACTTCTAGCGTCTGGTAATTAAGCGTTTAGTTACGATCAGCCCCAGATCTATGAATCGGGATGTCACCTTGTGATTTGCGGATCTATGATATAAACCTAAAAGGCAGACTTCCCTAGTGCAATAAACGACTCGACCAGTGCATTGCGACAAGTGTGTAGTGACAGCCTCCCAAAAAGAGAAGTGAGCAGTGCAGGCCCATAACATGTGTAACAGATCTACATCTTCCTGCCTACATCTGAGGCAGTGAGCGTCAGTGTGGTAAAAGTACTTGTTTATCTTAGCTGGTGTCAGGTATGCCTGATGTATTATGTAATATTCTATCAGTTGAAACCTGGCGCTTCTAAGGATGTGTGTGGGCCCCTCAAGTATAGTCGACCATTCTCGCTCAGTGCATTGCCTATGGAGATCAGTGTCCTAGTTCTGTCTGAGCGACGCCAGTGAGTGCACTGCATGTGTTCTCAGTGATTGCACAAACCACTTTGTGAGGTGTCTCCCTGTGCTCATATCGTGTATGTATTCAATGGTGAGGTGTGTTTTGGGCTCTTGTGTTATGTCTCCCCACAGTGTTCGCAATGCCAATATCAAGGAGGCTTGTAATAAGAATTGGCCTCATGGTAGGTTGCTTTCTTCAACTAAGTTGTCGAAAGGCATTAATTGTTTGTTGTGATACATATCTCCTAGTGTCTGTATCCCTGCTTCCCCCCAGGCAGAAAGTTCTAATGCGGTGATGGCGCTGCGCATTCTGGGTGTGCCTTGTATGGGTACAGAAGGAGCATATGGGATAACGCTGCTTGTAAGACGCAAGCTGCAGTAGAAGCAGCTGTGGGTTACTACTAGCATCAGTTGGGTGGGTGCTGCTCCTTTCCTACCAGGATGAAACAGGCTTATGAGGTCAGAGTGTGTGCTCGCCAGCTGCTGTGTTGCAGTGTTTGCTAAGTACACTCCACCAATCCACTGAGCTATCCACTGTAATTGCGCTGCCTGGTAATATTGTTCCATATTAGGTACGGCCCCCCCTCCCTGGTCCGTCGGCAAATAGAGCTTGGTCAATGCTACGCTGAAATGTGAACCGTGCCATATAAAGCCTTGTGTAGCATGTTCAAGTGAGCGGAAAATTTGGGGCTTGATATATAGTGGTAGGTTGGAGAAGTAGTATAGCAGACGTGGGAGGACCACCATTTTCAGGAGCGCGATTCAGCCCATGACCGCAAGGGGAAGGGTGCGCCAGAAGGACATTTGTGATTTAATCGCATTGATGGATCGTGTGAGGTTCCCTTGTAGTAGATCCTCTGGTTAGCAGTAAATCCAGACACCCAGGTAACAAAATACAGACGGCTGCCATTGCACTCTGATGCCATATACCACTAGTGCAGGGTCAGGGGTTGCCTCAGTGAATAGGTATAGGCATGATTTCCCCCAATACACTAGTAGGCTCGATAGGGAGGCAAAATCATGGCTATGGCATCACATGGTTCTCTTATATCTCAGAGGTATATCAACAGATCATTAGAGTACAGGGATACCGCGTGTGTGTCATCCCCAGGGGAATTCCCCATTCCTCTCCGCCCTTACGTAAAGTCTCACCCAGTGGTTCTATGGCTAAGGAAAATAATAATGGGGAAAGTGGGCACCCCTGCTTGGTGCCATGCCCGATGGGGATTGAATCAGACATGTAGGGGCCTGTCTTGACGTTTGCAGTGGGCAGGGTGTACAGCAGAGGTGGCTCCTCCATGTGGGCGTCGGAGCATCGCCCCACTGCTTTCTCGCAGTGCGAGAAGCAGAAAAGTAAAATGGTATAAATACCATGCTTCTCGCACTGCGAGAAAGCAGAAGAAGGGTATGCCTGGTTGTGAGCGGGTGGGCGGGTGGGTCGGGGAGGAGTGGCTAGCCCAATGTTATGGGCGCTGACTGCTTGGTCTGCCCCAGGGCCGAGCAAAACAGTCATAGCACTCTCCGTTTTCTTCATGTAGGCTGCTCCGCAGCCTGCATGAAGAAAATGGCTTTCCCATAGACGCCTGTAAGGACGGCGTCCTAGCCAATCACAACGCTGCCATTGCAGCGTTGTGATTGGCTTAGGGGAAGAGAGGGAGGCTGCCTGCTTCTGCTTCCTGTGAGCAGAGAGTAGGAGACGCGACGCAAGACGACGGGACCGGAGGCGAAGGTAAGTTTTTTTTTATTTTTTATTTGATTAAATTAACTCCCCACTCCCTCCCCGCGTGACCCCCCGCCCCCCACCCGTGATTCATGCCGGCCACAACTGGTGTACAGTACTGTAACGAGACACAGGAAATGAGCGCCTAGTTCATACCTAGTTAGAGTCGCAAATAGGAATTCCCATTCCAGCGTGTCAAATGCTTTCTCCAGGTCGAGCAACAAGCAGCCTGAATGTGACCAGTGCTCTACCGAGAATTTAGCTATTTCCACTATGTGCTATGAGCTGGCACAAAACCATTTTGATCAGCGGAGACCAGCTGAGGTACCAGTGGGGCCAGCCGGTTTGCTAAGATTTTGGCCAGTATATTGTAATCTGGGTTTAAGGTTGCTAATGGGCGATAGGAGCCCAGCAGCTCAGGATTCCTGCCAGGTTTAGGCAGTGGCACAAGTAAAGATAGCGAAGTGACGCTGGGAGAGTGGATCCCTCCAGTGAGCTATTGTATAATGTCAATAGATGCGGAGCCAGGACTATTTCATATGCCTTGTAATATTCAGCCGGTAGCCCGTCCGGACCAGGCACCTTACCCGTTGCTAGCACTTGTATGGCAGTCTGGACCTCCAAAAGCATTATTGATTTGTTTAGTTATGCTCTCTGTGCTGGGGTCACTGCTGGTGTGTGAAGGGGGGACAGGAATGCTACCAGTGTCATGTGGTTTGCGCTGACTGCTGACTTGTATAATTTGGTATAATGTTTGGTAAATTCTTGGTGAATTTCTTGCTGGGTAGTCAGTGGGAGTCCAGACATAGAGCACAGCAAAAGATCGGCTGTTGCATTTGCTCCTGTCTGATTAGTCACGCCAGCAGGTGGCCCCCTATGTCCCCCGTCGCATGGGTCCGTGCAGAGTGTGCGGCATAGTTCAGGCAGCGCAGTCACTCCATTACTTCTGTGTGTTCACACCTCAGTTTGTCTAAGGAATGTCGATCGGCAGGGTTCAACACTCTGTCTGACTCTAAACGGAGGAGCGAGTCTTCGATGCGTGTCACCTCTCAGTAACCCCGGGCGGTTAACTCCACTCCGCCAGCGGAGTCTACGGAGTTTTCCCTACTCCGCGCTCATTGCGAACACGGAGTTTAGCAAAACTCCGACTCTGTGGCGGAGCGGAGTTAGCCGGCCCCCCTCCACCCTCCCTAATTAATTAGTATTAGAAAAAAGGCACTTACCTGCTGTGGCTGCCAAGACGTACAACGTAGGGGTTTCCAATAGACAAGGACGGCAAGGACGAGGAAGGAGAGTGGCCATGGCGAGGAGGAGGCAGCCACAGCAGGTAAGTGCCTTTTTAAAAAAATTATAATTAATTAGGGAGGGGGAGGGAGCAAAGCAGAGCGGAGTTCCACTGAGTTTTTTTACAGCTCTGTGGAACTCCGCGTAGAGGCACTATGCCAGCTCCGCCCGGGCTTACCTCTCTGTCCAGTTGCCGCCGAATGCCCCAGCTGAGGCCCAAGCACTGCCCCCTCACTACTGTTTTAAATGATTCCCATTCTATACCCTTCTCAGCGACCAAGCCTATTTTCGTTTCAAAGAAAGTGTTGATGGTTATGCCAAGCGACATTCTGAAGGGAGGGCCCTCCAGCGATGTTGGTTGCAGTCGCCATAAGTGCTTGGCCTGCCCCGTTCGCTCCCACTGGAGTTGTAGTATATGAGGATTGTGGTCTGAGTGTGTGCGGCCTAAGAAGTCCACTCGGATGCAATCTGTGATTAATGTTGCAGTTCCCATGAAGCGATCGATACGGACATGAAGTCCATGTAGGGGGGAGTAAAAGGAGTAAATCCGCATCTGTGGGTTCAGCGTTCTCCACACATTGCGTAGTTGCCAATGGTGGAGCCACTCCTTTAGGGCCCTGGCATTGTATGTGGCAGAAGTTTGTGGAAGAGGTGGGATGGATCTATCTAGTCTGGTGTCCAGTACTGCATTAAAATCTCCTTCCATCAGCCAAGGGACGTAGCTCCAGCAGGATAGCACTCCAGATAATGTATACCAGAAAGTTGCCTGATCAGTGTTTGGGGTGTATATGGACCCTAACAGTAAGTGCTTCCCATCTAAGTGGCCTTTTACATAAACAAAACAGCAGTGCGTGTCTATTTCCACTTCCTCTGCAAGAAAGGGAGTTCCAGGACGTACCCAGATGAGGCCTCCTCTGGCATATGAGGAGTACCCCATGACGAATACTTGCCCTCGCCATCTGTGCTGTAATCTTTGAATCTCGAGTTGTGCAAGGTGTGTCTCTTGCAGTAATGCTATGTGGGCTGCATGGCGTTTGAGGTATGCATGAATTTCATATCCGTGCACTGGTGTGTGCATACCTCTTACATTCCAGGTGATTATGTTTGTGGGTGATTTATGTTATGTAGTTTGGAGCATGGCTGCATGTGAGTGGTGCTGCACACCAGGTGCAAACCAGTAGTGGTATTCGTGAGTTGTAGGCGGGGGCCACGCCTGTGGGAACAGCAGTTGCATGGCTATGTGAAATAATGTATCAAACTGAGAACGTTATAGTGCTTAACAGGGGATGAGCAGAGGGAGAACTTGTGTCTGTCCAAACTACTAACTGCATCTAGTGGCAGCTAACGACTGGTCATGTCGGTGTCTTGGGAAGTGGCATCTGTCGGGGTGCAGAGGTGGCGCATGTGTGGGCCCTGAATTAATACAAAAATGGGCCGAGGCGCTTCTGTGTTTCTGTGATGTTCTGTTATTGAATAGCTGACGAGCCCTCTGCGCGAAACTTATGCATGGAGCCTTACTTCTGTGTCCTCTATGCCCTCTGGAGGCATGTTGGCGTGGCACGCACATGCTGGTATGACTGTTTGTGTGATGTCATAATAATCATAAATCATATTAAATCGTCTGCTGTTTGTGGTGTCACTGTCTGGAGTTGTTGGGACTCCTCTCCAATGGGCCGCACTGCAGAGGAGCTACCTTCACTGAGGGACTGTTCGGAAGTGGCGTCCAGATCTCTGCTACTGTTGCGGTCCGGTATCGTTGCTGCTGTTTGCAGGGCATCACACCTCTCCTGCAATAACTGTTCCAGGTTATGGATGGCACGTAGTTGTGGGGGCGGCCGCCTGCTTCATTTGCGTTTCCCCTTGTGGCTTCCACGAGTGCCCGAGGTGGCCTGCTTGTTGACTTCTCGTCTGCTTGGCGACGTGTGGTGTCCTGCTGATTCTAACCAGTCCCAGGCTTCCTCTGCCTTGTTAAAGAAATGGGTGGTCCCGTTCGAGACAACTCAGAGACGAGCTGGGAAGAGGAGAGAGGAGCAAGGAGCGGATGTCTAGTTCCCACATACACCTCTTGACTGCTAGAAATGTCCCTCTCTGTCTCTGCACACCTAGGGCGGAATCCAGGAAAAACAGGACCAATGCATTGTCCACTCTTACCTCCCCTAGTTTGCGGACTTCACGAAGCACTGTGTCCCGGTCTTTGCAGTTAAGGAGGCAGAAAAGGAAGGGCTGAGGTCCTGTTCCATGGTTGGGGCGGCCCGAGGTCACCCTGTGAGCTCTTTCCACTGTGAAGAAAGTAGAGAATGTATCAAGGGGCAGTAGGGATTTCAATCAGCGATCTGTGTATGCCACAGCATCCGGGCCTTCCACACCCTCGGGCATCCCACCACCCATATGTTGTTGCGGCAGGAGTGGCCTTCTGCAAAGTCCATTTTGTGCTCCAGGGTGCATACTCGCGCCTTGAGCTCCCGTACACCAGTTGCCGTGGTCTTGGCAATTGGGTGAGCCCCCTCTATCTCCGTCTCCATCTCGCGGACCTTGTCTTCTAGCTTTCTGTGGTCCGCATGTAGCAGAGGGAAATCGGAAGATATTTTGTCTATGTGCCTCTCGAGGGACGTGCATGTCTGCGCCAGGGAGACTCCAATATTTTCTACTGCCTGGATTCCATCGTGGGGATTGCAGAAGAGTCCAATGGCTCCTGATCCTGCCCGGGCTGCTTGGCATTGGCAGTTGACTGCGATGTCGCAGGTCCTGTCCCAGCTCGTTGTCTGCTCATCTTTGGGGTGCTTCAGGGCAAGGTGCAACCCATCTGCCGCTGGCATGTGGCACCGATTATAGTTGGGATATGGTGGATCCGCACCTGGCTGTATAGTAGGAGGAGGGGAGTCTCGCAGGCCATGCAATCCATGACCCCATCAGCAGTGAGAGGTCAACACCGGCAAGTGATTAGGTGGGTGTGAATCCCACAAGGAGCTTACAAAGTGAGGGTGAACTTGATCAATCCCCTACAGGTGGGTGCCCTTGAAGACCAGAGAGTGGCAATGGCTGTTTTGTCCCTGCATGTGTGGCAGTAGGCGATAGGTCTAGGCCCGATGAGACCCTCGTATCGTCGCCATATACCGCTGCTTGTCTCTTCGCTAACAAACAGTCAACTGAACGCTTCCCTGCACCTGCAGAACCTCACATAATTGTTGTGGTGCAATTTCGTGGGGGAAGCGTGCGGTGTTGGAGCCAGGCCCGCATGGCTGGTCTGGGCACGTAATGGCAGTCTTTACAGCAAAGGGGGTATAGCGGACTTCCCGCCTCATCACTCACTCTGCAAAAGTAGGCCGCGCTGCGGGCGGTAGGGGGGCCTCCATGTTCAGCCTCCCCTCCGTACCAGTCCCAGGCAGGGCAGCCGGTATGGGTGCGCCTCGAGGCAGTGGTTCTCAGCAGACCAGCCCCCTCTTATGGATCCAGCGCACCGTTAAGAGTGTGTGCTCAATACAGCCCCCGGGCCCCAGCGCTGTCGTAACACTCCCGCCTCGCCTGGTTCGACCGTTGGTCACTAGCACTGATTCAGGTCCCCAGGGGTCGCAGGGTCGCACCCCGTGTCTCTGGTGTGGTAATGGCACCTCAGTGGTGTCGCAGGCCTGGGCCCAACAGGATCCTTGGGCCCCTGTGCCGTTCCAATGCTCTCATCACTCCTGGTAATTCCGGCCTCCACAGTCCGCGGGGCACTCCGCATCTCTCCAGGCTCGCTGTTTTGCGTGTCACCAGTATCGCAGGCCTGGGCTCGACAAGGCCCCCGGGCCCCGATGAGTGTAGCGCACTATGGTTTCATCCAGCCTGTGTGGTGGCACCCGGCTCTAGTTCGGCCTCTCATGGGGGTGTGGGGAGCACCACAGATTTTCTCTTATGGCAGCGGCTATGGGTGCATCTCCACCCTGGCGTCTGCATCCCAGGGCACCTCGCTGGGAGATACTCAGCATGGGGCACTTCACTCTCCCCATCTTGGTCAAGGCACTGACAGCATCCAGCACCAGCATGGAGGCTCCACCCTGCTCTGCTTGTGCCGTTGATTACTCGTCCAGGACCCACAACTTCAGGTCCTACCTTCAGGCTCACATCTATTCCTCCTCCCTGGGGACGTGCTATGACTGCTGTCTTCCCCAGGGCACTGGACTCTACCCCTCTCACCACACAGGACCTCAGGTGCCTCCAAAGGGTCTTGGGTCTGCTTCTCGGTGTTCTGCTCCATTTGGCCTCCGATGGGAGCGCAGCCTGCAATACACACATGCTTGCAGGCCGGCCGTCTCTGGCACCAGATCGTCGCCTGGCTCTCAGCAATTCACCCCTTTGCAGCATATTAGTGCCTGCTGCGCAGGGGACTCGGTCAGGTGAGTGGATGGCGCCACAGTCTGGGCTATTGTGGCAGTTAATAGGGCCGAGGTGCAGGAACCTCGTTAGAGTGCAACCGCCATCTAGGCTGGGTAGCCACGCCCCGCCTTGACCTCCACTTGACATATCAATACCCCAAAGATTCCATGATCAAGTAGAAGTGGAAGACCTTTGTTAATGGAATGTTTTGTGCAGATATGTTGAACGGCTCTCAAGTTATAAAGAAAACAAAAAATGCCTTTAGAATGGAAACTCTAACTGTATATATATATATATATATATATATATATATATATATGGGGGTTTTTTCAGGAAAAGCCTCCATGAAGCCCTGGTGCAGCAGTGCATTCTCGGATGTGAGAACCCATATGATAAATTCCAGCTCCTTAGTAAAGTATCACCAAAGAATGAACACATTCATAGAGTGTGCAGTGGAACGCTGTTTATACTTCAAAGTGTAAAGAGTCGGATCTCCCTGGTGTTTTGGTGGGCACCTTGTTTATGGGTACAGAGTGACATATTGTCATTATAATCAAACTGCAAAGTGCTTTCATCAAGTGAACATAAGAGACAGATAATTCAAGTCAAATGATGCATAGGTTGGCACAGGTGCCATCTTGGAATATATAAAATGTATACATAAATGCGAAAGGTCTTAATATAGCTGGGATGCAATTAATATTAATTTGGCTGTTAGACAGTTAAAACGTAACTAGAAGTTCACGTGTACAATGTTTCTTCCCATGTCAAAGGTTATCTACTTGCCCACGTTTATGTTAGTTAGCATAACAATGACACTCCAATGGACAAAAAACTATGGGACAGGCTCCAATAACCTGAATCAGTCCCTGTCACGTTACAAATCTTACAAACGAACATAATATGAAAAACATACAAATACAGTACAGCTTTTGAACAGTCCGTTTGTAATCAATCCACACATATCATCCTTCCATGTGGGGAGAGAAGGACCATAGTGCCACTGTGTTAGAGCTCACAAGGGCCTTGTATCAAAACATGCAGTGGACGATGTTGTTGAAAGTTCCATATATTGGGCCCGATTCACAAAGGAAAACTGAGACGAAAGTCTAACTTTATGACTTTTGGTATTCACAAAGTGCATTTACGAGTAGTAAAGTTAGACTTTTCTCTCAGTTAAACTTAAGTTTTAGTCTTAAGTTTGACTGAGATCAAAACTGAGACAAAAGTCTAACTTTACTACTTGTAAATGCACTTTGTGAATACTAAAAGTCATAAAGTTAGACTTTCATCTCAATTTACCTTTGTGAATCGGGCCCATTATGTATAGAAATCGCCATCATTTCTAGCCATAATCCTGCTTGACACAAGTAAATGTGTAAAGTGAACACACCCTGCCTATTGGTAGAGTGGGAGGGCTGCATCTCCTGGATAAGGAGAAAGGGAATGGGAGAGACAGACTGATCTGGTTAAGAACCTGTGACATCTGAACGATCCATCAACATCAAATGATCACATCGACTGCCCCCAACTGTTTAGTTTGGGTGTGATTTCTTATACACATATAAGGTATACAGTTAAGACTACACAGGATTGTTTGTACTCACTGTTGTATTCACTGAAAATGCACTTCTAGACATGAAATACATGACGAAGCAGGAATCTCCTCGGCACACAGGCTCCCCAGAGCCAATCACAATGCTGCAATGCAGCGTTCTGATTGGTCTGAGTGCCGTGGATCAGCGCTCAGATTGGGACAGTGAGCCTGTGCATATTCCCCACCAGGCTGTCCATTACAGCCTGGTGGGGAATATGCAAAGTGCGCATGACTGCTTGGTCCACTCTACCTCCCTGAGCCACCAGCCCCGCCCCGCCCTAACTCAGCCAACCAAAAATAAAATGATAATAACATAAGTTATTATCATTTTATTTTGCCCTCTTTCACTGCGCTAAGTGCAGTGGAGTGACGCTCCTCCGCCTTAGTGGAGGAGCTCCCACTGGTAGGTCGGCGGTCCCGGCTCTGCAATTACGATGCGACCGCACATGGTGCGGTCATAAGCTTGAATTTCACAACAGGGATAGGGATGCACACCAATTTCTCCAAGTTCATGCAATGTTCCAACTGAATGCGTGCTGAAAGGCTAGGTGCCATGCCCCCACGGCACCTCGATAATGTAACATTACTGAAATGGGGCGCGATCTCGCCCCAACCATTCGCACAGCTTGACGCCACCATCTTGGCGATCATTTGATTATGCCAACTTTATCAATGTATTCCTGTAATCCTTATAATAAACGCTGGTGTTCAACACATTTTCAACATTTTTGTCTCCACACACGGAGTGGTATGCTCATTTTCACGTTTTCTAATGCTCATGCTGGGCCATCCGAACCTCTTGCACAAACACAAAGGATACAAATTCGTCCAAGGCAGTGTATGTTTATTTCAAAACCCAATGCATTTCGGGCCGCTGGTGCCCTTCATCAGGGGTCACTACAAAGATAAGTAAAACAGTAAAACAGTAACTGTTACCATGTAAACTATCTGAAATCAATAGTATTGCCTAAATAATCTTCAATTAATTTAAAACCTCTAAAGCAATCTACCGTACTTCTTTGCCCCCACATTAGATGCCTGCTATGTCACTGTGCACGGTTACATTAACAAAACCCTCAGTAATCATAAAACCTTCCCTTCATTAACCTTATCCAACCCGTACTCTTACCCAACCCTTCATCTGTTCAGTCTTATACCCGGTAATTCCATTGACATTTCCTCATTCAATTCCACATGTTTTGTTACTGTAAATACATCTCTCTGGAGTTACCGGCTTGGCAGTTTCCTTCTAATAATGCCACCCACAAATAAACGCCTTTAACCAACCCCTCATCCAGGGTTTGTATGGAGGAGACAGTGTGTGTGGTAGACACTTGGATGAGGGGTTGGTTAAAGGCGTTTGTTTGTGGGTGGCATTATTAGAAGGAAACTGCCAACAGGTAACAGGGTCAAGACTGATTTGCATATAGCTGGGTCCAAACTGGGGTGGTGTGGTGAGCAAAAGAATGATGGATTAAACCCAGATCCTTGTGACTGGGGGTGAATGTTTGCATTGTCCAGCATTCCGTCCATCTACTGTTTCTTTTGCATATGTCGCCTAAGTGGGAAGGGTATGCCCAGACGTGGGTCCCGTGCTCACTACACCACTGGATTCAAGCTAGCCTGGCTGAAGAAGGGTGATGCCCTGAAACCGGTCCCAGGATGCTTGTTTCCGATCCAGGGAGGACCTGGCTTGGCAGTTCGGGCTGGACTGTTCCCACAAGGAACAGGGTCAAGACTGATTTGCATATAGCTGGGTCCAAACTGGGGTGGTGTGGTGAGCAAAAGAATGATGGATTAAACCCAGATCCTTGTGACTGGGGGTGAATGTTTGCATTGTCCAGCATTCCGTCCATCTACTGTTTCTTTTGCATATGTCGCCCTAAGTGGGAAGGGTATGCCCAGACGTGGGTCCCGTGCTCACTACACCACTGGATTCAAGCTAGCCTGGCTGAAGAAGGGTGATGCCCTGAAACCGGTCCCAGGATGCTTGTTTCCGATCCAGGGAGGACCTGGCTTGGCAGTTCGGGCTGGACTGTTCCCACAAGGAACAGGGTCAAGACTGATTTGCATATAGCTGGGTCCAAACTGGGGTGGTGTGGTGAGCAAAAGAATGATGGATTAAACCCAGATCCTTGTGACTGGGGGTGAATGTTTGCATTGTCCAGCATTCCGTCCATCTACTGTTTCTGCTGCATGCCAGTAGAGCATCTGCACCCGGGCAGGCACACAGCACCCACAACAGGCTCCAGAAGAGGGGCGGAGGCCAGGCAGGCGCCGGATGGCGCACACTGTGGGCCTCAAAACATGAAAAGGACATCTAGAGGCCTGACTCCTTTGTTTTTCCTATAGCTATTCAGCTGCTCCCAGGTGCTCCCAGCATGGAAGGCACAATGTGGATGCCTGATGGGGGTGGCCAGCTGTAAGCGGCCTCCCTTGCTCTGTGGCCCGCACTGGAATAGGGGAGGCTATAGGATACTGAGACAGTAACGGCGCCTGAGCACTGTGACAGTCAATACCTCCGGGTAGCTGGTTGCTGGCTCAAAGCCAGACGCTGACTTGCTGACCCTCTTTACAGCAAAACCCTGGGTTTAAACACCCTTTGGGACCCCTGGCAATACAGTGATGGGCCGACTGTGGTCTACCTCACTTACACAGGCATCTCTGGCTACCATTCCACCGACATTAGTGCCGGACACCCCGGCTTCAGGATCCCCCTGGCATCCATCACCTCCTATAGCCGACAAACTATATATGGTCCTGGCAGCAATAGAAAGCTGGTATAATCAGAGGAGAATGAATCACTTGTCCTGTGTGTTACCAGGGTCAGGGTTTCTGATCGTCTTAAAAACCCCTCATTCACGAAATAACCATGTGCGCGGTATATCTTGGTTCTCCGCAGAAGTGGTTACGTGAAAAGCATCATCATCGGGTCTTGGTTATGCTTTCCTCCACCTGGAGGAGGACCAACTGGTATTTACAGTAGTGATTAGAGAACGTGAATGTGAAAGGTGCAGTGTCATTGAAATTACCTCCATCTGTCGATCTAATTTTTATTATGTCGCAGATGGGGCAAAAGGTAAAAACGAAGTGATGGTGGGGTGCTAGAAGGGTTACTGTTCTATCGCACCTGTCTGTGGCTGGTCGACATGTTTCAGCCCATGTGTGCCCAGTAGAGTCTGGGGGCTTTCTTCAAGACCAATGGAACGCACATCGTTTTGTCGTAACGGGCAGAGGTAAGTAGTGCACTTACCCTTCTTCTTTAGGTGAGCGTATTCGGACACTTACGAGTTGAAGATGTGACCGTGTCTACAACTGAAATAGAAAAAGACCATAAAGACAAATCATAGCAGTACATAACAGTCTCAATTGGGCTATTGTGGTCGCAGTTACTTGTCAAAGGTGATGCTCGAGGTTCGATTTGAACTCACTCATTGTTACTGGGAAAAGAAAGTATGAAATAATAAAGTGAAAACATACAACAATTGCAGTTCTGATGGACAGATGGTTTGTGAGCTGGTACAGCATGAAGGTGTGACTATGTTTCTGAAAAGCTGTATATTAACTAAGTGCATGGTAACATGATGATCATGCTATTCCTTGTGCGTGCGGCCGTATTGGTGCAAGCCTAGGGCCAGAGTCTGCTTAAGGACAAGGCAGTACTCATTGCAGCGCATTGGTGCATTATTATGTGAGCGCATTGATCAATGTGCGAAAATCTCGTTATCGGTCATAGTTCGTTAAGTAACTATATGGTTTCTCTGGGCAGCGCTTTGGTTTAGTGTAACGTGAGCGCCCCATTCTATGTCGTTAGCTTAAACGGTTTTGCGATAAGTGGTGAGCTCGGTGAGTATGCTTATAGACTAAGAGATACTCATTGCAGCGCGTTGGTGCGTTATTGTGTGAGCGCGTTGATTTAAAAAATGAAAATAAGTGATAATATCGTTACCACTCATAGTTCGCTAAACACCTGATTGAATTCTCTAGGCAGCGCAGTGATGCAATATAACGTGAGCGTCTTATGCCTATGTCGTAGGCTCTGAACGTGTTGCGGTCAATGGTGAGTTCGCCTGTATATGTGGTTGCTTAACCGATAGAGTTGTAGCGGTGTTTATTCCAGGTAGTGCAATTGTGCAGTATAATGTGAGCGCCTTATTCTCTGTCATCAGCTTAGAAGGTATTGCGTTAAGTGGATGCTTAACCGGCAAGCTATGTGGAGGTGGCTATTAGTGAAGCCCAGTTAATAGCTGTGCGCTGGATCTCCGATGGCCTAAGGTAGCGGTTGATGCTTACGCGCTATATTGGGTTCCAGTAAAGGTAGAGAAACTCTAGTTTACCTTAATCTGAGGGAAACTGGCCTCCGTCGGGGGACGGGCGCTTGGACTCTCTGTAGGGGGGGAGATTATGCCAAAGGTTAATGCTTGTTTCTTCGCTGTAGCCTAGCAGTGCAAGGCCGCACGGCGTAACATACTTTGTGAGTCTTGAAAGCAACTTGTGCTGGTGCCGTCTACCGTACCCCGGTGACCGGGGCTGGTAGAGAAGCGCCTTTTAAGTAAAGCAGTTGTTAGTTAGCATAGTTGAAAGACTACTGTTTTCGTGGTTATAACATATTCATTCTGTGTGATTCCGAGGGCTCTTGACTGTGGAGTCTACTAATCTGTGTGTTCAAATTGCATTGTATTTCGGAAAATGCTTTACCACGGTGAGTAGGTTATTGTCGCTGATTACTGTGGGCATTGTGTCACGTTTCGTGCCGGTGGTCACGTGTTGTCCGTGTGCAGTGATGCTGTCCGCACGGTATGCTAAGGAGTTTGTATCATCAGAGTTGGCACATTATATTCGTGTGTTTCTCCCAAGTGGTAGTCTGTGTTATTGTTCGCTGATGGGTATGCCCTCATTCCATCATTCCAGTATTAGTAGATGGGCATGTGGGGAGCAATTCTAACCAGATTATTTTGGGTTGACGCCTCGTGAGTGACTGGCACTTTGTTGACGTTGGGTGCATAGTTTAGTGGATGTCTACATACAGTTAGATAAAGTTACACCCTGTTATTTCTTCTAGTTGCCAGCACATCGTGGTGATTAAACCCATACTAGTTGTGCTGTGGGTGAGGTCTTACTCTATGTTCTGGATAGGAGGGAGACTAAGTTGTACAGCACTCGGAGGGTCTGGCTGTGCCCTTGTGTTCATGTGTGCCCCTGGCGGACAATACGTCTCACGTTGTGTGTCTTGCTTGCCTCTCTGTGCATTTCATTGTTAACCAAAAAGTTGTTGGTTGGTTTTATCCATAGGAGGGGGATTTTTTTAGAAATCAAGGGACTGTTTGGGATCAGCGTAACATTGAGTGCCATGGTATGTTGTCATTCAGCCCCACTTCGTATGTTTTGAGGCGGTGGACCCACCTTTGCTCTTTTTCAGAGAAAATGCGTTCTGCGTTCTTGTTTTTTGTGTTGAGTGTCTCTATGACGACCCAGCTGATTTTGTCAACGGAGTGTTTGAGGTTGATGTAATGGATGCTCATTTTGGTTGTTGTTTTATTACACTTGATGCTGCTACGTTGTTCACAGATTCTCTGTTTTACCTTCCGACAGGTCACACCTATATATTTCAGGTTGCACGGACAGGTAATCATGTAAATTACATGGGTCGTGTTGCAATTTGTGTGGTTTTTCAAAGTCCATTTCATGTCTGTTTTTAGTTGTAGAGTCTTAGTGGTATTGGTAAGTTTACAGACAGAGCAGGACCCGCAGGGGTAGTGTCCAGTTATGGGTGCCAGGTTCCATGTGTTGGTTATTGATTCGATTCTTGGCTTGTTTGGAGATGGTCTGGTGTGTACAAGTAAATCACAGATATTCCTGGTTCTCTTATTAGCGAATCTTGGTTTTGGCCACTTAAGTTTTCCGGATGTAAGGATCCACCAGTTTTTGTTGACAATTTTCTTGATTGCGCTAGATGTGTTGTAGCATTGTGAATGGTAGGCACCCAGGCTCGCCTGACCAATTACAATGCTGCAATGCAGTGTTGTGATTGGTTTTGAGCGTCCTGGTTCGATGCTCAACCAGGGAATGGGGCCCTAGGTTTGATCTCCATGCAGGGTGTAATGCAGCCTGCATGGAGAACGGGGAAAGTGCGCATGACTGGTTAGGGCGGCCGGAGAGGGCCGACCAAACAGTCATTGTGCACTTAGGAGTGGGTAAGCCACTCCTCCGCTGCTCTGCTAGCAGTGCAGCCTAGCCCACCCGCCTGCCCGCAAAGGAAATATAAACTGATAATAACTTAAAGTTATTATCATTTTATATTTTCTTTACTGTGCACTGCAAAAAAGCAGTGGGGCCACGCTCATCCGCCATAGCGGAGGAGCCGCCACTGTTTCTGTAATATCAGAGTGCCCCGGGGGTTCAAAAAGCAAGCAAACACGCTTGTTGCACCCTCAGAGCATTATGTGTAATTCAACCTCTGGTCCCCTCCATTGTCATTTATGCATATCATCCTTATACAAAGGTTTCAAGGGATGAGTTAGAGTTACCAGGCTCCTAGTACCCTCCTGCAATACTTACACTTGGGCATCTCTGGACTTTTAGTGTGACTGGTACTTGCAATACGGTCCAGTCCTGGACTTTTAGCTAACAAATCATGTTAATCAGGTGAGATTGTCTAAATAGGTCATGGAAGTAAATCCAGACTGCAGCATACTGAATGTATTAGGTTGTCACATAAAATCCCAGAACTGGTAATAGTTTTCCTAGTGGCAGAGTGCAAGATGGTCACTTTAGGCACTAGTGAGCTGGTGGTGGTTGACATAACAATAGTGATCAGATTTACCTGCACATGAACCTTGTACATGCTCTGGCCACACCTAATCTCTTACTGTACATGGCCCCGGTGACTTGCTTTTCAACATTTCAACTGCACATGGCCCGTGTGACATGCCTTTTTTGTTGGTGATCTATTTCTGAGAGAGCTGTTGGCCTTATTAAGCATCACATGGCCCTGAAGACTTGCTCGTCTTTCACAAAGTGTCCTGCTGCCCAGCCCTTGATGAGTAGCACTTCTTGCACTTACTGTTCTACTGAACTAGATCCCAGTGACTTCACTTCTTGTATATGGCCCAGGACAAGTTTTTCATTTAAATGAGCCCCTCCTATGTAATTTTCTGGTGCAGATTCTGGTGAGCCCTCATTTTTGCATAAAAAGAGTTATGTGGCTATGGAGGACCAAACCATGTGGCAGGTCTAACAAATGCGGAATAATGCTGCATGTTTTTGGTTATATTATTTAGCTGTTTCATCATTAAACACACCTTAATGCTGTTTGGACAAAGTTATGTCACATTCAAACGAATCTTGCACTTGAAAATACCTCTCACCTGCCCTGAACCCTAAAAGCTGACCCCTGCGCCAACACCCCCAGCCCTTCTCATAAAAACCCCTCCCCTGAGCCCTAAAAGAAGACCACTGAGCGACCCCCTAGGCCCACAGCCCTTCTAATAAATACCCCTCCATTGAGCCCTAAAAGCAGACCTCTACATGACCCCCCAGCCCTTTTTAAAAATACCCACCCCCAGCCCAAAGCCCTAAAACTGTAGACCCCTGCCCCAGGCCCAACCCCCTTATCTCTCCATAAACAACCAAAGAGGAAGTGGGAGGGTCTCTCTGTCCCCTCTAACGATGCCGATAGCCTTCACCACCCTTATCAAACATATGCCCTTACCACCAGTATCACACATATACCTTTACCATACATACCTTTACAACATAATTTGTTGTAAAGGCATGCGTGGTAAAGGCATATGCGTTGAAAAAAAATGCATGTTAAAGGCTATGCGTGATAACGGTGCATGCGTTGTAATGCATGCGTGGTAAAGGCTATGCGTGGTAACAGCCGCGTTGTAATGACTGCTTCCCGTTTTAAGTGGATGGTTTGTTACTGAGGTTAGGTGGTGAAATGTCCTTATCCCATCTTTTGCAGCTGATTGCCTAAATACTTATTTTACGACTATTGTGACATTTTGGGACTGTTCCAAAATCTTAAGTTTGTTTTTAAGATAAATTGGTGGAACAGTTGTGAGATTTCTGGAATGGATTGATTATGTTACCCATGTTTATTCTACCTTGGCTCCTTATGAAACACTTGCAAAAGAGCTTTTCGGGCCACATGTATGAAGGGTTTTAGCATTTGCAAAACCCTTGGAATCACAAATCAGAGAGTTTAAGAATGTGGAAACCCTTTTTCCTATATCCTAAACACATTTGTGCTCTGTGAAAGTCTTTCAGAATCATTAAATGTGTTTCAATATAGTTGCCAATGAAATATCTGGAAGGGGTGTGTTGTAGGCTGTGTCTGAAATTTGGTCGCAAAACACTGAAAGTTACCAATATCTTAAAGGAGGGGGTAATCCATTCGAAAAAGGAAGGAGTCCACTAGGACCACTTTCCCTTTGGTAATGTTAGCTTGTTGGGGAGTCAAAAACTCTCAAACAGAAAAAGTAAACTTTCCTTTTTAAACGCAGCCCCGTTTTCTTTCAGGAAAACAGACTGCATTTTAAAAAAAAACTTGCTTTATTTAAAAGCGATCACAGACATGGTGGACTGCTGACCCAAGCAGGCTACTATTCCTGTGATGACCTCCAATCGGAGTAAGTCGTAATTTGCAACCTACCTCATTAATACTCAAGAGGTAGTTTGGACTGCAACCCACTCCGATTCCTCAAATTGTGAACCGACATATCCGTAAATAGGTCGGAATGCAAAATAATTTAGTGGTGGCAAAAAGTTGGTACTGAAATTGTGACTGCTTTTTCCAAACACATTAATAGTACATGAGGACATCCATAGATGGTCCTCAATGGTTTTTGGTATCCAATGCAATGAAACATTTCTTGCAATCATAGGCGATTACAATAAAGCTGCTCCACATGCCAGTTTTTCATATCCCAAAATGTTAAGGAGGTCCATAGTTTGTTTCTTTATTTCCATCTTGTCATGGATCACAATTGTGCATCATATGCCCTTAAATGTAAACTCTGATGAGTATAGGAAGGTATTTTTTCTAAAAAATACAATGTATATTTAGAAAATAAAACTCGTTGTGGGTATTTAAATGCCTTTTAATGTAGACAGTGCAAAGGTCTAGCAGTTGAGATTCACTGATTCTTGTTACATTATAGTGGCATGCCTTACTTTACTGATTTTCCTTATGTTGTGCATGAACTATGTGGTGTTGCTGATGCTCATTATTAGAACCATATGCAGATCACAGTGTGTGGCTGCTGATGCGCCTCACTAGACTTATTGATATATGCACTTTGTGTGGCTACTGATGTATATTATTAAGCCCATTGATGCATGCAGTCTTGCTTTAGACTGGGTTATTACAATATCTATCAATGCAACGCTTAAAACAAACAACGCACATAAAGTAAGTCAGATTCATACGGTTTGTCACTGCTTGTGTGGTACATATATTGACTAAAACTTCATAGGTTGTTCTGGAAGTTATGAATTGGGAACTTGTGAAAAATTCCAAAACGTCAGAGTTTTCCACTATCCACAGAAGCAATATTTTTCAATAGCAGCAAAATATGCATGTGTCTAGAAGAACAGGGTGCTCATGGTACATACCAGTTGTGGCCGGTGCAGGAAAGTGCGATGGTCCGGGGTGGGGGGTTGAGTCGACAGACGTCGACAAGGGAAAATACAATTTAAAAAAAGAAGCCCACTTACCTTGCGCTCGAGCGCAAGGTAAGTGGTTATCTCTTTTTATTTATTTTGTTTTTCATCGTCTGGCAACTCAATCCCCCTGCACCGCACCGCCCCGCCTCACCGCTCTTACCTGCACCAGCCGTGACTGGTACATACAACATATTGTGTGCAAAGCATGAAAGTGCCCAGTTTCCCCAATATATACAATTATACTTTTCCTATCACTATGTATGAAAAGCATTCATTCATGCCATACCCACAGGTGCTTGCCAGTACGTCATTTGCCATGACATTGCCTTGACAGAATACTTCAGACTGTCATAGCAATGTGTGCTCTACATACTAGACAGGTGGCCTTAATGCCTGTGTAATATATAATGCAATAATGAAAATGTTTCTATATTATTCTACATGGGATATCAAGCACATATTACCATGTCTGTTTCAGCACTGTCAGATGGCCACTGTATCCAGCACCCTTATCAAGCCAACTGGTTCAGACTATCACAGTGCTGCTGTGTGAGTAAGGTCTTTGGCCCTAGATCACAGACTTCCACATATTGCTTCAATGGGCAAGTGCTGGTGGACAGGCACCGGCTCCTACACCCCATGCTCAGTGTGAGTCTTGGCGGGATATGGCAGGGCTTTGTACTTGACAGGCAGAAATGAGTGGACAAAAAGGAAGTTATGCACCACGTGTACCCCCGGTATACTGCATGCTTTATATTGCATGACAAGTATATCACACCCACTAAATCGTCATGCAAGTATATTACAAGTAGAAATAAGTATAACTGATGAATACAATACTTGATAGGGTTTAGTAGACGATGTGGAAGTAAAAAATGATAATATACTTGTAATAAATGGGAACCCGGCAATTTCTGTATAAAAACCTGTCTCTAATTTCCTTATTACAGGAGACTTGTGACACACCTAGTTACCTGTAATAAAGAAATGATGTAACTGTTGAACTGTGACAACTTATTACAGTTGGGTTTTAACATTTCAATGCCTGCTGCCAGAGCCAGCAGCCAAGATGAAAAGCAGGACACAAAAAAAGCAGCTGTACCTTCTTCAGCTCTGTTTTTCTAGATCACTGCTACTCAAAGTACGGCCCGGGGGCCGCATGCGGCCCTCCCAATCTTTACATGCGGCCTCCTGGTCAACAGCAGCTGTGAGCTGCTCTTTACTCGTCTCAGAACTAACAATAAAAAGAGAAATAAACAGCTAAGCATCTATTTAAATGTTAGTGTGTGTTAAAGGAAGAAACTTGGAAGTTCTGCACTGCTCAACTTTAGAAACATCTTAGTTTTAAAAGACATATTGAGCAAAAGTGTGAAAATATGACAGTCTTTCCAAAATTCAAAAAGCGTATTTAAAATCCACAACCATTTCACATTAATACATCAGATTATATCACATAATATATTATATTGAGAAGTATTATTTTAAAAGGGATAGTTTTCAAACTTGAATTTAGAAACATTAATTCTTCCCTCTGGTCCTCTTATTTGTGATAATGAAAAAAAAGTAGAAAAAGAGAAATAAAATAATTGCCTAGGATCACACAATTTGATAAAGTCGGGAAGCAGGGATTAATCCCAGGTTTTCTGATTTTCCACTGTGCAATTCAGCCACTAGAAGTATATGTGTTGCTTCCCCTACACCCACCTTACTGCCAACTCCCTCCACCTTTCCGCCACCCCACTGGCATCTGTGCGGCCCTCAGTCACATCACAGCCCAAACGTTTTGGCCCCTGGGAAAATGTTTGTGAGTACTCATGTACTAGATGAACAGTGAAGCAGAACGGAGATACTTATTGCAATGTGTTTGTTTTTGTACACCTAGGTAATTATGGAAAAGGTAGAATCTCCTTGCATGTTTCTTCTACACATTGCCTGGTGCAGCACTTTAAAAATAAAAAAAATCTGACTTGTATTAAACTGAATCAAATAACTTTTTACAACAAATATCTTACTGCTTTTTTAGAGTGTTTAATTTTGTACTACATATTCTCCTTATATTCTTCATGTTTGCAAATGTGCTATTCTTTTCATAAGAAAGAGAAATGTATTAACTATTTAAGTGGTTTCTGGAAAGGTGATGGTGTGACCATTCATTGTAAGGAACAAAGTTCCCCCTAATGTACATGACGAGAATATTGCAAGTTGTCTTGGAGCTCCATGCCTTGCTCCTCTAAATGGTCACAGAACTCCTCAGTGGCTTGCAATATTCATATAATGTACAGCAGGGTTTACTTTATCCCATACCATGGTGATGAAGTGGGAGAGAATGTACTGGATGTGATATAATTGTAGGTCAATATAAATTACCTTGATATGGTGTCATACAACAGTGCAGAATTAGAATAAGATTTGTGAAATGGTGCAATTGGGCTGTCTGGCCATGCTAAGTACATGCAGCCCGCTTAATCATTTTAATAACCATGGGCCCGATTCACAAAAGTTATCTGAGACAAAATCCTAACTTTACGACTTTCGGTATTCACAAAAGGCATTTAGGAGTAGTAAAGTTAGGATTTTGTCTTACTTTTGTCTTAAGTTTTGGTCTTAAGACAAAATCCTAAATTAAGTTAAACTTAAGTTAAACTAGGGGGCGCTAGAGGGCGCACGGCAAGATGGCCGCACCTTAGTGCTGCTCCGCCTGGCCGAGCCATCATCCGACCAATATCTGCCGAAAATCGCTGCATCCCTGCCCCTGACTGAACTGAGCAGTGCTGTGAAGCTCCCCTGCAAGCGCTCGGAGAGTTAAATCGCGCTTTGGTCCACTGCAGTGCACTAAATTCGACCTGCCTGCCCCGCCGATTAGAGCTCACAAAATGGCGGCCGCCGGGCGCTCCTGAGACTCGGATCCCCTGCGTTGGCCTGTCAGCGCGCACCGGCTCTCCTGCTGTGCGCTGGCTGCTTGGGCCATCTCCATGGCAGTGCTCTGGGTCTGAGGTGTCGGCGGATGTGGGTGCACCGGGCTGACTGAGCAACTGCGAAGTGCAGAGAGGCAGACGGAAGAGAGCGGCGGCCTACCTGGGTCCCCTCGTGACCGGAGCTGGGCTTCGAGTGGCTGTCAACGAACCGCATCGCTCCTGGTACCGGCGGTGGTGAGTGGGGTACGGCGCCTCCGGGGTCCGTGGCTGCGGAGGCAGGTGGGGGCCCTGGGCTGGTGCGGCCCTCTGCTTGCTGCTGCTGGGGCTGGTGGGAGCGCGTCCTTGCTAGGCCGTTGCTCTGCGTGCAAAGGGGGCCTGAGCTGTGGTGCTGCCTGCTGCTGCTGATCGCTCGATATTTTCGCTGGGCCTACATCCCCGCTGGTGTGCTGGGTCCTCCCCTGAACCGCTGGTGTTACGAATGGCTGCCCCACGATTGCTGGCCTGCTAACTGGCCCCTCCTGGTACTGTGCCTGATGCCTGCCTTCATATTTGGTGGCTAATTGGGTGTTTGAGGTACTGCACTGCGCGGGACGCCTGCCGTTGCCTTGAGAAGCTACCCCTGGAATTCCGCGTGGCAAGACTATCTAATCCCCCCGCATTTCACGCGCTGCCGTGGTGGTGCTGCGCTTATCTTGTGTTCGGGAGTGACTCTGTGATGGCAGTACGAGTGACATTGACCCTGCTGGGCCTCCATAATTTGGCGCCGGCCTGGCGTACCCTCCTTGGCATCGTGGTGCGGTGAAAGTTATCCTTGGGGGTCCCTGCTGCTCTGGCTCCTGCTCTATCCCCGGCCTGTTTGGTGTATAATTTTCCGCGCTCGGGCGGGGGCCTGACGGAATAGGGGGGCACGACTCACTTTAGTCAACATGGGGAGAACTGACAAACCGCAACCTCGTCTCACTTTTAAGGCCCGCAAACCAGTCAAATCTTCTCAGAAGGCGGCCTCGGACTCGGAGGCGGACACCCACAGTGACGACTCCCCCACACTGGAAACTACTCTCTTGGCGATGCAACACAGCCTTCAATCTATTGAAGGTGCTATGGCAACAGTGAACCACCGCCTAGATCATCTGTCATCACAGCTGGAGAAACAAAATGCCCACATGCGAGAGGTCGAACAACGTGTCTCAGCAACCGAAGATGGACTAAGCGAAATTGCTGGTAGGCGCTCAACATGGAGAAGGTGTTGACCCTCATCCAAGCCAAGAATGAGGATTTGGAAGCGCGGTCCCGGCGAAACAGCATCCGACTCACGGGGCTGCCGGAGTCCACGAATGTGGGGAAAATGGAGATATTCATGGAGAACCTAATTAGGGTGCTTTTTGGGACTGAACACCTCTCCAGCATGTTTGTTATCGTGCGGGCCCATCGCTCTCTGGCAGCGAGACCTATATCCGGTGCCCCCCCACGTCCTATAATAGCTAGACTCTTGAATTACAGAGACTGGGACACTATCCTATGTCTCGCTCGGGATAAGGGGACTATAGAACATCAGGGCAACGCCTTGGCCTTTTTTCCCGATTTTACTGTGGCCGTGCAGTCAGCGAGGCGGGAATTCAGTGCAGTAAAAAAGTTTCTACAAACGGAAGGGGTCCCGTATGCAATGCTATACCCTGCACGCTTACGCATAGGCCCCTATGGGGACTCTAAGATTATCTCCAACCCTAAGGCAGCTCTCGAACATGCAAAGCAACTGAAACGCAGAAGGCGCGGGCCTGGCACGGCCCAAGAAGAAGACGACTAAATGGACTATTTTTTGTTTCTGTTCTATTTTTTTTTACCTACCTGCTTACCTCGCTCTTAAATTCAAGATTGTACTATGACCATGATACAATATGTCCTGTTAGTGTGTGCTCTAGTTGGGGTGTCTCAAAATTCCTGGAGACACCGCACTCTGTTACAATGTGCGCTAAGGTGACTGCAGTTTAAATATTCTGGCACATTCTTAGACCTGCTCGGCCACCTCCTACTATGTGGGAGGCTAGTAGCACTCTGGGCCCCCGAATTGGGTGTACCCCAAAAGCACATTGCTCTTGTATGGGTATGTTGTGGATGGGGGTTGTTGACTTGGGATGGCTTTGGCGAGTTGGGGACGCTGAAGTGGGTGGGGGGTAAGGGGTTCGTGTTTGGGAAAGGCAGAATGACATTGCAGCTGTGTTGTGAATCCTCTGTTCAGGAACACTATGGTACTTCAGACATGCATTGTATGCACTATTGCACATGTGTCCCGTTAAAGACGGCTCGACAGTATGAGCGGTAAAGTTAAGTTCCTCACCTGGAATGTGCGTGGGCTCAATACCCCAAAAAAGATACGATCGGTATTAGCATATCTGGATAGAATGGAGGTGCAAATAGCCTTGCTGCAAGAGACTCACCTCACTAGAGAATCAGCACAGAAAGTGGGTGCGTGCTGGGCGAGTTCGAGAGTTGCGTCCTCTTACTCTACCTACTCTAGGGGAGTGCTCACTCTCGTAAAAAAAAGGTGTCCCCTTTACTGTGATTCGGACTGACTCGGATGAGCATGGACGAGTGGCAATAGTACATGGGCAACTGGGTGGCATGAGTGTGCTGATGGTTAATGTTTATGGACCAAACACGGATGATCCATCCTTCTTTTCGGATGTGTGGCGTAGAATTTCTGAATTCCCACCAGCTGCAGGGATTTGGGGAGGTGATTTTAATGTTTGTCTAGATATTACCTTAGATAGGGTTAGCAGTGGTGTGGCGAGGCCTAAACAGGCAGCGGAAGTTCTATTGGGGTTACTAGATGCAGGCCACTTACACGATGTTTGGCATCTTCAGCATCCCGCTGGTCGGGAGAGTACATTTGTATCTTCTGTCCATGGGACTTGGTCTCGCATAGATTTCTGGCTTGTCTCGGAGGTGGTTTGCACTTGGGCAGTGAGGGTAGGACATATGGCTCGCACACTCTCGGATCTTTCCCCCGTAGTCCTTGAGTTACAGGTACCCACATGTGAACGGCCGCCCTTCACATGGCGATTGCAGCCGACTGAGTTGACTGATCCTGTTTTTAGACAAACAATTGGAGAGGCGATCCGAATTTATTTTAAAGAGAATGAGGGGTCTATGGATAGTGCTGGAGTGCTTTGGGAAGCGTTCAAAGTGACCATCCGAGGGGCTTATATAGGAGCACAATCGGGAGTGCTGCGTGATATCCGACGCTGGATTCAACAATTGGCGTCCGACATCTCCACACTCGAGCGTGACTATGAGACCAATCCCTCTCCAGGGAAACTAGCTGCAATACGAGAACTAGTCACAGAACATAATAAAACAGCCAATTAGGAGTTATTGCACCGCTCTCGCCGCAGCACTGCTCGCTACTATGGGGAAGAGGGCCGTCCAGGCCGCTCCTTGGCGCAAAAGTTGGCAGCGCCGCGTAGCCAGGAGTGTATAAAGGAATTATTAGATAAGGATGGGGCTGCCCGTTACGCGACTCCAGAAATTTGCGATGCAGTCTTGCAATTTTACACTCAACTTTACGCCGCTAGGGACTCCCCGCCACCTGAGGAGATTAATTCCTATCTGGAAGATGTTGCACTGGGGTGGCTCTCTAATTCGCATCGCGAATACCTTATGCAGCCGTTTGATGTTGAGGACGTTAAACTCGCCATAATGTCCTTACCGACCTGCAAGGCCGCGGGGATGGACGGGCTTCCCAGCGAATTCTATAAGGCCTATGTGTCGGATCTTGCCCCCAGGCTTCTTGACGTCTATGCGGAGGCTTATGAGAAGGGACGGCTTCCTCCGACTCTCAAAGAGGCCCTGCTGGTGACTCTACTGAAACCTGATAAGCCCCCGAATATGTGCGAGTCCTATAGACCTCTCTCGATTAATAACATCGACGCGAAGATCCTGGCAAAAATGATTGCCACCAGGCTTCAGCCGCTGGTCCCTCTCCTGGTCCTACCTGACCAGTCTGGGTTTGTAACTGCACGCTCTACAACTCACAATTTGCGTACTGTTACACTACTTTGACTCAGATTTCCAAGCAGTCGCAGTGCTGCTTGATGCATCAAAAGCTTCTGACTCCCTTCAATGGAACTACATGTTCACGGTCTTAACTAGAATGGGCCTTCCCCCGTTTTTCATGCAATGGATTAGAGTGCTCTATGAAGATCCGGTTGCTCAGGTGCGTGTTAACGGATGGGTGTCTTCGGCGTTTCCTATAGAAAGAGGCACACGGCAGGGGTGCCCCCTGTCGCCAATGCTCTTCTCGCTCGCATTGGAGCCTCTGGCCTGTAAGCTCCGTCAGAAGCATGCAGCAGCTGCACTGCGTTTTCGGCAGAGACCACTCGCGGTCTCCATATATGCCGATGATATGTTACTCTATGTCCGGGAGCCCGTCACGTTTCTGCCTGAACTGCTCCGAGAATATGTAAAATTTGAGCGATATTCCGGTCTCGGGATCAATTGGGCAAAGTCAGTGGTGTTTCTGCTGACGGCAGGTACGAGAGAGGTGGAGCTGGACTTTCCACTAACCTGGACGTCAGATCCCGTGAAATATCTGGAGGTGTGGCTGCATAGGGATCCAGATAAGGTGATATCTGAGAACTATGGACGTACCGTCATGCGTATCACTGAATTGGCTGAACGGTGGGCGCACATGCCCCTGTCGCTCACAGATAGGATAGCTGTTATAAAAATGGCCTTTCTCCCCAAACTGCTCTACTTCTTTGTCAACATTCCTATAAAGCTGAATGTTGCGCTGTTTAAAACGCTTTAATCGTCATTGCTTACATTTGTATGGGGCGGAAAGAAGCCTAGATGCAGTTGGGATCTTTTGGTTCAGCCGTTTGATCGGGGCGGGTTTGAGGCCCCCGACCTTAAACTATACTATCTGTGCGCGCAGGCGCAATTTGCGCATTATTGGCACTTCCCGCAGCGGTTTCAACCTCACACAGCTATTGAATCGGATGCCGTTCTTCCAATGCCACTTCAGGCTGCGACTATGTCTGGAGGCTCGGGTGGTCCTCGGACTGAAATAAACCCCGTACAATGCACGGCATGGGCTTGGCGAATGCTAGCTAAAAGGGCTCAGCTCCCATATTTATATGCTCCACTGCTGCCCTTGGCTTCGCACCCCGACATTTCTGCGGCACGGGAGAAGCCTGCTCTCCGGAAGTTGGCTAAAGTTGGTATCTCCTGGATGGGGGACCTGTATACGCAAGGTCGATTCAGGACAGTACAAGAGGTACAAGGGGGGGCGGATCGTGGTTTTATGTTATGTTTTACTTATGTCCGAGTCCGGCAAGCTATTAGAACTATCTACCCGGAATATCCGGAGGAACCCACGACTCTACGGGCATTGCAGGCGATGCTGGCGGGAGAGGGGCATAAGGGCTTAATTACTAAACTTTATAATGCTTCCTTGCGAGAGCGAGAACTGAGTGACCACCCCTCCTGTCTCAGATGGCAGGTGGCATTGGGGTTCACCCTCACACCAGACCTTTGGAAGGTGTGCTGCGAGCTTACTGGTCACCTCACAGCGAACTGCAACCTCCGAATAATTCACTTCAAATTCTTACACCAATTATATTATACCCCTTTGCAACTCTGTAGGTATGGTCTGCGCGAGTCAGCTAACTGTGTGCGATGCGGGCAGGCTGATGTGGACTTCCTGCATGTGGCATGTCTGTGTGCGGGTGTGTTTGCCTTCTGGTCCAAGGTGGCGAAGATGCTCACTGATATTGTGCTGGAACCAGTGCATTGCACTCCTGAGATTTGTCTCCTTGGGTATGTTAAACGCCTTAAGCCTTGCAACAGACGCATAGTTGCAGTATCCACTTTGTTTGCTAAAAGGGCTATCACGCAATGTTGGGGGGCTAAGACTACTCCGACGGTAAAAAAGTGGATCCGGGATCTGCTTTACTGTAGGGATCAGTTGGGAATCTATGAAGAAGAGCTACCCGAGGCTTCACGCCCCAAGGATTTCTGGGCCCCGCTCACTGCATACCTGTTGTCCCACCCAGATTTGATGTAACCTATGGAAATGTATGTCTCTTAATCTTTATGCAACAGCGGCTTTACTACGAGAACTCAACCTCTGACTTTGTCTTTGCTGCTCCATACATGTAGCCTGAGGAAATGTACGCCCCTTAATCTGTATGCACCAGCGGCGTTAATGCAAGAACTCAACCACTGCCTTCGTCTATGCTGCTCCATGCATGTCTGTCTAACAGTGCACAGGATTTCTCAGAATGTACAATGACTTGTAATTCGTTCTGCCTGGGGAGGGGAGGGGGGGGGTTTGTTCCTTATTGGCACTCGGTACTTGACTTGCATTTATTGTCTGTTACTATGTCTGTTGAAACTGATAAACATATTAAAAAAAAAAAAAACTTAAGTTAAACTTAAGTTAGGATTTTGTCTTAAAACCAAAACTTAAGACAAACTTCAGGCAAAATCCTAACTTAAGTTTAACTTAAGTTAGGATTTTGTCTTAAGACCAAAACTTAAGACAAACTTTAGACAAAATCCTAACTTTACTACTCCTAAATGCCTTTTGTGAATACCGAAAGTCGTAAAGTTAGGATTTTGTCTCAGATTACTTTTTCTGAATCGGGCTCTAAGTAATTAAATTGGTGCAGTTGACTGTGCGTATTTAGAATGGGCCCACACCCCTGCACCATTTTGAAATTCTTTTTGGTGCTTGTGTTATGACGACTGCCAATGGGATAGGGGTAACATTGATCTCTGTGGAAACGACAGAACCCAATCTCCATATCTACAGCTTCCGGGGAGGGGGGAAGAGGCCATTTTGGCCTTGTTAACAGAGTTCTTCCACTGACTTTCCCCTTTCTTTCCGCTCAGCCACTAGGAGGTGGAGGGAGGAGGATGGCACGTGTGAGTGTTTTATGACTGTGTTATGCCAGGCATCATGGATAGGTCTGGTGTTGTGTCATGTATACAAATTGTTTATATGGCGTCTTAGTTCCTAATCATCCAGTCCATGCTATATTAGTTGTACATGGGTTTGGTTGATTATTAATTTTTAAAGTTACCTGCTGCATCAAAAGACTATTAGATGTTAGTCAGGTGCCATGCTGAATAATGGTTAATAAACAGTAACTATGATACACAGTACTGAGAGCTATCGGTAGGAATAGTCAATGAGCTAGGACAATAAACTACATCATAATGACTCGTTTAAATCTTCTCTTTGACTCTGTAGTGCAACAGCATCGCCTTACTTTCAAATGCAGAATTCAGTCAAGCATCATCTTGAAGGAAGTGGCCCGATTAGGGTCACCCGGGTCACTCACGACCACCTCTCAGCCTTCCATATCAAATGAAGATTCGGTCAGACAGTAGAGAATTCAAACCAATATCTGTTTATTTAGGTACACTCAGAGTGGAGCCCAGTCTGCCCAGTCGCTAGGAGTGCTGCAGAGGGACTGACATCAGCAAGCATAAAGATACATTATATACAATTCAGAACCAATGAAGGCACGCCCACAATGGAATTTTCCAAGCAGATGCAGCTAAACAAAGAAGTACAGAGGATAAGTTTCGATTCTGAGGCCGGGCACACACTATCTACTACTCAACGTCGCTCTGCCCGTGGCGCCCCCACTAGACAAGTGGGAGAAGGCCTCTATCTAGTGGGAAAGGTATGCGCTAATAAGAACAGTGTATTCATTAGTGAAGTGAATCCCAGCCTCGGGGAAATGAAACCCAACTGAAGCCTCTTCTCAGAAATGATGAAGGATTAGTTTCGATTATAACTCAAAATGGTGTCTACATAGAAAATGGCGCTGCGAATGCTAACCTACATAGAACAATACGCAAACATGAATTTTTCTATTCTAACAACCTCAATTGACTGCATTTTATTTTAAAGAACAGCATTCATGATAATAAAAATACAGCCATGCAGCAGGCAACGTGTTCATATGAATACATTTTCAGTAGCAGTTCAGGGTTCAGAAATATAGGGTTGAGCTACATATATTGAGAGCCATTAAAATGAGTTCATGTAACACCTGTTATTTACAGGGCCTGGGAAGAGCAGATATGTGACAGCGAACACGGCATAAAACAAACTGTTACTATTATTATTATTATTACTATTATTATTACTGCTACTACTACTACCACCACTACTACTAATACACTACTACTTTTACAATATTAGTGTTATTCAATCCTGTCCCTACTAAAAACCCAAGCCCTTATTTTTGGAGGTGATAGTGGGTAACCGAATGCTACAAGTTTGCACAGTTATTATAGGACTAAACCCCTGACAAGTTTCCCCTGATTAATACAGTGAAGTGCTTTTGAACTCAGGGCTAAGCACTTCTCTTCTTCAGCTCACTTTGGGCTCAGAAGTACAAGGAATAAGTCCAATTAATTTCCATGTTAACATTTGCAGATTAGGGCAAATGGCAAACCTTGCGTCCCGCCTGATTAACTGTTATATAGCTGGGATATTTCACACTTCAGTGGAATATTTTCTATTTTGGCCTACGCTACCAACCATTTCTATGTGTTTATAATTATTAGGCTGCAAATCCAGAGACATGGGGCCATGTAATAATGATGTATTTTTAAAGGAGATTCTGAGTGCCAACTATAGAATCGAGCAGAGCTGCTCCCAACTCCAGCCTTACCTTCACTTCTCTTCTAAACCATTCATTCATATTTACCAGCCGGTCACTCCCTGACCCTCAAAAAGCAAACTGGTATTTCTTCTAGGAAGACAACTGCAGTGCCTTTGATATTATGCTTGCTAGGACTCTCGTGGTTCTGGGCGGACTCTAAACAGGAATTACGTATTCTGCTGGGAGGTGTTGGTATGATTATGAAAGTTATGGCACAATGCATGCAGAGCATGATTGTATGTTGAAGAATAAAGACGTCTGTTACAGAGATCCATGAGTGGCGTGTTCATTTGCATGCTCTTGGGCTGGGGAAGATGCTACAAATGGCGACGAGTAGGGGATTGGTGCCCCGAAGAAACATGGCTGCTCTCCCTGAGAGTTTGCAAAGGTACAGCAAACTTCTCATACGTGCCACGGGCGCCCCAAATCGATGGAAAGTGGTCTGCAGTTTGCGTATGTGGACTCGAAGCCCTGCTCCAGCCCATACACAGCCATCAAAGAAGTTGAATGCCCTGCAGAAGACCACATTTGAAAAACTCACCAGAACAAGCTGGTAAGGGTGAAAGAAGAGATGCTGAGCATGCCATAACACAGAGCCATCATCCATATGAGGAAAGCGCTAAAGGCAGTGCCGTCCAGGCACGAATACAGAAATGTACTTACCAGCACAGGGGATTAAAGTGCCACACGACCTCTAACTGGACGTGAAAACCCAGGCTCAGGCACGAGGCAGATACATGCAGCAGTTGCAGGTGGCACCTGGGCAATGAACACTGCCTGAACAGCATATACTCTCAATGGCAGTAGAAGGGAGCGCAGCTACATTCCTGAAGCCACCACAACCGTTTGACACAGCGAAGAAACAAGACATCGGTGCCAGGATGACTGCATGTATCGAAAGGTTTGATGAGTTCATAGATGTGCTAAAAGAAGAATAAGATAAGAAAATCATTAAATATTTGAAAAACCTTGCCAGCGATGGAGTGAAAGAAGTGCTAAAACAATTCTCACAAACTGTTGCAATATTGTACTAAAAGATAAAAGCATTGGAAACAAAGTTCAATCCGATGCCAAATGTCGACTATGAAGGGTACATCTTCAACCAAGCACGACAACAGGATGCTGAAATGATGGATGAGTTTGTTGAGGGGCTTGATGCACTTATCAAACACTGTAAGTTCTGTGACTTTAATGATCAAGAATCCATGCACCTCAGAGTCATTGAAGGCTCTCTTTCAGATTCCTTCAGAAGACGCATGTTGAGACATCGAACCAGTTGATGAATGCTGATATGGTTGGTTCCACAGACACTTCTCAAAAGTGCAAAATGAAAACATATGACGATCAGAGCCGACACACCGAGGAAGGAGTCTTCGATAGAGGGGTCTGGGTACTGGTCAAACAGAAAGTAAAGCGGAAAATAGGCACTCCATTTGCTGTTGACCCTCTGATGGTTGTAATGTGCAAAGGACACATGGTGACAGTGCATCGTCCCGGAAAGTCCATGCCACAACATTCGTCACACTTTAACCACCTACCTCAGTGTTCGCCAGCACCTGCGATCATGAGTGAGGCGACCCCCACCTGAATGTCCAGATCATACATCGGAGCCTATGTCAATGGTGCATAATCAAGGTGCATCTCAACTACCTCATGTTACCCAATCTGGCAGACCAGGGCAAGCGCCTTGGCAGCTCATTGACGAAATAAGATACTAATGTTGTTTGTACTTTTTATTTAACAAAGGGGGAGATGTAGTGCCTTTGATATTATGTGCGCTATGACTTTCATGGTTCTAGGTGGACTCTAAACAGAAATTACGTAATCTGCTGGGAGGTGTTACGGTGTGGTTATGAAAGTTATGATGTAATGCGTGCAGAGCGTGATCGTATATTGAAAAATAAAGACATCGTTTAGAAAGCTATGTGTGTGGCATGTTCATTTACAACCACCCTCTGTCTAGGTTGAAATTTATGGGACACTTTCAAATCTGATTCTGCTTGGCAGGAATTTATCAGGTGCAATAAATAATGCCTATTTACGCATTTGTCCCTGATAAATGTAGAATAATATGCGGGTAAAGGGGCATTACGACTGGAATCTGCATATCCTGGTATTTAACAGCAATTTTTTGCTGCTAAATTTTGAGCTGCTGAAATTTAGCGGGGGAAACTGCGGGAATGTAGAGTTAGGTGCCCAACTCATAATTCAATTATGTAGCAGTGGTTACCTCATATACCAGAATTATCCAGGTCACTTTTAATGCGATACCTGGACTTACAACGAGAGCAGCAGTCATAAGTATATATCACAATTTCAAATTCCCAAAAAGAATGTGGACAAAGACAGACAATGTTTGGAATTCATTTAAAAAAATACCTTCTCAATTTACAGTTGTTTGACTGTCACCATTCTCTACATATAATTTATTTTTTCGTCTTCCTGATTGATCTCACAGCCTGGCACCCATTCGGTAGGATTTAAAAAAACATTCAACGGTTTATCTTTCATCCTCTCTGTGGCCTAATTGGCCTGCCAAAGTACAGTTAAGAACCACTTCGTTAATGAAGGGTCTGTATTGAACTGTGTAATATAAAATGGCTGCATCTCAACTACACAGTCTACCTCCTGAATGCTGCTTTCGGCTCCAAAGAACCAAGATGATGAATGGCACATGCCTCCTGCCAACATGAATATAGTGGAATATCGCATCTGCAAGCATAATGAGTGCCAACATCATTACAAAAACTCATTGGAGGGGGCACCCTATTGCAAGTGACTCATCTGCCCTATGCTGTATCTCAGGGTATGCTTTGCTTAATTATGCCTTCTTTTTTACCTCAATGGAAGGCTTGGAATTTTGCATTTTGCTTTGTTAACTTGTGTTCGTTGGATAACTGTACAGCAGGCACTAAACGTGTTATGATGTATTTTAAAATGTTCCATAGCTGTTCATAACCATGGTCTGGCTGTAATACGAAATACCAATTTACTTAAGTCTGGGGTGGTAGGAAAGTATTGTAATCAGCAGTGCAGAACCATAATGTGCCTTTACAAGCAGGGTAAAGAAGCATTTTTGTATAACATTATTGATTTTTCAGGCTTAACCATTGTAAAAGATGGCAGATGGCATAGGCAATCAATCAATCATAGCATTTGTAGAGCGCACTACATACCTGTGAGGGTCTCAAGGTGCTGGGGGGGGAGGGGTGCTGCTACTGCTCGAAGAGCCAGGTCTTGAGGATTCTTCTGAAGGTCAGCAGGTCTTGGGTCTGCCGTAGGTGGATGGGGAGGGTGTTCCAGGTTTTGGTGGCGAGGTGGGAGAAGGATCTGCCGCCGGAGGTCGCTCTTCGGATGCGGGGGATTGTGGCTAGGGCGAGGTCAGCGGAGCGAAGCTGGCGGGCGGGGGTGTAGAGGCTGAGTCGTCTGTTGAGGTACGTAGGTCCGGTGTTGTGGAGAGCCTTGTGTGCGTGGGTGAGGAGCTTGAAGGTTATCCTCTTGTTGACGGGGAGCCAGTGCAGGTCTCTCAGGTGAGGGGTGATGCGGCTGTGGCGAGGGATGTCGAGGATCAGGCGTGCAGAGGCGTTCTGGATGCGTTGCAGCCGCTTCAGGAGTTTGGCTGAGGCTCCAGCGTAGAGGGCGTTTCCGTAGTCCAGCCTGCTGCTGACGAGGGCCTGGGTGACCGTTCTTCTCGTTTCGGTGGGGATCCACTTGTAGATCTTGCGGAGCATGCAGAGGGTGTTGAAGCAGGAGGAAGAGACGGCATTGACCTGCTTAGTCATGGAGAGGGTGGAGTCGAGGATGACTCCTAGGTTGCATGCGTGGTCGGTGGGTGTTGGAGCTGTTCCCAGTGCGGTCGGCCACCAGGAGTCGTCCCAGGCTGAGGGGGTGGAACAGAGGATGAGGACCTCCGTCTTGTCAGAGTTCAGCTTCAGTCAGCTGTTCCTCATCCATTCGGCGACGGCCTTCATTCCTTCGTGGAGGTTGGTTTTGGCGGTGTGGGCGTCTTTGGTGAGGGAGAGAATCAGCTGGGTGTCATCGGCGTAAGAGATGATGTTGAGGTCGTGCAGTCGGGTGATGTGGGCGAGTGGTGCCATGTAGATGTTGAACAGCGTTGGGCTGAGGGATGAGCCCTGGGGTACGCCGCAGATGATCTCGGTGGCCTTGGAGCGGAAGGGGGGGAGGCGGACGCTCTGTGTTCTGCCGGAGAGGAAGGAGGTGGTCCAGTCCAGGGCCTTCTCTTGGATTCCGGCATTGTGGAGGCGTGTGCGTAGTGTGTGGTGGCATACCGTGTCGAAGGCGGCTGACAGGTCCAGGAGGATGAGGGCCACGGTCTCTCCGTTGTCTAGCAGGGTCCTGATGTCATCGGTGGCGGCGATGAGGGCAGTTTCGGAGATGTGGTTGCTGCGAAACCCGGACTGGGACGGGTCCAGGATGCTGTTCTCTTCGAGATAGCGGGTCAGTTGTTTGTTGATGGTCTTCTCGATGACCTTCGCCAGGAACGGGAGCAGGGAGATGGGCCGGAAGTTCTTGAGGTCCTTGGGGTCCGCCTTTGGTTTCTTGAGTAAGGCGTTGATCTCGGCGTGCTTCCAGCTTTCCGGGAAGGTTGCTGTCTCGAAGAAGATATTGATCGCTTTCCGGAGATGGGGTGCGATGGCGGTGCTGGCTTTGTTGAAGATGTGGTGTGGGCATGGGTCTGACGGAGATCCGGAGTGGATGGTGTTCATGATCTTGATGGTGTTGTCGTCGTTTATGTTGGTCCAGGAGAGCAGGCGGTTGGTGCGGATGTTGGTCGTGGGGGCGGAGATCTCAGTGGTTGTCGGGGTGATCGTGGTGTTGAAGCTGTCGTGGATGTCAGCGATCTTGCGATGGAAGAAGGTGGCCAGCGAGTTGCACAGGTCTTGCGAAGGTGGGATGTCGTTGGTGTTGGAGCTGGGGTTGGAGAGTTCCTTCACGATGTTGAAGAGCTCTTTGCTGTTGTGTGCGTTGTTGTCTAGGCGGTCTTTGAAGGAGGCCCTTTTGGCGGATCTGATGAGGTGATGGTGCCTGCGGGTGGCGTTCTTGTGGGCTGTGTAGCTGTCCGGTGTTTGTTCGCGGTGCCAGTTCTTCTCCAGCTTTCGGCAGGTTTGCTTGGAGGCCCGGAGGTCTTCAGTGAACCAGCTGGCTTTCTTGCTGGTGTGGCTGTTGGAGGGTTTCTTGAGCGGGGCGAGGGTGTTGGCGCAGTCGTCGATCCACTGTCTGAGGTTGCAGGCGGCGGTGTCGGGGTCGGTGGGGTCGGCGGGAGGGCGCCGGGCTAGGGTGGTGGATAGCTGGTCTTCGGTGACTTTGTTCCAGCAGCGGCGAGGCATCTGTTGGGTGCGGTGGTGCGTGGTGGCTTTCTGGAAGGTGAAATGGATGCAGCGATGGTCATCCAGTGGAGTTCGGTGGTGTGACTGAAGGTGACGTGGGAGCTTGCGGAGAAGATAGGGTCAAGCGTGTGGCCGGCGGAGTGGGTGGGAGATGTGATGAGTTGTCTGAGTCCGAGGTTGGCGAGGTTGTCGATCAGGGTGGTAGAGTTGGTGTCGTTGTTGCTCTTGAGGTGGAAGTTCAGGTCCCCGAGGAGGATGTAGTCCGTGGAGGCGAGGGCGTGAGGGCTGACGAAGTCGGCGATGGAGTCGCTGAACTGTGGTCAGGGTCCGGGGGGTCTGTAGACGAGGGTTCCTCTCAGGGTGGTGTTGGGGTCGGTGTGGATCTGGAAGTGCAGGTGTTCGGCGGTGCTGAGGGTGTCGTCGTTGTTGGTCGAGACTCTGAGTGTGTTCCTGTGGACGATGGCTATTCCTCCTCCTACTCCGTTGGTGCGGTCCCTGCGGGAGATCTTGTAGACTTCCGGGATGGCAATGGCGATGTCGGGTGCCGAGGAGGGGTTCAGCCAGGTCTCCGTCAAGAATGTGACGTCAGGGGAGGTTGAGTCGAGTAGGTCCCAGAGTTCAACGGCGTGTTTGTGGGCGGAGCGGGTGTTGAGAAGAATGCAACTGAGGTGGTTGGGTTTGTTCCTGGTCGGCGGGTTGGCGGGCTGGGTGCTGGTGAAGCTGCAGTTCCGGCAGGAGAAGGGTCCTTGGGTGCGCTTCGGGGCGGCCAGGAAGCAGGTGCGCAATCGTCGTCCGGTGTTGAGTGCGTGGAGGGTGCTGGAGTCGTAGCGGAGCCGGGCGTCGTGGCGGGCGCGGGGACCAGGGATTCTGGCGCTGGGCGCGGTCCAGGCGCGGATGGGCGCAGACAAGCTTGCCTTAGGCGCGCCAGCTGCGCGCCCGCTGCGCGCGGCCGCACAGCGGCTGCCATATATGGGGAGGTGGGAGGGAGGAGCAGCTGGGAGGCGGGAGGCAGGGCAGGGGCAGCGAATGGGCGGTCAGGGGGGCGGGCCGCAGGCGACGCAGCGGCTGGAGCGGGAGCTGTGAGGGGCGACGAAGGGAACAGAAGGCAAAAAATGGGCACAGAATTACAGGGGCAACGAGGGGAACAGAAGGTAAAACTTGCTCACAGTAATGGGGGCAACGAAGGGAACAGAAGGCAAAACGGCCTCACAGTAATGGGGGCAACGAAGGGAACAGAAGGCAAACAATAAAGGCAAACAAGGATACAATAAAGGCAAACAATAAAGGCAAGCAATGAGGTACAAACCTACGGCCTACCACTGGCCACCAGGGATGAGGCGCAGGTGGTAGCCTGCGGTTGGAGGAGGGCCTCGATCTTCCTCAGCAGCGGCAGCTGGGGCAAGGACACACAGGCAGTGCTGTGCGGAGGGGGAGCGACCTACCTAGCAGGGTCAAGGGTCGCTCTCCTCACCGCGCAGTGGCCGCCATATATGGGGAGGTGGGAGGGAGGAGCAGCTGGGAGGCGGGAGGCAGGGCAGGGGCAGCGAATGGGCGGTCAGGGGTGCGGGGACGCAGGGGACGCAGCGGCTGGAGCGGGAGCTGTGAGGGGCGATGAAGGGAACAGAAGGCAAAAAATGGGCACAGAATTACAGGGGCAACAAGGGGAACAGAAGGCAAAACGGGCTCACAGTAATGGGGGCAACGAAGGGAACAGAAGGCAAAACGGGCTCACAGTAATGGGGGCAACGAAGGGAATAGAAGGCAAAACGGGCTCACAGTAATGGGGGCAACGAAGGGAACAGAAGGCAAAACGGGCTCACAGTAATGGGGCAACGAGGGGAACAGAAGGCAAAACAGGCTCACAGTAATGAGGGCAACGAGGGGAACAGAAGGCAAAACGGGCTCACAGTAATGGGGGCAACGAGGGGAACAGAAGGCAAAACGGGCTCACAGTAATGGGGGCAACGAAGGGAACAGAAGGCAAAACGGGCTCACAGTAATGGGGCAACGAAGGGAACAGAAGGCAAACAATAAAGGCAAACAAGGATACAATAAAGGCAAACAATAAAGGCAAGCAATGAGGTACAAACCTACGGCCTACCACTGGCCACCAGGGATGAGGTGCAGGTGGTAGCCTGCGGGTGGAGGAGGGCCTCGATCTTCCTCAGCAGCGGCAGCTGGGGCAAGGACACACAGGCGGTGCTGTGCGGAGGGGGAGCGACCTACCTAGCAGGGTCAAGGGTCGCTCTCCTCACCGCGCAGCGGCCGCCATATATGGGGAGGTGGGAGGGAGGAGCAGCTGGGAGGCGGGAGGCAGGGCAGGGGCAGCGAATGGGCGGTCAGGGGGGCGGGGACGCAGCGGCTGGAGCGGGAGCTGTGAGGGGGGATGAAGGGAACAGAAGGCAAAAAATGGGCACAGAATTACAGGGGCAACGAGGGGAACAGAAGGCAAAAACAGGCAGGTGGTGTGGCTCCTAAATATCAACTATATATCAACTATACAATATCATGGGACACTAATATTGCAGGCAGAATATCAAGAGACAAAATAAGAAAAGGTAGGTATGTGTAGATTCTCAAATATATATTTATATATATATATATATCCATCCGCAAGTTTGCTCAACTTGAGAACATCATCCCAGAAACTTATACTTCTTCAAGTGAGATTTGCAGCCATCACAGCCTCCCGCTTCATCATGCATCTGCGGCTTAACGCGTTTTGAATGTAATATTCTTGATCACAAGCCAAACAATAACTGCCATTCACAACTCTGTTTCAACTGCATTTATTGATGAAAAAGTCCCGCCCTTGTGGGCGTGTTTTTGTGCTACGATGGGCGTGTGCTAAAAAGCATCATGGTATTTGCAGTCCTGAATAAATTTCCCCAGTGGATTTTGTAGTTGCTTTCAGTTTATAATTCAAGTCAAAATTCAAATCCCTCGTGGGTTGATGTCAGCAAAGAGTGCCGCAGTGGCTGACCAATACACAAACTCACTGTTGAAACTTTCTGTCCCGATCTCAGCATCAGCATTTTCTGGCGCCGCCGGTCCGCTTCACAGAGGCGGGTCGTCCTCGCGGCCTGAGCACGGCCGCTCAACATCCATCCGCAAGTTTGCTCAACTTGAGAACATCCTCCCAGAAACTTACACTTCTTCAAGTGAGATTTGCAGCCATCACAGCCTCCCGCTTCATCATGCATCTGCGGCTTAACGCGTTTCGAATGTAATATTCTTGATCACAAGCCAAACAACAACTGCCATTCGCAACTCTGTTTCAACTGCATTTATTGATGAAAAAGTCCCGCCCTTGTGGGCGTGTTTTTGCGCTACGATGGGCGTGTGCTAAAAAACATCATGGTATTTGCAGTCCTGAATAAATTTCCCCAGTGGGTTTTGTAGTTGCTTTCAGTTTATAATTCAAGTTAAAATTCAAATCCCTCGTGGGTTGATGTCAGCAAAGAGTGCCGCAGTGGCTGACCAATACACAAACTCACTGTTGAAACTTTCTGTCCCGATCTCAGCGTCAGCATTTTCTGGCGCCGCCGGTCCGCTTCACAGCGGCGGGTCATCCTCGCGGCCTGAGCACGGCCGCTCAACATCCATCCGCAAGTTTGCTCAACTTGAGAACGTCCTCCCAGAAACTTATACTTCTTCAAGTGAGATTTACAGCCATCACAGCCTCCCGCTTCATCATGCATCTGCGGCTTAACGCGTTTCGAATGTAATATTCTTGCGCTACGATGGGCATGTGCTAAAAAGCATCATGGTATTTGCAGTCCTGAATAAATTTCCCCAGTGGGTTTTGTAGTTGCTTTCAGTTTATAATTCAAGTTAAAATTCAGTTTATAGCACACGCCCATCGTAGCGCAAAAACACGCCCACAAGGGCGGGACTTTTTCATCAATAAATGCAGTTGAAACAGAGTTGCGAATGGCAGTTATTGTTTGGCTTGTGATCAAGAATATTACATTCGAAACGCGTTAAGCCGCAGATGCATGATGAAGCAGGAGGCTGTGATGGCTGCAAATCTCACTTGAAGAATTATAAGTTTCTGGGAGGACGTTCTCAAGTTGAGCAAACTTGCGGATGGATATATATATATATTTGAAAATCTATACATACGTGGTTATGTCACTAGCCCTATTACCTTGTTCTCCTGTGTGTTCGATTTAACACGCACCCGCGTGTTATGTCCTAGTTCCGTTCCGTTGTGTTTGCCAAAACCTTGTTCTTTTTGAGTTTGAGGTAATGTGGTCTCTGTAAATGATTGTGAATAACATATGCAGCATGGTTTTATTCATTGCAGTTTTATTTTTTGCAGACTTATTTTTTGATTCACTATCAGGAGGGCAGTATGTTTAGAGGGCATTGGCACCATATTTTTAATATACATCAGAGTACCTCGGCTTGTCACTATGACATGCTCCCATCTAGGGCAGACAACATATTTTTTCTGGGCATATATCAGGAGGTTGATTACGTTTGACCTTTGGTTAAAACATGCTGTTCTGTGCATTATGCTGTTATTTGCATTTATTGTCTTATTGCACTTTGCACTTTATTTATAATATATGATAAGCATGTTTTACCAGCTATGTTTTTGATTTTCAAAATGTATATAGGTGAAACACAGGAATATGGCTGCAATCAGCATTTCGTTACAACAGCACAGTCTATTTTCTATGTTCATTTATGCCTTAGAGGGGGAAGGGCTATATAAACTTGAATGTTCATGGCACCAATTAGATTGATAAAAGGCTGTTGCGCAGCCGAAACGCGCCTCTCTTCTATTGCGGGGTCGTGGGAGACCTGCGAAACAATAAATGAGCCCTATTCCTACTTACCTCAAGTACGTGCCTCTTCTTGTTGGAGCAGGATTATCTCTTTTTTGATATATATATATATTCACTGAAATAAGAAAGGTTAGAGGGACATTATTGTTATGGTCATAATTCAGCAGTTATAGTTACCTGAGCTAAATATAACTTACTTTCCCGCATTGCACTGCTTAAGAACTCACATTTTGCATCACCCATGAAATGGTTAGTGACATCACTGATGACATCACTAATGACATCTCAATTGACATCACTGATGACATCATCCAGTAATTGTGAGTCTTTATGAATAGTTTATGAGTTTTAAAGATATATACTAAGGTACTCCAAAAGGTAAATTAGTATCCCACGGACCACTGCCTACTCTTAAAAAAGGAAACAGTAACGTTTTATTTTTTTTTTTTTAAATGCATCTCATTTTCCTTTAAGGAAAACGGGCAGCATTTAAAAAAAAACTGCTTTATTGAAAAGTCAGTTACAGACATGGTAGTCTGCTGACCCCGGCAGGCCACCATCTCTGGTAGTGATAGCCATTCCTAATAGTGTCGCAAATTGCACCTGCCTCATGAATATTAATGAAGCAGGCAATGTGCGACTCCATTAGAGATCGCAAACAGTGTCTGAGACACTGTTGTACATTCTTATTTGCGAGTCGCCAAGGGCGAGTCGCAAAATGACGCAATTTGCAACTCGCAAATTGGTAGGGTTGTACATCTGGCCCTAAAAGTATTGTTTAATGTTAGAGGTTTACTAAGAAAGTATTAAAAGTAGTATTTTTGTAGAGAAAAAACATTTTAAAGCTTGCTTAAATACATTTTAAAAGTTTGTGATGGTGTTGAGACGTCATCGCCATCCCATGTGACACAGGAACAAAAGGTTTGATAGGCAGAAACACCTTTCAATCATTATAGGGAAAGCTCCCACCCCTTTTCTCCATCTTTTAAGAGTGGCTGTAATTTTTCATACTCTTGCATTGCCACTTATAATTTTGTTTTACTTTATGGTGAAGAAAAGATGGCATCTGCTCCTCAAGACCACCCTGAGGTACATAGCAACTCTTTACCGGAAGAAGAAGAAGTAAGACCAAATAAAGAGAGTATTGTTTGGCATTTTTTCTCTGTGTCAGCAGGGGAAAAAAGTGAATGCAAAATAAATCACCTGCAATATTTGCCAGAAGACGCTTTCATGAAGTACTGATAAGAAGTACTCATGCAGTACTTCTAGCATGATGAAGCACCTCAGGATCATGCATTCAAACTGTCTGGCACGAGCTGAAAGAGAAAGCGACAGCAGCCAGCAAGCATCATCTGCTGGTGCTGAACCACAACCAGGCACCTCATCTGCTGCTCAAGAAATTCCAGATATCGCAACAACTGTTCTAGAATTTGCAAATGTTGGTCAATTTTACCCAAAATGCAAAAAAGTACTGAGCATAGATGAGCAATCAATCCCTGCTCTAGTTCACATCATCAGCACACACAGTGTTTTTTTAACATTACAGCACTTGTTATACTTCTGTACTTCTTGTCCCTAAGCACTATGTTTTTCAGTTTTCTGGGAAGAAACAAAAAAAAACAATCAAAATTGTTACAAAAACGGTTCTTGTAAGAACCATCTATTCCCGTTTAAGAAAGAAAGAAAAAATATGTTAAAAATATGTTTGTAACAGTGTGAACACGGTTTGTTATGTCTATTGGTGCGTTACTGAGTGTATAGATTAGTGCGTGTGCGCATGAGTGAGTCAATGTGTGAGCTAGTGCATGTGTTAGTGGCTGCATGAGTGAGTGAGTGGGTGTTTTAGTGAGTGTATGAGTAAGTACAAGGGTGTGTCAGTAGAGTATAGGTGTGAGTGGGTGTCTTAGTGGCTGTATGGATACGTAAGTGGATGGGTGAGTGCTCCATGGGTGAGTTAGTGGGTGTTTGAGTGGTTTATGGGTGAGTGAGTATGTGAGTAAGTATCTATATAGATGATTAAAAGGGTATGTGAGTGCCTTTATGGGTGACTTAGTGAGTGCATCAGTGGTGAGTTTGTGCATCAGTGGTGTATGGGTATGTGGGTGGGTGCATGAGAGCCTGTATGGGTGAGTGAATGGGTGTTCTAGTGTTGTATTGATGAGTGAGTGGTTCTTTAGGTGAATGAGAGAGTCAGTTTGTGACTAGCTGTATGAGTGAATAAGTGAGTGTGTAAGTAGCTGAATGGGTAAGTGAGTGAATGCATGAGTGATGTATGGGTGTGTTAGTGTCTGTGTGAGTCCATTTATGAGTGAGTGACTGGGTGTGTGAGTACCCCTATGAGTGAGTTAGTGGCTGTGTCAATGACTGTATGGGTGAGTATGTTGGTGCACCAGTAACTCTATGGGTCACAGAGTGGGTGTATGAGAGGTTGTATGAATCAATAAGTGAGTGTGACTAGTTGAATGAGTTAGTAACAGGTCATGTCAGTGGCTGTATGAGTAAATGAGTGTCTGAGTTGCTGTATCAGTAAATGAGTGAATATCTCTGTGGGTAAGTGAAACAGTACATGACTGGTTATATGAGTGAGGGCGTGAGTACATTAGTGGTATAAGAGTGAGTAAGTATGTGTAAGTGGGTATGTGGGTGTGTGAGTGGATATGTTTATAGCTATATGGGTAAATGATTAGGTGTGATAGTGTTTACATGGGAGAGTGACTGGGGGTGCTAGTGATTATTATGGGTGACTGAGTGGATGAATGACTGACTTCATGCATGAGTGGGTGCATGAGTGTCTGAGTGAGTGAATGGGTGTGTGAGTAGCTGTATGGGTGAGTAAGTGTATGTGTTAGTAGCTGTATGAGTGAGTGAATGGGTATGTGAGTATCTGTAAAGGAAAGTGAGTATATGTAGTAGTAGATATATGTGTAGGTTTCTTGGTCTATTTTTGACTGTGTTGGTGAGTGAGCAGGTGTGTGAGTGGCTGAATGGATGACTGGCTGGGTGCATGAGTGGGTTTATCAGTGCATGTCTCTATGTCTCAGTGGTGCTATGAGGCTCTACCTTGGTATATAGCTTGACAATGTTAGTTTGTAGAACTGCACAGAAAGATGTAAATAGGAAATTTACTCCAATAGATAGTGTCATTCACCTGTTTTAAAACATAAAGAATATAAATATGAGTTAGTATTACTTTTTGCACAATTCAGTATCAAACTTTAGTTTTTGCCATGCATAAGTTCATATTTCAAACAAAACAACAGACATTTCTTATGCTATATAATTATTTCACATTATAGTAATGGAATTTCTTTCAATTGTTTACTGTTTTCAGCTTTTATACTTCTACACCATAATTGATGTACTGTATAAATATTCATTTTTAAAACAGTGGGGAAAAACCAATCACAAACACAGTTAAAATGAATACCCTGTTCAGCACCTGTTTTTTTTCTTTTTCTAAACTTAATTTTGTTGTTTTCTATACCATTTGTAAACATGGCATCTGATGGCAGTGAGAATCAGTTGCCACAGCACAGCAAGGAAGCAATCAATTGCATGGGAGTTTTTCACCATCTCGTCCTGGTAAAAGAAACTGGTGGCAAAGCATATCAAGTGCTCTTTGTGCATGAAGTCCATCTCCACCAGTATGTCAAAGAAATGTTTCGGTGGCACTACAAGTATGTTGACACATCTAAAGACATATCACTCCAAACACTTTTGTAAAAGAAAAAGAATAGAAATATGAGTTAGTATTTCATCTACAAAATTCCAGTATATCACAATATAGTAAGACATTTCATTTTCCCTTTTTTTCTATTCTCAGTTTTCATACTTGTACACCATAAACAATGTACTGTATGAAAATTCATGCTTGAACAGTGGCGAAAAAACAATTGCATAAATTGTAAAAAAACAACTGTACAGTATCACTGTAAATGACACTATGCAATGGACTCACTACAATTAATTAATCAGATGTTTTACCTACAGTTACTACAGTAATCTAAACAAACCTATGTTAAAAATATATTTTTTGTTATTCTACCTGGTACAATACTACTAATAAATATAAACCACACTTGAATTTTGGAGATCCTTTTGAAGACATCACCACTGGTAGGGCGAATGATGTCTTAAACACTGACGATCCACATAGAAAAAATACTGAGCATCTCTTTTTTAACATTAATTCTCCTTAGAACTTTGGTTGAAGAAACAAAAGGTAAGAATTTTGTAGTTTGAAAGGCAGTTTTGGTTTGAATTTAGGGTTGCTGTCATTGCATTCCATCCATCCACTTTCACTCTTTAAATAGACAGTTTAGTGCCCAGATGTTACAATAAGTCCTTCATGAAAGATGATAGCCAGATGATAGCCATAGTTGTATAAGTTCTTCAGAAATTGATTTTTGCCCTGCTTTGAAGTTTGTAATTTCGGTTTCCAATTTAGATCCCTTTGCTCTGCATTGTTGCAGCATTAATATGAGGTATTTTCCACTTCTTTGTATTTGCAATGCAGACATAGCATATGATTGACAATTTGGGCAGGTAATATTTTGGTTAGCTGTTTTAATCAATCTGTCAAAAGGCACAGTTTTGGAATCTGGTAGCGTTAAGTACAGAAATCTCAGAATTTATTTGATTGGTAGTCGTAAAAGAGCAATCTTCACAGTCATGGTTCCATGTTTCACTCAGTCCAAATAAGTCATCTATGATTATTTCTTCTTCTTCTAAAACTTCAAGGAGAATCATTACAAATTCCTGTGCATTTTGTTGAGTGTTCTGAGTAAATAGTACTGATCCACTACATATAGCTACTAGATCTCGAATGACTGAAGCACATTGCATTATAGTCCTATCACTAAGTACGCATTGCAAAGCACACAGTGCAGAACATAATCTCTTCTGTGGTTTCTGTTCAACTGCATTGATAAGATGTGATAAATGAAACAGTACATTTAGAACAACATTTGCATAGCAGTTGACACCAGAAGTGTTAGACAACTGGTAACCTACAAACTCTCACTCATTCTCCAGTTTTTTTCTTCTTGACACCTTCCTTGTTCTCCTTCTTTTCCTTCTTTTCAGCAATATCCGTAGATTCTTTTGTGAGATTCCTCTTTGGACAGATTTTCAATTTTTCATAAATGGGATACTGACCTAAATGAGGAGCAAATGCACTTCTTATTAGATTGTACTCTCCTGCCCTAGCCCTGGTAGACCCAATTGACAACCCCCATATAGGGGGTGTAAATCTGAGGGGTTCTAACACCTTGTTTGATACTCATTCAGAGAACATGTTACCAGCAACAGGGATTTCTTCACTGCCCCCTATATTTTCCCAAACACAACCTGTAGTTTGGAATCTTATCTCCTGGAATGTTACTGGTTTGAAAGCTAGGGTGGCCAATCCTGATTGAGGGTATTCATGGATGATTTTGATGTTTGCCTCCTACAAGAGACCTGGTGTACTGAGCCGGTGTACAGAACTGGGTCTACTACCTTTCCCTGCACTGTCTCACAGGGGAGGGGGTGGCCTGCGGGTGGTCTTATAATCTAGGTAAAGATCTTGTTACCCTGTGTAATTACAAGGATTAATCTAGATACTGTGGATATTTTAGGAATTAAACTTGAGAAAGATGGGCTCACCCTGTGTATTTTTAATGTTTATAATAGTTGTAGGGGGGCGAAAAGGCTCTCTAATACACTATCTATGTTAGAGGAGGCTATAGAAGAGCTCTCACAAGATAAGCTGTTAAATGTCACAGGAGAGTTTAATGTTACCTTTGAGCCCCCTGGTCACCTATGTTGTGATATAACCGAAGATGAGGATACAGCCTGGGGTATCCCTCATCTTGACCTCCCCCCCAGTTAAAAGGGGCTCAGCAGTGGCCACTCAGTTGTTGGGGCTCTCTCTTTGGTTGGGGTTGAGAGCCTGTAATGGCAGGGCCAGTTCCCATAGAAGGGGTGTCCATACTTTTAAAAGAGATGATCAGAAAAGTTGCATTGATTATATATTTTTGCCATTTAAAATGTGGGCTGCCATGATCGATATGACGGTCGTTGAGAGATATGATATCGATCATAATGTACTTAATCTAAAAATGAATAGTATGGGATTTCAAAACCATCCCCACCCTATTTTCAAAATGACAGGTAAACTTGGCCTCTCTAATAATAGACGGGCCCTTAAATGGTCTCATCTGGTACAGGAGAATAGTGTCTTATGAAAAATCTTTGAGTTGGTTGCGAAAGTCCATGAGAAAATCCAAAATAATGCCCCCCCTAATTGGCTTGAACTATTTGTAATTATCATCCATGATTAGTTATATAGTGACCTACAGGCATTATTAACTAGAGACTGAAATCCAGGTAAGGCAAGTGAGCCACAACTATGCAGCTCCTGATTTAATAGCCAGTGCAGGGCAGCCAGGGTACACCTCAATAGGGCACTAAAGCCTGGTATTGGAGCACAAATTTCGGCTGCTAGGAAGAGTTATAAAGATACCTTGTCAGCAGCACAATGATCATGGAAGTTGGAGGTCTGGGAGACTCTGGTCGGGGCAGATAGGGAGGGAGATACAAGCTCTTTTTGGACACCTTGGCCCCTGGTTGCAGACAGGACATGACCCCCACTGACTTTCATCTTCAGCCTCAGGTCTGTGTCCAACATTTAAAAAAAGCTTATGCAACAAGGGTTCCTTATGCTCTAAACACTAGTCTAGATGACCCTACATCTGCAACAGATGGACGTCCCCGAGAATCTCTTCGTAATTTTAATGAAATTGCATGCTGCAAATGCTGCACGTGTTAGATTTGGAAATAAAGGAGAGATAACTAATTATTTTACTATCGAGTCTGGTGTGAGACAGGGTTGCGTTCTGGCACTGACCCTGTACACTCTTACTATTAATAATTTAGTGAAAGCATTGGCTTTCCTGGGGAATGAGGTCCCTAAACTGTTTTCTCATAAGATTTATACTCTATTATTTGCAGAGGATACCCTCCTAATATCAAAAACTCTGTCAGGCTTGCAAGCCATCATGGACAAGTTCCTGTGTTTTTGTAGTGAGAGGGGGCTGGAATAAAATGTTAGTAAGATGAAGTTTATGGTTTTTAACCCATATAGAAAGATGAGTGTGAATATTATGGTTAAAGAAGGTCCATTCGAGCAAGCTCAGGAGTTTGTCTCTCTAGGGGTCTCCATAGAAAATAAACTTAGCTGGGTGGCACAGATCAATAGGAGTATCCTGAAATTCCAGCAGGAGGCTGGCGCTGTGGCCAAGCTGCAGAAGAAGATCCAGGCCGGTCCTTTAACACCAGCAATGGAGATCTATAAAATAAAAGTTAAAGGTGCTGCTATGTATGGCTCAGAACTCTGGGGGCATGTGAGAACCGAACCTCTCGCTAAAGCCAAAAATAAGTTTATTAGGAATCTCCTAAATCTCCCACAGAATGCCCTCAGCTCATTGATACAGGCATTTTTCCAATTAGCTTCACCTTGCTATCTAGACCCCTGCTTTATTGGCATAGGCTGTGGCTCAATGAGGAGCTGGAAACTTACAGGCAGTTGATTAAGTTGCTCCTCATCCAAAAGGGGTGGGAAAAGATATTATGGCTTGCTTTTATTAGGACAATGTTGCAGGAGATAGGCCTTCCAGATCTGTTGGAGAACCCAGATCTGTGCAAGCAAGTTTCACGCCTACTGATAAAGGAGCATTGTAAGGACTATCTCTGGGGGAGAGAGATGAGGAGTATCAAGTCTGGTAGCTTGACGGATACATTGTTAGACTGCAAGCCTGCTCCAGCATACGAGCCATTTCTTGATGTCATCCCGGGAGGCCATAAGAAAACAACTTATTTTGAAGTGGAGATATGCTGAACTACCGGTTAAAAGCTTTACTGCAAACTGTGTAGGGGGTAAAGCTTATAATGAAAGATGTCCTTCATGTAATCAGGAAAAGGAAACATTACATAATTTTGCTTTTTTTCTGTAATGCATATTCCTGTCCACAGGGAAATGGCTTAAGCCAGTATGCAAGCTACTGGGTTAGACATTACTCCACTACACTCAGAGCCTTGCATACAGATACCAGAGAAGTAATTGTGATTGCAGTATCCAAATACCTTTGTGCAGCATGGCTCATACAGCTCCGAAGGGGACGTCTAAGAGGAGAGCTTGTAGATGTAGGCATGCTGCAGTGATGGAAGGCCCATATGACAAAGGTTATGGTCATCAGAGTACTCTGGAACTCTATATAAGAGAACATTAATTAACTCCGGCAAGCACCAGCACTTTTTGTTTTGATAAGATGTTAATGTGATATTTTAGTATAACATGTATTAAGTAATGCTCATGTGCTTTCTTTTTCTAAATTTGTATTTATCAGTTTTATAATCTCTGTTTTTTAATTGTGTTTTAATTTTTGTAATTATTTATTACTGAGAAGTATTTTTGTTTTATTGTAGTTTGATGGGTCCTTATGATCCGAAATAAACTAATGAATGAATTAAACTATATCAATTTAAGAGTGACTCTGTTAGAAGCTCTATGGGTATGTAAATCTGTATGAAGATGGATAGCTTACTGGCTATGTTAGTTAGTGTTAGGGTATGTAACTGTGCGTGCAACTAGGTATGCTACTGCTGGATACATAAGTGCTGTGTGAGGGAATGTCTAAGTCCCTCTGTTGTGTGAGTGTCTTTATGCTTTTGTAAATGCATATGTGAGTTGCAGTATGAGTGAGAGACTGGATGTATAACTGGGCGTATGTGTCTGTAAGTGTGCATCACAGAAACTTCAAAATATATGTTTTTCCTTTTAAGCACATAGTACCCTGTCCTATGCCTACCTACGGCCATTCTTAATAGTGACTTATGTGTAGTAGGAGAATAGTTTAAGGCCTGACAAAGGGTGTTAAATTCCAAGTTGACATGGCAGTAAAACTTGCTGGCTTAGAATCTCTACAGGTCTATAAATGTACATGTAAATGGCTGTATAGATTGCTTACTGTTTCTGTTAGTGAGTATTGGGGTATGTAACTGTGTGTACAAGTGGCTCTCTTAGTGCTGCATACGTAACTGCTGTGTAGGTGTATGACTGAATGTGCACATGCTCTGTCGCTGTTTGACTGGGTGTGTGTGTAACTGTATGTTTTCCTAAATAGATATCTTAGTGAGTGCATAGATAGATGAGTGGTTGTGTAATTGAGTATTCTGGTGTCTAGGTGTGTTTCTAATTCATTCAAAGTTCATATCTACCTGTTTTCCCTTGTAACGAGTCTAACAACGTGCCTTCCTGCCCTATTGACCACATACAGCTTACCTTAGGGGTTATATATATGTAATAAAACAAAAGCTTGGCAAGTCCAAGTGGGCATAAATCTGAATTCTACATACCAGTATAAACTACAGATACAGGTTATGGAGTACTACATGTAACATGTATTTGAAGATCTACTTCCTTGGGTTGAACAATCAGGCCTTCAATCAGTCTACTACTATTTACTTTAGAGATCCTGGGCACAGCTAGAGAACTGAACTATAGCCTTACAAATAAATTGAATATACCAGTTCTGGATAATATAATGAAACCATTTCTAGGGAAAAACATTTACTTCACCACTATCTACCAGTAATAACGTTTTCAGTCATCTGAATCCAACTGAATGACTCAGTACGTATCTAGATTTTTTAGTGAATGTTTCATAGTCCAAATGTCTTTACAACAGACTGTAACATGCATATATCAGTTACTGTGCAAATGGGTGACTTTTTCCGTCAGCACTTCACTTCATATATATTTGACTATATCTTTGTATGTTAAAGGATATGTAACTAATATCCATACTTTCTTTCATTTAACATGCACTAATAACTCTGGGTGTATATATATATATATATCTCTTCTTCCGGAGTGGTCTGTGGTATATATATATATATATATATATATATATATATATATATATATATATATATATATATATATATATATATATATATATATGTATATTACCTACTGGTGGTCGCCAGTAGGTAGTTATAGTTAGGACCTTGTTTCTATTCAAAAGCGTTTTTTCTTTTGCCAATATCTTTGGCGTCGTTTGACGAATCTTCGCGAACTTTTCAAAACATATGGTTCACTCAAGTCAGCTCCTGTCTTGAAAGTTTTGGGGTGATTTGTCAAGTGGGGGCTGAGAAAAAAGGGGGTCCCAAAACGCGTTTTCCCCATGTTAATTTCCATAGGAACTTTAGACACGGCTACAGCCCAAACTGTTGAACGGAATTACACCAAATTTGGCAAAAAGGTAGCTCTTGGTTCAGAAAGCGCCCTTTTTTTTAAATGGTGTAAATCCGTTCAGTAGTTCTTGAGAAATTTAAAAAATAAAAATATCGATATCTGTGCACTGAGGAGTATTCGCAAACCCTCCTGAGCACGAGCTTCATTCTGATTGGCTGCCAACACTCCAAACCAGGAAGTGTTGGCAGCCATCTTGTGACTCGGTAAAACCAAGTCACAAGAAAAAGGTAAAAAAAAAGATAAAAAACAAGAAAAGGGGGCAGGGTAGAAACACCCTGACCCCCTAGGCCTGCTCAGTGGGACCCCCAGGGCCGAATTCGCGCTGGGTGCGCGAATCCGGCTGAAAAAAGAAACAAAAAATGAAGCGCGGGCTCCCGCACTTTGTTTTCCTTAAGCCCCCAAGTGGGCCAGGTCCACGGGGCAATGTCCAATTAATAAGCAAGGACACACGGTGGCCCCCGCAGCCCCGGGGACCACCACCTCCCCGGGGCATAGTTAACCATATGCGATGGGGAACACGGCTCCCCACCGCCCCAGGGATCGCCACCTCCCTGGGGCTTTTTAAAAAAAATGCATGGGGGGCTCCTGCTCCCCCACGCTTCCCCAGGGACTGCCACCTCCCCGGGGCATATACATTTTAGGGCGTGAGGCCCCCCCAAGCCCGGGGACCGCCACCTCCCCGAGGCTTTAAATCATTTTGGGCGGGGGGCCTCACGGCCACCACCTCCCTGGGGCTACATGATTTAAATGCGGGGGCACACGGCCCCCCACAGCACCGGTGACCGCCACCTTCCCGGGGCTATTTTGAAAAAAAAGTGTGGGGGGGCTCGAGCCCCTCCACACTGCCCTGGGAACCACCACCTCCCCGGGGCACTCTTCATTAAAATGCGGGGGTCCGTTGCAGACCCTCGGCCCTGGGGCTTTAAAGAGTTGGGAGGGGGCCATGCGGCCACCCTCCTGGAGCCCTCCTTGGTCCTGGGGACCACCACCCCCCAGGGCCAGCTCCTGCAATGTCCCGGGGTGCCATAGAAAACACTGCTTTACTTCTTCAAAGCGAGAGCAGGAAACCTGCTCTCGCTTCCAAAAGCAAAGCAGAATTGCTTTTGGGCATGTCAGCAGCTCCCATTGCCCAAAAGCAATGCCGGCTCCCGCAGGAGGTGGGGAGCCGGCAGGGACCATGGGGGCATTGGGGCTCCCCCCATGGTCCCCAACGTAAGCCCAGGCCCCGGGGGATGGGGTCCCCGGAGGCAGAAGTGGCCAAGGGAAAGTGGGCCATGCGGCCCCAGTCCCGTACTATTTATTATTTATTTTTTTATAAAAAAGAGGCAATGCCCTGGGGGATGGGGTCCCCAGGGCCATTATTGGCCTCAGGAGGGGGGCCACATGGTCCCCCTCCCAAAAAAAAAAAAAAAATGGTGGCCAGGCCCCGGGGATGGGGTCCCCGGGGCCAAAAGTGGCCCAGGGAAGGGGTGCCCCATCCCTTAAATTTCAAAAATAATAATAGAGGCAATGACCCGGGGGATGGGGTCCCTGGGGCAAATACTGAATAATGGAAGTGGGGCGTTTTTTTTTTTCTATTTTGGAGTCACGACCCCAACGCAGCTCTCAGCACGGCCCCCCCCATGTAAAGTCACGTTGGATTCGCGAATCCACCACAAATAAATAATTTAGTAGTATATAAATTTAGAAGGTAGTGTTGTGTTTGTGAAGTTGTTTTAAAGAGGTAGTATGATTGAAGTTAATGATAAGATTAAAATTGATAAAGTTAGTAAAAATATATAAAATTTAAAATTAATAGTTAAACCTGAAAAGTGTATTGTGTTGTAGTACATTGAATTCATGCTTTTGCAGATTCGCGTAAAAACAATATGTATGTGTAAAAAAATCGATTCACCATTGTGTTATAGGGTGGCTCTAAAAAGAGCCCTTGTTTTCATTATGAGTTTGTTGTAGCTACATGTAAGTGCGGATGCACAGCTTTAGGTTGTTGAGAAAGATTCTGTTTCCTTGATCTGTGAAGTGTACTCCATCACTTCTGTAGATGTCATCCATATCAAAACGTATAATGTTGTTATAGATGGAGCCCATCCTATGGTCTCTGAGGTAAGCAGAAACAGCTTTATTGACATTCTTCCTAGCTTTCTCAATCGGTGGACAGAATTGATTTGACCACTTCCATTTCTGTCTTTGGAATATATTAGAGTATACAAAGACAGTTTGAGGCAAAAGCAACATCAATTGTGCATAGGTGTCCTTCATTAGCATTTCCAGACCTACCACAGTCAATGTGCCTAGGTCATTGCCACCACAGTGCACAATCATGAGGTCAGGGGGTTGGAGATGCAAAAAGGTTTTAACCAAAGGCATCAATTGGTGCCTCTTTAATCCTCTCTGTGCAATCCATTTAATATCCACATTTTGTAAAGCTAGGTCTTTGTCAATACCTCTGTGTTCAGCATGCCTTTTGCACCAGCAAACATAGCTGTGTCCAACAATCCATACTGTAAGCATCTTGAAGGGATGTCTGGAAGTAATGAAAAGATGTCTGTAGCTGAGGTAGTCAGTTGGTAGAATGAGAGGTATCTAAAATGGTGGACAAGATGCTGTTTTTAAAAAGTAGAGCATTGATTGGCTGTTTCTGAACATTGTATACTCAACAATAGGGTGCATGTTACTTTCTTTAAAAAGCATGTTTCTTATTGGTTAATTAAAAATGTTTCAAAGGTACAGTAGATAGGATAAGGTAATATTTTGCAAAAGTCAACCACACATGCTGTTTGCATTTGTAACCTTGTGTACTGAACTTGAAAATATGGTGAACTTGTGACCTGCTTGTTCAGTTGAATCTTGCAAAAACTGTTACTATGGAAACTGGGATTAAGCAGTATGGGGGAAGGGTTGTATCTTAACTGTGTTTTTAAAATATGGAATTCTAATTTATATATAAGTAATATGTTATTAAAGTAAGATTTTCCAAGTCAGTATTGTGTTTAGAAGTGGTGTGTTCTTAAAAAATAGTGTTATTTTTATTAGTAATATATTTTTGAACGCCCGTGTGGATTTGCGGATCCATCGCGTTGGTGCACGGTGGAATCGCGACTCCCAAAAATTCCAGAACCAGTTTGGGCACTTTTAGAAGTTATTTGGTAAGGGTTAATATGTCTAACCAATAGAAATGTGTTTTAAAATTTGAAATAATGTAGGAAGCAATGTGATTTGCTACTTACATTTATTTCAGTGGAGAAAGAGAGGGAAACTCTGCCATTACTGGTTTTACCTTGTTGAGAGTAGTGCATTACATTGATTGTGTGCATAAGAAAATATTTTATGAGTTTCTGATATTGCATATGCTACAAAAATATTTGGAAGGTCAGTTATATATTTGTGAGGTGTATTATACATTAGTTTTATTTTCAAACTTTAAAAATTATTCAAGAACTGTGATGTTTTTAATATGTTATTAAATGTAGAGATATGTATTGTAGTTTGTTTTATTGTAGTTAAATGTTGTTTGAAATACATTGTGTATAGTAATATGTGTATATTGGAAGATGCATTAGTGATTATGGAAGTTTGTATTAGTGTTTGGAAATCTAGAATTGGAGTATACCACATAATTTTAGGTATCGCTTTCAAATTGGATGTGCAGTCCGTCAAGTTTTAAGGTGTGCATGGAGTTGTAATTGAAGTATGTCTGTACTTGTATATGTATTTTCAATCAATCAATCAATCACAGAATTTGTAAAGCGCACTACTTACCCGTGAAGGTCTCAAGGCGCTGGGGGGAAAAAAAGGGGGGGGGTGCTGCTACTGGTCGAACAACCAGGTCTTGAGTAGCCTCCTGAAGGTCAGCAGGTCTTGGGTCTGTCGTAGGATTAGTGGAAGGGTGTTCCAGGTCTTGGCGGTGAGGTGGGAGAAGGATCTGCCGCCGGTGGTGGTTCTTCGAATGCGAGGGACGGTGGCGAGGGAGAGGTCGGCGGAGCGGAGTTGGTGGTTGGGGACGTAGAAGAGGAGTCGTCTGTTGAGGTAGGCTGGGCCAGTCTTGTGGAGTGCCTTGTGTGCGTGGATGAGGAGTTTGAAGGAGATTCTCCTGTCGACGGGGAGCCAGTGCAGGTTCCTCAGGTGGGGGTGATGTGGCTGTGGCGTGGTACATCGAGGATCAGGCGTGCGGAGGCGTTTTGTATGCGTTGCAGTCGCTTGATGAGCTTGGCCGGGGCTCCCGCGTAGAGGGCGTTCCCATAGTCGAGTCTGCTGCTGACGAGGGCCTGGGTGACTGTTCTTCTCGTGTCTGTCGGGATCCACCTGTAGATCTTGCGAAACATGTGGAGGGTGTTGAAGCAGGAGGATGAGACTGCGTTGACTTGCTTGGCCATGGAGAGCGTTGAGTCGAGGATGACTCCCAGGTTGCGTGCGTGGTCGGTGGGTGTCGGGGCTGCTCCCAGCGTCGTTGGCCACCAGGAGTCGTCCCAGGCTGAGGGTTGGAGCCGAGGATGAGGACCTCTGTCTTCTCCGTGTTCAGTTTTAGTCGGCTGATCTTCATCCAATCGGCGACGGCCTTCATCCCTTCATGGAGGTTGGATTTGGCGGCGAGGGGTCCTTGGTGAGGGAGAGGATCAGTTGAGTGTCGTCGGCGTAGGAGATTATGTTGAGGTCGTGCTGTCTGGCGATGCGTGCGAGCGGGGCCATGTAGATGTTGAACAGTGTTGGGCTGAGGGACGATCCCTGGGGTACGCCGCAGATGATCTCGGAGGCTTCGGATCGGAATGGTGGGAGGCGGACTCTCTGGGTTCTGCCGGCGAGGAAGGAGGTGGCCCATTCCAGGGCCTTGTCTCGGATCCCTGCGTCGTGGAGGCGTGCGCGTAGAGTGCGGTGGCAGACAGTGTCGAAGGCGGCGGAGAGGTCCAGCAGGATGAGGGCTGCGGTCTCACTGTTGTCCAGCAGGATCCTGATGTCGTCGGTGGCGGCGATGAGGGCAGTCTCAGTGCTGTGGTTGCTGCGGAACCCCGATTGGGATGGGTCCAGGATGCTGTTTTCTTCGAGGTATCGGGTTAGCTGCTTGTTGACGATCTTCTCGATGACCTTGGCTGGGAACGGAAGCAGGGAGATGGGCCGGAAGTTCTTGAGGTCTCTCGGGTCCGCCTTGGGTTTTTGAGTAGGGCGTTGATCTCTGCGTGTTTCCAGCTCTCTGGGAAGGTCGCAGTCTCGAAGGAGAGATTGATGATGTTGCACAGGTGGGGTGCGATGGAGCTGCTGGCTTTGTTGAAGATGTGGTGCGGGAAAGGGTCTGACGGGGAGCCGGAGTGTATTGTGCTCATGGTCTTGATGGTGTCCTCGATGTTCACGCTGGCCCAGGCTGGCAGGGGATCGTGGTCGATGGTGTGCGGCGGGTCTGGTGCATCGATCTTAGTTGGGGCTGTCTGGGTGTTGAAGCTGTCGTGGATGTCGGCGATCTTGCGGTGGAAGAAGGTGGCGAGGGAATCGCACAGGGGTTGCGACGGTGGGATGTCGTTGGTGTTGGAGCTGGGGTTGGAGAGTTCCTTCACGATGTTGAAAAGCTCCTTGCTGTTGTGTGCGTTGTTGTCGAGGCGGTCTTTGAAGGAGATTCTCTTGGCAGACTTGATGAGGTGGTGGTGCTTACGGATGGCGTCTTTGTGGGCTGCTTGGCTGTCCGGTGTCTTATCACTGTGCCATTTCTTCTCTAGTTTCCGGCAGGTACGCTTGGAAGCTAGGAGTTCCGAGGTGAACCAGCTGGCTCTTTTGGTGGTGTCAGCGTAGGTGGGTTTTTTCAGCGGGGCGAGGTTGTTGGCACAGTCGTCCATCCATCTTCTGAGGTTGCAGGCAGCATCGTCGGTGTTGGATGGGTCGGAGGGAGGGCTGAGAGCGAGGGTTGCCCGTAGTTGGTCTTCGGTGACTTTGCTCCAGCAGCGGCGTGGGATCTGTTGGGTGCGGTGGTGTGTGGTGGGTTTCTGGAAGGTGAAATGGATGCAGCGGTGGTCGGTCCAGAGGAGTTCCGTGGTGTGGCTGAAGGAGACGTGGGAGCTGGAGGAGAAGATGGGGTCAAGCATGTGGCCGGCAGAATGGGTCGGTGTTGTGACGAGCTGGCTCAGACCGAGGTTGGCGAGGTTGTCGATCAGGGTGGTGGAATTGCTGACGTTCTTGTTCTCCAGGTGAAAATTCAGGTCTCCGAGGAGGATGTAGTCGGTAGAGGTCAGGGCGTGCGTGCTGATGAAGTCGGCGATGGAGTCGCTGAACTGGGGTCGGGGCCCAGGGGGTCTGTAGACGAGGGTGCCTCTGAGGGTGGTGTTGGGGTCTGTGTGGATCTGGAAGTGCATGTGTTCGGCGGTGCTGAGAGTGTTGTCGGTGCTGGTCGAGACCCTGATGGTGTTCTTGTGGACGATGGCTATTCCTCCTCCTACTGCGTTGACGCGGTCTCTGCGGGTGATCTTATAGCCGTCTGGGATGGCTATGGCGATGTCGGGGGCGGAGGAGTCGTTCATCCAGGTCTCTGTCAGGAAGGCGACGTCTGGTGATGATGTGTCGAGCAGGTCCCAGATCTCGACGGCGTGTTTGCGTGCGGAGCGGGTGTTCAGTAGGATGCATCGGAGGTGGTTGCGGTCCTTCTTGGCGGGTGCCTCGGTGGCTCTGAGGCTGGTGTAGCTGCAGTTCCGGCAGGTGAAGGGACCATGGGTGCGTTTCGGGGCGGCCTTGAAGCAGTTGTGCGTCCGTCCGGGGTTGAGAGCGTGGAGTGTGGAGGCATCGTATCGGCGTCGGTCCTCGAGGCTGGTGCCGGGGGCGCACGGCCCAGGGGTTCTGGCGCTGGGCGCGGTCCAGGCACGGACGGGCGCAGACGGGCTTGCCTTAGGCGCGCCTTCGGCGCGCCAGCGGCGCGGCCGCGCAGCGGCCGCCATATATGGGGAGGTGGGAGGGAGGAGCAGCTGGGAGGCAGGGGCAGCGAATGGGCAGTCAGGAGGGCGGGGCCGCAGGGGACGCATCGGCGGGATTGGAGAGAGGCAGCGAGGGGTACAGAAGGCAAGAAGGACACAGGGAAATGGGGGCAGCGAGGGAGACAGAAGGAAAAACGGGCACACAGCAATGAGGGCAGCGAGGGTACAGAAGGAAAAAATGGACACAATACAGTGGGGGCAGCGAGGGGAACAGAGAGAGAACGGGCACACAGCAATGAGGGCAGCGAGGGTACAGAAGGAAAAAATGGACACAATACAGTGGGGGCAGCGAGGGAACAGAGAGAGAACGGGCACACAGCAATGTGGGCAGCGAGGGTACAGAAGGAAAAAATGGACACAATACAGTGGGGGCAGCGAGGGGAACAGAGAGAGAACGGGCACACAGCAATGAGGGCAGCGAGGGTACAGAAGGAAAAAATGGACACAATACAGTGGGGGCAGCGAGGGGAACAGAGAGAGAACGGGCACACAGCAATGAGGGCAGCGAGGGTACAGAAGGAAAAAATGGACACAAATCAAATCAAATCAAAATACGCTTTATTCGATTTTTGATGCGATAAAAATCATAAAAGCACAGAAATATAAAAGAGTAAAGCACAAATTACACCATGATACAGAATATTAAAAAGCGATACATATCTATCCTCACAACCACGTACTATAACATTAGTCTAAAAGAGCACTTTACATTGTATTCCTAAACCTGATCACAGCTCTTAAAAAAGCAGAAATAGCTAAAATAGTTTGTTCATTTTCCAAAGATTGTAATCTTAAAAAGCAATTCTGCATTGTCTTAAGCCCCAATTTCTTAAAATTGGTATTAAAAACTTTTTCCTCGGTAAAACATAATATTTACAAAACAGTGTACAGTGCATAGTCGATTGTGCAGAAATATCATCACATGAGCATAGGGGCACATTTTTCGACCAATCGTTAATTTCTGGGAAAGTAATCAACCTGAAAATAGAACCACCTCGAAAGTGGGTTAAAAGCATACGGCAAAAACTACTCTGTACCTTTACCAAGTACGGTTGTATTCCTAGACAAATTGTCATCAGATGGTTCTCCATTACCGTTTGTTTCTCTCTTTCTATGCACCATCGTTTATCCGCTAGGTGGTTCAAATAACACATTTTTATAATTTTTCTAGATATCGTTTCCATACAGGTTGGGGAATCAAAATATTCTGGATGACCAATCTCATACCACATTTTTTTTATATAACTAATTCATGGTATACTTGCCGCCTTATCTAATTTAATACAGTCTAAAATTACGTCTCTGTTAAAACCTGTTTCCACAGATGCCCATACCTTATGCCACAATAGGAGGGGATTAATTTTAATTATGTCCGTGATGTAAGTAAGACCAAGTTCCCGATGGCAATTATATGTGGCAGTAGAACTGGGGACCGCCAATAAATAGCGGATAAAAGCGTTTTCGCAGAATTGAATATCTTGTGATTCTGCGATACCCCATATCCCTGCCCCATATGTCGCGGTCGTAATACATTTAGATTTATAAATATCAAGTAGCTCAGGGACTGGTCTACCGCCTATTTTTTTTGAGAAATTCATAACCGCTCCTATTGCTCTTGAAAAGGTGAGCTTCCTTGCCTTAATGGCCGGTTTCCATGACCCCTTCCTATCAAAATTAATTCCCAAGTAAGAAAATCTGTCTGTATTTTCAATTTTTTATTATCGATAAAAATGTCACATTTTTACTCTTCTTAGTTCCACAGCTCATTGTATATGTCTTTGTGATGTTAACTTTTAAGCCCCTTTCTTTCATATATGAAACAAAATTAGTCACAGTTCTTTGTAATCCTATCCGCGTCCGCGCCATAATAACTGCGTTGTTCGCATACAATAAAATGGGAACAGGGGTATTTTGAATAATAGGATAATCTTGTCTATGGTCAATCAAAAATTGTCCTAAGCTATTGATGTATAACGAAAAAGAAAAGGGGCAAGTATGCACCCTTGTCTCACCCTTTTTTAATACAAAACTTAGCTGAACACTCCCCCTGTCTCCCGTATCGCACCCTCGCCCCTGCCCCCTATACAATTCCTTAATAAATAGTAGCAGGGGTGGATCAACGTCCATTTCTTGAAGGATGCTCCACAACTTTTCATGTTTGACGCAGTCGAATGCGGAGCTTAAATCGACAAACGTTAAGAAGAGCTTGCCCTCCTTTGCTAAAGTGTATTTCGCAATAATTAGTGATAAGTTTAGTCCCTGTTCAATCGTACCGAGACCTGTACGAAATCCATATTGATGAATCGATAGCACACCTTTTTCTTCTGCCCATAACTGTAATTTATTCAGGATGACCCTCCCTGCAATTTTCATAAAGGCATCCAATAAAGAAATTGGGCGGTAGCAACTTGGGTCATTTCTATCTGCTTTTTTAAAAATAGGGATCACTACTGCATCAGTCCAGGTAGAGATAAACTTATAGCGATTACAACTATTTAAAACATTCGTTAAAAGCGGGGCCCATAACGCTAGGTTAGATTTATAGACATCAACTGGGACGCCGTCCGGCCCTGGAGCTTTCCCTGAAGCACTATCAGTTATAGCCCTACTAACCTCCTCAAGGGAAATATCAATAACTATAGGAAATATTTTTGACTGCGCATCTTCTTCAGTCCCTATTTTGGCTGAGGCTATCTTATTAGAATCAACAGTCTCATCATTATAGAGACACGAAAAAAATTCCACCCATTTCTGCTCAGTAATAGCTAAATCTATAATATCGGTCTCCCTGTTTGCATAGAAGGGTGCATTAACCGCTTTCCAAAACCAATGGTATCTTTCTTTAGGCATGCTTGATGCAGGGCCTGCCAAGCTTCCATTTTTAATTGTGTCTTACGTTTTTGGGCTAATCGATATGCAGCTCGGGCCTGTCTTACTTCTTCTTTGCATCTATTCCTACTTTGGAGGACATTTTTCAAGTGAGAGTGGGCCTTGCTACAATCTCTGTCAAACCAACCCTGTCGTTTATTCATTCCTTGCCGCTGTTCCTTTTTTAATAGATCTCGAGCCTCCTCAGTTATCTTGATAAAAGCATTCAAAATTTCTGCATCGTCTCTCGTCTGTGATAGGCAAGTTTCAATGTCATCTAATGACCTTTTCACTAATTGATTAAGAAAGGCCACAGGATCCACTTTTTCCCAATTCAATGTATATCCATTTGTACTCGCTAAATTGATATTGTAATTATAGTTACAAGTGGTAACATTACTCATAGTTGTTAATAAGCATTTTATATTGAGATCCAATCGAATTGGGTAGTGGTCACTCATTAGAATGTCAAGAGTTTCACAGGATGAAATAGTACTCGAATATCTTTTTGACATTATGACAAAATCAATTGTAGAATTGCAACCTCTCCCATTAAAAGTGGGCTCAAAAGGTATGGACGGTCGACATAGTTCGTTTGCGTATCCCAGATCGAATTGAAAAATTATGTCATTTAGCAGATCCCCTACAACTGTATGTGAAAAATGTGTCGGAAGTTCTTCCTTGTAGTTACCTAGGCCACAGATTCCCTGCTGGCTATGTTGGCATAAAAAACAATTAAAATCACCCACCCATAAAATAAGCATATCTCCAGGCGTTTTTCCCTCTATATTTTTTAAGATTTGACAAAATTCCACAAGGGCATTTTTCAACTGAGCTTTGGGAATATTATTATAAAAATGTATTAGCATTACAACCCCTTCTCCCCTTATACCCATCATTAATATCTGATAGTAATCAGATGTATTTACAAGTTTCATATTGGTGAAACCTGCTACGTTAGAAATATAGGTACATAAACCCCCTTTATTTCGCCCCTGGTTACTATTGATGGCTGGTGTATTAAAAGTTTGAAAACCATTTATATGGAGTTCTCCTGTTACCCAGGTTTCTTGAAGGCAGATTACAGAAAAATCATTAATAAAAGTTAACCACTCTTGATCTTTTACTTTGGTGGTTAGTCCCGCGATGTTCCATGTTAAAATTTTATAAGACATGATAGTATTTAGTTGTATCTGCCCTCCTCCTAAGTCAGTGTGGGTCATGTCTCTCCTTTGGCTTTCCCCTTGCGTGATTAATGTTCTTATTTCACTAGCTCCCTTTCCACTATTGTCTTGTACCGTGTCACAATTTCCATATCTTTCCCCTTCCTCTTCATTTGGGCACAGCGTGTATTCACTTTCTACCTCTAACGCGGTATCAGTAACGTAATCATGTACAAGCGGGTTCTCGCCCAATATAGGTATCAAATTCACCTTAATTTGACCGTCCTCTCCCCCTTGCTTTACTATTGGTCAATCTAAATCTTCCATTGAGGTTAACAGGTCATAGCGATTATAAAGTGAAATACACCTTGGCTTTGTTAAGTCAATACGAGAATCCCCTACATGGTTACCCGCAGAGGTCTTGGGGGAGAATGATTTGGGGGGATAAAAAGCCCCTAGTGGTAGGACATTTATTTCATTGTCTTTATAAGATACATTTCCTATCTTAGCAAGAATCGCATGCACTAGCATCGGGTCACTGAATGTTAAAACTATACAATCTCCATGTAGAGCTTTTCGACCCTTTCCCAGCCACCTAACTCTTCTTACCATTTTAAAATATTTGAACAAAGCATCGTTAAAACCAAATTGTCTTCCTAACCAATGCAGAGACTTATTTCGGATCTCCTCCCAAGGTTCAGAATCTAAGCTATGTCTCGTTGGTACATTTGCCAAGATTACTACATAGGGTGTAGCGGCTGGTGGTAAATCAAGGCGATCACCCTCTGTGCTCTCTAGATTTGACCTTGGCCTAGTTAGAAAGGCCCCTCTGTTAGTATTGGTATTTGTTCTAATCTTCTCTGATTCCACTCTATCTACACCCTCTATTGAGTGCAAATTTTTCCTTGGGTGGATAGGACTTTCGGGTGATAATCTAGTTGCAACATGGGTAGTACCACTATTAACGGTAGGTCTAACATTCATTTCAATGGGATTAATCGTGTGTCTCTCTGTATGTATAAGGTTAGGTGTATCACTACCTTGCAAAGGCACCCCCCCTATGATCGATTTATTCATTCCACTTAAATATCCTTCCAAATTTGCTACTCTATCTGTTAAATTTCCTAGGGCTCCAACCATATGACTGTACACTTCTTCTATTCTCTTAGATATTTTTTCCAATAACATGGTTTGGACATCAATTTGGCTGCTCAGGGAAGGTATACCGTTTCTGGCAATATTTTTGCAATCAAGTTGTTTTGATAAATGCTGTTTCCCCTGTGATTTTCTTTTCTTTAATGTTTGATTTTTTGGCCGACTAACTGAACTAGCCGGACTCTCTCCCACCGATTTCCCACGCGCATTCTCCTCCATCATATCTGGGTTCTTACTTCGCTTCAGGGGAGGTTGACAATCATCTCGTAAATCACTCACATCTATGCGCTCAGAAAACTCTAGACTACACCCATTTTGCACACCCTGTGCAGTCTCGCTCTCACTTGGGTTTATAACAGCTGTAATCAGTGCACTATTCTCTTCCGTTAACCTGCCCTGCCTTCCTTTCGTCCCTTTTGTCAGTGTTTCTTCTACCGTGTTAATTTGTTCTTCAATTGCCCCCATAGTACCAGTCAAATATGTCAGCAATGATGTTTGGCCCGCCAATTTTAAATCGGAGTTTTCCCCCGAAGCTATATGGCCCAGCTTTCTTTTAGTCATTTCCTTTGTTTTTTATAAAGCCCCTCAGGGGATAATAGAAAATAATACGTTAATCTATGAGTACTTGCGCATATAAATATCCATATGTCACTGTATCCACTTTAGGGGGATGGCCCAGCCCAGCCTCTGTCGGTCTCAGACGGGCTAAGACGGGCCCGTCTTGGCCCGGTCTTCGCCCGGGCCGCGCCCGTGCGCGTCCCGCGCGCGTCCCGTGCCGCGGGACCGCAGGGCGGCTCTTTATTGAGTTGCAGCCCCTCCAGGGGCTGTGTGCAAATAGCAAAGTTACCAGGGATCAGGGGCAAGGGACAGCAGCAAAGTCCTTCACGAACGCGGTCTCCCGCTCACCGGGACCGCGGGGCGGCTCTTTATTGAGTTGCAGCCCCTCCAGGGGCTGTGTGCAAATAGCAAAGTTACCAGGGATCAGGGGCAAGGGACAGCAGCAAAGTCCTTCACGAACGCGGTCTCCCGCTCACCGGGTCCGCGGGGCGGCTCTTTATTGAGTTGCAGCCACTCCAGGGGCTGTGTGCAAATAGCAAAGTTACCAGGGATCAGGGGCAAGGGACAGCAGCAAAGTCCTTCACGAACGCGGACACAATACAGTGGGGGCAGCGAGGGGAACAGAGAGAGAACGGGCACACAGCAATGAGGGCAGCGAGGGTACAGAAGGAAAAAATGGACACAATATAGTGGGGGCAGCGAGGGAAAACAGACGAAAGACGGGCACCGAGGCCACAAGCAGAGGGCGAGCTTACCAGCAGCAGCAGCGGGCAGGACACCACAGGCGGAGCAGTGTGGCGGGGGAGCGACATACCTGGTAAGGTCAAGGGTCGCCTTTTGATATGTGTTATAGATTTGAAGATGCATGATGTATAACAAAGAGGTGTTGTTGCTTTGTATGTGGCTAAGCTCAAGAGTGTGAGTAGTAGTAGAATGGTAAAGTTGTAGCACAAAAGTGTGGTTTCAAACATGTTTACATAAGCTATTAGTGATTAGGCTTCTTTTTTATAAGTCTGTAGAGAGGTTCATTTGAAATGTGCCACATAATTTTTGGTGTTTGTTTGAAATGGAAAGTGTGTTCTGTGAAGTTTGGAGGTGTGGATAGAGTTGTGATTGAAGAAAATGTTTACTAGGAGATATATAGTGATGTGTGTTATGTATCTAAAGATGGTAGATGTATAAAACACATGTATGTATCTATTTGTATGTTTCTTTTATATATGATGCTGTTAGCAAAAGGTACAGACATATGCATGCATGCTTTCAGGAATATGGTGAGACTTACAGTTGAGACATGTGAAGGGTTTCTGCTTTATTTTTGGCTAGGTGTAACACTCTAAGTAGTTGTAGAATGGTAAAGCTGCAGCACAAAAGTGAGGTATAACACATGTTTGTAGAGGGGTTAGTTATTAGACTAATTTTTGTGAGTCTGTGAAAAGCTATTGTTCAAATATACCGCATAATTTTCAGTGTCTGTTTGAAATTTGAAGTGTAGTCTGTCTAGTTTTAAGATGTGGATGGTGTTGTGAGTGAGGTATGTGTGTACTTGCAAATGTATTATGGTATGTGTTATACGTCTGAAGATGTTAGATTTATAAAATACAGGTATACATCTATTTGTATGTTTCTTTTATATATGAAGGCACTAGGAAAAGGTACATACACAGGTATGCATGCTTTTAGAAATATGAGGAGACTTTCCACAGAGATTTGTGAAGGGTTGCTAGTTTGCTCTTAGCTATGCTCAATACCCGATTAGTAGTAGAATAGTGAAGCAGCAGTAGTAGATAAATGATGTTTAAGATATGTTGGGTGAGGAATTAGTGATAATGGTACTTTATTAGAGTCTGTGTAAAACTTCACTTGAAATATGCCGCATAATTTTAGGTGTGTGTTTGAAAATTTAAATGTAGTCTGTCAAGTTTTAAAGCCTTTATGGTCTTGTGAGTGAGGTATGTCTCTACTTACACATGTATCGTTATGGTTTTGGCAATAGGTACAGATACAAGCATGCATGGTTTTAGGAATATGGAGAGACTTATGGCAGAGATATCTGATAGGTTGCTGTTTTATATTTGGCTAGCCACAACATTCTGAGTATGTGTAGAGTGGTGAAGCTGCAGCACAGAAATTAGTTTTAATATATGTTGGGAGAGGGATTAGTGATTAGGCTACTTTCTATGAGTCTGGGGAAATGCATACTTGAAGTACAGCGCAGAAATGTATTTATTTTTTATTTATTTATTTATAAAGTTTTATATAGCGCGAACGTGACCCAGGCGGGTATCAGAGCGCTTTACAGCTGCACAGAGGTGAAAACAGAGTTGCAGGTAAAACAACAACAACAATGATAAGCAGGGTACTGTAAACGATAGAGGAACAGTAAAATATGCAGGAGGAAATAATGTAGCATATACAAGCAACAAACCAACAGCAGTTGAGCACAAGCCAATGGAGTGGGAATAGTCAATGGAGGTAGGTGCCGTCAAACAAGGGCATTCATCCACAGGGCTTTCACTTCTTTTTTGAAAGACGCCGTAGAGGGAATAAGTCTGATGTGAGGAGGCAGGGAGTTCCAGATTCTCGGGGCAATACCCGAAAACGCCCGGTTATTAGTTTTCTTTTTCTGGAATTTTTGAGGTTTCAGCAACAGAGTGGTGGAACTCCTAGAAGATCGGCTCTCGCCAGAGAGCTCCAGTTTTTGGGCTAGGTACATCGGGGTGTTGAAGTGAAGGGCCTTGTGCGTCATGCACGCAATTTTGAGATCAATCTTAGCCTCCAAAGGTAGCCAGTTTAAAGATTTCAGTACCGGCGATATGTGGCTATTTCTTCTGGCACCTGTGATGAGAATGTAGGTCTCTCTTTGAAATGTAAAGTCCAGTATGTCAAGTTTTAAGTTTAAGGTCTGCATGGTCTTGTGATTGCTGCATGTCTGTACTTGCACATGTATTCTCATGTCTGCTATGCATGTAAAGATACTAGGCGTATACAATACAGGTATACATCTATTTGTATATTTCATTTAGATATGATGGTGATTTGAAAAGGTAGAGACATATGCATGCATGTTTTAACAATATGGAGAGACTTACAGTTGAGTCATGTAATAGACAGCTGGTTTATATTTGGCTAGGCCTAACACCCATGCAGTTATAAAATCACCCAAACACTATCCATGTAGTCTTCCAATCATCCAGGCACTACCTATGCACTGCTGCAATCACCCAGGCACTACCCTTGTTCTCAAACAATCACCCAGGCACTACCCCTGCACTCATGCAATCACCTAGGCATTATCCCTTCACTCATGCAATCAGACAGGCATTACCAAAGCACTCCTTCAAACATCCAGGCACTATCCATGTTCTTATGTAATGACCCAGGCACTTCCTATGTACTCCTGTAATTCCCCAGATATTATCCCTGCACTCATGCAATCACCAATGCATTAGTTATACACTGATTCAATCACCCAGCTACTACCCATGTACTTATATAATCACTCAGGCATTACCCTTGCACTCCTCCAATCACACAAGCACTATCCCTGTAATTATGTAATCACTCAGCCAGTAGCCATGCACTTATACAATCATCCAGGCACTACCTTTGCACTCCTTCAATCACTCAGACACTACAACAGTACTCCTCCAATAACCCAGGCAGTAACCATTCACTTATAAAATCACCCAGGCACTTCCTATGTACTCCTGTAATCCCCCAGATATTATCCCTGCACTCATGCAATCACCAATGCATTAGTTATACACTTATTCAATCACCCAGGCACTACCCTTGCACTCCTCCAATCACCCTGTCAGTATCTATGCACTCCTCCAATCAGTTAGCCAGTACCCATGCACTTATAAAGTCACTCAGGCACTACCTATGCACTTATGTAATCACCCAGGCACTACCGTAGTACTCCGCCAATCACCCAGGCACGATCTTTGTTCTCATGCAATCACCCAGGCACTACCCCTACACTCCTTCAATCACCCAGCCACTATCCCTGCAGTCCTTCAATCACCCAGCCACTACCCATGCACTTACATAATCTCTCAGGCACTACTCTTGCACTCTTCCAATCATGCAGGCACTGTCCCTGTAATTATGTAACCACTCAGCCAGTGCCCATGCACTTATAAACTCATCCAGGCACTACCTTTACACTCTTCCAATCACTCAGGCACTACAGCAGTACTCCTCCAATCACCCAGGCAGTAACCATGCACTTATAAAATCACCCAGGCACTTCCTATATATTTCTGTAATCTCCCAGACATTACCTCTGCACTCATACAATCACCAATGCATTAATTATACACTGATTCAATCACCCAGGCACTACCCTTGCACTCCTCCAATCACCCTGTCAGTATCTATGCACTCCTCCAATCGCTTAGCCAGTACCCATGCACTTATAAAATCACTCAGGCACTACCTATGCACTTATGCAATCATGCATGCACTACCCTAGTACTCCTCCAATCACCCAGGCACTACCCTTGTTCTCATACAATCACCCAGGCATTACCCCTGCACTCATGCAATCACCCAGGCACAACCCTTGTTCTCATACAATCACCCAGGCACTACCCCTGCACTCCTTCAATCACCCAGCCACTACCCATGCACTTATATAATCAGTCAGGCACTATCCTTGCACTCTTCCAATCACACAGGCACTATCCCTGTAATTATGTAACCACTCAGCCAGTGCCCAGGCACTTATAAAATCACTCAGGCACTACCTATGCACTTATGCAATCACCAAGGCACTACCCTAGTACTCCTCCAATCACCCAGGCACTACCCTTGTTCTCATACAATCACCCAGGCACTACCCCTGCACTCATGCAATCACCTAGGCACTACCCTTGCACTCCTTCAATCACCCAGCTACTACCCATGCACTTATATAATCACTCAGGCACTACCCTTGCACTCCTCCAATCACACAAGCACTATCCCTGTAATTATGTAATCACTCAGCCAGTAGCCATGCACTTATAAAATCACCCAGGCACTACCTTTGCACTCCTTCAATCACTCAGGCACTACACGAGTACTCCTCCAATCACCAAGGCAGTACCCATGCACTTATAAAATCACCCAGGCACTTCCTATGTACTCCTGTAATCCCCTAGATATTACCCCTGAACTCATCCAATCACCCAGGCATTACCTATGGACTCCTCTAATCCCCCAGACATTACCCCTGTACTCATGCAATCACCAATGCATTAGCTATACACTGATTCAATCACCCAGACACTACCGTTGCACTCCTCCAATCACCCTGTCAGAATCTATGCACTCTTCCAATCACTTAGCCAGTACCCATGCACTTATAAAGTCACTCAGGCTCTACCTATGCACTTATGCAATCATGCAGGCACTACCGTACTACTCCTCCAATCACTCAGGCACTACCATTGTTCTCATGCAATCACCCAGGCACTACCCCTGCATTCCTTCAATCACCCAGCCACAACCCCTGCAGTCTTTAAATGACCCAGCCACTACCCATGCACTTATATAATCAGTCAAGCACTACCCTTGCACTCTTCCAATCACGCAGGCACTATCCCTGTAATTATGTAACCACTCAGCCAGTGCCCATGCACTTATAAAATCACCCAGGCACTACCTATGCACTTATGTAATCACCGAGGCACTACCCTAGTACTCCTCCAATCACCCAGGCACTACCCTTGTTCTCATACAAAATTACCCAGGCACTACCCCTGCACTCATGCAATCACCTAGGCACTACCCTTGCACTCCTTCAATCACCCAGCTACTACCCATGCACTTATATAATCACTCAGGTACTACCCTTGCCTTCCTCCAATCACACAAGCACTATCCCTGTAATTATGTAATCACTCAGCCAGTAGCCATGCACTTATACAATCATCCAGGCACTACCTTTGCACTCCTTCAATCACTCAGGTACTACAACAGTACTCCTCCAATCACCCAGGCAGTACCCTTGCACTTATAAAATCACCCAGGCAGTTCCTATGTACCCCTGTGATCCCCCAGATATTATCCCTGCACTCATCCAATCACCCAGGCATTACCATGTACTCCTCTAATCCACCAGACATTGCCCCTGTACCATTGGAATCACCAATGCATTAGTTATATACTGGTTCAATCACCAAGGCGCTAGCGTGGCACTCCTCCAATCAGCCTGCCAGTATCTATGCACTCCTCCAATCACTCAGCCAGTACCCATGCAGTTATAAAGTCACTCAGGCACTACCTATGCACTTATGTAATCACCCAGGCACTACCCTAGTACTCCTCCAATCACCCAGGCGCTATCTTTGTTCTCATGCAATCACCCAGGCACTACCCCTGCACTCCTTCAATCACCCAGCCACTACCCCTGCAGTCCTTCAATCACCCAGCCACTACCCATGCACTTATATAATCTATCAGGCACTACACTTGCACTCTTCCAATCATGCAGGCACTATCCCTGTAATTATGTAACCACTCAGCCAGTGCCCATGCACTTATAAAATCACCCAGGCAGTAACTTAACACTCTTCCAATCACTCAGGCACTACCACAGTACTACTCCAATCATCCAGGCAGTACCCACGCCCTTATAAAATCACTCCGGCACTTCCTATGTACTTCTGTAATCCCCTCAGACATTACCTCTGCACTCATGCAATCAGCAATGCATTAGTTATTCACTGATTCAATCACCGAGGCACTACCCTTGCACTCCTCCAATCACCCTGTCAGTATCTATGCACTCCTCCAATCACTTAGCCAGTACCCATGCACTTATAAAATCACTCAGGCACTACCCTTGCCCTCCTCCAATCACACAAGCACTATCCCTGTAATTATGTAATCACTCAGCCAGTAGCCATGCACTTATACAATCATCCAGGCACTACCTTTCCACTCCTTCAATCACCCAGGCACTACTCTTGTTCTCATACAATCACACAGGCATTACCCCTGTACTCATGCATTCACCCAGATACTACCCCTGCACTCATGTAATCACCCAGGCATTATCCCTGCACTCATGCAATCACCTAGGCATTATCCCTGCACTCATGCAATCAGACAGGCATTACCAAAGCATTCCTTCAATCATCCAGGCACTACCCATGTTCTTATGTAATGGCCCAGGCACTACCCTTGCACTCTTCAAATCACCCAGGCACTATGCCTGTACTCTTCCAATCACCCAACCAGTACCCATGCAATTATAAAATCACCCAGGCAGTACCTATGTACTCCTCCAATCACCCAGGCACTACCACTACACTCATACAACCACCTAGACATTACCCCTGCAGTCATGCAATCTCCCACACATTACCCCTGCACTCATGCAATCACCTAGGCATTACCCATGCACTCTTTCAATCACTTAGGCAGTACCCATGCAGTTATAAAATCACCCAGGCACTACATATGCACTCCTCTAATCACCCAGGCAGTACCCCTGCACTCATTCAATCACCCAGGCACTACCTAATCACTCATGCATTAACCCAGGCACTACCGTTGTAGTCTTCCAATCACCCAGACACTATCACATGTCTCAGCTGTAGGTCTCACCATATTCCTGAAATAATGTATACATATGTTTGTTCCCTTTTCTAGCAAATTCATATATAAAAGTAATATACAAATAGATGTATACCTGTGTTTTATATGTCCATCAACTTCACATGCATGATATGTATCAAAATGTCTATGGAAGTAGAGACATACATCAGTCACAAGAGTATAAAGGTTTTAAAACTTGACAGATTGCACTTTACATTTTAAACACACACTTATATTTATGTGGCATACTTTAAGTGAACTTTTCTACAGACTCATACAAAGTAGCGTAATTACTCATTTCTCACCAAACTTATTTTCCTCTAATCACCCAGTCAATACATATACACTTATAAAATCATCCAGGCACTACCTATGCACTCATGCAATTACCCAGGTAGTACTCCTATACTCATCACCCAGGCACTACCTATGTACTTATGCAATAACCCAAGCACTACTCTTGCACTCCTCCAACCACCCAAGTACTATCTATGCACTCCTCCAATCACCTAGACTTTACCCTTACACTCATCCTATCACTCATGCATTAGCTATGCACTCCCCAATCACCCACACACTATTCTTGCACTTCTGAAATCACCCAGGTAGTATTCGTGGAGTCCTCCAATCTTTTAGGCAGTACCCATGCACTTATAAAATCATCCAGGCACTACCCCTACACTCATGCAATCAGCTAGACATTACCCCTACACTCATGCAATTACCCAGGCATTACCTATGTACTCCTCTAATCCCCCAGACATTACCCCTGCACTCATGCAATCATTTAGGCATTATCCGTGCAATCCTCCAATTACCTACACATTACCCCTGCACTCATTTAGGCATTACCCATACACTCCTTCAATGACCCAGACATTACCCCTGCACTCATGCAATCACCTAGGTATTACCCATGCAGTCCTTCAATCACTCAGGCAGTACCTATGTACTTATAAAATCATCCAGGCACTACCTATGCACTCATGCAATCACACAGGCACTACTGATGCACTCCTCGATGCACCTAGGCATTACCCATGCACTCCTCCAATCAGCCATGCACTATCCATGCACTCATACAATTACCCAGGCAATACCCATGCACTTATAAAATCAGCCAGGCACTACCTCTACACTCATGCAATCAGCTAAACATTACCCCTACACTCAAGCAATTACCCAGGCATTACCTTTGTACTCCTGTATTCCCCCAGACATTACCCTTGCACTCATGGAATCACCAATGCATTAGCTATGCACTACTCCAATCACCCAGACACTACCCTTGGACTCCTGCAATCACCCAGGCACTACTTATGCACTCCTGCAATCACCCAGGGACTACCACTACACTCATGCAACCACCCAGACATTACTCTTGCACTCATGCAATAGCCCAGGCACTAGCTATGCACTCATAGAATAACCCAGGCAGTACTCTTGCACTGCTGCAATCATCCAAGCACTATCCATGCACTCCTCCAATCATCCAGCCAGTACCCATGCACTTAAAAAATCACCCTGGCACTACTTATGCACTTTTCCAATCACCCAGGCACTACAGTCATGCACCCACCCATACATTACTCCTGCACTTGTGCAATCACCCAGGCATTACTCATGCACTCCTCCAATTACCTACATATTACCCCTGCACTCATGCAATCACTTAGGCATTACCCATGCACTCCTCCAATGACCCAGACATTACCCCTGCACTCATACAATTACCCAGGCATTACCTATGCATTCTTCTAATCACCCAGTCAGTACATATACACTTATAAAATCATCCAGGCACTAAATATGCACTAATGCAATCTCCCAGGCAGTACCCCTACACTCATGCAATCACCCATGCACTACCTATGTACTTATGCAATAACCCAAGCACTACTCTTGCACTCCTTCAATCACCCAAGCACTATCTATGCACTCCTCCAATCACCTAGACTTTACCCTTGCACTCATCCTATCACCCATGCATTAGCTATGCACTACTCCAATCACCCACACACTATCCTTGCACTTCTGCAATCACCCAGTTAGTATCCATGCAGTCCTCCAGTCTTCAGACAGTATCCTTGCACTTATAAAATCATCCAGGCACTACCTATGCACTCATTGAATCACACAGGCACTACTGATGCACTCCTCAATGCACCTAGGCATTACCCATGCACTCCTCCAAACACCAATGCACTATCTATGCATTCCTTCAATCACCCACACACTACCCTTGCACTCATCCAATCAGCCAGGCACTATCCATACATTCCTTCAACCACCCAGGAACTACTCTTGCACTTCCCCAATCACCCAAGCACTGTCCATGCACTCCTCTGTTCACCCAGGCACTACCCCTGCACTCCTCCAATCATTCAGGCACTACCCATGCACTCTTGCACTCACCGAAACATTACCCATGCACTCCTTTAATCACTCAGGCACTATCTATGCACTCCTCTAATCACGCAGGCACTATCCCTGCACTCATGCAATCATCAAGCCACTGCCCATGCACTCTTACTATCACCCAGGCATTACCCATGTACTCATGCAATCACCCAGGTAGTACACATACACTTCTCCAATCACTCAGGCACTACACATGCACTCATGCAATCACACATGCACTACCCATACACTTCTCCCTATATTATACCTGCCACAATTCATACAACACTTACGTCTATTTTTAACCAAATAGGCGGTTCTAAAAACAACCATTTTTTTTGCTTCTTTTGTTCTTTTATATTTTTTTTGTGTTTTTACAATTCTTTTTTGTATTTTTTGGGTGTTTTTTTTTTTTAAATGAAAAAACAACAGAATAAACTGAGAAAACTTTCTCTAACATTTTGCAATTAAAAAATAATTGCAAAAAAAAAGAAAATTAACAACGGTGTTTTTTTGCTGCAAATACAATAGCATCTACTGACTGCTGACCATAGCAAATAATGTTTTTGCACTTGATGCAGCGTTGTTCAAGACCAGCAAACTCTGGTCTAATGTCAGGTTCTTTGCTTGATGATGATGTACCCGCTGAGGTGTTAGGCCCTGCGACCTCATCACCTTGCTGTGCTTGACGTTCCAGCTCACGTCAATGTTCTTCTCATGCTAGGTGACGAGGGTGCATAGTTTGCAGGTGCTTCAACATGGACAAAGTACCGCATGAGTATTTCTTCTCTGAGCCCCGAGATAAGATTCGTTGACACAGAGTGCAGGTCACCTTTTTTGTGTTGACCATCTTTTCACTGGGTGGAAAGGAAAAGAAGGCCCAGGTGACACTCTCCTTCTGCTGTTTTGTTGGTTTCTCCAAGTCATCTTCTTCACCAAGGATGTTGTCAGGTGGATTTGAAGATGCCAATTTAGTAATGTTTAAAAAAAAAACACCCAAAAAATACAAACAAGAGCAGCAAACATAAAAGCGGTGTCTCCTGAGGATGTTGTTGGAGGAATGAAAAATTTGGGTTGGGTGCTGTAAATTCTAGAACAAAAAGGTTCTTAACCAATAAAAAGCTTTCTTTTAAAGCCACAATAGATTCGCACACCCGGCGCGCAGCCAGCGCGCACCCGGCGCGATTTCCGAAAAATATATTTAACAATAATATATCTTTATTCCAGTTACAAATATATGATATTTGCAATGATGTTAAATAATCTCTTGGTATAATATATATAATAAAGTTATATACATATACTTAAAAAAAAAAGATTTACGGTGGATTCGCGCACCGGGCGCGACCCACGGAAATACGTACGTGACGTTGTGCGGGGCCGAGAACCGCGCACGCTTCGCATACCAAACGCGCATCGTACACAACTTAACCAATATGGCGGCAAAATTCTTGGATTCGTGCAACCACCGTGACTGGTACACGATCGGTACGCAAATCCACTTTTAAAGAAAAAAAAAAAGTCAATGCATATTTTAGAAAGTAGAAAACATCACATTCTTTTTATAAAAGCTTAAAAATTTAGAAAAAAGCATTTTTTGAACATTACAATTAAAAATTAGCATTTAAAAAACCTTTGAAATTCAATGAAAAAACCATAGGTTTCAGGGACGTTATAGTTAGAAATGAGCATTTAAAAAACCTTTGAAATTCACTGAAAAAACATTGGTTTCAGGGACGTTATAGTTAGGAATTAGCATTTAAAAAACCTTGGAAATTCACTGGAAAAAAACATAGGTTTCAGGGACGTGATAGTTAGAAATTAGCATTTAAAAAACCTTAGAAATTCACTGAAAAAAGCAAAGGTTTCAGGGACGTTATAGTTAGTTGAACATTTCACTCGTACAAAACCAGAGAAATTCGGCCGTTATAGTTTGTTGAGCTAACTATAACTCGCGCCCCCGCAATACACTGCTGATGACATCACATATTACATCACTCATGACATGGTCAGTGACATCAATGATGACATCACTGATGACATCATCCACGTGATAATCTGATGCACCTACTCACACCCTAATATAACCTTTGATACACCCACTCTAAATTACAGATTGCCATTCTTGAAACCATAGACACACCAATACCAGTAACTACATACCCACTCACTGATTCCTAAGTCTACACACAGATCCACTCGCTCACCCATACAGTCACTCATATATGCAATCACTCATCAATACAGCCACTATCATATACACTCATTCACCCATACAGACACTCACACACTGCCACTCACCTATAGAGTTATTCACACAGCTACTCAGTCATGCAAAGAATCAATCACACTGCCATTTACTCACCTATACAGTTATACACACACCATGTCGCCTATTCATACAGATACTAAGACATACTTACTCTCTTATACAATCACTGACACAAGCACACACTCATCCATACAGCCACTCTCACAATTGCTCACTCTTACATACAGTCACTTATATACTTCAATACTCACATATACTGCCTTACACATATGCAGTTACTTACCCATATACCACTGAGACATCCATTCACTCACAGACACAGCCATACGCACAGTCACTCATCCATTGCCTCCCTCACAGATGCACTGATAAACCCATACACCCAGGAATTCACCCTCTCATACATCCATGCAGAGAGTCACACACCCCATTACCCACCCACACAGACACTCAGGCACCTATACAGGTACTCAGACTAGTAATCAATAACCCAAATAGACACTCATGTACCTACTCACCAACCCATGCAACCACTTACACACCAACTGACAGACTGATTCAAACATTCACACAGATTAGTCATTCACCCATGCATTCACTAAGACACGTTTAATCACCCACTTATACAGTCAGTCACGCACTCACTAAATCATCCATTCAGACACTCATACACCCACTCATTCTTCAAAACACCTTGGTATATATCTATAATTCAAAACCAAAATAAAGAGCTAGGACTCTAGGACGGCCGTCCTTGTCCCTGCGATTTATGTTATAACCAAAGAAGACGGCCAAGGAAAATGACTGTCTGACACTAAGATGTCTGGCACCTCAAAGGTTTGTTATGAAAACCCTCACACACCAACCTGGTTGGTGTCATGCTTCATCATCGGGTCCCAGCTGGGAAGCCGAATGCTACCCAGCTGTGCTACAACACCTGTTTACAGTGGAGCAGGTTTCAAGGTGTATGTGAGTGTGATGAAGTGAGTGAAGTGTAAAAATACCTCCAGATTACTACCCGTTACTTTATTCGTGGAAGTCTGGGGTATGGTTAAAAAAGGCAAGAGAGTGGATAAAGAAACTACGAGTATTGTGCGTAGTTGTTTTATTATCCTTTGGTCGACATGTTTCAGCCCTTAGCAAAAATATATATGGGCTTTCTTCAGGACCTCTCGAAATAAATAAGGTTAGTGATGTGAAAAAGTGTGTGATAAAAATTACCACATGAACAGCATTTTTAACACTCACGCTAAGGAGTGATATTTATGCGACAAGGACTGACGGTGTGTAGGTCCTCTTAAAATGTAGAATACCTGTAAAGAAAAAGGCATAACACAAGACAACATATAAGGGAAACGCTAATTCCACAGTTGTTGTTCGTACTGGTGATTAATATATGGTGCTCACTATATGCATTCCATAAATATCGCCAGTACTGGTGGTAAGTATCATGTGCTAAATACTTAGCGAGGTGTCAGACATATATATACCAAATTCCTACTCGTACACATGCCGTACCGTGCACACAACACAACACGCAAATGCCATGCACACCGTACAACCAGTGGAGTGATTGTGCCTTCTCAGTTTGTCCTCTATATTGTAAACAAACGGGGGCAATGTCTAGTATGTAGGATTCTCCCATGAGAACTATCGCGCTACTGTTGCGCTATGAACATGCGTTATAACACTGGTGCTTGTCTACCAATGTCAAGCGCCTAGCGACAATTTGCCATATATTTCTTATAATTCAGTTTCTAAGATAATTACATTAATTCTTATGTAGACGTTCGTATCTGGTCCCGGGGGAGAGGCACCTCTCTTAGATCACATACTACGGAAAATAGGGATTAAAAACGGAAAGAAACTCTTTTTACTGGCTTGATCTAAACTGGCGTTTATCTGAAACGAATCAACTAGGTATACAGCGGTAAAAGACCGTTGTATACTGGAAAGGTCTTACTTTGTGTGGTGGTGTCTCCCTCAGACAACCTAGTACGGGTCCCCTCGGTCAGGCTGGCAACCGCTAAGGCTCGCAATTGATGTATTTATCTACCGAGCTCCAATGGTCGGAGCAACGTGCGCGTCATCACGCTATCGAGAGTGTGACGCGAGAAAGTTAGGAAGAACTAGACCGTCACTTTCTGGAGTGCTAATGGCTCCTAGACATACGCGTCATCACGCTGAAGAGCGTGTGATGAAAAAAGTGCGAACGACTAGTATACTAGTTTAGCGCATGCGCAGTGCGGGGATTACATCCTCGAGATAAAGATGCTGCATTGAAATTCAGCAAAAATTACTGAATTACGCTATAATTCAGATGGAAATGTTTTAAATGTTTTAAATGCCAAATTAGGTCAATCACTAACCCTCATGAAAAAGACAATATAATTGTGTTTATCCCTGATGGGGTAAATCTGATGTGCCGGATCCACATCCAGGGGCTAAACGATAATATACCCTGGAATTGCCTTAATCGTTGAACTTAAGGATGTATTGTTCACTTTACGAGGCCAACCCTTACAAGATTCAGTACTAGAGAGAGACTAATATATTCTTGTACAGTTTATACTCGAATAACATAAGCCTGCATGACTACCCACCTTACTCATGGGAACCTGAAGACCCATGGTCTTAGGATAAGGTTATCCCCTATAGGCTCTTCACTCTATCAATTAATGATCGTCACATTTGCTTAAAAAAATTGGTTTAGCCTCACCCCCTCTGAAATAAAAATATTGTCTTGACAGTCATGATGGCTTCGTATAGACCCAATTTGGCAGTTTAAGCTGATTCCACATTGTCACTTGCGTCGCCACTTTGTGTGTCACAAACACAATTCAGCACCAAGTCCAATTCGGGTTGCGTTTGCATTTCATTGCCTACAGTGCTGCTACAACTGTACCCGCATTATTGTGTTCTTAAAATATATGATGCCAAGAGCACTTTTCAAAAAAAAATTCTTTCAGAGTCTCCCTTTTTCCTTTTTGTAATGTGTTGTACATGCAATTCTAACTGCCCTTACTAATTATACCGGTTGAGATATTGTTGTTTTACATTAAGGATTTTAAGGGCATTTGTTCTGTGCTCACACCCTCTGCTATCATGTCGTCTCCAGAAGACCATTTTTACTCCTCCTACCAGGAAGTGGAGGAGGAATGGCCCCCCAACTTCTCCCTCCAGCAGTGGACCAAGCCCTCTCTCTGGCTATTTCTAGGGCGCTGGCTCCTCTTAGGGATCAGGTTGATAAGCTGGCGAAAAGCATCCCTGGGGTGTTCAGTGACCCAGATCTGGTGGTGGCTGGTCCAAGTAGCTCCCAGATGGGGAATAAAAGGGCCGTTAAGCATAACGCGGGGCACTTGGAAGGATTTGATAAACTTACGGAGACCTTCCTCAAGAGTGCGCGAACGCTAAAACATGCACCCTGCTGGGAGGAGGAGGGGCCCGGAGAAAATTGCGACACTGTCACCACTATTGTAGACCCCGACGGCGGGTTTCCCTTAGAGGGAGAGGGTGTATTGGAGGACGATTTCTCCTCCAATGAGGATAAGGACTCGGGGCGTCCCTGGCGTCCAGAGTCCCACTCCTCTCAGTCCCCGGTTGGGGACGGGGTCCACTCGGACATGTTCGAGCCTACCCAAATTTACCATCCTAGGTCGGCAGAGTGGACACCTGACGCCAAAGTGGCAGAGTATGTGGTGGGGAAAATCCATCAACCCCTTGAAAGGGAGGTCAGGAATAGGATGAGGGGAGAATGCCCCAGGCCCTCACTGAAGGGGAAGGTGGCACACACGCCTGAAATTGATGAGAAACTATGTACCTTTTTCTCCAAGTATATGAGGGATCCCAAGAAAGGAATTGATAGGTCTTGGACGTGGTAGGGCCCTTGACCCAAATTATTCAATTGACGGAGCGTTCGAAGAGTCAGGATCCCCTTTGTCCACGGATATTGTGGCTGGTTGGGCGCACTACCCTAAACCCTAAAACACTACCCCCTCCACTACCCAAACACCACTGCACTACCCTAAACCCTAAAACACTACCCCCAGCACGACACCCTACACTACCCAAACATAACTGCACTACCCTAAACCCTAAAACACTACCACCAGCACGACTCCCTACACTACCCAAACACCACTGCACTACCCTAAACCCTAACACACTACCCCCAGCACGACTCCCTACACTACCCAAACACCACTGCACTACACTAAACCCTAAATATACCCCCAGCATGACCTCCCACACTACACAAACACCACTGCACTACCCTAAACCCTAAAACACTACCCCCAGCACGACCCCCTACACTACCCAAACACCACTGCACTACCCTAAACCCTAAAACACTAACCCCAGCATGACCCCCTACACTACCCAAACACCACTGCACTACCCTATACCCTAAAACACGACCCCCTACACTACACAAACACGACTGCACTACCGTAAACCCTAAAACACTACCCACAGCATGACCCCCTTCACTACACAAACACCACTGCACTGCCCTAAACCCTAAAACACTACCCCAGCACTACCCCCTACACTACCCAAACACCACTGCACTAACATAAACCCTAAAACACTACCCCCAGCACAACCCCTACACTACACAAACACCACTGCACTACCCTAAACCCTAAAACACTACCCCCAGCACGACTCCCTACACTACCCAAACACCACTGCACTACCCTAAACCCTAAATCTACCCCCAGCATGACCCCCTACTCTACCCAAACAGCACTGCACTACCCTAAACCATAAAACACTACACCCAGCATGACCCCTACACTACACAAACACCACTGCACTACCCTAAACCCTAAAACACTACCACCAGCATGACCCCCTACACTACTCAAACACCACTGCACTACCCTAAACCCTAAAACACTACCCCCAGCATGACCCCTACACTACTGCACTACCCTAAACCCTAAAACACTACCCCCAGCACGACCCCCTACACTACCCAAACACCACAGCACTACCCTAAACCCTAAAACACTACCCCCAGCACGACCCCCTACACCACCCAAACACCACTGTACTACCCTAAACCCTAGAAAAGAAACCCCCACCCCATGCCCAATTCCCCTTACCTCTCACTCCTCATGGTTCCTCTCTCCTCGTGATTCCTGATTCACGTCATCTCTGAGGGGCGGTGCACGTCATTGTGAGGAAACGGAACAGCCTCTGTTTCCTTACAACGACATGGAACGTCTACATGTTTTTTAGAACGCATGGTCATTTACCATACATACCTTTACAACAAAATTAGTTGTAAAGGCATGCGTGGTAAATGACCATGCATTCTAAAAAAATGCGTAATAATGACTTCGTGATGTACAACGCATGCGTGGTAATGCATGCGTTGTAATGGTATCGCAAAGTAAAAAAGTCGTTGTAACGGCTGTTTACCGATCGAAGCTGGCCCCTGTTCTTCAGTGAGATGTTTATTTGATTAATTAGGAGGAAGGAATGTGTTTTTTTTAACCGAAAAGTGCATTCCCGGCTGTTGTATGGGAAAGTATCCGCGTGGCCTGGTTTCACTTCCGGTGAGAGAGTGGAAGAGTCTGTTTGGATCTAAAGGAGTTCTGTTGTTGGACGGGGCCGGCGCGACATGTCATCAGAAAACATAGCTAATGGAAAGCGTCCTCCCTGAAGTGTGGAGCAGTGCCATGAGAGGTCAACGAGTGTGCGTCCCACCGCAGTATGACCGTACCGCGTGACCCATGTGCCGCCTCCAGGGTACGGGAGGCAGAAGCGGCATCGCAGGTCCTCTTGAAGACCGTTGTAGCACTAATTCTACATTTTGGTACTAGGGCATTTTAACTTCGTTGTTCCTGCCAGATACAAAGAGAAGATCCTGTGTTATTCAGTGCCCTCGTTACCTTTTTTGTGGGTTGTGGTGCTTGTCACTTCGCTGCCCCACCGGTGCACACAACTGGGCACCCCACCTCGTGTGCCATCTGCAGGGCCTCTGCCCTCGGATCACTGGTTTCGGTTTCTGGAGTGGCAACATAAACAGTTGCTCCCAAAGGACTAGCCTGAACACTTAGGTGAATATCCCCTGCACCAGCATTCCACGGAAATTCTTTCCTAGCTCTCCCAAGTCAACGAGCACGGCTCCGCTCGCGACACCGTATGACGTCATCGGAGCCATAAGAGGACCTCGTCGGCGTGCTGACGTCAGTTCCACCCATTTTTCCGTGCCACCGAGGCAAGCAGGGGACTGAGACATTTTCACATGTATACATAGTATAATAAATATATATATATTCACTGAAAAACCATAGGTTTCAGGCACGTTATAGTTAGAAATTAGCATTTAAAAACCTTAGAAATTCACTGAAAAAACCATAGGTTTCAGGCACGTTATAGTTAGAAATTAGCATTTAAAAAACCTTAGAAATTCACAGAAAAAAACATAGGTTTCAGGGGCGTTATAGTTAGTTGGACATTTCACTCGTACAAAACCATAGAAATTCGCCCGTTATAGTTAGTTCAGCTAACTATAACTCGCGCGCCCGCAATGCACTGCTGATGACGTCACATATTACATCACTCATGACATGGTCAGTGACATCACTCATGACATCACTGATGACATCTCAAATGACATCACTGATGACATCACTGATGACATCCTCCAGTGAATGTGTGTTTTTCTGAAAATTAAATATGTTTTATATATGTATATCTCAAGGTCGATGGAAGAATAAATGGGTATATAAGTGTCTAAATGGATGATTTTTTTGTAAAATTGATTGTATAACTGACTAAGTGTATCTTAGTGAATACATGGGTTAGTGAGTAATGTTTAAATATGAAAATATCTGTATCAGTCTCTCACTTTGTGTATAAGTGGCTGCATGGGTTGGTGAGTAGCTACATGAGTGTCTATATGGGTTATTAGTTGGTTTTTGAGTATCAGTATGAGTGTCTGAGTGTCTGTATGGTTCGGTGGAGGGTATTACTTAGTGCATAGATGCATGAATGAGTGACTCACTGTTTGTATGTGTTGAAGACAGCATGTGTGCAGGACTGTATAGGTGGATGAGTATGTGTATGGGTGTGTTAGTGAGTGAATGACTGTCTCAAAAGTGTCTTTATGAGTAACTACATATGTTTTAAACTAGTATATGTGAGTATTGCTGTATATAAGTGAGTATATGTGAGAGTGAGAGATTGGAAGAGTTCCTGTACAAATAAGTAGGTGTTTCTATAAGTGATTGTTTAAGAGAGTAAGTATGTGTAAGTTTCTGTAAAAGTAAGTGTGGTAGTGTGTGTATAACTGTATATGCAAGTAAATGGATGTTTGATACTTTGTTTGCATGTGTGACTATGTGTGTGAGTAACTCTATGGATGAGTGGCGGTGTGTAACAGGATGTATAGGTGTATGAGTACATATGATGAGTGAGTACATGTATGAGTGACTGTATAGGGACTGTTGGTGAATGAGTGGATGTGTGTGTAGATCTTGGAATTACTGAATAGGTGTGTTGTAACTGGTATTGGTATGTCCATTGTTTTGAAAATGTTAGTTTGTATTTTTGAGTGTGTGTATCAAAGGTTATATTAGGGTGAGAGGAGGTCTACCACTCTATCACAAGGATGATGTCATCAGTGATGTCATCAGTGATGTCATTTGAGATGTCATCAGTGATGTCATGAGTGATGTCACTGACCATGTCATGAGTGATGTAATATGTGACGTCATCAGCAGTGCATTGCGGGCGTGCGAGTTATAGTTAGCTGAACTAACTATAGCAGGCAATTTCTATGGTTTTGTACTAGTGAAATGTCCAACTAACTATAACGCCCCTGAAACCTATGGTTTTTCTGTGAATATATATATATATATATAAATATATATGATTTTATATGTAAACTCCATCACAACCCTGCAGGGCGGCTTCTGCAAATGGAGAATACCATAACAACAATACAACGAAGAAAGAAGTGCAGGTGCACTTTGTGATTGCAATCTTACTCACCTGGGGAACAAGGTCTAACAGCTGCAACGTGACAGGATATGAATATGCAGCTACTTTTACGAGGAAATAAAGGCTCAGCTTTAATCTGAAATTGGGCATCTGCACTTCTTTTTTCATTGTACATATATATATATTTATATTCAATCTATCCCTCTATTAACATACCTTTGAAATTGCTTTGTTGTTCTCCAGTTCTTAATGCACTTTTACTTGAAATTTCTTATCAGGCAAAATGATAAGTACCACTCTCAGTAGAAAAGAACCAGTAATTTTAATCTTTCCCACTCTTTTTCCAGTAATTCTGATGTACAAATCATAAAGTTAACTTCTTTTTTTTTCTTACTCCACTTCTGAATGGAAACTTTTTTTTAACCCTTAGTCTCCTGATAAAAAGCCCAGTTTGGTAGTGTTTGTGGCCGGATTCGTGACTCTGTTGCGCTACTCAGTGGGACCCTGTGTAACTTCGCGATAGAGTCGCAAACCTATACAGCAGTTCTTTAATGCATTTACCATTATACTACTATCATTTCTCATCTATATTTGATATTCTGGGGCTGATTCCGATTCGGGCCGGAAATCTCTCCGACCGAGCCGGTCCCGGAGAGATTTCCAACCGAATCGGACCCGTGCAACCCGACCGAACGAGTACGATGCGTCCGTATGCTATCGTACTCGAGTCGGTCGGACTCCCATTGAAGTCAATGGGAGCCGGTCGCATCAACGCGTACGCGGGCTCCCATTGCCTCAATGGGTGCGAGGCGAACAAGGCGCGCCCTACAGCGGGTACGCGGCGAAGCGACTCGCGCCATACACGCACAGGTAGGGGGACCCATGGGTCCCCCCTGTGTGCGACTCGCGCGGCTACGCGTACAGGGGTCCGACACGGACCCCGAGGTACGGCTCCGACTGCTCTTTCGAGCCGGACGGGCGCCTGTCGATCGGACTGCTCGCGGCGCGCATCGTACTTACCCGGCCGGGAACGTCTCCATTGCGCGGTGCGAGTCGTGTCTGAGCGAGTCGGTCGGTGCGGTTCGACCCAGGAACGAGTCGGTCGGCGATTTCGCATCGTACTCGCTCGTCCGGACGCACGTACGAATCGGTCGAGAAATAGGGCTCCGAATCGGATCCGGTTAAGCCGAATCCGATTCGGAGCCCTACCGGCCGAGATCGGAATCGGCCCCTCTGTGTTAGTAGGAAATTTCTTATTAAGAATATGTACTATGTGTAAACCACTCTCCTTTCAAGTTTGAAATTACAGTGTATTTAGAACCCTTCCCCCACACTGTTCTAGCTCATTTGCCATAGCAACCTCCTTTGGAACACTCTACTGTACCAGTAGGTCATAAGCTCACTGCACTTTCTGTCAGCAGCATACTAGCTTCAAGTTCAACTGTAGTAGGTGCTGTTGAGTGTTTGAAAATGTTAACATATCCAAAATAGCATAACTTATTTTTAATTTATCCAGAGCCAATCACAGATCAACTTACTTTACCTTTTAAATCACTACCTATTTGTAACTACCAACATATTTACAGCATCCAATCACATATGTTATTTTTTAAACCAGGCAGTGTCCTCCATTTTTACTGCCCTTCATTTTGAACACTGTCTTATTCAGCCACAGCCTTCTCCTTTGTGCTACTACTCCTTGTGTTCAAAAGGTTTAGAGCGCGGATTGTGGGTCATAGCTATGTCTTTTGTGCCAGAGAGTATGCTAGAAAGAGAGGCATTGACAGGGATTTGGATTTGTCTAATGTGGACATTGCTTGGATTGGCCACAGAGGGTTAAAGTGTTATCAATTGCTTCCCCTGGTTGAAATCATGGCGGACTGCCAAAATCCATACCTCTTAATTGTGCACTGTGGTGGAAATGATCAAGGCACACTTACTGGGGTAGGATTAGAAATCCTAATGAAGGATACCTTTAGTCAATTGATGACACTTTTCCCTCACAATGTTTTGGTGTACTCTCACATTTGTCAAAGGCAGAAATGGAAGTGGTCAAATGAATTCCGTCCACAGATAGACAAAGCCAGGAAACATGTTAATAAAACTGTTTCTGCTTTCCTCAGAGACGACAACATGGCTCCATTTGCAACTGGGTTGTCCAAAGTCAGTCCTGGAGGGACAGATCCATGCCAGATTTTTAAGATATCAACAATTATCTAAATGGGGATATGCTAAAAATCTGGAATGGATCTGGCCCTCCAGGACCGACTTTGGAGAACTCTCATCCACAACAACAATATTTGCTTTGACATGGAGCATATATATAGAAGTGAGAGGAGTATATTTCTGAGAGAAAGACAACAGATAATTCCTTAACAACTTGAAAGATTGCAACCTGTTTTATGTGTAGCTATCACCTACACACAATAAACACAAAGGCTCTTCTGAGAGCCATAATAAATAAACTCACACTATGTACGTGGGTAAGAAGGGAGGAAGCAAGTAAGCACAACTGTATTAGGACGAGAACCCTCACTCACCCGAGGGTGAGATGCTTCATCATAGGGTCCCCTCCTCACACTGGGGCCGCAAGGTACCCAGTGTTATGTTAATATGTTATGTTAATAGTACTTATTATAGCACACGTCTCACCCGGGGGCATCTCGGCGCTGTTGCGGATCCTGACAAGAAATGCGTACGAGGAAGATTAGAATAGGTAGGCTTTTAGTCATTTCCTAAATTTACAGTATGTAGGAGTCTCTCTCAGGGTTAAAGGGAGTTTGTTCCAGTATCCTGGGGCGAGACAGGAGAAGGACTTTCCCCCAGTGCGTATTTGACGGATTCGGGGCACACACAGTAGGGCTTGGTTGCTGGATCTGAAATTTCGGCTGGGGACATAAGCCGTTAGTTTATTTTGGAGATACAGATGGCCTTTGCCTTTTAAGGCATTGTACGTGAGGCAACAGATTTTGAAGCGGGAACGCTTCTTCACTGGTAGCCAGTGCAGTTCTTTCACCAAAGATGCTGAGGGAGTTCCTGCAGGACGGTTCAATATAAGACTGGCCGCAGTGTTCTGGACCACCTGGAGCTTGGAGAGCAGTGTTTCACTTGCTTCTGCCAAGAGAGTGTTTCCATAGTCCAGTCTGCTTAACACCAAGGCCTGTACCAGTGTTCTACGGACTTTCGTGGGGAGAAAAGGGAAAATTCTGCGCAGAAGACGCAGATTGTAGTAGCAGGTGCTCGTAGTTGCTGCAATCTGGTCTTTCATCATTAAAGCTTGATCTAATTTTATCCCCAGATTTCTTACAGTTTGTTTGGGCACGAGGATGGCACCCAATTTGTGGGGCCACCAATCGTCCAACCAGATAGCGGGGCTTTTCCAAGCAGCATAATCCCCGTCTTTTCTGGGTTTAACTGGAGACAGTTCTCAGTCATCCAATTGGAGATTGCTAACATTCCTGAAGCAAAACGTTTTTTTTCTATTTCCAGGTCTTGGTCTATAGTAAACATCAGCTGGGTGTCATCAGCGTATGATATGATCTCAAAGCCAAAGTGCTCCGCGATCTTTGCTAACGGGGCCATATAAATATTGAACAAAGTGGGACTCAAGCATGAGCCCTTCGGTACACCCTTGTCCAAGCGCATTTTGCATGAAGAATATGGGCCCAGGATGACCGTCTGCTGTCTATCTGACAGGAAATGCTGAAGCCACTTTAGTACCATCCCCTGCACACCGATTGCCTGCAGCCTTTTCAAGAGCCTTGAATGAGGGATGGTATCAAAGGCTGCCAACAGATCTAATAGTATCAGTACCAGAGGTCTGATGTCAGTGGTCAGTGTGGGCTACGACTCTTCTGCAGGAGAGGAGCAGGGGTGTTCTACAGCACTATTGTATTACTTCCTATGTAGGGAGAGCGAGGGGAAGAGTGCAAGTGAAAAGTGATTAAAACTATCTCATGGTGGGCAAAAAAATCTTTATTCTGGTGCCCCCAGTGGATAGAGTGAAAAAGAGCGACGTGAATTAGGGATATGGATATTAACCTAATATGTGATCAACATGTTTCTGCCATGCAAGACCAAAAAGGTTCTAGGCATTCCTCAGGACCGAGATCTATATGTCACTCTGCTGCATGTGTATAAATAACAAAGAGGGCCATACAGTTAGCTCAAAGGCTTTTCTTGTGGCACCATCGTCTGATAGGGTCCACTGGACTCAGAAAGGCACAGAACAATTAGCAAACGCAATTCCTCGTGTAAGACATCCAAATTTACAACACCTGTGTCCGTCACCAACACTTCAAACTCTGTGAGTGATAGGTCTGTGATCCCAGTGAGCAATAAAATGAGCCTTACCATCAGCATATGTATAAGGGCCTGCTCAACCGTCATCAGTCCCTTCACTGCATATAGAGCTATATGGGTGTATACAGATCAAAATAAAAGTAAGAAAGGTATGTAGACTCCCTATATTAAAAACCTATATATATATATATATATATATATATATATATATATATATATATAGAGAGAGAGAGAGAGAATAGAGAGAGAGCGAGAGAGAGAGAGTGACCATCTAAAAAGGTGAAGGCTAGAGGGTTATAGTAAGCAGTGTCGTGTTGCTATATTTGCCCCTTAGGGTAATCAGAAGCTTGTGAAGGAGCCTAAAGAAAGTCAACATGGATATGGCCAAAAGAGTCTGCCTGTATAAATGCTGACACCGGCTATTTCACAGAGCGAGCACAGGCCATGTAAGTTTGCAACACTTAACGAATATAAACCCATCAAAACTAATAAAAAACCAATAGAAAGGGGACGATGTAGCTGACGTGTCCAGTGTCTGCTGCCTCTTATTTCATGGTGCGATGTGGAAGAAACTGACCTAGATTGACAGCACACTGAAATTAGGTGATCGCAATGCGCCCGAAGGAGCGCAGGACTCCTACTAACCAAACCAAAGCACTGTGAGAGCGCAAATTGCTCTGCATGTATCGCCACAACAATACCAGTGACAATGATGCAACATACCTCGCCAGCTTCTACTCGCCGCGATATCAAAGGCCTGGCAGGAGGAAGGCTGTGAGGTTGCCATCTCGTCAAATCACATACGATCACTCTTCTGAGAGCCCCCCATTTCCCAAACACTAGTTAATTTTTTATTAAAATCTGCTTTTTTTTGTCGCAAATCGATCGTGGATTCTCAAACCAAAAGCGCACATTTAATGCACAACATCAAATTTTAGGATTCATGACTCTGTATTTGTCTCTGTGCATGTGCAATGATTTAGTGAGTAGCTGTGTGTGTGTCTAACGTGGTCTGTAAGTGGGTGCATTGGTGTTTAAGTGGATCTGTGAATGGGGTGTGACTGTCTGAGTGAGTCTGTGAGTGGGTGTATGAGTGTCTGGGTGGGTCTCTCAACTTGAAGTCTTTGGAAAATGGCCTGGACTTAGCACTGGAGGACATAACGCCTCAGGACCAATTAACTAGCTTTAGTTCCTTCACTCCAGAAAAGGTGAATAGAATCTTATTGGCAACCAAGTCTGGTTCCCCGAATGACCCATGTCCCCCAATGGTCATGCACCTGGTTTCCGGGATGATTAGTTCATATCTAACCCCCCTCCTAAATCAAGTACTTGAGTCGGGGACATATCCGCTGGTCTGGAAAACAGCCTGCATAAGACCAATTCTGAAAAAACCAGTCTTAGACCCCAAGGAAGTGAAGAATTATAGACCCATCTCGTGTCTGCCTATTACAGCTAAAATCCTCGAAAGGGCGGTGAATCAGGAGCTTATGCAATATCTAGACGCTAACAATTTGTTGGACTCTAGTCAGCATGGATTCCGGTCACACCACTCAACCGAGATCGCCCTGATCATGGCAACTGAGGAAATTCGCAGACAGGTGGATGGAGGAGGCAGAGCCATCCTCATTCCCTTAGACCTCTCGGCAGCGTTCGACACCGTGAATCACACGGTGTTAGTGCGACGGCTGAGGGCAGTTGGGATTGGGGAAGTGGCCTTGTCCCTTCTTTATTCATTCCTGGCCTCCAGGGAGCAGAGTATATATTGGGCAAGCGTGAAATCCAAACCTTTCCGCTTACCGTGTGGAGTGCCGCAGGGATCTGCACTGTCACCTACACTGTTCAATATATACGTCACTCCACTTGCCATACTCATTAGAGAGTATGGCTTTTCGTTGGTCTCCTATGCAGACGATTCACAGATTGTCATCACTGTATCCAAACAGTCCGAAGTTACGGCAGTTAACTTCCATGCCTGTCTCACCCACATCATGAGATGGATGAGTCGTAACTATCTTAAGATCAACACGGATAAGACGGAGGTGATGGAATCTGGCAGCGGACCATCCCTATGGAATCCAACCTGGTGGCCGACAGAGGCGGGGCAATGTCCAGTGCCGTCCAATAAAGTTAAGAATCTGGGGGTCATTTTTGATGACCAGCTTAATTTTGCGGCCCAGATCAACAGCGTAACCTCGTCTTGCTTCTTTGTATTGAAGCTTCTTAGGAAGATTTTTCCTTTCACCCCCCCAAGAATTGAGGAAATCAGTAGTAGTGGCCCTCATCCTCTCGCGGTTAGACTATTGCAATGCACTTTTTATAGGCATTAATATAGCACAGAGGATAAAGTTGCAGTCAATACAAAATGCTGCTGCCCGGCTATTGCTAAACATTCCTAGGGGTCATCCCACTTCCGCTGACATCAGGTCATTACATTGGCTCCCGATTCAGCAAAGGACGGAGTTTAAAGCCTTATGCTTGGTCCATAAGACATTATATGGCGGAGGGGCAGAACATTTGCGGAAACTCTTTTCCTGGTACACCCCCACCAGAAACCTCAGATCCACAGACGCAGGTTTCATCTGTATCTCCAAAATTCGTAAAGCCAGCTGGGGAGGGAGGAGCCTATCATATTCTGCAGCCAAACTGTGGAACCAGCTGCCTATCTCTATGAGATTATTGTCGAATAGGCTTCTCTTTAGAAAGACGCTAAAAACGTGGTTGTTTCCAGTACTCTAAGGTCAGGCACAGCTGCTGCAATCTCTCAATCTCACCTTTTAGCGCCAAGATGCTTCGGCAATTGAGCGCTCTATAAAACTATATCCTATCCTATCCTAGTGGGTGCGTAATTGTTTGAGTGGCTGTAAAAGTGTCTGAGTTGGTCTGGCAGTTGGTGTATTAGTGTTTAAGTGGATCTGTGAGAGGGTGCATGACTATCTGAGTGTGTCTGGCAGTGAGTGTGTCGGGCAGAGGGTGAGTGAGTGTCTGAGTGGATCTGTGAGTGGGTGTGTGAGTATCTGAGTGGGTCAGTGAGTGGGTGTGTGAGTATCTGAGTAGGTCTGTGACTGGGCGTGTGAGTGTCTGAGTAGGTTTGAGAATGGGTGTATGAGTGTATAAGCGGGTCTGTGAGATTGTGCATGAGTCTTTGAGTGGGTCTGTCAATGGGTGTGCCAGTGTCTGGGTAGGACCAGGGTACCCTGTAAGATGTGGCCTAGCCTAGGCCTAAATCAGGTTAGGGTGCCGCACAATCTCCCTCCCCCAGTGAATTGTGGCTGGACCCAGGGGGATAGTGTCCCCATGGCCAAAATCATCCTGAGTGGGGGGCCTTGCAGCCCCATTAAGTCATGGCTGGGCACCAGGGGATGGGATCCCCAGGCCGTTCTGGCCCTTATGCTCATTTCACAGAACGGGAGGCACTTTCGAATATAAACATAAGCAGGTGCCCGAATTGAAGTTCCACTCCTGTAAAGGACATATGATCCTAACTCCTGGGCTTGGCGAAGGCAAAGCAAGTGTGCTTTTTTGGCAATTCCATATTGAGAAATGATCTGAAGTCCTTTGTAGAAATGACTGCATTGTTGTTCTCTTAGAGCGCAATCTCTATGTGACTGTGACAAGTGTGTTCTTTGTTGTTCTATCCTGGTGAGAACGGAGACCATAGTTCTCCCTTTAAATTACTATGAGTATGCAAATGTGCAAATCACCTGGAAACTCTGCCCACTTGTCCCGCCCCATCCACCTTTCTTGTATCCAAAGGTCTTCCCGCCTTTTGGCAGGATGATGGACAGCTTAAGAAGTGGCCCCCAGCGCTTTTCCAGCTTATTTTGGTGAGGAGTTCTTGATGCCGAGGAATATGAGAACTTCTCCACCAAACAAAGAAGCACTTACTTCATATAGTTAATAGGAAGGACCCATGTTTGGTGGAGATTTGCCTCTTTGCAGTCTCGTCTAGGCCTGAGCGGAGTTCGGGAAGTTCCGTTATGCAGAACTCCGCGAAGTGACCCAAAAACTCTGCCATGCTACGTGGAGTTCCGCAAGCAGCGGAGTGCTTTATGTCCTGCCCTTTGTGCTGATTTTTACTACCAGGTGTTTGTCCCATGCTACAATATCAATGTGAATGGCACCATGTGCAGTGCAAGAGGGCTCCACTTCTTTCTGCCACTGAAGTAGATGTTCTATTCGAACGACAGCTTCCTCAATGCAAACGAAAGGTTTCTCAACGTGAGCAGTAGTGACCATCTGTGACCGCCAGCATTGAGAAATCTCGCCGGAGGTGGTCTGGAATAAGATTTTCCTCACTTGCGCTCGCCAACTTAACGCTGGCGAGCGTAAGCATGGAAAAAATTCCACTCTGCAGAGTTTTTCAGAACTCCGCGCACTACGCGGAATGCAGAGTGGGAAAAACTCCACAAGCGGAGTGGAATTTCACACCCAAGCCTAGTCTCGTTGTTTTCTCTATAGTAAGATTCATGTTATCACATATTTATGTATAAACACCAGGAACAATTACATTACCATAACACACACAATGTTACTTTTGAAATTTACTCAAGCTCCATTACGCAGCTGTATTGTAGAATATGCACTGGACATTTACCTAAGGAGGTAACACTTAGTAATTAACCAGCCGAAAAAACTCCTTAGGTCAATATTTTGTGCAAAACTGTGGACTCTTGTTGGATAAAAGGGTAAGTGTGGTTCCTTTGTGGCTGAGCCACTCACACATGTACTGACACACCCACACAAACACTTAGACACCCTCTCATACACTCAGGCACTCACACACCCAATGACAGACCAACTCAGACATTCACATACCCACTCACAGATGCACTCAGACACTCACATAGCCACTCCCAGACCCATTCAGACACTCATGCACCCACTCATAGACCCCTGTAGACACCTACACCCACTCACAGACCCACTTAGACATTCTCACACCTACTCACAGACCCACTGAGACACTCACTCAGACACTCATTGACCCACTCAGACACCTACTAAGTCACTCACGCATCCACCTACAGACCCACTCAGACACTCATGCACTCACTCACACCCCAGTGAGACACTTATGCAGCCACTCACAGACACATACAGACACTCACACACCCATTGAGATACTCACACACTCCCTCACACACCCACCGAGACACTCATGCACTCACTTTGAAAAGTTCAGGTTACAGTTAGGAAATAACATGTAAAAAACCTTAGAAATTCACTTAAAAAACAGGTTACAGGGACATTATAGTTAGCAAACAACATTAAAAGAACCATAGAAAATCACAGCAAAAACAAAAGGTTACAGGAACATGATAGTTAGGCTCAGATTTCACTCATACAAAACCAGCAGTGAAATTCAGCAGTTATAGATATCTGCGCTCACTATAACTTAAGCCCCTGCAATGCACTGCTTATGACCTCACATATTACATGATTCATGACATAGTCAGTGACATCACTGATGAAATCTCAAATGGATTCACTCATGACTTCATTGATGACATCATCAAGTAAGTGTTTTAAGTGTTTATGAGTGTCAAACATATACTAACCTACTACAAAATTTAAATTAGTATACTAGATCCACTACTACTGAGTGATTCTACTTCTAAATTATAAGAAGTGAGTGGTTGTGTGTCTATATGTATCCTTGTGTGTATGGGTGTGTAAGTGGTTGTGTGGGTGTATAAGTGGGTGTGTGAGTAGCTGTGTTGATGAGTGCATTGCGGGGGCGTAAGTTATAGTTAACTCAAGTAACTATAACTGCTGAATTTTGCTGGTTATGTACAAGTGAAATCTAAGCCTAACTATAATGTCCCTATAACCTTTGGTATTTTCCAGAGAATTTTTAAGGCTTTTCCATTCTATTTCCTAACCATAGCGTCCCTGTAACCTTTGTTTTTGTTAAGTGAATTTCTATGATTTTTTTAACTAGAAGTTGCATTTGCAGAGGGGTGGAGAAATGGGGCGGGACCTCCGACCAGCTCTCAGGAATCCTGCTGTATCGGACTTACTGGAGGTAACAGGAAGGCTTCAGGGTCCCCAAGAACCCTCAGCATCCAAGAAGACTTTGTCTCACAACCAGCAGTGTGCCAGGAGGTGTGTTTGCAGAGTGATGGAGAAAGGGGGCATAGCCCTCGAAGACCTCTCAGCAATTGCGGTGTGGGACTTACTACAGTTAACAGGAGGGTTCGTTGGCTCCCAAGGACACTCTAGAACCAAGGGAACTTTCTCCCCCAACCAGCAGTGCACCAGATGTGTTTGCCCATAGGTGGAGAAAGGGGGCCTGGCCTCTGAAGTCCTCTCATCAATCATGCTCTGTGGGACTTACTGGAGGTAACAGGAGACCTTGTTGGCCCCCAGGGGCCCTCAGGAACCAACGGGACTTTAACCTCCAACCAGCAGTGCATTAGGAGGTGGGTTGCAGAGTGGTGGAGAAAGAGGGCTTGGACTCTGACAACCTCTCAGCAGTTCCGCTGTGTGGTACTTACTGGAGGTAACAGGATGGGTAATTGGCCCCCAAGGACCCTCAAGAGCCAAGGGGACTTCATCCCCAACTAGTTGTGCGTCATGAGGGGTATTTTCAGAGTGGTGGAGAAATACACTTGGTCTCTGACAACATCCCAGCAATCCCACAGTGTGGGACTTACTGGATGGAGGTAACAGCAGGGGTAGTTGGCCTCCAAGGACCCTCTGGAGTAAAGGGGACTTCATCACCCAACTAGTAGTTAGCCAGCATGCCCATTTGCAGAGTGGTGGTAAAAGGGGGCTGGACCTTGAGCGACTTGTCTTCTGGCTTTTAAAAAATTTTATGTATGAGGGGAGGGGTGCCGCATGGCCCCTCTTCCCTGGGACAATTATTTGCAAAAGGAGGGGGGTATGGTTTTTGGTCAACTTAGCATTTTTACATTTCTTGTTAAGGTACTAGACCACACAAATAAGGCTTTAAAAAATGAATATGAAATTTTTATCTTAAAGAGACTAAGCTCTTAACAAACAGCTATCATGGTCAGATACTAATTACCAGCATGATGTATTTCTGCACTAAAGGTACAATGTTGGTATATCCTTTGAGTTATACAATCATAAACACATTAATAATCATGTACTAAACATGTCACTATGTGTTTGAATGAACACAACATGATGTAAAAGCATGTGGACAACAAGAAATGTAAAAATGTTAAGTTGACAAAAAGCACTACCCCCTTTTTTGCTTGTAAATAAGTATGGTTAAACTCCAACTCCTACTGTGCTTCCTAATCAGCTGCTGTGGGAGTAGTATTTAAACATTTTTAGAAAACTGACTCACCTACCTTGAAAAAGACCCTGTGAGGTTGAAATGCGTTGGTGGATTGGTTGTGTTCTAAATAAAGGAACATTAAATTGGAAATTATTGAGTGCAGCATATCCTTCTCAAAATATATATATATATATTCACTGAAAAAAACCACAGGTTTCAGGGACGTTATAGTTAGAAATTGTCATTTAAAAAACCTTAGATATTCATGGAAAAAAACAAAGGTTAGTCGGACGTTATAGTTAGTCTAACATTTCACTTGTATAAAACCAGAGAAATTCAGCTGTTATAGTTAGCTGAGGTAACTATAACTCGCACCCCCGCAATGCACTGCTTATGACCTCATATATTACATTACTCATGACATGGTCAGTGACATCACTGATGACATCACTGATGACATCTCAAATGACATCACTGATTACATCATCCAGTGACTGTGAGTGTTTTTTTAAGTTTATGAGTGTTCAATATATATACCAAGGTGTATTGGTGAATCAGTGGGTTTATGAGTGACTGCATGGATGACTCAGTGGGTGCATGACTGACTGTATAAGTGAGTGATTTGGTGTCTCAGTGAATGTATGGGTGAGTGACTGGTTGTGTGAATGTGTGTATCTGTCTGTTAGTTAATGTCTAAGTGAAGAGGGTGTATGAGTGCGTTACTGGGTATGTGAATGGCTATATGGGTGATTGATTGGTTGTCTGACTACGTTAATGGTTGTCTGGGTGTCTGTGTTTGTGGGTGAGGAGTTGTGTGACTGCCTGTATGGATCAGTGAGTGGGTGAGTCAGTGGCTTTATGGGGTGCTGTTGCATGTGGGTAAAGTTGTATGAGTGAGTGAGTGTCTGTATGGCTGTGTCAGTGATTGAGTGCATGTGTCAGTATGGGTGAGTAACTGAGTATGTGAAAGGCAGTATACATGAGTGATGGGGTATATGAGTGACTGTATGTGTGAGTGAGTGAATGTGAGAGTGTCTTTATAGATGAGTGCATGCTTCTGTCAGTGACTGTATAGCTGAGTGAGTATGTGTTCCTATTTGTATGAGTAAGTAAGTGGATGGGTGTGTAACTGTTTGGGTAAGGAAATGGCTGTATGACTGACTGTATGGGCGTGTGTCTAGGTGTGTGAATAGTTCTATGGGTGACTCACTCAGTGTGTCAGCGCCTGTATGCCTTTATGAGTTGATATGTCAATAGCTGTATTAGTGAGTGAGTGGGTCTATGAGTGGCAGTATGCGTGAGCGAGTGGATGTGTGTATAGATTAATGAATCAGTGAGTGGGTGTGTAAGTACTGGTATGACTCTGTGAACGGGTTTGTGAATGGTTGTGTGGGAGCAGCAGTGGGTGTATAAAAGATTCTACAGTGGTCGGACTGGGTGCATCAGAGATGCTGTGGATGATGTCATCACTGATGTCATCAGTGATGTCATTTGAGATGTCATGAGTGATGTCACTGACTATGTCATGAGTGATGTAATGTATGAGGTCATAAGCAGTGCATTGCGGGGTTGCGAGTTATAGTTACCTCAGCTAACTATAATGGCTGAATTTCTCTGGTTTTGTACGAGTGAATTGTCAGACTAACTATAACGTCCCTCTAACCTTTGTTTTTTTCTGTGAATATCTAAGGTTTTTTAAATGCTAATTTCTAATTATAACGTCCCTGAAACCTGTGTTTTTTTCAGTGAATTTCCAAGGTTTTTTAAATGCTAATTTCTAACTATAACATCCCTGAAACCTGTGGTTTTTTCAGTGAATTTCTAAGGTTTTTTAACCAGCAGTCATGTTTGCAGAGTGGTGGTGAAAGGGTTCTGGGCATCTGACCAGCTCTCAGGAATTCCGTTGCATTGGACTTACAGGAGGAACCAGGAGGGCTTCTTGGCCCCCAAGGTCACTCAGGACACAAGGGGTCCTCATCCCCCCACCAGCAGTGCGCCAAGAGGCGCGTTTGCAGAGTGTTGTTGAATTCTAAGATGTTTGATGGTTCAGAGATTATCAGATTTGATCAAATTCTCATGCATTATGGTGGCAGCACTTTTTCTGTCTTTGAGTATATTAGATGGTCGTCCACCTTTTGTCATATCTTATTTATTGGTATGTTTTTCCAAAATTCAACTGATAGCTACACGTTTCATAATTTGGGGGTATAGTGAAAAGGCTCCATAAATTAAAAACCTCAGCCAGGAAACTCTGCCACAGCCCACCAGAATGTAAAAAGAATAGGATAAGCTACAGATTATGCCCAATAAGAAACATGGGCACAGCTTTGCCCTCCATGTGAGGTAGTAGGAGTGTCTGATACCACTGTACGATAATTCCACATGGTGACAGTTAATTGGTTCTTATCTTGGACACATCACTGGGATTGTCCAAGCTGGGTTTTAGGTTTTGCACAAATGCTAATAAGATGCTCCATGTTTTGGTGGATTGAGAGCCAAGAAAGAGGCAACATTGAATGCCCTCTAGCGGTGCCACTTGTGTCCCGTATGACCTCCCCAGCATCCTGCTCACTAGTCAGAGAGTCTCAGTTTTAAGGTGAGGCATTCTCCAGTCTGAAGTCTCCCGAGGAGCAGCACTTGGTGTTTTTTAGAGCACTGTGCTCTGAAAAAAACAGCAAGGAACTGATGTGCAGCCACTTCGTGGCACAGTAACTGATGGCTGGTATGATATGGGCATCAAGAGGCTATTAACTGATGCCATAATTCCCCACTACCTCTCTTCGAGATGACTGATTAGGCCCTAAACGGCCTGCTTTTTCAGTCACCCACAGACTCTTCACATTCACATTTTGTTAAGTAATGTAAGTGGCAAAAATCCATTTTAGAAGTTATATACCTGTCAATAAATGGTAAAGGATCAATATTCACTACAGAGAAGATGTGTTTGGTGTGCTTTCAACGTAATAGTTGTTGGAATCACCACGTGGCTTTACTTGCGGGCTCTGAGGGAGTGTGTATAACTGCGATTGGAATAGATGGGGGGGCCAGAGGAACTCGCTAGCCAATCATCTCCCTCGTTCTCGCTTTTAACATGCTCATAAATAGTGCTCAGCATATGAAAATGGACAGTTCATAGCCATTACCGTCTTAAAATCTGTTCTTTATTCCGAAGATTTAGCGACTGGAACAGTTTCTATAATTATACCGCGCAGGGATAGCTGTAAGTTTACCCAGCAGTTCCTTTATCCTAATGAATACACTTCTTCATCCTAATAGATTGGCCTTCAAGCACTAATGTAAATCCTACAGCTGGCTCTTTTATTAATTGCCTGAACTTTGCTCGTTGGTCTTTCGTCGTTCACCCCAAGCAAATACCACAGGTAATTAATCTGTTTTCCAATTCCTGACAGAGTGCTTTACAATTATTGATTGTTTTTGCCCATTAAATATTTCATGTCTGTTCAAACGGTTTTTTAGGTGGCGGACCACTACGTGAATTTTGAGTGCGCGTGCCCTCTGGTATGTGCAGCTGACCTATAATTGTTCGGTTCACCCTGAAACACAAGCTGTATAAAATATTTAGCCGTACCTGGCGAGCTCTGCTAGTGACAGGTAGGCCCTCCTGCTGCTCACAGAGGGCTGCGGTTTTGATCGCTGTGTGACCTGTCAGCGGCTGACAAGTGATGTGCAAGGGCGCCAATAACCTTTCAACCAGTGCTGACTGGTAAAAGGTTTTGTTTTATGTGGAACGTCACTGCTCCGAGGACAGATCCCAGGAGTGCTTGGCGCGTACGCTGTTCCGTAGGGTGACCGCACTTCGCACGCAGTGCGCTCTGTCACGTCTTAGATCCGACCTGCCAACTGTCAGGTAAGTGACGGGCCTGCATGAATGCAGATGGACCGAAGGCTGTCACTGTGAAGTCACACAGTCAGGATCGAGCAGTATTTTTGTGCAATTACAGAACAAAAAGTCTCATTGAGACCGCCATTACAGTGACTCCTTTTGAACACTAAAAATAAAAAAAATAAAAAAAGCACATTGTGCAAACAGAGGAAAGAGAGTCATAAATAGGCCATTAATAACTTAGGACTCTGAATCAGAAATTGCTTAGTGCAGGATCTTTGTGCTCTGTAATAACAACACTTCTATAGGCCAGTAATAAGACATGGGGGCAGATTTGCAGATTCTCAAAGCTATTTGCACTTTTGGGTTTGGCACAGACAAGAAAATATCCTTTGTTGCAAGTGCCAGTCCTTTTTTGCATTAACAAAAGTAGGCTGGTGCTCGTTAATTTATTTACTCAAATGAAGATTTTCGTATGAGTAAACCTACCCAGTGGTGAAGAGTGGATGCAGGCCTGGAATGCCCTGTGAGTTTGCACACCCCACAAAGTCACAAGTCTGTTGGTATTCACAATGTCTTTCCAAACCCATTCCCCATGTGGAAAAATTTAGTATTGTACCCCTGATTAAGATTAAAGACAAGATTTAAACCCCTTTAATGGTGCTAATGATTATTGAACAATTGGCAGTGGGTGGGTAGGGCACAGAGGGTGTATTTACAAGAAATGGCGCCCCGCTGTTTTGCCACAGCGGAGCGCAAACATTTTTAAGCCGTGGTACAACAGTTTCTGATGCCATGTTTGCGCTATATTTACAATATGGCGCTCCATGGCGTTAGGAAGAGGCCGGCGTCGGAAAAACTGATGCTGATCTGTGCCGAGTCGCAAAAAAAAGCACACTAATGTACAAAAAATGACGTTCGGCCTATTAGCGGGCAGGAAAAGAGACGGTAGCCCTCCTACATCACTTTTGTGTGCCTAGCAGGAAAAAAAGATTTTAAAAAACGCCACTAAGTGAAGAAAACAAAGTTACACTTACCTAAAAGCAGCTATGGAGCAGCCAGGAGTGAGCACAGCATAGGACAACAACCCCACCAACCCCACTACCAGCCAGGATGACCAACTAGAGCCCCTGGGGAAGAGGAAGTGCAATATCAGTGAGGAGGAGAATGAGATCTTAATCGCGGAGGTGACGGAGCACCAACACCAGCTCTTTGTCAGCTCCAAAGTGTCATTGGAGAGGAAAAAGACCTTATGGCAGTCCATTTTAAACAAGGTGAACAGTGTAGCTGGAGTCAAAAGGACAGTGATGGACTGTAAGAAGCGCTGGCACAATGCCAATCACAAAACTAAGGAGAAACTGGCAACAAATCTACAGGCAGCATTGCAGGCTAGAGGTGGTAGTCCAGAGCCCCGGGAGAAGCTGGATTCCTTGGAGGGACTCATCTGAGAAGAGGGACCAATTGAGTAAATAAGTTGGACGCTTTTTATAAGCTGATAGGTGGCAGAACCACTGTTCGCTTAATGTACTAATCCCCAGGTTCTGCACATAACTGGGTCACCCCATTGCTTTATACTGGATTCCTTGGAGGAGCAGGTGTCTGCAGTAATCTCTGAGGAGTCGGTGGTTGGAGTTGCGGGACAGGACAGTGCTGGCTATGAGGAACTACATCAGCAACAGGGTAAGTACCAACAAGGGGCAATGTGGGGAACTACGTAATGTTGTGCAGTCCAAGCAGCTATGTCCCAGCGTTCTTCGGCACTGTCTGCAGGACAAACTGTAGCCACCTGGCTCTTCTATGGTTAGTAATGACATCAATGAAAGTCTCATTGGCATTTTGATCATATGTTGGTGTAGGGCAGTGTAGCAAGCCTTCCAGATGTGCTATCCTACATTAAAATGAAAGGGCAGAAATGTGCTATTACTACAAGAAACAGTGCATTCCTGTCCTTACTGCCTGCGCTGGTGCACAGACAGCAGACATTCACCAAAGCAGGCACCTGTGAACCATGGTTCAAGGGTACCTGAGTTGGTGCTAGCCAGTTGGATGTGCTCTAGCATAAAGGAAAGCCCTGGGATGTGCTGTATTGTCGTAAACACATCACAAGCCTACACTTTCCCATTTACACAGCTTGGCGCAGCAAGATAGTTTCTAGTGATGCGCTGCACCACGTCTATGAAAGATGCCCTCTGTCTCACCTGGGCCCATGCACATTAACCCAGCCTCAAAATCCCTAGCATACAATTGGTATCTTACAGGAGAAACAACAGACCTGAGGGGTGGGAGATATGTGGGCCATGGGTAGTACCTACACATAGGGACATTTCAGGACTCACGTCCATACTCCCCTAGATTGAAATACATGGCATGCAGGCTCACACCACACAGGGGTCAACTGCCATGGTAGGGACCACCTGAACTCATCTCATCTACATATATATGACTGGGTGCGGGGGTGAATGCAAGTTATGTACACCAGTGCCGCATGGGCCCTACTTAAAGTGAAAAAGTGCAAGGTGTAGATGCAAATAAATCTGCAGCGCCGAGCAGCATAATTTCACAAATGCATCAAAGGGCTGTATCTGCTGGAATATGTGCCACCCCTATGCTCATCCCTGCACAGCTGCAAAAAGCATGCACCAAAGCAGGCACCCTTGCACCATGGAGAAAGGGTGTATGTGTTGGTACTTGACTGATGTTATCTGTGCCAGCACAATGGAAAATATATGGGGTGCGCCATTCCCTTGCAAATACAGTGTTTTGCTGTGTTTGTGGAATGACCTAGTGTGGCACAGCTAAAGTGCTTGCACCACAGTGTTGTGCCATTTGTATGTGAGCATGCCCCTTGTTAGGTGCATGTCACCATTCCAAGCACTAGTACCATCTGGGGTGCTGCCTGAAACATGTCACTCTATAACAGCCTGCCATCTCGGTCCATTGGAGATGGTCACGCATAATGTAGGTGTCGTAGGCACATGAGAGTCAATGTATGATCAGGGTGCCATCACTGTGTGGCAGTAAGTTGTCTGCCAGGGCCGAATTGTGGATAGCTAGAGGAGCCCTGTACACATACAAGTGCATGGGTCTGATCCAAACGATTTTTGACACCCTGCCGATAACCATCTCTGGTCATGATGAAATGACATGAACGTCAGTGATTGGAATCTGCCTACTATGACAGGGCCCATCCACTCAGAGTAGGCACACAGTGGTAGTGCAACAATGGTGATATCCTGTACTCAGAAAGGGAAATACAGTGCTATTTCCAATACATACCCTTGCATAACAGCTGTCCTACACATCAATGAGGAACTGAAAGTGTCATGTATTGCTCTTTGTTTGTCAACTGATTTACCCATGTCAACATGTCGAAGATATCACTAATAGCATTCCCTCATCTCATTACAGAGGATGAACCCTCACCTCCTGTCCAGCACCCTGTCCCGGACATCAGTGATGATGGGGATGATGACAACCCACCAACCATTGAATAGGACGCCCTACAAAAACTCCTTGACTCCAATGGGAACCACCTCTGGACCCGGGGAGGGTCAGCAGCATCGTGGTATCTCCCCATACCCCACCTAACAACGGACAGGCACCACCTGCCACCCCACCCAGACTCCTGGACTCTAAGGACCCACAGATTACCTTCCAACAAAGTCCAGTGGGAGTTGTCAGAATAGGTGTGGAGACCATGACGGTCACCCTAGAGGGAGTCCGTGGGTTCCTCAGTCCCGATAGGGACAACACTGCCGCCATCAGAGGCACCTACTCTCCACTCCGTGGCCTCCAGCAGTCCCTGGCTGACATAGCTGGTGTCGTGAGGGAGAGGCATCAACAACTGCCCTGCCAAAATGGCACCAGCGAGGTGCCCAACCAGCTGGAGGAAATCAGGACCATCTTGGAATCCATGGAGCAGAAGCAGGACTCCTACTTTGCTGCCATGGCTGCCTACCACCGCTACGTTGCTGCTGTGTTGCACAACCAGCAGATCCTCCTCGCTGCTATGCTGCCTCATGTATTACCACAGATGGATGCTGCTGCAGGCACAGGATCCACATCTTCTGCCCCTGATGTGTGTGTGTACCTCCCTTGGCTACCGTATCTACAACACTACCCTCACAAGAGAGAACGAACACATCAGAGGAGGAAGATGTGGACGTTACCTCTTTCCAATGGAGCGGTCTGCTGTAGCATGCATCTGTGCCACATACCAGTTTCTCCTTAGCCCTGTGATGATTAACATGTCAGGAAACATCTGCTGTCATTGTCCTCATTTTGACTTCACCCTGTTTACCTTGACCAGTTATGGACTGTCAATGTGGCCTATCCTCCCTAATGACATAGTGGTCATCCTCCTGACTGAAGCACTCCTCTCCTCAACATGTCTCATGACACGTTCCCCACATGGGTATTCAGTCAAAATATTGAGTTGGAAATGTCGACTTACACTACTATCAAGTTGTAAATATCGTGACACAGAAATATCGACAGCAAGAATATCGTGGTCAAGAATATCGATTTTAGTGTGAGAACCCGGGAGAAGGGATACAGAGGAGAGTGAACCAGATGGTCGATTCCCCGTAACAAAAAAGGCAAAAGACAAAGGGGCCGATTCCGATCTCGGCCGGTAGGGCACCAAATCGGATTCGGCTTTACCGGATCCGAATCGGAGCCCTCTTTTCCGACCGATTCGTGCATGCGTCCGGGCGAGCGAGTACGATGCGAGTGTACGCGAAATCGCCGATCGACTCGTTCGCGGGACCCAACCGCTCCGACCGACTCGTTCGCGGGACCGAACCGCTCCGACCGACTCGCACGGACACGACTCGCACTGCGCAATGGAGACGTTCCCCGACCGAGCAAGTACGATGCGCGCCTCGAGCAGTCCGACCGACTCGCGCCGTCTGGCTCCAAAGAGCAGTCGGAGCCGGACTTTGGGGGTCCGTGTCAGACCCCCATGCACGCGTAGCCGCGCGAGTCGCACACAGGGGGGACCCATGGGTCCCCCCTACCTGTGCATGTACGGCGCGAGTCGCTTCAACGCGTACCCGCTGTAGGGGGCGCCCTTGTTCACGTCGCACCCATTGAGTCAATGGGAGCCCGCGTACGCGTTGTACGACCGGCTCCCATTGACTTCAATGGGAGTCCGACCGAATCGAGTCCGATAGCATACGGACGCATCGTACTCGTTCGGTCGGGCTGCTAGAGTCCGATTCGGTCGGAAATCTCTCCGGGTCCGGCTCGGTCGGAGAGATTTCCTGCCCGAATCGGAATCGGCCCCTTAGTGCAGAAGTCTAGTTGGGAAAAGGGGTACATCCAGGAACGTGAAAATGTACAAATAATAGCAACGGATATTGGAGAATGTACAAAATGTATCAAATGTAATGTGTCCTGTCACAATGAAAAAGATTGAAAAAAAAAAGAATATCTCCTTTAAGGTAAGAAATATCGATTTTAAAAATATAGAAGTCATTAATATCGTTTGCAAAAATATAGTTGTTTAAAATATCGATTTTTAATTAGTGTTATGTATTTTAGTATATATTTTAAATGTATGTGATGTATTTTTTTGTATAAGTATAAGTATTGTTTATGTTTTTAATATGTGTAAACTTTTTTGTAATTATTAATTTTATTTTAATTACATTTTGCGTTTTTTAGTTCCGTAGCGGGTTGTGGGTATATAGGGGAATAGGGTGGGAAGTCATTTAATTATAATAAATTAATGAAAATGTTATATTTATTCATATTTATTTAATTGTGATTTTATAATGTTAATTGTGTTTTTGATTTTTTGGGTAAGTTTTAGGTGCCGATTTTGGGGTTTATAGGGGTAAAGGGTGGGAAGTAATTTATTTTTAATTAATTAATAACTAGTTGTTAAACAATATTAATTAATTAATTGACAATTAATTATGGTAATTGTGTAATTAATTTTAGGTGCGGGTTGTGGGGTCTATGGGGTAAAGAGTGGGAAGTAATTTATTTTTAATTAATTAATAATAAGTTGTTCATTAATATTAATTAAATTGACAATTAAATATGGAAATTGTGTAATTAATTTTAGTTGTGGGCTGTGGGATTTTTAGGGGTAAAGGGTGGAAGTAATGTATTTTTAATTAATTAATAATTAGTTGTTAATTAATATTAATTAATTAATTGACAATTAAATATGGGAATTGTGTAATTAATTTTAGTTCCGGGTTGTGGGGTTTTTAGGGGTAAAGGGTAGGAAGTAATTTATTTTTAATTAATTAATAATTAGTTTATAATTAATAATAATTAATTAATTGATAATTAATTTGGGTAATTGTTTAATTATTTTTTTATTTGTAGGTTTTTGGTTTATAGGGCTGAAGGGTGGGGAGTTAATTAATTTTATTTACTTTATAATTAGTTGTTAAATACTACTATTTTTTTATTTTTTTTTATTGTGTAGTTATTTTTTTTACAGTTTAATTTTAGGTGTAGGTTGTGGGGATTATAGGTATAAAGGGTGGGAATTTAATTAAATTTTATGTGTTTTTGTTTGTTTTTTAAATAATAATATTTGTCTAAATGATAATTAATTATGTTAATTGTGCAAATACATTTGTTTTTTATTTTCGATGTGGGTTGTGAATTGTGTGGTGGTATAGGGTAGAAAGTAAATAGACTAAATTTATGTAATAATGTTTTTTGTTAATAAACAATTTCTAAATAAAAATATTTATTTGTTTGAAAATTATTTTTTTATTTGATGTATTATGATATTTGTGGGTATTTGTGATATGTATTTAACATCATATGCTTTATACTTTTATTTTTAATATTAAATATATTTTTATTTACATTTTTCACATATGTATATAGTTTTGTTATTTACTTTAAAAAAATGTTTTTTTATTTTGTTGATGATATTTTGTTTGTTTTAATTTTGAACTGACTGGAGTTAGAATCGTAAATTTTACCCCTCTGCAGTCCAACACTTTCCCTATTGATGCACTGACTGGAGTGGGAATAGTACATTTTATCCCTCCGCTATCCAACACTTTCCCTATTGATGCCCTGACTGGAGAGGGAATAGTAAATTTTACCCTTCCGCTATCCAACACTTTCCCTACTGTTGCACTCATTGGAGTGGGAATAGTAATTTTTACCACTCCGCTATCCAACACTTTCCCTTCTGTTGCACTCTTTGGAGTGGGAATAGTACATTTTATCCTTCCGCTATCCAACACTTTCCCTACTGTTGCACTCATTTGAGTGGGCATAGTAAATGTTATCCCTCCGCTATCCAACACTTTCCCTACTGTTGCACTCACTGGAGTTGGAATAGTAATTTTTGCCCCTCTGCTATCCAACACTTTCCCTACTGCTGCATTCATTGGAGTGGGAATAGTAATTTTTACCCTCCGCTATCCAACACTTTCCCTACTGTTGCACTCACTGTAGTGGGAAATTTAAGTTTAAATATTTGAATGTTTTAATATATAATAGAATTTTTTTTTATAGATTTTATGTTAGTGGTATATGTGTATATATATATATTTATTTGTTAAATTTTTATATAATTTAAAAATTATAAAATACATTAAAATTAAAAGTTTAATAATTGTTTTAAAGTAAATATATATATTAATTATTATATATGTGTTTAACTTTTTCAAATTAAGTTTATTTGTTACATTTGTAAAATGTATATTAAATCTAATGTATTTCATTCTTTAATATATTTAGTATTTATTAATTTATTTTACGTATATATATATATATATATATATATATATATATATATATATATAGATATAGATATAGAGAGAGTGGTAACTACGTATAGCAGACAAGCCAAGAGGATAATGGCAATTATCAACCATCAATGGCCTATTGTTTATTTATTTACTTATTTTATAGTTTTATAGAGCGTGAACCAGACCCGTGAGGGTATCAGAGCGCTTTACAGGATTAAGGGTGGTATACAAAGCGTTAGGAAGGGAGGGATCAATTGGGTACAATAGGGGATACATTATACAAGAGAAGCACGCAGTCTAAAGTCCCAGCTACATGTGGGATAAAAATTAAAACAAATAGATACATTAAACAAGAAGGCATGCAGTTTCAACTCTTGGGGGGATGCCCAGGAGTGCAGGAATAGGTATCATCCGTAGAAGCAGTGGATAATGCCGAGGTGGAGGGTGTCCTCACAGATCCCACTCTAAAACAGATATTACCTGCTAAACCGACTGTTACCTTTCGCAGGGCGTACTCTATGCGTAATGAGCTGGTGCGCACTAGCCCAGAGACGTGCAAGGCCGGCAGTTGGCTTGCACCGAGGAGAGGGTTCTTCAAATGTAATACATGCAGAGCATTCAAATTTGGGACTAACGTCACGTCCTACAAAACTGCTTTTTCAAATAAGACTATAGAGTTGACTAGGCACTTTACATGCAGAACTGACCATGCGATCTATGCTTTACAATGTAGCTGCAAGTTGCGCTACATAGGAAGCACGAAACTACAAGTTCATGTCCGCATTTTGCAACATTTACGGGCTATTGTCAACTCAGACCCGACGTACCCAGTTGCGAGACATTTCAGAGCCATGCATGATAATGACCTTAGCTGTTTGCAATATTTTGTCATTGATTCTGTTCAGGTACATCCTAGAGGAGGAAACTGTGAAAAGCAGCTACGTAGATTGGAGTCGAAATATATTATGCTATTAGATACAAAGGTTCCATTAGGTCTGAACATGGGAGAAGATCTGTACAATTATCTATAGCACCCCACCGACTGTAACAGGTTTCAGAAGTACCCTCATTTATTGGTCACAATATTTTCTCCATGACTGTCACTATCTGTATCTCTACAATTTTGTGATACATTTTGGCTTTATTCATTATACAGTTGCAATAGTACATGTTTTTTCATCTAGGTACAGATAGGATATTTTAACTTTTACTCGAGCTAACTAGTATAGTTATTTATATTTGTTTTAACACAATTGGTTTTGGGGATATCAGATTTTTTCACTGGTTTTCACTGCACATTTTGTTTAGGGTGAGTGTACAATAATCCTGAACTGAGGACAATATGAATGGGATACAATTACTGAGGTTTTTATTCTGTTTTAATAACCGCTTTTTTTACAACGTATTTCATATTCATAATTTATGGGAAGGTAACAATACTGGCCTTTATATATAGTCATTGCTGAGTGTAAGAATGTTTAGAGTATTTGCACATATGAATTGACCTAGTCACCCATGTAGGTAATGTGATGGCTACAAGGGACCCTACAGACTAATATTTGGTTTTATATGGAGTGTACGGCCAATTATATAGTAGATCTGAAAATTTTCACAGGGGACCCAGGTGTAGCGTCAGAGTGAGGGCTACATTTTAGTAGCCATTATGCAAACTTTCACTAGGCTGTTTTATTCTCAGGGACTATGGCAACAACTTGCCCATAGATAAAGCACTAGCACTTTATTATGTTGTATTTGGCACACTCAGGGGCCGATTCTGATTCAGGCCGGAAATCTCTCCGACCGAGCCGGACCCGGAGAGATTTCTGACCAAACCGGACTCTAGCAGCCCGACCGAACGAGTACGAGGCGTCCGTATGCTATCGGACTCGATTCGGTCGGACTCCCATTGAAGTCAATGGGAGCCAGTCGTACGACGCGTACACGGGCTCCCATTGACTCCATGGGTACATCGTGAACAAGGGCGCCCCCTACAGCGGGTACGCGTCGGTGCGACTCGCACCGTACATGCACGTGTAGGGGGGACCCATGGGTCCCCCCTGTGTGCGACTCGCGCGGCTACGCGTGCAGGGGGGTCCGACACGGACCCCCGAAGTCCGGCTCTGACTGCTCTTTGGAGCCGGACGGCGCGAGTCGGTCGGACTGTTCGAGGTGCGCATCATACTTGCTCAGTCGGGTAACGTCTCCATTACGTGGTGCGAGACGTGTCAGTACGAGTCGGTCGGAGCGGTTCGGCCGCGCGAACGAGTCGGTCGGCGATTTCGCGTACGCTCGCATCGTACTCGCTCGCCCGGACGCATGTACGAATCGGTCGGAAACAAGGCCTCCGAATCGGATCCGGTAAAGCCGAATCCGATTCGGTGCCCTACCGGCCGAGATCGGAATCGGCCCCTCAGTATTGAAGTACTGTATTAGGCAGATCAGTGCATTCTGCACAGTATATCATTTCAATTTAGCGTATTTGTACATTGTAATATCATAGTACTGTAATATTTGCGGATTTGCACAGCAAGAATGATCATGCGTATTTTGCACAGTATAGAATGTTAATTTAGCGTATTTGCACATTATAATATCATAGTACTGTAATATTTGCGTATCTGCACGGTAAGATTGATCATGTCATTATGCTAGATACCATGATGGGTGTTACCTATAAATATCCGCTGGATGTAGGCTTGTCGCAGAAGTTATACATACATAGGATTATAATGTCTTTTTGTTACAGCTGTGGAATATTATGAAATTCATTAGTGATAGATTTGCCCCTCGGTGGCTTATATATTATATGTGCATAAGCAGGCTAATAAGAGGGAGACCAGCATAGCACAACCCATAAAATAAGAAGGGCGGCATACCTGCTGAATTTTGTGGTTACAAAATTTCTGTTTTATACAATTATGGTTTTTACTGTGGGTCCCGTGCAGTATAACACTATTTAGCATTTTATAATTATGCATTTGCACTTTTTCTATATTATCAATGTGCATTATTCATAGATGTATCTGATTATAAGGTATGTCGAACGCAATGAAGGTATACGTAATAAGCAAGCTATGTATACTATATACGTTGCTTCAATTTAATTGATGTATGGCAAATTTTGTTACCCAGGTATCTTTCAGTTAAAGTATGTCCTCTATTTTCATGATGTATGATGTCAGCAATCATGTGGGGTGAGGTGTTTCCTTTAAATGGTTTCCAAAGACGCAGCGTGATCATGTGATCAAGGCCACAGGACGTGGCCGAAACGCGTCATGGGCAGCATGAGCGTTGTTAATAAAACTTAAAATTTGAGCACCAGCAAGACACCGGAGTCTGTTGCACCTGTTTGTGAATGCAAGAATAGCATCTGGATGCGTTGTTCTGGATATATATATATATATATATATATATATATATATATATATATATATATATATATATATATATATCAGGACATCCACTGAATTGAAACATCCTTCGGGGTTGTTGTGCAATGAACTTTACCTGTGAGACCCTTCAACATTTGTACAAGTAAATAATGCACTTAGAACTACCTGTGTGTTGTTTGTCTCTAGGAGTCAGGGCCAGACTGACCATTGGCCATTGCGGGAGGCAACTACACTAACCACTAGCCAAAGGGACAGGTGTTTTGTGGAGTCCGGGACAATGCTAGGCAGTGAGAGTGTAACATATTTTGTAAACACTATTTGTGTGACGACTAGTAAGTGCTTACTCAAGGTTGCAAGCATTAAGTTCAACTGGTGTCATGCAGTCAATGTGAATAGTCAATTAAGTCACCTCACAAGTATCGGGTCCATCCATGGTTACTAGCAAGCATACAACATGGGCTGACAAGTAAACACTGCAAGTGTGAGTGGGTATGGACAGCCAGCAGTGTAAGAGTCCAAAAACCTAATATATGTGCTAATGTTTTTTACCACAACTCCCCTCCAAGGCATGTTGCTGTAGCAACCCACACACAGATCTTGTATGTGAACAAATGATGAACACTGTGTCATAATTCATTCATGATTGCAAGGTCCACTGCTCAACATTGTCTGATCGTAAGATCATGTAAAGTCATGGGTAGCCTGAGAGATCCCTGTCCATAGATAAGAAACCTACTCACACATGTTGCCAGACACTGCTATCAAAGACACATGCATGTACAAAACATCACCTGAGCACACATGCTCACTCCCACAAAGTAAATCATGACGTACACCTGAATGTAGCAAACAAATAAATCTAATGACAATAGAAAGGTTAAAGAAGAGAAAACTATCTACCCTATACTAACTACCTATCCTAACCTATCGTACACTATCTTAGCCTAACTACTACATAAAACGACCGTAACTTAACTTAGCTTAATCTATACATTTAGCACAACATGATAAACATCAACCCCCCCTTAAGTCACATCTTTACACAAAGACAACAGAAACTACACCTAAATATCAACTACCTGCACATAGAAACCTAAACAATCATATACTTTTTGTATATTTTCTATAAAAGTTTGTAAATTATTAGTTTTTATGTTTTATTACATATAAACACACCAACACCCAAATAACCCAAAGTATCCCTACCCACAAACAATCTAACCCACCCCTAAAAATCCCCTTAAACCACTATCCCTAGACTATCACTATAACTATACTGACCTAACTAAGCTATAAAAACCTTATGTTAAAAATATCTACTTGTAATGCATGGGGAAGGGCAGAAAGAGTCCCTGTAGCTATTTCCATTTGGGTTGTCCAAACTGCCTACTTTTATTTCCTGCAGCAGGGATAAAGCATGGTCCATTTTATTTTCCTGGACTGCCACAAGTAGTTTGAGGTTCGATAAGTTCTTTATCATGTCCATCTCAAAACTTGTGGGCCCTCCTGTGGCCTGAGGTGTGGGTCCAGGTTTAATAGATGGGTCGCTGGTAGAGGTACTTGGTACGACTGTGTGGAGACACCTGTAGCAGATTGTGCATGCCTGGCAGAGCTTCCCTTAGCAGTGGCTGGTGATCCCATTGGAAAGCTTGACACTTTCCCTGGGCCTTATCCTCCTCATACCTCCTCTTCATGGCCCTGTGTGCCTTGCTGACTCGTCGGATGTGGTGGAAGCGCTCCTTTAGCTTATTGCCTCAGATCATCTGGGGTCATGTTGTCTGTTGAAGCAATGAGGATAAATTTCAGTCAAAGGGTGACTAGGAAAAGGTATCAACATCATGAAATATCATTCTTTACATTACATCTAAGGTAGCAGCCCCTACAGCCTAAAATCATCTTACAGCTTAGAGTGACCATGCAATAACTATTATGTATTGTATCGGATATCCTCAGCCCTAATTGCACAGGCAGGCCAATTATTACGCAATGCAATTGCAACACCATTGTCACATCTAGGAATGACCATGTCAGCACTGAGTATGCTTGAGAAAAAAGATTTTCGTTACACATGTAATGGTACACATTTTCACCTTCACTGTACATTAGTGTGCCTTCTGCATCCTGCAATGGCATTTCTGCCATAGGCATTTGCCACAGTAAGAAATGCTATGTCTTGACAGTACATGTATTGTCCCACAACGTTTTGAAATTGATAAGGCAAGGAGCCACATCTGGGCACATTGCTACCTATACTGAAAACTTGGCAGGTACGACATGTAACAATGGCAACAAGATTAATACCTCACATCGTACAGAGGCATATGAAACATCTCCTATTCGACCTGTAGTAAGTTCATGGTGGACCTTGCCACCTCTCAATACATGCTCCCAATAACATAGAATGTGCAACTGGCCTGTATTCTGTATTATTCACAGCTACATCCGTTTTCAGATGTGTATCCACTACCACATACATTTGCCTTGTCTGCCACTGGGATCTTGGCTCCCCTGTCAAGCAACTATCATGTGATCCATCACAGATTGGCAAAGTGTTCTCCTTTACAGTAGTCAGAGGCTGATAGACATGCAGCATGTCAATTCAACTTTCAATGACTTATTTAACTCCTTCCAAAAGTTCATGATAAGGTTGCACATTGAATCTGAAAATGTCCACAGCATCTGACATCACACTCACTCCTTGCACTATGATATTAGCACTGATGAAGGCACTCACCGGTGAAGTTGGGGTTCTTGTAGTTCTCCACCTCAGGTTTTGTGTATGAAGGGGGTCTAGCTACAAAATAAATCACATCAGTACACTTACAACACATATTTGATATGCAACAAGAACACAATACGCATGCAAGGCTATTGGCTATGCAACCCTTCAGGTTGTAAATGTTCAAATGATGTAGTTGACATGCCTGAATGATATACATCGGTAAGGCTGTCTGAGGAGAAAATACATATGAATGACTTAAACATGCACCTCTTGGCCATTTTGCAGGACCAGTTCATGAACGATGGATTTAACCCAGATCCTTGTGACTGGGGGTGAATGTTTGCATTGTCCAGCATTCCGTCCATCAATTGTTTCTTTTGCATTTGTCGCCCTAAGTGGGAAGGGTATGCCCAGACGTGGGTCCCGTGCTCACTACACCACTGGATTCAAGCTAGCCTGGCTGAAGAAGGGTGATGCCCTGAAACCGGTCCTAGGATGCTTGTTTCCGGTCCAGGGAGGACCTGGCTTGGCAGTTCGGGCTGGACTGTTCCCACAAGGAACAGGGTCAAGACTGATTTGCATATGGCTGGGTCCAAACTGGGGTGGTGTGGTGAGCAAAAGAATGATGGATTTAACCCAGATCCTTGTGACTGGGGGTGAATGTTTGCATTGTCCAGCATTCCGTCCATCAATTGTTTCTTTTGCAGTTCATGAACCTCAGCACTTCCAAATTGCACTGTGGTAGCTGACTTGGATGATGCTCTGCACCCACATAATTTGCATACCATACTAAGGGGTCATTAGGATGGCGGGCGGATCACCATCACCAGCCAGGTGGTGGCAATCCGTCCGCCATCTCCACCCGATTCACCTCCGCCATATTATAATGGCGGGGGTACCGCGGCGGACGCAAAGTGCGTCCGCCGCTTTACCGCCAGTCTGCAATCGTTCCGATTGCAGGCCGGACGGACTGGGGCCTTAATATGGTGGCGGTGCCTAGCAGGCACCGCCATCCATATTAGGATGCTGGGTTTCACAGGCCTTTCCATGGCGGCTTCGCCGCCATAGAAAGGCTGACGGTGAATTGCTTTGCGGGCCCCCGGGGGGGTGGGGGGCTGAACTTGGGGGGTACATATGGTACCCCCTTCATTGCCATGCACAAGGTGGCAGGCACCGCGCGGTGCCTGCCACATTGTGCATGGCAACAGGTCTCTTTGGCATTGCGGCGGGTGCTGCTTACAGCAGCACCCGCCGCAATGTCAACAATGCGGAATGCGACCGCCATGGTGGCGGTCGCATCCTAATTGGCGGTGCGGGACCGCCGCACGTCTGGCGGCCGGTCCCAGCACCGCAGCGATGGCGGGTGGACTGTTGTCCGCCCGCCATCATAATGAGCCCCTTAGTAAGGTGATGCTTTAAGGAGTCCCTCTTGAATGCTGACACCAGTAAATGAGTACGCTATGTACATCTCACTTCATGCGTAATGGTTCCTCAAGTAAGGTAAGTACTGTACCTGTCAGCGCTGCTGAGTGCATGAATTGTACATATATGCCTCATGCATCCCAAAAGTTAAAATAACATATTTAACACGTATGGTATAGGTTGAGATGTATCTCAATCAGGAAAGCATTTTCTTGAATACAGTACCATGTGAGTGGGCTCCCATCTGACATACATTTGGCCTCTCATACTGGAATCGTGTACTATGTGAGTTTCATATGTAAAGACAGCTCCAGTGGCTCTGTCCAAAAAACACCTCTATGAGGCCATGCAAATGCAGCATGTGGGATTTGCTATGCAGTCAGAGGTATGTAGTCTGTCACGCCAGTGCAAAGCACAGCATAGCCATAGTGGGCATCAAGGAACAATACTTAGTACATAAGAAATGCTGTTGAAGACCAGTGTTATGTGTATTGCCACATTCAGAGGTGAGCTAAGCAGTGTAACCCATGGCAGGCCTCATTAATGCTTGACAACTCAGGGGAGGTATGCCATCAGCACATCACTATTGGGCTTCTTTACAAGGCTCTTGTGCAGCCAGTGCATCACTTTTGACATTGAAAGAAGTGACATGCCAGCAGTGTAAAGACCTTCTACATAAGCTCCTTCATGTGGAACATATTTTCTATAATGCCCCATCACAACTGTACATGAAAAGGCCTGTTGTGAAATAAGCAACTCTGGAGCACATCTGCACTACCTGCTCTGTCATCATATGAGCTGTCTGGAGAGTCTATGGCAATGTACATCAGCTCTGTGCTTCCCTGGGAATCATCTCTTTCACCTACAGGAACACAAATTCTTGTGTGGGCCGCACAGTGTCACAGATTGCACTGGTGCACATATTGTGCCAGAACTATAGCCACAGAATTTGCCCCTTTTGCATGGGGGCATGGCTAATTGGAGACAAACATTCTTGTGAGACATACTTAACACAAAGCATCAATGGGTACATGAGACACATAGGATAGTAAACAAATCATGAGTTCTAACATGTTGCTAACCAACTTCAATGCCCACATAGTCAAAGAGGTCGGACTGCCTGCCAACCATATCTGCCCAACGATGTTTCAGCTGCTGGGTGTCCAGGTCCACTCCATAGAGCCTGTGCATCTGGAGGCGTATATATTGCCATCGATGCTTCCAGACCTTCACAGGGTAGCCCTGGATTACACAGCCCCAGCTGGCTAACACATTTGGCAAGTAATGGCTGACCAGCCACAAGAATGCCCCAAACTTCTGCTCGATCATGGGCGAGACCGACTCGTCCCTGACATGTTCTCACACAACTCTCAACACCCAAAATAAACAACAGAACCCCCCAATAACCCACTACTACCCCTATAACAAATATCCCCCAAAATACAAACACCCAATAGCACACAGGACAATAAACAACAATATACAACAAAGACACACAAAAATGACTTTAGGGACAGCAGAAATGACGCACCAGATCCAAAAACACCAACACGACTCCCCAGCACAAGCAAAACACCAGCACTCCCAACCATGCTCGGACAGTAAAACTGTGACTTTTTGTGAAAGTGAAAGTAATTTTACAGTTCCTGATTTGCAGCATGCAGGATCCATTACATCCCTTTATCCATTACTACACTTCCTAGGCGGATGCGTCACGTTTTCAGCTGATGCATTGTTTTTTTTATGTTTCTGCTGAATGCATCGATTTCACAAAAGGCCTGACAATAGACAATGCTGTTTATATCACACATCGTCAGAGAAGCATCATTTTTGGCTGATGCGGCGGCTGAAATATATCAGACTTAATAGTCTTGCGTTTTTTTATTTACACAAGAGGTCAAAATTAATTTTTTCCTGTTTTGTGATGTGCTATTCATGTAAATATGAACCGGAAATGCAGTGTTGTGTGTGAATGGTGGAGTTGACCTGTTTACCGGCTGTGCCTATATGTCGTGTGTGTTATTAGGTTAACATGTGTGTACGTTCATCTTGTTCAGAGATCATACTATGCATAGTGCCCAACACTGTGGTAGCACAATGGCACGTCTTTCCTGGGTTGCCTTGTGTGCTAAGTTGTTAATAGCACCCATTGACAATGTTTTACCACCCCCAGGGTTACAAGAGGCTACCACTGCCATGGGGTCAGTGCACCCACATCTATGACTGCTCCGCCTACTGCCAAACAGCGCCATTTCACACAGTGGAGGCATTAGACTGCATTAAAATTTGAGAGTTTTGAGAGTATGCAGCAATTGGCAGCACCCACTTGGAAGGGGATGTATGGATGTTGCCATTTGATTGTTTGAATATTTTCATTTCATATTTAAGAGCCATACTTCACAGGAAAGTGATAGTGTCATAATTTTTGGCCAACATTATCCTCAATCATGGTGATTGTGCTATGGTAGATCACCATGATTGCCTTGGTGTGTCTTCCTACATATTGCTGATAGTAATGCTACATAAATCACACCATACCTACACTCTGCATCAAGACGGTGTTGCTTGTGCAGAGCGGTGGGTGTACACATGCAACACTGTTATACTGGCAAAGTATGGTATGTAGAATTTGTCTGTGTGCAATGAGAGAACCTAACGTATTTTACATGTGGGTTTGTTGTTGATGTCGCATATGCAGACTGTAGTTTTGGGAGTGTGTTCCCATGCACATGCTATGTGGAACACTCCAAAGTCATCATACAATGAGTGGCCTCTACTTTCGTCCACAAGTATGAGGATGAACACATGGCTAGCATCAGGAGAGACACACATACAGTCATTGCACACTATCTACATTGCAATAACATTGTAATTTTGGCTGACAATGGAGGACTATCTGCTGCAGGTAGTTGGCATGCACACTATTTCATTTGTACCAGATGATGTTCAATGCTATTTGTTAAACATTGCAACATACATTATCTGTGTGACAAATAGTAGTAGGTCAAATGTGAAGGTTAAGTTGTTTAGTGTGAATATGGAATTAAAATACATACACAGTGGTAGTGCTCAGAAAGTTTATTTACAGATAGATGTACAATGTGTTATCTTTTATCATAGTTTGATATCATGTTGAACATTCATAGTTTCTAAAATAAATTATTTATGATGTGGTCCCTCTGCCGTATTGCAGCCACTGATGGTCCAGGATGCTGAGGGTCCTCATCTTCCTCCTCCTCATTGTCCGGTATTTCCTGATACCCATTTGCATCTGCCCATGGCACATTTGTCATGACACATATATTGTGGAAAATGCAGCAGACCAAAATAATTTTACATACCAAGGGAGGCGAGTAGAGCAATCTGCCCCCAGATATGTCAAGGCTCCGGAAGCGGGATTTTAGTACTCCAAATGTCTGTTCAATGAGAGACCTGGTGCAGCATAGGGCATGGTTGTAGCAAAGCTGGGCTTCTGTTTGTGGGATCTTTACAGGAGTCATGACCCATGGCATCAGAGAGTAACCTTGGTCTGCTGCTAAAAAAGGAGTTGTTATATTAGTTAAGAGTCATAATAAGGGATAGCCCTTCATTCATTTCCAATCTGGTCTGTGTCCTGCTTGACTCATGCACTTTGCTTGCTGTAATAGACATGCTATGACATTGTGTGGCATACACACAAGCTGGGATTGGCAATGGCTGACACTGAGCTACACATACATGTGTGCTATCCTCTGTGACTCACTTACTATTTGTCTTTCTACTGAGTGCCAATGCCATGCAGGTGATGATTTGTAACCAGTGAGGTGAGTCTATTTGCCATTGAGTAGACACATCTTGCACTCATCTATCTTGTCTATTATTGGCTACTATTGCAATTCGTGAACTGATACCTGTCTGATTTGACGGATCACTGACATAGGGGCCGATTCCGATCCTGGTCGGAAACCGTTCCGACCGACACGTTCCCGGAGCGATTTCCGACCGATTCGTGCCCCTTGACACCAAGCGAGCGAGTACGATGCAGCCGCATGCTGACGGACTCGGCTCGGTCGGACTCCCATTGAATTCATTGGGAGCCGATAGTACGACGCATACATGGGCTCCCATTGACTGAATGGGTAGGTTGCGCAAAAGGGCGCCCCCTGTAGTGGGTACGCTTTGGTGCCATCCGCACCGTACATGCATGTATAGGGGGGACCCTTGGGTCCCCCCTGTGTCCGACTAAAAGGCTACGGGTGAAGGTGGTCCGGCACAGACCCCCGAAGTCCGCTTCCCAGAGCATTTTCGTCCCGGAGACTCCGACTCGATCCGGCTGTCCGGATCGTGCATCGTACTGGCTCGGTCGTGAAATGTCTCCATTGCGCGGTACGAATCGAGTGCGAACGAGTCGTACGGAGCGGTTCGGACCTGGAAACGATTCGGTCGGCGATTTCACGTTCATTCGCATCGTACTTGGGCGTACGGACCTCTGTACGACTCGGTCGGAAACAAAGCCACCGACTCGGATCCGGTAAAGCCGAATCTGATTCAGAGGCCTTCCGACCGAGATCGGAATCGACCCCTTAATATTGACTACATAAATATCCCCATACACAAATATCGATACAAAAATATTGATATCCAAAATATCGACATCCTATCTTTAAAATGTAAAATACAAAAATATCGGAAAAAATATATAGATGTCAAAAATATCAATGTACAAAATATCGATTTTTTTTATATATAAAAAATAATGTTAAATAAATTAAATAATAAAATTAACTTTAAAAAAATTATTTAGATGCAATGTACATTTAAAAAAATATAAAAAATAAATCTAATTAAAAAAAATTAAGGGGCCGATTCCGATCTCGGCCGGTAGGGCACCGAATCGGATTCGGCTTTACCGAATCCGATTCGGGGGCCATGTTTCCGACCGATTCGCACAGTCGTCCGCGCGAGCAAGTACGATGCGAGCGTACGCGAAATCGCCGACCGACTCGTTCCCGGGTCCGAACCGCTCCGACCGACTCATACGGACACAACTCGCACCACCCAATGGAGACGTTACCCGACCGAGCAAGTACGATGCGCGCATCGAACAGTCCGACCAACTCGTGCCGTCCGGCTCCAAAGAGCTGTCGGAGCCGGACTTCGGGGGTCCGTGTCGGACCCCCTTCACCCGTAGCCGTGCGAGTCGCACACAGGGGGGACCCATGGGTCCCCCCTACACATGCATGTGCGGTGCGTGTTGCACCGACGCGTACCCGCTGTAGGGCACCCCCCTGTTCGCGACGTGCCCATTCAGTCAATGGGAGCCCGTGTACGCGTAGTACGACCGGCTCCCATTGACTTCAATGGGAGTCCGACCGAATCGAGTCCGATAGCATACGGCCGCATCGTACTCGTTCGGTCGGACTGCAGGAGTCCGGTTCGGTCGGAAATCTCTCCGGGTCCGGCTCAGTCGGAGAGATTTCCGGCCTGCATCAGAATTGGCCCCTAAGTGTACATATATAAAATGTAATATATAAATGTATATTTACTGTAAAACAATTAATAAACTAATAACTTAAATTTATTTTAAAATATTATAAATATATAACAAATAAATATATATATATATATATATATTCACTGAAAAAACCATAGGTTTCAGGCACGTTATAGTTAGTTGGACATTTCACTCGTACAAAACCATAGAAATTCCCCCGTTATAGTTAGTTCAGCTAACTATAACTCGCGCGCCCGCAATGCACTGCTGATGACGTCACATATTACATCACTCATGACATGGTCAGTGACATCACTCATGACATCACTGATGACATCTCAAATGACATCACTGATGACATCACTGATGACATCATCCTTGTGATAGAGTGGCAGACCTCCTCTCACCCTAATATAACCTTTGATACACACACTCAAAAATACAAACTAACATTTTCAAAACAATGGACATACCAATACCAGTTACAACACACCTATTCAGTAATTCCAAGATCTACACACACATCCACTCATTCACCAACAGTCCCTATACAGTCACTCATACATGTACTCACTCATCATATGTACTCATACACCTATACATCCTGTTACACACCGCCACTCATCCATAGAGTTACTCACACACATAGTCACACATGCAAACAAAGTATCAAACATCCATTTACTTGCATATACAGTTATACACACACTACCACACTTACTTCTACAGAAACTTACACATACTTACTCTCTTAAACAATCACTTATAGAAACACCTACTTATTTGTACAGGAACTCTTCCAATCTCTCACTCTCACATATACTCACTTATATACACCAATACTCACATATACTAGTTTAAAACATATGTAGTTACTCATAAAGACACTATTGAGACAGTCATTCACTCACTAACACACCCATACACATACTCATCCACCTATACAGTCCTGCACACATGCTGTCTTCAACACATACAAACAGTGAGTCACTCATTCATGCATCTATGCACTAAGTAATACCCCCCACCGAACCATACAGACACTCAGGCACTCATACTGATACTCAAAAAACCAACTAATAACCCATATAGACACTCATGTAGCTACTCACCAACCCATGCAGCCACTTATACACAAAGTGAGAGACTGATACAGATATTTTCATATTTAAACATTACTCACTAACCCATGTATTCATTAAGATACACTTAGTCAGTTATACAAACAATTTTACAAAAAAAAATCATCCATTTAGACACTTATATACCCATTTATTCTTCTATCGACCTTGAGATATACATATATAAAACATATTTAATTTTCAGAAAAACACACATTCACTGGATGATGTCATCAGTGATGTCATTTGAGATGTCATCAGTGATGTCATGAGTGATGTCACTGACCATGTCATGAGTGATGTAATATGTGACATCATCAGCAGTGCATTGCGGGCGCACGAGTTATAGTTAGCTGAACTAACTATAACGGGGGAATTTCTATGGTTTTGTACGAGTGAAATGTCCAACTAACTATAACGTGCCTGAAACCTATGGTTTTTTCAGTGAATTTCTAAGGTTTTTTAAATGCTAATTTCTAACTATAACGTGCCTGAAACCTATGGTTTTTTCAGTGAATATATATATATTTATTATACTATGTATACATGTGAAAATGTTTCGGTCCCATGTTTGCCTCGGTGGCACGGAAAAAATGGGTGGAACTGACGTCAGCACGCCGACGAGGTCCTCTTATGGCTCCGATGACGTCATACGGTGTCGCGAGCGGAGCCGTGCTATTATGACGTCCTCGTTGACGTGGGAGAGCTAGGAAAGAATTTCCGTGGAATGCTGGTATATTCACCTAAGTGTTCAGGCTAGTCCTTTGGGAGCAACTGTTTATGTTGCCACTCCAGAAACCGAAACCAGTGATCCGAGGGCAGAGGCCCTGCAGATGGCACACGAGGTGGGGTGCCCATTCGTGTGCACCGGCAGGGCAGCGAAGTGACAAGCACCACAACCCACAAAAAAGGTAACGAGGGCACTGAATAACACAGGCTCTTCTCTTTGTATCTGGCAGGAACAACGAAGTTAAAATGCCCTAGTACCAAAATGTAGAATTAGTGCTACAACGGTCTTCAAGAGGACCTGCGATGTCGCTTCTGCCTCCCGTACCCTGGAGGTGGCACATGGGTCACGCGGTACGGTCATACTGCGGCGGGACGCACACTCGTTGACCTCTCATGGCACTGCTCCACACTTCAGGGAGGACGCTTTCCATTAGCTATGTTTTCTGATGACATGTCGCGCCGGCCCCGTCCAACAACAGAACTCCTTTAGATCCAAACAGACTCTTCCACTCTCTCACCGGAAGTGAAACCAGGCCACGCGGACACTTTCACAATACAACAGCCGGGAATGCACTTTTCGGTAAAAAAAACCACATTCCTTCCTCCTAATTAATCAAATAAACGTCTCACTGAAGAACAGGGGCCAGCTTCGATCGGTAAACAGCCGTTACAACGACTTTTTTACTTTGCGATACCATTACAACGCATGCATTACAACGCATGCGTTGTACATCACGAAGTCATTACTACGCATTTTTTTAGAATGCATGGTCATTTACCATGCATGCCTTCACAACGAATTTTGTTGTAAAGGTATGTATGGTAAATGACCATGCGTTCTAAAAAACATGTAGACGATCCATGTCGTTGTAAGGAAACAGAGGCTGTTCCGTTTCCTCACAACGACGTGTACGGAAAGTGTTGAATAGCAGAGGGTTAAAATTAATATTCCTAACAAAGTCAATTCAAAATTAAAAAGAAAGAAAATATCAACTACAATACAAAAATTGTTAATAACACAAAAATAAAACTTCTATAAAAATATTAAAAATTACAAAAGATAGAAACATATTATAATGTTAAAAAAATCAAAAAATTACCTACAAACATTATGTTTTAAAAAATTTTAAAAGATTTTACAAACAAATAACTTTGGGGCCCATTAAGATAACGGGGGGATCGCCACCGCCGGGCCAGCGGTGGTCACCGCCGGGCCGACGGTGGTCACTGCTGGCCCGGCGGTGGCGATCCGCCCACCAAATGTCCCTGTGTCACCCCCCGCCATATTAGTATGGCGAGGGGCACCGCGGCGGACGGAAAGACCGTCCGCCGCTTTTCCGCCGGTCGGATTGCCGGCCGGGCAGAAAAGGCACAAAATATGGTGGCGCTTATTATGATGCGTGCGGTGTCCATGCATTTCCATGGTGGAGACTCCGCCATGGAAAGGCATGCGGAGGTTGGCTACGGGGGCCCGTTGGGGGCCCCCGGGGGGGTGGGTGGCTTCACTGGGGGGGTACCTGTGGTACCCCCGTTCATTGCCATACACAAGGTGGCAGGCCCCGCGCGGTGCCTGTCACGTTGTGCATTGTAATGCACTACATGCACCTTTGACATTGCGGCGGGTGCTGGTTACAGCACCGCCCGCCGCAATGTTAAAGGCAAGAATGCGCCCACCAGGGTGGCGGGCGCATCCTAATTGGCCTAGCGGGATTGCTGCACCTCTGACGGTTGGTCCCGTTTACCGTTACGGTGGCGGGCGGACAATGTCCGCCCGCCATCGTAATAGGCCCCTATATTTAATATAAATTTATTATAATCAAAAACATTATTACACAAAATCAATATTTTTTATTTCCTACCCTATAACACCACACATTTCACAACACACATCTAAATTTCTAAAAAACTGTACCTTCATAATTAATATAATTAATTATCAAATAAACAAATATTATTAATTAAAATTAAAAATAAAACATATAAAAATTAATTTACTCACCAAACATTTCCCCTATAAAACCAAAATCCACACACATAATAAAAGTAAATAATTACCATAAAAATGTATCAATTAATAAATGAATAATAATGAGAAAATAATTATTAATTAATAAAACTTAAAATACTTTCCACCCTCTACCCCAACAAACACCACAACATACACATAAAAATAATTACACAATTTCCATAACTAATTTTACATTATTAAATTATTATCAATTAAAAACAACCTATTAATTAATTGAAAATAATTTACTTCCCACCTTTTACCACTATAAACCCCACAACTCACATCTCAAAATAATTACACAATTTCCATAATTAATTTTTAATTATTTAATTACCAGTAATTAACAATTAATTATTAATTACTTTTAAATAAATTACTTCACACCCTATTCCCCTATAAACCCACAACCCACTCTTAAAAAAAAACACAATTAACATAATTATCAATTAATTAATTAATACAAATTAACAACCAATTAATAATTAATTAATAAAAAATTAATTACCACAATTAACACTTTAAATCTAAAGTAAATAAATTCTAATAAATAAAAAATATTAATTAATTTATTATAATTAAATGGCTTCACACCCTATTCCCCTATAAACCCACAACGCGCTCTTAAAAAAAGATAACACAATTAACATATTTATCAATTAATTAATTAATAAAAATTAACAACCAATTAATAATTAATTAATAAAAATTAATTACCACAATTAACACTATAAAATCTAAATTAAATAAATTCTGATAAATAAAAATTAATAATTAATTTATTATAATTAAATTACTTCCCACCCTATTCCCCTATAAACCCACAACCCGCTACGGAACTAAAACGCAAAATTTAATTAAAATAAAATTAATAACTACTAAAAATGTAACACATATATTAAAAAACAAAAGCAATACTTTCACAAAAAATAGAGCACATACATTTAAAATACATACTAAAATACATAACACTAACTAAAAAAACGATATTTTTAACAACTATATTTTTGCAAACAATATTAATGACTTCGATATTTTTAAAAACGATATTTCTTATCTTAAACTCGATATTCTTGACCACGATATTCTTGCTATCGATATTTCTGTGTCTCGATATTTCCAACTCGATATTACTGCAAGTCGACATTTCCTACTCGATATTCTGACTGTACACCTGATTTGACAACATGTAACAGGAGCTGGTGATGCATGTTCATCTGTCACACATATTTTGTATTAATTGTTTTAGTCAACATTTTTAATGTGTTCAGCCATGGAAAGGATAGTGAGTGGATATAAATATGGGGCATGGTTGTATACACATGGCTGTGCACAGTGTCAACTATGTTGATAGTATACAATGGGCTGTAGATACGTGTTAATCTTGCGCTGTATAGTGCAACAGGTGGACTGTGTACCCTACAGTGCCACATGTCTTGTGGACTGTGTAGGCTATATCTTCCACATGATTCAGTGTCCAGGGTTCTGTGGCTGCGCTGGCAGAACCAGTGCAGCATTGCTTCAAGACTGTCACATTATTCCCCTGAGAACTGTATTGCTGGCTGCCATGGGGGACGTAGTTTGTGCATGAGGGTGCACCTTGCTGCACAGTCTGGCACCTCGGATGAATGCTGAAGTGGTTTCGGCACCAAAAAATAAATGTTGTGCACATAGGATGTGATGTGTGTATATGATGTGTGATATAATATAGCATGGTAGAAATGATCCTGTGAGGTTCATGTAAGAGCATATTTCTCAGTTTCACAGGTCTTGGATACATCTTCAAGCCTCCTGACCATTGGATTTATATGTGACACACAAACTAGACACAGGGATTGCCTTGCTTCAACAGTGTGTTTGGGAGCCTCATTTTACTAGTGATTGAATTTGTGAGGGTCTTTGACACAATTGATTCCACACACAGAGCCTCATGTAGCATTTGCTGCCACTGGGCATCAATGGACATAAATTGGCTGAGCTGACGTGCATCCAAAGTGAAGTTGTGGAATGTGCCTTTCAATTGACATACTGCACATCCACAGTTTGTCCACATTCGCAACATCACATGATAGTTACTAGTGCCAACACCACCACCCCATTGCACCATGGTGCACGTGTGTCAGCTTAGTGTCCTCACATGGCATCATGCTTTAAGGGGCACATTTCAGCACCAATAACACACAGTCTGTGCAATTCTCTCCTTCTATGTGCCATGCGGAATGCTGGACACACAGTAATTGGACATGAGAAAGAGACATGTGTATATGTATCCTCATTTCACCTCCCATTGGGAGGTACACTATTTGCATACTGTCCCAGGGTTCCTGTACATAGAATGTATGGAAATGTGTTAGATCTTCAATGGTGTTGGATGGGAAAGGCTACCGCAAGGCCCATGGTAGACATCTTTAACGTAGGGTGAAGTAAAGCTCCACTTTGGTGTGGCTTACATTACTGCATACCAATGAAGCTTTGCAATGACATGCAGACATACTTTGCATTGCCACATTGACAAGATTTGGACTTCACCAGAGCATCATGAATAGTGAGAGTCAATCAGCACAGTTCACTTGTACATGTGGGCCACAGTGGCGTAGGCAGTCTCAACATGTGTGACTTGTAGGAAATGTGTTGCACGCATGGCATGTAGTATGGTACAGGTATATAGGCCCACACCAACTGCGTATGCACTGTGTCATTCAACCCAAGACTGAAATGTCAACGTATTCCTACATAATTAACTGCCATGTGGTCTGTCATGTGCTTGAGGTGTACTTACTAACCAGTAAGCCATAGCCATAGGTCCCATTCTTGGAGGGCTCATTGATGGTGTAATGCCAAAAGATGAATGGGTCATGAGCACCTTATGGCACTTTGAGATTTGTCATATTTCCTTGGCACAGCTCAGAATCAGATTGTAGGCCTTTGTTCCCCCTAAGACATCCCCACACCATAGTACAATTAACAGTACTTGACCCAGATCCTGAGAAAGGAAGGGGTGGCGAGGAATTCTGCATCTAATAATTAGATTGTCACACAGCACCTGGACTGGGACAGCCCAGGCCTAAAGAACAAAGGAGAAGGGTCAGACATCTGGAGCCAAAACTTGGGGGCTCGCCTTTAAAGTTTTGATGGGAAGGGATCGGCAAGGTTTGTCATCAAGAGTCAGAGCTGAGGCCCTCAGGAGAGCTTTATCCACAGAAAACTTGAAGTCGCCATATTAGTTTGTCCCAGAATGCTATGCAGGAGGGTTGGGAAAGAGTTCAGGGATGATGTGGCATTCTATGATTGGCCAGTGGTTCCTAAACTTTCCACCCCCACTAAAAAGCCCCTGCCCAAGAGAGAGACAGTTGAGAAGAATCTGGATCTAGGAGTGACAATAATGAAAGGATGCCCAGTTGGAAGGAGAACCCATCTTATGCCCTGCAAGGATGAACCTAAGAACTTTGACTCCAGCTGAACCCCAGGACTGGAATGGGATTCTCCAAGCCAGTGGTGCTGAACCCCTATTGTCCCAGAGGTACAGTTGGAGCAATGGGCTTGTCAGCAAACCTGGGTGGATCTCCTAAAAAATCTGTGGAATGTTTTTCGACTCCACTAACCTACAGGTGCCCTTCAAGAAGCCAGGATGCTCTGAGGCTGGGGTAATGTGAAAGATAGGGTATTTTGCTGGCTGCATGCGGATGGGCTATGCAAGATACCCCCAGCAGCAGGAGAAGAGCCCCAAGAGTCAGGCAGAGCATATGTCTAGTGTAGTGAGCCTGAAAATCTATCTCACCACAAAATGAGCCACTTTAGATGCAAGGAGGCCTGATGGACATGCCCCTGGTGGCTAAGGCTGGCCACCAGGAACAAAATGAGCCCAAACATGCTGAAAATGGCCCAATGGGGTCTCACCGATGGGCCTGTGAAGTCTGGCCCCTTTGTGCAACAAAATCAAGTGCATAGTGCACTGCCTGTATTCTTGAAAATATACCCAGGGTGATTCAAGGCCTGGAGGTCAGTGCAACAGTCTTATTCCTTTATATTATTGGGTAAGAGTGTGCTTGGGGCCAACTCCCCAAGCACAAGCTCACCCTTGGGGGACCCCATCCCGCTGAGGGCTGGTGCATTATTTATGAAGTCCAGGAACTATGGGATGGCACTGCTGTGCACTCTACATGGCTGTGTGCTGCTCCTGCTCCCTGTGCCCATGGGGAGTGGAGCGCACACCACTGCAGTGCACCCATGCCCGCTCATTTAACAAGATTTTTAAAAAGCACGGCAAAAAAGAAACTTGCAGCACAAGGCCGTGGAGACATGAACAAAGCAGCCTTACATGCTAGTAAAATATTCATAACTCCAGGGTCTGGTGTGCCCCATAATGCCCTGTGTGGGGGTTAATTTGCATAAAATGTTGCTTGTGGTGGCCTCACAATGGCCAGGGCACTACGAATGCCCTTCCAAAGTGTTGTGGAAGATGCAGAGGTGGCAGCAGTTCAGCAGAATATGTTTTATTCATCTGGCCCTAATTCTACAGGGGCCTAAATATTATGGCCCCGAGAAATGTTTTCCATGTTTTTATGCACTCCTAGAGCTGGAGCTCTTGTCCTCTGGAGTGCAGTGATGCCTTGTGGTTTATACTCTCATTGCAACAGTAGTCTAAAGGTTTTTGAAAGAAAATTCTGTCATGTGTTTTTGGATTTAAAATGCTTTATTGCTGCTATGGGTATTGATAATGCAATGCTTACTAATATAATCAATGAATTTGAATATGGTTACTATTTCCAATTGATTTTAATGGTGGTGAAGTTTTGAAACTTGACATTTGACTACTTTTATTAATGTTGTTACCCCCTTTTAGAAATGGGATTCCTGGTTGGCTGAGGTATGTACCGAGGCCAGCCAAGAACCACCACTTTAGTCAGGGTAAGCCAGATACACAAAAAGATACCCTGTGCTAACCCTCTGGTAGCTTGGCACAGGGCAGACAGGCTTATCTACAAAGGCAATATTCAAAGTAAAATTGCATAAAACACACAATCACACACACAGTAACACAATGAAAGCCCCACAAAAAGACTCCACAAAGGTTTAGAAAAATAGAGAATATTTATCGGAACAATATAAGACCAAAACAAAAAACATTCCAGTGATTACTTTTCAAGTTATGAGCCTTTTAACTGCAGGTAAAACACATTGACTTCTATTAGGTTCCTTATGGTAATCTTAGTGGAGTTAAAACAATCCCAGCCGGGGATCAGCAAAGGGGCTTTCTGAGCGCTCGAACAGGAAAGCAGTGCTCCGAAAGTCTTTAAAGTGCAAGTTTTCAGCTGGCCCCTCGAGACCGATATGCGTTAATTAAGCCCAGCCATCTGCGATAATGTGCAGGTCGGCTACAGAGACCTTGTGGGAGGGTACCTTTTCTTGTGTGAGGCAGCGAGCTGCAGACGAGCTGCCGGCATTGACAGCCTTGGGGACAGGGTTCCCAATGTTGCAGTCTCCTCCCTGGGGTTGCTGCGAGCCCCATTGAGCCGTCTTTGTGTGGCGCTGGTTGCAGCGAGCGGGCGCTGTGGCCTCCTGCATTCAAATTTATTGGTGGGGCATGTCGTTGCCCCAGCAACGCCTGGCAACAGGAAGGCTGAAGCACTGCTACTAGTCAGGACTCTACCATAGATCAGAAAAGAAGTGCAGTCCTTTGCTGGAATGTCACACAAAGCACTTATCTGTTGGAGATTGAAGCACTGATTTTCACAACACAGAGATATTTTCTTGTGCAGAGCGGAGCGCTGGTTTCCACAGCACAGGTCTTTTATTTTTGTGCAGGGTGACGCACTGGTTCTCACAGAATGGGCTCTTAAAGCAGTGTAGTAAAAACAAAAATAAATTATTTGATGCCCCTGAGTTTTAGAGAACAGGGGTCACGACAACAAGTCCTTGGAGATCACTTGGAGGGAAGGCAGAGTCCTACTCTCCTTCAAGCAGAGTCATGGAGCAGAGGGCAGCGGGGCAATAAGCAGAAAAACAGTCCTTCCAGAAAAGCAGTTCATTTGAGTCCTTTAAGCAGTACTACAGCCCTTCTGACAGAGGTTCAATTCAAGATCCAGAAGTGCCTGATTTTAGGGGGGCCAGAGACTCCGTACTTATATTCAAAAGTGCCTTTGATGTAGGGGGTGACTTCAACAGAACTCTCTGAAGTGCACAGGGGTTCCTTTCAACCCATTCCTGTCTGCCAGGCTATCTGTGGGGGGTAAATCCTTGCTTTGTATGTGGACAGGACACTTCCTATTGAAGTTTAAGTGTCAGCCCCCCCATTCCTCCTCGGCCAGGAAGACCCATCAAAATGCAGATGAACGCAGATGAGTGCTAAGAATGCAGATGAACCTTACCATCCTATGTTTGTGGCTGTCTAGATGGAATGCACAAAGTGTGCTGTCACCGAACCCAGACGTATTTTGGAGACAGGCTGCAAAGCACACAGTTATAAGCACAGAGAAATGTCCACTTTCTAAAATTTGCATTTCTAAAACAGTAAGATTAAATCCAACTTCACCAGTAAGGAGGACTTGTCATTACCAATTCAAACATATAAAACACGAAAAGGCTACTCTTTGAAGTTGAATGGTGACAAGACCAAAGCTATGGCATTGGCCTGGAATCCCCAGCTCTGGGGGCCACAACACTGGCCTACCACATGGGGGCTCTTCCCGTACCTACTCACAACGTGAAGAACCTTGGCTTTTGGTTAGACTCTACTCTGTCCATAAAGCCACAGACAGCTAAGGTAGCTTCCTCGTGTTTTGCCATTTTGAAGTGGCTTAAAAAGATTCTGTGGATACTTCCCTTCCCCGCTCAAAGAATCATCATTCAAGCCATGATTCTGTCCAGGTTAGATTGTGGTAATATCTTACATCTAGGAGCAGACAAGACCCTGATCAAACGCCTTCAGGTGTTTGAGAACTCTGCCGCCAGACTCCTTGTCCGGCTTCCCAAACATTCTTCTGTGCCTGGTCTCCTCCATGACCTTCATTGGCTCACAGAGGACAAGCATATCAATTTTAAGTCACTTTGCTATATGTACAAAATGAACTTGCGCTCGGGACCTCAGTACTTGCAAAATCTAGCCACTCCCAAAACCCCCCGTACTTTGCGTGCAAACAATTAATCTCTCTTTTACGTTTCCAGAATTAGGCACACCCGGATATGAAGACGCTCCTTTCTCATCTCTGGGCCCCAAGAAATGAGCGCTCTCCTGGATTCTCTGAGATTTTGCACCTCTCTACTCACCTTCCACAGGGAGCTGAAAACCTGGTTATTTTAAGTCTCCTTCCTAAGCTGTCTTGCTTGTCCTCTAAGTGCGGGGAAATCCAATGGATAGCTAAGTGCTATACAAGAACTTAATAATAATAATCATAATAATAATAATAATAATAATAATAATAATACTCCTCTCTGATCAGGAATTACAACTTAAAAGTGTATTAAGGAATTTCCAATGCTGGCCTACGAGAGGGGTAGGCCTCACAGTAGTGAAAAACAAAATAGGCGGTTTGTCACTTCCAGGACATGCAAAACATAAAAGTACATGTCCTACTTTTTCCTTACATATCACTCTGCCCTTAGGGCTACCTAGGGCCTACCTTTGGGGTGACTTATATGTAATAAAAGGGGAATTTAAGGCTTGGCAAGTAGTTTTAAATGCCAAGTCAACGTGGTAGTAAACTGCAAACACAGGCACTGCAGTGGCAGGACTGAGACAGATTTGAAAGGCTACTTCTGTGGGTGGCACAATCAGTGCTGCAGGCCCACTAGCAGCATTTAAATTACTGGCCCTGAGTATATGGTATACCACCTTACAAGGGACTTACAAGGAAATCAAATATGCCAAACAGCTGTAAACCAATTATACCATATTTAGAGGAGAGAGCACCTGTACTTTAGCATTGGTCAGCAGTGGTAAAGTGCCCAGCATCCTAATGTCAACAAAAAGGTCAGAAAAAAAGGAGGAGGAAGGCAAAAAGTTTGGGGTGACCCTTCAGAACGGGCCATTTTCCAAACCCCCCTTACAAATTCAGTAGGCTAACCTTAATTAAAATGACACCTCCTATATTGTGATGTTGCCTCTAGTATAGGAGCGGGGGAATTGTGATTATAGGGTTCAGGACCCACTTGGGGTGTAATGTTTTGGGAGATTGCCACTAAAGGTACTTCCATCTAGCTGATGTACACATCTATAATGTAATGCACAGTTTTTAGTAGTGTGCAAGTTATTAAAATACTTTTCCTTCTTCGAAGAAAAAGCACTGACTGGACAATGATTTATTGAGTGTTGTTGTTGTGTACCAGTGGATTGGGATGACTAGCCCACAGCACCTTCCCTGAGTGGGCTTTGGACCGCTCTGCTCTGCCACCCTGAGAGAGTCTAGTGCTGCAATTGGGTATTTTTTTCTCTAGTAAAAAGACAATTGTGAATATATTACTTGTGAAGGATTCACATCCTTTGCAACTAATAATCCAATTTCTGACAAAGGGTGTGTGTGTGTGTGTGATGTGTAACATACACTTTGTTTTCTACTGGAAGGTTTCCCTTCCAGTACAAGGTTCTCTGCTTAGACATAATGCTTTTTTTTCTCACTTTGTATGGGTGCGCTACAGTGCAGCACACATGTAAAGTTAGAAAGGTATTGAGAAAAAAAACACTTTCTCAAATATGCATCTGCCTTACACCCTCCTTGATGGGCTGAAACCCGCACCCCCCCCCACCCCCCACAGCACCTTGAGACCCTTACGGGTGAGTAGTCGCGCTTAGCAAACACGTGATTGATTGATTGCCTTGAGGAGGCGTATATTTTTGGCTCAAAGTCCTGTCCCCTTACTTTAGTACACAGGGCTTTGTCTCAAAATCTGTGGGTGGTTGCATGGAAATGCCCATTTACCTTACATGGGATGCCCCCCTGAAACAAAGTAGCCCAAAGCAATAAACTGTGTTAATTAAGGGACAGTTTCCAGTACAAATCAAGATTTGTGCTGGAAAGTGAATCTCAATTCAAGACTTTGCACTGGTTTATGTCACTTTGTGCGACACTGCATTGGTGCAAAGCCTTGATAAATATGGCCACTCCCTCAGAACAGAGGGATTGATTCACAAAAATACTGGCTCATATTAATTCTGTCCTTTATGAATCCTATAACTATTGTAAATCTACCACAAACATCGGCATAATCCTCCAGAAATAGATTTCTTAAATTGTAATCTGAACTTTGCAAATCCGGCTCAGTATTTTCTTCTGAACCAAAGTCGAAAAGCAAGCTCCTACAGTGTTGGTGCTAAAGGAGCCAGTGATAAAGGAGATGGTTCACTTCTTTCCTTGCACTGTTGCTGCCTACAACAAACTAATGATCTAGTAGACATTGACAAATGTTGGGAAGAAAAAGAAAGGCTGTGTGTGGGTGTGGCTGGATGTGTGGTGCAAGCGATGTAATGCCAACTGGAAGGGCTCCATGCTGTTTTTCCAATAGGCCCCTGAAGTTTTGTCAGGATCCGGTGGTTACCTGAAACATGGCCTGTCCTCTACTGCAGCAGTTGCAGTGGCCTTTATTTCAAACATTGTTGATAGTTAGAGTGGATTTGCAGCAGAACATAGTGTGCTCTGGAAGATTTGTGAGTGCATGCCTCTACTCACTTGTTTCAAGCCCAAACACTTTTTTTCATTTGAAATGGATATTGCAAATTCACCAACAGTTACAGAGAATCCAGATACTTATTTGGAATTCCCTCATGTGAGTATCAGTGTTGGGATTGCATTTGACTTTGTTCAACTGATGAATTCCTCTTCAGTTGATGATCTCTTTGTTTTATAGAGTGCTCCCTCACCCAACAGTCTGTTGTTGGCAGTAGCGGCTACTAGGAGCAGCTATACGCATCATCTAATGAACCATAACATGAAAAGCCAAGACTTTCATTTCTTTCTAAAAATTCAGCAGGTTTATGACTGAACAACTCATATTTAAGGGAGTTTCATAAATGTAGAATGCACATTGAATATGAAAGCCCTTGTGATCCACTACAGTAAAACTGAAGTATACTGACTAGGTGGACAGAGGTTGACCAAAGATCGCATCCTGGAATTTAGGCTTGGATCTATCTCTTACAGAAAGCATACTTAACCACACAAGGCTGGTCCACACTACAACAAATGTTCAGCTCAATATGTTTCCTCATTGTCAGTCTGGTAAAATGTTTCAATACTAGTGTGATGTGTGTTCTTGGACCCTACAGAGGATGGCTCTTGGTGTCCATTTTACAGTTCCTGCAACAACTGGACAGATTAGGGAGATAGGCCAAGTCAATTATTATTCTTGTAGTTAGGTTTTGAATAAACTAATGCCAATGTTGCTTGCACTTACTCTGGCTGTTACAGAAATTGAAAATGAAAGGGGTATTTAATGAGCTAAGAAGGAAATAAATGAAATTTTACAGTAACTGCTACAAGAGGTGGGGAGTGGCTTGGTCAGCCAAGATAGCAGATGCACTCTAGTGAGGCTCTGCCGTAAAACCCCTCTTCTCAAAATCCTTTTGTCTACTGACCATCCAGCACAAAACAAAACCCTGCCTGCAGTCCTGGATAGACTGTGCACCGGGGGCACTGTTTATCTGACTTCTGGGCCCCTTGGATCTGCCCCTATGAGCTCTGGCACGGCCTTCGGCCAGACACAGCTGCTGGGGCCTGGTGCCAGGACCTGCATGACTTGGGAGTTGGAGGCCACCGCACCGAAAGAGGGACTGTCTGGATGCCCCATAATGGGTTTCAGTGAGGGTTGCTCCCGATGCTGCTGGCCAGGTTGCCGGAACATTGTGGCGGACACTCGCAGCGTCGCGGGGTGATGCAGCAGCTGGTGGCGAGGGGTGCCCGCTTGATGACTGCCCTTGGCGAGTGTGGCTGTGTGCGGCATGGCCGGTGGATCTGGCGGTGATTCTTCGCCCCCCTGCCTAGTGCCTTTGGCTGCATTGCTGGAGCGGCTGTGCCGTGGTGGAGCGGAGCGTGAGCTGGATTTCGGGCTGGGCCCTGAGGCTGGATCCGGGGCCTGGTTATATACAAGGTGGCCGGGAGGGGATATTTCTCCTCTCGGACCTAGGGACCAGGGTCTAGAAGCTGTGGTGGGGTTGCGGGTATTACCCCTGCGACTTCTACAGAGTACTGGCCTCTAGCATAGCATATTAGTTGTTCCTGTTTTGTGTTCCTGCATTGAATACATATAGGATACTGGGTATGGAGCTAGAACTGCAGGTCTATGTGTAGCTTGCTGTTAGGCAGGAGGAGTTTGCAGAACTGCCAAAGGGCTAGAGGGAGTTGGGGAATGATGAAATTCTGTGCAAGATACAGTTTCAAGGGGAATGTGGCAGCTCATGTGATTGGATGATGAGGTGTGTGGCATGGTGGTGTTTATTGGTGTGTCCGGATCTTGTGCTGAGCCTGCATGACACAAATGATGGCTGATGCAGCATTTATATTCCTGACATAAATTGTCAGGGGACTGGTACAACTTGAAAAAATGCGGAGAGTGTATGCGTACCTCAAAAGATATCATGTTTCTGTGACCTTTTTGCAGGAAACGCATGCTTGGGGTGATTGTGTTCCCAGTCAACGTAGATGCTGGAGGGGGAAGTTATTCGCTACGTCATACTCAGGTTATGCACATGGCATCATTATATTGGTGGCTTCGGGGGTTCTGTTTCAGCACAGGGGACACATACTGGACCCAGAGGGTCGGTTTGTTGTTTTGTATGGAGTCCTAGATGGACGGGAGGTCTGCTTTGTTATTGTATACGCTCCTAATGTTGACTGTCCATGCTTCTTTATTGACGAGATGATGGCTGCCGCCCCATTTTTGACTACTGACATGATACTGGTGGGAGACTGGAATTTTGTGCTTGATGGGACGTTAGATCATGAGCCCCCATGGGAAAACACAAAGCCCCACATGACTGGCCAGCTGTGGGAATTGACACAGGGCCTTGGCCTGCTGGATGTGTGGATGGAGAGACACCCAGGTTCCAGACTGTTCTCTTGTTACTCTCCGGCGACAGGAACATATAGTGGGTGGGCTATTGTTTTTTTACCTCGGGGCTTGCTTGACAAGTCTGGGAGGCTGCGTATCTGGCGTGATATATGTCCAATCATTTCCCTCTCCTAGTGGGCTTGGCGAGTGTTTTTGTAGTCCTGAGGTGCTGCAATGGTGTTTGTGAGCCGAGATGCTGATGGACACACCGTTTGTGGCTGCGGTGTGGGAGGAGCTCACAAATTTTTTCTGGAGAATTGGAGTAGTTCAAGCAGCAGGGCACATGACTGGGATGCAATAAAGGTAGTGCTCGGCGGGGTCTGCTTACACACTACATATAGGGTGAAGCAACAGTTGGTGCATGACTTAGCAAAAAATGAAGCCAGACTTTCAGATCTAGAACGGGTGCTCCCATACCAACCCCAGAAACTTGAAGAATGGAGGCGCACCCATAGTGCTATATTGGATGACTGGTGCAGGCTAGGCTTGGGTGGAGTTCGCTGAATTCACCTTCGTGGAACTCCGCGAAGTGACCAAAAAACTCAGTTGCTCTACGCAGAGTTCCACAAATGGAGGAGTGCGCATGGCCATGCTGTTCATGTGGAATTTCAGCGCCGGGTGTTTGTCCCACACTGTAAAATCAGTGTGAATGGCACCATGCACAGCGCAAGAGGGCAGTGCTTATTTTCTTGCCGCTCAAGTAGATTTTCTGCCCGAGCAGCAGCTATCTCAACGCAAACAGAAGGTTCCTCAACACCGACGGTCGCGACCATTTGTGACCACCTGCGTTGAGAAATCTGAACTCCTGTGTTGCGAAATCTCGCCAGGAGGTGAATTTTCCTCGCTTGCGCGTAAAAAAAATCTGCTCTGTTACGCAGAGCAGAGTTCATCACCCAGGTCTAGCACAAGCTGCAAAATCATACATAACTGCATATCAGCAGAGATTACGTGCTGAGGGGGACAAGTGCCAAGTTGGCACGACTGATGAAGCAACAAACATCTCGTGAGCCGATCTTCGCCTTACAGGATAGTGGTGGTAATTTAGTTAACGCCCAGGTGGCTATAAATGAGGTATTCAAGATTCATCTTGAGAGGGTGTACGTGAAGAGAGGGACCAGATCTGATGACCTAGGGGTGAACTTTCTGGCAGATTTGAATGTTGCCAGGATGAGGACAAAAGAGAGAGAGTCACTCAAAGATCCTTGCAGTATTGGCATGTCGGAAAATGGGAAAGACGCCGGTGGGGGTGTGGGGGGGAGGAATACCGGCTGGATTTTACCATAAATATGCTGATGTGGTGGTTGATAGGCTACTGGAGGTGTACCAGGAGGCACACCAGCGTGGACACCTCCTGGATAATATGCATGAGGTGCTTGTGCTGGTGCCAAAGCCAGGCAAGGTACTGGTGGAGGTGACATCTTAAAGACCGCTCTTCATGTGAAACGTTGACGTAAAAATACTGAGTGGACTTTTGGCTGCCCAACTGCTCCTGTATCTGCCTACCCTTATACATGACGATCAATGTGGTTTCATTCCAAAGAGGAGCACCAAGTATAATTTGCACAGATTGTTTCATGTTTTCCATGCATCTAGTCTACGAGAAGGTTCCTATGCGTTGGTGTTTTTTTACATCAAACAGGCATTTGACTCAGTTGCATGGGAGCATCTGTGGCATGTCTTGGACAGAATGGGTTTTGGACCCAAATATGTTTTGTGGCTCAGGTTGCTTTACACTGACCCAAGGGCCAGGGTCCGGAAAGGTGGTTTGGTTTCTTTGAGTTTTCCCCTTCACCACGGCATGAGACAGGATTGCCCTCTGTCACCATTGTTATTTGTTAAATCAGAAGGGGGAAGGAAGAGCAAGTTATTTTAAAGAGGTCCTACTCCTGTGCTCCTCCGAGTTCACATGCAAAACAAGGAAAGGAGAACGTTCCTCTATGTAGCCGGTGCACTAAGGGTTGCTACCTGGCAGGGGATCATGTCGCTGGGAGATCTGAATTTCAGATCATAATGCCCTCACATACCTGTTAGGGTGTCATGCTTCATCATAGGGCGCTCCTCGTCAGACTGGCGCTGCAATGTCTGACGGGCCTGGTGGCTTCTTTAGCGGAGATCTTCAGATCTGAGGGCGCCGTATGTGGTGAGTGTATTAGGGCTAAAAATAGTGAATAGTGATGTGTGCAAAGTGTCTTAAAATAGGCATTGGACCCCAGAACTGTTTAATCCAATAAGGGTCCAGGACTAAGTAAAAGCAGTGGCGCTATCAGGAGGTCCTAAGGTACCAGGATAGCTTTATGTGTGCATGGTCAACATGTTTCGTGCCTGCGAAGCCCAAACGTTGGGAGGCACTTCATCAGGACCTTAATAAACAATAGGTGTGGGCCCCCTAGTGGGGCCGGGGGACTCCCCGCAGGTTGAGGATGTCCGAATAAAGTGTGTCTGATCCCGGATAGGAATCAGTGAAAGGTCTCCACCTATAAAGAGGAAAAGGGAGACAAAAAATAGAGAGAACTGCGACATGAGAAAACCCAAACAGGTGTAGTGGCTGTGTCCACAGGGTTCATTGACACACAGGACAACCTTATCGCCCCACAGGTAAGGGTAAAGGTACAAATTGCTATAAGGGTACCGGGAAAAACAAAGGTCACCTGACCCAAGAGTGCTGGTAATCTAGTCAATTACAGTCATATACGTTGAAGACAATTAAAAACAATTAAAAACAAGGCGCACATAAGCATTTCAAAGACTATATATAACATGGTAGGCCAACAGGTAATAGATAAGTCAATACCCTTAACAATTAGAAGGGATTAATATAGAGCATCGCTTACCTTAATGATGGAGGTACACTACTTCATAGGCGAAGGGGAGGGACCCGACCTCTGTAGGGACCACCTTGAGGTACACATACAAATAGTAGAACAGAGCATAGTAAACACACTGTTAAAAAGCCCATAATACTCAAGGAGCAGCACCACAGAGTTGTTAATAAGAGGAAATCTGTGGGCAAGTGACCCAGACAACAAGAGGGGTGATGCTGCCTAGGGGTACTAACCCAGTGACTAGTTAGGGCCCGGAACCCACAGGTGGACCCTGGGGCTAGAGCAAGGGTCGTGGTGCCAGCCAGCGATAGCTGGGAAGCTCTAAAGCGCATAGCAAGGCTAGGCAAAGGTACTAAATGCCGGAGCCGTGTGAGCGCAACAAAGTACGAGGCGGCGCAATGCTGAAGTCCGGAGGTGATAGGGTGTGGAGCCCGTAGGGGGACGCAAAGAGACAACAATGTGGAAGCCTCCGTGCACACGGGGGTCCACGGGCAATAATGTGAACCCGCGCTACTTGCGGTGCTGGAAGTTAAATCTAACAATTGCCACAAAGGTGCAGGGGAATGAGAGCGTGGTACCACTTTCCTGACTGGAGGACCTGTCACTGCCGTCTCACCTGTGCATCTCCCCGCGTCTGGATATTACCGGAGGTGCTTTCGGGCGGTCATGTTAAAGGCGTAACCACGTGATGTCGGACTCGGCAGGTCTCGCATGGGAGGCTGTGAGTGTGGCGGCCATCTTGCAATAGTGGTAGAATATCACTCGAGAGGAAGATCAGTTTAGGAATCGGAGCATGTCACGATGTGGCTAGCTCCAACGATTGAATGTGGTAGAGGTTAAAAGGTAGAAACCGAAATTAAACCAAGAAGGGGTCCTACACATGTCCGGGTATTAGGGTGGGGTAGAGTGTAGCGGCCATCTTGGAGTGGTGTACTCGCCGGGGGTAGTCAGTCCAGCAAATCTAGGTTAGGTCTGGTACTGACATATAGATTGATGTCATAATAGTGGTGAGTATGAAGAGATCTGTGGGTATTAGAGCCAACATGTCAACAACCTCACGAGAGCAACGTGATGAGCAGATCTCTGGCAGGGAAAACAACAAGGAGGGAGTCTGCCCTGAAGTGGTGCAACTGGCAGAAGGTGTCCCCTTGCACAAAGCTATCATGGACCATAAGATCTAAAGTCATTAAGTCAATCAAACGGTGTAGGTTCGGAGTCTCAAGACTGACATAAAAATAGATGTCATATTAGTGATGGATGTAGAGTGACCTGTAAGATGTTGAAGTACTTAATACATGGATATGAAATGACACCGATGTGTGCAGATATTGGGGCAAGGGTAAACTTTGGGGATAGAGACTGCCCTGTAGTGGTGCAGCTACCTGGTGATTTTCCTTTTGTTTTCACAGAGAGATGAAGGACCCTGAGACCTCGAATTGATAATTAGAGCCTGTGGTGTCTTAAAACTCAGGGGTAGAAAGACCAATGGAGGTATCTATAATTCAGTCCACTGTATTTCGTCATTTAGACCCCTAGTCTGAGTGGAAAGGTGAAAAATCCAACGTTGTTCTGTTTCAATTGTTTCTGGGTTGACCTCATGGCATTGCTTTCGATCACTGTCCAGTACATCTCTTCAGGTCTGTGTGGGTGAGACAGGTAGTGTGCACTCACCCTACCGATTATTATTATGGCCAGGCCACGGGGGATGGGGTCCCCAGTGCAAAAATCGGTCCGGATAGGGGGGCTGCATGCCACCTCCCCCTTTTTTAACATTGGCCGGACCCCGGAGGATGGGGGCCCCAGGGTCAAAATCTCCCAGGAGGGTGTCTGCATGCTCCCCTCCCAGTTATGATAAGGCCAGGTCCCAGGAGATGGGGTCCCTGGGGCTAAATGTGAGACTTGAAAGTGCAAATTTATTTTTTTTAAAACAGAAATTGACCAAAAAAACATGAAACCCCTTAATTAGCATATTCTGAACCTGGGTCTCTATGCATCTGCACCTGCTGCACTAGTGGTAGCAGCGGCCCTGAGAAGCAAGCTGTCTCCTCTGCCCCTTTCACCCCCCTCATGCCTGGCCAACACTACAATCTTCAAAACAGACTCTGAGAAATGAGCTCCCATGTGTTGCCACCTCTTTGCGGCAAGGGTGTCCTCTGCCCTAACACCAGCAAGGCAAATGAGCACTCGCCACCCACTTTCCTCTCTGAGGAAGCAGTCTCTATTATTTGTAAGCTACAAAATTACCCCCTACATAGCAGCCTTTCCACTGGGCCCTTTCTTTGATGCTATCCAAGTATCTCACTACTTTCCTCTTTCCCTGGGCCATTAGTCTGAGGCCAAGGGGTCCGGATGATCAGAGCTCGGCATCTGATCGTGACCCTGCTGGCCTTTTACCTGTCACCCCCTCAACTCACCCTGAAGGACATTTGCATGTAAACAGAGGTCAAAGTGGACTTGATCTATGGGGACCCACATCCCCATGCTTTTTTAATTTTACAAAAGCAGCTTTCACATTTTTTGTTAAAAAAACACCTTACCTGAACAGTTAAAGTGGCCCTTGAGATACCTCTGTGTGAAAGTGAAGTGAGGGCAGGGTTCAACAGAGAGCTAAGGCAGAAAAAGGCCTTCCCACAAGGGTGCCTGCTACCAGAAAGAAACGTAAATGTGAGTAATTCGTTAATCAGCAAATGTAAAGGCTATGTGAAAGCCAGTAAAGGCTTTAATTGATGGAGTCTCTTAAAGCTTCATGGTGACATTGAGTTATTCTTTTTGATATGTAATGTCAGGGTGTTATAAAGTGATTTCTTGAAAGTGTTCTTTTAATAGACACATATAACAATGTATGCACTAGGTATGGTTTACCTATTACTAAAATATGTGCTTTGATATCACTTGTTTTATCTTGAAACACTAAATCCTTTTACAGCAGGGTACCTTAAATTGTGTATAGGACATATTCACAATGCTTTCTGCTCCAGGGAGGGACCTCGTATCACTGTAAATAGACAAGCCACTATTCCTAACATCTGCTGTGATCACATTAACCAAATTAAATTTTATATCGTAAAAGAATGTATTTCCAAACGATTAGCCTAACTTGCATTATTTTTCATTTAAGGTTTCTGCACTATTTTATATGCAGCTATGATCGACAGACCTTAGTAAGACATAAAACGTCATGCTCTTATCAGTTGAGATGTTGCATTAAAGCAGCATGGGAACTTATGGCCCACACACAAGAAGGTAAGCCTAATACTAACTTTTCTACATTGCTCCCAGATTTAATGGGTGTCACACACATCCTTATGTCTTTACTCATATACAAATTGGAACCTACACAACACAGAGCTGACTAGGAACAATAGTGTGCTGTGCTAGTGTATTTCATTGTAATAAAAATGTTCAGCATCATCATGGCTACTATAGGTGTGTGTGTGTGCATGTGTGTGTGCATGTGTGTGTGTCTGCCACAATCACTGGAAAAAATGTGTTATGGCAATGAATTGATTTGTGTGATGTCTGGCATGCACAGACTGCAGCATTTTGATGTATGCTGTGTTGCTGGACTGCACTGTTGGTGAAAACATTTGTGCTTACTAGGTTGTTATATATCTGTCTTGATGCCACTGACTCCTTCGAAGAAACCACACACCATGAACGTCCACGATGACCTCACCATCATATGTGGAAGGATGCCATGCACACTGATTTGATAAATTGAGCTCTGATTCTTACCACTCTCTAGTTACCTCTTTAGTCACATGTGTTGAGAGTCACTGTGTGGCATGCACCCCTTCTCAGCCATGTAAAACAGTGTTTCTCGTGCCCTGTAAACAGAGGTGACCTTTGGACAGATAGCGCTCTGGGCCAAACCAAATTTTGCGCCCCACCTATCCATCATCGATGTGTTGGAAAAATGGGAAGGGTGGAGTGAAGGTGAGGAGGACAATGGAAAGAAGGTCCATGAGATTAAAAACAGTCAAAATATGGACAGGGGTGCCAGGGTCTAACACACCTTTCTTTGCAGTGAGGTCAGGGGGAGATTGCTGCAGGCAGCTCCTGCGTCCCTCTTGGTGTGCACAATGAGCCCCTGCACATGCTCCAAGTGTATAGTCAAATGACAGTAATATAAATTAACAGTCGTCTTCTTTGTTTCTGTAATTTTACTGTTTTCTTTCTTCAGTAGATGAAGTAATTTTATAGCCCATTGAATCTTTATCAGCCTTAGCCAACACGTGTTTCGTCGCTTTTGAGGAAAGCAATCCTGTGACTTCTTCAGGGCTAATGTAACTTCTTGTAGAGTCCTATGTTTCTGTGATAATTTCGACCCGATACTCATCCAAGTATTGTCTCCCAAATTCCAGGATTAATGTTACATATCCGGGTTGTCATCTTAATGTAAGCCTCCGAATACAGAGAAAGCTTTATCGTTGTTCTATGCAATCCCACAGTCCCCAAGTGCGCCGAGTGGTGTGTGCCGAGCTTGCCCACACCAAAGGCCGGCTCTACCTGTAATTTCATTCATACTTTAATCCTTCTCCTCTTCCTATGCAAAATAGTTTGCAACATGTGAATGTATAATTATGCAGCTGTTGCAGCGTTTATCTTTATCTTTGCACTGGGCCTAAAATAAAAACAACAAATGTATTTATCTGTTTAATTGTTTTTCTTCACTTAGTCCTCCAATGGATCTTGCTCGTCGCACTGAGGGGTGATGAAAAATAGGGTGTCGGCGTTGGCTGCCTAACGAGGACCAGGAATTAGTAGCCAAGCTATAAATTTGTAATCAGGTTCAAATAGATTGCTCTTAGTACCATTCTCTAAATATACAGAATGGCAACAGATAGACCAAATCTCCTAACGAAATTTAAACAAGCCAAGATCCTGAAGACCAACAGCTCTGCTGCTGCAATACAAAATAATAATCGGAGAACCTGATGTTCTGTAAACAAGTTATGACTATTTCTACTTTACATTTAAATATTCCAGGCACAATCTCTGTGGAAAAAATGGTCAGAAAACTCAAAAGACTCAGGGGCATATTCACAAGGAGTTATCGCCGCATTAGCGGCACTTTTCTGCCGCTAATGCAGCGATAATTTTACCAAGCTGTCGCTAACAGCCATTAGCGACAGTTTTTAGGCAAAAACGTCCGTTGTAAAGATCGCTACTTCTGTTAGCGATAATTATATGCAGGAGAGGCGTTCCAGTGCAAAAACGGCCGCAAACCCCACTACTCAATATTCACAAGGGGATCCCTGAGGTTCTGAAGACCAAAAAAACTGTCTCTAACTGCAGGTAGAGCCAGTTACTTAAGACCAGAAAATAGCTGGTCTTAAAAATGGGGATAACACTTGGGGCCTCATCTTAGCAGGTTTTGGTGCTGGACAGCGCTGCAAGCAATGCTGCAGCGCTGCCCTGTGACAAAACTACAGTGCAGGAATGCGCACCATCAATAAGATAGTGCGCATTCCTGTGCCCCAGTCATGAAAAGTGTGTTGCAGCGCTGCGGCAAGACAGCGTTGAAACACTTCTCACTACGCCCTTTTTGCGACAGCATGGATGTGCTGTATTCACTGGACAGCGCTCCATGACGCAAGTAATGACAGATATGTCAGGAATCCTGACGTATCTGTCTGCGCTAAAGTCACGCATTTTTGCAGTCGTGCCACAACCATGACGCAACTCCAGCAATGCATGGGGCCAGCCTATCCCTGTGGCACTGCGTCACCCTCACGCCTGCCATCAGGCAGGCGTAAGGCACTGACGCAGTGCCGTTCATGAGGGGTGCCCGAATGTCGGCGCTGTTGGAGAACAATCGGTGGTGGTTGCGCGCTGCGGTTTCATCGTTTGGAAGCATTGGTGGAGTGTTGGTGCGGAGGGAGTTGACGAGACGTTCTTCGGTGGCCTTGATCCAGGTGCGAGGGGGTGCGATGATGGTAGTGGCATCTGGTGGGCAAGGTGAAGACGTGATGTTACCAATGATGGTCGGTCCAGGATAGTCCGGTGTTGTGGCTGTAGTTGAAGTTCCCGCTGGCGGAGGTGACGTGCTCGACCGTGTGTCCTGCTATGTGGCTTGTTCAGGTGACTTGCTGCTTGCGTCTGATGTAGGGGACCTTCCCCAGGAGGGGGTAGTGTTCTGGTCACTGGGATTATCCAGGTGGAACTTGAGTTCACCGAGTAGGATGTCGTCGGTGGATGGGAGACCCTGGGGTGCAATGAGGTCTACAATGGTATTTTAGAATGGGGGGCCATGGCCTGGGGGGCCTGCACATTAGGGTGCCGCAGAGGATGTACTTGGGCTTGGTCCGAATCTGGGAGTTTAGGTGGTCCATGGTCACCCTTGGGTCATTAGAGTGTGTGGGCAGTCGGAGTGCGCTTCTGTAGGTGATGGCAATGCCCCCGCCCTGACGGTCGGGGTGCTCCTTGCGGGTGATACTGCAGCCATCAGTGATGGCGATGGCGATGTCCGGTCCGGAGCAGAGGTAGGTCCTGGCAGGCGAGCTGGCGTCCAGGGTTGATGGTGAGGAGGGTGCTGGCGTTGTAGCAGTGGAGTGTACAAGAGGCAGGCTCCTTGGTGCTGAGTGCGGTCCAGGGGCAGACGGCGCAAACGGCGTAGCCTATGGGTTGCCTTTGGCACGGGAGATGACCATTACAATGCAGGCAGTACATCGTTAACAATGCAACTCCGACAACGCAGGTGCCTTTACATCGCATTTGTTTACAACGCATTGTGAGGACAGTAATCGGGTAATTAAAAGTTCTTCGGGTGGGTATGGTTTTCGGATGTCTGATCAGGAAATTGGGGTGGGTTTTGGGGTAAAATATGGAAATTGGGGTGTGTTTTGGGGTAAAATATGAATATTGGGGTGTGTTTTGGGGTAAAATATGGAAATTGGGGTGTGTTTTGGGGTAAAATATGAATATTGGGGTAAAATATGGAAATTGGGGTGTGTTTTGGGGTAAAATATTAATATTGGGGTGTGTTTTGCGGGCTCAAAAAGGAATTTTAGGGTTCACGGTTTGGGGTACAAAGGTAAGTTTTCGGGTGCACTCACTGAAGTAGGAACAGTAATTTTTACGCCTCCGCTATGCAACACCTTCCCTACTGTTGCAATATGCCTAGTATTAGTTTGCATTGGAATGGAATGCCATGTAATGGCATGCGTCGTAACTACGTATGTACCTTTGGCACACGAGTGGTACGCCCGCTGCGCATGGGCGCACAGCTGATGCCATTGAGAAGTGCAGGGGTGCTGGACAGCTGGGAGGTGGTAAACGCAGCAAAGAACACTGGATGGGGCGTGGACGCGGGGGTGTGTGTGTGAGCGGGTGTTGTAAATATTTTAATAAGGGAAGTCTTACCTCAAAGCCAGTTCCCGTGTCTTCATTGCTCCTGCTCTCCTGCGTCTGCTTCCAGGAACAGGAAATAGGCAGCCAGGCTCCCTCCCCTGAGCCAATCACAACGCTGCGATGCGGCGGTGGGATTGGTAATTGGCGACGGGACAAGGCATGCAGCCAGGGGCTGGAGGGGTGGGCATGTTCTCCATGCAGGCTGTAATGCAGCCTGCATTACGAACAGGGAAGTGCGCATGACTGCTTTGGGCGGCCTGAGTGGGCTGACCAAACAGTCATTGCGCACTTGAGTGGGCATGCCAATCCGCCCATGCCTTGCCCCGTGCTTGGAGCAGTCCTGCCCACCCTCCCACCCGCAAAGAAAACATTGCATGCTTACATCAGTAAGTTATCATCATGTGATGATTCATCCTCTTCTGCACTGCTTGAAAGCAGTGGGGCAACGCTCTTCCGCCTTAGCGGATGAGCCGCCACTGGGGGTGCGTCATCTACGTGTGCTAGGCCTGGGCGACTCGACCCCCAGGCGTCCTGCGCAACGCTTCCCACCTTCTCCTTACCTGGACATTGAAACCGTGGCGCAATCCGCTGCACTCTCTCCAAATCTGTGACTCAGCCAGCAGGAGCCTCAGCCAGGTGTGATTTCACAAGCCTGGGTACAGCAGTCGCCGCCAAGCCCGCTGGTGAACCTCCAGATGCAGTTGATGCACCAGGGCCCCCTTAGGTGCGAAGTTTCAGCGCTCCCGCCACACAAGTTCAGCACAGCTCAGGGGCCTCACCCTCCACAGCGTCTGGCCAGCCCAACATCATCCGGCCTGTGATGCAGAGAGGCAGCACCCACCGTTGGTAATCCCCTCCATGCACCCCGGTGTAGTGGTGGATCGTAGTATGCGATGCAGACCTCCCTATGTTGGGGCACAGGAGCACCTCTACTATTAACAGCTCCAAGGTGCGCAAGGCGGTCTTCTCACACAGGTCAGCAACGTGTCTCCATGCGACCTGCCAGACTTCACCACCAGGTACGGGCGATCGTCGCGCCTCAATGTCTACCGCCACGGCTCATCGACTCCACAGCTCCTCCGCATCCCACTCCAGGCTCCAGACGCAGACGCAGGTCCAGCATTGCATCCAGGCTCCAGACGCAGGTCCAGCGAGGCATGCAGGCTCCAGACGCAGGTCCAGCGAGGCATCCTGGCTCCAGACGCAGGTCCAGCGAGGCATCCAGGCTCCAGACGCAGGTCCAGCGAGGCATGCAGGCTCCAGACGCAGGTGCAGCGAGGCATGCAGGCTCCAGACGCAGGTCCAGCGAGGCATGCAGGCTCCAGACGCAGGTCCAGCGAGGCATCCAGGCTCCAGACACAGGTCCAGCGAGGCATCCAGGCTCCAGACGCAGGTCCAGCGTGGCATGCAGGCTCCAGACGCAGGTCCAGCGAGGCATGCAGGCTCCAGATGCAGGTCCAGCGAGGCATCCAGGCTCCAGACGCAGGTCCAGCGAGGCAGCCAGGCTCCAGACGCAGGTCCAGCGAGGCATCCTGGCTCTCATCCTGGTCATCCTGGATGTTGGGTGGCTTGCAGGGGTTGTTGATGTGTGCTGCACTTGGCCCTGGCTGCGCCATTCTGCATTTTTTTGGTTTTTATGCCTATTTTCTATTGGATGTTGACTGATAGGCTATTTTTTGCATTAGAGGCAAGAAAAACTCACGTTGGGTTGACTAAAGTGAGTTTTTTTGCCGCTAATGGGCCTATCGGTAGTTTTCGCCCGCTAACGCCAGATTTCCTATCGCCATTGCGCTGATGTTAGCGTCAGTTTTCACCGCCGTTCCCTGATACTATTGCCATGTAGGGACGGCTTGTTAATACGCCGCTTACATGGCAATAGTTTTCAGGGTTAGGCGGCGATAAAAAAACTGCCGCTAACTGGCGTTTGCGATAGGTATCGCCGGTCCTTGAGAATATCCCCCTCAGTCACATAAAGACTACAATTTGAACTTATATTTTTGGTAAATGTCATCAATTCATCATACATTCATTAGGAAATTAGTTGAAGAATTCAAATAAGTCAATTACAACTGTAGTGTGACACTACACATTAATACAAAATATAAAGATAAAGTTCGCAAAGTCCCTAGTAATAGATAAATCAAGCAATAATCTCTAGCTTGGCAAGTTCAAAAAGGAAGCATGGAAAGAACATTTTTTGGGATATGGTTCGGCCAGGAGTCCAAAGGAAGTCCAGTAGGCACGAGGTTCCAGCCTTTTCAGGGGCAGAAAGAGCCCATACGTTCTCAGCAGTTTCAAGCAAGGCAGCCAGCAAGTCAACCAGCTTGAAATCAGCAAAAGTAAATAGGACCAGCGAGCCAGGGAGCAAGCCAGCCAGAGAGAGAGAAGCTCAAGGCACGAGGCAAAGAAGCACCAGCAACGGCAATGGTAATAGAAAAGCAAAAATGCTTATGCCCCGACTCCTCTGTGCATTTCAATATTATAGTTCATCAGTCTGGATGTAACATCCACTGTGTTACACTATTACCTTCGAACACCCATTTGGTCAATTTCTGCTTACAAGGTGCAAAAGTGGCAACACATAGGTATTCTCCCAAACAGGTCATGGGAAATGACTGTCCATCTCAGGCACAAGGTTAAAACACAAAAGGCTATTCATTGCTATATCTTTCTCATGAGCTCATCGTAAAAGTCCGGTTCTCATGGAAGTATCGATAATTTTATTACATGATGTATCAAGTCTCTTCATGATTCATGGGAAAGAACAAAAAGAATTAGACGAGTGGAAACTTAGAACAATACACTTCTCACAGACCTCATGAGAAAGTGTAGGACTGAAAACGAAGTCAACTTAATTTCATATTAAAAGCAGTCTAACGGTAATTAATATACATTTCATTAGAAAGAAGTAAATCATTTCTTTAGTGTAATTGTGCATTCAGCTTAAATGTCATAGATTTTCATAATAGGCGTGTTAAATAGGAAATTCATCCTACTGCTATATTATTTGATAAACAGATACATGTAACATATATGCATACTTTTATTAATTAATGTTGTTTTAGGACATTTAAGACCACTCTTACATAAGGAACATTTTTGGAAAGTTTCAACCTTTTAACTTAAAGCATGGTGGAATTGCACCATCTTTTCAAAGTTCAAAGTGTAATTCAAAGTGACTAGAAAAATAGTGTTAAGCATTTCACATTTGAATTCATCATATAAATCATTATAATTGTGAGTAATCTTAGTAATGCGTCATATACATTAATTATTGTTAATTATTTTATTACGAAAGATTCCGCTTAAGTAAATGTACAGAATGTTTAGCATGATCAAAACCTTTAGGAAAATCAACTCACACATTTATAGAAACACTTTACATTTTCAGACTAATTATAAAGTCTAAGCACTCTTTCAGAGTGCATGTATTTCATTTTCTCTTAATCAGTGATATTTCTAAAACAGTGTGCAAGGTGCACATTCAGCTTATATGTCTGTTGTCATTCTCATAGCGTATTTAAATGTTGTGTAAAGGAAGAACAGTTTTTACTCTGCATCACAGCCATTTTAAAAACAGTAGGGGCATATTATCAAAGAAGAGCGATAAACATCGCTAAGCGCACTTAGCGTGTTTCTGTTTATCGCCGTCTATCGCTGAATTACATCGCCGTGTTAGCGGCGTATTATCAACGCTTTGCGAACAGGCGATGTAATTCCAGCGATAGACGGCGAGAAACATAAATAACGCCTGAAATCCAGCGATGATTATGGAGATGCTTGCTGATAGGGGAGTGTGGTCGTAACATGGCGATCCACCTCCCATTATCAGCATAGCTAAGTAGAAGAAAAAGCAGACGTTAACTTCATGCGATAACCGCGGTTAGCGCGGTTTGTTTTATCGCTGGCGCCGCATTGTTAATAGTGCGAAGTTGTGTTTGCCACGTTAATCATGCAGACATTGTGAGGAACGCCCACTTTGCATGTCATTAGCGCTAATAATGGGTGACATGCAAAATGGAGATAAAACGGCTACTAAATCAAGGAAACACGCGTTAGCGTGTCCTTGATAATAGTGCGATATTTAAATCGCCGCTTTCCGGCCGAAATCGGCCGCTAAAGCGGCGAAAATGGGCTTGATAATATGCCCCAGTAGCTCCTAGGATTTCTCTTGTCCTACAACGTGTCCACATCTAATAGAGATGCGTCTTCTGACAGAAAGAACCTGAATACATTAATTTCACATTTTTTTCAATTCACAAATATTGTTAGGATCAGGCTTCCTCTGTTGGAGTATCGTTTATTTTCAATGGCTGCCGTTGACTTCTCATTTTTGCATTTGACTGCCTTCATACGTCTCACCTTCTTGCTCTTTCATTCATTTTGTTCTTATACAAGGTACACGGCAATACACAAATTTAAACATCAACTTTCACTCATATGCGTACAATATGTATTTTAGGGGATGCCAATCCTCTATGGCGCTGCATAGCTGTCTTTTAGTAGCGAATCTAGAAAGCCCTTGTGATAAAGTACGCCTCCACTATTATGTAAGTTTTACTGTTTTGCCAAAATCTGACAGGAACAAATGAAAAACTGAAACGATTACCTGTCAAAAGCAAACATGCTTTTAAAAAATATACCAATCATTTCATTACTACTATTCTACCAATGACCTGCATCGGAGACATAACAAGCACAAGTTGCTTCTTTCAAAGAAATAACACGAATAAAAGCGGATAATATATTTGTACATAGTAAATGTTAATCAGTGGCAGAATGTGAAGCCAATGCGACAAAGCCCTCGAATCTGCAGTTATTTATAGGACTGTAATATTGTCTTCAATTACAGGAGAAACTTCCTCTTCAAAAATGCCACCATTCTTCACAGAAGGAAGTTATTTGAATGCAAATTTTCAAAACATAGGAATTCATGCTTGATGTTTTGCATGTAAATTGCTTGAGAAACGCAATGCTGGCAGCTGTGAATTCTATCGTTCTTGGGTTATAATAGGATTTGGGGTTCAAGAATTCGCAGTGGTTTCTCACCTGTGAATCAAATGACGAGAAGACTGACCCGACAATGCGAAAAAACACTCCCAACAATCTGTTAAACAATGTGAATACATTTAAACTCTCGGTTTCAGACTACCGTGATTTTGTGTTTCCAAAGTCGTTCTGAGACATTTACAGTGAAGCAGTGCTGCAGTTTTAGGATTACAGATTCACTTTTAATTTTTTGTTTAAATATATATATATTTTTTATTATATTTATGCTTTTGTGAAATGCTCAGTGCCGTACCTGTGATCACTTTGAGGTTAAAGTATAAGTAAGATGAAAAGGATCATCCAGGACAAGCTGCTTCGATGTTAAAATATTTTAGTACAGGAATACAACATGCCAACAACCAGTATTAAGCATTTGACCAGCACTTGGTTGTGGACTCTATTGGAGTCTACTGGATGCCACACTTATAGAGAGTTCTTTGTCTACTTTGATTAGATGGGTTCAAAGTGAAGAAGTACAAATGTTCTTTCAGGATGATGCATGCCATTAAGAAATCCTCCTTATCCCTTGAGTGTATTGTGTTACCTTTCCAGGAGGTAGATCCACATATTTTAAAAGATCTGTCACTGAATCTTTTGATCCTCTGTGAGTGACTGGCCAGTATTGTCATGGAGACTGATCTCAAATGTCATCATATTGATGGATTTTCACTTATGAGGCCTACAGAGAGAGGAGGAAATTCTGGACTGCTGACATGCAATGGTCAACACAAATTCTGGTCTCTTTGGCTACGGATAGATGCCCCTGCAGTGTCCCATAAAATCAAGGGAGAAACAAATAGCCCCGTACTAAGATCAGATGAAAACCTGCACATAATTGAATAATCACTACAAAACACAGAGATAACTCATTCCTCAAAATTTTACTTCTCAAACCTAAGGTACCACCTATACAGACTCACCACATAAAACAATACCTCACACTAGAACTAGCAGAGTACAAAGGAAAAAGAATGAGATAAATCTTCGCTATTAATGTTTCATTTCAAAGGACAAACTGTCAACACCATCAACAGCCAAATGGAACACCAAAGATTATACAATATAGAGCCGCTGCCCACATGTGACAACCATCAATCTGTCTAGTACAGTTTGTACATCCTTGAATTGCATGCTATCCCAAATAACCTCCTCTCACTATATTCTGAATGTCTGAATGGAACAGTGACCTTGATTTATAGTTATTGATTGCTCCCCTTCCTACTTTCTATCAAATGGCCCTCTTCTGACCCATCCTCCATCCTCTGCAGGCCCTAATCTCCTGAGTGTAGCCTACTCTGTTGAATGCCTGTCTGCCTTTCTCTCTATTATTGTATTTCTGCAAACTCCCCACACCTCACCCCTTAGGTTGCAACCTCTTTCTTTGATAGCATATCCTTGCACTCTAACTATAACTAACCTCTTCAAGTCTACGCACTCATCCCACAAACCATTTCATGAACTCACACTGGTGATCACAATGCAAATGGAGTAACTGCATGCAATAGTTTCCTTAAGAGCACAAGACTAATCCCAGGTACCAACAATAACCACTGGATTAACCACTAACATTGGGTTTTTAGAGTTGTGTGCTACTGCCTATGAATAAATAAATAAATGATAATACAATACAAAGATTCTTGAAACTAGATTTCTTTTTGAACCAGGAACTGGTGAGATAGTCTTGGGCAGGCATGATAGCATTGTATCACCATAGACAAATTGTGAGTAAAGTGTTATGGTTCTTGTAGGAAAGTAGTATCTGCTTCTTAGGGTCACCCCCACTTTTTGCTGCATGTAATGCTGTTTTTGACTAGTCTGACTGGGATCCTGCCAATCAGGACCCCAGTCTATCTGCTTTCTCCCTAAACTGTTATGCATGTACTTAGGTACACCCCAGATTGGATACTGGGGCATACTTGTCAGTCCCTAGTATATGGTACACATGTACCCAGGGCATAGGTACCCCAGAGGTCTCCCATGGGCTGAAGTATGTATTATGCCACCCATGAGAGTCCATTCAAAATGGAAATACAGGCCTGCCATTGCAGCCTGTGTAAGTCGGTGCATGCACCACTTACTTAAGATATAGGTTTACTATATCTAAGGGTCACTGCACTTGAAACCTATAAGTCACCCCTCTTGCAGGCCTTTACAATACTGAGGGCAGGGTGCTTGGTTCTAAGTGAGAGGGTGCCCCTGCATGAGTAGGACACCCCTGCAGCCTGTGGAGTCCATTCTCCCGGGTTGTCAGTGAAGCAGCCATATACTAATATAGAGGGGCATTACGCGACCGCGTGATGACCATCTCGAAAACGGCTGCAACCAACCCTGTCGTATTTGGTGTCAAACATGTTGGAATCATACCCCCACAACGGTAACCGGCCAATTTCTCAGGCTGAGACGGAATTGTTCTAGTGTGGATAAATACAAGGAACACGCTTTGACATTACGGAGCAACCTTCTGGACCGGCATTATCCGGCAGCGCTCGTCAAAAAATCGGCAAAACGAGCACTGAATAACAATAGAGATGCCTTATTGGATAACCCTCCAAATAGACAACCACAAACGAGACTGGTGTGCGTCAACATCTTTAGCTCCCTCTCCAATGAAGTAAAAAAATCCATCAAGCGCAACTGGAACATCCTCAACAAGGGCCAACTAACCCGGCAAAAACCCTTGTTTGCATTTAAAAGAGGGCGCAATTTAAAAGACAGTCTGGTCCACATCAGACCTCCACTAGCGGCCATTCAAAGGCCCAACACCCTGTGGGACCTTCCACCGATCCAAGGACACTTTCCGTGCGGGACATGCGCAGCTTGCGCACAAACAACAGTTACAAAGACCATTGACATTGGTACAGGGAGACCCTGGGAGCTCAGACACCATACTAATTGTAACAGCGAGAGGGTGATCTATCTCATCACCTGTCCATGTGGCCTGAGATACGTGGGCATGACGACGCGCAAAGTGCGCACACGCATATTAGAAAACAAGAGCATGATTAGATGTGCAAAACAAACAACCAAACTAACAAACATTTTTTAGAAATGCACCACCAGGCAGACACACTCACCTGGACAGTGCTTGATAAACCCAATCTAAGTGCGCTGACACCTAATCTCACCAAAAAACTGCTGCGAATCGAACAAAGATGGGAGTTCAAACTGAGTACATCTAAATCTGGGCTGAATGATGATATTCCATGGCTGTCACTCACATAGCCCATCCAGCATTAGGGTTTCATGCACTTTATTATGCTGTCTAAATATTGCATAACATCTACTCACATTTCAAGGTAGTTTCTACTGACGATCTCATTACACGCCACCTATTCGGCGCACTTTGTCATTTATTGATTTGGTTAACGCATTCTCTCAGTCTTGTCATCCCTGATACACAGCCCAGGTGACACCTGCATCACCAGTGTCACCATTCACCCAGGGTCACGTGGCCCCTACTCCCAGAGTTTTACAATTGCGTATGTTCTTTCCGCCTTCCACGGTTCCCCCCACTACAAAACTACCCCTGCATCCATTGCCCCACAGTGGTTATATCAGGGTTTCCATATGAATTCCCATTATTGCGGGTGCTTTCGCACATGGACTACCACTCCCAGCATGCCTGGCGGCAAAACCTGGAAGCTGGGTCCTGCTGTGCATTGTCACTATATAAGCGCGTATTCCGCCAGCAGGTTCCCCCCTCTCTGACGTACATACGCATCAGGCATCATCGCTCATGTTGAGCGGTAAGTATACTTTGTTGGGAGGCTCCCTCTCTATCGCATCTTTAATAGTTTTGTTTCAAACATTTGGGGGCCGACCGAGATTCCCTCCATGGAAGGGGTTTGTACAGATGCGCTAGACCGGCAAAGCTTATCATTCGCCCTCACTTGCGGGATATCCAACACGCGCATTTACGGGCTGTGCTCTACATGATATTTCCTAATGCGCACCGCATCTTTTTGAGAAGCGGGCTTGGCATAATCCGATAGCACACACTTTGCGGCATAATATGTGCACGCGGGAGTGACTAATCTGTCCTTACCCCTCAGAACGGCTATTACACCTTCTTTGGGGGTTCACTGCCCTTTTATAGTGGTTTTAACGTACGAGCTTTACTGGCAGCGCTAATTACTGGACTCATGTCTCCCTCTCATTAGTGGGATAACAGTACATGCTCTTTATAGACAGCGCTCTCTCTTACACATACTTTCCCTATTGCGCATCGCGTCTCTCATAGAGGCGGATTTGGATTTCTCCGACAGCGCTCACATAGAGTCATAGAACCATACGCGCCAGTGACTTATCAATTCAATTCAATTCTTTCTTTATTCGACCTTCCGAAGACAGGTCATAAAAGATACACATAATAACAAACATCATTAAGATCAAACACATCACAAAAAGTTACAAGCACATTTTCAAATTAAATTAAGTACAACCACAGACAAAAACAGTAATTTGATCGTAATTAAAGTGACGGTGCAAACAGACTAGATCCAAAAATAGCAGCAAATATTATCCAATGGCATTAAATGTTAAAATCAGTCATAAAAACGAGTTAGCAGCAGCAGTAAACGTTTTAGCAGCAATACAAATACGATATATACAGAAACTAATAAAGTGCATTGTTATTAAAAGAGCATGCTCCTTCTCTTTGCTAGAGTGCACTTCAGAAAACTCGCAACGGCAAAGCAAACATCACGATCATTGAGTTGCTGGAGGAAAAACAGGGCCGCTTTACACTTAGAAAACTTGTGCCTGCGCAAAAGTGGTATTAAAAATTTCCTCGTAAATGGAAGATAATATTGACAGAAAAATACAAAATGTAAAATGGTTTGGCACGAATGTTCATCACAAGGGCAAGTAACAATAGATTCAGAAGAATACTGGCCCAGAGGGAAGCATATCAGCCAGCGGAATGACCCCAACCTAAATCTTGTTAACAAATTCCTTTCGTGCACATTATTTACGTATAAAAGATACGGGACAATGGAGGGAGGTACTTGTATAAGACAATAATCCCTAACAGAGGGTTTAGATACTTCAAGCAATTCCCTGGACAGTTCTTTGTGCTTTCGGAAACTATCCAAAACCCTCTGACGATCCCCTTTACCAATAGAATCTGGGAGTTCAAACAATGAGGCATAACCAAGTTCCATGAGGCAGTTTTTGATATATTGGAACCAGGGGATAGAGAGGCCTCGAGTACAACTTAGACAGTCTCTGATAATTGCCCGATTGAGGTCAGCTTCTTCATTTGCCCAGATAGAGCACCAGGTGGCTAGCGGTGCCGCATTTATTGTATCTTGAACAAAATCGAGACCTAACTCCAAATGGAGGGAGAAGTGCGGCGAGGAAGGGGGAACTCCTAGAACTCTGCGACAAAATCTATTCTCATCTGATTGCATAGCAAGAACGTCCCTACATCCCCAGATGCCCATGCCATATGTTAAAATCGGTATACATTTACGATTATAAATCTCTAAGATTGGGGCTATGGGCTTTTTACCTATGGACGTAGCAAGGGAAAAAGTAGTACCAACAGCATGCGTAAATCGTGTTATTCTGTTTTTTATACAGGTATGCCACGTACAACCTTCATCGAATTCCAGGCCTAAGTACGGGAAGGAACTAACCCTATCCAACTTTTTGCCCTCGATTTTCAGACTGCGGGATTTGGTATGTTTTTTGGGGGCCACAAATCATTACGAAGGTTTTCTTATAATTTGGCTCCAACCCCAGGGCCTTCATATAGCTGACATAACTGGCAATGAATTTTTGTAGGCCGTTCGCAGTCCTTGCCAGAAGGACTGCGTCGTCCGCATAGAGTAGCACTGGCACAGCCTTTTTCTCAACTTGCGGGACATCAGCCACAACCGTGACTAAAGTATTCTCCAAATCGTTGGTATAAAGGAGAAATAAGATTGGGGGAAGGACGCAACCTTGGCGCACCCCATGCTTAATGCTAAAGGGCTCTGAGCATTCTCCCACATTACCATACCTCACTGAGGCGGAAAGATCATGATGGAGAAACCTCAGAAAGGAGACCAGACCCGCGTCGACTCCCATATTTACTAAAATATCCCACAGCTTAGAGCGTGAGACAAAGTCAAACGAGCTGGTCAGATCCATAAATGCCAGGTGTGTAGAGGTGCCCTTCGCATATTTATATTTAGCCAAGATGAGGTGTAGATTAAGGCACTGTTCGATTGTGCCTAGCCCCTTCCTGAACCCATACTGACTGGGGGCCAAGATGTGGTTGGCATTAATCCAGTCCAATAGGCGGTCTAGCATGACTCTCCCAATTATTTTAACGGAAGAATCCAAAAGGGATATCGGTCGATAAAATTTAGGATCGTGCTCATTACCTTTTTTAAAAACAGGCACTATAACAGATGAACGCCAGGACTTTGGCACTCCCTCGCTACAGACTGAGTTAAAAACTGTGGTGAGTACCGGAGACCAGAATGCTGGGTCTTCCTTAAATAGATCCAATGGGATTCCATCAGGGCCCGGCGCCTTCTTACCTTTACTATTGTCAATTGCTTTCCGGACTTCCCCTTCATTAAAAACAAGGTTTTGACATGTTAAATTCAGCTGAACTTGGGCCTCCACGGCACAAAGATCAGCAGAATAAAGACTAGCGTAGTGCGACACCCATGTCTCAGGAGATATATGGACAGTTTCTTTATCAACTGGTAGGGTGGGAGATAGAACTGACCGAACAGCTTTCCAGAAGGCTTGGGGATCTTTAGAATAACAGGCTCCCACTATAGAGTCCCACTTCTCCTCCTTCAAGGCTGACTTTCTTTTTTTTATGGCAAGCTTGTACAGCATCCTACTTTCCCTAATCACAGTCTGATCTCTAGGATTTTGCTTTGAAGCCCTGCGTAAGATGTTGTTAGCTTCTCTACAGGCATTATCAAACCAGGAATGAGCCTGATGGCTAGGCTGGATAATAGGTCTAACAAATAAAAAAGTTTGACTTTGTCTAATAAAATAGCAAAACTACGTAGGATACGGGCTGGCACGCATGGTTTACAATTACAACTATCCAACAGGGCAGAACTAATCGGTATTACCTGGGACATTATACTATTCATGTTCACTGATCGCCAAACCACCCTACGCCCTGCATCCTTAGTGGATAGTACCTGGAAAGATAGAGGCTTAGGCCTCTGGCCCCTATGTGGTAACGCTATATTTGCCGAGATGGGATTGTGATCGCTATATGGCTGGATAAGAACCTCGCAGTCCTTAATAAGGGGAAGCATACTCCAGGTGGCAAATATATAATCGGTAGTGCTTCCTGCACCTCGTCCTATAAAGGTGGGGATCTGCTGGTCAGTCAATTTGGGAGCCTTATTGACCATACCCCGCTCAAGCAAATGGGTGAATAGAACCCATCCCCTAGCATCCATCACATTGTGATCCGGCTCATGGGAAATTGGATCAAAGGTGGTTGCGGAAAGGGGCGTAGGAAGCCCCAATTTTGCGGCAAAGTCCCTTGCCACCATCAACTTAAGGGGGCGATTCGCACAAGCCTCTCTCTCTGCGAGCATGTCAATCAGCACAAAGAGACCTTGGTAGTCACCTTTGGATGTAAAGTTATTGTTATAAAAATTTACCAAGTACAGCTTAAAAGTGTCATTCCAAGCGAGACAAAAAGCCTGCGCCACCCCCTGTTCCTGAAATAACTGAACAATCATGCCAGCAATTGCCACTTTAAACCAGGCCGTCAGACCCCCTTTAGCTCTACCCGCTGTAGATGGAATGGCAGGTAAGCTAAAGCACGTAAACCCATCAAATGCAATCTCCTTGCACTCCCACGTTTCCTGCATGAAAACTATATCATAGGTCATAATGAAAGATCGCCATCCCTCCAATGCGATCTTTGAGGCTACACCCGCTATATTCCAATTTAAGATTTTCAGGCATACATTGTCTATTTGGCCTGCATCAACACCCAAGCACCCACTTTCCCCTGAGGGGGGGGGGGGGACTCAGTAAGGAACCAGGGGGCGGTTGGGGAACGGGGATTAAATCAGCAAGATCCACCATAGGATACACTGTATGAGGTCCTACACACAAATGGTCCTGTGGGAGAGTATTGTTTACCAGTACAACAGGACTGGGATTACAAGAAACCCCACCCTCCTTCTCTAGACCTGTCACCAGAGACGAATGAATATAATGGGGAGAGGGTGGCATTTGGATAACACAAGCCTGATTGGCAGGTGACCTAACCGCCTCCTGGAGGTTGAAACAGACAGACTCCTCCCCAAACCATCAATCAATTTCTTCCATCCTGACAGTGGGGCAAATCCATTAGACAGGTGAAGTGATACTGAAGAGGCAAGACCAGGCGGCACAGAGGCACTGGGAACAAAGCTACCAGAAGTACCAGATTGGCTCACCAAATGCTGGTAAAAAAAGCCAAGAGGGACTATCTTAATGGGGCTAGTTTTGACCATTCCCATACTAGCTCTATACAGTATTTCCTGGACTACCCTAGTCGAACGAAAATTTACCACAATAACATCTCCATGTTTTACAAGACCCCCGCCCCCAATGTCTTTCACCCGTCTGGCCATCAGAATGTCTTTCGATGTGTCCCAGTCACCAGTTACGTTGTTATTCAGCCAATGGATGGATTTATTCATTAGGCCATTGGTAGTTTCCATTTTTGTTTCTGTGAGCCTGGGCACATTTGTTAATACAACGACATACAGAGCAGATGCCGGAGGAAGGTCTATCGCCGGAAGAACGGCCAAGTTTGGGGTACGGGCTACTTGTTGGATGGCTGGATGAGATAATGGTAAGATGTCAAATGGATGAGAAGCACCCTGGCTTTGAACAGAGATGGTAGGGGTAAAGTCAGAGGCCGAGTACTAAGTACAAGTGGTAATGGAAGTCCTGAGATCAGACGACCTCGCCAGGTTGGATTCAATTTTTGCCAATCGATCAAGAATGGGGCATAACTTGGAGTCCAAAAGGTCACCTAGTCATATGCTCAAATCATACAAGGTATTCACGTTAACCTCATCCGGGCCCCCAGGCGAAACATCATCTACAGCCTTGTTATGCAAAGGAATTTTGCTAATTTTAGCAGAATTTCTCGGCTTGGTGGATTTTGCAATTTTCCTCCTACGCTTGGCTCTTGGACCGCTCTCCCCTTCAGAAACACACAACTGATCGCACAACTGGGCGTCGCCGTCTGTACATGTTGGGCCAGGCTCAAGTTCTCCACCAGGCACAACCCCCACGCAGGCTGAGCCTACACCCACACTATGGACCTGTGTCGTAGAGCAAGTCAGGGTCCTTGATTCCTCTAGAGGGCTTATTACCCCTAAAGCGCTCTGAGATAATAATGAATCACAACAGCTTTGGTTAGTCTGTGGAAGAGTAATCTCTTCAGTGGTAAGAGAAAGGCGACGTTCTACCAGCCGGATCTCATTAGAAACCATATCCACAGCTCGGGTTAAATAATTGTCTATTGTCGAGCGTGTCTGGGGGGTGGAAACATGCTGGAGACACTAGAAGCACCCTTTCTCTTACCCATTGTAAGGGCCTAGCTAGCAGAAGAACGTAGAGCAAACACAGAAATGGGGTAAGCAGAGTAGACAAGCGTTTATTTTTACCAGGCAGACACGACCATCCACTACTCTTCTTAGCTTTAAAGTAAGGAGGAGCCACTGTACCTTGGGCCGTAGGGCTGTCTTGGAGCTGTTGTAGATACCAGGCTCGACCGCTGTAGGCATTAGGGTGATGGCCCAGCCTTATCCGGGCACAGACGGGCCCGCCCTTGGCTCGGGCTTTGCCCGTGCACGCCCGCGCTTGTCTCACTCTGCGGGAGCCCGAGAGCAGTTTTAAGGCGCCTCCGGGCGCAGGCAAATGGTGTTGGCGGCAGCGGCCACGTGGGAGGCTGGGACAGGTAGTCCTGGTCCTCCTCTCCCCCACTGGTGATAACAGGCGGCAGGCAGCGGTGACAGAACGGTCTAGTGACAGAACGGGCTTCCCGCGCTGCGGGAGCCCGCAAGCAGTTTTAAGGTGCCTCCGGGCGCAGGAAAATGGCGTTGGTGGCAGCGGCCACGTGGGAGGCTGGGACTGGTAGTCCTGGTCCTCCTCTCCCCCACTGGTGATAGCAGGCGGCAGGCAGCGGTGACAGAACGGGCTAGTGACAGAATGGGCTTCCCGTGCTGCGGGAGCCCGTGAGCAGTTTTAAGGTGCCTCCGGGTGCAGGCAAATGGCGTTGGCAGCAGCGGCCGCGTGGGAGGCTGGGACAGGTAGTCCTGGTCCTCCTCTCCCCCACTGGTGATAACAGGCGGCAGGCAGCAGTGACAGAACTGGCTTCCCGCACTGCGGGAGCCCGCAAGCAGTTTTAAGGCGCCTTCGGGTGCAGGCAAATGGCGTTGGCGGCCACGTGGGAGGCTGGGACAGGTAGTCCTGGTCCTCCTCTCCCCCACCGGTGATAACAGGCGGCAGGCAGCGGTGACAGAACGGGCTAGTGACAGAACGGGCTTCCCGCGCTGCGGGAGCCCGCGAGCAGTTTTAAGACGCCTCCAAGCACAGGCAAATGGCGTTGGCAGCAGCGGACATGTGGGAGGCTGGGACAGGTAGTCCTGGTCCTCCTCTCCCCCACTGGTGATAACAGGCAGCTGGCAGCAGTGTCAGAATGGGCTTCCCGCGCTGCAGGAGCCCGCAAGCAGTTTTAAGGTGCCTCCGGGTGCAGGCAAACGGTGTTGGCGGCAGCAGCCGTGTGGGACGCTGGGACAGGTAGTCCTGGTCCTCCTCTCCCCCACTGGTGATAACAGGTGGCAGGCAGCGGTGACAGAACGGGCTTCCCGCGCTGCGGGAGCCCGCAAGCAGTTTTAAGGCACCTCCGGGCGCAGGCAAATGGCGTGGGCGGCAGCGTGAGAGGCTGGGACAGGCAGTCCTGGTCCTCTTATCCCCCACTGGTGATAACAGGTGGCAGGCAGCGGTGACAGAACGGGCTTCCATTTTCATCACAGGTGACACTGTGCATTTGAAACAACACCTCTCTGGGGCACACCAGACCCTCGCGACACTCTGCTCGCCTGCCTACGCAGACTACAGACAGCGAGACTGTGTACATTATGTTACAACTATTGCGCACAGCTACGCGTGTGTTTCCCATAGCTCTCTGATGGAAGGACCTTATAGATGACTACTTGTCCCGCTGTTGTTCTAACGTCCTTTCCTGACACTGTTGACCCTTGTTGTGGGCGCTGATCCTTGCTAACGCCTATTTGGACGCTGTATCCCGCTTCATCACCCTTTGGAGGACTACATCACCCAGGGTGCAACGCGAGCCTACTCAGGTGTTTCGGGTCCTGCTGACGAGGGGAGGCACCGGACCATCTTCGCGCATAAAGCGCAGCCTCTACCCCCGCAGCGTGGGTCCCGCTGTTGTTCTAACGTCCTTTCCTGACACTGTTGACCCTTGTTGTGGGCGCTGATCCTTGCTAACGCCTATTTGGACGCTGTATCCCGCTTCATCACCCTTTGGAGGACTACATCACCCAGGGTGCAACGCGAGCCTACTCAGGTGTTTCAGGTCCTGCTGACGAGGGGGAGGCACCGGACCATCTTCGCGCATAAAGCGCAGCCTCTACCCCCGCAGCGTGGGTCCCGCTGTTGTTCTAACGTCCTTTCCTGACACTGTTGACCCTTGTTGTGGGCGCTGATCCTTGCTAACGCCTATTTGGACGCTGTATCCCGCTTCATCACCCTTTGGAGCACTACATCACCCAGGGTGCAACGCGAGCCTACTCAGGTGTTTCGGGTCCTGCTGACGAGGGGGAGGCACCGGACCATCTTCGCGCATAAAGCGCAGCCTCTACCCCCGCAGCGTGGGTCCCGCTGTTGTTCTAACGTCCTTTCCTGACACTGTTGACCCTTGTTGTGGGCGCTGATCCTTGCTAACGCCTATTTGGACGCTGTATCCCGCTTCATCACCCTTTGGAGGACTACATCACCCAGGGTGCAACGCGAGCCAACTCAGGTGTTTCGGGTCCTGCTGACGAGGGGGAGGCACCGGACCATCTTCGCGCATAAAGCGCAGCCTCTACCCCCGCAGCGTGGGTCCCGCTGTTGTTCTAACGTCCTTTCCTGACACTGTTGACCCTTGTTGTGGGCGCTGATCCTTGCTAACGCCTATTTGGACGCTGTATCCCGCTTCATCACCCTTTGGAGGACTACATCACCCAGGGTGCAACGCGAGCCAACTCAGGTGTTTCGGGTCCTGCTGACGAGGGGGAGGCACCGGACCATCTTCGCGCATAAAGCGCAGCCTCTACACCCGCAGCGCGGGACGTGCGCGGGATGTGCCGGGCGAAGCCCGGGCCAAGGGCGGGCCCGTCTGAGACCGTCCGAGACAGATTGAGGCTGGGCTGGGCCACCCCTCTGAGAAGCTCAGATTGTGCACTTTGCTATTGTGAAAACTCCTAATTCAAAAGAATATCTAAGGTACTGTGTAAGAGCTTAAAGCATAGAGAATACCTGGGTTGTTTGATTTAACTAGTCGTCTAAAAGAAAATGGAAAAACGCAAGGGGGTTGCTGGCACCTTAGATGCCTTTTTAGTAAGAGCGGAGTCACTCTTAACCCATGAAATTCATTTGACTGAGAGACGTCTTTCCTTAGACCCTGCTATTTTACAGAGACACTTAACAACTGGCATCTCTTCACCTGTACTGGGGGACATTGTTCAGGAGATTTCACCGAATATTGCAACAAGTGCCCCATTGAACTCTATTCCTTTTTTATCTTCCTCTGAAGAAATTTCAAGCTCTTCAGTGGTTCCTAATAGAGTTACTAGGGCCAGGGCCGCGAAAACTGTGACCAAAGATAAGATTGAGCCACGGTTAAACAAAAAAAAAGGGGACACAGAGATAAGTAAATCTAAGGGCAAGGGCAGCATTGGTATCTTCTCTTCACTGAAAAATATTTCAGTTGGTACACAAACAGAGCCGACCTTATTGCCATCAGCGCAGAGTGTAGCTAACACTAAGGGAGTTATGACTGAGTTCTCTACATGAGTGAATGATTCTGGGTTAGGAGCAGCCTTAATTTGTGTTAGCGACTTGGTTGAGAAATGTTTCTATAAAATCAGCCTCCTAGAGTCTGCAATTAATACCCTAAGTAGTAATATTGTGGGTGTGTTACCAACCAGAGTAGAAAGGGAGGACTTAAGGTTAGCGATGGACAGTTGTTTATCAGCTGACCAAGATGAGAATATTGTTAAAACAAACGAGAATAATTTTACTTCAAATAATAAGGGAAAAAATAGGTTGGTTCCACCGTCTGTGGGTTCGGATGTGATAGTCTCTCAGGGTGTACAGAAGGGACATGTAACAACTATGGGTAAAATGGACGATGCGAGTTCTCTTGCTGGGTGCCAGAGAATTAGTGAATCTAATGCTTCCTTAGCCCCTAATACTGAAACATTGCGTCTCCCCCGGAATCATGTCCTTATGTTTTGATTTTGACAGGGGTTCCACCTCTGAGGGTTGGGCAGAAAGAAAACTGGATTGACTTATGGAATAAAACTTTTGATTGGCTGACCAAACACAAGAACCTCCACCCATCTGATGCTTATGAGATAATAATGGTTCGTAGAGTAGGGTGGATAGGGCAATCTACTAAGAGTATAAGAGGTGATTGCATTGTGGTCAACTTCCGCAGGCCAAAGATGGTCCATCATCTTTTACAGTATTGTGATGCAACTTTTACCCCTACAACTGATATTAGTGCACTCTCTTTAGGATACTTTTATAAGCCGGAAGGTGGGAACAAAGTTATTGGATTTCCATCGGTTACACAATCTAATAGGTTCCAAGCACTGTCAGACTTGGATTTCCAGGACTGACAACTATTCAAAATAGGGCAGGATAGGACAAGGATAATTACTTGTAAAGATTTAAGATCTAAACCTAATGATGGTGTTGCTGTATTGATATCTATTGATGCTCTAACCATCCCTGTGGAGACGGGAACTATAGAAAATGATAATATGGCCTCCGAGGCGCATACTGGTACTCGTGAAGGGAACCAGATAGTTAAGTTAAATAGCATTCAGAATGTAAATGCACGTAGGAGCTTTGGAGGACCTTTAAATGACATAGTAGATGTAAACATAGTGAACATCGTGAAAGATCCATTAGTTTACCAGGGAGAGGAACTTACATTAAATGGTAATTTTGTTAATAATAATCTTGGTAATAACAGTGAGGAAACATTAAGTTTGGAAAATGGACGCAAGAAGAAAAATGGTGACCAAATTAGTGAAGAACGTATAACAGAGATAAAGTTGATTTCTTGGAATATTGCAGGGATTAAGAAAAACCAAAGGGATGCAATATGGCAGGATTACATAGGTCAGAGTGAAATAGTCCTCCTTCAAGAAACCTGGGCAATAGAAACCCCCATAAGATAGGGTTTAAAACTTTTAGTACTGCTGCAATTCCCTCAGTGAGAGGAAGGCCCTCGGGAGGCCTTGCCATTTGGTTAAAAATCACTTTGGGTGCTGACTTTACGCAAATTGATTCCCCTTGCCAAGATATATTGGGAATAAAGTTTTTAGCACCAGACAAAAGGGAAGTCTACATTTTTAATATATATAGTAGACCAAGTGTAGCAAGTAGAGATGTTCAAGTTATTGAGCAGCTGGATCAAATGTTAACTATAATAAACAAGAGTGCTCTGATAATTATTGGGGGTGATTTTAATCGTAAATTTGAACCAGTGGCTGGATTTGAAAATATTTTTGAAGATGAGGACTTGGCCAATAATATTCCAGCACTGAATAGCAGCCCAGTAGTTTCGTGTACATGTGCTGTAGCGCAGTTACTGAGGCTGGTTTCAGCCCATGGTTTACGCGCCTGTAATGGGCGATTATCTTCTGACAACCCAAACTTACCAACATTTATCCGGGGTAATTCTAAAAGCTATATAGATTATATATTGGTTTCTATCCCTCTATGGCCTATGATGCAAGATTTAGTTGTTGAAGATAGAATAGAGAGTGATCATCGTCCTTTATGTTTGACGCTCTCAGCTTCCCTATTTCAGCCAAGTTATTTAAGGAGATGTGACCCTTGTCACAGTTTAATTGAGCCTCTACTATCGAATAATCGCAGAGCACTCAGATGGCCCTTGGTTCTGGGGAATGATAAGATCATTAAAAAAATTATGAAACTTACATAGAAATAGTCTCTCCATATATTAACTTGCCATTAACAGAGATACCAATCATGGAAATGCATGATAGGTTGGTAGAGGGACTTGAACCAATATTAAGTAAGGCCCCAAAACAATTAAAAAAGGGAATATCTAATTCAGCCTTGCTAGAGAACCCATGGTATAATAAAGAATGCCGCAATGCAAAAAAGGATCTGATTCAGGCAACAAAGGATAAGGATATAGTAACCCTAAGGGAAAAAAGGATTCACTATAAGGGGGTATTAATCAAGGCAAAGAAAAGTTGGGAGGATAATATTTGGTCTGAGCTGATAAAAGCATGTAAATCAAATGACCAAGCTACCTTTTGGCGTTTATTATCTAAGGGTAACAAAAAAGGGAATGTAACAAGGACCTTTTCCTTGATGCAAATACCTGGGTAACTCACTTTTCACAATTATACTCAACCACTAAAAATGATATTAATTTTAATTTTGAAGAACTTGCTATTCACCCTAGTGAGACCCCTCTACATTTTAGCTTAGCGGAAACAATAGTAGCAATAAATGCAATAAAACAAGGGAAGGCCCCTGGGCCAGATAAGATACCAGGTGACCTATGGAGGCATGAGAAGGAGATTTGGGCTCCCTATGTTAATCTTTTGTGTAATACAGTTGCATCGGGTGCACCGATTCCCGAAACGTGGAGGGGTGCAGAGATCGCAACTATTTTTAAAAAGGGTAACCGCCACGATCCGTCGCATTATCGGCCGATTAGTCTAATTGACGTTTTACAAAAGATATATGCACGTCAAATTTTAAATAAACTGAGCGATTGGATTGGGGAGTATAATATTTTATCCAAGTACCAAGCAGGTTTTAGAGCAAAAACTAGCACTATTGACCAGGTTTTTAGATTTCTCTGTATAATTTGGAAGTATATTACAGTTAAGAAAGCCCATCTGTATATAGCTTTTGTAGACCTTAAGGCAGCCTTCGACCTCATACCCAGAAATCTCCTGTGGAAATCATTAAGAGATCAGGGTGTCCCAGGGGAAATCCTCGTGCAGATTATTAGGTTACACGAGGATAATTTTGCTAGGGTTAGATGGGGGCCAAATGGCGAACTTACTGATCGTATACAAGTAAATAGGGGGTAAGGCAAGGTTGTGTGCTGGCCCCTACCTTATTTTCGTTGTACGTTAATGATATCCCTGAATATCTCTTGGGCTGCGAGCATGACTCTCCCAAGTTGGGGGGTGCCAGTACCGGCACTTTTATTTGCCGACGATACAATTTTAATATCACAAACCCCCAAAGGTCTGCAAAACTTACTTAATACTTTCGAAACCTACTGTGAAATAAAGGGCTTGGAAATCAACTCTACTAAAACAAAATACATGGCAGTTAATCCGCACAAATCTTTTAAAAAAACTTAACTGTAAAAAATGAGAGGATAGAATATGTGCTAAATTTTAATTATTTAGGTATTACTCTAGATTCTAAAATGAACTGGAGACCACAGCTGGATAAAAGTAAAACAATATTAATTCAAAATTCAGTCCCAATAGTAAGGAAGCATGAGAGCAGCTTATCTAAAGCTGTCTCTCCTGCGTTGGAGTTATATAAATATAGGGTACAACCTGCTTGCCTATATGGGGCTGAATTGTGGGGACATGTGACAAAGAATAGTTTTATGGTGTACGAGAATACATTTTTTAGGAAATTGTTATGTTTGCCAACACGCACACCTCTAACACCAGTAGTAATAGATTTAAACATTCGCCGCACTGACCAGCATGCGGCTTTGCGGCCACTATTATTTTGGGTACGTTTGTGGTCCACAGATGAACTTGTTCATTACAGAGAAGGTTTGGAGGAAATTTTTAGAATTAAAAATATTACAAGGTTACCATGGTTGAATCATATTCAGGATTGGTTTTACAAACTAGGACTAAAACAGTTTTGGGAGGAACCTCAGGGTTTGTCTTTGGGATCAAAAAAGCTGTTGAAACAGACTTTTGGGCATTTACTCAAGATACTTTGTCACATTGTCCAAAACTAGGTACTTTATCCACAAGGTTTCTCACAATAAAACCAAACGGTAAATTCGAGTCCTTTCTAGATGAAATTCAACCACAACTTGCCAAATCTCTTTACCTTAAATTTCGCTACGGCATTTTGCAGATTAATGCAAATACTATGAAATGGGTACGTAGCGTAGGTGGTGCAAACAATGGTTGTTGTGACATCTGCCACACAGGTGCAAAAGAGAATGAACTGCATGTGCTATTCTTCTGTCCAGCCTACACTAATGCTAGGAGGAAGTGGATCAAACCCATCTGTCAACTTTTGGGTATTAGATCATGTAATGAGGCAGGAAGATTATTGCGAACAGACACAACACAAGCAATTGTATTTAGTGTAAGCAGATACCTTTTTAGTGTCGACCTAACAAGAAAGAGAATGGGACTGAAATTTTAGGCATTTTTAAAGAACATGTGAGTGTTAATCAATTTATAACCAGATGTTTGATTTTAGTTGGTCACCGTGGAGTTTTGTATTTGGGTTTTAAAGCATTGTTATAACTGCTTTTAAAATTGTTTTTTAAATTGTTTTTTAAATTGCGTATTATCGGGCGGGTTACCCTTTGAAGTATTGTTGTATGATGTTTTTATGTAATCTTTTATGGTTTTTTTCAAAATCGAAATAAAGATTGAAATGAAAATGACTACTTGTGCTTACAATTGCTCACACACTGTCCAGCTTGTTCGCGCTCTTTTAAACATTTTCTTTTCACTTGAAACGCTATTTTAAACATCCTCTGTTTACTTTAACGCCATCAACTTTATTCATTAGGTTGGTTTGGCATATGTACCTATGGCTCATAGCCCAGGACAGATGAGGTAAATTCCCTGACTGTTGTAGGTAAGTTTCGCACTAGCAAGTAACCACTCGGTGAAACTTCATAGTGGTTAGACCAACTACATAATGTTATTTACTTATTTGTTTGTCTTTTGTGCTGTGGCTCAACCATGCGCTATATAATTCTTTTACCGCAATATAAATGGTGCAGTGTCTTGTTTCTTTGTCTCACCACAGGTTCCTTCGGTGAATCTGCTGAACTACAGGATCACCGGTTCAGTATTACACACCGCCGTTTATTAATTATTTTCTTACACGCTTTCACTGTTGTGTTTACTCACCAATTGCAGTAGCTTACATATGATCCTGATGAAGGCTGCAACACTTTTATAGGTTTGAATGCCGAAACATGTTGATCGTTTCCAAATGCAGCTGTCTCTAATGTTGGAAGTCACATTATCCGCCATTTATTTTTAATCCTGTCACAAGGTAGCATAATAAACTTTGTCTGGCTAAGCTTGTAGTCAGTTTTAACCACCATTTATCCCAGCACTGCACTCCCCACACAACACACCACGCTCACATAGGGTTTTAGGATAACCCCCTCTCTCAACAAAACATCCCTGAGCTCCTCCCTCGCAGCGAGGGGGTTGTAGCCCACATCACGACTAGGCTTGTGATGCGAGGAGGCACCCCTATGATGAAGCATGACACCTTTGGTGTGTGAGGGGAACTGTCCTTAAAAGGGATCCCCCTCCCCAGCATGGTTGGTTCTATCCACACGCCCTTTTGACTTACTTATTGGACCCGTGGGCTCTTTGTGTGACAGGTATCAGTAAGATTGGGGAGTTTGCCTACGCAGGTCCTTAAACCTCCTCATAGCCCCCCTTGTGTGTATTCAGCTATGATTCCGCCCACCAGGAAGGCCCTTCGTGGGGCCCTCGTGTTCCCGGTACCAGCCTTCTAGCTCCGGACAGCACAAAATGGTTGCTGCTGACCAGAGACACATTACTGCCCTCCTGCTGCTGATCCAAGCTTGAGCAGGGGAAGGCAGAACAATAGGCATCCTGTCACAGGGAGGTGTGACTACCTCCCAGACAGGATATAGTGTATTAGGGCTGTGTGGGTGCGCTTGTCAGCACCTGAAAACCTGCAGATGGGGCACATTTGGTGTCCCTGTGCATAGTCCCATTCAAACCAGTCCTGGGAGCCGTTGGCTCCCGCTCTGGCGCGAAACTGGACAAAGGACATGGGAGTAACCTCCCCCCTGGGAGGGTCCCCTGAATCTTTCCAACCTTCTCCCGTGGGTACTTAAGGGCTTACCTGGTTGTAGGACCTTAGATTCATCATGGACAAGATTTAGAACTGAAACCACTGCACTTCGACCATCTGAGCACTCTGGAAGTCGCTGGACTTCGTTAGGGCCTGACTTCATCTCCCTATCAGTCTGCTGCATCGTCTCTGCCTGTGCACCATACAGGATCCGTGTAGGACCTGTGGAGCATCCTAGACACCTGAAGATAATCTCCCTTGGAGGGAAGGAGTCACTCCCCTGCATTCGCAGGCACCACAACACTGCTGACTGGTCGGCTGATCCCAAGCTCCTATGGACTCCGAAAAGCTCAGCAATACAGGAGGTGGGTTCTTACATCCCACGAGGCTCGAGCTGCTCTCTCACTGAGTTTGAGGCCAGTATCCCTCGTGGGGGATGCAATGCCTGAACCCCTGTGCACCAAGTACTTTTGCAAGTGCATGTGCTTGTTGGCAATTTTGTGACAAGTGCATTGGGCTGCAAGTAACCGTAACCTCTGGAAACTTTTCCTACAAAGATCTTCAACCACCTCACACCATGTGCTTCGTGGCCTGTTGTTTTGTGAAGGTGCTCAAGGTCCTCTTGTGACTCCTGTGCCTCCGGGCTGTGGGTCCAATTGAGGGTCCTCTTTGTTTTCCTTGTGCTCCTCTGATTGCTCTGGGTTTGCCCCGACTCCCCTGCTTGTGGTGAGTCTCCTGGACCTTGCTGGTCCAAACTGTAAACTTCCTTGACTTCCTGCATGGGTTGCTTTTGCTAAAGCTTGTTGGTGTTCCCGCTGGGCACCGACCCCTCAGCACTCGCCATCCTTTGTGGGAAAGCTCGCAACCAGCTCCTGGTCATCCTCAACATTGCCTGGTCCCCGCAGCTACAGAGTCAAGGTCACCGTCAACTATCCTGAAGCACCCGACATCGGTGGGCGTTCGTCTACCGAGCCCCTGGTCCCTCTCAAGGGACCCAGACTCTGTCCCCTCTGCTTTTAGGTACTCTTCGAGAAGAATCCACATTTGGATTCCAACTGACACTTTCTCCTCTTCCAGCAGCGGCACTTTCCTGAAGACCTCCATTGGGTTCCTTGGAGGTTTCCAACTCAGCTTCACACCTATGCACCCGGCTTCCCTGGGATAGGTAACTTGGGTACCACGGTATCCACGAGTGGGGTTGCTTTCCAACATTCTGTCTTCCACGGGGTATCTTCAGGGTCCACTACGAAGGGTCCTTAATCTTTAAAATTCCAACCGTGACTTGCACATAGACTTGTACGGAGCACGCGGTCGCGTTCACACACTGCACACGCACTCCATGGGGTCCCTATCTACTCACCTTGGGTGGTTCCTTGGGGTCCCAGCAATTCTACGTCCTCTCGACATTATCCTGACTCGAGTCGTGGTTCTTATACCACTTTCTTAGTATATGGTTTGGTCCCCATCTGGGGCCCGCTGTGTATTAGTGCTATTTACTGTGATTTCTTTGCTAAAGTATTGTGTGCTTTGTGTCGATCTCCATGTGGGAGATACTGTAAAGTACTAGATAGTGTTATATATATTAAATACATATTTTTATAACTACTGAGTGGTTCTCTTTTCATTTAATCTATACTATAAGATTGCATTCTGGTAAAACAAGCTGCTTTACACTGCTTCAAGACTAAGCCTGAAGGCTGCTCTCCACAGCTACCACTTGGACAGCTTTCTAAGGTTGTCTGAGGCCTCTTAAATCACCATAAGGGTTGTCTGGACTGGTGCAAGGTGCCCACTTACATTAGTGGACATGATACACCAGGCCAGCCTCTCACATTGGTGTGCAGCAGTTGGATTCAAGCCTGCATTGTTTTGCCAGGTAAATCTTTTGTATTGATTAACTGAAAAAACACTAGTACTAGGCACATATAATACAAGCTTAGAATAGTATGTTCCACTGAACTTGGGGTTGGGTAAGTCAATGGTCTAGCACACCCTTTCTCCAACCTAAGAGAGTTTAGCTCCCACTAGGTTAGGTAGGTGCAACACCACACCACACTTAGGGGCATATTCACATGGAGCTATCGCTGAATTAACAGCACTTTACCGCAGCCAAAGTCGTGATAAATTTACCTCCCCATTCACAAGCCGGCGTTAACAGCCCACAGCACCAGTTTACCCGCAATAGCAGGTGCAAAAAACATCGCCACAGAGGACCCCCGCAAATATCGCTAATGAGATGCAGAGTAGGCGTTCCCGTGACAAAAGTCGAGACAACAGCACACCTCAACATTCACAACGACCAGCCACATCCGCGATAAAAACACAAAACAGGCGATAAGGCGCGTTAGCACCAGGAAATCTACACCTGCTCTGACCTGGTGTAAAGTCGGACGGCAGCCAGCACCACAAAAGGGAGCACAGCCCAGAGCTACATCGGAAGGGCAACAGATGCCATGGAGCCACCTATCATGCGGCCCGGACACCCAAGAGGGCCACAACACCCACCGCCAGCACCCCCAGGACCACCCCTCCCTGGCGCCCCCCCGACCAAAGACATGCCACATCAGCCACACCCAAACATATACAAATTATTCCGCTTAATGCCGCACAATCACAACTGGTGACATGAATGTGTCGTCACAGAAATGACCAGCACACATTCACTTTCGAAGCAACAAATGAAACTTTATTAAAATGAACAACGAAATGAAATGAAGACACATGGCCGCTCCCCTCCGGACAATACGTAGGTCACAGCCTGGAAGACAAAAAAACATGATGAGAAGGTGTGTCCTGCGCACATCAGAGGACAGAGAGAGAGCGAAGGAGAGAGAGAGGAAGAGAGGGAGAGAGAGAGAGAGAGAGAGAAGTGGAGAGAGAGAGAAAGAGAGAGAGAGAGGAAGAGAGGGAGAGAGAGAGAGCGAAGAGGAGAGGAGAGAGAGAGGAACAGAGGGAGAGAGAGAGAGAGAGAGAGTCCCGCCCCTGCGCACCCAGGCCACACTGCTCACCTGCTGCCACCGGTGTGTCTCCAACCACGTGCCGGTATGTAGGTCAGTTCACCAGGTCACACATCTGATTCAGAGCCGTCAGCTGAAACAGAGCCCAGATACATGACTGGCACAGTACACACACTTGCACAAGACAACATCGCCTGCCCGCCCATGCACACCCAGGCAGAGGTACCCCAACCTCTCTCGCCGCCCATCGCAGCATGCCCACCCATGCACACCCAGGCCTCAATGTTCATTTTCCGCCACCGGCGCGTAGACAGGAGGTCCCACCACGTGCCGCTGCAAGCCACAAGCCCAGGGCCCGTGGACATGGCACCCTCCACATCATGCAGCCACGCTCCGCAGGCCACCAGGTCTCACGTTTGGTGCTGGGTCTTGATTACTCCATGGCAGTGGACATACCAGTGCACCCGGCACCATCGCAGGCTGCACACCCGCTCAGCCCAATGGGTGCCACCAACTCTGGGACCCCGGAAGCGACGCCACGTGGCGGTAGGCCCGCGCTGCCCACTGGCTCTGGCCTACACTGCGGTCCAGCAGGGCACACAGAACCTGAGTTGTCCGGACCGCCTGGACGGGGCACCATCGCAGGCTGCACACCCGCTCAGCCCAATGGGTGCCACCAACTCTGGGACCCCGGAAGCGACGCCACGTGGCGGTAGGCCCGCGCTGCCCACTGGCTCTGGCCTACACTGCGGTCCAGCAGGGCACACAGAACCTGAGCTGTCCGGACCGCCTGGACGGGGCATCATCGCAGGCTGCACACCCGCTCAGCAGCTCAAGGTGCCACTGACACAGTGCACCCCAAGTCACCGTCCCGTGGCGGGGTGCCTGTGCCGTCCGCAAGGCCCCGGGTGCCACTAACCCTGTGCAACCCCAGTCTGCGCCACGTGGTGGTAGGCCCGTGCCTTACTCAAGGCCTCGTGTGCCACTAACCCTGTGCAACCCCAGTCTGCGCCACGTGGTGGTAGGCCCGTGCCGTCCGCAAGGCCTCGGATGCCACTAACCCTGTGCGCAACAACTCATGGGCCCATGAGTGAGAACCGTGGAGCGGCCGTCATCCAGTCACCACCGGAAGAGGGGAATGTGACGATGTCGGCCCCTTATGTTGGCGGAGTCACATGGCCTGTGACGCCTGTGCCGGATGTGTGTGGTGTGTGTGAAAACCTGCCCTCAGGGAGTGGCTGTGACATGCTGACGACTAGACCAGTGACATGCACACCACCAGCGAGTACGGCTGCGACGGGTAGCAATGAGGGCCCCCCCTCGGTGCATTAGCGGAGTGGTCTGGCCTGCCGTACGCCTGACCAGCGCAGGGCTTGCAACAATGACTCGTGGGCTCTGGGCGTGGTCCAGTCCATGTCCGGACAAGGAAGTGACTGATGCGTGTGTCCCTGTTGTAGTGTTCACGGAACCCGGTACACAAGATGCAATGTCGCACCCTCTGACTGGCATCCCACAGGATGAACATCATTGACGCAAGGGAAGGCACTGTCCCCACATTCATCCACACATCCATACATGAATGACGTAAGACATTACACATCAGTGCGTCACTGGATATTCATTTGCACATCCAGTGCAGTCATGCAGCTGGAGCGGTACAGGGCAATGCCGAGCACACTACACAATATGGGCCCGTGGAGGGCCAGCCAGTGTCCATCCGGGGATGACCCGTACTGCGGAAGAGGAAGGGTACAGTCCGCAGTCTGTCCGCCGTGTCATTGGTCGTCAAACAGGATGTGGCAGTCCATGTCGCTGTCCAAGGTGAGTGCATCGGAGTGTATTGGGGGTCAGTGGTAGGTCTTGAGGCCATGTGCTGCACCAAGCAGAAACAGGCAAGGTGGCAGAAATGAATGCTAGTGCCTGGCCCTCCTGACCACAGTCCCATCCACTTCCTCATCCCCGGGTGTGTGCCCTGCCCCACCTGTGGGTGTTGCAGTACCATCTGCGGCACTGTGTGCCACTGTCACATCAGGGGCCGGAGGAGGATTGTCGGCCGCACTGTGTGGCAGTGACACATCAGGTGCCGGAGTGGATATGCCTGCCGCACTGGGAGGCACTGACACACCAGGGTGCGGAGATGTGGATGGTGTGGGGGCAGCAGCATTCATCATCGCCACGCCTTGTGGCAGCAATGCCATGACGAGGACATGCAGGGCACGGTAGATCCCAGCTACATTTCGCTGATGTGCAGCGGCGGTTGCCATCCTTTCCTCCTCCATCCGCACCATGTCCTCCATGAGCCTCCGCATGTTTGCCAGCTCATGGCTGGCATCGCTGGGGCCACTCTGAGTGGACAGGTATTCTTCCCTCTGCGTCATGACTCCAGAGATGTCAGTCAGGGCTCGCTGGAGACCATGGGGCGGACATAGACACCCAAGGATGGCGTCCACTTTGTTAGCCATGAGCTCGAACCCCACCCGCACCTGCTCGGCCGTCTCCCTCTGACCCTCCAGCACACAGCATTGGAAGGCCATTTGTTGTTCCTGGGGGTCTTGGGAGGGTGCCGGGGCTGTGGGTGCCTCCTGCTGGGTCGTTTGGGTAGTGGGTGGGGTCTCATGGATGTAGCTGGGCTGCCCTGATCCTGGAGGTGAGTTGCGGATGAGGTCAATGAGGTCTTGGATGGTTTGGGTGTCGATGCTGGTGTTGTCCTCCTCCTCGTCATCAGTGAAGAGTGGCTGTGACTGCTCTGCAGGAGGTGTTGACGATGCCCCTGCGATGTGATTGGGAGATGGTGTATTACAATGTGTCCACATGTGTGCAGCCGCATGGTACAGGTTGACATTCAGACAGCATGGCATTGTACATTGTGACAGTCTGTGGGTCTGGGCGAGGACCCAGAGTGATTGTGGTTGTGCACTGTGCCCTGCTTGCTTGTGCATATGTGCCATTGTGGCCATCTCCCCCGTCCCCCCAGTACCTGGTGGTCACTCACACTGTTGCGGTTGTGTTGTGTCCTGTCAAGCAGTGTCCGGTCCCCCGACTCCTGCCACAGTCTCCACACTGATGACTGTCGACACCAGCTCCTCCATGTCATCCAGCTCCAGCTGTGGGGATGGGCCCCCACCTCTGGTCTGCGTTGCTGCCTTCATGTTGGCGGAGAGTTTCTCCTTGGTCTTCCGCTTGATGTCATTCCATCGCCTCTTGACCTCGTCCATTGTCCGCTTGTGCTCTCCGACGGCATTCACCTTGTCAACGATGTCCCGCCATATTCCAGTTTTGGTGCCCAATGACACGTTGGAGGTGACGAAGAGTTGTTGATGGTGTTCCATCACCTCCGTGACTATGATCCTGTTCGCCTGCGGACTGAACTTGGTCTTCCTCGTCTTCTTGTCCTTGCCCTTCCCTGTCCCAGAGGTCCCTGGCTGGTCGTCCGGGGTGCTTGTGGGGTTGCGCTCGTCCTCTGCACCTGCTCCGGCTGCCTCCATGGTGCTTTTGTGTTGGTCAGTTTGTGTGTGGGTGTTTTTTCTACTTTTATGGGGATTTTTGACGCCTGCCTGGTGTGTGTTGCAGGCCTGGCACTGCTTGTCGCTGATTTCCTCATCGCGCTTTTGCCCATCGCGTGTTTTTTGGTATTGTGGTTTGTGTTTTTATCTCCATTGTGGTGGTTGTATCGCGGACATTGTCTGCGGTTTCGGCAGACTATCGCATGCTACCGCCTTGTTGTGAATTCCACGTTGATACAGGGATATTTTCCCGCGATAGGCTGCTATATTGGAAGTTGCGTTACGCTACTCTTGCGATAGTTATCACACGTTCTTGTGAATATACCCCTTAGTATGTCTACTAAAGGAGATGCGAGTGGCTCTTTGCCTTCTAGATACAGTGAACTTTCGTTCCAAGAACTGGAAGCACTGTGTGCCTCTAGGAAGCTGAAGACAGGGAGGAGTGTCAACACTCAACGCCTGGTAGAGGTGTTACTGTTATATGACTTAAGGAAAATCCCTGGGTCAGATGAACAGGACAGAGTGGGTGGGACAGGGAATGAGGATAGGACAGGAGGGGACCCCCTCTATGAGCTAGAATCTAACCCTGACCAGGGGGAACCTGATGGTTCCCACCTGAACAACTCAGATCTTCTAGAAGAGAATGCAAAAGGCCCTGATGGCCCCCTCTTCATTCCTCCTGGAAGAGTGCAGAGTTTACCTAGGAGATCTAGATCTCCCTCTGCAGAGTCTAATCACTCAGGACAGTCTGTACGGACCTCTGTATCTAGCAATAGGGATCACTCTTTTGATGGGGAGCACAAACTTCTTGAGCTTGAGAAAGCTAGGCTTAGGCTCAGACAAGAGCAGGTGTCCCTTGACAAGGAGTCCCTAGATGTCCAGAGGGCTAGAAAAAAGTTGGGACTAGAGTCCCTTGGTGGCACCAACAGTGTCCCTAGGATTAAGGAACATTCCTTTGATCATAGGAACCTGAGCAAGATTGTCCCTCCCTACCATGTTGGGGATGACATCCATAAATGGATAACTGCTTTAGAGAGGGCCTGTAAAGTTCAGAAGGTCCCTCAAGAGCAATGGGCAGCTATCTTGTGGCTCTCCTTTGCTGACAAAGGTAGAGATAAGCTCCTCACTGTTAGAGAAGAGGATGCTGACAATTACTCAGTTTTGAAGAGTGTTCTCATTGATGGGTTTGGCCTAACCACTGAACAGTACAGGATTAAGTTCAGAGACACACAGAAGACACAGAATCAGGATTCGGTAGACTTGTGGATAGTGCTATCAAGGCTCTGGAAGGTTGGTTGCTTGGCAGCAAAGTGTATGATTTTGATGGAGTGTACAATTTGAATATGAGGGAGCAGATCCTTAATAATTGCCAGAATCAGCTATTGCATCAATACCTGGTGGACTCAGATCTGACGTCTCCCAAGGATTGGGAAAGAAGGCAGATAAATGAGTCAGAACCAGGGTGAAGCAGAAAAATCAGAACTATGGTGGTGACCAGAAGAAGCAAGATTCTTCTAAAACTCAAGATAAGGGTGGGGACAAGGGTAAAGACAAAGAGTCTTCATCAGGGCCCAAAAACCTGCATCTGGGGGGGAGTCACAATTCAACAAGGGAAAAGGCAAGAAGAAACCTTGGTGTTACTTATGTAAAGTAAAAACCCATTGGACAAAGGATGCTGATTGTCCAAAAGCCAAGGAGACTACTCCTACCACCACTGCCCCTAAGGCAACTGCTCCCCCTAGCACAAGTACAAGTGGTGGTACAGGAAACAAGGGATTAGTGGGGTTAACCTTGGGATCTGAGGTGGGTTCTGACTTAGTCAGTACTACAGCTCAGGCTGTTCTAGTCTGTGATGGTGTCATAGATATTGCCACCTTACTTGTCAGTCCCAGTAACCTGGACAAGTACAGACAGCAGCCTTTGGTCAATGGAACAGAGGCAATGGCCTATGGGGACGGGCGCCCTTCCAGGGCAGACTTGAGTTTGGAGAAGCAAACCTACCCCTCTCTTGAACCCCTCAGACAACAAGCTGCTGCTGAGGCTGCTGGGAGTGTCAGTGGGTCCCACAGGATCTATTGGGATGAGGAACTCCTTTAATCAGAGGGTAGAGACCCCAAGCCTGGTGCCACCAGGAGGTTGGTCATACCTCTGAAGTTTAGGGACTTCCTACTCACCTTGGCACATGACATTCCCTTAGCAGGACACCTAGGCAAAAAATAATAAGACTTGGGACAGTCTTGTCCCTCACTTTCACTGGCCTCACATGTCAGAGGACACCAAGGAGGTTTGTCGCTCCTGTACCACCTGCCAAGCCAGTGGTAAGTCAGATGGTACCACAAAGTCCCCCCTCATGCCACTACCAGTGGTGGGGGTTCCCTTTGAGAAGATGGGGATTGACATAATTGGTCCCATGAACCCTCCTACAGCATCTGGGCACAGCTATATTCTAGTGGTGGTGGACCATGCCACTAGGCACCCAGAGACAATTCCCCTTAGGACCACTACAGCTCCTGTGGTGGCCAGGGCCCTCCTGAGAATTTTTTCCAGAGTGGGTTTCCCTAAAGAGGTCTTAACTGACAGAGGTTCAAACTTCATGTCAAGTTACATAACTACAATGTGGAAGGAGTGTGGAGTGAACTACAAGTTCACCACACCCTATCACCCACAATGCAATGGGTTGGTTGAAAGATTAAACAAAACCCTGAAGGGCATGATCATGGGCCTCCCAGAAAAGCTTAGGCAAAAATGGGATGTTCTACTGCCCTGCCTTCTCTTTGCCTACAGAGAGGTCCCTCAGAAGAGGGTTTGCTACAGCCCTTTTGAACTTCTGTTTGGGCATCCAGTTAGGGGTCCCTTGTGTTTCGTAAAGGAGGGATGGGAGTTACCTCTCAAACCTCCCAAACAAGACATAGTAGACTATGTACTTGGTCTCCGCTCCAGGATGGCTGAGTACATGAAGAAAGCCAGCAGAAACTTTGAGGCAAGTCAAGAATTACAAAAAGCTTGGCATGACCAAAAGACTGTCCTGACTGTTTACCAGCCAGGGCAGAAGGTGTGGGTGCTGGTCTCCAAGACAACTAGAGTGGACCCCATACCATAATTGAGCAAAAGAGTGAGGTCACCTACTTGGTGGACCTTGGCACTCCAAGGAGCCCCCACAGGGTGCTCCATGTGAACAGGCTCAAACCTTTTGTGGACAGGGCTGACATGGGCTTGCTCATGGCAACTGATGAGGGACAGGAGGAAGAGAGGGATCCTCTCCCTGATCTCCTCTTACAAAACGCTGATGATGGGTCAGTTGATGGTGTAGCCTTGGCAGGCAGCCTCACTGACCAACAGCAGATTGATTGCAGGAAGGTCCTCAATGAATACAGATACATGTTCTCTCTGGCTCCTAGTCAAACCACCTGTTGTACCCATGATGTGGACACAGGTGAGAGTCTACCTGTTAAAAATAAGATTTACAGGCAACCAGACCATGTCAGAGATTGTATCAGGACAGAGTTCCAAAAGATGCTTTAGTTGGGAGTAATTGAGCCTCCAGTGGTCTTGGTACCAAAACCTCACAACCATGGTGGTAAGAGAGAGTTGAGGTTTTGTGTTGACTACAGGGGACTCAATGCAGTCACTAGGACTGATGCTCATCCAATTCCCAGGGCAGATGAGCTCATTGACACTTTGGCCTCAGCCAAGTTCTTGAGCACATTTGACCTGACTGCTGGCTATTGGCAAATCAGACTAGCTGATGATGCCAAACCAAAAACAGCATTTTCAACCACTAGTGGGCATTATCAATTAATTGTAATGCCCTTTGGTTTGAAGAATGCCCCTACCACATTCCAAAGGCTGGTGAACAAAGTTTTCACAGGTCTGGAAGCCTATAGTACAGCATATCTTGATGATATAGCTGTCTTTAACTCCACCTGGGAGGTTGCCTGGTCCACCTGAAGAATGTTTTGGAGGCTCTGCAGAAAGCAGGCCTCACTATCAGGGCTACTAAGAGCCAGATAGGGAAGACAAGGTTGTATACTTGAGCCACCTTGTGGGTGGAAGCCAGGTTCAACCACTACAGAGCAAAATCTAGACCATAATGGACTGGGTTGCTCCAACTACCCAGACTCAGGTCAGACCTTTCTTGGGCCTGACTGGGTATTACAGGAGATTTGTAAAAGGGATATGGGTCTATAGTGACTCCCTTGAATGATCTCACATCAAAAAGAATGCCCAAGAAAGTTCAGTGGGCAGTTAGCTGTCAAAAGGCATTTGATGATCTCAAGCAGGCCATGTGCACTGCTCCCATTCTGCAGAGTCCTGACTACTCCAAGCAATTTATTGTCCAAACAGATGCATCTGAGTTGGGGGCAGGAGCTGTGTTCTCACAACTTAATACAGAGGGTCAGGATCAACCAGTAGCTTTTATTAGCAGAAGGTTGACCCCCAGAGAGAAACGCTGGTCAGCTATAGAGAGGGAAGCCTTTGCTGTGGTCTGGGCCCTGAAGATGTTGAGGTCATACCTGTTTGGCACTCACTTCATTGTTCAGACAGAACATAAGCCCCTCTTATGGCTAAAACAGATGAAGGGTGAAAACCCCAAACTCTTGAGGTGGTCCATTTCCCTACAGGGGATGGATTATACAATGGAACATAGACCTGGGAGTAACCATGCCAATGCAGATGGACTCTCCAGAATTGAGCCTCCAATTAGAAAATGAAGACTCAACTGGACAAGGTTAGTCTCATCTCCTTACATGTGGGGGGGGTTGTGTAGGAAAGTAGGATCTGCTTCTTATGGTTACCCCCACTTTTTGCTGGATATAATGCTGTTTTTTACTAGTCTGACTGGGATCCTGCTAATCAGGACCCCAGTCTATCTACTTTCTCCCTAAACTGTTATGCATGTACTTAGGTACACACCAGATTGGATACTGGGGTACCCTTGTCAGTCCCTAGTATATGGTACCCATGTACCCAGGGCTTAGGTACCCGAGAGGTCTCCCATGGGCTGCAGCATGTATTATGCCACCCATGAGAGACCATTCAATATGGAACTACAGGCCTGCCATTGCAGCCTGTGTAAGTTTGTGCATGCACCACCAATCCTGAGGGCAGGGTGGTTGGTTCTAAGTGAGAGGGTGCCCCTGCATGAACAGGACACCCCTGCAGCCTACGGAGTCCATTCTCCCGGGTTGTCAACGAAGCAGCCATATACTAATATAGAGGGGCATTACGCGGCCGCGTGATGACCACCTCGAAAACGACTGCAACCAACCCTGTCGTGTTTGGTGTCAAACATTTTGGAATCATATCCCCACACAGGTAACCGGTGTGGGAGGTATGATTCCACCCACCGGGAAGGCCCTTCGTGGGGCACTCGGTGTTCCCGGTACCAGCCTTCTAGCTCCGGACAGCAAAAAATGGTTGCTGCCGACCAGAGACAATTTTCTGCCCTCCTGCTGCTGCGCCAAGCTCGAGCAGGGGAAGGCAGAACAATAGGCATCCTGTCACAGGGAGGTGTGATCACCTCCCAGACAGGATTTAGTGTATTAGGGCAGGGTGGGTGCGCTTGCCAGCACCTGAAAACCTGCAGGAGGGGCACATTTGGTGTCCCTGTGCATAGTCCAGTACAAACCAGTCCTGGGAGCTGTTGGCTCCCACTCTGGCGCAACACTGAACAAAGGACATGGAAGTAACCTCCCCCCTGTCCAGACCCTCCCCTAGGAGGATCCCTTGAATCTTTCCAACCCTCTCTCGTGGGTACTTAAGGGCTTACCTGGTTGTAGGACCTTAGATTCGTCATGGACAAGATTCGGAACTGAAACCACTGCACTTCGACCATCTAGGCACTCTGGACTTCGCTGGACTTCGTTTGGGCCTGACTTCGTCTCCCTCTCGGTCTGCTGCATCGTCTGTTCCTGTGCACCATAGAGGATCTGTGTAGGAACTGTGGAGCATTCAAGACACCTGAAGATAATCTCCCTTGGAGTGAAGAAGTCACTCCCCTGAATTCACAGGCACCGCAACACTGCTGACTGGTCTGCTGATCCCAAGCTCCTACGGACACTGAAAGACTCAGCAACACAGGAGGTGGGTTTCTACGTCCCATGAGGCCTGAGCTGCCCTCTCACCGAGTTTGAGGCCAGTATCCCTTGTGGGGGCTGCCATACCCTATGCACCATGTACTTTTGCAAGTGCATGTGCTTGTTGGCAATCCTATGACAGGTGCATTGGGCTCCAAGTAGCCCCAACTGGGACCACATGAGTGAATCCAAAAATTGTCTTTAACCTTGTTGTATTTTTTCAATTGGTCTAATTTTTCCAAATTTCTAAAATTAACTGCTAGGGCCTTGGCTAAGTCCTTGAATCTAAGTGGTTAGAAATATAAACGTCTTTTTACTTTAGTCAGGACAAATTATTTTTGTTTAGTTTTGTTCCTTTCCGAAAGGGTCCCAACTTTTGAAACAATAATCAGTGATACCGATAACCAGGTTCAGGAGCTCGACTCGACCCCTTGCATGGACCCGTCCTATGTCAGGTTAAGGGCCCTCTGTAAAGGTTATGGTATCAAAACTGGCTCTCATTCTTCCATAGATAAACTTAGCAATAGCTGAGACCTATTAGGATCAGCCTACTAAAGAAAATGCTGCTGAGGAGGCAGTAGAACCCCCCCCCCCCCCCAATCAGAAGCAGAGGATGAGCCTTCAGGGGAGGAACTCATGCTGGAAAGTTTGGCCAGAGTCAGTCCTGGGTTGAATTTGTTGACTTTTCAGTGAAAACACTAGGTGGGTGGTTAGCTGGTAACAATGTGCATGACTATGAAGGGCTTTACAATGCAATCATCAAGGAGCATCTGTTGAGTAATTGGTTCAATGAGAAGTTGCATCTGGTAGACCTAGTTCCACTTTCTCCTCTAGAGTAAAGAAAGAAGACAGACCACTGGGTCAAAACAAGGGTAATCAAAACTACCATTGGTGGGGATTTTTAAAAGGAAAAGGCCAAAAAGACCCCCCCCAAGGGAAAGATCGTGACCAAAAAGATGAAAACAAAAATTAGTCTTCTTCAGGCCCCCAAAAACCTGGACAGGTGGGTGGGCCGAGAAACTCTTCACAACCCAAGAGTGGATACCAGGGTAAAACCTGGGCTCCCAGAAAGCCTTGGTGTCATGGCTGTAAGGCCCTTAGACACTGAAATGGAGACCCTAGCTGTAAAACCAAAAAGGTTTGCCTCCAGCACACCTGCAGTAAATGCAGTACTGAGTCTCCAGATGGGATCACAGGTGAGCCCTGACAATATCATGGTGCCCACTGAGGCAACTCTAGACAATCAATCAATCAGTCAACTGCACTTTATTTGGTTTCTGCATAAAACCATAAAAGTATTCTAAAACCGTACATAGTATCAAGTATAATCTAATACAATGTATTTAATCAAAAGGCACATAAATAGCAAATCTAAATTAAAATTCTCATACAGTTCATTAAAAAAAATTATAAAGTGCATACACAGTAAATCATTAAAAATAAGAGAAAGAAGGGAGAATAAGCACAGGAACCCTAACTGAGCTATATGTGTCACCAGCAAGCCTGACAAGGTGATACACCATCATTTAAAAACAACTTTTAATTAATCACAACAGGCTCTAAGCCTCACTGCTGATTTCAGTAACTTAGGAACAAAAAGGACAGTATCAGCAGACAAAAATTTCAAATAAATAAAAGCTGGCTGCACCTGCTTAAACTCTAACCTTTTTAAAATTGGGATGATAAAACTTTTCTGAGGAGTCACATAGTGCTTACAGAACATTAAAAAGTGCAGCATGTCCTGTGGAGACTTGCCGTTGCAGCCACAGGACTCTAGGATCTGACCTCTGATACACCCGCGAGGAGGAGCCAACAGAAGGTGGAAGAGATCAAAGTGGAACCTGGTCAATAAGAAACGTTCATAGGTACTAAGAGGCCCTAAAAAGTATGGCTCGGTCAATTGCAGTTTTTAGAATGATGAATTTACGGACACTAGGTTTCCTTAATTCACACTATTCCCTATCTAGTATCCTCTGATTATAGAAAGCCTCTCGCACCCAAATCAAGTATTTCTTAATCACTAATTCTGGGTTGGTGAATAACTCGGCTCTTCCCAGTCTTCCAAAACAACTCTTTATATGGGTAAGCCACGGAATATGGCAAGCATTATCAAGAGCCTTGCACTCCTTCAAGATCAATTTACTTAAAGATGACCCTTCGCTTAGCTAGATCTTCAACCATAATATTGGAGGACGAAGAGCCAACAGGTCAGAAAGGTAGGGCACCCCCAATTCTTCATGTACCACCATATTAGATGTTCCCGGGGCACACATAAAAGACGTTTCAGGAAAGTATTCTCAGCCACTTGTAATTCATCCATGGCAACATGACCCCATATTTCGCTACCATAAGAGGCTTTAGTGACACATTTAGCCTGATATAACTGCAGGAGTGCCGCAATCGGTCTCCTGCCTAATCTTGAAGCAAAATTAAAAATAGCTGTATTGGTGCGCACTAGGTCTCTCCTCTTTCTCTGTTTTAATGGCCCCCATTTCATCTTGTCAGCTATCAGGACCCCGAGGTACGAAAAAACGTCTGTATGGGGAACCTGAACAGATCCAACCGTAAACCGATAAAGCTTTCTGGAGCGAGGTCCCACCTGCATTACATAGGATTTGGAATCATTTATTGACAGGTCCAAATCCACCATAAAGGAAGAAAAGGAGTTAAGCAGTTATTGCAACCCTCTTGTGGTCTGAGTCATAAGGACCGCATCATCCGCGTATAATAAAACCGGCAGGTCACGCCGACCCACCTGAGGGTAGTCTACCTTTGTCTCTAATAAAACTTTTTTCAATTTGTTAATATACAAATTGAACAAAAAAGGGGCTAAAATGCAACCTTGACGTACTCCTCTTTTTATTGAAATCTGGCGGGAAACCCTAAGATCTTGTGAGTATCTAACCTCCGCCTTTGTGTCTCTGTGGAGGTCATCCAAGTAATAAACAATGTCACTATCCACCACGATGTCCAACATGGTGTGCCAAAGCCTTAACTCTGTTCATGCAATCAAACGCGGACAACAGATCCATGAAGGCCAGATAGATAGTACCGGGGCGGGCGACCGTATATTTATTAAGAATCATAGATAAGTTGAGACACTGGGTTACGGTAGACCACCCAGGATGGAACCCGTACTGGACGTCAGCTAAAATATCATTATCCTCTGCCCAGCTAGTCAGTCTAGCTAGGAGAACTCGACCCACCACCTTAACCACAGATTCCAACAAAGTTATTGGTCTATAGGAGTGAGTACTATTTCGATTACCCTTTTTAAATACTGGCACTATAGTGGAGGTGGCCCAAGATTCAGGAGGGCCTGTTTTTACCGCTGCAATAATGACTGCTGTGAGGACGGGTGCCCAAAAGTTTGGGTCAGATTTATAGAGATCCGTCGGGGTACCGTCAGGGCCCGGGGCTTTGTTATTTGACAACCCGACAATACCTTTCTTAACTTCTTCTACCTTAAAAACCAGTGCTGAATACCCTACCTCACATCCAATGAGACTGCTTATATCAAGAGGGTACTGGAACATGACTTCAAAATGGAGCATCCAGTCCTCCTCTGTAATTTGAGCACCCACCATGTTTCCTGCATCTTCATTCAAGAAGGGACTATTTATTATATTCCAAAATCTAGAGCTGTTCTTCAGGGTACCAACCTCAATTAACTCCCTCCATATATCCTCCTTTAACATTGCCCTCCGTCTGGCCAATTCTGTTTTATACTCCCTTCGACAAATTCTAACTAAAGTGATGTCTCTTGGGGTCTTGCTTAGTGCTACCCTTAATTTCCTGGCCGCACGGGAACAGTCAGAATCAAACCATCTAGGAACCTGAATAGAGGGTCGCCGTACAGGGGCACTGAGATGGTCTCTTATTTTAGCGGAGATGGTCTTAAAAGCTTCGATAACCTCACCTGAAGCTGTTAATGGTGCTATACACAATGCTAACTCGTTAGCACACGTGGTGGTTAGTAATTCATAGAGTGGCTCTGGAGTTATCTGGGCCCACTTTAACCTTCTTCCACCATCTGTTATTTTCACTACCCCGCTCTGCCCAGCCCCCCTCTATGTACCAGTAAAGGCCCACTGATATGAACACATAAGGGATTATGGTCACTATGTATACTGGCCTTGATTGTAAATCCCGAGATTTGATCAGGGAGTGGCGTTGATACCAAAATAAAAGCAATAAATGAACCGCCTCCCCACCCATCAAAAGACGGAATGATGGACCCTGCTACGGGGACCTAATGTGCACATAGGCGAGGATAAATCAAATTTGTGTAAAAAATCATTAAATGCATTGCCTTGTGTGGTATGTTCAAAATGAATCCCCTCACACGTGGACAGCCCAAATCATTCAAGCTAGTAGTCCTTGGATCCGCACATAAATGAATATTAAAATCCCTGGTGATCACAAGATTTTTAAAAACTACACTAAGCTGTTTCCTTAAAAAGCAGCCCAGCAAGGAGATGTTACACACGCCCTTGGCACAAGACATTGCATTATAAAAATTCAACAGCCCCAATTTATAGGACCCCTTACACAACAGCAATGACTGTAAACATGGGCTCTCAGTGGACAAAAAAGGACGTATAACCCTCCAGGGGGAAGCATTTCCCAGCAACCCATGTTTCTAGCAAACAGATCAAACTAAACTTTTTCATGAATAGGATCCATGAGGGGTCAAGGAACTTTTTAGCTAAACCTGCAACATTCCATGATATAAAATTACTGTTTATTCCACCCAATGTCCTGCTGCCTAGCTGACAGTTATCATGCTGAATATTTGTTAACCCTGTTTCTGTAAGATCAGCCTTGCTAAGTCAGTCACAGGTGCCCAAAGGTGCAAAGCGATTTGATAGCTCCATAAGGGGTGGTACACACTGCTGCCCGCCTTGTGAAGTCCATTTGGTATGGTTTGAATTCAAGTTTATGAGCCTGGAGGGAGGGTGAGAGAGCATCTGCCTTCCAAACGTGGCCCCACCTTGATGGATCCTATTATTCCAACCGGATGGGTCAGGTTTATAAAAGAATCCAAGAGGGAGGGCCATAATGGACGTCTGGGGGCCAAAAGGCGCATCCATCGGGGCTGAAGCCAAGATCTTTTCAGCGACATGCAACCTATTAAAATTAATAATGACACAATCTCCTTTATAGGTCTTATTGGAACATCCTACCCAGTTGAGCCTTCGTACCATATTGGTGTGTTTTTCCACCCTTATACCCAAGGCAGTGTTACAGGACAGCCAGTGTAGAACTTTGTTCTTCAGTTGAGAATAATCTTCCTTGATACCCGGGGAAAGAGATGGCATGTTCCCCAGGATCACAACGTTTGGCTTTGATTCCGGTGGGAGATGTACATCAACTAGGTTCTGATCAGGACCCCCCTCTCCCGCTCTGTGGCTCTCAAGGTTGATTTGATCCGTGGTGGACGCTCTTCCCACGGGTCCTAAACATGAGCCTGAGCTTGAGCCCGTTTGATTCTGTGAAGAAAGCGGGGACAGTGGGTCTGTGGGCGATTAGTGGCAAATCCCATAGGCCGCTTTGGGGGAGAAGATGGATGCTTCCTGATGTTTCAATGTAAAGCAGCTGGATTAGGTCTCTCGGTTACCAGATGGCCTATCGGAGTCCTTGATTCCATATTAGAAGCCTCCCCAATTCAAAGAGATACCGTGTTTGAAGTCAGAAAGCCGCTTTTCTATAGAAGTAAGACGTTGGAAAAGTGAATTAAATTTTGTGTCTAGCATAGCCCTTAATGTGTCCTGAAAGGATTCCAGCATAATCGCCATATCCTCCTTTGTAAGTGCTTGGTCATTGGGTACCTTCTGACATGTCCCCTCAGCTCTCGGCCTTTTGGCCTTACCCCCAGGTGTTTGGCCCTTTCTTTTCAAACCTGATTCTATACTGACCATCTCTCCCCCACTTGTTCTCCCTTGTGAGGCAGGTGCAAGGGTTGTTGGTTGCTTATCTGGGTTGCCAGCCGCTTGCTTCTGGATTTGGGGTAATTCGGTGACCTGAATGGTGGGTGAAAGGGGTATGTACTGACCAGCCATACAGCTGACCATGCCCTCTACTTGTACTGCAGATCTATTTGATAGACCAGTAACGTTATCAGGGATCGTAAGTGATGGAGCAGGGTAAATGAAAATTTTTTAACCTCCTAATATTTACGTTAAATAAATTAACACACAGGTTCTTCTTAGTGAATAACCAACCATGTATGTTACATGTAAAGGGTTAAAGGTAACACGCTATATATGTGCAAACTAATTTACTTACAATTGTTAACGTGAATAGCATAAGTCTGACAATTGCGTACTAATTAGAATAATAAATGTATGATTTGTGCTTGGAAATAAACTGTGTAGTGGCAAAACAAAGCGTTGGTAAGTAAGGGATGGCTTTATATGTCGCTTTTGCTAGGTAATACCTAATTGGGGTACGTAGAATGACGGGAGGGAAACGAAAAGGCTTATATTCTTTATTCTTAACTCTGTTTTGTTTATCTTTATAATAGTGCGCTTAGGCCTGTTGAGCAGCGAAATAAAATGGCCGCCATGAGTTAGAGTACGCAGGCGCGAGAGGGGTTACGAAAGAAAGAAAGGCTGTGAACAAGAGGGATCATGTGATCATTCCAAAAGCCTAGGATGGAAGCGTGGTCAAGGCTGTGATGACCTTATCGTATAAACGTGTGCCAAAGCAAGACAGCAAAAAGCGTGAGAAGTCGCAGTGAATAAATAAATGGACAATAAACTGACCGACTGAAAAGTATCAGAAAAGGATACAGTTTGAAACCTATGAACTAAGGGGTAATGTCATGAACCCGTGAGAAACGACAAAAGTATGAACTTGCCACAAAGAACTGGTTGAAACAAGGATATTCATAATGAGATGTATACTGACCTGAATGGACCAATTAGAGAGAATCTCGCCATAAAGATGTAACATTTTCACTTAGTAAGCTAGTATTAGGGTATAAGAAGACCTACTCTTAGAGGGGAGGGGGTTGCTGCTGTTGCTGCTAGCTGCTATTGATGCTGTTGTTTTCAACGCTGCCGTATTTTACGAACTGATGCTGCGGCTGCTGCTGCTATTTTATATTTTTGATTGAGCATGAGACGCTGATATTGGAGAACTTTTTTAATCCTAATAGATTTTTTTCCATTTAAAACATTAGACTTTTATTTTTAAAATACTAAAGGGGAAAGGAACGAGAAGGCCTGTTTTTCCAGGACAGATAGATAGTTCTTTCGGGAGTTCTTGCTGTGACAAACTTTATTTTTCCATCTAATAGGTATGCATTGCAATTTCAATTTATTCTTATAATGATGCTAAATATAATAATCTGAATAATAAATTTGAAACTTATTCATGTTTCTAAACTTTATATAAACTTTATTATCTTTAAAACAATGAGTCAGTGGTTCTTTAGCTCAATTATAAATGTAAATGTTTAAAGGTTTATAGTCGTTGAGCTGGTCTTAATCACCATCAACTGATTCCTACTAGTTGGTCCATCGACCAATGAGCGGAATACCTTAGAGCTTGAGAAGTGTAATGTCGTCTTTATAAAAAGGTATCCTGTCTCCTTCCAGCATATCATTTAACTGTTTTTCTCCTAGGTAAGAACGGATGAAATCCAGGGAATAAATGAGTGAGTGAATGTATATGCAGTGTTATGGGCCCCACCGTCATATGGATATAGTTGTGTTTAAGAGAAATATTTGCACCTGGACGTCCAAAGACATATAGGAGAAGAAATTTTATTGATAGCGCTGGATCAGATTTCTTGGTAGCAGAGTTATGGTTACTATAGATTAGTTTGGTGATGATTGATTATTGATTATTTCATGTCTAACATTCTATGTTGAGTCGCGTTATGTTATATGTAAGTCAACGTTTTAACGCTTCCGGGAAGTAGGAAGTGGAAAACGTGTGGCAAGAGAAGTCACATGGAATAGTGCATTGTCGGAGTTCATATTGGTGATAACACAGGTTGTGTTATGATAGGGACATTTTCGGTATAAAAGGTGTGTGAGTGAAATAGCAACCGGTTTTCTTGTGAAACTCTGGCCTTAATTCTCAGGAGCAGTGTAGTCTCCACATGTGTTTTATCCCCAGAGAAACGGGTTTACTCCTTGCTTGAAAGAAGGGTAAGGTAGAGGGAAGTGCTACACTTATCGAACGAAACTGTATTCTTGCGAGCTAGAATAAACTGTCACTTTTGTTTAGCGAAATCAGACAATGGAAATGTGTTTTAATGTTGTAAACTAACAAAGAATTGTTGAAAAGTAAATTGCCGATAATTTTTGTAAAGGAGCAGAACTGATGTAGACAAAAGCCGCGCTGGGATTGGACAGTGCGCTAGTCATACAGAACTGACGTAGACAAAAGCCGCGCTGGGATTGGACAGTGCGCTAGTTACAGAAGCCGCTCTGATTGGATCGTTGGTGTAAGTCGCGCTGGGATTGGTCAGATAAACCAGTGACGTAGAAGCTTAGGATTGGAGCATTGGTGTGAGTCGCGCTGGGATAGGTCCGAATAACGCATAGAGAACAGTGTTGAATCGCGGACTTTTGAGAGAAATTGTGAATCATGGCTTATTATGAGTATGGTAGAGAGAAAACGTTGTGGATATCTAAAGTTAAGAATTTTTTAAGAAAGACAAAAAGGTAGTGACTAGAGAGGGACAAGTAATTCCTCCGCCGAAGTCACCAGCTTCGCACATGATGTTGAAGTACGGATATCATACCTGCATATGGTTAGAAAATTGGACTAAATATTCTAAAAATGATGGAGCATTGGCTTTTCCTGAGAATGGTTCATTTAGTGTAGCTGTACTTCGGAATTTGAAAGAGAAAATGGCAATTCTTGAACCTAAACCTAGACCGACACAGTTTGAAGCATTAAGTGAATGGGAAGATGAGATGTATGAACGAGAAAGATTCAGAGGATTAAGAAATCATGAGTTTGTACCCGGAAGGTTGTGGGGAGTGAATCATGAGGACAGAATAAAGCGTTGGAGATATCCTAATATGACAGGAGGTTTGTTTCCGTCTTTTACAGTTGAGGAAGAAGCAAAGAGAAAGTGTACAGAGAAAAAGAAACATGTGGTTACTGAAAAGTATGGGTATGGTGGTAGTGAGACAGAAGATGAATTGCTGGAAGATATTCTAAACAGAAACCCACCTCCATACCAACAGAATTCTGCGGTGGTGACACCTAATGCACCGCCAATGGAAACTGGGAGGAATAAAAATCCAGAACGAGGATATGAGATAAATAGGTCACAAGATCAGTTGAAAACTCCACAAAATGAGAAGACAGAAAGTGACAATACAACTGAATTGGCAAAAACCACAAGAGAATTAACTGAAAAGATAAGAGAATTAACAATGAATATGGAAGCTGTAACTGTACCAGTAACGATAGGTCCAGTAATACCAGTTTTTGAGAATCAGAAAATTGAAGAGCATTCTTTAGTCATTCCTATGAATTCACACTTGCAAAGAAGGAAAGAAGGGATGGAATTAGACGGTGAAGGTGCAAGAAACTTGGTTAGTACATATAGACCAAGCCCACCTACTAATTTAACGATAAATGAGAATGAGTTTAGGAGAATACCTATGGTAACTGAGTCTGCATCAGAGACACCAGAAAGAAGTAAAAATTGGATAGAATTAAATAGTACGCCTGTAGGTCCGACTCCAGATGAATTGAATGAATGGATGAAAACTCTAAAAACGAAAGAGATCGAAACAAAACCCTTAGATGTAATTAGGTTAAAAATAGACATGCAAGAATTGATTTCTAGGGACAATTGGCACAGAAAAACTGAAATCTTAGCAGGATGACGAAATTATGTTCTTATGCAAGAGCATTACATGGAGAGCTAGAAATTTACATGACAAATTAGAAGAGACAGCAAATGAACTAGGAGTAGAATTTGTAAAAGTGAGAACGTTGCAGAAACCATATAGGGTAGATTTTTGCGAAAAAGATATAGAGAATTTGGACACATCAGGAAGATTAACCCAAATAAAAGAATTAATTGTTTTACTGAGGAAATGGGGTGATGTGGATAGATGGAGAAGCAGATGGACTAAAAAGAATGAGAAAGTGACAGACAAAGCGTCTTTGGCTTTTGCAGTGACAGACAAAGAATCAATTGTAAGGGAGTACCCGATGAGAGAAACTCCAGGAGGTAGTTATGTGCATGTCCCATGGTCTAGACAGGATATATTGTCATTTACAAATGATTTTCCAAAATTGAGAGAGAATCCAGTAGAATGGTACATACAAGTGGAGAGATTTGTTAAAGTTTCAAAGGTGTTATGGATAGATTGTTTGATATAGTAGTACCAGCTGATTTGTGGACAGAATGTAAGATTACAATTGATTGGCCAACTGTAGAATATCCAAGAGATACTAAAACAGGAGCGCCAGGACCAGAAGTGATGAGAAAATATGATCAAGTAATTACCTTTTTAAAAATAAGATTCCACCCAAAGAAACGGATTGGGTAAAAATAGACAGAACCACACAGGAAAGCAAAGAATCAGTACACGCATACTACGAGAGGCTACTGTTAGTTTTCAAACAGTATAGTGGCTATGAGACACTAAATGAGAAGGATATGAGTCATTTTGTATATAGATTTGTTTATGGGTTGAAACCAGAGATAAGTGAAATGATTAAACAGCATATGATTTGTTGGCAGAATAGCACAGTTGATGAAGTTTTGAGGTATGCTAAATATTGTAGTGATGATATTGAGAGCAGACAGCGTAAATTGAAAGAGAAAGCAATGTGGGCACAAGTGAAAGTTGCAGAGAAGCAAGAAGCTCAATTGAGTAATCCTGTTAATGAGACAGGACCGACTAGGTTTAAACCAAATATAGGTAGAGGAAAAGGTCAAATGAGCATAGAAGAGGCAAAGAAAAAGTGGCCATGCCACAACTGCGGAAAGTTAGGGCATTGGAGAAACGAGTGTAAATTTCCTCCAAAACCTAATACGAAAAATCAATCATTAAATCCACAGGTGCAGAGTGAGGTAGTTACCCAACAAAGTCAGGTGCCACAACCACCACTTCCCAAGAGTGTTAATCAACAGAAATACAGTGCAGAAACAGGATTCTACGGAGGAGAGCAGGTAACACAATTGCCGCTCGCAGCTGCCATATCTCAGTATTGGCTACGACAGGATGGTGATGAGTCGGATGAAAGTTTATGATGGTGCCTAGGAGAGGAGGAAGAGTGCGTGCTTGGCGCAACTCTAGAGGTAGATCAAGCAGGTCCATTTGTGGATGGAGAAGTGAATGGTGCAAATGTAACATTCCTTGTGGACACTGGAGCTACCCGTTCTACTGTTAGGTCAGTGGAAATTCCAAACCTTCCTCTCTCAGGTGAACATATCCAAGTAGTGGGTGTTTCGAATCAACAAATTAAGGCGCCTCTTACTAAATTAGTGGAGGTAAAAATTGGTCCATTTAGTGAAATGCACCGATTTGTGGTATGTGATTGCAGTCCTGTGAACCTATTAGGACGCGATTTGCTTTGCAAGATGAATTGCACCATCTATTGTACGCCAGATGGAATTGCATTTCAGACCCCAGATGAAGATGTATTGTATAAAATGACAATGGTAAAGTTAGAATCAGAAGTGAATGATTTATTTCCAATATTTGATGTAGAGAAAATCCCAATTGAACTGAAAGAAACAGTGAAACAGGAAGTGTGGGACTTCACGGGAGAAGATATAGGGTTAATGAAAGAAGTAGACCCTGTTAAAATTTCTGTTAAAGAAGGAACGAGTTACCCAAATACGCCCCAGTATAAATTGACACCAGAAATAATTGAAGGAATAACACCAGTAATAAACAAAATGATTGAGCAAGGGATTCTGAGAGAAATAATGAGCAGTCCATGTCATTCGCCGATAATGGGACTGAAAAAGCCGAATGGAACATATAGAATTGTACAGGATTTGAGAAAGGTAAACAAAATTGTTGTGCCTTGCTTCCCAATAGTACCAAACCCTGCTGTAATTCTATATCAGATTCCACGCGAAGCAGAATGGTACACAGTTATTGATTTCTGCCATGCATTTTTCTCTATTCCGTTACATCCAGATAGCCAGCCATTATTTGCGTTCAGGTTCGGAGAGCGTATTTTGGCATGGTGCCGAATTCCTCAGGGGTATACAGAAAGCCCCTCGATCTTTAATCAGATTCTAAAGAAATCATTGGAAGATTTGAAAATGCCAGAGAAGTCAGTGATGGTTCAGTATATTGATGACCTACTGGTGGCATCAAAAACAAAGGAAGCATGTGTTAATGATACAATTGCTTTGCTGAATCATTTAGCAAAAAGAGGACATAAGGTGTCCCCATCGAAGTTGCAGTTTTGTCAACAAGAGGTCCAGTATCTAGGGCATAAGATTGAGAAGGGAGTGCGAAAGGTAACAACTGAAAGAATAAAAATAATCCAAGGAATGAGAGCTCCAATGACACAAAGAGAGGTAAGAATGTTCCTAGGAATGGTTGGATATTGTCGACAATGGATAAGTGGATTTTCATTAATTGCAAAACCATTACAGAGATTATCAAAGAAGGATGTTAAAGATCCTTTTGAAATGAATGATGAGGAAATGAAAGCATTCAGAGAACTAAAAAGGAAACTGTGTGAAGCTCCGGCATTGGGAATGCCTGACTATGAAAAAGATTTTGAGTTGTATTGCAGTGAAAGAGACGGGTGTGCGTTTTCAGTCCTGGTGCAGAGACATGGAAATATGAAAAGACCCATTGCATATTTTTCAGCTGTTTTAGACCCAGTAGCGAAAGCGTTGCCTGGATGTTTGAAAGCAGTTGCTGCTACTTGTGTAAGTCTGGAGCAGAGTGAAGGCATAGCGATGGGATATCCACTGAGAGTATATGTCCCTCATTCTGTGGAAATTCTGTTGACAAGAACCAAAACCCAATACATGACACATAGTCGGCTGACTAGGTATGAAAAAGTAATATTGAGTGCGGACAATGTGACCATTGACAGATGCATGAATGTGAATCCTTCAACATCATTGCCAGATGAGGAGAGTGTGATTGAAATGGATGAAGTTGATCATGATTGTCTGAATGTACTCGAGTATTGTACAAAACCGAGACCTGACATATGGGATGAGCCTTTAAAGGAATCAGATTACATTCTATTCGTGGATGGCTCATGTTTGAGAACGAATGATGGAGTTCTAAGTGCAGCATATGCAGTTTGCACAGTAGCTGCTGTAATGGAAGCATCGTGTTTGAAAGGGATACGTTCTGCCCAAGTAGCAGAGTTGGTCGCTCTAATTCAAGCATGCAAGTTGGGAAAGAATGTTTGAATAACAGTTGTCACGGATAGCCAATACGGCTTTGGAGTGGTGCATGACTTTGGCCAGATCTGGTCTCAGAGAGGTTTCTTGACGTCTGCAGGGTCACCGATAAGAAATGGTGAGTTTGTGAAAAAGTTGCTTGAGGCGATACAGCTGCCTAAACAGATTGCGGTAGTGAAGTGCAATGCACATAAAAATGGGGAAGACTACATAACTGTTGGTAATAAGTTTGCTGATGAAATTGCACAGTATTGTGCTAAAAATGTGGTCTCATTGAACCGGAACCAAGAAAGAGAGCATATTTCATGTTCTTTGATTTTTACTAACTCTGTTGAAACATGGGATGAGGTGAGACAATTACAGGAAGCAGCAGATGTTGAGGAAAAAGATAACTGGATAAAAGCAGGATGTAGAAAACATGAGGAAAATGATGTTTGGGTTTACAGGGATGACAGACCAGTTATGCCTGATAGCATGATTTCTGACATGGCACGGATGTACCATGGACAAGCTCATATTGGGAGAGATTCAATGATCAGACTTTTTAGACAAACATGGTATAATCCAAAATTCAGAGCCATAGCTGAGAGTCTTTGTCAAAGGTGTCTTATTTGTCAACAGCTAAATCCAGGAAGAAAGACAGTAGTGAGTCTAGGAACAATAGGACGAGAGGGAGGTCCTTTCACGAGAATGCAAATGGATTTTATTGAAATGCCTCCGAGCAATAGACTAAGGTATGTCCTTGTAGTCATCTGTTTGTTTTCCCGTTGGGTGGAAGCATACCCGACCAGAAGGAATGATGGAATTACAGTAGCAGAACTAATGCTACGAGAATTCAATCCAAGGTATGGTTTCCCAGTAACGATTGAAACAGATAGAGGAACACATTTTCAAAATGAATTGGTTCAATTGATTTGTGAAGCACTTAGTATTAAACAGAAACTGCATTGTGCATACAGACCAGAGGCTTCTGGAATAGTAGAGCAAGTGAATGGAACAATTAAGAACAGACTAGGTAAAATGTGTCAAGCCACAGGACTCAAATGGCCAGATGCCTTGCAATTAGTCTTAATGACAATCAGAAGTATACCGGAAAGAAAGACAGGACTCAGTCCCCATGAGATAATTATGGGACGAGCAATGAGACAAGCACATGTACCTGTCAACAAACTACTGACTATAACTGATGATCTGGTGCTGGATTATTGCAAAGGATTGGCTGATGTGGTACGTTCTGTGTTTCATCAGGTTGGACCGGATGCGACCACTCTTGAAAGAAAACCGGCTCACGATTTGAATCCAGGAGATTGGGTCCGCATAAAAGTCCATCGAAGAAAAAACTGTTTGGTTCCTCGCTGGGACCAACCACGACAAGTGATCCTGGTGACAACAACTGCAGTCAAGTGTGCTGGAGTGAAACACTGGGTACATGCCAGTCACACCATCAGAGTTCCAGATCCTGAAGATCGACCTGTGAGTCGACATCTGGAAATATCAGATACCAGTTCAGCATCTGATGCAGAGGAAGAGACGAACAGGGCTCCAGAAATTGAAGATCGACCTGTAAGTCGACATCTGGAAGACCCAAGTACAAGTGTAACGACAGGAGGAGAGGAGGAAATAGCAAAAGTTCCAGAATCTGAAGATCGACATGTGAGTCGACAGCTGGAAATATCAGACCCTAGTTCAGCATCTGATACAGAGCATTCTGACAGTGATGAAAATCTGAAAAGAGATTGGAAATTTGATAACATAAAAGAAGAAACTGTGCAAAAAGACAGTAACAGTGAGCAACCAAGTACAAGTGGTGGTGAAAACACTTCAGAGACAATATTAATAGACGAAGAAGGGAGAGTTTCAAATAGAAAGTTAGAAGAATCAGAAGATCCCCGAGGAGCAATAGGGACAGATCGACGAACAAAAGAACAGGGAAATTTAGAGACATTGACACAAATTCGGAAGAACCTCGAGGAGGGACAGAAGTAGGTAATCAAAAGAAAACACGAGAAAAACCACAAATAGATGAAAGAAATTAAATTATAAAATTTAAGATAAGAGACAATAAAGGATGAACTGAAACAGAATCAGAAGAAAGTGTAGAAGAAGGAAACCGGAAACTAGAGTCGAGAAAGAGAACTTGGAGAACAGAAAGAGAGGAAAAAGAAAGTGAACCAAAAAGGCCAAGAAAAGGAGACAATTGGCCCGACGAAGTTAGAAAACTGAGATACAAGATCATAAGGCTAGATGGAAAAAGTGCAGAACAAGTAAATGAGATAACAAATCAAAAATAACCAGAGAAACAAGGTGGAAAACACTTGCAGAAAACAAAAAGAATAAAGAAAGCAAATCTGAAGTATAAATCGCCTGAATGGTTATACATTGCATTGACTGATATCAAAGAAGAAGAGATCACTCACGAGAACCCGGAACAAAGCTACAATTTAATGGGTGAAGGTGAAGTGCAACAAATTTAAAGAAATTTGAACGAATTTCTACCGGACTGGACAAAACACTGGATTTGACAAGAAAGAGTTCTGAAAAGAATTAAAGAAAGTACCAAACAAGACAAAGTGAGAGCGTAGGGTGGCTAAGAGGTCATTTCTGAGGTGTGGTGACACATTTTCTGTACATACTATATAATAGGTAATAGAAAAAAATGGTAGATACTAAAAATAGAACATGTAGATGTGAGTTCTTACGTAGATGGTGTAAGATGTGCTTCTTTTGTACAGGATTATTAATGACCGTATGGATTATTTTAGCAATCACCATTCCAATAAGATTAGCTGTAGAAGAAACGTCTATATTAAAGAATAACACAGAGAAAGAAAATGGAGCTAACATGCAGGAAACAGCTATATTAAAAAGTAGTGCAGAGTTGCATAAGGACAAGTCAATAACAGATTTTTCAAAGAATGTTTTTACTAAATTATTATATGAGTATGTAGAAACCATGGATGTGAGAGATTGTTATGTTTGTATGCAATTGCTCTGCGTCTGTTGCAGAAGGTGTGACCTATCATCACCTTCCTTTGACGTATGGAATAACATGTAGTGTTTTAGCAAGTCTATTTTACAAGACTGGAAGATTAGAATATTATTTTACTAATATAGATAAGATTTTTGCAAAGATTCCTGTAGTTTCAGAACTAAATAAAGTAAAAGAAGCAAAAACATTTGGTGAATTTTTCATAGAAGACAAGATTCTAATATTAGATGATATAGTTAAAAACAACCTTACCTGTGAGTTAAGAAATGAAGAAAAGGTATTTTTAGAAATGGTCGAGGATAGAAGAGTGAAATTTCAAAGAAAAGTGATAGAAGAAACAAAAACACCTCTTTGGGCGTTTGAGGAAGAAAATCATGACAAGAAAAAGACAAATGCAGCTATGTCTCTGGATTGGCCCCAACAGGGAAAGTTGTGCATTAGAAGAAATAGAACAAGATATGACAATTATTTCGTGGGTTCCAGTGATTGCCAAGACAATTATAACATTTTAGGAGGTTGGGGATTCAAAGGGGGAAAAGATCCAATATTTCCTGGGATCTATTACATATGTGGTAACAGAGCTTATTACAGGTTACCGGACCATTGGTATGGATCATGTTATTTAGGCCTGGTCTTTCCAAAGATTTTTCATGTAGATAGAGCAGAAAAGGGAACACACGAAATGGTAAAGACATTTACACGTAGGAAAAGGGAGAGCTTTTCAGAAATAGTAGGTGATGTTTTTGGAGCATTGATACCAGCAGTGGGATGCATTTAAAATTCGGAAATTATCCACAGTAGTAGATCGTTTATCTACAGATACTGCTGGAGGGTTCTTGATGGTAAATACCGAAATGGTTGCCATGATAGCTATAGTGATGCAAAATCGACTTGCCCTTGACATTCTTTTGGCAAAAGAGGGTGGAGTCTGTGGAATGCTGAAAGTCCAACATTGTTGCACTTACATTCCAGATAAAAGTGAAAATATACAAAAGTATATTAAGAATATTACCAATTTGCACAAAGAACTTGTTCCACTGGAGGTTGAAAATGCATTGGGAAAACTTGGTAAGAGTTTTTCCTCAGTAATAAATTGGTTTACTAGAATGAGTAGATTAGTAATAGGGAAAATAATAGGAGCGACCATGATAATCATAATAGTTTTAGTACTGATCATTACATGTATAAAGAGAAGAAGAAGGCAGAACAAAATAGAAAAAGAAAATAAGATAAACAAAGAAAGAGAAAGAGAAATGGGTGAAATAGAACTAGAAGAAATAAAAGAAAACATGTATAAGAAGACAAAGAGACAAGTTGAAAGGGATACAGTTGTGTAAAACTAACAAAAACAAACGGACAAAGAAATATGATATCTGATAGAATTGTATAACATGGGTTTTTTGTGCTGATATTAAAAATCACCAAAGGGGGGAGTTGATGGAGCAGGGTAAATGAAAAAATTTAAACCTCCTAATATTTACGTTAAATAAATTAACACACAGGTTCGTCTTAGTGAATAACCAACCATGTATGTTACATGTAAAGGGTTAAAGGTAACACGCTATATATGTGCAAACTAATTTACTTACAATTGTTAACGTGAATAACATAAGTCTGACAATTGCGTACTAATTAGAATAATAAATGTATGATTTGTGCTTGGAAATAAACTGTGTAGTGGCAAAACAAAGCGTTGGTAAGTAAGGGATGGCTTTATATGTCACTTTTGCTAGGTAATACCTAATTGGGGTATGTAGAATGACGGGAGGGAAACGAAAAGGCTTATATTCTTTATTCTTAACTCTGTTTTGTTTATCTTTAGGCCTGTTGAGCAGCGAAATAAAATGGCCGCCATGAGTTAGAGTACGCAGGCGCGAGAGGGTTACGAAAGAAAGAAAGGCCGTGAACAAGAGGGATCATGTGATCATTCCAAAAGCCTAGGATGGAAGCGTGGTCAAGGCTGTGATGACCTTATCGTATAAACGTGTGCCAAAGCAAGACAGCAAAAAGCGTGAGAAGTCGCAGTGAATAAATGAATGGACAATAAACTGACCGACTGAAAAGTATCAGAAAAGGATACAGTTTGAAACCTATGAACTAAGGGGTAATGTCATGAACCCGTGAGAAACGACAAAAGTATGAACTTGCCACAAAGAACTGGTTGAAACAAGGATATTCATAATGAGATGTATACTGACCTGAATGGACCAATTAGAGAGAATCTTGCCATAAAGATGTAACATTTTCACTTAGTAAGCTAGTATTAGGGTATAAGAAGACCTAATCTTAGAGGGGAGGGGGTTGCTGCTGTTGCTGCTAGCTGCTATTGATGCTGTTGTTTTCAACGCTGCCGTTTTTTACGAACTGATGCTGCGGCTGCTGCTGCTATTTTATATTTTTGATTGAGCATGAGACGCTGATATTGGAGAACTTTTTAATCCTAATAGATTTTTTTCCATTTAAAACATTAGACTTATATTCTTAAAATACTAAAGGGAAAGGAACGAGAAGGCCTGTTTTTCCAGGACAGATAGATAGATCTTTCGGGAGTTCTTGCTGTGACGAACTTTATTTTTCCATCTAATAGGTATGCATTGCAATTTCAATTTATTCTTATAATGATGCTAAATGTAATAATCTGAATAATAAATTTGAAACTTGTTCATGCTTCTAAACTTTATATAAACTTTATTATCTTTAAAACAATGAGTCAGTGGTTCTTTAGCTCAATGATAAATGTAAATGTTTAATGGTTTATAGTGGTTGAGCTGGTCTTAATCACCATCAACTGATTCCTACTAGTTGGTCCATCGACCAATGAGCGGAATACCTTAGAGCTTGAGAAGTGTAATGTCGTCTTTATAAAAAGGTATCCCGTCTCCTTCCAGCATATCATTTAACTGTTTTTCTCCTAGGTAAGAACGGATGAAATCCAGGGAATAAATGAGTGAGTGAATGTATATGCGGTGTTATGGGCCCCACCGTCATATGGATATAGTTGTGTTTAAGAGAAATATTTGCACCTGGACGTCCAAAGACATATAGGAGAAGAAATTTTATTGATAGTGCTGGATCATAACCATCCTGGCTGGATTAGGAGGAAAGTGGTTAACAGGGGACCGAGATAGACGCCGAGTTACCAGCTCTATCTCTTTATCAAGCACTCCTGCTACCCTCTGTAGGAAGAAATCCATTGTCACTATTGTGCTTGTTGCAGCCCTCCCAGTTTCCGTGGTCACCTTGCGTTTCTCCATGGAGACTCAGACAAATATCCATTCTACACACTACACTCTTGGCTGTGGACTTACAAACCAAACACGTTTTGCAGATTGATGCCCAAAAAGAAAACCATTGAGGGTCTACAGGCACAATGGCACACCGTAGGACAGAAAAAACAGGCCTGACAAACCTTGTGGCCAGCTCAAGGGGTTCGCAAGTCACCTAGGCGCTGTGACACTACCACTGGCAACAGGTGAATGAGTACATATACTAATGATGTAACTAGAGGGAACACTGCCCTCCCTACCTGCTCCTCAGACCTTGTCGCCAAAGATGAAATAGATGGTCCAGATGCGATACTCACTGCCAACTTCCACCTCAGTATACACCAAACGGTAGAGTGCTGCAGAAAGATGCCAGGAAAAAGGGAGACCAAGAGTGTAGGCCCAGCCTCCTCCGGTCTCTGACGGGCGTAGACGGGCCCGCTCTTGACCCGGTCTTGGCCCGGGCACGTGCCCTGGTGCGTCCCGCGCAGCAGGAGCCCAAGCCCGGTTAAGTATGTGCCTCCGTGTTCAGAACAGCTGTGGCGACGTTGGCGGCTGCGAGTGCTGCCGGGGCGTGTAGTCTAGCCCCCAACTCCAGGAACAAACAACATGGCGTCCCGCGCAGCGGAAGCTCAAGCCCAGTTAAGTATGCGCCTCCGGGCGCAGAACAGCTGTGGCGACGTTGGCGGCTGCGAGTGCTGCCGGGGCGTGTAGTCCAGCCCCACCTCCAAGAACAAACAACACGGCGTCTCAGAGGGAGGGGTGGATGTGGCTACATCCATCCCTCCCTCTGAGACACCGTATCTGGCCCAATAACCTGGAGGGATACAGAAAAGAGGCAAATATCAATGGGGTTAGAGTGGAAGCCCTGAGAGACACTGGTGCCAGTATCACCATGGTGACTAAGCAGCTGGTGTCCTCAGATCATTATTTGCTTGGAAAGACATATACAGTCCTCAAAGCTGACAATCAGGCTAAGATGCATCCAATGGCATTGGTGTCCCTAGATTGGGGAGGGTTTAAGGGCCTCAAAAAGGTAGTGGTGTCTTCTGGTATCCCTGTACAGTGTCTGTTTGGGAGCAATTTGGAGTACTCAGCATGGGCCAAGGTAGAAAAGAAAACCCATGCAGCAATGCTGGGAATACCTGAATGAATGTGTATAAAAACCAAAACACAGTGTAGTAGCCAGGGTGAAAAAGAAGTGTTGGAGCCTGAAAGTTTGGACCAACCATCTAAGAGAAAGGACAAGAAGTATGGGAAGACAGCTTCTATTCAGACATCAGATCAAGTCCCAGAGGGAACTGAGCCCCAGGAGCTTGGGTCTTACACAGCAGAGCAGAGCTTTTGGGCCCAGGGGAACCCTCTAGGGAAGATCTGTGCCAGGGTCAGAGAACCTGTCCCACTCTTGAAAGCCTGAGGCAGCAAGGCTGATCAGGAAAAGAAAAGTGTCAGTGGTTCCCACAGGACCTATTGGGAGGGGGGACTTCTTTAAACTGAGGCCAGAGATCCTAAACCTTATGCTACCAGGAGAGTAGTAGTGCCTTGGTAGTTTAGAGAGTTTCTCCTAAAATGTGTCCAAGACATTCCCCTAGCTGGATATCTTGGCCAGACCAAAATGTGGAGCAGGTTGGTGAACCACTTCTACTGGCCCGGAATGTCTCAGAAGGTGAAAGAGCTTAGTAACTTCTGTGCCAACAGTCATGCTCCCTATCAAGCCTAAAGTCCCCCTTAATGCCACTTCCAGTGGTTGGGGTACCCTTTGAGAGGGTTGGTATCAGCATTGTTGGTCCCATTGACTCACAAACAGTATCAGGAAACCAATTTATTCTGGTGGTAGTGGATCATACCACCAGGTATCCTGAGGCAATTCCCCTAAGGACCACCATTGCCCCTGCTGTGGCGGAGGCCCTCCTTGGTATCTTCATCAGGGTTGGGTTTCCTAAGGAGGTAGTATCTGACAGGGATACAATATTTTGTCTGCATACTTAAAACACATGTGGACTGAGTGCCGAGTGACCTATAGGTTCACTACCCCATACCATCTGCAGACAAATGGGCCTGTTGAAAGGTTTAACAAGACCCTAAAAGGTATGATTGCTGGACTCCCTGAAAAACTCGGTAGGAGATGGGAAGTTTTACTACCATGCCTGCTTTTTGCTTACAGAGAGGTGCCACAAAAGGGAGTAGGGTTTTCCCCTTTGAGCTTCTATTTGAACACCCTCTAAGGGGGCCACTCTGTATTGTGAAGGAAGGATGGAAGAGACCTCCCAAAGAACCTAAGTAGGATATTGGAGGAAATGTACTTGACCTTCGTTCCAGGATGTCTGAATACATGAAAAGGCCAACAAAAACCTTGAGGCCAGCCAAGCGCTCCCGAAGCTCTGTTATGATCAAAAGGCTGCAATGGTGGAGTTCCAACCAGGGTAGAAGGTATGGATTTTGGAGCCTGTGGCTCCTAGGGCACTCCAGGACAAATGGACTGGGCCCTACCCTATCCTTGAAAGAAATGGGGAGGTCACCTATCTGGTTGACCTTGGCACATGCAGGAACCCAAAGAGGGTCATACATGTAAACCGGCTGAAACCCTATAATGACAGGTCTGACATGACCATTCTCATGGTCATAGATGAGGTTCAGGAAGCAGCGAGTGAGCCTCTCCCTGACCACCTCTCCCACAACCCTAAAGATGGATCAGTTGAAGGAGTGGTCTTATCAGACACCTTCACTGACCAACAGCAGACTGATTGCAGTTTACTGAGCTTTTCTCCCTGACCCCTAGTCTGCCTAACTGGTGTACACATGATGCAGACACTGGTGACAGCCTACCTGTCAAAAATAAAATCTACAGGCAGTTTGACCATGTCAAGGAGAGCATCAACGCTGAAGTAAGCAAGATGCTGGAATTGGGTGTCATTGAACCCACGGAGAGCCCCGGACCAGCCCAGTTGTTTTAGTCCCCAAGCCTCATTCCCAGGGTGGAAAGAAAGAAATGAGGTTTTGTGCGGACTTTAGGGGCCTCAATGCAGTCACAAAAATGCATGCACATCCAATTCCTAGGGCTGATGAAATAATTAAAAGCTTGGGGGCAGCCAAATATCTGAGTACTTTTGATCTCACATCAGGGTACTGGCAGATTGATCTGACCCTGGCAGCAAAAGAAAAGTCAGCATTCACAACCCCAGATGGACACTTCTAGTTTACTGTGATGCCCTTTGGATTGAAGAATGTCCCTGCAACCTTCCAGAGTTTGGTGAATACATTCCTTGCTGGATTGGAGTCCTTTGGTGCAGCATATCTGGATAATATTGCTGTCTTTAGCTCCACCTGGCAGGATCACCTGGTCCACCTTGCAAAGGCCCTGTAGGCTCTGCAGAGTGCAGGCCTCACTATCAAGTCAAGTAAGTGCCAGATAGGGCATGGCAAGGTTGTATAGTTGGGCCACCTTGTGAATGGAGGCCAAGTTCAGCTCCTACTGCCCAAAATCCAGACCATTCTAGACTGGGATGAGCCAACAACCCAGACTCAAGTCAGGGCATTCCTTGGCTTGACTGGATACTACAGGAGGTTTGTGCATGGCTATGGGTCCATTGTGACCTCCTCACAGAACTGATATCCGAGAAAATGCCCAAAACGTTTAACTAGACAGTGAGCTGTCAAAATGCTTTTGACACCCTGGAGGAAGCAATGTGCTCAGCACTCATTCTGAAAGCTCCAGATTATACCAAGAGGTTCATAGTGCAGACCAATGCCTCTGAACATGGAATAGCAGCCGTCCTATCCTAGACCAATGATGATGGCCATGACCAACCTGTTGCTTCCATAAGCAGGAGGCTTCTCCCCAGAGAGGAGTGTGTGCCATTTAGAGGGAAGTCTTTGTTGTGGTTTGGTCCCTGAAGAAGCTGAGACCATACCTGTTTGGTTCTCATTTCCAGGTCCAAACTGACTACAGACCTCTCAGATGGCTCATGCAAATGAAAGGTAAAAATCCCAACTGTTAAGGTGTTCCATATCTCTACAGGGAATGGACTTTACAGTCGCACACAGACCTGGGACTGCCCATGCCAGTGCAGATGGCCTTTCCAGGTTTTTCCACTTAGACAAAGAAGGCTTCCTAGGGAAAGGTTAGTTTCATCCTTTTTTGTTTGGGGGGACATGTAGGAAAGTGTCTATTTTTACATAGTTAACCCCCACTTTTTGCTTGATGCCTGATGTGATTTTGAACTGTAAGTGCACTGGGTCCCTACTAACCAGATTCCCAGTGCTAGATCTCTGTCCCACAACGGTGCCACAATTGGCAGAACTTCAGCCATCTCTAGTAAAGGGTACCGCTGGTACCTAGGGCCTGGTACTGAAAAGGGTCCACTGTGGCTGCAGCACAAATTGTGCCACCCCAGAGAAATTCACCAAGACCATGCAAACTGCCACTGCAGGCTGCGTGTCTTGGTGCAGAGAAAACCAAAGGGTCAACATGGCACACAGTAGACCTGGTTTGCAGAGTCCTTCGTAGTGGAACTCAGTGAAGTTGTAAAAAAAGACCACGATCTACGCGGATTTCCGCAAGCTGGCGGAGTTGCTTGCCGCGCACGTTTGCGTTACGATTTTCGTCATAAGTAACCCGATGTGCATTCTCACACCGTAAATCGCAAGTGAACGGCATCACATGGTTCACATGGGTGTGGCCATCTTGGTTCTGCTCTGTTTTATGGTGTTTGGCCTATTTTTCAATTTCTCCTTAATCTTATTAATCCTACCCTTCTAAAACCTATCTACCCCTCATTTTTTATTATAATCTTACCCTGTGTCTTTGTGTTTTTGTATTTCACGTTTGTCTATATTTTTGTGTTTTTTGCGTGACTTTTGCACTTTATTTGTCACTTTACTTTCTTTTCCCTTCCTTCCTTCTTTTTCCTTCTTCTACTTTCTTTTCTTCCCTGGCCCCCACCCAGCACCATGGTAGAGCAGGGAAGCGGCAGCGCCAGGCCCCCTGAACCACCAGCCACAGGCACCTACCTTGCGGTTGGCCATGCTGCGAAGGGGTGCAATCCCACGCACTATTCATGGGGGTGGCAGTGGCAGTTCTAGGTTTGTATGTGCAGCGCCACCTCCCCTCCACCCTGACAGAAGGGGGAAGGACTGGTAGCGGCAATGCCCTCCGGGAGCGTAAGCAATGTTGGGAGAGGGAGCACCAGGCTGTTTGCTGCTGTTCAGGGATCCGGTGCACCCAACAACAACTGATGCAACCGTGGGCGGACATACTGGATCGTTACTAGGACCTGTTAGATCTGCTGGGCGTGGAGGCTGCGGGGCTTGGTGAGTAATATTTATTTATTGTGTTCTATCTATGCTAATATTTTTTCTCAAATAGCAAGCATGCTTCTCACACTCAGGTAGTTTAAGTTTATGTTACAAATATTATGTGGTAATCATCCTAGAGTAGGCAGGTGCTCGGCGGCGATACCTAATGCTACTCGTGGTGTTGGCGCTTGCTTGGACAGTTTATTTAAGAAGTCATGCAGAGTCTCCTCTGTCCTGTCACTGAGATAGTGGTAGTTATTGGTATATCAGTGAGCTAGTGCATTCTTCTCTCACTTCTCTGTGCTTTTATTTTTTGTAGCTCTTACAGTACCAACTCCCAACCCCAAGTATTTTTCAGTGATGTGTAGTAAGTAACTAGTAACTATGCATGTATCAGCATGTATACATTGAAAAGAACTGAGGTGACCCATTAAAGGTTGAGAGATTGAGAATGAGATGAGAAGAAAAGATCCTTTGTTGCAATTTAGTAGTTCCAATGTAGTTTAAGAAACTTGGAATAGGGTTAGGAAATTAAGGAATAGGTCCACAATAGGAAAAGCAGAGGAGATCTGATTTATAAATGTTAAATCAAATGTTACCAGTCAAAAAATCTTTGGGGAGATTAACTGTACCACTAATCTTTTTTTAATTTAATTTTGTTTATTTCTTACATCAGCATCCAGGGGCAGGAGGGATAGGGCGAGTACCACGACTGCGGTGCAGGCGGTGAGGGGGCTAGAGGCGCCTCAACTAGTGCAGATGGCTCTGCTGGGTCCAGTAAGTCCTCCCGTTAATATTACTTATTTCCCTATCTTGCTTCTTCTTTTAGTTTTAGTTTTTTTCTTTTTTACTGTGCCTGTCTCCTAATTTGATCTGTTTCCTAAATCCTTCTTATCCCTGCATTATCCTATTTATTACTTACTTTCTCTATATTTTAAGTTTCTGTACTTGACTTCAAAACTATCTGTACTAGTCTGTAGCTTCCTTTTTCTTCTGCTTTGTCAGTAAGCTTTCCATTTCCCCTTATAGACCGGCGGTACATTAAGACTCAGAGAACCCATTTGAGGTCAGGTACTCTACTGTGAAGATTGCATGCCCAATTAAGGTATTCTACGCATGTTTGTTGAGAAGGCTTTCTTTTTCTTGCTCATGCTCAAACAGTACTATAAAATGAGAGAGTGGCCATGGTCATGGTGGACCCACCAGTGTTGTGCATGTATTATTATGGTATACCACCAGTTAATGACCGTGCAGCATGGCTGGAAGTATGATGAGGAGGACGGCCCCATTGCATTTGCCAACTAACTAAGACCATATGTCCTTCATTGGCCAATTATTGAACCACTTCATTGTGCTTCAATAACTCAGATTCGTTATACCTCTGCCCCTCCATAATTTCAAGAAGTTTTTGTTTGGCTTGACTACCTGGATTTTCAATGATTGCCAACCAATAAAATGCCCAACGTGATGTTTTGAATTTTGATAGAAGATAAGGATACTGTAACGGAACTGTAGTGATGTTTTGTTTTGTGGTTATATTTTGTTTTAAAAAACCCAGGGGGAGGCGTATCTGGCATCTGAAATAATAAATGTGTAATGTTTTTTCTGGCTGCACAGATCACAGGAGCCGAAAACGGCGGCGCCAGCAGAGGGGACGCAGCTGCAGTGGCCACCAATGAGGGGGGAGAACCAGCAGCAGCAGGGTCGGGCAGTAGTAAGTCACATTGCTTACTTATTGGCAAATAGTAATATACTCACTGGAGGGGGTTGACTGACTCGTGAACAACACCCCGCTTTAGCAGAGACAGTGGGAGTTGAGTAGTTATGTCCTCTTCTATCTGCAACGCAGCAGACAAAGTTTCATAAATGAACATTAAGAATGACTGGTTAGTTGGAAAGACAAAACAGGATGGAAGGAGAAAGGTTGGGTGACATGTATGTAATATGAGTGAAAGGATACGTGTGTTAAAGGATGCATATAGGTGGGTGATGATGATAGGAAATAAATTAATGGCTGGGTGAAAGATGGTTGAAAGGAATGCTTGGGTGGGTTAAGGCAAAGCAGGATGGGTGAATGGAATGGGTGATAGCATGGATGCATGAGTGGTTAAATGGATGTTGGTGAAAGGTTTGTTCGGAGCTATAATTGGATGGATGGATTGATTGGATACTGATGACTAGTTTTCTATGGCAAAAGAGTGGATGAGAGAATGTAAAGCTTAAATGGTGCCTATCAAAGCCAAGAGTGAAGATAAAGAATACTAGAGGAACAATGCAATGCTGAATGGATAATATAATTTGATTAACTTCTGTGGATGGGATTGTCTGTGATGAACGTGCCAAAACTCTATCCGGGTCCTTTATCCTCTCACTGCCTGAACTGCAGTACATCGCTTTTCCACCGTCTACTTCCTCAAATGATATAGGTTATAGCTGATGTAGTTAAAGGCTAAATAGGCCTGAGGTGATAACAAAATGAACATGCACATAGCAACACAAGGATACTTGTTTGGCAATCCCTGTTGATAGTTTGTATGACCAGCTATTAAGTTAAAATCCAAATACCTTGACCCAAGATCCAACAGGCTTCCCAAACCTCGCAGAGAGTGAAACAAAGGTTTGTAGTCGACTGATTTCCTATGAAAAATATGCAAATGAAAAAAGGTTAGACTAGAGATGCTAAAAGAAAATTCAAGTTGTTTGATCATATCAGAATAATTATTGTAGCAAAAACTAGACCACTCATTAGTAAATGGGCCTAATTCATGAAGCCCCAAACCATCTAAGCACTTTAATAGGAAATCCTTCAAAAGAAAAAAAAATAGCAGTTTTATCAAACTGGTGTGTTGCTGTGTTCATTCTGCCTAAATTACTTTCAGACAGTTAGAGATTTTGAAATTTGCCTTTAGTTTTATAAGAGCGGGTAATGGTAGCTGTGATTCAAATTGCATCAAATCAAATGACCCTATGGGGCCATCAATATACTGCTACTGTGCCACACAGTACATAATTTTACAAATGTTTTTGGCACAGAGTGGCAGAGCATTGTTTACAATTTGTCTTTTTTTTCTTTCTAGCTGCTCCTGGTCACCAGGGACCAGGTCACCTGGATGCAGCAGGCCAGATGCGGCAGCGGAAGCTGGAGTCAAAACGGGCTGAATGCCAGCAGCTGGTGGCCCAGGAGGAGGAGGAGGCAGCGACCCAGGGCCCCAGCCAGGCCCCAGCACCTCCAGCTTCTCAACCACAACATTGGCACCGCAGTCTGCAGGCAGCTTCCAGCCATCCAAGAACACACACTGCTGCCCCCCTCTCAATCTCAGACCCCACCCTACTGCACAGCATCCTGTCTAGGCTGGCACGCATTGAAGCCCGGCAGAGAAGAATGGACCTGCACCTTGAGTAGATCCTGCGCCGTGTTTAGTTCCCTCTGCCCCTTTTTAACTTTTATTTTGGTGGGTGGGACCTGTTTGTTGTTGTGGGTGTGGCGGGTGGGGATGTGGGAGTTGGTATCAGGGTTCTGAACTGTTTCATGGACAATGGTTGGGGACGTGAACATTTCATTTGTTTGAGGAGAGGGGTGGGCCAGTTGTTGACTAGAATAATAAATATGTAAGTTTCTTTATGCCTCTAATCAATGTCTTTGGGGGTGTTTTACTTTTCAAAGATGCCTTTTAGCGCAACTTATATTTAAAAATTGCTGTTAGAGTGTAACACCAATTAGGTATGTGCTATGCCTATGTGGAACTCTTGGCCTACTACTCTCCTAGTCTCTGCAGTCTGCAACTGTATTGACCACTAAAGGGGTAGTGGGGTTTCCCATTGCCTTTCCTACAACTCAGTAGAAAAACAAACTATTGTTCTCTTACCGAATAGAAGAAGTGAGGGCTACAGGGTTTCCCAAGGTGCCATGGTGGTGGTGGTAGTAGTAGCAGGCTAGCACACTAACAACAGTGCAGGAATCAGAAGTCAGATCCCACTCCAACCTAGGTAAACTCCAACTGTAGGATTTTAATCAGACGGATTATTCATCGCAGGCAACTAAATGGTAATAAAAAAACTGAGTTAGTGTGCTATATATTATTAGTTTTACAAACACTTGAGGCCAGACTAGCACACAGAAAGAATACCTGATGCAGAATACCAAACAAGAAACAATACTAAATTAGTCAGAGCAATAGTTGGTGAGCTAGTATTTTGAAGAAACAAAAGTGAGTCTTAGTCTTGCATTGTGATTCATTAAGAGGACTTAAAGTCTGGAGTGGACATGGTTATTGGCTAAGCGTTTAACACAACACACAATGCCTGAATGATGATACTGATGAATTATGTTCTTCTATAACTAAAATATTGATCACTCTTATGCGTGGATGGGTAAATGGGGCCTGTGTGTACTATTGTTTCAGAAATAGGAGTAAAACTGAAGATCCTACACTGAGTTGGTGTTACTTTCGCCACATCCACCCCACCAAGTATGTGATCCATTGATGGTTTAAATTAAGCCACACCTCAATAAATCACACAGCCCGGGGGAAGAGGGTTAGGGGTTTGATGAATAGATGGGAAGGGGGATTTGGGGAAAGGTTTGACAAAGACAAACACTACACAAGGAAAACATTCTTCTGGGCAATGAGGAGCCAACCATCATAAATCTATTATGGGAGGCAAAGGAAGCAAAGGAATGAGTATAGGTAACTTAAATGCAATGCAAATCAAGCAGTCCGTCTGTCCCCAGAGAGACCCAAGTTATAGTATATCTAAATGTTCTGTTACCTAGCTTTGAAAGATAGCAAATAAATTACAAATTATGTATGAGTCAAGCGAACAACACACACAGTTCTAATGATCTTGGCAGAATTTTCTCTCACAATTTTGATAGCAAGCAGCACCTTATTCAGAATGGGAGTAATGCAATAGCACATGCAGGTGCATTAAATCATTTTTTTAAATATTTGGGAAGAAGACACTTTTTGTATTTATTAGAAATTTATAAGGTAAAAATCTCAACTACTCTCAGCTATGCCTTAGAACATATACCTATAGGCAAATGGTCACATCTGAAGTTTTATGAGAGGAAAATTCTTAGGATGTTTTCCTCAGTTAGCTCTGCAAATCCTGTCCAGGCCTTACAATTAGGATTTGGTCTTAACCAGTACATTTGCTATGGCAGTTAATTAATTAGATGGGCCTATAGCATATTTCACGCAGCTAAAGGATCTCTTAGAGAGCTACTAAAACAGGAGCTCCCATTAGTTCCACACAAGTACAATTCCATTACATTAAATTTGCACTTAGATTGCACACTACCACATCTAGATTCATTGTCCCCTGGGCAGCTGCGACTATATTTAAAACAGGCTATTCCGAGATTAGGTTTTGCACTAGATGGTGAACACTGTAGAGGTTTTCAAATGTATGCATATTTTATTAACAAAGTATCCTGTTGTAAGAAGCAAGATTACTTGTCCTTGTCCCTTGATCAAGGTATAGGAAGGCTTTTACTGCTATTACAGTTCGGTAATTTTCCTCTTAGGTCCTTCACTGGTATCTGGGCTGATCAAGGAAATGACCCTTTTGAATGTCAACTCTGCAGTAATGGTGAACAGGACTTAAATCATGTTGTTTTCTTCTGCCCGGCACTTGGTGTGCCTCAAAACTGGTTCTTAACACCTTTTTATCATAGATTTATTTTAATCAGTATAGGAATTTTGGCATTTTATACTGTCTGCTCCAAATGTATGTGTGTTTTAACTTATTTAATTTGTTAAAGAGTTTTCTGAAGATATTTTAAATAGGAAAGGTTATACATTTAGTAGTTTTACTCTGTAAAATGTTATGCTTAGATGGTTGATCTCTAACGAGGTCTGAATCAATCTTGAATAAACCTGAAACCTTCAGCCCCTCAAAGTGCCTTTCCTTTAGCACACTTAATTTCTGCCTTCCTGTCCGTTTTTGCAGTCTTAATCTAATTTTTGTTGTTTCTTTATTTAACACATAGGTGTTGATACAGGCATTTTACAGAACATTGCATGAGTGAGGCAGGCATCTATTATGGGAGACATACATTTTTCTTATTTTACTCAGATCAGAGTATATTTTCTGTGGGACAAATATTGTTTAAGAGAGTGACATATGAACATATCAGTTGTTATGTATTGAGAAGAGGATCTGGAAGGATTGTTTGCTCCTTTGAGTGTTCAATTAAAGTCTCCAAAATGGTTGACTGTGTTGTTTGCATAAGCAACAATGTTCCCGCATTAGAACTGGAGGAGTCAGTTTCATTGACAGCATGTACATTTTAAAACTGGATTCTTTTTTAACTATTTATTATCATATATGAGAATGATTTTTCAAACTACTTTGTATGGGTCTGTTTTTGTCTATGAATTTTAGGTATGATCATGTTTGTACTTGTACTTTTATGGCCCTGGAGGCCGAAATAAAGTTAATTGATTAATTGAGTTTCATTGACCCACGCATCATCCTCAAACATCTCGCCTGATTACTCTGAGGTGTTCTGTACCTTGTCGGGAATTACACTGGAGCAAGTTAAAGCTTCGACACTTGTACACTCTTCTCAGTCATTTAAAATAAAACTATCATTTAATGAGAAGGATATGGTTAAATATAATAAATGGCTAAATTCAGCCTCTTGCATATTTTCTAGGGTGAGGCCTTCTGTACTCTTCCTTTTCCTCATGCCAAAGAATAACCTAGGGTTACATATTTCTTAATATAACTAATATTAATAATAATTTATTGTTTGATTAATATAAACATTTGCAATATAGTGCATTGGATTTCTATTAAACTATAGAAAAAAAATAAAAATACCTTAATGTAAAAACACTAGAATTCGAGTCCCCTGAATCCACAGAATAAAAGGAAGAAGGTGTAAACTCTGTGGATACTCACAAGCAAGGCAATGTAAATAGCAGTAAATTAATGCGCAGTCAAAAAATTTGAACTTTAAAGTTCGGGGACACGTTTCTGTATGAAAGTTAGTCTTGTCGCTTATTAAAGTTTTTGGGCTACAATTCATTGGATGGATTATTGTAATCTATCCAATTCCATTTGGACCAAGTCCATGAATTTGCTGATAAAGAAATAAGTATTTTTATAATTTCATTTGATAATAATGCTTATTGAGGTTGAAGTAGGACCCCTAGGGTTGTGCTGCAATTCGGAATTGTATTTTTAAAATTTTCTCTCGTTTCTGCACTGAAATATTACTTACTATAGACCAACTTGAAACTCTGTACTTCCCTGATCTAAGCACAGGAAGTGTAACCTTAAAAATTTAACAAAAGGTCCAACTTTCCCAACCAACCTCCTAAATAGGAATTGATAATATCAATTGACGCTTAATTCAGAACTCACATTTGTCCACAGCCAACAATTTTGAGCAGTGGTCCTGGCCCTTGTCTCACTGATGCCTTCTGGTCTGCACATCTGTGAAAAGCTTTGCATGAGGCGCTATGAAGAGTAGAAGGGCAGGGCCAATCGTGGAGGCTCCAGGCGGACAGCCATTGGAGTACAAACTGCTACTTCTGAGTCATGCCCCTTCTTTAGATGATTCTCTTCATGAAGCTCTACAAAGAAAACAGCCAAGGTGCAAGTATAAAGTCAATGTCAAATGAGGCAGACAGAAAATAGTTACTGAAAAACATTGTTTTCACTGTGACATAGAAACATTGTCATATATGATAGAAAAACACAGAAGATAAAGATGATAACATGTCTTAGAATAAATTTATAAAATAATGGTTGTAAGAAATTGGGGTTATTGGTTGAGGGGTGGAAGCCTCACTCAGACAACAACCACAATCCTTGTCAAGGTGAACCACAAAAGTCACTAAATTAACCAGTGGTTAACCCTTCTGGTAGCTTGGCACAAAAATAGACAGGCTTAACTTAGAGGCACTATGTAAAGTATTTATGCAGCCCACAAACAATAATAAAGTGAAAACACAAGATAAATTCCAAACCAATTTAAAAAACTAGACAAAATTTGAATAAATAAAATGAAACCAACACTTATTTTATGCATTCAGTAGAACTGGAGTCTAAGAAAAAGCCCGGCCTGCCTGAACCCCCCTACTTACCTTATGTTCCTTTGGCGTCCTCCCCATCTTCCTCCTATCTTCCATGCCTGACCTGTAAAAACAACAAAGTGACTCAGAGGAGGAAGGAAGCGCCAATACTAAGAAAGGACCACTGTTGTCCCCAGCAGAAGGGAGGAGACCCAAGCCCTTCCAACCAATCATGAACCTGGACCGACGAAGAGAATGACTGCATCACAGGAATGAAGGTCATCCATCCGGAAGGAGAAGAGCAAGGAGAGAGTAGCAAGGAACCGAGAAACAGAACGCCAGAGGACCACGCTGCGCGGGCGAAGGAAGAGGAGGACACTGACTTGGACAAGGCCCCAGACTCGTGAAGTGAGGAGTGGTGGTGCCCCACGGAGGCAGCCGACGAGCGGCCGCAACTCAGGAGACTTGCGGCAGACACTGGTATGTGTCCATAGAAGGGGCCGGGAGACAGTTATGTGAGCAGTTGGGGCGGACAGAGAGAACAGGAGGGTACTCGCAGCTGAGCGAGGGTACTGGGGTTTTTTACTTCTTTCTCTCTCCTGATTCGTTACAGGCCTTTACTTTTGTATTTTTTCCTCCCAAAGGGGAGTCCTGGTCGGGACCCCTTTAATCCTTCACAACCACATGCCTCTGTATTTTATTTAAAAGGACTCTTGGAGCTGAAGGAGCCCCTTTTCTCTCCTTAATGCTTTCGTTGATTTATTACAGGGCCCATAAGGGTAAAGGAGTCCCAGCTTCTAGAAAGTACTGTGAGCTAGTTATTTCCTTGACGCCTTTCTCTTTTTAAGGATGGGAGGGAGGAGAAAACAAATAGGTAACTGAGAGGAATTCCTCTCTACACAAATACCCAAGAATAACCCTAGTAAGAACCCCTGGGAAGAGGAAACTGTAAGAGTGAACTAGACTATATGTACCATTTTTTTTCACTATGAGCAAGATATCTGGGCCACACATATCACTAGCACTGGGTGCGTTGATGGGTCTTTCTTTCCTCTTACAAGACTTGAAGGAGGTACTCTTACTTACCGCCGCTTATTTTCTTTTTCTTCTTTTTGAGCCTCCGGGTGACCCCCCAACTGATAAAGTGGACATGCTGAAAGAGAGAACAACAAAGAAGACATCGCAGGAAGACATCGCAGGAACCACTCAAGAGTGATTCATTCTTTAAAAGACATACTATCTTAAATTTCCATGTCATAAAAACAATAAAAGATTTCACTATTAAAAAAAACATTCAGCCTCCACGTTCTATTTCTGCCCAGCTCTCCGACATGGAGTTATGCACTTTTAAGGTTTTTAGTGAAATCTAGTGCCTAAAAGATCTAATCTCCAAACACAGGTATCTGGTCACAGAAGACCGGTGCAAAGTCAAAAGTGGAGCACAGGTTGTATAAGTATAGACATAAAAACGGCGAAAATGGATAATTCTACAACAAGTGTTTAACATGAGGGAAGTTTCCCATACAGCAGTGCGACAGAAGGGTGCGGCAGTTCGTGCCCGAATTTTTTGCTTATGTATGAACTGTGACCGGGGCGGTTCACAGAAACTGGTCGCACGCATTCACAAATGCAATCTATTTGAATAATGAAACCATAGAACACGACAAGGGAAGGAGTGCATCCTTACCAAACATTTTTCTTTCAATGAAACGTACCGTCCCAATTTGGTGTGCACCCCATTGAGAAATGCGAGATTTAAAGGAACTTAAGAAACAGAGAACTTTAATCACGAGTGAGACAGCGGTGAAGTGGGAAGTTGATTTCACGAAGCGACGATTACATCTAACAAAAGCGCATTACAGCAGCGGATTCATTGGACTGTTGAACCATGATGTACACATTGTGTTCTTTTTGCTTTATTCTTTATTTTTCTTTTGAAATATTGTGGTTACTAGAGCAAGTGGATTTATTTGTACGTATTTTATTATCAATGTATTGTTATTTATTTATCGATTTTTGTTTTAGAATACACTTAGGGTGGGTTTTGGTTTATTGAGGTCCGTTTGGTGTAACCTAGACACTGGGAAATGCATTATGGGATCTGTATTTTACATTAGGTTTTCTGAATTACTGAGGACAGTCTCGGGGGTTATGGGTCACAAGGTTGGGTTAGGGAGGATCTACATCTGATTGAATACATGTGGGAAGGTTTCTGCTTTATATTCAGCGGCTGACCGTTAATGAGAATTAACAACATTACTAGCAAGGAGAAATGAGCATGAGGAGGTCAGGCTGCTGGCGGTGACTCGCATTAGGTATTTACGATGAGTATGATAACGAAGGGATATGAGTTAGTGGTTTAAGCAAGGGTGTATTAAGAGCTGATGTGGGAGATTGAGCATTGGCAGTAGTTTTGAGGATTGTATAACAGTTTGTCATACTTTATTTTAGTAGTGAGTGTTGTAGTGATGAGAGGGTGAAGGGGTTTGAGATGTGGGAGGGACAGGTATTTGTTTAGTTTTAGTAGCACACGTAGTTTCAATGTACTAGAAGCTGAAGGAGATTGAGTGTGGGTTTAATGGGAGAGGCATGTTTTGTTAAGGTTAGCAGTGTATGGATAGCTGAAATGTGTCTTTCGTTTCGTTACAGAGACCCCTGACGAAGAGCCAGTTAGGCTCGAAATGCATTGGGCAGATAGAAAGAGTCATCTTTTGCTGCAAGTTTATATCTTGACCTTTATTTTAACGTGTTACTGCGAAATGCCTTATGAGCACTCAGTGGACATATGAAAAATGAAATAAAGAAACAGGATGGAACTTCGCTGTCTCCGCAGTGATTTATAAAGTTTTTTGGAAGGAAGATGGAATAAGGAATTGTATAAGTATAGACATAAAAACGGCGAAAATGGATAATTCTACAAAAAAGTGTTTAACATGAGGGAAGTTTCCCATACAGCAGTGCGACAGAAGGGTGCAGCAGTTCGTGCCCGAATTTTTTGCTTATGTATGAACTGTGACCGGGGCGGTTCACAGGAACTGGTCGCACGCATTCACAAATGCAATCTATTTGAATAATGAAACCATAGAACACGACAAGGGAAGGAGTGCATCCTTACCAAACATTTTTTTTTTAACTTTCTAGAAGTGCCATTTTCAGAATTGTGACTTAAAATCCGACTTCATCACTAAAGAAGATTTGAAATTAAAATTTATTTAAGTCTAAGCATAACATCACTACCTGCTCGCAATCCAAAGTTAGCAAATATTAAATGTAGTAAGTGAACCCAGTGTTGGAGTGATAGGCCTTCCAGTAGTCAAAAACAAATTTAGTTTTCCACAACCAGGACATGTAAAACTTAAACTCATACGTCCTACCTTTTAATTACAATACACCCTGCCGTATAAGTCTTTAGGGCCTACGTTAGGGTTACTTGTGTGTATTAAAAAATAAGGTTTAAGCCGTGCAATAGGTTTATTTTGCCAGTCGAATTCACACTTTAAAACTGCAGTACAGGCTGCAGTGGCAGGCCTGAGACAAGTTTTAGAGTGCTACTTTAGTGGGTCGCACAATGAGTTCTGCAGGACCACTAGTAGCATTTAATGTACATGTACTGAGTACATGTAGTACCATATATTAAGGGCTTACAAGATAATTACAGGTGCCAATCAGGTGTAGGCCAATTTTACCATGCTCTAGGGAGAGGCCATAAGCAGGTAAGCACTGATTAGCATTGGTAAAGTGCACAGAGTACTAAAGCCAACAAAACAATTCTAGCAAAACAGGAGGGTTGAAAGAAAAAGGTTTGGGGGAATATCATGTCAAGGGTGTCGGGTCTAACCATGGTCATAAAGCAATTCAGAATATTAAGAAAGTTTTTATATAGTGTTTCATGCTCCACTACTACAATTTCTAGGTGATGTAAGTTAAATATGCTAATCTTGTCAAATTTAATAGTGGTTTGTTCACTGACATTTGAAGGATGGAAGGCTGAGTCACGCTTGCTGGGATTTGAACTTGTAACCAGGAGATCATTGCGCGTATCAGAAGCAAGCAATTCTTTCACAAAGACATTTACCACATAGGACATGAAGAAACTCTTAACATGACAAGATCATTAACAAAAAAGTCAGGTCTTAAATACAGTAGATAGCAATCTGATAAAGATATTTGCAACTGATGGTATGGTACCTATTAGTGTGACACTACTTGTGGAGTAGTGATCTTTTCTTGAAAGAATGTCTTGCCATTTACATGCAGGGAATGTACTGCTAAGAACAATTAACTCCCTCAATTGGATGATGAGGCTGGCCCAGACAACTAGACGGCTTTGAAGGCAGAAATATATGAAGCAGATTGGGGAAAGTTAGGATTTGTGTCTGCATGTGGGCTAGAATAACTATGGAGACAAGTGCTAATTGTCTTATTGACCACTTTCTGCCAGGCTTTAAGGATTGATAATTCACAGTTCCTCTAAATATGCACCCTCACTTTCTACTCAGCAGCGTTTAATATGTGCCAGTGGTTGCGCAGGTGGGCATGCCACACATTTTTGGAGACTATGGCTTATATTTCATCATCAGTCTTTGACACAGAGTAAGAGGGGAAAAGGAAGTAACAAAAGAAAGAAGAAAGAGAAAAATAAAACAAGTGCAAATGGAGAAAGCATGACCAAAATCAAGTCTATAAGAGTGTCCGGTATAATGAAAAAGTATGAGGTGAAATCAAGACTAGCAGCTAGGTATTCAGCAACCCAGGCATCCAACACAGTCAGTGCATATTTCTAAGAAAAACTTTGGGACCATGAACTCATTTTTATTTTTACAAATTAAGCAATGCTAATCATGTCTATAATTAAAGGGTGGCCTTAGTGTCATATTATACATAACTATATGCACAAGGAAATTCACCCAAGGCAGCTGCCTTGGAAGGCTTCACCCTCAAACTCTCCATGTGGTGCCTTACAAACGAGGAGTGCACCCTTGGAGTCACTTCTGGTAGTCCTGGGTGCAGGTGGAAGGCAGGGATCAACAGCAGGGCTGGGCTCTGAGGGTTCAAAGCAGCAAAGCAGTCCTTCCAGGTCCAGCAGCAGTCTAGCAGAGTGCACAGTAGGTCACAGCAGCAGGCAGTCCTCAGAGAGATCTTCAACAGGTCCAGCAGTGAACTGAAGAATGGGTCTGAAGGTCCTTTTTTTATACTCTGGTGCCCTTCTTCTTGAAAGTGGGAGAAGTTTCTAAAAAGGTTACTTGAAGTGCATGGAATTCCCTGACTCCCCTGCCCCAGCTGCAGGCTGGCTGCAGTGACAATACAGGGTTATTAGGCCTATTGTGAGGAGACCGGTCATAGCCTATTCAGATGCAAGTGGGGTTGTGCTCAGCTCTGGCCCCCCATCCTCCAGTTGATGGCCCATTGAAGATCAGCTAATCCCACTATTCTGTGACTGTCTGGAAGGAATTCACAAAGTCTATCCGTCAGCAACACGCAGTCATGTGACCCAAGACAGGCAGTAGGCACAAAGGGCTAAGGGCAGGAAAATGCCATCTTTCTAACAGTTGCAAAAAGAACAATTGATGGACAGAATGCAGAACAATGCCATACATTCACCTCAGTACAGAGATCTGGGCCTAAATCCATCGTTGTTTTGCTCACCATGCCATTCCAGTTCGAACCCAGCCATATGCAAATCAGTCTTGACCCTGCGCCCAATGGGAACAGTCCAGCCCGAAATGCCAGGCCAGGTCCTCCCTGGACTGGAAACAAGCATCCTAGGACCGGTTTCGGGGTTTCACCCCTCATCAGCCAGGATAGGTTGTCTCCAGTGGCATGGAGAGCACAGGACCCACGTCTGGGCATACCCGTCTCACTCGGGGTGACAATTGCAAAAAGAACAATTGATGGACAGAATGCAGAACAATGCCATACATTCACCCCAGTACAGATATATGGGCCTAAATCTATCGTTTTTTTGCTCACCATGCCATTCAAGTTTGAACCCAGCCATATGCAAATCAGTCTTGACCCTGCACCCAATGGGAACAGTCCAGCCTGATCTGCCAGGCCAGGTTCTCCCTGGACTGGAAACAAGCATCCTAGGACCGGTTTCGGGGTTTCACCCCTCATCAGCCAGGATAGGTTGTCTCCAGTGGCATGGAGAGCACAGGACCCACGTCTGGGCATACCCGTCTCACTCGGGGTGACAATTGCAAAAAGAACAATTGATGGACAGAATGCAGAACAATGACATACAAGCCCCAGTACAGAGATCTGGGTTAAATCCGTCGTTTCTTTGCTCACCATGCCATTCCAGTTTGAACCCAGCCATATGCAAATCAGTCTTGACCCTGCACCCAATGGGAACAGTCTAGCCTGAACTGCCAGGCCAGGTCCTCCCTGGACTGGAAACAAGCATCCTAGGACCGGTTTCGGGGTTTCACCACTCATCAGCCAGGATAGCTTGACTCCAGTGGCATGGAGAGCACGGGACACACGTCTGGGCATACCCGTCCCACTCGGGGTGACAAATGCAAAAAGAACAATTGATGGACAGAATGCACAACTATGCCATACATTCACCCCAGTATAGAGATCTGGGCCTAAATCCATCATTTTTTTGCTCACAATGCCATTCCAGTTTGAAACCAGCCATATGCAAATCAGTCTTGACCCTGCGCCCAATGGGAACAGTCTAGCCCGAACTGCCAGGCCAGGTCCTTCCTGGAGTGGAAACAAGCATCCTAGGACCGGTTTCTGGATTTCACCCCTCATCAGAAAGGATAGCTTGACTCCAGTGGCATGGAGAGCAACGGACCCACGTCTGGGCATACCCGTCCCGGTCAGGGTGATAATTGCAAAAAGAACAATTGATGGACAGAATGCAGAACAATACCATGCATTTCCCCCAGTACAGAGATCTGGGCCTAAATCCATCATTTTTTTGCTCGTCATTCCAATTTGAACCCAGCCATATGCAAATCAGTCTTGTCCCTGGGCCCAATGGGAACAGTCCAGCCCGAACTGCCAGGCCAGGTCCTCCCTGGACTGGAAACAAGCATCCTAGGACCGGTTTCAGGGTTTCACCCCTCATCAGCCAGGATAGCTTGACTCCAGTGGTATGGAGAGCACAGGACCCACGTCTAGGCTACCCGTCCCACTCGGGGTGACAAATGCAAAAAGAACAATTGATGGACAGAATGCAGAACAATGCCATACATTCACCCCAGTATAGAGATCTTGGCCTATTTCCATCGTTATTTTGCTCACCGTGCCATTCCAGTTTGAACCCAGCCATATGCAAATCAGTCTTGACTCTGCGCCAAATGGGAACAGTCCAGCCCGAACTGCCAGGCCAGGTCCTCCCTGGAAATGAAACAAGCATCCTAGGACCAGTTTCGAGGTTTCACCCCTCATCAGCCAGTGGCATGGAGAGCACGGTACCCACGTCTGGGCATACCCGTCCCACTCGGGGTGACCATTGCAAAAAGAACAATAGATGGACAGAATGCAGAACAAGGCCATACATTCACCCCAGTACAGAGATCTGGGCCTAAATCTATCGTTTTTTTGCTCACCATGCCATTCAAGTTTGAACCCAGCCATATGCAAATCAGTCTTGACCCTGCGCCCAATAGGAACAGTCCAGCCCGAAGTGCCAGGCCAGGTCCTCCCTGGACTGGAAACAAGCATACTAGGACCGGTTTCGGGGTTTCACCCCTAATCAGCCAGGATAGCTTGACTCCAGTGGCATGTAGAGCAAGGGACCCACATCTGGGCATACCCGTCCCACTCGGGGTGACAAATGCAAAAAGAACAATTGATGGACAGAATGCAGAACAATGCCATACATTCACCCCAGTACGGAGATCTGGGCCTAAATCCATCGTTTTTTTGCTCACCATGACGTTCCAGTTTGAACACAGCCATATGCAAATCAGTCTTGACCCTGCGCCCAATGGGAACAGTCCAGCCTGAACTGCCAGGCCAGGTCCTTCCTGGACTGGAAACAAGCATCCTAGGACCGGTTTCGGGGTTTCACCCCTCATCAACCAGGATAGCTTGACTCCAGTAGCATGGAGAGCACGGGACCCACGTCTGGGCATACCTGTCCCACTCGGGGGACAATTGCAAAAAGAACAATTGATGGACAGAATGCAGAACAATGCCATACATTCACCCCAGTACAGAGATCTGGGCCTAAATCAATCATTTCTTTGCTCACCATGCCATTCCAGTTTGAACCCAGCCACATGCAAAGCAGTCTTGACCCTGCACCCAATGGGAACAGTCCAGCCTGATCTGCCAGGCCAGGTCCTCCCTGGACTGGAAACAAGCATCCTAGGACCGGTTTCGGTGTTTCACCCCTCATCAGCCAGGATAGCTTGTCTCCAGTGGCATGGAGAGCACAGGACCCACGTCTGGGCATACCCGTCTCACTCGGGGTGACAATTGCAAAAAGAACAATTGATGGACAGAATGCAGAACAATGCCATACAAGCCCCAGTACAGAGATCTCGGTTAAATCCATCGTTTCTTTGATCACCATGCCAGTCCAGTTTGAACCCAGCCATATGCAAATCAGTCTTGACCCTTCACCCAATGGGAACAGTCTAGCCTGAACTGCCAGGCCAGGTCCTCCCTGGACTCGAACAAGCATCCTAGGACCAGTTTCGGGGTTTCACCACTCATCTGCCAGGATAGCTTGACTCCAGTGGCATGTAGAGCACGGGACCCACTTCTGGGCAACCCCTCCCACTCGGGGTGACAAATGCAAAAAGAACAATTGATGGACAGAATGCACAACTATGCCATACATTCACCCCAGTATAGAGATCTGGGCCTAAATCCATCATTTTTTTGCTCACAATGCCATTCCAGTTTGAAACCAGCCATATGCAAATCAGTCTTGACCCTGCGCCAAATGGGAATAGTCTAGCCCAAACTGCCAGGCCAGGTCCTTCCTGGAGTGGAAACAAGCATCCTAGGACTGGTTTCGGGGTTTCACCCCTCATCAGAAAGGATAGCTTGACTCCAATGGCATGGAGAGCAACAGACCCACGTCTGGGCATACCCGTCCTGGTCGGGGTGATAATTGCAAAAAGAACAATTGATGGACAGAATGCAGAACAATACCATGCATTTCCCCCAGGACAGAGATCTGGGCCTAAATCCATCATTTTTTTGCTCGTCATTCCAGTTTGAACCCAGCCATATGCAAATCAGTCTTGACCCTGCGCCCAATGGGAACAGTCCAGCCCGAACTGCCAGGCCAGGTCCTCCCTGGACTGGAAACAAGCATCCTAGGACCGGTTTCAGGGTTTCACCCCTCATCAGCCAGGATAGCTTGACTCCAGTGGTATGGAGAGCACAGGACCCACGTCTAGGCTACCCGTCCCACTCGGGGTGACAAATGCAAAAAGAACAATTGATGGACAGAATGCAGAACAATGCCATACATTCACCCCAGTATAGAGATCTTGGCCTAAATCCATCGTCTTTTTGCTCACCATGCCATTCCAGTTTGAACCCAGCCATATGCAAATCAGTCTTGACTCTGCGCCAAATGGGAACAGTCCAGCCCGAACTGCCAGGCCAGGTCCTCCCTGGAAATGAAACAAGCATCCTAGGACCAGTTTCGAGGTTTCACCCCTCATCAGCCAGGATAGCTTGACTCCAGTGGCATGGAGAGCACAGGACAATACCATGCATTTCCCCCAGGACAGAGATCTGGGCCTAAATCCATCATTTTTTTGCTCGTCATTCCAGTTTGAACCCAGCCATATGCAAATCAGTCTTGACCCTGCGCCCAATGGGAACAGTCCAGCCCGAACTGCCAGGCCAGGTCCTCCCTGGACTGGAAACAAGCATCCTAGGACCGGTTTCAGGGTTTCACCCCTCATCATCCAGGATAGCTTGACTCCAGTGGTATGGAGAGCACAGGACCCACGTCTAGGCTACCCGTCCCACTCGGGGTGACAAATGCAAAAAGAACAATTGATGGACAGAATGCAGAACAATGCCATACATTCACCCCAGTATAGAGATCTTGGCCTAAATCCATCGTCTTTTTGCTCACCATGCCATTCCAGTTTGAACCCAGCCATATGCAAATCAGTCTTGACTCTGCGCCAAATGGGAACAGTCCAGCCCGAACTGCCAGGCCAGGTCCTCCCTGGAAATGAAACAAGCATCCTAGGACCAGTTTCGAGGTTTCACCCCTCATCAGCCAGGATAGCTTGACTCCAGTGGCATGGAGAGCACAGGACCTACATCTGGCAATACCCGTCCCACTCGGGGTGACAAATGCAAAAAGAACAATTGATGGACAGAATGCAGAACAAGGCCATACATTCACCCCAGTACAGAGATCTGGGCCTAAATCCATAATTTTTTTGCTCTCCATGCCATTCCAATTTGAACCCAGCCATATGCAAATCACTCTTGACCCTGCGCTCAATGGGAACAGTCCAGTCCGAAGTGCCAGGCCAGGTGCTCCCTGGACTTGGAACAAGCATCCTCGCACCGGTTTCGGGGTTTCACCCCTCATCAGTCAGGATAGCTTGACTCCAGTAGCATGGAGAGCACGAGACCCACGTCTGGGCATACCCGTCCCACTCGGGGAGACAATTGCAAAAAAGAACAATTGATGGACAGAATGCAGAACAATACCATACATTTACCCCAGTACAGAGATCTGGGCGTAAATCCATTGTTTTTTTTGCTCACCATGCCATTCCAGTTTGAAACCAGCCATATGCAAATCAGTCTTGACCCTGCGCCCAATGGGAACATTCCAGCCCAAAGTGCCAAGCAAGGTCCTCCCTGGACTGGAAACAAGCATCCTAGGACCAGTTTTGGGGTTTCACCCCTCATCAGCCAGGATAGCTTGACTCCAGTGGCATGGAGAGCACGGTACCCACATCTGGTCATACCCGTCCCACTCGGGGTGACCATTGCAAAAAGAACAATTGATGGACAGAATGCAGAACAATGCCATACATTCACCCCAGTACGGAGATCTGGGCCTAAATCCATCGTTTTTTTGCTCACCATGACGTTCCAGTTTGAACCCAGCCATATGCAAATCAGTCTTGACCCTGTGCCCAATGGGAACAGTCCAGCCTGAACTGCCAGGCCAGGTCCTTCCTGGACTGGAAACAAGCATCCTAGGACCGGTTTCGGGGTTTCACCCCTCATCAACCAGGATAGCTTGACTCCAGTAGCATGGAGAGCACGGGACCCACGTCTGGGCATACCTGTCCCACTCAGGGGGACAATTGCAAAAAGAACAATTGATGGACAGAATGCAGAACAATGCCATACATTCACCCCAGTACAGAGATCTGGGCCTAAATCCATCATTTCTTTGCTCACCATGCCATTCCAGTTTGAACCCAGCCATATGCAAAGCAGTCTTGACCCTGCACCCAATAGGAACAGTCCAGCCTGATCTGCCAGGCCAGGTCCTCCCTGGACAGGAAACAAGCATCCTAGGACCGGTTTCGGGGTTTCACCCCTCATCAGCCAGGATAGCTTGTCTCCAGTGGCATGGAGAGCACAGGACCCACGTCTGGGCATACCCGTCTCACTCGGGGTGACAATTGCAAAAAGAACAATCAATGGACAGAATGCAGAACAATGCCATACAAGCCTCAGTACAGAGATCTGGGTTAAATCCATCATTTCTTTGATCACCATGCCATTCCAGTTTGAACCCAGCCATATGCAAATCAGTCTTGACCCTTCACCCAATGGGAACAGTCTAGCCTGAAGTGCCAGGCCAGGTCCTCCCTGGACTGCAAACAAGCATCCTAGGACCGGTTTCGGGGTTTCACCACTCATCAGCCAGGATAGCTTGACTCCAGTGGCATGGAGAGCACGGGACCCACGTCTGGGCATACCCGTCCCACTCGGGGTGACAAATGCAAAAAGAACAATTGATGGACATAATGCACAACTATGCCATACATTCACCCCAGTATAGAGATCTGGGCCTAAATCCATCATTTTTTTGCTCACAGTGCCATTTCAGTTTGAAACCAGCCATATGCAAATCAGTCTTGACCCTGCGCCCAATGGGAACAGTCTAGCCCGAACTGCCAGGCCAGGTCCTTCCTGGAGTGGAAACAAGCATCCTAAGACTGGTTTCGGGGTTTCACCCCTCATCAGAAAGGATAGCTTGACTCCAGTGGCATGGAGAGCAACGGACCCACGTCTGGGCATACCCGTCCTGGTCGGGGTGATAATTGCAAAAAGAACAATTGATGGACAGAATGCAGAACAATACCATGCATTTCCCCCAGTACAGAGATCTGGGCCTAAATCCATCATTTTTTTGCTCGTCATTCCAGTTTGAACCCAGCCATATGCAAATCAGTCTTGACCCTGTGCCCAATGGGAACAGTCCAGCCCGAACTGCCAGGCCAGGTCCTCCCTGGACTGGAAACAAGCATCCTAGGACCGGTTTCAGGGTTTCACCCTCATCAGCCAGGATAGCTTGACTCCAGTGGTATGGAGAGCACAGGACCCACGTCTAGGCTACCCGTCCCACTCGGGGTGACAAATGCAAAAAGAACAATTGATGGACAGAATGCAGAACAATGCCATACATTCACCCCAGTATAGAGATCTTGGCCTAAATCCATCGTCTTTTTGCTCACCATGCCATTCCAGTTTGAACCCAGCCATATGCAAATCAGTCTTGACTCTGCGCCAAATGGGAACAGTCCAGCCCGAACTGCCAGGCCAGGTCCTCCCTGGAAATGAAACAAGCATCCTAGGACCAGTTTCGAGGTTTCACCCCTCATCAGCCAGGATAGCTTGACTCCAGTGGCATGGAGAGCACAGGACCTACATCTGGGCATTCTCGTCCCACTCGGGGTGACAAATGCAAAAAGAACAATTGATGGACAGAATGCAGAACAAGGCCATACATTCACCCCAGTACAGAGATCTGGGCCTAAATCCATAATTTTTTTGCTCTCCATGCCACTCCAATTTGAACCCAGCCATATGCAAATCAGTCTTGACCCTGCGCCCAATGGGAACAGTCCAGTCCGAAGTGCCAGGCCAGGTGCTCCCTGGACTGGGAACAAGCATCCTCGCACCGGTTTTGGGATTTCACCCCTCATCAGTCAGGATAGCTTGACTCCAGTAGCATGGAGAGCACGAGACCCACGTCTGGGCATACCCGTCCCACTCGGGGTGACAATTGCAAAAAAGAACAATTGATGGACAGAATGCAGAACAATACCATACATTTACCCCAGTACAGAGATCTGGGCGTAAATCCATAGTTTTTTTGCTCACCATGCCATTCCAGTTTGAAACCAGCCATATGCAAATCAGTCTTGACCCTGCGCCCAATGGGAACAGTCCAGCCCAAAGTGCCAGGCAAGGTCCTCCCTGGACTGGAAACAAGCATCCTAGGACAAGTTTTGGGGTTTCACCCCTCATCAGCTAGGATAGCTTGACTCCAGTGGCATGGAGAGCACGGTACCCACGTCTGGTCATACCCGTCCCACTCGGGGTGACCATTGCAAAAAGAACAATTGATAGACAGAATGCAGAACAATGTCATACATTCACCCCAGTACAGAGATCTGGGCTTAATCCATAATTTTTTTGCTCACCATGCCATTCCAGTTTGAACCCAGCCATATGCAAATCAGTCTTGACCCTGCGCCCAATAGGAACAGTCCAGCCCAAAGTGCCAGGCCAGGTCCTCCCTGGACTGGAAACAGGCATCCTAGGACCAGTTTTGGGGTTTCATCCCTCATCAGCCAGGATAGCTTGTCTCCAGTGGCATGGAGAGCACGGTACCCACGTCTGGGCATACCCGTCCCACTCAGGGTGACCATTGCAAAAAGAACAATTGATGGACAGAATGCAGAACAATGTCATACATTCATCCCAGTACAGAGATCTGGGCTAAATCCATCATTTTTTTGCTCATCATTCCAGTTTGAACCCAGCCATATGCAAATCAGTCTTGACCCCGCGCCCAATGAGAACAGTCTAGCCCGAACTGCCAGGCCAGGTCCTCCCTGGACTGGAAACAAGCATCCTAGGACTGGTTTCGGGATTTCACCCCTCATCAGAAAGGATAGCTTGACTCCAGTGGCATGGAGAGCATGGGACCCACGTCTGGGCATACCCGTCCCGGTCGGGGTGACAATTGCAAAAAGAACAATTGATGAACAGAATGCAGAACAATACCATGCATCTCCCACAGTACAGAGATCTGGGACTAAATCCATCATTGTTTTGCTCGTCATTCCAGTTTGAACCCAGCCATATGCAAATCAGTCTTGACCCTGCGCCCAATGGGAACAGTCCAGCCCGAACAGCTAGGCCAGGTCTTCCCTGGACTGGAAACAAGCATCCTAGGACCAGTTTGGGGGTTTCATCCCTCATCAGCCAGGATAGCTTGACTCCAGAGGCATGGAGAGCAAGGGAGCCACGTCTGGGTGATCCAGCGGCATACTAACAACAGATACTCCACTACCATATACTCACCTGGGCCCATATAACTTGTCTTCCCGCACTAAACACCAAGTAGACCGCTGGAACTTTTTAGTTTTATAATTTTCATACCTCAAGATCTAGTTATTTCTTCTAACTAAACCTTCCACTGATCAAATAGTTCTTTCCTCTGGTCAATGGACCATTAGGTGGAACTAGTTAATGGCGATAATTAACATGATTTGATTAAAACCTTTTTTGATTAAAATAATCACAGTTTCTGATTTTTTTTTAAAATCTTTATCTAAATGAGTTGGTTGTGAACCATCTCAAAACACGTTTCAGTACAAACACCCTCATTTGCTAGAGTGCCAATTCAATCAAAATTTTCAATAGATATAATAATTCAGATCCACACAATAACTATGCTCAGAAAGAAGAGGATAGAGAGAGAAGAGTATTTATTAAGACGATGAATTCATAATTACCAAGTATGGTGTGAAGACCAACCCCCTGGCCAAAGGGCTGGTAAGGGTCCCCAGGACAGAACAGGAGACAAAGGCTTCAGGACAGGAATCAGGACAGGATACTTCACCTCTCTAGATACCGACGACTGCGTCGCACCCCTCTCTGACACTCTCTTCCTCCTCGTGGTTCTTCCGCGATCTTCTTTCTAACCCACCCAAATTAAGTAGATGGTTCTGCATTTGATTTCTTCATCAGCATTTCAGAGCATCAGCACCAACCCCAGCACCGACAGCATCCCAAGCTCCGAATTGTTTCTGCTGTTTCCGCTCCCCACAAGCTGCGCTTCGTCTAACTAATTAAACTACTTCAATTATGCCTTTCTATTACCATGTACCACCCATTAATGTTTCAATTTGACAGAATACTAACTTCTGATTGGACAGGCGAGGGGGGGATGATCATCACACCATGCTTATATTTCACATATTTCTTTAAACCTTTTGTTTCAAAACTCCTCCCCTCAAACTTTTATTCCGCCCTTCCTTTCCCATACATCTTTTAAACTTTATTAATACAAATGTAGCGATTTCTTGAATAAGTTCCTTCATATGAACTCTTCACCCTCATGTTCCCAGGGCACATCTTCGCCGACATTGGACGCGTGACAAGTCCTTAGTCATCTTTTCGAACTTCCACACCAGTGCGCATGCGTCGCTCAACGTCAGTTCTGCTCGACTCAGACAAATTTGACAGTCCCAAATACGCACTAATAATAAAGTCAAAAGGAAGAATGTTATTCTCAAAAATAAATGATTTCACTGTATACCACCAACCTCTACTCTAGCCCATACCATTTATTATTTCCCTTTCTGCATTTGCGTTAGTATAAAACTTATTTTTTTAATTTCTGCAAGCAGGTGCCATGCATGTGAATTTTCAAGCAGCCATTTTATAGTTCTTTGCGCAAGCGCCAGAATTTCCCTCCAAGCTTTAGTACGTCATACAACGTAGATGTAGTAGACACATGCACAGTAAAGATCCCGTGTTAGAATGCATATTAGTCCTACGTTCATGTTATTGCAGTTTGTAAACACATAGGCAAGCTTCATTTTCTCCAGCGTGTAAAGGAAATGCGTACTATTAATCATGTCTCATGTACGAGTCCTTGCTCCATCAATCCCCTCTCTGATGGCATATTAAGCCATCACAAAATTACCCCTCCATCCCAGATACCAACTTTAACACTTCTCAGTTTTCTCTATTTGTCCTCCCAATTTTCATCAACAATTTTGTTTCCTTCTAAATCTCGCATCTTCTTATATAATCTGCCTTTCATTTCTTCCAAACGTAGTTCATCATATTTTCTCTTTCGTGTCTGTCCCTTCCCTTTTTTCTTCAAGTGTACCTTTTCTTTCGTACCTTTTCTACAATATTTATATGTAATTATTATTAACATCACTACCATTATTATCATAACTAATGGTATTATTATCTGACCTAGAAAACGTTTCCCAAAATCAACAAACCATTTCCCTATTGATGTTATACTTTTTGTTAGTCTTCCCCACACACTGTCAACCTCCAGTTGGGTCAAATCTTTATGCATTTCTGTAATGTTTTCAATATATCCTTTAATTTCTCTGCTCTTGTCTGGAATATAAGTGCAGCAATGTTGAACTTTCAACATGCCACAGACTCCACCTTCTTTTGCTAACAATATATCAAGAGCAAGACGGTTCTGTAAAACCATAGATCCAATTGCAACCATTTCTGTGTTAATCATTAGAAATCCTCCTGCAGTATCTGTAGAAAGACGATCAACTATGGTTGATAACTTACAAATTTTCTGTGAATTTAGAATGACTCCAACTGAGGGTATCAGTGCACTAAAAATATCTCCTACAATTTCAGAAAAACTAGCTCTTCTTTTACGTGTTAGTCCATTTGAATTTCCATTGGTTCCACTGATTTTATCTACATGATAAAGTTTTGGAAAAACTATTCCAAAATAACAGTTTCCGTACCATCTTGCAGGCAACCTATAATAGGCATTGCTCCCACAAATATAATACACTCCTGGAAACACAGGATCAGTTCCCCCTTTTAGTCCCCATCCTCCTAATATTAGGAAGTTATGTTCACATTCACTGGAACCAATGTAATTATTGTTATAATCTGTCTTTAGTCTATGGAGGCCGAATTTTCCCGTTTTCACAAAGTCCAGGGACATCGCAGCATGAGCCTTGCCACTTGCATAGATTCCCTCCTTCCCAACCCATGGAGGTACATGGGTTTTCTGTGTTGTTGCCTTCCTCATTAAATCCTGTCTCATTTCTTCTACTAAATTCAAAAAATCCTTTTCTTCTTTTCTTAATATACATGTTAGATTATCTCTACGTGCCTGAACTAAATCTATTGAACTCATCGTTATGAAAAATTCACCCATAAACTGTGCGTTTTTACTACTAGCTACTGGATTCATATTCTTTCTAATAGGTAGTTCGGAAAATATTACATCTAAATTAGAATAAAAATACTGAAGTCTCCCTGTAGCGTAAAATAAACTTGATAAAATACTACATGACACACCATAAGTTAAAGGTATATGGTGATACGTAATCCCTTCTGATACTGATGAGGGTAACTTCATACATACGTAACAATTGTTAATTTCCATAGTGCTAACATACTGAAATAACATTTATTAAACACATTAGAGGACGTATTATAATCTGATTCATTATGATACTTTGCTTCATCTTCTATCCTTATTTCTAATTTAGTTTCTCTTATTCTGTCTACCTTAACATTAGTATCTGTATTATTCTTGTCACTTGTTTTCATTATTAAAGGTACTCCTACTGTTAGGAATAACCATCCTAATGCTGCTAAAAAAAATACTACAAAAACAAAATCTAAAACACTTTGGGGCATATTCACAAGGAGCTATCGCCGAATTAACGGCACTTTATCGCAGCCAAAGTCGTGATAAATTTACCTCCCCATTCACAAGCCGGTGTTAACAGCCCACAGCACCAGTTTACCCGCGATAGTAGCCGCAAAAATCATCGCCACAGAGGACCCCTGCAAATATCGCTAATGAGATGCAGAGTAGCCGTTCCCGTGCCAAAAGCCGAGACAACATCACACCTCAACATTCACAACGACCAGCCACATCGGCGATAAGAACACAAAACAGGCGATAAGGCGCGTTAGAACCAGGAAATTTACACCTGCTCTGACCTGGTGTAAAGTCGGACGGCAGCCAGCACCACAAAAGGGAGCACAGCCCAGGGCCACATCCAAAGGGCAACAGATGCCATGGAGCCACTCATCATGCGGCCCGGACACCCAAGAGGGCCACAACACCCACCGCCACCACCCCAGGACCCCAACTCACACCCGGAACCCCCCCCAGAACACCACAGACGCAGCGCAGACAAAGACAGCGGACCCCCAGGAAACGTACCAGCCACACAGACCCAACATCTGACAATGTCACCGTCCACTACAGGCTGAAAGGGACAACCATCCTACGCATCCTGACCATCATCGCCTAACAGGCCTACGGCACCAACACAGCGGACAACCATCATCCCACCCCACACAAAGCTGCTGGCTTGGCTGCACCTGTTGGCCCCTGGTACCCCCAAACAACACCCGCCAGAGTCGGAGGAGTCACACAGCCAGCCACATCCAAGTCCCCCACACCTGTCCTGGACATCACCATCACCCTGGTACCCCAGTCCCCATACGTCCAACACAATGCGCAGGATCCACTGGAGACCAAGCAAGGACCATACGCCATAGCAGGATGCACGCACGTGTTGGGGGCAATCCACAGCACACATGTACTACCTGTGCCCCCTGGTGACACAGCACACAATCACCTCAACAGGAAGCACACGTCTCACATCAATGTGCAGGCAACAACAGAACACCGTGGAACCTCCATCAAAGTCGCCTTCAAATACACAGCCAGTGTGCATGATACCTTCATCCTCCGACAGTCCATCATCAACCAGCGTTCTCAGGATGGCAACAAGGGAAATGCACACCCCCTTGGCAAGTTCGAAATGAACACCCCACACACCTCAACTCCACAACCATGCAACTCACAACTCTGGCAAAGCACACGTCACAAAATCACAACCAACATGCACAACAACATGACCACCCACCAGACACGACAGAACAACTTACAATGGTAACCTGGGCAAGCCCTGAACATGCGCCATCAACGGCATGACACCTCAGCCACATAATAGCCGAATGTGGGGAGAGGTGGCAACCAGGCATGTGTGAAGGATGCAGTAGAACCATGATCGGGAAAGCACACAATGCCAAGAGTGGCGGAGATGTGCTGGACAGACCGCAGTATGCAGAACACACCCATATCCATGGCGACATACACCTCTGGCGTATGGAGTGCAGTGGACAGTGGACGCAACCATGTCACCCCAGCCAGTGGGGGACTTCATGGAAATGTTGCCTGTGACGCCACCTCCTGAGCATCACCGGAGTGGGATGGCCCGGCGTAGGCCACGCCAGCGAAGGGGTGTGAATAAAAAGCACGTAGGCCTGGGCGTGGTCATCTCCCGGAAAGCCCCACGTCTCTGCCAGGGCGGCACCTCCCACCCCGCCACGAGGCCGACACCGTCCTTGTGAGCGGAGTTGCCTGCGTTGCTGTGCCACGAACCCGTCAGGCCCGCCTCTGCGCAGCCAGGCCACACTGATCACCTGCCGACACCGGCGTGTGTCAAGGAGGGCCCACCACGTGCCGGCGCAAGCTCCAAGCCCGAGTCCCGCGACCTTGGCAGCCACCTCAGACCATCACGGCCTCCACGACACAGGCCCGCTTTCGTTCTTTCTCGTTGACGTACTCTACTGCCGCCTTCGGCCTACTCTTCGGACCAGTAGGTCCCATATGTGAAACTGCGTCCTGAGTCATGAATGGCCGTGACCCCAAATCCAGGCCAGCGGACACAGCACCAGACCCCTCACGATCAGTGAGGCATAGTTCCATATGGGCATCTTCCGACACATGGTGCCACTAACCATGTTCAACATCAGCCGGCTACACATGGTGCCACTAACCCTGTTCAATGACAGCCGGCTACACGTGGTGCCACTAACCCTGTTCAACGCCAGCCTGCTACACGTGGTGCCACTAACCCTGTTCAACGCCAGCCGGCTACACGTGGTGCCACTAACCCTGTTCAACGTCAGCCGGCTATACGTGGTGCCACTAACCCTGTTCAACGCCAGCCGGCTACACGTGGTGCCACTGAACCTGAACAACGCAGGCCGGTGGGGCCATCCAACCGATGCCGGCGACACTAGGTGAGTGGGCCATGCTGACCGCTGCCTCAGGCCTACACCACGGTCAGGTAGGTCACACATTTGGAACTGAGTCTTGATTACACCATGGCAGTGAACATCATTTAAGGCAGAGAACAATTCACTATACTCCCTTCGATGTGGTGCCAACAAGACTGTGCATGGCATCACAACCACACGTGTCTGTGGGCCTACGCGGACCACTGCCCTCGGCCTATGCTGCGCACAAGTGGGATCACAGATTTGGAACTGAACATCGGTAATTCAAAAGGCAGAATACATATCATCGCACGCACGGAGAGGCGTAAGAGGATGACGCGTTGCAGTCCGGAGGGAACAGGATCATCGTTACGGAGGTGATCGAACACTACCGACAACTGCCCTTGTGTCACTAACTCTGTGCCTCGCGAGCCAACGACACGTGGCTGTGGACCACTGCTGACCGCTGCCTCCGGCCTACACTGCAGTCCAGTGGGTCACAGTCTTGATTTGGCAATGGTGGAGTTCATATCAGTGTACCGGCATCATCGCAGACTGCATCCCCTCACAGCACCTGTGCCACTAAGTCTGTTCCCCGACATTCATGGACACTCACTGGTCGTACATTGGTGGCGTTTGAGTCTATGGACTAGGGGCTAGTTTTCATCCTCATGTAGCTGATACCGAATTGTTGGTGAGGACGAGGGTTGCGCTTTCCACTCCTCCATTTGCTGCTTCCAGATAACATCAGACCTTCCGCATCATGCCCTGGAGGACACCTTCCACTGTCCCCCGCAACCCTCCGCAACATACACCTCGGACATTGATGGGGACCCGCTCAGGTCACATGGCCCATCTGACTGCACCGCAAGTCACCGTCCCGTGGCTGGGTGCCTGTGCCGGCCGCAGTGCATCCAGGGCCACTAACTCTGTGCTTGTCAGGTCTGGGACCCCTTCTTCTGAGACATTGGATGGCCTCTGAAGCGATGGTCTTGGGGTCATCAACGCCATGTGTCTGTGGCCCTGTGCTGTCCGCAGCCTCCGGCCTCAACTGCGGGCCACCAGGGCCCACACATAGCATCGAGTCCTGACCGGCCCGGACGTCGCATCACCGCAGGAGGCACACGCCACCACCGCAAGCACCACCTCCAACCGCCATCTGCCAGAGTCAAAACTGTGGTCCTGACAGACCTACGGAGTTGCTCCAGACCTGTCGTGGATGCCACCATCGGCCTGATACCCTGCTCAGCACTCCAGGTGCCAGTGACTCAGTGCACACGCAAGCCATTGTCCGTTACTGATTGAGTTGTGTGCTGTGGAGAGGTTGCGCAGCAATGTCACCTCAAACAGTGTGGGAGCCCTGGTACGTTGATGGGGAGATGATGCAGGTCTGACACACCCCACTGCACCTGCATCAGGAGTATATATCGAAGGGACACAATCCGAGACTTTTTCTTCACATAAGCGCGCTCATCTCTAGTGCCCCAACCCCAGTGCACTGCAACTCACGGACACTTCTGTTTACATGTTGGCTGTCCTCTGGACTTTCTCCGGCTCACTCCATGTTGCTCAGCTGTTGACTCTGTTATGCATGTGTTTTCTGTTTCCGTTGCACTGGTGTCCAATGTTCAAGTTGTTGCCAGCACCAAGCATTCCTTGCGGACTGGCTTACACTCACACCACACACATCCAGCACAGGCGTCACTGTACATGTGGCCCTGCCAATAAAGGGGCCGGGTGCACATGCCCATGGCCAGTTCAACATGATATATGCGTGTGTCCCTGTGGTCTTGTTGTATGCATGAGGGCCCTAGGACATTACATTGTGCTGTGTACATCGGATGAAGACATGTCACCGCAGGCAGCGGGTTGTAGCTTGGACATGTAGCTTTGTCGCCACCCACTCAATTCGTAAGAGGAGTGGCCGGGGCCGTCGTACGCAGAGCCAACATGGATGTGTGACTGCTATTTGCGTGCCCCTGGGCGTGGTTCTGTACTGTGAATGTGCATCTGCATGTGTCTCTATGGCAGTGTGGGTCTCCTTTGTGGGGAGTGGGTGGTCCCTGAAGGGTGATAGACACCTACGTATGTGTTCTAGTTCGCATTCCAGGTGTTCGGCCCCCACCCAGGCATGTTGGGCCACCTCCTTTTGGCGTTCTGACACCTGGCATTGGGGTGCCATGTGTGGGTGGGTGAAGTGTCGTGAGCCAGCTGTGCTTGCGTGTGCTTCCTGCTGTGTGGTCTGTTGCAGGCTCTGTGTTCTCCTCTGAGTAGCTCGGCTGCCTGGGTCCTGGTGGTAGGTTGCGTGGGATATCCATGGGCTGTTGTAGGGCGTCGGTGTCGACAGTGTGGTGGTCCTCTCCGGCATCGCAGATGTGTTGTCTTCTGTGCTCTGCTGGAGGTGTTTTGTGCCCCTCTGCAATGTGCAGGGGAGATGCATGTTGACATTGTGATGCAATGTATGTTGGCGTATTGTACTGGTTTACATGCAGGCTGTCTGGCAATGTACATTGTGACTGTTTGGGAGGTGCTAGATTCTTCTGCGGGACAGTGTACATTTGGACTACATGACGGATGTGAGGTCGTACGCATACATTTCCATTTCACACTTTCCAGCTCTGTCAGGTGTAGTAGGCATGTTTCTGGGCATGTGCGGAGCCAGTTGTGTCCCCTGTTCTGCAGTGTCGGCTATGCGCGTTGTACCACATTATCGTCGATGTGGGTGTGCTGTTCTTGCTATGTGTGTGTGCTGCAGTGTGCCAAGGGGATCTGGGACATGATCCTGGATAATTGTGGGTATGCAGTGTGCTACACCTCGTTGTGCATGTGTGCCATTGTGCCCATGTCCCCCCGTCTCCCCAGTCCCTTTTCGTTACACTCCCTGTTGATGTTGTGTCAGGTCCTCTCGAGCTGTGTCCGTACTCCCTACTCCTTGCACCGTCTACACACTGATGACTGTGGCCTGGGTTTCCTCCAGCTCCTCCTGTGGCGCAGGACTGCCACCTCCTGTCGCCGTTGCTGCCTTCCTGTTGGCAGCGGATTTGTACCTGGTTTAGGTTGTCACGTCTTGCCGGCGCCTCTTGGCCTCCTGGATTGGCTTCCTGGGCACTCCGACTGCATTCCAGGTGGTCTGCTTGTGGGTCAGTTGCTGGTAGTGTTCTGTCACCTCCGTGACGCTGGTCTTGTTTTCCTGCGGTCTGCACCCCGTCTTCCTCTCCCTTTTCTCCTTGGCCTTCCCTGACCCAGTTGTTCCTTGCTGGTGGTCTGTCGGGGTTGTGGGGTTCGCGTTGACCTCTGTGCTGGGTCAGGGTGCATCCATGTTGCTACGTGCTGTGGCTTGTTTCTGGTGTGTTGTTTCTGTGGGTTTTATGGTGCATTTTCCCACCAGACGCATGGGATTTGCAGGCCTGTGGCTGGTTTTCGCTACTTTTTGTACCGCGATTGGCCTCATCGCATGATTTTTCGCGTTCGCGTTTCTCATCTTTGCGGCGTGGCATTGATTTTCACGCTGACATTTGACGCGTTATCTGGTGTCTATCGCATGCTACCGCCTTGTTGTGAATTCCACGTTGATACGGGGTTATTTTCCCGCGATAGGCTGCGATGTTGAAAGTTGCGTTACGCTACTCTTGCGGTAGTTATCACACGTTCTTGTGAATATACCCCTTTCTTTTTAATCCCCATTTTAGTTTTCCGATAACTTCAATGTCTGCCATTTTATTCCTGAGAAAATTTCTTTTCTCTTATCTTTTTCTTTTTCAGTGTTAGCCTTCCTTTTTATTCTTAAGGAGGTTTCAATTTGCATTCATCAATTTGTGCAATATGGACCTCTTCTGTCTCATCAGACAGATCCAGGGACTCAAATTCTTCGAGAATAACGTATGCCCACTCTGGAGCCTTGTACCTCCTGTTTAAGTTTCTCAATCTTGGGCTTCTTCGAGTTATTTTTGCTAGAGTTTGTTTAGGTCTTGTTTGACTTGTGATTTCGTTCACTTGCTCTGGTTTCTTTTCAGATTTTCTCAGATGATATTTTAGTTTCTTTACTCCAGTTGGCCAATTGTCTCCCTTTCTGACTCTTTTGATTTGTACTGCGTTTTCACCTTCTTTATCACTTTGTAAAGTTCCTTTTATTTCATTTGTTCTGGGCACAATCTGCTCTGTTTCTCTGTTTTCTGTGCTTGTACCTACCTTTGCTTCCTCCTGCTCAGGTTCTACTGCATTTTGTTCTACTTCTTCCTGAGCTTGTTCTTCTAATTCTATCTGACCCTGTTCAGGTCTTAGTTCAAACCTTTCTTCTTCTGCCTGAACTTGTTCTTCTAACTCTATCTGGTCCTGTTCAGGTCTTAATTCAAACTTTTCTTCTTCTTCCTGAACGCGTTCTTCTATTTTTTCCTCCTCAGGTTTGTTTGTGTCTCTTTCTATTTTCACCTGAGTGTGTTCTTCTTCCCCTGTCTCTTCCTGACTACTTTCCTGTCTTTTCAGTTCTGTTCTTCTTCTGGTTTCAATAACATCATCAATTATTTCAATCACTGGGATCCATTCTTCCTGGCTTATCTCGAGTTGTTTGTCATATGGTTGTCTTTCAGAATCTATCACTCTAGATTCTTCAATTTCACAGTTTACAACTCCTGACGCTTAAGCTTGCTCAGTCAGTGGTGACTCTTGTTGATCTGATGGGCTCGGAACTCTTCTGGTATGGCTGGCATGAATCCAATTGGGCAGACCTGCACACTTCACTACTGTGGTAGTGACTGGTATGACTTGACGTGGTCCGTCCCACCTTGGTTCTAGGCACGACTTACTTGCGTGTTTCTTTACCAGCACCCAATATCCAGGATTCAAATCATGTGCTTGGTCTGGCTGTCTTTCAACTGCGTCTTCCCCAACCTGATGAGAGATAGAACGCAATACCAGGTCATCAGATATACTCATTAGTTTATTTCCAGGAATAAATGCCTGTCTCATGGCCCTTCCCATGAGAACCTCATGTGGGCTCATTCCTGTTTTTCTGTCTGGAATGCTTCTGAGACCCATTAATACAAGAGGTAATGCTTCTGGCCATTTCAGCCTTGTGGATGCACACACCTTTCCCAGTCTTGATTTTATTGTGCCATTCATTTGTTCAACAATTCCAGAAGCCTCTGGACGATATGCACAGTGCAGTTTTTGTTCAATGTTAAAAGCAGCACAGATTAATCAAATTATCTCATTATTAAAATGAGGGCCTCTATCTGATTCCAAAGTGACCGGAAAACCAAATCTCGGCACTAACTTCCTCAACAACAATTTTGCGACTGTCATTTCTTCTAGTTGGATAGGCTTCCACCCATCTTGAGAAAAGGCATACTATGATAAGTACGTACTTCAGTCCATTGCATGGGGGTAATTCAATGAAATCTAACTGTAATCTGGTGAAGGGTCCTTCTGCCTTTCCGATCTTTCCCTAGCTTACCACTGTCTTTCTACCTGGGTTCTGCTGTTGACAGGTTAAGCATCTTTGGCAAAGGCTCTCTGCGACTACCCTGAACTTCAGATTATACCAACTCTGTCTGAATAACCTGATCATTGAATCTTTCCCTATGTGTGTTGCTCCATGGTACACTCTCGCCATTTTTGAAAGCAAACAATCTGGCATGACTGGTCTTCCATCTAAATACACCCATACCTCATCATGTGGTCTCTTTGTACAGGCTGCCTTTATCCATATTTCTTTTTCCCTTTCCTCAACTTCTTCCTGCAATTGTCTAATCTCATCCCATGTTTCTGGTACTTAGAAGTACATAAGTTGGCATCTGGTTTCACTCGTTTAAATTTTTCTGTTTATGGCTACTGCATTTTTAGCACAGTATTTCGCCACTTGGTCAGCATAATTATTGCCAGCAGTCACATAGTTATTTCCTGACTGATGTGCAGCACATTTTACAACTGCTATCTCTTTTGGCAATTGTAATGCTTCCAATAAGTCTTTCACATTTTTGCTGTTTCTGATAGGAGATCCTGAGGAAGTCAGAAATCCCCTTTGCATCCAAAGCTGGCCAAAGTCATGCACAATCCCGAACCCATATTGGCTGTCCGTAAATATGGTTACCCTCCAATTTTTCCCCTTTTTACATGCCATTGTCAAGGCAACCAATTCAGCTACTTGTGCAGACTTGACCCCAGGTAAACAGGATGCTTCAATTACCCCATAGAAATTTTACAAACAGCATATGCAGCACTTAAACCTCTTTCTTGTGTCCTAAGGCAGGAGCCGTCTACAAATAACTCATGATCAGCTTCTTTCAAGGGTGTCTCTCTTATGTCTGGGCTGGGCTTCGTGCATAGCTCAGTCACGTCCAAGCAATCATGATCACTTTCATCTTTCACTTCCTCATCGTAGGGGTCTGGCAATAGAGTGGCTGGGTTCAGAAATGTACATCTTATTACAGTCACATTCTCAGCTCCCAAAATCACTCTTTCATACTTTGTCAAACGACTAGGGGTGAGGTGCTGTGTTCTTGTTCTTGTCAAAAGAATCTCAACTGAGTGTGGAACAAAGACTTTTACCGGATGTCTCATCACTATCGACTCACTTTGCTCCAGACTCATACAAGTAGCAGCTACTGCTTTTAAGCAGCAGGCAATGCTGAAGCTACTGGGTCCAATGTGGCTGAAAAATATGCCACTGGATGTCGACTCAATCCATGTCTCTGTGTTAAGACTGAAAGTGCACAATTTTCTCTTTCACAACAGAACAAAGCAAAGTCTTTTGAATAATCAGGCATGCCCAAAGCAGGAGCCTCACACAAACAGTTTCTTAGTCTCACAAATGCCTCTAGGCAGTCATCATCCCAATCAATTGGATCCTTTGCTCGTTTCCGGATCATCTGTATTAATGGCTTTGCTAACATAGAAAAACCATGAATCCATTGCCTACAATATCCAACCACTCCCAGAAACATTCTCATTTCTCTCTGAGTCTGTGGCAATTGCATTTCTTTGATTATTTTTATTCTTTCCGGTGTCACTTTTCTAACTCCTCTTTCTATTTTATGCCCTACATATCTTACTTCTTGTCGACAGAACTGTAACTTTTCTGGAGACACCTTGTGTCTTCCCTCAGCCAAATGGTTCAGTAATGCAATTGTATCTGTGACACAATCTTCTCGTGTTTTTGATGCCACCAATAGGTCATCAATGAACTGAACCAGAACAGAATTTCCAGGCATGATCAATGATTCCAACCACTTTTTCAAAATCTGATTAAAAATTGAAGGACTTTCTGTGTACCCTTGAGGAACACGACACCATGCGTAAATACGATCTTCAAACTTAAACGTAAAAAGGTACTGGCTGTCTGGGTGCAAAGGAATGGAAAAGAACGCTTGGCATAAATCAATTACTTTAAACCATCCTGCATTCCACGGTATCTGATAAAGGATCACTGCTGGATTTGGCACAATTGGACAACAGGGAATTACTATTTTATTTATTTTCCGTAGGTCTTGCACTATTCTGTACTTTTTGCTAGGCTTTTTCAGTCCCATTATTGGCGAATTACAGGGACTACCCATCACTTCCTTTAAAATACCTTGTTTAACCATTCGTTCAATTTCTGGAATAATTCCTGCCTTTAATTCTGGACTCATTTTGTACTGTTGGGTATTTGGATACACTGCACCTTCTTTCACTGTCACTTTAACTGGGTCTATATTTGTCATTAGCCCGATGTCTTTTCCTGTAAAATCCCACACTTCTGGATTGACTGTCATTCTTAACTCTTCTGGCAATTCATTCTCGGTTATTAATGAAAACATTTCATCTACTTCTGTTCCCTGTTTGGCCAGCATCATCTTATAGACAACATCCTCATCGGGGGTTTGGAAAGCAACACCATCAGGTGTACAATAGATCGTGCAATTCATCTTGCACAAAAGATCTCTTCCCAACAGATTTACAGGACTGGAATCGCATACTACAAATCGATGCATTTCTTTGAAATTTCCAATGTGCACCTCCATTGGCTTTGTGATTGGGGTTCTAATCTGTTGGTTAGATACGCCTACAACTTGGATTGACTCTCCCGAGAGGGGTAGGTTTGGGATGTCTGCTGTTCTCACAGTAGACCTGGTAGCACCAGTATCCAATAGGAAAGTAATGTCTTTACCTTCTACTCTCCCATCAACGAATGGACCTGACTGATCTACCGGCAAGGATGCGCCAAGCACGCACTCCTCTTCCTCCCCCCTCAGGCACCGTCATTGTGTGGTATCTGAATGTTCTTCATCATTCTGTAAAAAATATTGTGCAATTGTTCTATTATTCTTACCACTTTCTCCTTGAAACTGTGTTCGCACTGAAACTTTGATGGTTCACAAAATTTGGCATAGGAGCTGGTGGCACCTGATATTGTGGAGTAACTACCTGTTGCTGCTGATTCATAAGTACTTCATTCTGCATCTGTGGGATTAAATTTTGATTTGGCCCATTATTATTCTTATTATTCTGAATACTCTTACACTCGTTCTTCCAATGTCCAAGCTTTCCGCACGCATGACAAGGAAACTTCTTTTTTGCTTCTTCTCTGTCCATTCGCCCCTTAAATTTATTACCATTCGCTCCTTGATTATTCTGACTCGGTTCTTTCACTTGATTATTATTTTGGTCATTTGCTTTCTCTTCTTGCTGCTCTGCCAATTTCACTTGTGCCCACATCATTTTCTCCTTTAGCTTCCTACGCCTGGCCTCAATGTCATCTCTGCAATACTTTGCGCACTTTAGAATCTCATCCACTGTCTTACTTTGCCAACACAACATGTGCTGCTGTATCATCTGACTGATTTCTGGTTTCAAGCCATATACAAACCGATACACAAAATGTCCCATATCTTTGTCACCAATATTCTCAAAACCACTATACTGCTTAAACACCTGCAATAACCGTTCATAGTACGCATGTACAGATTCATTTGGTTCCTGAGTTGTTCTATCTATTTTTACCCGTTCTGTTTCTTTAGGAGGGATTTTCCCTTTCAAATACGTAATCACTTGGTGATACTTTTTCATCACCTCTTCCGACGGTGCCCCTGTTTTTGCATCTCTAGGATACTCCTCATTGGGCCAATCAATTGTAATCTTACATTCTGTCCATAAATCAGCAGGTACCACTATATCAAATAGACCATCCAAGTCTTTCAATAACACCTTTGAAACCTTCACAAACCTCTCTACCTGTTTGTACCACTCAACTGGTTTTTCTCTCAGTTTTGGAAAATCATTTGTAAATGATAAAATATCTTGTCTACTCCAAGGAACATGAACATATCCACCTTCTGGAATCTCTCTCATTAGACACAATTTTTCCACTTTGCTTGATTCTCTTACTGGAAATGCAGCTGCTGCTTCTCTCGCTTGCACTTCCTCTTTCTTTCTTATCCATCTAATTCTCCATTTATCAATGTCTCCCCACTTTCGTAAAATGTTCATCAATTCTTTTATCTGTAGCCTTTTTCCCGAAGCATTTACACTTTCTAAATCTTTATCAGTAAAATCCACTCGATAAGGTTTCTGTAGCAACTTTGATTTCCCTATGTCTATTCCAATTTCTGAAGCAACTTCAGTTAGTCTCTCATGAAATATTCTTGCTCTCCTAGTTATAGTCTTACATAGAAACAATAATTCCTCATCATTGTAAATGTTTAATCTTTCTGTACCCACACATCCTGTCATCATCTCTTCCAATTCCACTTTCAGTCTGCTGATATCTAAAATCTTTGGTGTTGGGTTCTGATTATCTCTTTCCTGAGCCCACCTTTCTATTTCTTCAGAGGTGACTACTTTTGCGCCAGCAGTTCCAGCCGGAACCAAAGGTCTTCTTTCTCTCAAATTCATAGGCGTAACTCTCTTTGGAGTTTCCGTATGAGGTTCCACAATAGGGAGATCCATCAATGGAACTGTCACAAGTTGTGGTTTCTGGCCAATCTTGTTATCCCCATATAATGGGATTACTGGACCAATGGTTACTGATACTATTAAAGCTTCAGTATTTAAATTCAATTGACTTATCCTTTGAACTAATTCTTCCCTAGTTTTATTCAAAGCTTCTCTTTCATTATCTTGCAACATTCTGTTGTATGATGCCTCATGTAAAATCTGTGGAGTTAATGGTATTCCCATTACTGGTGCACTTGGGACAACCTTACTAGCTGCTTCTTGATACGGTGGTGGATTTTTAATTAAAATATCCTCTAGTAACTCATCATCTGATTCACCATATCCTGCTGTGTTCAAATGTTTTGTTTTCTCCTTACACTTTCCTCCAGATTGTTCCTCAGCCATCAATACTGGATATAACCCTTCAGATACCATAGCTCTCCTCCACTGTTTCATCTGCCCTTCTCGTGACTCATGCAAATGTCTAGGAAAGAATCCTCTATATCTTCCACCTCTGCATTTTTCCCGTTCATACGACTCAGTCTCCCATTCTTCCAAAGCCTCATATTGAGTTAACCTAGGTCTAGGTTCTAAATCATTCATTTTCAATCTTAAATTCTGAAGAATCCTCCCATTAAACGTACCATCCGTAGGAAATGCTAACACCCCATCATCCTTCGTGTACTCTATCCAGTTTTCCAACCACACGCAAGTATGATATCCTCTCTCCATCATCATAAAAGATGCTGGTGTCTTCGGTGGCGGATTAGGAATTCCCTCTCTAGTCTACATAGGCTTGTCCTTTACAAAGAAATTTTTTATTTTCTTTAAAAATTACATCTTTCTTTTCTCTCCATACATTCTTGAAGATCGGTGCAGGAAATTGTATTCCGCAAACCCTTGAAATTTCCTTCCTGTACGTCTTGCACTTACTGTCAAATCAAAATCCCGCATACAATCTTCTCTTCACCAATTCTAGCACGGCTTCTAACTGGCTATCCAATCAAATCAGGCTCACTCTTGTGATCCACCCAATGCCAGAGCGGCCTTTTCCTGACGTCAGTTCTGCTCCTTCCTACTGACCCCTCCTTTACAAGGCTGCTCCTGTCACACACCCGCTGTGTCTACCAATACCAGCGCGGCTCTCCGTGACGTCAGTCCAACTCCTGCGATTTCTCACCCCTCCTTTACAAAGCTCCTCCTGTCACACGCCTGCTGTATCTACCAATCCCAGCACGGCTTTCCGTGACGTCTGTACCACTCCGGCAACTGACCCTCCCTTTACAAGGTAATACGAAACTTTATTTCTTGAAATTCTCTTTAAATTTCTTTGTTAATGATGACATAAAAACATTCGCTACTCTGTCTGTTCCACTAAATCAAAGGATAGTTTATTTCTTTTCACTACGAGTAAAACCTTCTGCTTACTCTTCACCTAAGCTCTAGAGAACCCGCTACTCCTCCGGTGTCACCCGTTAGGGAAATTTGAGACCGATGTTTCACTAGCGAACTCCTTTTGCTGTCAATCTAGCTTAGAAGAACCTACTACTCCTTCAGGGTTACCCTTACTGGGTGATATAATGCCTAAAGTTTCACTAGCGAACTCTTTGCTATCAATCACTCTCACTTTTACACAGAAAATAGTCCCTACTTTAGCACTGCTAGCTTTTCCTAGCTCCTCAGTGTTATTCCAACAGACAAGTAACCTCACTGCAGTGTGGTTTCTATCGCCAACCGCTATTCATTCCCCAGGAATTTTCCAGACGACATAAAAACAGGACACTAACTCTTTTTGTTAAAACATAAATCAAAAATCAATAATCTATACTTATCACCAAACTAGTCACTAATAACCATAGCTCTGCTACCAGAAAACTGATCCAGCGGCGTACTAACAACAGATAATCCATCTACCATATACTCACCTGGGCCCATATAACTTGTCTTCCCGCACTAAACACCAAGTAGACCGCTGGAACTTTTTAGTTTTATAATTTTCATACCTCAAGATCTAGGTATTTCTTCTAACTAAACCTTTCACTGATCAAATAGTTCTTTCCTCTGGTCAATGGACCATTAGGTGGAACTAGTTGATGGCGATAATTAACATGATTTGATTAAAACCTTTTCTTGATTGAAATAATCACAGACTCGGAAAATTTGTAAAATCTTTATCTAAATTAGTTGGTTGTGAACCATCTCAAAACACGTTTCAGTACAAACACCCTCATTCGCAAGAGTGCCAATTCAATCAAAATTTTCAATAGATATAATAATTCAGATCCACACAATAACTATGCTCAGAAAGAAGAGGATAGAGAGAGAAGAGTATTTATTAAGACAATGAATTTATAATTACCAAGTATGGTGTGAAGACCAACCCCCTGGCCAAAGGGCTGGTAAGGGTCCCCAGGACATGTCAGGAGACAAAGGCTTCAGGACAGGAATCAGGACAGGATACTTCACCTCTCTAGATACCGACGACTGCATCGCACCCCTCTCTGACACTCTCTTCCTCCTCGTGGTTCTTCCGCGATCTTCTTTCTAACCCACCCAAATTAAGTAGAAGGTCTGCATTTGATTTCTTCATCAGCATTTCAGAGCATCAGCACCAAACCCAGCACCGACAGCATCCCAAGCTCCGAATTGTTTCTGCTGTTTCCGCTCCCCACAAGCTGCGCTTCCTCTAACTAATTAAACTACTTCAATTATACCTTTCTATTACCATGTACCACCCATTAATGTTTCAATTTTGCAGAATACTAACTTCTGATTGGACAGGCAAGGGGGGGATGATCATCACACCATGCTTATATTTCACTTATTTCTTTAAACCTTTTGTTTCAAAACTCCTCCCCTCAAACTTTTATTCCGCCCTTCCTTTCCCTTACATCTTTTAAACTTTATTAATACAAATGTAGCGATTACTTGAATAAGTTCCTTCATATGAACTCTTCACCCTCATGTTCCCAGGGCACATCTTCGCCGACCTTGGACGCGTGACAAGTCCTTAGTCATCTTTTCGAACTTCCACACCAGGGCGCATGCGTTGCGCAACGTCAGTCTGCTCGACTCAGACAAATTTGACAGGCCCAAATACGCACTAATAATAAAGTCAAAAGGAAGAATGGTATTCTCAAAAATAAATGATTTCACTGTATACCACCAACCTCTACTCTAGCCCATACCATTTATTATTTCCCTTTCTGCATTTGCGTTAGTATAAAACGTATTTTTAAATTTCTGCAAGCAGGTGCCATGCATGTGAGTTTTCAAGCGGCCATTTTATAGTTCTTTGCGCAAGTGCCAGAATTTCCCTCCAAGCTTTAGTTCGTCATACTACGTAGATGTAGTAGACGCATGGGCAGTAAAGATCCCGTGTTAGAATGCATCTTAGTCCTACGTTCATGTTATTGCGGTTAGTAAACACATAGGCAAGCTTCAATTTCTCCCGCGTGTAAAGGAAATGTGTATTATTAATCACAAAACACGTTGTTAGTAATTCGTTAGTGAGTTAAACGAGAGGATTGCTTCCGAGCAAGTCTCATGTACGAGTCCTTGCTCCATCATGGGCATACCCGTCACACTCGGGGTGACGAATGCAAAAAGAACAATTGACAGAATACAGAACAATGCCATACATTCACCCCAGTACAAAGATCTGGGCTAAATCCAACGTTTTTTTGCTCACCATGCAATTCCAGGTTGAACCCGGCCATATGCAAATCAGTCTTGACCCTGCGCCCAATGGGAACAGTCCAGCCCGAACTGACAGGCCAGGTCCTCCCTGTACTGGAAACAAGCATCCTAGGACCGGTTTTGGGGTTTCACCCCTCATCGGCCAGGATAGCTTGACTCCAGTTGCATGGAGAGCACGGGACCCACATCTGGGCATACCCATCCCACTCGGGTGACAAATGCAAAAAGAACAATTGATGGACAGAAGGCAGTACAAGGCCATACATTCACCCCAGTACAGAGATCTGGGCCTAAATCCATAATTTTTTTGCTCACCATGCCATTCCAGTTTGAACACAGCCATATGCAAATCAGTCTTGACCCTGCACCCAATGGGAACAGTCCAGCCTGGACTGCCAGGCCAGGTCCTTCCTGGACTGGAAACAAGCATCCTAGGACCGGTTTCGGGGTTTCACCCCTCATCAGCCAGGATACCTTGACTCCAGTGGCATGGAGAGCACGGGACCCACGTCTGGGAATACCCGTCTCACGCGGGGTGACAAATGCAAAAAGAACAATTGATGGACAGAATGCAGAACAATGCCATACATTCACCCCAGTACAGAGATCTGGGCCTAAATCCATCTTTTTTTTTGCTCACCGTGCCATTCCAGTTTGAACCCAGCCATATGCAAATCAGTCTTGACCCTGCGCCCAATGGGAACAGTCCAGCCCGAACTGCCAGGCCAGGTCCTCCCTGGACTGGAAACAAGCATCCTAGGACCGGTTTCGAGGTTTCACCCCTCATCGGCCAGGATAGCTTGACTCCAGTGGCATGGAGAGCACGGGACCCACGTAGGGGCATACGCGTCCCACTCGGGGTGACAAATGCAAAAAGAACAATTGATGGACAGAATGCAGAACAAGGCCATACATTCACCCCAGTACAGAGATCTGGGCGGAAATCGATAATTTTTTTGCTCACCAAGCCATTCCACTTTGAACCCAGCCATATGCAAATCAGTCTTGACCCTGCACCCAATGGGAACAGTCCAGCCAGAAGTGCCAGGCCAGGTCCACCCTGGACTGGAAAAAAGCATCCTAGGACCAGTTTCGGAGTTTCACCCCTCATCAGCTAGGATAGCTTGACTCCAGTGGCATGGAGAGCACGGAAACCACGTCAGGGCATACCCGTCCCACTTGGGGTGACAATTGCAAAAAGAACAATTGATGGACAGAATGCAGAACAATGTCATACATTCACCCCAGTACAGAGATCTGGGCTAATTCCATAATTTTTTTGCTCACCATGCCATTCCAGTTTGAACCCAGTCATATGCAAATCAGTCTTGACCCTGCTCCCAATGGGAACAGTCCAGCCTGAACGGCCAGGCCAGGTCCTCCCTGGACTGGAAACAAGCATCCTAGGACCGGTTTCGGGGTTTCACCCCTCATCAGCCAGGATAGCTTGACTCCAGTGGCATTTGCTCTTGCTGTAATTCAGTTGACAATGGACTTAACGCTTTGGATGAGTGGAACAGTATGGTTTCCACCTGAGTTCATCAAATTCTTGATTTTGGAATTCCTATTGCTTGTGTCCAACCTTTATTCTGTTACACCCCAGCTGCCCTCTCGAATTTTGCTAAATGTGATTCTTTTGACCCTGTGGTGGCTCATGGGTATCTCTTAATGAACTTCATTTTCATTGTACATCATTTTGTATGTTTTTTTGTGGCAAAGTGTCTAATTAAGTAGATTGTAAGCCGTTATTCATCACACCCGGACCCCCTTTAAGATTCTGCTAAATGTGAAACTTTTGACCATGTGTGTGCCCTTGGGTAGCTCTTAATTAGCTTCGATTTTATTGTACATCATTCTGTATATTTTTTTGTGGTAAAGTGTCTTATCATCTTTTTCCAAAGTTATTAAGGAGATTGTAATGGCGACATGGGCTGCCGTGAATATTCTATCCCCTTTTGTAAAGTGTCTTATCATCTTGTGCCAAAGTAATCAAGTAGATTGTAAGCTGACATGAGCTGTTGTGAAAATTCTGTCCCCTTTTTTCCTTTCATTCTTGAGTTGGTCCCCCGGGGGCACTGGGAATATCACCGCTAGTCAGCGGTCTCGTTTTCTAAAGCGCCTTTAACCGTAAAATAGGTCTGCCCCTTGAATCGCCGGCGTCCTGCACCTGATTTAGGTAGGACTCTCAGACGATACGTTGCTTCAGGTGAGTCCGCCCTTTGAGCCATGATTTTCCTCGCAAGACACATACTCACTACTGTGAGTCTTTGCTCACATTGGACACTAATGATAGCTTTTGAGTGTAATTCTGCCTCCTGTTAAGCAACCCCGGGGCATATTAGCAAGGGCTTTATCGCCGCTTTAGCAGCACTTTTTGCTGCTAAAGCGGCGATTTTTTTATCGCCCTATCAGTAAGCTGTCGCTAACAGGCGTTAGCGACAGCTTTCTTGCGATAGCGGCCCGTTTTCCCATCGCCTTGCATGCCAGCGATAATTATCGCTAATGACATGCAAGGTAGGCGTTCCCAACTAAAAGCGACTGAAAACAGTTGCTAACACAACTTCCCCCTATTAGCAACGCAGGCGAAGCGATAAAAAAATTCGCGCTAAGCACGAATATCGCTAGAATTTAACACCTGCTAAAAACATGACTTACCTGTTTGTTGTATGGGAGGTGGATTGTCAGGCTAAGTCCCCCATGGCGTTAATGCGTGAATATCGCTGGATTTCCAGCGATATTCACGCACTTTACCTGCATATCGCTGGATATTTTATCGCATTGGAGATAAACGTTGCTAATAGCGTGTTATCTCCGCGATAATATCCAGCGATAGGCGGCGATAAAAAAAAACGCGCTAAGCGCGGTTTGCGATAATTATCGCAAGTTGTTGCTAATATCCCCCCGTGCAGTTTAGGCTGGCATCTTATACCATATTTAGTCGGGGTTTGCCACTCTCATTAGTTATGAGTTACCCACATAGGCATGCTAGTGTCTCACGTCGTACTCACGAGCAAACACTATATGGATCCATTTGGTTGGAACTGTATGAAGTCACCTTAGGTGCGATGCAACCATTTTTAATTGATGTATGGGGGGAATTTTACCTCCCCCTGTACTTGCTGACTACCACTTTGCACTTATTTCTCCTGCAGTCATGCTCTGGGCTAGATTTCTTTCACCTCGATCTCTAAACCTTGCCTAAAATTGGAAATGTGGTTCCGTTATTAGCCGACACGTTGTTAGCCTTGTGAGCAGGAGACCTGTTCCATCCATCCGGGTCAGTACTCTCCCTTTGCTAAACCCTTCACTTTAGCGGGTTATAAGGAGGGATGGCCCTCTAATGGTTTTCATTAATGTTTTAGATTAATTACCTGGACTCCGGGTACCTTGTTAGGACCCCTGAACTTAGCGCTTTCACCAGGATACTCCCACCTCTCCAGGGGGAGCCCCTCTTCCAGATGAGCCGCTCTGCCATCCATAACAGTTAACCCCACTTTCACCAACCAACAAATAATAATTAGTGAAAGTTTCCTTTCTTTCTCAGCCCACTTTGTGGGTTGGAACCCTTTGGAATCATCCTACTACGGATGACCGTACCCTTGCGGACATTAGCTGTTCACTGTTGCCCCTGCGTGTGGATTCTCAATTTCTGACAGAATCCCTCCACGTAAGTGTCCCACCTGTCTACTTCTCCTTCTAAGGGTCTTTTTAATTGACATTAGTGGCTAACTCTACTCTACTTTTTTCTATAGGTACTTACAAAAACCCTCCAGGTACCTTTTTATTAGTCCCTGAACTATTCTTTGTACCTGCTTCACTCGGTACTCCAGCTTTTATATCATTTTTCATTTTCATCAATTAAGCAACTATTCCCCAATGTTGTGTTGACTATGTCCTGATGATGACCTCCAGTCATGAAGATTGAAATGCCATCAACTTGCACAATCTAAATTTGGACTCTGAATTATGACATGGTTTTATAAATTCTTCCATAAATGTATTGATTCATGCACAACTTAGTTTTTTAATTATTTTCCAATATGGTGTAGCATTCTTTATTTCCTCCACTTGATTCCCTTGTGCCGTTTTAATATTTCTTCAGGAGCACAAAGTGGTCACCTTTTCACTTAGTACACAACTTTAAAGCGTGGTTGATGCTGCATTTTGATTTGTGAAGTCCAACTTTTATGTTTAGAAATACGTTTATTTAGACCATAGGTTTATAAACAACATAAAAACATGTTACAATAAATATTTTAAAACATACAGTACAAAATTTCAGCGACACCTTTGAGGAAGCAATTCTTGCCTTCATCCTACAGCTTACACAGTATGTCATGTATAAAAGACACCCATGATATTCTAAATGATAAAAGTCTGTCTAAAAATATATCTTAAAACTAATGCTACAACGTAAAGTATTTATTTAGAGCAGTGACCATCCTCACTTCTAGGCTAATTCTCATCCAACCATTTTTATTTCCAGCAAGGACCTTTTTACCGCCTTCATATATTTTGCAATGGAATTGCTATATCAAGGTTTGGCATGTCTATCAGAAGTTTAATTGCTAATAGGTGCCCGGTCACACCATATTTTAAAAAGATGGGTCGTAAAAACAATTTCCGCTGAGATAAAAAAAATTGACAGTCCATTATAATATGTAGATTATCACATTTTGTACCCAACCCACAGAAACATTTGCCATCAGATCGTATCATTACTGATTTTTTACTCACATGTGATACACAATGATTGATGCCTATTCTCCATCTAAGCACTTCGGCTCTGAGGCCTAGGTTGGGTAGTGTATCCAGGTAGGGGTACCACATTTCATTCTCCCAGCTATTCATCATAAAATGAACAGATTCTTTCTTTCTCAGGTACCCCAAATCTTCTATCCTGGATACTTCCTTCCCTGATGTTCTAAGTTCACCATTCGTAACTTCTACTAGGAGGGACTGCTGGTCGATTTTCACTTCTAGATTATTACAAACGGCGAGCAGTTTCTTTCTGACCTCTTTGGCCCATTTTAGGTCACTATGCAAGGCTTCGTCCTTGCACCATTGTAATACTTTCATGTCTTCCTCAGAGCCCAATCTTTTCCATAATCTTAGAAGGGCCACTTGCACCTGTACGTTCCATGATGTCAGGCCCAGCTCCAATCTGATTGCCTGGATCATAGAGGCGCCCGGTAATGACATCAATGGTTTTAGACATTTCCCTTCCTCGATGTCCCAACTAGTCTTCCCATTTAGACCCAAGACTTCAGCTCCGTACTGCAATTGTGGGGGTATCATTGCATTATATGCTTTCAGCAGTGGTCTGTGGGACATATCCCCATAGATACGGTTACATTTTCTTAACCCATATACTGATGTATGGGCTTTGGCATTCTGGGCCGCCAAATGCGTGTCCCATTTAGGGACTTTTCAAACCAGATACTGAGGGATCTGTACTCGTTCACCTTTTCCAATTTGGTTGGGCCCAGATACCAGTTAAATCTCTGGACTTTTTTCCCAAAGCATAAGATTTTAGTTTTGTCCATATTTACAATCAGACGCTCAGCCACACAATATTCATTAAAAGCAGTTAACTTCCTCTGTAATCCCATCTCTGTCTGGTCAAGGATTACCAAATCATTGGCATACAGTAGGCAGGAAAGTTGTTTCCCATTCATTTTTGGGCTAGCACTTCTATCAACCTTCAAAATAGATGGCAGATCAGCCAGGTATATAGCAAAGAGTAGGAGGGCTAATACACAGACCTGCCTTAGACCATTCTTGAACATTATTTACGGTGTCAAGGCCCCGGCTGTATCCTTAATGACTTGCACCCAGTTATAGCTATGCAGCTCCTGGATAATTGGCAGGAACCCATCCGGGATATCATATTTCCTTAAGGTATCCCAAAGGCACCTCCTGTCCACTAGGTCAAATGCTGCACGGAAGTCAACGAAGCAGCAGCACAACTTCCCTAGCTGTTCCATAGACTTCCGCGCCACAGCCCAGAGTGCAAAACAGTGGTCAACCTGTGGAGTGCCCCTCCTTAAAGCCCCCTTGTTCCACTGGCACGATCGACCTCTGTTCCACCCAATCTTTCAGGCTGCCCAGGATTATTTTGGCAAAGACTTTTTCCCCAACATCCAGTAAGTTAATCAATCTATAATTCTTTGGAACTTTCCTATCTCCCTTCTTGTGGATAGGTCTGATTACTGCCCCCCTCCACTTCTCAGGGATATGGCCCGAGTCCAATATGGCCCGGAACATAAGAGATAAAAATTCCACCCTCCAATTTTGCTGAGATTTTATTATAATGGCCGGAAGATTATCTGGTCCCGCTGCACGGGTTAAGTTTAAGTTTCTTATAATGTCTTTCACCTTTTCTACTGTAAAAAGGGGTTTTAGATCTTCCACGGCCTCTCTCCAGGGATGAGTATTCCCACCAGCAACCTCAACATCTGTCCCGTATAGCTCTCCTAGATATTCTTCCCATGCTGATTCTTCCACTACACAGGGCATAGCCCCCGTGGGCTGTCCAGATGCTTCCTTTATCAGATTCCAGAACTTAAGGATGTTTTTTGTTTCAATTATTTCCAGCAAATTTACCCAACATTTCTCTTTAAAAGCCCTCTTCAAGTTCCTAACTAGCGTTTTATATTCCTTCCTCAATTTTACCAGATTTTTCTGTCTTACTTGATCATATTTTTTTCTTAAACTTCTTTCTTCTCTCCGTATTAATCTTTTCTTAATTATACACTCCTCATTAAACCAACTTAATCGTCTGCCTTGCGTAGTTTGCATAACCTTTGGGCAAGAGTTCTTACTTTTTAATTCTACTCTAAGACATTGTACCATTTCTTCTATTGTTTCCTCAAACCAAGCCAGTTTCTTAGTCCTAACATCTCCCAATCCTAATTCCTGTTGAAAGCTGGCCAACTTTTCAGTGTATTCCTCTGTTAATCTTGTTGTCACACGTTTGGGATACTCTAATTGTTGGGGGAGAACTATTTCGCTAGTGCTAAACGGCCCCCTATCTAATTCGAAGCGCAAGATGTTATGATCGCTGCCTTCGCACTGAGTTACCTGAAACCCTTTTATAAGGGCAAAATTCCAAGCATGAACAAATGCATAATCGATAGGGCAAAGTTGGGTACCTAACCTGAAGGTCTGTTTGGCCGGGCAGTCTGTTTCCCATCTACCGTTTAAGCAGAACAGCCCTTTTAGCCCCAAGTATTTGCCCAGCTTCACATCTTGTCTGGAAATATTGCACATTGGAAAGACAGCTGGGGCTATGTTATTTGAGCTCAAGAGTTCTTTATACCAAGGGTCTTGTCTTATTGGGTTCAGTTTATGATTAAAATCACCCATTACAATGATCATATCATTCTCAAATTTTTCACACAATGTATCCAAATCTTCTTTGAAGTGTCTCATTTCCACCTCGTATTCCTCATTAGTCCCCCATTGTATATAAACATTCACGATTACCAAGTGTTCACACAACCTTTCTAAAACCAGTAGGGATACCTTACAAACTAGCAACCATTTACCTGTCACTTTTACAGACAGCACCTTTTTCGCAATCTTAGTTGAGATGAGGGTCATGATCCCCCGGCTGGACGCCCGAAACTTTTTCTGCTTGCGGGCTTATGTAGTTGTGCGAAACCTTCAAAAACTGGGGTATTGTCGCATAGCCAGGTTTCCTGTAAACCGATTATCTCTGCTCCCTGGGCTAGTAGTTTTATACTTTCGACTTTTGACTCCCTCCTAGCCCATTTACATTCCAGGATATAAAATTCATGCTATGAAACACCCCCATTCCCTAATCAATATCGCTAAGGTGGTCGGCAACAGTAGGATTCTAGTGGGGAGAACTTAGCCAACTATCATCAGGGGTCCAATCACCCCAGGGATTACTCAGCTCGTGATTCTCGACTGCAATTCTCACACTTTCTCTTATCCTTCCATCTCCTACAATCATTCTTATATGCCTTTTCCCCAAGCCTGAATGACAAGACAAAAAGGCCCTGTCGTGCTGGTTCCTCTCCCCCAGTTCCCTAACCGGTATTAACCTTATCCCTTCTTTCGCTATCTCTTTTTCAGCCCTTACAATAGCTGTTTTTACCAGACTTGAATATACTAATACCTTGGTAAATTCTTTCCCTTTGTTATTAGGGCTAAATCCAACTTGTCTTAAATCCTTCGTGCCAAATTCCCTCAGACTTGGGCATTTAGAGAAGGAGAATACAAGTTGGGAACGATTTAGGGGAATGACCTTCCTACCTTTTTCCTCCCCTTCTCTATTTTGGACTGATTCAAAATATAACCACAAATTACTTGTATCTTTTGCAGGTATTACCCCAAACTGCTCCCCATCCTTCAGATTCCTTTCCCTGGCTATTTTAATGATCCCTTCCCCCAACTAGAATTCTGTTTTTATTCCTTCGCCCCTGAGGTATTTCATGCGGGTTAGCTGCTTTGGCCTCCCGCTTATTTAATGGCGCTGGTTTTACTTGGTCCTTTCTTTCCCCCATTACCACATCCCCTGCCCTTAGAGCGCTCTCAGGGTCCCTCATTGACCTCCTATTTCTTAGTATGGTTCTGCACACGTGAGGGGTTACTACTTTTCTGCCCCCTTTCTTCACAACCTTTGGGGTCCCTTTAACCCTTTTTTTCACAACCATAAGATTTCTTTTTAGAGCCACCGAACTTCTCTTAGCTCTCCGTAGGTTATAACGCCTATACCTCAATTGGTCCCTCCATCTGTTTACCAGCATCGGGCATCTTGAAATATAGACCTCCTGTGGGTTGGTCGTTTGCTCAGTGTCCCTGGCACCACCCTGCATCGGGGGGTCCGGGACCTGGACAGGTCTCACTACCGTGGGCATTAGGCCCCTGATCTCTTGCAATTCCCCTACAATTTTCTGAAATTTAATTTCATGGGTTTTTAAGATGTTATTTAACACTGCCACTTCTAGCAACCCTTGCAGAGTTTTTTGTAACATCAGCATTATGTCTAGCATTGAAGCCGAAGGTGTGGCTGATATATCTATACCCAGAGTAATATTAAGTGCTGAATATTCTATAGACTCAGGGGCATATTAGCAAGACCCACGTTAAAATTATCGCCGTTTTAGCGGCAGGAAACTGCCGCTAAAGCGGCGATAATGAGCTTGCTAATATGCGTTATAGAATTCAATAGAAGCCCAGGTTAGATGTGCAGGACATCTAACCTGGGCTTCTATTGAATTCCATAACGCATGTTAGCAAGCCCATTATCGCCGTTTTAGCGCCAGGAAACTGCCGCTAAAACGGCGATAATTTTAACGTGGGTCTTGCTAATATGCCCCTCAGTTCCTTGAATTTCGGGTTGCCCCATACTCTTGGCAGTCATAGATGTTCTAGTCTGGGCGGAGTCATTTCTCTGCTCCCTCCTTGAACCAGATAAGGTCATCCCTTCGCAATCCATATCAACGCTATCGAACCAGGAGAAAATCCGAGGAGAAGAAGATAATCTGGGTTCCGGGATGGGATCGATTCGGCTTAAGTTCAACTTGTATGTCTTTGCTGACTATATAATTTAATTTAATGAATCGTGTTCCTGGGACTATATGTCATTATTTAATGTTTGTATTGTAATTAATTTACTCCTTAAAACACATCCCCTCATTGTTTCCCACTGGTAGCATTTAATGTATAGGCCCTGGATAAATGGTATTCCACTCTACAAGGGACTTATAAGTAAATTAAATATGCCAAACAGGTGTAAACTAACATGTTTAGAGGGGAGATCACAATCACTTTAGTACTGGTTAGAAGTGGTAAAGTGCACAGAGACTTAAGGCCAACAAAAACGAATCCAGAAAAAAAAAGGTGAGGAAAGCAAAAGGTTTGAGGGTGACTTTGCAGAGAGGGCCAGGTCCAACAACAACATACTGTAATTACTGGGATGACAGAACAAATTGACAAAAAAAACTCCTTTATCGCTGGGGAATGTACTGGGTCAAGTTTGCACATTGAAAAGTTTTCAGACTGAGGCGTCATTGAGATCTCCAAATTGGGTGATGTAATGCCTGGCTCTGCTTTGCTCTCCTTTGAAGATATCTAGAATGACTATGAAATTGGCAAAAGCAAATTCTTTTAATATCTCCGACAGCGCCGTGCAATTACTCCTTATATTGCTGATCTAAGAGGGCCCCCTCAGATGGGAATGAAGGCCCGTTCAGCTCACTGGTGTACCCAGGGCTTAGCCCTAGAATAAGCCTCTTGTAAAAGGTGGGAGAGAGCCTGGCGGCGACACTATCAGGAAGCAGATAAATCATGACATAAAGTGACCCTCAGTGTTTATCATAAAAACTTCAAACTAGCTTGCAGCACTTTCTATACCCATAGAATCATAGAGGCCGATAATAATGGGAAGGAAATCTTCAAGATCATCTCCAGCTTCCTTGATCCTAAAACAATGACCCCACCACCGGATAACAACCATGTCCTTTGTGATGGACTCACAGTAATTTATTTGAAGAAGAGATCATCAAAATCCAGGCCAAGTTGGTGAGTCCTAGTCAGCATTTCAATTTGCTATGAGCCCTGATGTTTGAGCAGGATCCTCAGCACAAGTTAAGCTGACTTGCTTTCTCCCACCTACGATTGATGAAGTGAGGGTGATGTTCACACTTTGCAGATCAGGGTCCCCGAATAATCCAGTCCACTTCACGTCCTGAAGACCATAGCTGACAATATTGTCCCAATTTATCAGGAGTTGTTTACCATTTCTCTCCACTCAGGTGTCATACCTGATTCCTGAAAGAGGGTGAAAGTGGCCACCCTTCTTAAGAAGGTTAAATCGAACCCAGAAGTACAAGCAAACTTTAGACCAGTCTCCTTATTGCCACCAGCAGCAAATGTTCTTGAAAAGGTTGTGAATTTTAAACTCACCATCTTTCTGATAGACAGTAATCTCTTACATCCATCCCAATCCGGCTTCAGAGCCCGTCACAGTACAGAAACTATGCTCCATGAGGTCTCGGAATCCAAAAAACATAGTCTGGATTCTGGCCTCAATGTTGCTCAGGTGCTGCTGGACCTGTCAGCAGCATTCGATACGATGGACCACAGCATTTTATTACAAAAGCTAGAACATCTAGAAGTGCCGTGCCAGCCCTTGGCAGGCTGAGCTCCTTTCTGGAGAACTGAGAACAGGTTGTCGGTATGAACCACTGCCTGCTCTTCCAGAGCCAAATCATTGAAATGGGGTGTCCCACAGGGCTCCTCTTTGAGCCCTACCCTTTTCAATGTATATATGAGTCTTCTGGCCTGACTGGTCGAATTTTTTGGCATTAAGATCGTGTCATATGCGGATGATATGCAGCTCCTGCTCTCTTATAAAGGGGATTCAGTGAGCGCCAAATAATCTTTTGCCCTCTGTGTGAAGGCACTGTTAAACTGAATCCAGTCTAATAAACTGAAATGCAACCCAGACAAAGTGGAGATCCTTATGTTTTGGTTGAACCCTTCTGTAGGGTGGACTGGAGCTTGGCCCAGTGAGGTTGCCCCTCTGCCCCCCCACCTCCCATGGCAGTGGCCAGAAACCTAGGCGTGATGTTTAACTCCCAATTTTCCTTCAAGGTCCAGGTTTTGGCAGTGGTTAAATCTTGTCTCTAGGTCCTCCGTATGCTCAGTAAATTTCTACATCTTCGCCCCACGAATCTCAAGCAGCAGTGGTCAGGGCGTTGATCTTGTCCTGATTGGATTATGTCAAAGTTCTGTATCTGGGTCTTGTTGACTACTTAGTCATGCATCTACAAGTAACACAGAACACGGCAATATGCCTCATCTACAGGCTACCAAAATATGCCTTGGTATCTAATTTCCATGAAAAGCTTCCTTGGCCTCCACAGCGCAAGCGTATAATGTTCAAAACTATGACCCTAGGCCACCAAGCACTCTATAACAGGGGTCTTGCTTAATTAAATGAGAGGATCAAGGAGTACAGACCAGGAAAGCTGCTACGATCTAGTAGCACTGGCTTGTTAACAATCCCCCATTTCCGAAAACTTCGGAGAGGGTGGTCCTCCTTTATGGTCTGAGCAGCAAGTATGCGGAACCAACTGCCTGATCATGTGAGATTAATAACCAAGGAAGCACCTTTCAAGAAGGCCCTGAATACACCTCTTTTTTAAGGTTTAGGACTTGGATACACTTTTGGGGGCTCTGCTCCTCCTCACCTGTTCTTCTATGCTGAGTGCCGGGACACTCTCTGAGTAGCTGCACACTATCTAAAAGACATTCATATATTCATTCTTTCATTCCTTCATTCATTCATCTATCCCTAGATCCCCAACTTCAACCCTGTAAAAGCCAGGTTACTGATAGGAGAAATGAAAAAGTACAAAATCTCCCAAATATACTTCTTTTTAGTGACCCACACTCCAGACTCATTTGATAAACTCTGCCCAAAACATGGAAAATGTCGAACAAAGAGAAATGACGGATGAAGAGTGGCATGAAGCCAGCATGGCTTAGAGCATATCAGCTATTGTATCCCAATTATGAATTATTCAGTTAAAATACCTACATCATATCTCACTTGCTTAATGCTGTGTTATTGCCAAATAGGATCCCTGAATGTCCCCAGTGTGTGAGCTAGACAGGACATTTTATGCACACTACATAGTATTGCTGCAAGATAAGAGCCGTTTGGGAGAGGGTTAATGACGCTCTAGGATAGGTTCTGGATTGGACATTGAAAGATGACCTAAAACTGCCATTGTTCACATAACAATAGATCTGGACACAAAAATATACAAAATTGAGCTTTTGTGGATTGACTTGCTTTCAGTTAAAAGGGTCCCTTCTTGAAAGTGGCATTATGCAGAACCTGGTGATTTGGAATTGTGAAAGAAAAGGATTGGCTCATTGTATGACTTTAGTGATCCCCACATAGAGATTGCTAGGATGTCCACCAAGCACCTTAAGATATAGGGACAGTGGTGGTTTATGCTATAGACAAAGACCTAATATCTAAAAACAACTTTCAGATACCAGGATCTAATGTATAACATGTAGTGTGGGTCTTATGGTTGTGCTTCTTGATTTCTGTTCAATTATAAGAGAAAGCTAATTCACATATTATGATGTACCTGATACCACTAGTTTTCTAAAATACCAATACAAAATATTTCATAGCAAAAAAATTGGATGGGCAATAAAAAGCAAGAGGATACATTTGCATACTTGCTTTACAGATACATGAAGTGTTTCACAATCCTGGCATTGTACTTTTGCCGCCAATGCAGATCTAGGATTGTATGACAAAATATTTTGGCTGGCACTTTTACATTTCATTTTAGACTTGCAACTCCTTTTACCACTATGTTATAGAAGCAGGTTGGTGAAAATTATAATGTGTGAAAATAATATTTATGTATATTTGTTGTGTTGCACTTTGTTGTGGTAGTGATGTGTTCTGTTGATTTTTTTCTGCTGTTTTGTTTTTGGGCTGTACTATTTCATTGTGTTATTGTTACATTGCAGCATGGTTGCTGTGCTGTATTTTGTTTTGAGTGTTTTGTTGTGCTGTGCCCTGTTATGTTTTTCGTGCTTCATTATTTTGCTCTTTGTTACATTACTGTGTTTTTATGTGCTCTGTGATTACTTTAGAGATGTCAGTGAATACTGCAGCATCTCCAGCCAAAATCAGCACGCTCCTTTAAAGTTCCAGTGAGAAACAACTACAGTGCAAGTTGGAAACATATCACTACTCCAGCTCTTCAACTATTGAAGACACGGGTCAGCCCAAGACTGTGGCAGAGAGCAAGGGCTGTATCATGTAAAGTGAGCCCTGGGAGTGCTAAGTTAAGACAGTATATGGCACAGTTTGGGCTGACTGGTTTAAGTAATTGAAGTGCAGAGACTAGGGCGGTAACAAACCCCTGCAGCACCTGCGGTCCACCCTTCAGGGTGCCTCCCTTCAGCCTAACTGTTACAAATATCTCTGTGATTAGGGATCCTGAGGGGAGCACTCATTGCCATCGCAAAGGGGCCTTTCATTTTGAGTTATGTTACTGGTGAGAGCAGTTCTATTTTACTACCTTAAACAGTAGTAATTGATTGCTTGTGGCAGGAACATTAAAAACATCTGCTGCTTTTAGCTAGAAATGTAACAGCATTTGTTGATGTCTCTAAAGTAAACAACAGAGAAAAAAAACAATAGCATACACAAAGCAACATAGCAACACATTGAAAATATAACAGGGCACATCACAACAAAGCAGTGGGAATGCAACTGCAATACAAAACAACTAAACCACAGTGCAATAGTGCAGCACATGAACACAACAGCACGGAAAACACCAGAACGTATCACCAGCACAATAAAATACCACATAACAAATCCACAAATGTTCTTGTCACACAGTAACACCACCCGAAATATGTTTGCATAATACGATGGTAAAAGGTGTTTGGAGCATGCGCCCCCTTAACTTCCCACCAAGGACATGAAATAGCCTCAGTCAAAAAAGTTTTGTGATCTAGCCCCCAGTCTTAAATTAGCACTAGCAGTGCTCACTTTATGTGATACAACCCTAAAGTGGGCCCAAGCTGAATGGAAATCAACCACTAATGAAGCAAAAATAGAGGTTTTCCTAGTGATTCAAGGACACCCTTATAGACCATCATTAAGAGTTTAAAGTTAAATTACGATCCCTGTGTAAATAAGTGGTTGCACAGGGATCGGAATGACGAGTTGTGTATCACACACCCTTGCAGTTTTTCCTCTGGTAAATTTTCCTGGAGGAGAAAAGTCCCTGAAACAAGGTAAAACGTTGGGTGTGTTAAAAACTGGGGGCCTCATTTATGTTTTTTTGTCGTAGGACAGCGCATTCCTGTCGTTTTCTCCTGCGCTGGCGCACAATAGGCTGCTGTGCGCCAACGCAGGCACCTTTGCACCATCGAAACCTTCCTTCACAAAAACAATCACAAGAAGCTTTTTAGAAAAAGGAAAAACAAGGAGAAATAAAGATATTTCTCCTCGCTGTGCCTCCCTTGCGCCTCCCCTGGTGAGGCGTAGTTTTTTGGGCGCTGCCACAGATTTACGATTTCTCGTAAATCTGGGGCAGTGTCAAAATGCCATGGATGTTGCTGGGAATGCCCCCAGCAACACCCATTGCACGCCCTTTAATGCAGAAAACTGTCTTAAAGGGGACAATAGTTACGAGGCAGCATTAAGCCCAAAAAAGTGCCTTAGTGCTGCCTCGTAAATATGGAGCAGGCCCCTGCGCCACGGAAAGTCACAAAAAGTGACGCTGACGCCGCAAGGCGCCTCATAAATGAGGCCCTGATACCGCATGTTATGCCTCACTTTCCTGCTCTAAACACTCAATAGGAGATATTTACCACATGTGGTTAACACTTCATCCTGGAGTAATGGTATTTACCTTGTATGGTAACTACCTAGCCCTATTCCGACAAGCTTGTATTGATGGCTTAAGTCTTGAGAAAAGTACTGAGAGATGGAAAGACGAACTTCTTACGCATTTGGGAACGTCTCTTTATCCAAAGGACGTGGAGGTTACAGGGTTACCCCTGCGCTTTAATCACTGCGCATTTCATGAGCTCGCCTTTCCTTATTCCGCACTTGCTCCACACAGCATGCATTAAGACAAGGCTATTAATGTCAGTCACGCCGGCGCCCGACCATACCTTGGCTACTTCTCATGTTTATTTGTGAGCTTCTGCTCTGGGAAATAATTTCTGAAGTCTGTCGGGGTTTCCTCAGACGCGTGAGCACAGTTCCCGCGGTTTCTGAATAACAATCTGCCACTGCACCACCAGCCTGGCCATGAATTATGCATTGGCGCGTGCCAGCAACAAGCAGGCAGAAATATTCTAAGGATTTAAAGAGTGAAACGGAGGCATGAATATCAAAGAAAGAGGATATCAGTTTCCCTGGCGCATAATGGAGCAGCGCACTATTTACATGAGGAAACAGCAGCTGAATTGCATCTTCTGAATTATCAAAGGGCTCTGCAAACTCGTTGGAAAATATGCTTCTGTTTTGTTTGCAAATGGGTAATCTCATCCTAGTGCTACTTTCTCGTACACAAAAGGAATAAACCCCCTTTGACAGAGTAAGACTGGCTGTTCTGTGCAGCCCCATTCACCCATCTGATATATGTATATTCTTCCAGCACAATACAAGTTTCCATTTTACAGTGGAAAAGAAACATTCTGTATTCAGGCTCCGCTCGTCTCCACTTTTGGTCTTTATTGTGAGTTTTCACCTCGGAATCAAACACCTGGCTAAGGTATCTGCGTGTAATATGTTATTTTATTACTTCACGATTCACTGTTTGGCATATATCATGGCAGGTGAGTCAGCACAATGTTCCCACTGATAGAGCATGTCGAGACGTTCTCCACAAGGGCCTGATTAGGAATAGACCCGTAATTATCCCAGCAAATAAAAATCAGACACACAGGTGTTCGGGATTTATCGGATTCAATAATTATGAATAACATGAGGGTTTTGGTGCTGAAATCAACATGTTCCGGTACATGCCAGGCCTTTGCCTTTGTTAAATTACTGCAGGTTTGACCTGATACATTTAATAAAGGGTGTAACTTTTAATGCACCTGGTAATTAGGGGGTGCGATAAGCATCGTACCATTTGTGATCGACTTAAGGGGCCAGCTGTAATTAGGCCTTAATTGGTCTTGAATCGTTCTTTTGCTGCTAAGATTTGCTCCTATATGTTTTAGTCCTACTTGAGCCACCAGCATCTTCTGAAACTTCAAATGTACTCTTAAATCACCTCTCCTACGCCTAGAGAAAATGGGCTGCCATTATCTCTGCCTGCCAACCCTTAGCACCTCTTTGACCCCACACCTATGAACTTATTACACACCTGACTACCGCCTTGAATAAACGGTCACACCACACAATAATGCTTCATCACCTTATCTCTATGTTATCATCACGCTGCTAATGTTATTATGTACCGCTATACGTGTACTTACAACAATTTTGGGTAAAGTGTCTTCCAAATCAACAAAAGAAAGAAACATTGTGCAGGCAATTAATGCAGCAGCTCACCCAGGGATGGAAAAAGACACCAGTCCGAAGTAGAGATATATAAAACCCTAACTAGAACTCAGGGGCATATTAGCAAGAACGGCGTTAAAATTATCGCCGCTTTAGCGGCAGGAAACTGCCGCTAAAGCGGCGATAATGGGCTTGATAATATGCCCTTAAGAATACCAATAGAAGCCCATGTTCTGCTTTGATCCTGGGCTTCTATTGGTATTCTCAAGGGCATATTATCAAGCCCATTATCGCCGCTTTAGCGGCAGTTTCCTGCCGCTAAAGCGGCGATAAATTTAACGTCGTTCTTGCTAATATGCCCCTCAGAGTTTATAAAATTTGGGACACTCTCTTGGACTGGGTAGACAATTCTACATTGAATATTTGGCAAACAGTGAAAATGTAGGATGTATTGTGTTGGTCCGGTGTGAAGCAAGATGCAAGGGATTGAATCAGGTGCATGTCTCGCAGCAGGGCCGGCTTTAGCGCTGGTGGAGCCCGGCGCAATGACATTTGTTGGTTCTCCCCAATGACCACCTCCGCCCTTGATTCCCTCACTACCACCCTTTGACAGTGCCCCTCAAGTCTCCGTAACCACTGTCTCTCAGATGCATTTCGTTAGTTTTATAGCGCCGCCGCCACTCATACCAGTGTAAGGTGTCAGAACACTTTACATCACACACACTACACAGAGACAATCAATCATAGGTGTGTAAATCAGTGTATAAGACAGAGGACTACAAGGTGTAGGAGTCACATGTCATCCATACTGGTAGACAGTATAGTTTAATCGTGCTTGGTCTGGAGAGGCACAGACTCAAAATTTAAAACGTAACTCCATAGGGGTTCTCTTTAATAATTAGAATTGTTTTTTAGCCAAATAAACCCCTTTAAAAACATTGATATTATGAAAGACTGGGGAAAACATCACAGTGCTCTAATCTATACCTTACAGTGTGCATGTAGCTCTTTGATGACAGTTAATAGCTCACTGTTCTATGTTAGGATTAGAACTTATAAACTGCAAGTAACAAAAGGATCTCTCAGACAAAAGCAGTAACCCACTGACCTATTTACATTATATGCACTTTGTGATCTGAATGGTACACGTTCTTTTTGCAGCAGCCATACTAACCCTCAACGCTACCTTACAATGAGTCAAAACTTCCACTAGACAAACCTCGTTCTGTTTCTAGGAAGAACATTAATTGCCAGAGTTATCTTGACATTTTTATTGTTGCCTGAAAATTGCTGGAGGCCAGGAATTCAGGAGCAGGTGCTTTTCAAACCATAATATACTTACAAACATGACGCCCCACCTGAAGTCAGCGCCCGGTGCGATCGCACATGTAGCACTGCCCTAGAGCCAGCCCTGTCTTGCAGCGTGTTTCACAATGCATTACCTGTTCTAGAGATCTACCCACGGGGTTCCGGAATCTAAAAGCAGTGCTGAATTTTGCAATAACAGTGCAATTGTGAAAATTATGGAAAAATAAAGAGCATGTTTCAGTGTGGTGGTAGCAGAGGCAGCTCTGGAAGGGTCTTCAAGAGGATAAATGTGTTTCTAGGGCTCACCTTACTGATGACGTGCCAAGACAATATCGAGAAGTCTGAGGCAATTGGGAATGCAGATTTAAAATTAACAAGAAATAAAGCTGTTTTTATATTAAACGTGCATAGTTAACATACAACTTTGACGAAAAATAATGTGCTAGAATAATTAAAACTGCAGACTGTTTTTGATTTATTCATATTAGGCCTCAATACATAGTAAAGTTGCATTGCTTGAAAACTGCCTGAAAACAAGCTTGAATAGAAAGTTGTTAGACCTGACAGCCTTAGTGTGTTCATCCCCCCAACTTTTTGCCTACCTCCACCATTTTTCTGACCTCGTGTTTGCTGGCTTTAGGAGTCTATGCACTCTACCACTGATGACCAGTGGTAAAGTTCATGTGCTCTCTCCCCTAAACATGGAAATATTGTCTCATCCCCAATTCACATATTTAATTTACCTATAAGTCCCTAATAAAGTGCACTACATGTGCCCAGGGCCTGTAAATTAAATGCTATTAATGGGCCTGCAGCACTCATTGTGACACCCACTTACGTAGCCCTCTAACCATGGCTCAGGCCTGCCATTACAGAGCCTGTCTGTGTAATGTACGCTTGCCATTTCGACCTGGCAAGATAAACCTCATGCCAGGCCTAAACCTTCTCATTTTATACATATAATTTACCCCCTAAGGTAGGCCCTGGGTAAGCCAGAGGGCAGAGTGCAATATATTTAAAAGGCAGGACATGTACTTTTAAGTTTTACATGCCCTGGTAGTGAAAAACTCCCATATTTGTTTTTACTACTGAAAGGCCTATCTCTCCCATAGGATAACATTCAGATTGCCTTATTACATCCTTTAAGAGTAATTCCCAAATTGTGGAGGGATAGACTTTTTCAAGTTTGGTGTCTCTGGCCTCAAAATTTAAAATCACAACTTATGGTAAAGTCAGATTTTAAATTGCAAGTCTGAAAATGCCACTTTTAGAAAGTTGGCATTTTTTTAACTTTAGTTATCTGGTGCCTGCTGCCTGTCTCTGGTCAGTCTGGGGTGGGTGACAGCTGGGATTTGTGTATTTCCTCTCGACAGCCACACACAAAGGGAGCTTAGGTGTGACATGATGGGCCATCCTGGAAGATGGGAGGGAGGAGTTGGCACAGCCTCACACTTGCACCTGAATAAGCTGTGTCCTGTCCACACACAAAGGGCTGCATACCCCCCTGTAGTGAGTCTGGAGCCAGGACAGGAAGGGAGGACCTCTGTGCACTTCAAATACCTTTCTTTGAAGTCCCCCTGACTTCAAAGGCACAACTAGGTATAAGTACTAGACCTCTGACACCACTAATTCAGTGCACTTCTGGACCTGTGAAGGCTCTGTCAGGAAGAAGGACTGCTGTGCTGCTGAAGGGTTGCCACTCTGCTGGATTGCTGCTTGCTACACTCCTGGCTTGCTTTGCCATGCTGCCATCTGTTCCCCTGCCTGGGTGAGAAGGACTGGACCTGCATCACTTGAACCCAGAGTGACTCCAAGGGCATGCCTGCTTGCCTCCTGATCTAAAGTCTCAGGGACATAAATGACTTCCATTCAGCCTACCCGAACACCTGGACTCTGCAACCTGTGAGTCTACCCTGTGCAGTGGTGCCACCCCAGTCCTGGCCTGGAAGTGGGCATAAGGTATTTGCTCCAGCAGAACCGACGCATCCTCTGCTGCATGAGCAGAATCGACTCATCCAAATGTTGTGGGAACAGCATCAGTGCATTTCCCTCAGAACCAGTGCATTGCCTTCAAAACCGCCGCTGTGGAACTAGCACATCGCCGCCACTGAGTGGTGAAGATCAACGCATCCACTCTACTGTGTGGAAAAACCCGGTGTATCGCCTTCAGAACCATCACATCTCGGAACCAGCACATCACCTTTGGAACCAATGCATCGTCACTGCTCTGTGGAGAAAATCGATTCCTCACCCCTTCTGTATGGGGAACACTGATGCATTGCTCGGCTGCACCCCTCATCTTCATCAGTGCAACCAGGGTCAAGGTTAAGCCTGGGCATTTGGCAACTCCGTGTTCCGAGTAGAACGCTGAGTTGCCGATATACTCCGCACTCTGCAACGGAGCGGAGTTTTTGATGTGTTGGCGTACCCGAAATGCGTTTTTGTGCGCGAGGGAGCAACTTACCAGGTGCTCGCGATCGCCGATGAGATTTCCGAGCCTTTCTCGAGCGCCACGAGTTTTGCTAGGCAGCCGCATGGTCCAGCGAGAGTTTGCAGTCGCCAACACGTCATTCGCATGCGCCAGCAGAGTTCTGGCAGGGGTTTTGTGATGAACGCGATCCCGAAGGCGTAGGATCTACCACGACTGCAATCTGGAGAAGGCTCTCTCCCCGAGCAGCATCAAAACCTTCTTGAAATGATGATTTGGAGTAAAACAAATCCTCAAATTGGTATTTGGCTATAGTTTTTATGTGCAAGGAGTCCTTTTTCTTTTTTTACTTTTTTTTCAAGAGGAAGGAAGTGTCCCAGAGTTTCTAGCTTCCTGTTCCTGTCCAGCAGGCTCCTCCCAGTGCTTTGTCCATCTCCTGGTCACTTTTCATTTGGATCTGGAGCTATATGGATCACTTTTTGTGTCTGCTGCATAATATATCATTGGATTTGAGGACTTTGAATTTGAGATTTCACAAGTAAGTTGGAAAACTGGTGTTGTTTGTTTGATTGGGGTCATGCACCTAGATTTATTTGTACTTTTCGTTGATTTTTTTAATTTATTGTGGTGGGTGGCCTGTAGTTTCAGTATGGGCCTAGTTATTTCTTTGTAAGTAATTTTTCTTCTTTTATAAAGGAAACTTTGCACAGTTCACTACATGTTCTCCATGTTTTGAAATCAATTTGAAATATTGATTTAATTCACTATGTAGCTCAGTAGTCTGCCAATAGGCCGTTCAGCCATTAGGCCCAGAGCTACTCATGGGTGCATGAAACAACTGTTTTTGTGGTGTCTGTTGAATTTAAACATCATTTAGGCCATGGATGGCATTGGATTGAAATACAAAATGTGTTTTTTTGTGGTATTTCACTTTTTTCATGTGTGTTAATGCCTTTGTTGGATGTGTGTGTTTGTAACTTGCAAACCTTTTTAGCCCTGTGGATTTTCGCTTTTGGCATTGTTGCATTAAAGATGTGTTGCTGTTTAGCATGCCTCCTTTGTCTGGCCAGTGTGTGAGTGTGTTTGCATTGCAATAGTAGGCCAGCATTTGCCTTGGTTCCCCATGTATCCAGGGGCCATTTTGTAAAGTCTGTGTCCATAGGCCTGCTTGTGTTCATTGCTTTCCAAGCCTCCTGCTTGCTATTGTGACCATGTGGCTGGCAGCCATTTTGTGAAGGCAGTCAGTGTGCTTTTGCCATAGGCCTGCATGTCTTCCCTTTGTTCTCGTTGGCTTATTGCTGTTGTGGCCTGTCCATGTGGCTGGCAGCCATTTTGTGAAGGCAGCCAGTGTGCTTTTGCCATAGGCCTGCATTTCTTCCCTTTGTTCCCCTTGGCTTATTGCTTCTTGTTGTGGCCCGGCTATGTGGCTGGCAGCCATTTTGTGAAGGCAGCCAGTGTGCTTTGGCCATAGGCCTGCATGCCTTCTTTGTTGTGGCCATGTATTCTTGCTGGTTGTTGTTTTGCATGCAATTTTTTCTTCTTTTATTCAGAAAACGTAGCACAGTTCACTACATTTTCTCCATGTTGTTTAATAAATTTGCAATATTGATTTGAATTGATTCACTATGTGGCCTACTCTGCCAATGGGTTTTCCAGCCAATAGGCCCAGAGCTACTCATGGGTGCATGCAACAACTGTTTCTGTGGTGTCTGTTGAATTTAACATCATTTAAGCCATGGGTGGCATTGGAATAAAAGACAAAATGTGTTTTATTTTGTGGTATTTTACAAAAGTTTTTTTTCCAATTGTGTTAATGCCTTTGTTGGATGTGCATGGTTGTAACTTGCAAACCTTTTTAGCCCTGTGGATTGCATTAGCCTTTTTGGCATTGCTGCATTAAATATGTGTTGTTTAGCATGCCTCCTTTGTCTGGCTAGTGTGTGAGTGTGTTTGCATTGCAATAGTTGGCCAGCAAATGCATTTGCCTTGGTTCCCCATGTGGCGAGGGCCATTTTATAAAGTCTGTGTCCTTAGGCCTGCTTGTGTTCATTGATTTTCAGGCCTGCTGCTTGTTGTTGTGACCATGTGGCTGACGGCCATTTTGTGAAGGCAGCCAGTGTACTTTTGCCTGCATGTCTTCTCTTTGTTCTCAAATGCCTTCTTCTTGCTTGTTGTTGATGATACCATGTGGCACTGGCTGGCAGCCATTTTGTGCATTCAGCCAGTGAGCCCCCTTGCCATATGCTTGCATGGATGGTTGATCAATGAGATAATAGCAGATTAATAAATTAATAATTTGATGCTTCAGGGTAATTTGTATTTTTTACTTATTTATAATTATTTATTTATTTTAATTTTGTTTATTTTTGTGTTTTTTTTTTTTAAATTTGTTTTTATAATTTTTAATTTTTAATTTATTCAATTTTTAAAAAAATATATTTTAATTTTTTCAAATTTTTTCAAAGTTTTTTAATATGTTTTAATTGTTTTCAATTTTTTTAGCATTTTCATAAGTAACATGATTTGGCATCAATGAACCATTAACCTCATGTCTGCTATATGACATGCACAACAGTATAGGGATTGTTCCATTGTCATTTGTCAGCTGCAGCTCTCTGAGTGCCCCATCCCACGTGATGCATTGCACAATGCACATAAAGCAAACCGTTACATTTGTATTTTGTTGTTGTTCTTCTTCTTTCCTATCCTTCCTGAGTGTACTGTACAGTACACCATGAAAGCTTATGTTGGCAAAGTCTCACACATGGTTAACCTGTATCGTTAATTTTTTAAATAACTGAGGTAACAAGTGTGACCACACACTAAATGATATTATTTTTGTTTGTACTAGTCATTGAAGTACAACAATGCCACGTTTCACTGATGTTCTTCTTGCTTCTTTGCTTTTAGGTGCACAAGAGGAGGAGGAGACTACATCACCCATAGTACTTTCAGACAGAAGGCCTGCACACGACGTGACGTGTGACCACAGACATCTCTTCAACTTGTGAAGCTAAGTGCCACTGCTAACTGACAGCTTCAATGCCCCCATAGAAGAAAGGTACCAGTACCAAGAAAGTTGCCAGTGAGAAGAAGAAGGCACTTACCACCACCAGTATATCGCCCAAGACCATTTTTGAGAAACCACAAATTGTGCCTACAGCAGCGGTGTCCGGGGAGCAAGCTGGGATCACGACCCAGCATCAGAGGACCCACCCCACCAACCTAGGCCCAAGGCCATGTCTGTCTCAGAGGCAGCCAGTCTAATCACAGCAACACCGACGAGCAGTGACGTTGAAATTGACTTATCATTATCACAAAGTAGTACTCAATCAATGCAGGAAACTCAGATAAGTAGTGGACAACAACAGTTGCAACCACCAATAGTAGTTCCTCCCGAAGTGGGGGTAGTTCAGGAGATCGAGCTTCCTGCTGAGGAAGAAGAGCAAGCCACTCTTTCAGTAGATCCATTGTCTTCCAGAACCCCAGAAAGAAAAAGGAGGGTTAGCCCATCAACTTCTTCTCCAGGACCCCCTTCTGATGATCTAGACACCACTTGGATCCTGCCTCAGTCTGAGAGTGAGACATGCCATGAGACAAGACTAGGGAAAAGGAAGGTTCCTGAAAGCCTTAGAGTTATGGAGGTAGATGTAGAAGAGGAGGATGAGGATGAGCCAGTCATCATGGACGTTAGCCCAGGCCCAACTGGAGACCAACATTACCCCTTCCCAAATTGCTCAGAGGGATGTGGTCTCACAGATACCACCAACACAGATACCACCAACACCACCTCCAGCTGCCATATTTACAAAGTCCCGACAGCGGCCTACATCCACCACAACCACCTCAGTAGAAGTAGGTACTGCAGAGAGTCAAACATCACACCCACCTACCAGTTCATCCGACATTACAAGTGGCACCAGCAGCATCAGAAAGTTGACCTCCCCAGTTTGGGACTTCTTTTCGGCAAGCAAGAAGGAGGTGAACATTGCTATATGCTCCATTTGTGGAACAAGTTTTAGTCGGGGTACGCTTGGTACAAACTATGGTACTGGAGGTCAAACAATCCATCTGAGAAAACACCACTTGATCCTGTGGGAGACACACCTTAGCCGCCAATAAACTGCAAGTGTTGTTGGTGGAGGGGGTGAAAGGCTGAGCAGGGAATCAGATCCAATCACGGTGGAAGGTGAAGAAGAGGAAGACATTTTCTCAGGTACTCAAAGCAGCCCTGTCCCCAGCAGTGCAGTAGTATCGCCCACATCATCATCAGCAACATCGCAATGACACAAGAGTCAGGTCAAGACACCAAGGGGTCCAAGGCAAGAGAGTACAGTGACTGCCACACCAATGCGCATTGAGCCTACCAATGTCTGCTCTCAAGAAGTCACCTGCATCAGTGACACCAGAAATGAAAAAATCCAGGCTACCACTCTCGGCATGTTTAGGCCAGAGGGGCAGTATGAATACAACCACCCAATGGCACATTGTGTGCAACACGAAGCTGGCTAAAATGTTAGTGCTGGACCTCCTCCGTTTTATCTTTTGTGGAAGGGGTGAGTTTTCTTGAATTTGTGGCAGCCATCTGCCCAAAATGGAAGGTTCTCAGCCGGTCCTATTTTGCCAGAGTTGCTATTCCAGCCATACATCACGATGTGCTGGAATTGCTTAGACAAGCTTTGCAGTAGAGTGCTGTTCACACTATCCACCTAACGATAGACATGTGGACCAGTTGCCAAGCCACTGATTACATGGGCCTCACTGCACACTGGATCTCTTTTGTGCGGGTTAGAGAAAAGATATCTGCAGGTGTTGACAATGCTGAGATCTTTAATGGCACTCGGAAGCATGCAACAGTAGCCATGTTCGCCATGGAGAAATCCCATACTGCTGCAAATATTTTAGAAGACTTTAACACTAAGGTCTTTGAATGGCTACGACCAAGAGGGCTTAACATTAGTTTTGTTGCCATGGACAATGGCAGTAATATAGTTAAGGCCATGGCCGATGGAGGCTATTTCAGGGTCCTGAGTCTGGTGACCTGCATTAACATCATTGTTCAAGACTTTCTCAAAAAAGAAGACGGAGTCAGCAACTTACTGTCCACCTGCAGAAGAATCTGCACACATTTCAGCCATTCTTTTAAAGATTGGAAGCAGCTGAGGATCATTCAATGTGATAATAGAATGCCAGTTAAAACACTCATACAGGAGGTGCTAACACTTTGGAACTCGACTTATTACATGCTTGAATGTCTGTTTGAGCAGTACAGACCAATCAATGAATATGTCATGCAAAGAGGGGATGCAACTGTGAAAGGCATGGTCATTGAGATGGACCAATGCGGCCTAGTTAAATGCCTGACAGAGATGCTGCTTCCTTTCGAGGTATTCACACGTGAAGTCAGCAAGGAGGACAGTACCATGGGCTAAGCTTTTCCATTGTTTCACATGCTACATGAATAGCTAAAGGGGGTGTCTGCAATGTACGCAGGTCTGGAAGAAAAAAAGAAGCATATGATTTGTTGGAGAGCTTAATTCTTTGCTTATCTGCAAATACAAGGGTGCGAAGAGACATTGTGTAATCTAACCATTACATTTGTGTAACAATTCTTGATCCATGGTACAAACCATCACTGGCCACTTTCATTCCTTTTTCAGACATGGATGTTGCCAACTACAAAACATGGATAGTTGTGCAAGCCAGTCAGCTGGAATAAGAACAGCCAGGAATTTGAGGCCCGCTCCTCCAGGGCACAAGTACTGCAGGGCAGCCTTCAAGTTCCGAGCCTGAGGGCAGTGCGGTTGGCTCACAGCAGCCAAAACCATCAACAGCAAGAACAATATCAACAACAAGAACAGGAGCATCAGCCCCAAAATCGGCAAACGAATGGTTTCTACTGGCAGGGCTTAAGTCCAGTGCTGAGGCAAAGGCAAAAGAGGCCGAGCAAAGGGGAGCACCCATGACCATTGAGCGGATGGTCCAGGCCTATCTGGATGACCCAACAGAGGTCTACTTTGATCAAAACCCATTGCTGTATTGGTATGTGAAAAGGCGCCAATGGCCAGTACTCATCAGGCTGGCGATAAACTATCTGGCTTTCCCCGTAGTCAGTGTCTCCACTGAGCATGTTTTCAGTGCTGCTGGTGCCGTTCTGACAGTGAGAAGGACCAGTCTCTTGCCCCAAAACATGGAGAGTTTAACCATGATCAAAATGAATCAGCACTTTATACCACCGGATTACACCATACCTGAAGTACCACAGGAGGAAGATGACGGAGACTCAGGTCATGGAAGTAGTGTATTAGATAACCTACTTGTGGGCGAACCACTACAGTTTGAGGACGAGCTCTACTTCCCTGACTACTAGGCTTTTCTAGTTTGGATGATGATGACTTTGAAGTGGCCTAAAGGTAAACACCAGACCTACACATGTCTGTGTAGTGGTGGTGGTGAGTGTGGTGTGACTGCCTGATAGCGGTGCATTGATTTTTTACCTAATTGGGAAAATGCTATGTTGCTGTGTGTGCTCAGTTCTATCTGGCTCAAATTCGAAGCTAAGTGGAGGTTGGGTGGGGGGCCTGTTGTTGAAGGTAACTGCCGTGAACAGACATTTAGCCAAGCTGCCTCTGAAAGTCTTCTTGTTGCACTCCTCATGCAGTTTAACTTTTCTACCTCGATTCTTTAATATAATTTTTCTTTTTCCATCTACAGGCCCATTACCCTGCGCCATACTGGAAAAACAACTCACACTTACCTTACCGAACCGTATCCGCCAGGCACCCAAGATTAACGGACAGTCCAAGAGGAATACAGAAATGCAACTCCCAATTTGGCAATACAGTATCATTTCTTCTCTTCAATCATTACAACTGTGTGTGTAGTTTATGTTTGTTTACTTGACTCTTACAGATATTTTCATTTTATTTGCTATCTTTCAAAGCCCGGTACAACAGAACATAATGTAACTTGGGTCTCTCTGGGGGCAGACGGACAATTTGATTCTATGGCAGGACCGGAGGCGACGATTATGCTCTACTTTCTTTATTTTCCACAACCAGCAGCATTCAACGTTAATACAAAAAAACTATCTTTCCCATGGAGCCTTGGGAAAGGTCAACAATAGAGGTGAACCAATAGGCAGCGTCAGGCATCCTGAAAGGCACGGGGCTGCTGGGATATGTCCTCTTCTTTTCCTGCTCCGCCAGCAGTTAAGTCGATTTCCTTCTATCTTCCTTTTATTTGTTAATGCGTATTGGCTCATTGCTCTAAGTTATTGTGCTTATTGTTCTTCCAAAGCGGCGAGTTCGCAACAGCCTTTCAGCCCGCGGGAGCGTTCTCATCGCTCCATTTGCAGCGTTCTACCTAGCGGGCATTGCGGTAGCAGCGGAAGGCCGCTAGAGGGCGCGTGTGTCGCGCAATCCGCGTCTCGCTGCTCTGCAGGGACGCGGCTTCTTTCCTGTCAGGATTCTTCCTGTCAGTAACGCGTTCCACGCCGAGCAGCAGCCCGCGCTCCCTGGAAGCCAGACGCCCGTGTTTCACGGGTCTGTAGTACACTTCTTGAACAGCCTGTACGCCCGTTTTAAATGGGTCTGTATTTCTCCGTGTTCCTGTAATTACCTTGCATACATTGCCATACATTATTTCGGCTGTCATATTGGGGCCCGGCCCAGGTGTAATTTTAACCCCTTAGCCAGTGGGTGTGTTGGCCCCAGGGGTCCTAGCCCCGAATCCTGCGCTTCGCGGCCAAAAGTTCAGGGCTTCTAGCCTGCCAAAACCCTCAGAACCATAGGTTTCGCCTAAATATTCAGGGCAGAGTGACAATAGTGCTAAGGCTTGGTTTAGCATGGAAGGGGATTATGTTGAGGAATAATCCGTGCAAGTCCTGCCCCTGGACGATGAGTTTTGCGAGGCTGTGGATGCCTCCATCCACCAGGCAGTCGCAGCGGCCATGGGCCCCTTTGGGAGAGGCCTCATGCAAATAGCGTATTCCTACGCTGACAGCCCCCCTCAAAGGGCAATCTTCCCCATCTCACTCGCCCTCCGAAACGCAAGCCGGAGTCGGCTGTTGATCTGGGTGCCTTTGAACGCCTTAAGAGGGCTTTTCTTGCACGCCCATTCCCTGAACACTCAGGAGTGTTGGAGGAGGTTGCTCCCTCATCCCCGCATGGCGGGGGTGATGATGACGGTGATAATTCCCCCACTGAATCCACTGAAGAAGCGGGCCCCTCCCGGCCGTGGCACCCAGCTACGGGGGGTGTGGACCCTCCCTCGGACATGTTGGTACCGGAGGACCTTCTTCACCCCCGCTCCACAGAATGGGTTCCGGGTGATAAGGTCGCTCAGTTTGTGGCGAGCTGCCTGAGGAAACCTCTTGAAAAAGAGGTCAGGGCCTGCCTGAAGGCGGAATGCCCACGACCCGCCCTCGCGGGTAAGGTGGCGGTCTCACCTAAGATTGCCACTTTCCTTCAGAAGTATATCCGAGACCCTAAAAAAGGAATAGACAGGTCCTGGAAAGCTTGCCAGGACAAGCTCCTGGACGCCTGCGGACCCCTTACTAAGATCTTAGACCTTGCGGAGGAGGCCAAGGCATCCAATACAGCACTCTCTCCCAAGTCAGTGTCCGGCTGGGCCCAGCGTGCCATTGTGTTTCTGGGCAATGCTAACTGCGCCCTCTCAGCTGAGAGGAGACGCTCACTTCTGCTGAAGGTGGACCCCAAGCTTGGGGATCTTGCTTCCTCTGAGGCTGGTGCTGTGGCTGACGGGGGACTCTTCGGAGAACATTTTGTTAAGGAACTCACTAAATTCGTGACGACCTTCACCACCTTAGACAAGGCGCAGGTTTCCATAAAGAAGGTGTTTCACCCGAAGGTTTTCGTCGGGCCGGTCGTGGCAGGGGGCACACGACCGTCCGTTTCTACACCCAATCCCCTTCCAGAGGCTTCAGGAAGATGCAGGAGCAGCCCAAACAGGAGTTCTTCCAGTCCAGGAGAAACAACAGGGGCAGAGGCTCCAGAGGCGCAACCAGAGGTCATTTTCAAGCCCAATCAGGTGAGAATTTCTCTTTACCCCCAGTCTCAAGTAGGGGGCAGGCTGGCGTTATTCGCGCGCAATTGGAAGGCTATTACTTCAGATTCATGGGTTCTGCAGACCATCAGAGGTTTCCATATAGAGTTTTATGGGAGCCCGGCTCAGGAATTCCGTCCCCATCCCCTAGTGTTTACAGAAGCCCAGTCAGCCCTGGTAGACAGGGAGGTACAGGATCTTTTACGCAAAGGGGTGATCTCTCGTTCCTCCCTCCACCCAAGGGGTTTTCTAAGCAACATTTTCTTGGTGGACAAAACAGATGGGGGTCAGCGCCCGGTTATCAACCTGAAGGAGTTCAACAGCTGGTTGGTGTACCGCCATTTCAAAATGGAGGGGATCCACCTGCTGCGTGACCTCCTGCACCCGGACGACTGGATGGTGCGCCTAGACTTAAAGGACGCTTACCTGGCGGTTCCAATTTTTTCCCCGCACCGCCAGTTCCTTCAGTTTCAGTGGAAAGGGCAGGTTTACGAGTTCACTACCCTTCCTTTCGGTCTGTCTTCCGCACCATAGTGCTTCACCAAGGTGCTCAAACCCGAAATAGAGTACCTCAGGGCCCTGGGCCTCTGCCTCATCATATACCTCAACGATCTCCTTCTCCTGGCTCAGTCCCCATCGTTGTTAACAAGCCAACGGCAGATGACTGTGGCTTTGTTGCAGGGCCTCGGCTTCATCATCAACGAGAAGAAACCCCTCCTCACACCACAAAGACAAACGATGTTCCTGGAGTTTGTCATGGACTCAGTCAGCAAAATGCTGAGTTTACCATCCAGGAAGTTTTCGAAGATCCATCGGGAGCTTAGGAGGACCCTGGCCAGGCCTACCATTTCCCTCCGGCAGGTCGCCAGAATAGTGGGTCTCCTGTCGTCTTCGATACAGGCCATCTTTCCGGGCTCTCTCCACTATAGGGCCCTCCAACGGCTCAAGGCCTCCCACCTGCAGAAAGGTCTGCAATATGCAGAGCAGGTTCCGCTCACGGACGAGGTGAGATTAGAGATGCAATGGTGGTTGGACCATATGGAGGCCTGGAACGGGTGAGCCATCTTCGGCTCAGCCCCGGACATGGTTATAGAGTCCGACGCCAGCAAGTCAGGCTGGGGAGCGCGCTGTGGGGAGTCCTTTACAGGAGGAAAGTGGTCCGCAGACGAGCAGCGGCTTCACATCAACTGTCTCGAGTTGTTGGTGGGTTCCTTCACCATCAAGTGCTGGATGAAGGATAAAGTCAGCTGCAGTGTCCTCCTCAAGATGGACAATGTCTCTGCTGTCCGCTACATCAACCACCTGGGGGGCACACAATCCAAGGTGCTTGCGGACATGTGCCAAGGAGTTCTGGACCTTTTGCCTCGATCACAATGTCTCTGTGACAGCGGAATATCTTCCCGGAGGGTCCAAAGTGGTCGCAGACTGGTACTCCAGAGTATGGTTGGACGGTAGTCTCTGGCAGTTGGAGCCCAGGGTTTTCCGGAGGTTAGACACCCTTTGGGGCCCGTTCTTGACAGATCTTTTCGCCTCTCGCCTGGACCATCAGCTTCCCAGGTTCTTCAGCTGGAAGCCGGACCCCTGGCGGCGGCCACGGACGCCTTTGTCCAGGATTGGTCGAAGGAGGCGGGTTATGCCTTTCCTCTGTTTGCCATGATAATGCGCCTCTCGGTTCAGGATTGCAGACAGCAGGCAAGGGTGGTGCTGATCACGCCTTATTGGAGGTCACAAGTATGGTTTCCAGTTGTTCTGGAACTTTCTTGGGATTCTCCAATCCTTCTACCCCAAGATCAGATGCTTCTCTGGGATCCCCAGGGAGATCCACAACCCCTGGTCCTGCAGAATTGGATGCCCCTCATGGCCTGGCGGATTTCCGGCATTGCTGGAGACTCCGGGGCTTATCAGGAGATGCTCAGAACATCCTGGCAGCAGCATGGGCGGACAGCACCAACAAACGTTATAGATTGGCTTGGTCCAGATGGGTGGGTTGGTGCCTTGGGAATAATCAAGATCCCTTGGGGTGCGAAATGGTCCACGTTTTGAATTTCCTGGCCTCACTGGCCACAGAAGGTCTGGCATACCGCACAATTAATTCTTACAGATCCGCGATTTCGGTGGGTCATGCCCTGGTTCAGGGGAATGCGGTGGGCAAACACCCGTTTGTTTCTAGGCTGATGCGAGGTATTCGTCTGTCGCTGCCTCCGCTACCCAGATACTGTAAGCTGTGGGATGTCAACAGAGTGTTGAATCTTTTTAAGGCCTGGCAGTCGAATAAATATCTGTCCTGAAAGGAGTTATCGGCGAAACTAGCCATGCTTCTGTGCTTGATCTCTTGCAGTAGAGTGTCTGATGTGAGGGCCCTGGACCTCCATGGATGTGTTTTCACTCCCCGAGGAGTCACCTTCCATATTTGCCGTCGTACAAAGTCGGGTTCTAGGGTTATCTCGTATCCGGCCTTTGATAAGCACACCAAGCTGTGTGTTGTGCGTTGTCTCAAAGCTTATGAGAGTATGACGGACGAGCATTGCCCCCATGGTGAGAACCCGTTGCTGATATCTCTCAGGAAACCCTTCAAGGCTGTTTCATCTCCCACCATAGCAAGATGGATCAGATGGGTCATGCAGGAGGAAGACATAGATATTTCGCACTTCGGGGCCCACTCAGTCCGAGGAGCCATGGCCTCCAAAGCCTTTTCCCTTGGGGCTCGCCTGGAAGATATAATTAATGCCGCAGACTGGTCCTCAGATTCCATGTTCAAGAGATTCTATTTCAAACCAGTCGTGGATATGGCCTCCCTGGTGTTTGACAAGCTTTGAACGAGCATAATCCTCACCTCCGGTCCTGCCATAGAATGAAACATTTCCTAGTAAACATGAAGGGAAGTTTCAATTCTATTAAGGACACGGAGGCGAGGATTATTCCCGCCCAGAGTTTCTTTCCTGAGAGTATCACTCATTACTCCCGCCCATTGCCAAGAACACATGGTCCTGAAAGTGTCCTGCCTCTCCGTATGGGATAAGTATGGGTACCACCTTTCTTCCTCATCCTATGCAATACTGTATTTAGTTATACGAAAGTTTTGGTTATGCATCACATATGACCGTATCCTAATGTTATGCTGTTCATGAATGGTCCGTTTTGTGCTACAAGATTCCAAAGTTTGAAAGTTCAGGTTCATCTCCGTATCTTCTGGCTTCTTGTAGGGTCCGAACCTGCTAAAGCGGACTAGTGGAATTCTATGAAGGCCAGTCGGTCGCAGTCAAGAAAGAGGACGTATACCAACAGCCCTGCGCTTTTCAGGATGCCTGACGCTACCTATTGGTTCACCTCTATTGTTGACCTTTCCCGAGGCTCCATGGGAAAGATAGTTTTTTTGTATTAACGTTGAATACTGCTGGTTCTGGAAAATAAAGAAAGTAGAGCATAATCGTCGCCTCCGTGTCCTTAGTAGAATTGAAACATTCCTTCATGTTTACTAGGAAATTTTTCATTTACCTGTACTAGTCTGGTACTCATCATCATGCATGCATTTCCTTTTCCTTCCATAACAGATTTATGATGGTCGGCTGCTAAGATGAATGTGTTGTCCTTGTGTAGTAGTGTTTGTCTTTGTCAAACCTTTCCCTCAAATACCCCTTCCCATCCATTCATCGAACCCCTAAACCTCTTCCCCTGGGCTGTGTGATTTATTGAGGTGTGACTAAATTAAATTTACACCACTTATTGATCACACACTTGGTGGGGCGGATGTGGTGAAAGCAACTCCAACTCAAGGCAGGGTGAGGATCTTCTTCTTCTGCTCTAAGTATAGCCCACACTGGCAATATTATATATATTAGATTGCCCACCCATGCACAGTATTCGATATTCAAATTTTTTTCAGAGGAACATAATCCATCACAATTGCCATCATCATCATCCTTCCAGCACTAAAGGTTACACTTGTACACTCCACTTTATAGCTCGAGTCAACTTCAGTTTGTAACTTGTACTAGCCCACCATTCTGATTATTTTTTTATTTTACTTTAGCATTGCTTATCATGTTTTCTCGGACTACTACTAGCCGTACTCTAGTCTCCCTCAGATGACTGGCTCATTTTTTTTGCAAAGCTTACATATAAAACTACATTAGCTCCGCTTTTAATATGTCAATTTAATTAGTTCCTTGCGATGAATATTCCTCATCCTACAGTTTGAGTTCGGCTAGGAGGGTGTGGAACCTCACTGCAAAATCTGGTGCTAGTATTTGACTAGTCCGCTAGCATGCCGCTACTGTCTACTACTACCACCACGGCACCTTGGAAAACCATCACCATGCAGCTATCGCTTTGCCTAATCACAGGTAAGAGAAAAACTTTGGGGGATTCATTCAAGATGCAATAATCTATATACTATGGAAATTAATTCACACACCCACACCCCTGCCAAAGTCCATAGGGGTTAATATAGTTGCAGACTGCATAGACTAGGAGGAGAGATTGGGAGTAGTAGGACAAGTGAGGGTACTGCATTTATCTGTTGGTGTGATACACTATCGGAAGATTTCAAAAACGCTGTGGCCCTGCGGCAAAGGAAACAGTGCGAAGTAAAAGAGTAACCCCCAAAAAAAGATTTACCTCAGCTGGTCAAAATGCTCCTGCAGTGCTGAAAGGAACTTCTAAGTGTACTGGGGGGAGCAGCAGTGGTTGAATGGCGGCAGGCGGCTGCTGGACCATGGCGCCGTACCACCGGAGGCACGGGGGCCTGGCTGGGGCCCGGGGCATTGGAGGCTGCAGCTGCTGCCGCCTACTCCTCCTCCTCTAAGGCCACCAGCTGCCGATATTCTGCTCTGATGGCATCCAGCTTCTGTTGCCAGGTCTTGGCTGCTATCTCCTGCCTGGTGGGTTGGGAAGGAGTAGCTATATCAAGAAAAAAAAAGACAATTGTAACACATAAAATGATATAGTGGCACAATAGCACTAGCAGTACATAACATTTTATGTTTCCTCAATTCCTGGGCCTCTAAGAATTGGATGTGATTAGAGTTTCATGCATTAGGGACTATGGAGTAGACAAGTCATTTTATTCTTCTCTCTCTTGTTTGGCTAAATTAATCTTGTAGGCATGCCAGCACAGCTTTCGCTTTAGACAGACATATTTGTGTCGCAGACTTGCCATACTTTACTACTTTCTGCAGGTGGGACAGCTGTGCTATACAATTATCTTTTTTCTATTATGGCCATGCTCTGTTAAATGGCAAATTCTCAATTTCACCCTGACTACAACAAGGCAGATGATATGAATAGTTACTGATATGAATGATGATATATGGCACAACATCACATGAGGTACTACTATTGTAACCATGCAGCTGATAGGCCACCCATGGCTGACACTGTTGAAATGCCATGGGTAGGGAGTGGGCCTCGGAGGGAGGCGCTTGATGATGGGTGGGTATATAATATATATGTTGTGCTTGAAAACTACTGTGAGTCAAGGGAGTAGTCTGAAATACAACCTCAAACCTTTGAATCAAAAACCTTGATAAAAAACACATTCCTTGTTGTTAGACCTGGCACCATTGGCGTGGGTCTCCCTTCCATTTTTTTGCTGTTGCCTCCTGTATTTTTGCTATGTGTTTGCTGGTCTAGATGCTTTGGGCACTTTGCCACTGCTGTTCAGTGCCAAAGTGCAAGTGCTCCCTATTGTAAATTATTGTAATGGATTAGTGACTCCATGATTCGCTTATTTGATTTACTTGTCAGACCCTAGTACCGTGCACCATGTGTGCCCAGGGCATGTAAATCAAATGCTGCTGGTGGGCTTGCAGCACTGATTGTGACACCCCCAGAAGCAGCTTGTAAAGTATGGCTCAGGCCTGCCATTGCAGAGCCTGTGTGCAGTCTGGGACTGCCATGTCGACTTGGCAAGTGCACCCACTTGCCAGTCCCTAAACCTTCCCTTTTCTACATATTAGTCACCCCTAAGGTAGGCCCAAGGGCAGGGTCCATTGTATGTGAAAGGTAGGACATGCCCTGGTGTGTGTGGCATGTCCTGATAGTGAATTACAGCCAATGTCGTTTTTCACTATTGCAAGGCTATCTGTTCCCATAGGCCAGAATGGGCAGTTTGTTTATAACATCTTATAATCCTAACTGACCCTAGGAACAAGATAGGAAAATAAAGTTTAGTATGCCTGAACTCAGAATGTTAAAATACATCTTTTAGTGTGGGTGATTTTTACATTCTGTGTTTGAAAATACCACTTTTAGAAATTAGGTATTTTCTTGCCTAACCATCCAGTATGCCTCTGCTAGGTTTGTGTATTCCATGTCTGGTTTGTGAGTGACAGGGGCTGGAGAGGGCTTTGGCTCCAGCAGTCTGATGGGTCAGGGCTGGGCTGAATAGGACCTTCATAGAATAGAGAGTAGGGGAGGAGATTTCCTTTCACTTGCCTGAGCCTTCATAGAATAGAGAGTAGGGGAGGAGATTTCCTTTCAGCTACCTGGGCCAGGTCTGCTTTCAACAATGCTGTCTCCACCTCCTGCCAGGAAGCTGCACCAGGGAGGACAGAACTGGTTTTGGCTGGGCATAGACACTCTCTGCCTTCAGAGAACAAAGGATTTTGCAGTATAAATATTGGGGCCCAGACCCCAGAACTTTAGATCACTTCTGAGAATCAAGACAAACCCTTTGCCAAGGAGAGAAACCAAGGAAGCTGAAGCAGGAGACTGCCCCTGTGCTGTTTGCTGTTTGGGGTTGGCCTGCAGTGGTTTACTCATTGCCAAGGAAAGGAGAAATGGAACTTTGTGTGTACTTTTTCTATCTTGAGGAAGATCTCCAAGGGCTTGAAGTTGAGCTTGCCTCCTGTTCTGAAGTCTCAGGGACACAAAGACTTCACCACCAGCTCCCCCTGAATTTCCTTGCTGGGAATTCTACCTGCAGTGAGGTGCCTGCTGTTGTTTTGGGCCCTCTGGAGACTGCGTGGCGCTTGGAGCTGGAAGCGCGACGCAACGAGGAAGAAGCGTGTCGCCGCCGCAGCAGTTGCCGTTGGATCGCCGAGGAAGCGTGTCGCCGCCGCAGCTGTTCGCCATCACATCGCCAAGGAAGAGTGTCGCATCACTGGAGAAGCGTGCCGCCGCCGCAGAGGTTGCCGTCGCATCACAGGAGAAGCGTGTCGCAGGGCCTGTCGCGGCTCCAAAGTTCATCGATTTCGCCGCAAGGCCGTCGGGCGTGCACGCATCGCATCCACGTTGTCGCATCGCATCAAAGACGCCATTTTGTCACGTCGCACCAGATCGTCGCATCTCGGCACCATTTTGTCGCATCGCACCGGATCACAGTAAGAAACAGACGCTGCACCTCCTCTCCGGTAAGGAACAGACGCATCGCCTCCCTTGCGCTGCAGTAAGGAACAGGTGCGCCGCCTCCCCCGAAGCAAGGAACTGACTCATCGCCTTTCTTGCGACCCTTTTGTTTGTTTTGCGTTACGCATCCAAGGTACTTTGAGAGTGAAGTGTCGCATTTACCATCTACATTGAACTAAACTATTTCTACCATCTGAAAGTCATATTTCTATTACTGTATTGTGGATTTTTGTCGTTTGGTCTTGTGTCTAGATAAAGATTACTTATTTTCTAAACTGGTGTGGTGTCCATTTGTAGTGTTTTCACTGTATTACTGCATGTGTTCACAAATGCTTTACACACTGCCTCTGAGATAAGCCTGCCAGCTCGTGCCAAGCTACCAAGGGGGTGAGCAGGGGTTATTTTAGAAGTGTAGCCCCCTTACCCTGACTAGAAGCAAGGGCCCCTACTTGGTCAAAGGTACCTACCTCTGCCAACTAGAGACCCCCATTTCTAACACTTGTTTATTCTTCTTCTCAGTGATTTTTCCATTTATCATTACATTATTCTTCTAGCATTATTTTTATTCTTCACCCTTGGCTTTGCTACTCAGGCTTGGTTTAAGTTTCTTTTACATTCTCTTTATCCAGTCTTCACCTATGATTGAATACCATCAATCCATCCAAACATGGCTATGATTCTCAGCAAACCTTTCACCAACATACATTTGTCATTTAACCACCCATGTGTCCTTGCTTGCCTTTGACCAATCAAACCCCCGGAGGATTCCTTTCACCCATATACTTTCACCCACCCACCCAGGCAGGCATCCTTTCTTTCACCTTTCACCCATCCTTCAACCACCCATGCATCCTATCAGCCACCTATATATTCATCCCTTCACCCAGGCATCCTTCTCTGCCAGTCATATTACATTTTACCCGTCCTTCCTCCTTCCATCCTTCTTTCCCTTTTCCGTCATCCCATCAAGGTCTGACTCTTCTTCATAAAACTTTCTCTGCCGAGATGAAGATAGAAGAGGCCATTAGTTACTCAACTCCTACTGTGTATGCTAATGCTAAGTAAAGAGTGTCTTCAACTGTTCGCAACTTAGTCTCAACAGTACAGTGTACACCTTTGCAGCGAGTGTATAAATTGTCAATATGCAAGCAATATGACTTACCACCGCCCGCCACTGCTGCTGGCTCACCCCCTGCAGCTGCCACATCTGCTCCCTGCTGGCTGGCGTTGCCGTCACCGCTGGCCCCGGCACTGGTGGTAGGTATAGCTAGAAAAAATTACAAATTTTTTAGATGCCATATACGCCTACCCCTATTTATTTATTTCTGTAGCAAGATTGAAAATACATACACCACACACATCTCTACAATTCGGGTTTGAGAGTCATCTGTGTCCTTATCAGGTGCCCGCTCTTGTTACTTTATGAATGAGATGCTTTTTGGAATGTAGAAATTGTTTTATTATACCTCATGAACTGTATATAATGATGGCCAAAACTTTGTACACCAAGAGACTTTGAGCAGACGCATTCTGTCTAGGCTCTACCGGCCACAGTGTTTAATTAAACCAACTTGTTCCTGTTTTGCCAAACGCCTTGTCTTTTCATTTCCGACAGTATGTCCTATCAAAAATAATAAAATATTCGGTTTGGCCTTTTTTGTTGGTGGCAATTTTTTAAAAAGCCTCTCAAGAAGACAACCTGTAAAGGACTGGACTCAGTGGCTAGAGCTATTGGTGAATCTGAGTTTTTGAAAAGAAATAAGAGTGGCCAACTGGGCAGACAATCAAACATAGCATAAGTTCTTCTTGATTGGAAAATGTAATGGTGCCATCCTCCTCCTCATACCTCCTTCCAGCCATGGTGCACGGTAATCAGTTCACCATCAACTACTGCTAATAATAATAGTAGGCCTAGATGAGAAGAAGACACAACTTTGGGGTGTCCAACGTGACCATCATTCACTGATTGAGCATGAGAAAGTAAAAGAAATCCTTCTCATCTCAACAAACATGTGTAGAATACCTTACTTGGGCATGCAATCTGCATGGCAGAGTAGTAGTACTAGTACTAGTAGTAGTAAGGACCAAGGGGTTCGCTGAGTCCTACAGTACCACCAATAGACAGTCCACAAAATATATAAGGGGAGAGGGAAAGCTGACTGAAAAACCAGAAGAAAGCAAGCTACAGACAGACTAGTACAGACAGAGGCAGTTTGAGGTAAAACTACAGACACTAGAAATATAAAATAACTAAGTTAGTGAATAGTATAATGAAGGGATAACAATAATTTAGAAACAGATAGATCAAAGAGGATTTGGGGGAAAAAAATTAGGAAACCAAAATAATAGTTCAAAATAAGGAGCGGTAAAAGTTAGGGAAATATATATTAATATTAACAACAGGAGGACTTACTGGTGCCACCAGAGCCATCAGATGAGGAGCATTCTTGGGAGGCATCTCCAGCTCCCGCACCCACCTCAGACGACCTCGTCTTGCCCCTGGATGCTAATGATCATGTAAGACATAAATAAAGAGACAAAAAATGATTGGTGTTAAATAAATATTAAATAATCGCTCCAAAAAGATTTTTTGACAGGAAACGGCAATTGCAATAACATTGACCTTTCCTAAAAGAAAATGTAGAAAGTAAAAAATTAAGGGAGAAGAAGAAAGGAAGTAAAAAAAATTAGAAAGCAAGTAATATAGAAAAACAGTGCAAAGCTCACTAAAAAACACACAAAAAGTTGAGAAAAACACAAAATATACACTTAAGAAGACCGAGGGAAAGATAATAAATAAAAAAGATCAGAAAAAAGTTTTGTGAAAGAAGGATTGAAGAGATTAAGGCAGGATTGAAAAGTAGGCCCCAGCACCATAACAGAGAAGAAAACAAGATGGCCGCGCACATGCGCGACTGCGTGGTGCAGTTTGCCGATATTTCCCCTTGAACATGCAATCCGCATTGCTGTATGGCAGGAAACATCACGCGAACGGGCGGGACAAGCAACTCTGCCTGCTCGCGGAACTCCGCGTAGCGCAGCGGAGTTATTTTGCTGCTTCGCGGAGTTCCGCGTAGCACCTAACTCAAACTCCGCCCAGGCTTAGCTGAGTGGGATGTCCACTACATATGTGGGGTGTGAGTTGTGATATGTTAAAACAAGGCAGACCCACGTGCCTGAATCTTTAAATTGACAGGCGTGGCCGGACAGTGCAGGCTGTCCTTATGCGGAAGACGCTGAACAAGGTGGTGAATGATGTGGTTCAGTGGGTCTAATACGATGTCCTCTGACTATGTGGGGTGTGAGTCATGATTTGCAAATTAATGCACTGGGAAGTGGTGCTTGAGTTTCTCTCCTTCCCCCACAAACCATACTAGTAACAATCGGTAGGCTATGTCAGGCAGCTTGAGCATGTGTATCATCATAGACAAACAGATATTGTTTTTTCAAAAAGATGATCCATCACAATGACCAATTTGTATGAAAGCTATGATTAGCAATTAATGGATGTGAATAGTGGTTGGTATTTAGAAAACCATTGAAGTATGGCTGCATGCACTTGGCTGAGATATTGAGTGTACTCTACGGCCCCAATACTAAATACAGAACGAATGGGTGCACTATTCCAAGAAATGGATTGATATGCACACAAAATACATTTGTTTCTCCGCTATCACATTTTGACTTCATCTCTTAATGCTGAACACGGACCAGTAAGATTTAAACATGTCCTTTCCTTTCATTTTTATAGGAGATTGAGTGGAAACCTCTCCATATGCTTCTGCATTTTGTCTGCTGGTAGGAGTCCGCCTGGTAGCCACATAGTAACTAGACTATATACTAAATAGATCTATTTGCTGGGTGATATGACAACACGCTTTGCAATTTCTATGCTATGTGCTGCCCCATTTTATTTCTTCTTTTTTAGTCTACAGGTCTGTTGCATCTCACAGGTGGAAAGGGGTCCAAGTCCCCTGATGAATTTGCCAAAAGTGAAGTGGCAATGAAACATGTCGGCCGTTCAGTTTAAAATGGTCTAAACGTGGTATGGCATTTTTATTATGAGTATGGGCACTACAAATTAAAGAAGAGTGCAGTGTGCTTTTCTGTAACTCATTTTTAATATGTTGATGAGGAAGACTTCTCTCCTCTTCAGACAGGGATCTATAAGGAACATATATGTTTAGATGTGCTCTTAAAAATATTTTTATGGTACACACACACACACATTCCTTTTTCACTCATGACAGTTGGTTTTCGTTCCTTTTTAAGAAAGTGCTGATGATTAGAGAGTGAGCAAGTTGGCAAGAACCTGCCAATCGTTCCTTGGTGACTACCTAGGTGAGGCACTTCCTAATCACATTTTTAACTTATCTTTCAACACACGTGAGACACACCTCTTGAGCATAGGACCTGCATTTGTTTTATATACCCATATGGGAGGGTTCATAAGTAGATATTAGACTCTTTCCCACTAGAATAGAAGCAATGGGACCCATGAAATATTGACATGATGTGTAATGCACAATAAGGACTTTTATGTATAAGGTCCACTTTGTCCCAGGCAATAGGGGAATCATTGACAAAACTCTGTTTCAAGCTTCTCAAAATCATTAAAAATATGTTCATGAAGTCTAGGAGGTCTAACTCGCCTGTTGATAGATGAAGAAGTTACAAAGTTTTGACAGAATTTTGACCTTTCAGTTTTCCAAAACACACGTGCTGAAACTCCATGCCTTTTAATAGGCCACATTGAATACTCTATACCTGCACCAAGAATATATTCCAAAGGTCTGCCAATGAGTGGTCTGGCTATTTACATGACTTCCACTCTGAAATTGGAAATCGGTAGCTTGAATATAAATTTAACATGGTTGTTGGGGATTATGGTCAAGAACTGGTCAATTGAGCACATAGGCTCTCCACTAATACTCTTGAACATTTAGATCAATACTCAGAAAGCAGCAAAAAACAAGGTTCTTGATGTGCTTAAAGAAATCATAACTGAATTAAAATTGTTACATCCAGAAGCCTTCTCGCTTCTAACTGGTGACTTTAATTCAAACCTAATGTCTGACTCTGAGGAGCCTAATTATGTAACAATGCAAAACCAGCTGTGGAGTATACCTCACCCGACTGCTCTTCACAAACCAAGAAAAAATACTTTAATGTCAAGCTACTCCTTGACTTGCCTCATACATCGGCAATGAGAGTACTAAATGGCCAATTTGCAGAAGACTAACCTGCAGCTCCTACTTGATTAACTTCTAGTCCTGTATCTGATACAGATTATACCCTAACAAGTCTTAACTTATTTAGGGACATCACATCTTTTAGAATAGATCCTAGGATGGAGAGTGATCACTATCCTCAGTTGATCAGAATTTCAATTTATTTATTTATTTATTTATATAGTGTCTGAATCGACCCCCGAAGGGGTATCTCTGCGCTTCGGACAGGCAACAAGAAAAGCTAAGATGCTAGAACGAAATCAGAAACAGAAAAGAATAGTCTTAAGGTGCTTTCTAAATTGTAGGTGATCGGGGCATTGTCTCAAGTGCATGGGGAGCTGATTCCAGTAAAGAGGGCCAAGGTGGGAGAGTGCCTTCCCACCCAGCCTAGCTTTCCTAACTCGGGGGACCACAAGAAGGGATTTATATCCAGAGCGGAGGGACCTAGAGGGCATGTAAGGCGTAAATTTCTCGGAAAGATAGGCGGGCCGAGATTGTATATAGCTTTGTGAATAGTACAGCAAACTTTAAACTTAACCCGCTCGCGTACTGGGAGCCAGTGAAGCTGACGAAGAAGAGGACGAGAAGCAGTCCTGAAGGGTGCATTGAGGACCAGTCGCACCGCGGTGTTCTGGACCACCTTCAATCTACAGAGCGAGGACTCATTAGCTGAGACCAGGAGGCCATTGCAGTAGTCCAGACGGCTCAATATGAGTGCCTGCGTCAAGGTCTTCCGAGTTGAGTCAGGAAGCAAGGGAAAGACTCAGCGTAGTAGGCCCAGCGTGTGAAAGCAGGAGCCAGCTGCCTGAGCAGCGTGCTCCTTCAGAGTAAGAGCCTGGTCCAGGCGAATGCCTAGGTTCTTTACAAGGGACTTGGGGCAGGGGGAGCGCCAAGGTCTACCGGCCACCATTCGGGAGTCCATAATAGAGGGGCATCTCCAAAGAGCAAGATCTCAGTCTTCCCAACATTAAATTGGAGGAAATTACATCTCATCCAATTTGAGATAGCCCTCATACCAGAAGAGAAGGCCGACTGTACAGATGGAGTAAATTTGTCAAAAGGAAATAGCAGCTGCGCATCGTCGGCGTAAGAGATAGGAATGAAACCACAGGTCCTAAGGAGGTTGGCCAAGGGTGCAACATAGATATTAAACAAGGTGGGGCTCAGGCAGGAGCCCTGAGGCACTCCCTTGGTCAATTCCATAGACGCCGAACGATAAGGGCCAAGATTGACGGTCTGGGAGCGAGAGGATAAAAACTCGTCATCCACTGGAAGGCAGAATCTCTGAGTCCAATCTCCTCCAGTCTCCTGAGCAATATCTGATGCAAAACCGTGTCGAACGCGGCAGAAAGGTCCAACAGCTCCAGAATCGTGGATTGGCCCCTGTCTAAGGTCATCCTGATGATATCTGTGACCAGGGCTGATTCTATGCTGTATTTGGGCCTAAAGCCTGACTGGGAAGGATCTAAGCTGCCAGTAAGTTCGACATGGTTGGACAGATGTTTGTTAATGTGCTTCTCTAGTAATTTGCTCAGGAGAGGGAGTAACAAGATGGGACAGAGATTGGAAAGATCCGTCAGAGGAGCCTTGGTGTTCTTACGGATAGGCATAACCTGTGCTGCTTTCCATTCCAGAGGAACGTGACCCTCTCTCAAAGAGAGATTGAGAAGAAATTCGATGGATGGAGATAGTTGACAAGACAAAGAGGCTACGACTTTGGCCGGGATAGTATCTGGGAGGGAGCCCGATTTTACGGTACAAAGCAATGTTTCTATATCTACCGAGGTCACAGGGGGGAAACTCTCTAACAACTGAGGGTTTGCCTGTTCTGGCTGATCGACTGCCATGACGACCGAAGGCTGGCTCCCTGACGAGACAATTTTATCGTAGATAAGCTCTATTTTCTGCAAAAAATATTGTGCGATGTCATTGCAAAGAGATTGTGAGGGGGCCTCTAGATTATCACAAGTCTTAGGGTTGTTGAAAGACTGAAGGATTCGGTAGAGGGTTTTGGGAGCGTTACCAGCCTGGGCTAACTGAGATGCGATATGAGCTTTACGTGCGGCCTTTATATTTTTATGGTAGCCAGAGAGAGTGACCATGAATCTATCTTTATCCCTCTCATCATGGGTGCTCCGCCAGCATCTTTCATATTTTCTGCATAGTTGTTTTTGAGCTCGGAGCTGGGGGGAAAACCAAGCAGTCTGGGGACGCTTAGAGGAGTTTGGAAGTGATTTCAGTGGTGCGAGTTGGTCGATAGCGCAGGTGACAGCAGAGTTATATTTAGCTAGAGCACCCTCTATATTGTCCGGTGCAGTGTCCCAAGGCGCCAAAAAGGAGGCTTGGAAGCGCTCCGAGGTGACTTTCTGCCACTGTCTACGAGTATAGTGAGTGACAGGGTTGGGACCTTTCATCTCCCTGGGACCTTGAATAAAAAAAATCAATTGACGCATGATCCGACCATGTCAGCGGCTGGGGAGGTTCACACAAAATACTGGAGGAGTTAGAAAAAATAATATCCAGTGTGTGACCTGCTGTGTGTGTTGGACAATGAACCCCTTTTTAGTTCGAGAGCAATCACTGAGGATTGGTAAATCATATGCCTTTAATTTTAAAAGGCTAAGGTGGCAAGGGTCTATTGTAGAGCAACCAGGTTATACTCAATAGAGTTTTTCTCCGCAGGCAGCATCTTCAAAAATAACTGCAATGGATCACAAATAGACCAAGTAAGTCCTGCAGTGTAGTCTTATTTAACAAATCTCTTGTTGGTGCACTTTGGCTACCTACATAAGCCCAGAGCTCTAAATTTGATTCCCTGCCCAGAGAATAGTCAGTGGTTTTCTAAATCATTGATCCTTCAAAAGAGGAAATTGAATGCTTAGAGAAGAATATTAAAAAAACTTTTTCGAGTGAAGACTTCTCCAACTTCAACGACTTCAAGATTTAACAACCTGTGATAAAGAAGCAATATGAGAAGCAAAATATTCATTTGGAATTGATTTTGTAGAGTGTCACAAGTTTTAAAATATAGACTTTTAAATAATTTCTATTTACCTTGGATTCCCTTTCACTGTGTGTCTGTTCTCTCTCTTTACATGTCACATGTATATAGCACTTTTTTGGAAGACTCAGCGTCTACAATTATATATGCATCTTGTGTGGAACACTTCGTTTATCTTACAGGTATGACACCGTTCTCTTTAGTGTGGCATTTGAATTGTAATCTGACACAGTCAGCTGAGCATTTTCCCATAGAAGAATGATATTGGCACTTTATCGGGCTATTATAAAATTAGCATACCATAAGTTGACTTTGACCTTTGGACCAAACTAGTCTATTCCCCCCTCTCTTGACTACTAGAGATGGGCCAGGTTATTTCTTGGACCTGTCTGTGTATTTGTTCTTAATAGACCTCAGTGTGTAACATGCTTATGACCATATCCATTTTACTTTTAGCTTCATGGTCTCTCAAAGGATAAACGCATTGGGAACAGCCTTGAGACCGGGGAGCTTATCTCCTTGAATGGTAAGTCACATTAGTTTCCCTACTTTTGGTGGATGGAATGGGTTGGATATGACACCAAGCCAATCCTGTTTTGGATGGGAGGTCTTCTTTGGACAGTGTGGATTTGTTAAAAATTATTTTCTTAAATAAACCATAAAATCTGTTCAGCTGATATGTCTATTTGTAAATCGAATATTGTGGGTTTTTCGTTCTGATTATACTGTCACTCTTTTTAGCATGATGTTTTATGACTGTTTTGTGTTGATGAGGTCTTGTCCATTTGCACTAGTCGTGCATGTAAGTGTTTAAGTGTGTGATTCATTGTAAATTATGATTATGTACTGAAAAAGTAATAACGGCATAAGAATGTATTACATGCCTACCCACTGTTTCTTGAACCTTTTGTTTAGGGGATACATGATTGGTGTATCTAGATAATAGGAATTCTGATTGAAATTGTGGATTTGAGTTCTAAGAACAATGAATTAATGTGAGTAATATTTATATATGTTGCAGCCCGGAAGTAGCCCAGATACGGGCGAAACGTGTTGGCTGTATGTACAGTTCTTCACGGAACATGAAATAAAGGACACAATTATCTAATACAAACCTCTCGTTTCATCTGCTTTGTTTGGTAACTTAACCGTTATTTTGTGATATATTATCCTTGTTGCCTCTCAGATTCTTGTGTTATTTGTTGATTTATTTGTGGTTCTAATTGGTGGCGAACCATTTCTTGAGGTGGGCAACTGTAATTGTGTTAATTTTTCTGCAACTCGTAGCAACACGTGATTGTGCGACAAACGGATCCCCTAGCCATCATTGTTTGTTTGATTCTCTGAGAAGCAAAACATAAGGCACTTAACAAAAAGTGGTATATGCTGCATTTCTATTGCACCTCAAAGAATACTAAAAGAGTTTGGAGTTTTGTGAACAACATAGCAATAGGGAGCAAGCGAGCAAATAACTCAAATATTCCTGAGGAAGTTTGGGTCAATCATGTTAAAAAATTGACGTCTAGGGGTAGGGTTTTGAGTAAGAACAGGAAGATTGGCGCTCAAACTAGTACGCGTTATGTAAGTAATGCTACACAAAATTGTGCGGTGCTGCCAGGTCGGAGGAACAACCCAATAACCTCCGTGAATGTGTGAGTCGAAGAACCCACACTGTACAAGTAAACACAATCCTGGGCACACGTATTAGGGGTAAAACCAGTAGTATGAGAGTCTCGTTCAGATAAATCACAGTTGTTGATGTCTGGATAGAGTTCAGTAATATTTATTGAGAGAGAACAAAATTATAGAAACAAAGCAACCAGCCGACACGTGTTTCGTCACAAGTATAATGCCTGTGACTCTTCAGGGCTTAGTGGAGTGTTCCATGCGAGAGAGTAAGGTTGCGAAAAGCGGTGTGATCATCAAAATCGTCCCGGGGTTAGGGGAGGACTGAAGAATGTAGGCAAGCCAGGTTTGTTCCAGAAATAATTAGGGCAGGTGCAGAGCCACGAGTCCACCTAAGGTACGTGGCACGTCACAGGGGGGCCCTGCTGTGTGTTAAAGGGAAGGCCGTCCAGTAAACTGTGCCTGCAGTCGTAAAACTAATGATGCCGTGTGTGGCAGTAAGGTACAGCGCCTGTAAAGGGCTGTCGACGACCATCCAGGAAGATGGGCGTGTAGAGAAGGCGGGTACGCCTGTGTGTAGAGTGATGAAGGCCGCGGGAACCTGTAGCCTTATCTGAACCGGATGTTAAAAAATTGAATGGTAGCGCCAGACTAGTAGGGAAGGATCAGGGCCATAGTGACACCATGAACAGAGACCCTACTATCTCTTTTATTGACAACCAAGTCTCTATGGTCATTAAGAGATCGAAAAAATATGTGGCTCCTGGTCCTAATTGTCTGCCCACTGCCCACTTCAAGGAAGACGTAATATTTTGGGCAGAAGCTTTGACTCCATTATACAATCATTTCCTTTTCTCAAATTATATATCTGACTCTTGGAGAGGGACTGCATTACATCTAATTCTAAAGACCGTCATCCAGGACATTCTCAGAACTATAGGTTAATCATCTTGATAGACATAGAGGCAAACATGTTTATATCTCTCTTATTGAAGGAATTAAAGTTATGGGTAGAATGCCTAAATCTCATCCCAATGAATCAGATGAGCTTTCAAAAACTTCAAATTTGATTTATTTAGGCATTTTGATCAAAATGTTTTGCGACCAAAACGTCCTCTTCATGATTGTTATATAGACTTCAAAATGACCTTCAATTAGGTCCCAAGACGAAGTTTGTGGGCTAAGCTTGGACATGGGAACATCTTGCTTCCACTGTTAAGGGCAATTGAGATGCTACATACAGATACATGGGTTGTTGTGAAATTGGGTGACGGTACTAAAGTAACAAAGCAAATTAAGAAAGATATTGGTCTTAAACAGGGATGAGTATTAGCTCCCTTATTATTCAATTTGTACATTGCTGATCTCAATGATTGGCTCACCGAACCTTCTTTAAATCTACCGCAACTAAATTGCCAATCAATTTCAAGCCTTTAATACGCAGATGACATTGTATTTTTAAGTAAGACTTTGGTTATTTTTCAGAGAATAAAAGCCTCTTTTGCTGCCTATAAAGAGCAGTCTACATGCATTAAAAAAAACGTAATTCAACTGTGATGCTGTGCAGAATGGGGGCAGAACTAGTAAACATGGGATGGGGTCAAAGGCATGGTTTCAAAAGAAATATGCTATAACTTTTTCGGTCTTTCATCTTTAGGTATGTAGATATAAAATAAGACACAGCTTAAATGTAAAATAAATGCTAGCTAAGTTAATCATTGGGGAATGCACTATCATACTTTATGAAACCTCTATTAGCTAATTCACTGCAGAGGTCTGTGTCTGTAACCAGAGAGCCATGGAATTGAATCCTGATTGGAGCAGTGGAGAATAGTTAGAGGCTAACACAGGCCCCTGCAGCCACTGAGGCGCAGGGGCCTGTGTTGCGTCCCTTTAAAAAGCACACCGCTCATCTGGTAACTTGTTTCCAATACCACTCAAAAAGAATAAATCTGCATCATCAGGAAGTGTCAAGTGATTCCATTAATCAAAGCCAATACTGCCTTACGAGCTCCCTTTACATTTGCAGATGTACCCGTTGTGCACATTTACATTTCTTTCAGGCAGCAGCACCCTGGCAAGAAGGCTTGTTTAGTTTTCTGCACAACTTCAGTTTCACAGCACAGAAGACTTCCTGCTTTACACTGCAGCTGAAGCATTTTAGCTCTAGGAATTAACCATCCCAGGATGGTTATCTTTTCACAGAAAGTTGTGGAACTGTTTTTCTTAAATTAAAAAAGGATGGGCAAGTTGTGCCCCTCCCATCCTGCCCACTTCGACCACTGAGAACAAATAAAATGGACATTATTATGAAAAAAGTCCACAGTTTTGACTTCTACAAGTTGCTTTAAAAAGCCGCCTATCTGTTACCTGGAAGAAAAGCTGGCAACAGTTGCAAACTATACCTATCTAGGAATTATCTTTGATAACCAGGGTACTTTCACGCCTTGTCTGCAAGGAATTTAGACAAAGTAAAAATCTTAGTTATTTGCATTTGCTACTCTGCAAAAAAATTAATTTGGCCACACTAGGGGCCTCATTATGATGGCGGTCGGACAAGCGTCCGACTGCCAACCTGTCGGGAACAGGACCGGCCGACAGGGAGTCGGCGGTACCGCCAGACAGATTATGATCCGACCGCCGTGGAGGCAGTCGGGAACATGCCATAGCATTGAGGCCTGTGCTGCAGCCCACAAAAGGGCTGCAGCACAAGACTTAATGCTACGAGGCATGTTTGTGAACATCCCTGCACTATGTGGCAGGCACCATGTGGTGCCTGCCACATGGTGCCGGAATGTTTAGGGGGGCACCATAGGTGCCCTTCAGGTCCCATAGCGGAAGGGCCAGGGGAAATGGGGGGCCCGCTAGGGACCCCAAAGTTACTTTCTACCAGCCTTTTCATGGCGGGTTAGCTGCCATGAAATGGCCGGCAGAAAGGGACATTGTAATGAGCAGGCACCGTCACTTTTGTAGGGATTGCAGTCCCTCCGACGGTCCGACAGGCTCCTTGAGCCCATCGGATGCATGGCAGACGGTCTGTCCACCCGCCCACCATCCACCCGCCATCGTAATGCAGCGGGCGGACCTGCAAGGGCAGATGGCGGTGGGACCGCCACTGACGCCCTGATGGTGGCGGTCCCACCGCCATCGTAATGAGGCCCTAGATTCCATTCTCAGACTTATTTTTGCCAAGCCCCTTCCATCATTGACACATGGATCTGAAAGTTGTAGAGGGAAACACACAAAACTATTGGATTCTATATAAATTGCTATATTTAAACACCTGTTCAGATTATCAGGAATACTTCACAGGACCAAGTACGCCTGGAGTTTTGTCTTGTGTCACAGCAACTAGGTCGGTGAGGAGAAAACATTAACACTTGCAAAAGGAAGAAGGAAACATCAGAAGGTGTGGTGAACTACCACATATGGCAGGAAGTTGTACATCCCACACTGGACAACCCATCACGTAAATACTTAGAATCCACATGAATTAAATTGAGTTTAAACGATCTGTGGACCACCCCAGTCTTGCCTGTTATTTTTAAACGTATGGTCAACAAGACTGTAAATTTAGACTCACAATTATCTGATAAGGTTGTTTTAGCTAAATAAAAGTGTATTGTTGGATTGTTTTAAACTTGTACACTTCAACTTTTTCTCAACAATACCTAAAAATCAATTTCTCTCGTAATTTAAAGCAGAAGTTCCTTTCACTTAGAATGGGTAACATGCCAACAAAATACTTTGTTCCTGCTTGGAAATCTACTTGGGCTGATACAAAAGGCAGACTTGGTGGTTTTAAAGAAGAATCAAAGGTCCAGTTTGTCTATATATTTGCCCAGCTTTGTGAAGGCTCGTAGGAAGTGGTTAAAACCATGTTTTAATCAACTTACTACATGGTTGTGTAGGTAGACTCTGCTCCAGAGCTTAAACGGGCATCATATGAGGCTAATCTATAACTTGGTTAAGTTCATGGACCATTTTTTAAAGTTGTTAAATCATTGATTCTAGACTTAATTGTATTGCTGTTGTATTGTTTTCGCATCTACTTTTTAATTAATCTGAGTGTTTTTGTACTATATATTGTAATGGTTTTCATTAACCTTATTCAATTAAGTTTAAGTGATAAGGCAAAGTCAACACAATAACCTCCGCAATTCTGAGGATGGTGGTTTCACTACTGGCCGCAAGAGAAACCAGACTGACACTCCTTAACAAGGAAGTTCTTAATAGGTAAGTCTTCTAATTGGTTGTCAACACATCTTTAGAGACACATGACTGAGAAGAGAAGGCCAGTTATGGGGAAAGTAGTTTTCCAGCTATTTAAATCCACCTTCGTTTTTGAATGGCAGACATGCAGACATGGTCAATTTTAAGGAAGTCAGGAATGGATCTATCTTTTAGATGGACATTGATGGTTTGCAGCCATTAAGGAATGGGTTTAAATGTGGGCTACAGTAAAGCATTGAGGAACAGGATCTGCAGTGATTTGACAATATTTTGTACCTACAATAATTTTTCTAAATTGAATTTTTTGGTAATGGGCCAAAGTTGATCCAGAATGTTGATTTTTTTTTACATAACAGTATCTATTTAATCTCTTAAGTCCAGTCTCTTTTTGGAGATGATTGGGAAGTTCATTGTAGCCTAATAAACTAAGCATACTAGAGAGAATTTATATTACTTATGTTCAATGTGAATATAGGACATTGATTTCCATGTTATTAGAGCTGATTAAGACCTGCTGGAGTAAACTAAGGGGCATATTCTCAAGGATCTATCGGCGAGTTATCGGCACTTTATCGCAGCCAAAGTCACGATAAATTAATCGCCCCATTCACAAGCTGGCGCTAACAGCCCATAACACCAGTTTACCTGCGAAAGCAGTCGCAAAAACATCGCCACAGATGACCCCGGCAACTAACGCTAATGATATGCAGAGTAGGCATTCCCGTGCAAAAATCCACGACAACACCACTCCACAACATTCTCAACGACCAGCCAGATCGGCGATAAGATCACAAAACATGCGATAAGGCGCGTTAGCAGCAGGAAATTAACACCTGCTCTTACCTGGTGTAAAGTCGGACGACAACCGGCACCAGACAAGGGAGCACAGCCCATAGCCACACATGAAGAACAACAGATGCCCTGGAGCAACCGATCATGCAGCCCGGAGCCCCAATAGGCCAACAACACCCACCGCCACCACCCCCAGGACCCTACCCCCCCCACCCCCCCGGGCCCCACCCCGGGCACCCCCCACACCCCCCCTTTGGACAAAGATATTGCACATCAACTCCACGAAATCATGAACCAAACAAATCGCCAGAAGTCGCACAATCACAACACCTAACATACATGTGTGGTCAGAAAAAGGAAATCATACATTCATATCATAATATCCAAATAATACGTTTATTACAGAATAAACCAAAAACAACAATTCTGAAGAGGCATGGCGGGTCTTCTCAGGACATTCTGTAAGTCACAGCCTGCAAAACAGAAATCTGGATAAGAAGGTGTGCCATGCGCCCATCAAAGTACAGAGAGAGAGAGCGAAAGAGAGAGAGAGAGAGGGAGAGAGGGAGAGAGAAAGAGACAGAGAGAGAGAGAGGGAGAGAGGGAGAGAGAAAGAGAGAGAGGGAGAGTGAGAGAGGGAGAGAGAAAGAGAGAGAGAGGCAGAGAGGGAGAGAGGGAGAGAGAAAGAGAGAAAGAGAGGGAGAGAGGGAGAGAGGGAGAGAGAGAGAATGAGAGGGTGAGAGAGTGCCGACACTGCGGACCTTGGCCTCACTGCTCACCTGCTGCCACCGGTGTGTCTCCAACCACGTGCCGGTATACACTGCAGTCCCCCAGGTCCCTTATTTGAAACAGTATCCAGAGACATGAATGGCAGAGTCCATACAGTTGCACACGCCATCATCGCTTGCCCGCCCCTGCGCACACAGGCTGCTGGACCCCAGCCCCTCCCGCTGCCCAGTGGTGATTGCCCGCCCCTGCGCAACCAGGCCTCACTGCTCACCTTCCGCCACCGGCGTGTCTCCAAGAGGGCCCACGACGTTCCGGTGGGATCTCCAAGCCCGGGGCCCGCAACCATGGCACCCTCCACACCATGCAGCCCCTCACCGCGGGCCACCAGGTCACACACCTGACTCTGGGTCTTGATTTCGCAATGGCAGAGACCACATCAGTGCGCACGGCATCATCGCAGGCTGCACACCCGCTCAGCGCTTGAGGTGCCACTAACTCTGTGAACCGCGAGGCAACGCCACGTGGCGGGAGGCCCGCACTGCCCGCTGGCTCAGGCCTACACTGCGGTCCAGCAGGGCTCACACTGATCCTTGCCAGTCCGGACCGCCCGGACGGTGCATCATCGCAGGCTGCACACCCGCTCAGCACTTTAGGTGCCCCTATCTCACTTCACCGCAAGACACCGTCCCGTGGCGGTGTGCCTGTGCCTGCCGCAATGTATCCGGTGCCACCAAGTCTGTCCACCGCTAGCCATGGACCCTTAATGATTGAGTTCCGTGGTACGGGCGCCATCATGTCACCCCCAGCACTGGGCAATGTGAGGTGGCAGGGCCCTAGGCCCTCATGCATATATGAGAACTACACGGAGACACCCAGTTAGAGAGTGGAAATGGCATCCAGCACGTGCGCCAGGCCCTTTTTATTGGCAGGGTCACATGTCCTGTGACGCCTGTGCTGGATGGGTGTGGTGTGGGTATACACCAGCCGTGAGGGAGTGGCTGTGGCATGCTGACAACTAGACCTGTGAGCTGCAGATCCCTACAGTGAAGACCTGGGACATGTGGCGTTGTCGTCCCCCCCTGTGTGCGTAAGCGGAGTGGGCTGTCCTGGCGTATGCCAGTCCAGCGTAAGGGTGTGAACAATGACCCCGGAGCTCTGGGCGTGGTTCCGTCCTGGGCTGTACAAGGAAGTGACTAATGGATGTGTCTCTGTTGTAGTGTCGGCGCCACCCGGACCGCAATAGGCAATCTGTCACCCTGTGACAAAAGCCCCACAACATGAGCAACATGGACGTAAGGGGGAATCACTGACCCTACATTCATCCATACTTCCACACTTGAAAGATCATAGACATGACACATCTGTGTGAATGTGAATGTTTATTGCACATTCAGTGGAGTGTTGCAGCTGGAGCAGTACAGGGCCATGCCAAACCCACCTTACATTGTTGGCCCGTGGAGGGCCAGCCAGAGTCCTTCAGGGAATGACAGGTACATCAGGAGAGGAGGAGTTCAGTCCGCAGTCTGATAACTGTGTCATTGGTGACCAAACAGAATTTGGCAGTCCATGTCGAGGTCCAAGGTGTCGCAGAGTGCATCGGGAGACAGTGGAAGGTGATGATGCAGAGGGCAGAACCAAGCAGAAACAGGCCACATGGCGGAGATGAATGCTACTGCATTCTTCTGACCACGAAGGCAGATTCATCCGCATCTTCGTCCTCTGCTGTTGCATGTGCCTCACATGTGGGTGGTGGTGTTCTGTCTCCAGCACTGTGTGGCAGTGACACCTCAGGGGCCGGAGGTGGAATGTCTGCCGCACTGTGTGGCACTGACACATCAGGGGCCGGAGATGTGGATGGGGTGGTAGCAGCAGCATGCATCAGCGCCAGGCCTTGTGGCAGCAATGCCATGAGGAGGGTCTTTAGGGCATTGAGGGACCCAGCTACCTCTCGCTGGTGTGCAGCCGTGGCAGCCGCTCTTTCCGCCTGCGTCTGCTCCATGTTCTCCATGATCCTCCGCATGTGTCCCAACTCCCGGGCGAGATCGCTGGAGGCACTCTGGCTAGACAGTCGTTCTTGTTGCAGAGTCAGGACTCTAGCGATGTCAGCCATGGTCCGTTGGAGAGCATGGAGTGGACTGTGGGTGTCCGTTAGGGACTGTGAGTGGTCCCTGATGGGACTCAGACACCCACGTATGGCGTCTAGTTTGGCTGCCATGCGGTCGAACCCCACCTGCACCTGTTCAGCCAGCTTCTCCTGGCACCCCAACACACGGTGTTGGAAGGACATGGGTTTGTCGTGGGGGTCCTGGGAGGCAGCCGTGGTGGTGGGTGCTGCCTGCTGTGTGTTCTGTGCAGGGGGTGGGTTCTCCTCGTGGCAGCTGGGCTGCCCTGCTCCTGGAAGTGGGCTGCGGAGGCTGTCCACGAGCTGTTGGAGGGTGTCGGAGTCGAAGGTGTGGTGGTCCTCTTCCTCATCAGAGTAGAGGGGTTCGGACTGCTCCACAGGAGGTGTTGGATTTCCCACTGCAATGTGAAGGGGAGATGCAGTTTCACATTGTGTTCACATGTATGTTGACGCATTGTACATGTTTACATTCAGACTGCATGACAATGTACATTGTGACTGTTTGGGGGGAGCAGCCTATTTGATGCGGGACAGTGGACATTCTGACTACATCACGGATGTGTGTATGTACTTGTACATTGTCAACTAACATTTCCTGCAATGCCAAATGTGATTGGCCAGTTTCTACGCACATGCGGCACCAGTTGTGTCCTCTGTTCTGTTGTGGACGTGTTGCGGTTTGTACCACATCGTTGTCAATGTTGATGTGCTCTGCATGTAATGTGTGTGTGCTGCATTTTGGGGGGTCGCCCCTGCAGCTCTGATGTAGCTGCCCCTTATCCCTTACATGCGGTGTGCCTCGGGCTTCTGTGCTTATGCGGTGCTGAGATGTTGCATACCTGTGTGCATTGATCTCTTGGTGGGAGTTGGGGGTCTGGGGCATGGTTTGTCCGCAGATGTGCTATGCTTAATTGCGCATGTGTGCCATTGTGCCCATCTCCCCCCCGTCCCCACAGTCCCTGGTCGTTACTCACCCTGTTGCTGTTGTGTCCGGCCATGTTGAGCAGTGTCCGGTCCCCCAACTCCTGCCACCGTCTCCCCACTGATGACTGTGGACACCATTTCCTCCATCTCGTCCAGCTCCTCCTGTGGCGCTGGACTCCCACCTCCAGTCTGCATTGCTGCCTTCCGGTTGTTTACGAGTTTCAGCTTGGTTTTGCGCTTCACATCATCCAGCGCCTCTTGACCTCGTCCATTGTCCTCCTCAGCACTCCGACTGCATTCACCTTGTCCACGATGGTCTACCATATTCCATTTTTAGTTGCTAGTGACACAGTGGAGGTGACGAACAGTGTTTGATGGTGTTCTATCACTTCCGTTATCAGGATTCTGTTTTCCTGCGGACTGAACCGCTTCTTCCTACTCTTCTTGTCCTTGCCCTTCCCTGACCCCGAGGTCCCAGGCTGGTCCTCCGGGGGGCTTGTGGGGTTCTGGTTGTCCTCTGTACTTGCTCCGGATGCCTCCATTGTGCTTCGCTGTTGTTTGGCTTTTGTTTGTATGTTTTTTTTCTACTTTTATGGTGCATTTTCCCGCATGACGTGTGGGAATTGCAGGCATGTGGCTGGTTTTCGCAGATTTTTGTATCGCGATTGGCGTCATCGCAACTATTTTCGCATTGGGGTTTTGCGTTTTTGCGGCGTCGCATTGATTTTAACGCGTTCATTTGACGCGTTATCGTGTGACTATCGCATGGTACCGCCATGTTGGGAATGCCACGTTGACACGGCGTTATTTTCCCGCGATGGACTGCGATGTGAAGTGTTGCGTTAAGCTGGATTTGCGGTAGTTATCACACGTTCTTGGGAATATGCCCCTAAGTTTTTTATTTGTGGGTTTGTCAACTAACAGCAAAAAGAAATGAAATGTCTCATAACATAAGTGTCGTAAATTCTTTACAAGTACAATATAGCCTTATAGCCCGCCGTAGAGGGCTATACCGGCTATTAAAGGCCCGCTCCAGCGTTAAAGGCCCGAGCCGAAGGCGAGGGCCTAGCTACGGGAGCGGGACTTAATAGCCGGTATAGCCCAGCTACGAAGGGCTATAAAGCTATTAGAACATTCTGCCACTAGAGGGCAGAATGTTCTAACAAATAAAACAAAGGCTTCAGGGAGCGCGAGGGGATTGAAATCCCCTCAGGCTCCCTGAAGCCTTTGTTCACAGCTGTGATCAAAGAAACTTTGGAATGTTGGAGGTCCGGGCTTATACCAGCCATTATAAGCCCGGACTACTCCATTGTTTTCAATGGAGCTCCCAACATTCCAATGTTCTAATAAAACGATAAACGTCCACCATAATATTAGCATCTTTGGTATCATAGGCGCATCGAGAAATACTTTTGAAAACGTTTGATTGTTCCACATATGTGTACATCATATAATGTATAAGTACTCAAGACTAGGGCAGATCAGACAGGCTGTGCGGAGGAGAGGCAACCTGTGGGACAGCACAGAGAGCAAGTAGACTGGGATACTATAAAGAAAGTAGACACACAGGAAGGAGAGTGGGCAAGACAGGCTGTAGAATAAATGGTTACTGGGGAAAATTAGCAGAGCATGGGAAGAGTGGGTAGACTAAGGGTGTGAACAGGCAGGTTCAGGGAGAGTGGAGGCAGACTTAGTGGAGCACAAGTAGGCTGAGAGGCAGAGCGGATAGGCTGAGGATGGGAGGACAGTATTTGGGGAGAGCATGGAGAACAAACATACTGGGAGAAGAACAAAAATACTAGGAGGCGAGTTGGATACTGGGAGAAGGGCAGGCAGGCTGGGGAAGACGTGGCAGACAGGACGAGCGTGTGCAGAGAGTTAGGAGAACAGATAGAACGCGCAGGTTGAGGGGAGAGTGGAGAGGCTGAAAGGGTGAGTGAGTAAGCTGAAGGGAGACCAGGAAATCAGATATCATATACCCAGAGAAAAGAAGGTATACTGAGAGAAGAGAGGACGTGATGTAGGAAGAAGTGATACCCTAGGGGAGAGTAGCTGACTGGAGGAAAGAGGTCAGGATGATTGGTGGGTGAGCAGGCTGGCTGAGGAGAAAGTGGGGACCATATAACCAAGACATGTCAGACCGAGGGTGACAGAGAGGGAGCACAAGATGTGCCATGAGATAGGGTTAACACAAGGCAAAGCACTACTTGTGGGTATAGAGGAGATGACAGTGTGAGCATGGCGGACGATATTAAACAAGCATTAGCAAAGCCAAAAGGCCTGGTTTTAATGTGCTGCACACCGCATTCCTGCATGTCTGAATTTGCAACAAAACCCCAGCTATTGGCTTTGCCTCTGCATGTTTTGTTCTGCTCAACGGGATGACACAATCGTTCTTAAAATGTATTGCATTTGATGAATTTGGCCAACAAGGTATTTATGGTCTGAATGGCATATTCATCTTGGCCTAGAATAAAAGACAATGTCAGGAAAACATAAGCTTGCAAGCCCAGGACGCAAGAAAGTAAATTTTTCTTTCCCTGTGAATTTGAGAGCCTCTGAAGTGTACAGCAATAAAACCACAGGGGACTTACATCTCTACAATACATCAATCCATAATTGATGCTGGTGCAACAACAGGGAATTAATGGAGAGAGCAGCATGGCACAGCTTTATTTCTAAGGTAACAGTTCATAGAAAAATTATTTCACTTTTGTCATTTAAAATCGAAAAAAAACTCAACCATCTCACAGTTGAGCATTTCTTCTGCCCAGTGCCCCACGTGGATCATAATTACTTTCGCATAGCTAAGGCAAGCTTTGTAAATGGGCCTCCTGGGTTAGGTGCCACTTAAAAAAATAAAGGGGGCCATTTATTAACACGATCTCACAAACATTTTTAACGTGGCCAATTCTGAACAGCTGGGCACCTCGGCGAGTCACAATATTAAGAAGTAAATGCTATTTCGGATGCAAAGCTTGAAATTATTTTTGTTATTCGAAAAATGTCTGATTTTGCTTCGTTGATTTCTCAGATGTAGGTGCATGCCTTCTGATTGTCAGTTGCAGCCTTGCCCACTCTGGCTGCCTCCCACCGGGTTTCCCTCGCTCTGGTGATTGTTGGAAGCAACCGAAAGCTATTAGTCGTTAAATGTAACTGTTATTAGAACGAGTATGGGAATAGTTAAGTCGTAGCTAATGGCAAACATTCATCACGCTTTGCTTCTGTTTCTAACATCTGTGGGAAACTTTGCAAAACCTGTGATTTAACCAGTCTACTTACTGATCAGGTAAGTATGCGTTTAGGTTTGCTGATTTTAGTAGTTGGTTAGGTATGCCTAATTTCAGTGACTGCTCACTACCATTTTGTTGTCTTGAAATGTCAATAAAGTTTGTTTAAAATAGGAAAATGTATTCGTCAATGATCAAGGTCAGAAGTCATGTGAGTTCTCATCCTGTACTTTTTTCTGTGCAAATGAGTATATAAAGATCACGTCTCCCATGCATATGATTTTAGTGAAGTGACATTGACATTCAGGGTAGAAGAACATAATTGCTCTCCAGGGGTTTTGTAGCCCTCACTGATGATGTGTAAAGCGCACAGTAGAAACTGAAAATAAAGAAAACAAGAAGATGCCAAAATAAATTATTAGATGGTAGTTTATAGCCTTTTCTGCAGAAAAAGCAAATACTTGGGAAGGGTGGCGGTCGTTTAATATCAGAACATTAAGGTGGAGGTCATGTAATATCAGACCATTTATAGGATAATTGCAAATTTCTTCAGTCAATGGTAATAGTAGGTGATAAGAAACAAGTACTACGATCAGGGTTTCAGGTAAAATCTCTATCTAAAGCGTAGAATGCGCTCCAACGTCAACATTAAGTCTACGACTGGTCAACTGCCTCTTCCCTCCCGTTTATGATAGTGCAAGGCAGATATGTCTCTAGAGCTGTGGGATATATAGATAAACTCGGCACAAGAAACCAAGAGAGGTCGAATCTTTATAATCAAGGGTGCAAGCTGGCAAACATAAAAAGGTCATTATTATTATTAAACATGAGTATAGTTTTCTTTGCGACTCAAAAATGTAATAATTTCAGAATGTGAAATTCACAAAATTGAATGCTGCATTTCATAATTTGAAGTCATTTTTGGCTGCAGGAGACTAGTTTGTGCAGAAATAGTCTAATTTAAGATACATGTTATGCCCAAACAAGTGTCCTGAAGGTTTATTGAGTGGCTTTTTATGCAAGGTATTCCCTACCATGACATTTCTCTTTTAGATATTAGCAAACTACATTGATTAACCAAGGGGCCCAAAATTTGATAACTTACCTTGGTAATTATTAGGGCTGGTCAGAGCTCGAGGAGTTACGCTCCGCGGAATTCCACGGATTTCTCGAAAAACTCCATAAAATTTCGCGGGGTTCCGTCAGCTGGAAGAGTTCGGAGTTGAATTAAATGAAAAGCTCAGATTGCATATATTGGTATACTGTACTCCAAACAAATACTGTTTATGGCACTTAGCCATCGATCTGACAGGATCTGTACATATCGGGTAACTAACTAACTAGTTTTACTTTAAGAGCATTGATCTTGAGGCCGGGAGCTCTGAGGGTTCACCCTCCCTGGAGTGGTGTCCAGTCCACTCCAGAAGTCCGGTGCAATGGTTGGGGGGTGATCGGTGGGGGGCGATGGATGGAGGGGGCACACCAAGAGACAACTAACAGCACCAGGGGTGGGGGAGAGGGCAGAAGGAAACACACCCAAGGCAGCCGGCAGCAGGTCCTCCACCGCCCAAGGCTCCCAGCCCTGCCCTAGACCAATAGTCAGGGAGAGCATCGATCTGGGTTTGCAGCAGGCCCGCCCGCCCCTTAGAGGCTCTAACAGAGCCACCCCCGAGAGTCTCGTGTCCCCTCCCATCCCACCACTGCCGCACACCTCACAGGCCCGGCCACCCCGCTCTCTGCTGTCTCCCAGGAGACGCCCCTCCGGTTGCTGCTGATGAGTGCTGATGAAGGATCCAAAATGGTGGCACTTCCAGCACGGACCACTGGAGAAGCACACAGGAGGCACCAGCAGGGCGTGAGGGCTCACCCCGCACAGGCAAAGGTGGGTGAGTCCAGTCCATTTTCTGTTTTCTCTTCCTACGTATGCCTGCTGCTGCGTGTACCTTTCTCTAAATGCTATTGTTTATTCCTACCTGTGCCTGCTTTCCTGTTTCCCCTGCTGTGTATACCTGTCTCGGTCTGTGACCATATCTTTTCCTGCATCTACTTATCTCTATATGCCTGGCCCTGTATAAGAATTGTTTTGGATGTGCCTACCACTGCTTACTGTACCTGCACCTCCACAGCCTGCTATAGCAGTGGCACACCAGGGAAGTTGTGGGACAGCCTCCAGAATGTAGGGATGGCTGCTGCTTGCAGAGATACATAGACATGCACCCTTTAAACAAGGGATAAGCGGTGCCTCAGTAAACTCTGCTCCACAGGCGGTTGCAGAGTTTTTTTGCTGAACTTCGCACTCCAAAGCAGAGTAGTAAAATTCCGCAAACTCTGTCAGCGGAGCGGAATTTACCACCCACCCCTGGTAATTATTGATTTTTTCACTTACCTCAAATAAATTAACACAGAATTAATGTAAGCAATTCATAAGATTTGTCTATGTATAATGACATTGTTGACTCCGGCACCTAAACTCTGTCATCTGTGAGTCTACTCTGCCAAGTGGTGCCACCCCAGTTATGGACCATTGGAAATGGTCTGTGGTGCTCTGCCAGCCTCTGTGAATCCAGTGGAACCAATGTATCTCCTCTGCTGCACTGCACAACCTCGAGCAGAACTGATGCATTGTCACTGCTGCGTGGATCCAAAACATCGCAAAGACCCGCATCGCTTCGCAGCACGTCACCACTTCGATACCACCCCACATGATGCATCCTCGGCGCAGACCCTTGCACCCCTCATCGATGGTAGCCTTGATGGCGACATCGGAATTCTCATTGCAACCTTGCAGCTCCTCGGAACTGGTGAATTGCCCCAACTATGCGATGCATCCTTGACGGTGGAATTTGCTTCGCAAGCCATTGTCGACGGGATCCTCGACAATGATGCAAGGCCTCGCACCACAGCCTGGCCATATCTTGGAACTGCTGCGTCACTTCCGCTGCGCAATGCATCTTCGACGTAGATCCTTGCAATGCTCCACAAACCAGGACTTAACATTCTTTGTTCAGCAGGCCTAACTGGGTCCCTGTAGCCAGCCTGCACATTGCAGTTGGTGTGAACTTACGACTTTGTCCCGGTCTGGCATGACCAGATATCCACAGTTGGCACTTTGCATTTTTTGTAACTCTTTTTACCAAAATCTTTAACTTCGAATATCTCTGGTTCTATTAATTGGAATTTTGTTGTTTTGGTCTCATTTTATATACTAAAAATTACTCTATTTTTCTAAACTGGCTTGGAATCCTTTTGTGGTGTGCTTTCACTGGTATACTGTTGGAAGTGTTGCATACATTCTTTACACATTGCCTCTGAATTAAGTCTGACTGGTCTGTGCCAAGCTACCTGATGGTTGAACACAGGTTAATTTAGGATTTGCTTGTGATTTCACCCTGAGAAGAATTGTGGTTGCTGCTTGAGAAGGGCTTCACTCCCCTCAACCAGTAACCCAATTTCATATACAACCCAAGTGGGTAAGATACATTTTATAAATCTGGGAAAAAGTTACAATCTACTGGCAAAGGTTTAGAACTAAACACAGCCAAAACATTGTCTAGAAATCTGTTATAAAATAAAAGTTGCATAGCTGAAGCCATCTATCTTTAGAGAACCAAATAATTAAACATCTTGGTCCCAGATTTATTAAGATTTGTAGGACAGCCTTGTCGCAAAACTATTTTTACATTTACTATGCCACACAAAGTTGATTTGCATGGTCTAGTAAATACAAAGGAACACAAAGCAGTGCACAGGGCTGCCTTGTATTACAGTGCGTCGGGAGTGCATTAAATGGGTGGAACATGGGTGGAGCATGGATCCACCCATGTACTTTGAAGCAATTCCAGATTTACAAAGACTATAAATTCTGGGTTTGTGCCAAAATGGTGTGCCTGTTTGACCGAGGCATAACAAAGATAAATATCTTTATTTCTCCTAGTTACTTACTGTATTCATGTGTGCTGTATTTTGTAACACACATGGGAAGAGGAATATGCCTCTAAGGATTGTTTTTGTACAGTAAGGTATCCCGTCCTGCGCAAAAACAATGCTGTCCATTATGCGGGCACCCTTGCACCATGGTGTATGGGTGCTTGTGTTGGCACAATGCAGCACACAGTGCACTAAAGCTGGGACAGAACAGAAGTGCATCATATTCTAGCAGATATGGTGCATTTCTGTTCTCTCCCTTTCACGCAACACAGAGCAGCATGTTGCCTTGATGTGTTGCTTTGCTTGAAAGAATAGTAAATCTGGCCCTATGTGTCTTATAAAATGAAAGTGGAGAAACCCCACTAGCACAGCACATGGAAATCTATATCCATTTATATGAAAAAATATCATCAACAAAAATATTAATCACAAACATATTACCCAAAAAATATCGAGGACACAAATATTGACTTTACATACCTTGCATATAAAGTCAAAAACATCAAAAACAAAAATATAGGAGACCACAGTATTGTCATAACACAGGCAAATATTTCAACTTTTAACTAATATAGACTATATTAACTTTAAAACAAATGTTACAATTTAAAAAGAATAGATACCACATTAAAAATATATTTAAAAATCATTACTTACAAACATAAAATAAGAATATATGCTTTTAAAAATAACACACAAAATAATAGACATAACTTAAAAAAACATAAATATTTAAAAAGTAAAAAAGAATAATTACAAAGTATAATTACACTAGATAGTATAATGTTTAAAATATAGAATAACAAGCCAACAGTAAAATAAAATAAATTAATAAAAATACTACTGCAAAGAATAACATTAAACTAACTTTTACAATTAAAACAAAAAAGTACCTTCAAACAATTACAATTATTCAGTTAAAAAATTGAAGTTGGAGTGTTTAAATTCACTACTCCCACTCCAACCTGACCAACAGTAGGGTAAGTGTTCAATTTTGGAAGGGGCAGATTTTCTATTCCCACTTCAACATAAGCAACAGTAGGGAAATATATAAAACACTTAAAAAACACAGGGCCATATTATCAAGAACAGGCGATAACATTATCGCCGCTTTAGCAGCAGGAAACTGCCGCTAAAGAGGCGATAAGGGGCTTGATAATATGCCCTATAGAATTCCAATAGAAGCCCAGGTTTGATGTCCTTCACACCAGAACCTGGCCCACTAGGCACCAGGGATTTTTTTTTATGATGTAGGGGTGGGGGCTGCCCAGAATGGACATGCCAATGCCCCCACCCCAAAAACAATTACCACAGTCTTTCTGCCCCCCTGGAGGCAAATGGGGGCAATAGCCCCTTATCTGCCCCCCGGGGGGGGGGGGCAGAAAGCCCACTAGGCCTCAGGAAATATATTTTTTTTTAATTCAGGGGTGAGGTCAGCCCAAAATGGGCATGCTAATGCCCACACCTCCCCCCAAAAATGCCACAGTCTTTTTGCCCCCCCGGGGGCAGATGGGAGCAGTGGCCCCTGATCTGCCCCCCCGGGGGGCAGAAAGCCCACTAGGAGCCAGCGATTACGCTGGCTTTTTTTATGCATGGGGGTGGGGGCTGCCCAGAATGGGCATACCAATGCCCCCACCCCCCCAAAAAATTGCCACAGTCTTTCTGCCCCCTTGGGGGCATATCGGGGCAACCCCACCCCGATTCCCCCCAAGGGCGGCAGAAAGCCCACTAGGCACAGACTTGTTTTTAGCAATGTGCCTACCTGTGGATTTTGGGCCCTAGCGCAGCCGGCACATAGGGAAACCTAGCAAACCTGTACATTTTTTAAAACTAGACACCGAGGGGAATCCAGGATGGGGTGACTTGTGTGCCTATCACCAGGTCTGTTACCCAGAATCCCTTGCAAACCTCAAACTTAGTTAAAAAAAACACATTTTCCTCACATTTCTGTGATGGAAAGTTCTGGAATCTGCGTGGATCCACAAAATTCCACCCACCCCGCATTCCCTAAAGTCTTCCAAGAAAAATTGTACATCACTTGTGTGGGTAGGCCTGGTGCCCGCGACAGGAAACGACCCAAAACGCAACGGACACACCACATTTTCACAGTGAAAACTGACCCTTTTTTTGCAAAGTACCTAGCTGTAGATTTTGAACCCTAGCTCTGCCGGCACCAAGGGAAACCTAGTAAACCTATACATTTTTGAAAACTAGACACCCGGGGCAATCCAGGATGGGGTGACTTGTCTGACTCTCACCAGGTTCTGTTACCCAGAATCCCTTGCAAACCTCAAACTTTGTAAAAGAAAACACATTTTCCTCACATTTCTGTGGTGAAAAGTTCTGGAATCTGTGTGGATCCACAAAATTCCACTGACCCCGCATTCCCCAAAGTCTTCTGAGAAAAATGGTATCTCACTTGTTTGGGTAGGCCTAGTGTCCGCAACAGGAAAGGGCCCAAAACGCAACGTGGACACACAACATTTTCACAGTGAAAACTGACCCTTTTTTTGCAAAGCGCCTAGCTGTAGATTTTGAACCCTAGCTCTGCCGGCACCTAGGGAAACCTAGCAAACCTATACATTTTTCAAAACTAGACACGCAGGGGAATCCAGGATGGGGTGACTTGTCTGGCTCGCACCAGGTTCTGTTACCCAGAAACCCCTGCAAACCTCAAGCTTTGTAAAAAAAAACACATTTTCCTCACAATTCATGGTGGAAAGTTCAGGAATCTGTGTGGATCCACAAATTCCACCCACCCTGCATTCCCCAAAGTCTTCAGAGAAAAATGGTACCTCACGTGTGTGGGTAGGCCTAGTGCCCGCGACAGGAAACGTCCCAAAATGCTACATGGACACAATACATTTTCACAGTGAAAACTGACCCTTTTTTTGCAAAGTGCCTAGCTGTAAATTTTGAACCCTAGCTCTACCGGCACCTAAGGAAACCAAGCAAACCTATACATTTTTGAAAACTAGACACCCAGGAGAATCCAGGATGGGGTGACTTGTCTGCCTCTCACCAGGTTCTGTTACCCAGAATCCCTTGCAAACCTCAAACTTTGTCAGAAAAATACATTTTCCTCATATTTCTGTGGTGGAAAGTTCTGGAATCTGCGTGGATCCACAAATTTCCTACCACACAATGTTCCCCCAGGTCTCCTGATAAAAATGGTACCTCACTCGCGTGGGTGGGTCAAGTACCGACGATAGGCAAGGGCCCAAAACGTATTGAGGAGACATCAAAATTACCTATCACAAAACAACTTGGTTTTGCTAGGGGGGTCACCTGGGTTTTTGGCCCCGGGTTTGGCGGCCATCTTGGGAAACCTACCAAACCCACACATTTCTAAAAACTAGATACCCGGGGGAGTCCAGCGAGGTATGGCTTGCATGGGCCCCCAATGTTTTCCTACACAAAATCCCCTGCAAACCTCAAATTTAGCTGAAAAAAACACATTTTCCATATATTTTTGTGTGGAATCTCCGTGCCGGCACAACTGTCCTACCCCACAGCGTTCCCCTCAGTCTCACGAGTAAAATGATACCTCACTTGTGTCGGTGTCTAATGCAGAATTGGCTAAAAACGTATTTTTAACAAAATGTAGCGCTTAGAAGTCTCGGTGCTATACTTTTAATCCCTATGTTTTTGGCTCTTCCCAGTCACAGGCCCTTGCCCCAACCACACAAGTGAGGTATCATTTTACTCGGGAGAATGAGGGGAATGCTGTGGGGACATTTGTGCCGGCACAGTGATTCCACACAAAATATGTGGAAAATGTGGTGTTTTCAGCTAAATTTGAGGTTTGCAGGGGATTCTCGGTAGGAAAACTTTGAGGGATCCATGCAAGCCATACCTCGCTTGACTCCCCCGGGTGTCTAGTTTTCAGAAATGTGTGGGTTTGGTAGTTTCCCAATATGGCCTCCGAGCTCAGGGCCAAAACCCAGGTGACCTCCTGCAAAACTAGGTTGTTTTGTGATAGGTAATTTGATGTCTCCTCAATACGTTTTGGGCCCTTGCCTGTCGCGGGTACTTGACCCACCCACACGAGTGAGGTACCATTTTTATCGGGAGACCTGCTGGAACGCTGGGGGGTTGGAAGTTTGTGGATCCAGGCAGATTCCAGAACTTTCCCACACAGAAATTCGAGAAAATTTGATTTTGTCAGCTAAATTTCAGGTTTGCAGGGGATTCTGGGTAGGAAAACATTGGGGGGCCCACGCAAGACAGACCTTGCTGGACTCCCCAGGGTGTCTAGTTTTCAGAAATGTGTGGGTTTGGTAGGTTTCCCAAGATGGCTGCTGAGCCCGGGGCCAAAAACACAGGTGACCCCCTTGCAAAACCAGGTTGTTTTGTGATAGGTAATTTTGATGTCTACGCAATACGTTTTGGGCCCTTGCCTGTTGCGGGTACTTGACCCACTCACAAGAGTGAGGTACCATTTTTATCAGGAGACCTGGGGGAACGCTGGGTGGTAGGAAATTTGTGTCAGCCCGGTGATCCTACAACTTTCCCACAGAGAAATTTGAGAAAAGTTAGATTTTTTCATCAAAATTTGAGGTTTCTTGGGGATTCTGGGTAGGGAAACGTAGGGGGATCCACAAAATCCATACCTCCCTGGACTCCCCCAGATATCTAGTTTTCAGAAATGTATGGGTTTGGTAGGTTTCCCTAGATGGCCGCCAAACCCGGGACCAAAAACTTTTGTGAACCCCCCTTGCAAAACCAGGTCATTTTCGGATACATAGCGCCAGTCCACACACACTGCTAGCCAAGTGCCAGTCCACACACACTGCCAGCCAAGTGCCAGTCTGCGCACACCACCAGCAAAACACCAGTCCATGCACACTGCCAGCCAAGCGCCAGTCCATGCATACCACCAGCCAAGCGCAAGTCCATGCACACCACCAGCTCAATGTCAGTCCATGCACACTGCCAGCCAAGCACCAGTCCACGCACACCGTCATCACATTTTTTTAAACAAAAATACAAACCACGTAGATACAAAACTATAACTGCAAACACAACAGCTCTAACTAAATACATCACACTAATGCTAACGTGAAATCTGAACAAAAAATATAAAATGATACAGACCAGTCATTTTACTTTTACGCTCACGGTTGCATCCTCCACCCCTGCTTCTCTAGGAACTCTTGCCTGTTCCACTACAACAAGGCTCCTATCAGAGACTGCTGAAACTGATGAAATGTCATCTTTGACTCTGGAGAACAATCCTTGAATACAACAAAAGCATTGAAGGTTGCTAAATGGAAAAAAATGTATAGCCAACTTCTCATACTAAACGTACGCCTTACAAACAGCAGTGTAAGGTTCCAGCCTCTGATCTACTATATATACACCACCCATGTGCTTATTATAATCTAAAATGCACACATGACCAGTGGCGTAGCTAGATATTGTGCCGCCCGTGGCGGTCCCTGCGTTTGCCGCCCGTGACGGCCGCATGAAGGAGTGGGGGTGCTGGCGATTCCTGTGATGGCCGCAGGTAAGAGCGGGAGGGGAGGCCACTGCCCCCCCACTACTCCACTGAACCTGGCCACAAACAGTCCCAGGTGAAGTGCTTTCATCATGGGTGGTAGTCTGCATGTAGACATTTCTACTGTCAGAAAATTTCACAGCTAGAAGTTCATCGCTAAGCAAGGCACTGCACTGTCTCTTCTGAAGTTTTTTTACAAACAAACTCTTTTGGGTAACCTTTACAGTTTGAGCAGATTGTGCCACAAGCAACTGTGTTCACTTTGAACAATTCCCCGAACAATTGCACACCAGTGTAAAAGTTTACATATAAATGGTGACCTTTGTTAAAAAGTCCTCTACCAAGTTCCCACACAATTTTCTCAGTAACTCCAAAAGTGGACGGACAAACAGGAGGGTCAATGCTGGAATCCCTACAGGTGTACATCCTGAAATTATAGACATATCCAGTACTAATCTCAGATAGCATATACATCTTAAGTCCATAATGTGCCCTCTTGCTAGGAATGTACTGCCTAAAAACCAATTGGCCCTTGAACAGAACCAAAGACTCATTCACAGCCATTTCTTTCCCTGGAACATAGATCTCTGAAAATCGATCTACAAAGTGATCAAGAACAGGCAGAACCTTAAAAATACTGTCACAATCAAGGTGATCTTGTGGCAAAGCTAAAGCATTATCAACAAAATGCATCAGCCGAAGAAGAATCAAATACCAATTACAACTCATGGTTGCAGGAAATATCGCTGTTGCCATCAAGGGACTAGTTGACCAATGTGAAGACAGAGACAGCTTCCTTATCAGGCCCATCAAAAAAGTTAAACCCAAGAACTTCTTCAACTCATCCAGATTTGTGGGAGTCCACTGGGTAGCTATAGAGTGGGTCTTAAGTCTGGCTCTCTAGTCCCTCAAATATGGTTCAGCATACAAATTAGTCTGCTCAACAATCTCATCCAAAAAACCATCATCCATAAACAACTGAAAAAAATGTATAGGCAAAAGGTTTTCAGTATTCACTCTACACCCTTCAATACCACTAAAGGCAGACAACCCTGGCTGAACCATGTTTGGGGCAACCCAGAGTCCAGCACTTCCAATAGGAAGCCTTTCAGGCCCAGGCTGCAATCCAGATGCCTCTTGCTGCACTATTGGCACATCCGTGTCTTCCCCTACAAGCGGCAGTTCTTCCACAATGAGAGTGGCTTCATCATCAAATGATTCCTCTGGGGCAGAAATTTCACTTCTAGAATCCTGGCCTTCCTCCTCTGCCTCAGATGCAGAGTCAGTCTCATACTCATGGTCAGAGGAAGACTTGAAAAGAATATCAACAACCTGCTGAGCGGTCATCCTGCGGCTAGCCATAATCCTTACTAAAACAAGTAACTTGGCAAACAAGTTAACAATACACAACACTGTGTAAAATAAGTAATTAACAAAGTGTGACTTGATTAAACAAAAAGTAAAACTACTGGAATATAGCAATTGCAGGGTAATGTCAATCAAATCAAAGCAAACAAAGACCTATACACTGCAAATACCACTCACTTGCCAGAGACAGTTAGACTCACCAGCACCTACTCTACACAGACACAGCAAGCACCAACGATATCCTACTAGAAAGGAAAAACAAAACAAAATTACACAGAAGACAACACAGTACACATTGTGCACAAATACAAGGAACATTTCACACACATTCAAACAGAAGCTAAATGTGCTACTATTATTACAGCATTTCCAAAAAACACATTCATGCAGGTCATTGATACTCATTTGGAGTAAGCAGTACAAAAAAGGGTTTCTTGCCAAACACTTGCAACTACAAAAACTGCAGATCTACCAGTGCTGAAACCGCAAGCACAAGTCACACCAATAGAAAACAAAAGCTTTGCACTAGAATAAAAAGGAGAAATAAAACATTACGATTACAAATTATGACAAAAAATAAAACTGTTAACATTATAAAACACTATGAAGTCTGCCAATCACCATTCAAATGCCAGTCACACACATAGTCAGCCAAACGCCAGTCCAGGCACACTGCCAGCCAAGTGCCACTTCGCGCACACCGCCAGCGAAGGACCAGTCCATGCACACCACCAGCCAATCGCCACTTCACACACACTGCCAGCCAAGCGCTAGCACATACACAACAAGCACACGCAGACCGTCAGCTGAACTTTCACACACACAGAAACTTTCCCTGGTGTCTAGTGGTTTTCTGCCCCCCTTGGGGCAGATAGGCCTACAAATATGGCCGATCTGCCCTCAAGTGGGCGGAAACAGACGAAATATATAGCGCCTCACGGGGAGCGACCCTTGCTCAAGGGGCCGCTTCCCAAAACAACAATGAAAAAATCCTGAGTGGCTTATGCCTCCCCTTGGGCCAAAAAATATATGGCCAATCTACCCCAAGGGGGGCAGAAACTGCCTAAATAAATGCCCCTTATAAAGGGGAGCAACCCTTGCCAAAGGGGCTGCTCCACAATATCACCAAATCATTATTTTCCTGGTGGCTAATGGCTTCTGTCCCCCTTGAGGGCAGATCAGCCTAAGAATATGGCCAATCTGCCACCTAGGGGGGCAGAAATTGCCAAAATATATAGCCTCTCAAGGGGAGCTAGCCTTGGCCAAGGGGCCACTCCCCAAAACATTATGCACTTTATATAATAGAAACCCTGGTGGTCTACTTGCTTCTGCGCCCCCTTGGGGGTGGATGGGCATAAAAATACAAGGCCTATCTGCCCCCAATAGAGCCGAAGCAGCCAAAATATTCACCCCCAAAGGAGGATAGACCCTTGTCCAAGGGGCCACTTCCCAAAACAGTTTTCACCATATGCAAGAAAATCCCTGGTGGTCTAGTGACTTGTGCCCCATTGGGGGCAGATGGGTCTAAAAATATATGGCTGGGGGCAGAAATAGCCAAAATATTAACCCCCAAAATGGGAGCAACCCTTGCCTTAGGAGTCGCTCTTCTGCTGCCATCCCAGGTGGGAGCCCCGTAAGTACGGCCCACAGGGGGAGCACCAATGCTTCCCCCGTGGGTGGGTGCCTGGACGTAATACTTACGTCCACGGCACAGGAGCACCACAGCCGAGGATGTAAACATTACGTCCACGACACCCAAGGGATTGATGGTGCCCTGAAAAACAAGATAGTGGTGTTGGACTTGGCACTTTTTGCAGGGTCATCCCTGAACTTTTTGCCTTCCTCCTGTACTTTTTCTGACCTGTTTTTGTTGGTTTTATGACTCTGGGCACTTTAACACTGCTGATCAGTGCTAAAGTGCATATGCTCTCCGTTATAAATTGATGTATGGATTAGTGACTCCATGTTTGGCCTATTTGATTCACTGTCAGACCCTAGTACAGCGCACTGTTTGTGCCCAGGGCCTGTGAATCAAATGCTGCTGGTGGGCTTGCAGCACTGGTTGTGCCACCCATAGGAGCAGCTTGTAAAGTGTGTCTCAGGCCTGCCATTGTAGAGCCTCTGTGCAGTCTGGCACTGCCATGTCGACTTGGTAAGTGCACCCACTTACCAGTCCCCAAACCTTCCCTTTTCTGCATGTTAGTCACCCCTAAGGTCGGCCTGCGGGCAGGGTGCATTGTATGTAAGAGGTAGGACATGCCCTGGTGTGTGTGGCATGTCCTGATAGTGAATTACAGCCAATTTCGTTTTTCACTATTGCAAGGCTACCTGTCCCCATAGGCCAGAATGGGCAGTTTGATTATAACATCTTATAATCCTAACTGACCCAGGGAACATGGTAGAAAAACGAATTTAGTATGCCTGAACTCAGAATGATAAAATACATCTTTTAGGGAAGTTAGTTTTAACATTCTGTGTTTGAAAATACCACTTTTAGAAAGTAGGTATTTTCTTGCCTAACCATCCAGCCTGCCTCTGCTAGCTTGTGTATTGTGTGTCTGGGTTTGTGAGTGACAGGGGCTGGGGGACTCCAGGAGACAGGGTGAGTCAGCACAGGGCTGAATAGACCTATCTGCATGTACAGTGGTGGGAGGAGTAGCACCTGGGCCTGAATAGGGCTGTGTCTGCCTTCCACAAAGCTGGCTCCACCTCCTGTGGTGCGTCTGATGTCCCTGGCCCACACTGACAAAGGAAGAAGTTGTGCACTGGCAGAATGCACCCAGAACTGGTTTGGACTAGGTACAAGACCCTCTGCCTTCAGAGGACAAAGGATTTGCTAGTATAAATATTGGGACCCAGACCCCAAGATTTTAGATCACTTCTGGGAAACAAGAAGAACCTTTGCTGAGGAGAGGAACCAGAGAAACTGAAGGAGGAGACTATCCCTATGCTGTGTGCTGTTTGAGGGATTGGCCTGCAGTGGTTGCCTGATTGCCAAAGAAAGGAGAAAGGAACTTTGTGCTACTTTCATCATCTTGCAGAAAATCTCCAAGGGCTTGAAGATTGAGCTTGCCTCCTGCTGAAGTCTCAGGGACACAAGACTTCACCAACCAGCTCCCCTGAATTCCCTTGCTGGGAATTTGAAGTGCCTGCTGTTGTGTTGGGCCTTCTGAGAGACTGTGTGTCGCTGGGAGCTGGAAGCGCGACTCACGAAGAAGAAGCGTGTCGCCGCCGCAGCAGTTGTCGTCGCATTGCTGAGAAAGCGTGCCGCCGCTGCCGCCATCGCATCACCGAAGCGCCTCGCATCACCAGAGAAGAGTGCCGCCGTCGCAGCAGATGCCGTTGCATCACCGGAGAAGTGTGTCGCAGGGCCTGTCGTGGCTCAGAAGATTCACTGAGTCGCCGCACTGCCATCGGGCGTGCACGCATCGCCCCTTCGTTGTCGCATCGAGAAGAAGACGCCACTTTGTTTCATTGCACTGGGTCGTCATCGCATCGAGGCGCTGCTGGTCGCATCGCCACAGAAGCGCAGTAAGAAACCGACGCATCACCTCCCCACGCGGTGAAGAACCGACGCATCACCTCCTCTCCGGTAAGGAACCGACGCATCACCGTCCCCCGGAGCAAGGAACCGACGCATCACCGGTCTTGCATGTAAGGAACCGACGCATCACCTTCCCTGCAACTCTTTTGTTTGTATCGCGTTACGCATCCAAAGGTACATTGAACGTAGAGTGTCGCATTTATCACCTGCATTTGAACTGAACTATTTTCTACCATTGACAGTCATATTTTTCGTATTGTATTGTGGATTTTTGTCGTTCTGGTCTTGTGTTAAGCCTATATAAAGAGTACTTTTTTTTATATACAACTTGTGTGGTGTCCATCTGTAGTGTTGTCACTGTATCACTGTATGTATTCACAAATGCTTTACACACTGCCTCTGAAGGTGAGCAGGGGTTATTTTAGGAGTGTAGCCCCTTACCCTGACTAGAAGCAAGGGTCCCTATTTGGACAAAGGTACCTACCTCTGCCAACTAGAGACCCCCAGTTCTAACAGCTGGGATTTGCAGTGAATCAGGGCTCTACTTGTAGTATTCTGCTCAGTTTAATCCACCTCTAATCAAAAGACTAAACTGAGCCTCTATCAAATAATAATACAATACCCAATGATAGTACCCTCTACTCTTCTGATGCCTCTATCTTTGCTTGATTTGTACCTCAGTGATGATGTGCCTCTATAGTATGTTGTCATTCTCAAGTACAAACTGCCCTACCCACCTGCCCCACTGGAGCCTCTCATGGTCTGTAGCCTGGCAACTGGGTGTGAGTGAAGATTCTTCAGCATACTTCAGAACTCCTGCTCACCATGAACACCACTGTGAAGTGCCAAGGAATGCCTGTCTGAATTTACGCATGGTGCTACAGAGGTTCTATTCAACTGAAAGACTCTAGACCACTATACCGAGCTACCCCTCCTGTCATCTAAAGAGACTCTGTACCTGTCATGCAAAATGCTATTGCCTCAACAGATCTCTCTGCCCCTGCTCTAATGCTGTGAAGTTCTCCTCTTGCTGCTGCTCGGCTACAGGGACCAAATTTGCAGCCTTCCATGGTTAACCCATTTAAGCAAGGCTGCAAAGAATGACTATGGAGCTACAAGTGCTCTAGCACATCTCTCTGTGGTTATCAACTGCTATATCTTTGATGGATGCAGCACCATGATCTTCCCATTTATCAAACTAGGCTGAGCACTTCCTCCACCACGGTTTTCCAACAGCCCCTTTCACCAGGGTAAGGAAGGATGGGCGCTGCCTCATCCTGCACAAGGCTAGAGATTGCCTGGCATATTAATTAGGGATTCTGCCACCAGGGCACATAGATATTGAGGGTTATCAATGACTTTGCCACTATATAGGCTATTGGTACCATACAAACTACTTTTACTATGGATTATGTATGATTTTGGGTCAGGTTGGCAGAGCTGTCATGCAGTTAGCATGCTAGCTACCTCTCCCCCACACACTAATATGCAGCATTTTGTGCTTATCCTTTTCTAATAGGACTATTAGACTACATAGGAAAGTGCAGAAAAACAATTTGGATGCTTCTTTTAAAACATGCCTTCATATATGTTATGCTTTCCCTCAAAGGGACTTCAATAAAAACAAGAGACCATTATGCACAATCTAGTTCCTGATATATTTACATGAGAATTTGAATCAGAATATTTTAATGGCTTTTCTAAAGTATGTATCATCTGGAATTTATCTGATGTTTCAAAGCAGACTGTTCCATACTTAGGTTGCCTCTAGTGAAAAAACCCTGACACTTTGAATCCAGCAGGTAGTACACTCACCTGATCCATTGACTGAAGTCATCTAGGCAGGATATTGCATCTTATTTTTTTCTCAGAAAGGTTAGGCTTAATTTATACGGTACTTCATAAGTGAAATGCAGGACCTTAAACAGAATCCTCTTCTGGACCTGGAGCCTGTGCAGTTTTAAAGTGGAAGAATGTACATGAGCCCAATAACTCAGACACAGCAGCACACATGGTGCTGTATTCTGGACACATTGGAGCCCACACATTTGGTAATTTTGGTAATCTATGTAGGGCCTATTTGTGTAATCAAGTTGTGAGTAGACTAACGCTAGTATTGCCTGAATCATATTTGTTGCTTACCCTAGCAACCCTAGTGGAAAAAGAAAACTGTGGTGTTTGAAGTACATGAAGCACAACAGTTAAATCTTTGTCCGTATTGAAGCCGAAGTTCTTAACCTGAGCAGTATCAAGCATAAAAGAACAACGGAAAAATCTCATTTAGTAATGTTTTTGCTGGTTTTCTTATCATTTAGATCTCTGATTTTGAAGGGGGTTTGTCTTGTGGCCATTTTTCTGACAGAAATGTTCTCTGCATGGTAATGGACATGCACCCCTGCCATGAGTGCCCAACTGTACTGATATCTGGATCCCTACTGCTGATTTTTGTTGTCATAGGTAAACACGGATCATTTGTGTGCACTATGACGTAGGCCTGTCTCACAGATTGGGGTCTTGTTAGACCAGGAGGGTTACCCTAAGCATTACCCTCATAGTGGTGAGAGGCTACTGCGTTCACCATGGGTTAAGCAGCATGAATGTGGTGGGGGCAGCATACCGTTTAGTGATCAGTAGGAGTGAACAGGTTGTGTCACTGGAGTGAGGCCTACAGGCTCCCTCCTTTTTTAAGTTCCACTGCTGTGTGCTTAACTCGCCCTTTGCCTACATCGGTTTGTTGTGAAGGGCTGTGCAGTGCAGGACTGGTGTATCCGCACTAGGTATATGTGTGCCTGGGAAGGGCACAATACAGGGATAATGCAGTATTGAGCAGTGAGTGCATAAAGAGTGCATGTGCTAGGTGTATGTGTGCCTAGAAGTGCAACAGTACATGGAGGATGTAGTGCTGTGCAGTGTGTACATGATAAATGCATATGCTTGAGGTATATGTGCCTATGAGTGGTACAGTACATGAAGAATGCAGTGCTGTACATTGCCTCATGTGAAATGTATGTGCTGGAGGTATGTGTGCCTAAGAGTGGTGCAGTAAATGAAGGATACAGTGATGTGCAGTGTCTGGGTTGTATACATGCACTGGGTGTTTGTGTGCCTGGGGATGGTACAATACATCGAGGGCCCTGGGTTAAATTTTGGGAGACTAAGGCCGGCATGGTGAAATATGGGGAGGTAGTAGAGAAATCCCCCCAGACAGATATGTGTATTGCTACATTCCTATACGCTTGGCGGGACACATACTGGAGAGAGGAGAGTAAGGCTTCCCTTGCACACTTCAAAGGGTGCTCGTTGATTCAGTGAGAGGTCACAAAGAAGGGTGTTGGGTACATCTCAAAAAGGTGATGGGACTGATAAGAGAATCATAATGAGCAGTTGTGCGAAAAAGGGTATTGTTTGAGGATGGCGTGGGCCCTTCTCAAGCAACAGCCACAATCTCTGTTAGAGTGAACCACTAAAGTCACCAAATTAACCTGTGATTAAGCCTCTGGTAGCTTGGCACAAAATCAGTCAGGATTAACTTAGAGGCAAAGTCTGAAGTATTTATGCTACACACAAACAGTAATAAAGTGAAAACACGACACAAGAAAAGTCATAGACCAATTAAGAAAAATAGAGTACATTTTAATAAACTATTTGATACCAAAACGACAAAAATCGAATAAGTCGCACCGGGAATATGCAATTTGAAAAATGTTGATAAAAATAGTGCTTAAAAGCACAGAAGGCCAACTGTGGTTATCTGGTCATGACGTACAGGTAAAAAGTCACTAGTTCAGGCTGACCGTGATGGAGCACATGCCGGATACAGGGATCAGGTTAGGCCTGCTGAGAATTGTCCCTTATGTCCTGGATGCGGGGTGTTGCGACATGCAGCGGCGGTTCCAAGGATCAATGTGCGATCCTGTGTCAGGTTGCATCGTACTATGTAGGTTCTGATGAGGACAACAGCTGGACTGGCAGAGCACTTTATCCCTACTTCCAAGTGTCCCACACTGGGGAGGCAGCACTTGAGGGGTTAGGACTCACAGAAGGCAGAGTCCAGGTGCAGGGTTCAAGGGAATTTGAGCCCTTGGAGTCATTCTGGTGGTCCTGGGTTTGAGGTGCAGGTCCAGTTCTTCTTCCTCAGGTAGCAAGGCAGCAGAGCAGTCCTTCTTGCAGGCAGAGCAGTAGGGCTGCAAAGTAGGAGGGCAGTCCATCCTGCAGCAGAGCAGCAGAGCAGACTTTCTTCTGAGTCTTCCACAGCTCCAGAAGTGATCTGAAGAGTGGGTCTGAATGTCCAATAATTATACCTGGTGCCCACTTTGAAGTGGGAGAAGCTTCTGGAGTTTCCCCCTACAGAGGTGTCTGGAATTTTCTGCCTCCTAGCCCTGGTCCCAGTACGTCTCTGTGGACACAATAGGTTAGTGCGAAGTCCTTTGTGTATGAGCTGAGCAAGCATCTTTGAACTGCAAATGTGGTCAGTGACAGCTTCACCCTCCCTATCAGGTCAGAGGCGGCTGATCCTGCCAATACCCAGACCCTCTAATGTGATCCTGTCTGGGAGGAATACACAAAGGCCAGCTGACAAATACATATATTCATGTGAATCAGGAACAGGCTGTAGGCACCAAATGGTCAGGACAAGAAAATGGCAAATTTCTAAAAGTGTAATTTTAAGAATTGTGACTTAGTTTGACTTTGCAATTAAAGAGGAGTTTAAATTACAATTCCTCTGACACCAATCTTGACTTTCCCACCTGTTCCCGATCAAAGGTTAGCACATATTAAATGTAACAAGGTAACCCAATGTTATCCTAAGGGAGAGGTAGGCCTCATAGTAGTCAAAAGCGAATTTTGGACTTTTTCACTACCAAGACATGTAAAACTTAAAATTACATGTTCAACTTTTTAATTACATTGCTCCCTGCCCTATGGGCTATTTAGGGCCTACCTTAGGGGTAAGCTCATTTGTATTTAATAGGGAGTTTGATGCTTGGCAAAGGGGCTGTTTTTCAGAGTTGAACTGGCAGTTCAAAAGTGCTATGAGGCTGCAATGGCAAGTCTGAGACACATTTTACAGGGCAGCTTAAGTGGGTGACACAATAAGTGCTGCAGACCCACTAGTAGCATTCAATTTGCAAGCACTGGGTATCTGGTATACCACTTTTAAGGGACTTATAAGTGAATTAAATAAGCCAATCACGTGTAAGCCAATTTTTACCATGTTTTAGAGAATGAGCACAAGCAAGTTAGCCCTAGTTAGCAGTGGTAAAGTACACAGAGTCCTAAAGCCAACAAAAACAAATCCAGAAAAATAGTTTAAGAGTGACCCTGCAGAGAGGGCCATAGAAAGTGTGGCTGGGGCCCTCGGTTAACCTTTTGATACACATATTATTGTGGCTGACATTCAGGTGTGAAGTCTAGTCACTCCCATGGCCTGTGTTGTGGAGCTATCAGCCTTGGAGTCTCTCCTGCTGTGGCAGACTGCTTTCAAGAGGAAGAAGAGAGCATAGGAGACACTTCAAAAGAAGCAGAACCGCGACATAAATTTCAAATACTCAGACTCTAAATTACATTTGGTGTCTAGAAATGGACTATAAACAGGGGAGCTTGACACCTCAAGCAGCCAGACGGACTGTTAGAGGAGGGGAAGCTCTGCGAGACTTCTACCTATTACCAGGACTGGTGGCCAAGGCCTGCTAGTCTCCCTGCTTGATGAGCAGACATCACCCAGGGAATCCAAGACTGCCTGCCCTGGAGCTTCGGCACCTGCCTGCTTGCTAAGACCAGTGTGCCCTGTGAGGAAGAGTAGAGTGTTGGAGAGAGCAAGGTCGAGTGTGAAGCCATGTAGAATGGGCTCTCTTTGCGAGATGTGAGCAGAGGGCTGCCACACAGATCGGGGCATTGCCTGTGTGCAGACAGAAGTCAGTGACCCTCGTATGCTAAAGAAGGCCACTGTGAATTGAGCTCTGTGCATAGCTGCGCTGATCGGGCTGGAGCCCGTGTGTAGTGGGAGAGCAGCAACCCTGTGTGCCAGGAGGGGCCACCAAGAAAAGTGTGCCATGCAGTAAGGTCCATAGCGAGTGGGTCATAGTGGGCTGCAACCCCATATGCCAAGAGGATCCGCCACTGAGCACTTAACTGTTCCTATCAGGTAGGAGCCTGTGTACTGTGAGGATACAGTGACCATTATGCCAGAAGGGTCCCTGCGACCAGCAAGTCATGTGACCTTGTTGGAGTCATCACCGAGAGGAGTGTGACCACTGTGGACCCTGTAACCTAACCAGGACAAAGGGTTCACCCCGGGAGACATGTATCAACTCTTCTCACCACCCATTGCAGGAGGAACCAGAAACTTACACTGTGCGGAGGAGCTGTCTAGAACCTTCATTTTCTGTGGAGGTGCGACTGTGTGAGAAGACTCTCCAACCACTGAGTGCAAACTGCTTGGGCTGCATGCAGCAAACCACCTGAATCGACTGCTGTGGCTCCAGCACCTGCTAATGGGACATGCTCAGGAACTCCAATCGCTCTGATCTTGAAGGTGCAGGTAAGACTGATTTCAGGTCAGTCAGCCTTGAGGAACTTTCTGATAAAATTAGTGCTGCAGTGCTGGAACACTGTTTACTTTAAAAATAAAGCAACAGTGAACTCTTGAGACTTGGACTACTAGTGGGGCATACCCTGGACAATGCCAATAGTGATTGGGGAATAACCACTATCGCTAAAGTGAGGAGGAAGTGGGAAAGGGAACTGCCAAGGAAACACTAGAGCCCTGACCTCAGGATGTTGGTGTTGTTGTTTGTGAATGTCGTATTTTTCTTTGTGATGGCAGCAGTGGAAAATAAAATGCTTCCTATTTTTCATAAAAGTGAGTGTTTGGCTAGACAATGATTTGTTGCTGATGGGTACACTTTGAGTTGTGAGCCTGTGTTCACTCCACTGTATCCACACTTCCCCGCAAAGGAAGCCTTGGACTGCTCGGACCATGTTAACCCTGAGAGTCAAGTGCAGAAGGGGTACTTGGCACAGTTGCTCAGAATCCATAGTAGGTTAGGCCCTGGGACATCAGGAGTGAAAGGCCTTAACCCCAACAGTTGGGCTCAGCAACCCCTGTTTTCCCCGTAGCACTTTCAAAGGGGTTCCAACTGCCATCAGAACCCTCTGTTTATCTACAAGCACTAAGCACAGGCAAACACATCCCTGGATATCCATGGGATATCTGTCCCTGGGTTCTAACTTAAAAATGACCCATGCATCATGTGCATAGTCATAGAAGGATTTTGTATAAGAATGGAGTACCTCAATTAGAAGGTGGAAATACAAGTTTCATCACATTTTAGATGACTTAAAATACATTGCAATGTTATAACAAGCCTGCAACTTTGGGTGTCATCATTCCAAACTCAAGTTTAATCCAGACCAGACCAAATGCATCTGATAGACAATACAGAGAAAAGAAATACTGGCAGGAAAAAAATATCTAGAAATAAGAATATCAACATGCACCAAAGAGAGAGGAGAGGGTGCATATAAAGGTTCGCTCGTACAACAGTGAATTATGCTAATTTCTCATCCCTAGGTATCTGTAATGCACGGTAGGCCTGCAATACGCACAATCCAGGTCAGAAAAAATGCAGAATTTGATTATTTTTTAACAACTGTTATTTTTATAACGAATATTTTAAACATTAAAAGGTATTCCTTCCCACAAACATCCTGGAAAACGTGGCACCAGCACTTCCCTACAATGGGGCAGATTTACAAGAAACTGACGCATCTGTAGAGATGGGTCAGTTTTCCTGCGCCAGCCTGCGATACCCTTGCACCACAATGGATGCGCCGTATTTACAATATGGCGCACCAAGGCGCAAGGATTGACAGATGCGTCAGAAATTCTGATGCATCTGTTGGCCCTAAAGTCACACATTGCTGCAGCCGTGTCGCAAGCACGACGCAACTCCAGCAATGCATGTTGAGGCCTATACTTATTATACTGCGTCACTCCTTACGCCTGCTTCAAGCAGGCATAAGGTTTTGACGCAGTGGCGTCCTAGAAGTGGCGCAGTGATATCTTGTAGATTTTACTGCGTCACTTTAATGAGGCTTTCCTGAATGGAACGCCTACCCTGCATACATTATACCCGACACAGGTATAATGTGATGCAGGGCTTTACAACGTGACGCATCTCCCTAGATGTGTCTCGTTGTAAATTGGCCGCATTTTTTACGCTGCAGCTGCGTCATAAAAGTGACGCAACTCTAGCGAAAAAGTGTTGCAAGGGGTTTGTAAATCTGCCCCAATGTCTCCAAGACATACGGAAGACCCTCTCACGTATAAATTACATGCTCATAAGGATGTGGGACGTTCAGGCTGAAATGCCTGTGTATGCCATTGCATTTCCCTGGCCTCCCCCTTGACACTCACACATACTATATCAGACCCAATCGAATTTTACTTGTAAATAATTCACACGTGGCTTCCATATGTTAGGTGCAACTATGTCAGACTATTTCTATCTTAAAGTCGCTTTCAGGTATAAATCCGACTTACATATGTTTGGAATACTATGTGATTCGTCCTTGATTCTTTGGCAATAAAAAATAAGATTAGCAAATTGAAGTTAAAGCGAGAAAACCTGGACATCACCCAAGAACACTTTCACTGTTGATCCAACGCGTTGTATCTGCTGCTTGCGTGAAAGCTGCCCTGTTAATCACGCTTGTCTTTGGGGAGATTTGAATGATGTGAGGAGGACCAGGTAATACATAGCGAGCTGTATGCTCACCGCAGGAATTGTACTGAAATTGAGCCACGCAGTAGCTCATTTATAAATCATGAGCCTTTCGCTTACTCTGATGAACATAGTTCAGTCTTTGCTAGTATATCAAATGAGCGAGGATTCACCTTTTTAATTATTTACCCTGTTTGTGTTACAAAATGGTTCATGGACACTGGCTTGATTTTAAAACTCACACAGGTGTTTTCATTGAGACGGGTCTTCGATTTACGTCTATAAAACTTTAATAAAGAATCATCAAAATTATAAAAGCCCTGTTTGTGTCCTGGGCTGTCTGGGAAATAGATTGAGAGGATATTGCATTCTCTTCATAAAATATAAGGAAACCCGATTTTGTTTTTGCACTGATGATTTAATGGAACTTTCACAGTGAGGAAATTAGTGTAGTATTTGGTGAACTGAGGACCCAATTTAAATGTAGGCGGTATGTAGGCTCCATCGCAACGGCGACAGAGTATACATACCACCAACATGAAGGTCGAACTTCCCAATTTAAATGTGGGCGGACCATTGGCCCCATGGTGCCCTGACGAAGTAAAGGATGTCAGAGAAATGGCTTCATGTCTGCCCGTCCAATCAGGATTGGCGGACATGTGGCCATTTTTTTACTCCCCTCACCGTGGGAGATGACTCCAATGGCAAGGGGAGCTGTTCTTTTTTTATTTAAAAAAGAAAATCCCTTTTAGGGATTTATTTTCTTGAAAATAAAAAGAATACTGTTTGGTGCAGGGTTGTGTCATGCTGAATTCGAGAAATGTAGTCAGGAATTCAAGAAAAATAGTCAGGAATACACCTCAAAAATTAGGAGCAATCCAGGAGTAATAGAGAGCAAGTGACAGAAAAAAATTTGTGACTTGTCTTGGAGCCAGTTCAGATGCAGAGAGGGGAGCCAACTCAGCACCATTTTCCAGGTATCACAGTGTTTTGCTTTTGTCAGGAAAGACTTACACTTATGCAGCATTTTTCTAACATCCTTTTCAGGTGTCTTTTTTTACCAAAGCAAATGGGACTTGGGATTCATAAAGAAGGAAGATAAATACTGTAATAAATGTAGAAGGTATTCATTGTTTAGGTGAATTCCCATTAATTTCTTTAGGGACTGGAAATCTCACCAACCAACATAAGGAATGTATCTCTGTAGTGATTATCGTACAGCCACTTCACTAAACATTCTTTAGGATCAAGCCCCATTGTGACTTGAATAGCCTCTACCTTCCAAGAGTTCCTCCGGATAGAAACTGTGCCCAAGATATAGTTAGGGCTGTCTCTTCCCTGACCTATTAACTGAAAGAAAACATACACTTCTGTTGTCTTGTAGTTGTTGATCTGTTGTGCCTGCTGAAAGTCAATAACCACAGTTACTCTAAGTCGCAAGGGAACAAAACAACCCCAGGCTCAACCCTAGAGGTCCGAGGGAGACACCAACAGAAAATCTTCAAGTAACCCATAGCCGTTGTCACTAGACCCTGTTCTAGAAAAACAGCAACGAAAGTGATTCAGCACCATTTGTGTTGGAGCTAGGGTAATTAATGAATTGCACTGAAAACGTAGGGCCAATTCACAAACTACATTTTGTAGTACCTAAAGTAGTAAGTACTACAGTAGTACAACTCACTTACTACAAAATGCTATTCACAAACCTATGGTCAGAGATCTCTGCATTAACCTCTCCAGCTTTTCTGTAGGGTGGTCTCCGTAATAATAGCAATTTTGTGATAGGTGCATGGATCCTATCAGCACTTACTTCAAAGGCAGTGAAGCCAACTTTGGATTATGAAAAAGCACATGATCCTTTCGATAAAGGACTCATTTCTGAAATCCTTGAAGTTCAATTTAGTCTGGCACCTCCCAACTAGCACTATAACAAAGGAAATCTTAGCATGGTAACTATTTCGTGAAGGTGCTTAATTGGCCCGCACTGAATCTTGCTGCATTTACAGTAACTCAAGTGAGAGAAACTCAGTTTTTTAATGTGCCCTTTTTCATACACTAATAGATATTTGATACTCATTTTACCTTTAATTTTCTTTGATGATTTGATTTATTGTGTTACATGGATACACTGCTCAACATTGTTCATGCCAGCACTTTTGTTTTAGCTGACCTCTCAGCATCCGTATAACTAATTATATCCTGTCATTTGGCCATACTTGCCCATCACACATACTTTCTTGGCTTAGCTATTTAAATTTATTAAATTGAGGCCCTTACAATTCATGGTTCCCTGGAGATGGGGTCTCTTGGACCATGCTTCTCCTAAGGGCATCTGCGCCTAGAAGGATATTGATGTGGAAAATGTTGGCTCTGTCGGGTACAGAATTGATTCTAGGTTTAGATTGCATGAATCTGAAGTTGTATTAAGTGATAATTCAATATATTCTTTTACATTTTATGATGTCAAGATAACATTAGAAGGCTGTCACAGTTCATGAACATATGAGTTGTTCAAACGGCGCAAGTGATATGGTGAAAAAACTGCGAATAAAGTGTGAAAAAAGTGCGAAAAAGTGCTAAGTGTGAATGAGATATATACAGTGCTGTACTGAAGGTTAAAAACTGGTAATTCAAAGAACATCCATCCCTAGGTACATAAATCTCCGCTTGGGATTTAAATTTCCATTTCACGTGGGGCGGAGAGAGTAGGGTCAAGATTATGACAGGCACGTCGACGTTTCGACCCAGAGAAGTGCGCGATTGATTAGTAGGCACAGCGGGTCTTCCTCAGGACAAAGCGAACCAAGGGACAGCCTGATTTGAAGAAAGAAAGAAAAGTCTTCAGGGTATGGTCCACCGTAGGTTGGATTCAAGAAATGATTGTAGTGAGGTCCTTGATAGTGATGAATCACATCAGTGGGGCAGCACAGTTCAGTAGCTCTCTGGCCCTGCTCGGGGCTTCTCAGTCCGCTTTGTCCTGAGGAAGACCATATCACTTGCGCTGTTTGAACAACTCATATGTTCATGAACTGTGACAGCCTTCTAATGTTATCTTGACATCATAAAATGTAAAAGAATATATTGAAGAATATATTGAATTATCACTTAATACAACTTTAGATTCACGCAATCTTTTGGTGTGTTGTTTGTCCTTCCTTCTCTTACATTTTCATTGATTATTATTGAAAAGTTTGAGTACTTTTTTCTATTGTTATTATTCAGTAAACCTAGAATCAATTCTGTACCCGACAGAGCTAACATTTTCCACATTCTTGTACACTCAGGTTCTGAGGGGCACTGGGTCACCCCATTATACTAGATGTAGAAGGATATTGAGTCCAAAATGTTTGGTGCTCCTGGGCAGTACAATGCCAAAAAGATGGCAGCCATGGATAATGTGTTTAACGTTATGGTCACCATGCAATTGGAGCTGGTGGCTTCCTGAGCAACAGGAGCCAATATTGAAAAAGAGAAAGCTGAGTCAGCAAATAGGTTTGCTAAGCCAAAAGCATGGCTTATTCCTTTGCATACTGTGCTCAGTAATCATTGCAATTTTTTTACTTTCTGCCTTAAAGATTTCTTAGTGCCTTGTATCTACTTCACCAGACAGCTTCTGTGAAGGCAACTACCCCTACTACACCACTGGTTGCAATTCAGTTCAAGTTCCATCTTCAGATCCTTAAGTCCCATCATTAGGGTGTTTTGTAGATCCATGAAGCCCATAACCTTGTGCTAAGAGAGTTCTCAAGGATTCTCTAATCTCTTTTTGTAGAAAACTGATTGACCTAAATATATGGATAGTTTTGAAGGGATTCAAGGAAGTTGTGTTATTGAGATCTGTATAGAGCATAGTCAGCCATCAGTATGAGATCTTAGCATTTAATATTTTCCTCTTTGACATTTAATCCATAACACCTTCTCAATCCCCTATTCACCCACTGGTCTTTTAACCACTACCTTTACCCTACTGATTGCTCCATCCTTTTGGCTACTTTTCCATGAGTGACCAAAAATATCAGACTCACCTCTGATGCCTCCCTTTCTAATCTCAGTGAAAATGGTAGGGCCCTGAACCTTAAACAATTTACAGTTGATTAACAGTAATTCATAATCCAGCCCCTTAAAACTATGACAAAGCATCTGTTGGTAGCAGAATGTTCCCTGAATGATGTCTAGTCTTGTTCCCCTGACCTCAGTGCCTGACTGCGAATATGTGGTATCCTGGTGTTTAATTTTGGCCAGTGGCGGTTGGCACGGCTCGCGGATGGTGGGCCGGGTGCGGGGGAGTAGGCGGGCGCGGGGGGGTAGGGGGCCATGCGGGTTACTAAAGGAGGGAGTTCTCTGCACAGTACTCAGAGAACTGTTCTGCAAACAATGCTGATTGTCTGACAGCAAGTTTCCCCAAAGCTGAAAGGCATCACCTGGAGTCTGGACTTGACTAAAGAAGCTGGATCTCTGACCAGAAATGCCTTGAAGTCAAACTATTGCTGAGAAACAGAATGACAATGCCAAACCTGCAGAATTGTGATTGACATAAAGCACCATCACTGCTTGACCCCCAGTGCTGTGCGTGTCCGGCGGCTGAAGGATGCATGTCCTGAGGCTTGTGGCTGCAGTCTGTCCGTGTCGACAATTCCTGGATGAATTGCGACAGCGGTCATCATCGCTGCCCTTAGAAGCTTGTGCACAAGGCAGAACATGCCGCTGTCAAGGAGGTTTGTGCCGAGTCTCAATACACCATCACCAAGGTGTTTTGTGTCCAAGACGGATTTTGCTTCCATCCAGAAATTTGAGCAGAGGTAGATCCTGCCACCACCATTCACTCTGTACCCATGACCCAGTGATGGATGCCCTCAATGCCTGACTGTGAGGACATTAGCTCCCACTGTCATTCAGCTGTGGTCCTCCCAGGATCAAATTTCCAACTGACACATCTCTCCCAGAAGAATGAGTGAAGCAAGATGTGTGCTGCAGGCCCTGGACAGAATCAAACTCAGAGGCCTGAACTGTGTAGATTGTAAAACCTGGGACTTGCTAAATGTGCTGAATGCTAAGAACTGAACTTGAGGGTGATCTGCATCTAAGCTTTGATAATTGCATGAGAGACACTCAACTCAGGGGCAGAACCACCTAGACTCGCAAAAGTATGGAGTGCATCCAAGAGAAAGGCGAGGTGCAGCAGAATATATGCCACAGTAGCCCAAGTGCTATTTCGAAAATTGTGCCTATTTTATATGCTGCTAGGTACTACATTTTACATGTGGATTAAAGTACTTTTCTTTTTTCAAAGTAAAGCAATCAGGGTGGCCTTTCAGTTATTGTGCTGTTGGGTGACTGTTGAGTACTGAGCTTGCACATCCCCACACTCCCTCCCTGAGCGGCCTGTGTCTGCTCACCATCACTACCACTGGGAGTCAAGTGCTAAAGGGGTTGTACTTGGCCCAGTTTGCAGAGCCATAGTAGGACTGAATGTGGTACATCAGAGTCAAATGACCCCAGCCCCCACTGCTGAGATTCAGAAGCCATTGCTTTCCCTGTGCCCCACTGGATGGGGTCTGACAGGACCTAAATTAGTTGACCAGCAATACTATTATTTACAGCAAGTATAATTGCACCAAACACCTTTTCACTCTGCCAGAACTGGGATTTTTATGTCTTAAACATTGTGTATAACCCCTGACATTGGTTGTATGAAACGCTGTTAGTCAACAAGAAGAATAGAGAAGGAGTTATCATTTATGTCTTTTACAATGAATAGTTAAGTCCAATTGGGGCTTCACAGAAATCGAAAAAAAGATTTAGAGTAAGTTTAAAAGGATTTATTAATAAATTAATTCAAATCAATCATTAGTTGAGTAAATTTTAAAACTTTGTCATCATTATTACAGATTCAAGTAATCTAAAAGTCGATATTTCAAAGTAAGATAAAAGAAAACATTGGTAAAAACTACAAATAGAATACAGAATATGCAGCATGTGTGTGCCATAAAGGTAAAAATCCCTAATCTAAATTAATGAGAGTTGGGCGTAAATTACATTTATTTGAAGCAAAGCAAAGCAAGGAGTCAGCTTCAGAAAATGAAATAAAGGTTTCTGATGAGAGAATAGGAATGCACAGGCATGAAGCCTTAGCACTCAAACAGTAGAGGGCAGCAGAGGCTGGAAGGGACTTCTCATCTCAAAATCAGCAAGCATCTCTAAGATCTGCCTCCTAATTCTGAAGCAAGGACTCCTCTCTAGTCTAAAGAACACACACTAATATAATTTAACAAAACATCATTTGCAACATTTCATTTCATCCCTAATTTCAGCAACCAATCATTCTTCTGCAAAAGCTGCCAGCAGATAAACAACCCAGTTTCTCATGTCTTCGCAATGGGTCATACACAACCATGTACTTCCTTTGCTACTTTGAACAAACCTTGTGGTTCAGACTGATCTTCCCACGAGTCCTGGTTCCTGTCATCTCCCCTCCTCAGGTGAGAACTTCACTATCAGTTGTCTAATACATAACAAATGCCTATTGTTGGAAAACGAGGCAGCATCTGTGAGGCCTGCACAAATAACATGACTACATTTGTCCTTCACTGGGAACCAAACACCCAATTGTAGCGCCTGACTCTCAGAGGGTAGCGTTGCAGAGCAGTCTGAGGCTTACTCAAGGGAGGTGGTGTGGGCTAGTAATCGCCATTTGCAGGTGCGCAGAAATAATACTCAATAATTGATTGTCCAGTCTGTACTTTGCTTTATAAAAGTAAGAGTACATTTATTAAACACACACTACTCAATACTATGCACCAATTTACAAATATACATAAGCTGTTGGAATTACTTTGTGACATTGCGTAACATCTCCACCCCTCCCAAAAGGGGGGGTGGGGTCTAGTACCACCACTCCCATGTATGCACATCATCTTGCCCCCTAATGCAGTTAGTTGAACATAACCTGGAGCGAGGGCCTTGCGCACTGGCACCATCCCAGTGGCGACCCACCCCATTACCTCAACACGCATTAAAAGTAGGTTCACCAGCCCTAGTGACACATAACCCTGATTGAGCATCTTATATTGACCATACAGTATGCACCCCTACATATTCAGGGCTAACAGTCTGGGTTGTTCCTCACTTAAGCGCAGCAGCAAGAATTCATGTTTACGCATTACCTTAGAATGACAATACTCATCACATTTGACGGACATTAGAATGCGTTGCAATTACAGCCCCTAAAGGCATCACAGATTAAATCACAGGATTACGCATATACAGCCAGACACCCTAGCAGGAATGTCTGGCAACATAACCCCACTTTGCTTATGACATCACCTTACACAGGTACTTCACATTACATATGTGACCTTCAGTCCCTCTAAAAAGGAATAACCGTTAGTAAATGCAGTTCTGGTGCAATTACACCTCTTCACCTCCAGGGGATGCCCTTCTCCAGACATCCCCACCTCAGCCCTTTACTCCGTGAAACACTTCTCAATACACCCTCAGCTGTAGAACAAACGTTCCAGCCTAGAAGGTGTTAAATGCACGCTGAGCCCTTGAGGGGTTATTCTTTTAAAATCCCTATGAGACTTAGGGTGGGACTTATCTTCGTGCTGGGGGGAGACTGCGCTTCTCCAGCAGCTCCCCCAGCACCCTTTCACCAAGTTGGCGGTGACCCCGTGCTCCTGGGGCCACCGCAAGCACCAAAACGACAGATTTCCAAATGCCTGGCAAGGCATTATGGGGCGCTTCGTGCTCCCTTGTCACGCATATGGAATGAGCGGCTCTCCCGCTGTGCCGGGGAGAGCCACGATCGCGCTGGCGGCCTCCGCCGCATCCTTTCCTTGGTGGGGGGACCCAGTCCCACCCGGACACCCAGGTGAGTAACGGCTCGGGGAGCCCACCCCCGGCTGCCTTTTCCAAATTTCGGGGGCCCGGTCCCACCCGGGCCCCTCACCGCACTCTCATTCCCTTTCGGGGTCCCGGTCCCACCCGGGACCCCCCAGAGGCCTGTCCGGTGGAGGGCAGCCTGGGGAGCCCACCCCCGGCTGCCCCCGCCGGCTCCCCGCGTGGCCAGCACCCACGTGTGCTGCCGCGGGAGCCGGCTGGGATCTTCTGGTCTGCCCGCTCCAGCGGGCAGACACGTCTTCTCCCTCCGGTCCGGCTGGACCGGGGGGGAGTGCGGCGGCACTCCCCCGGCCCCCTCATTCCTTCCGGGGCCCGGGGATGGGGTCCCGGGCCCCCAGGGCCACCTTCACGGGGGCGCGACTGCGCCCCCCGGCTTTGCTTCGGGGCCCGGGGATGGGGTCCTGGGCCCCTCCTCCTCCTCGCGGGGAGCACGACGGCACTCCCCGTCAATTCTTCTTCGGCGGGGGCCAGGGTGGGCTCCTGGCCCCCTCAGGGGGGGTATCTTCATGGGGAGCGTGACGGCGCCCCCCGGCTTTGCTTCGGGGCCCGGAGATGGGGTCCCGGGCCCCTTGGGCTCATTTTCGCGGGGGAACGCGACGGCGCTCCCCCTCCTTCTCATCACCGGGGGCAATTTCATGGGGTGCGCGACGGCGCCCCCCACTTTGCTTCTTCCGGGGGCAGCCCGCGGGGCCTGACCCACCCCGGGGGCATGATTGCGACCGGCGGCGGAGCCCCACGCGCTTCGTCATCGGTCCCAGGCGGGGTCAAAGGTCGCCTACCTTCTGGGAGGCATATCTCAGCCCCCTGGAGTCTGATTTCCTCCATTTTCGCGTCCTCTTGCTCCTGGTGGCGCCCCCCATCCACTGGGAGCACTTTCCCTCGCCCTCTGGGTCTCTGAGAGGGGGGATTCAGCAGGGAGCGGTCTTCACTGGCTCCCTGCGCCAGCCATTCTCCTGGCTCTCCTCCTGGGCCTCTCTTCTCCGTGCGCAGAGGCCCCTGCTTCTGTGCACCGGTCCTGGGCTCTTCTTCTGGCGCTGGTAGGGGCCTGGGGGCAGTCAGGGGTTCCACCTTCCAACTGCCCATGACCAGGCTCCAGCACCTTCCGCCTCAGCAGACCAAACCCCAGAGAGACCTCTCTTCCTCTTCCAGTACTTTTTAAAAGTTGAGTAGGGGGCTGGCAGGAAGTCTCTGTTTGTCCTATCAAACAGCGACACATCACTTCCCTGCCCCTGCTCCCTCCTCCTTGTCCAGCCTCTGGGTTTGTTCAAAATGGCTTCGTCCAGGGTCTCTGGCCACATGGTCTCTGAAACACGAGCCCTTCCCTCCTCGCTGCCTTCCCTCCTTGGTGCAGCCTGGTGCCTGGCACCCAGTGATGGCTGCTGATGGATGAGCCTGTAGCCCCACCCATCTTCTCTTCGTGGAGAGGAGGCCTTAGCTTGTGGAAGAAAGGTTATCAATCCATCCAGCTGAGGTCAGCCCTCAGCCTGGCCCTGGTTATGACTGACTCAGAGAAATGTGACATTTCTGGATGACCCAAAAGCAGTACAAATATGACTTTGGACTCTGCAGAATACTCCTTTTCACATCCGCTACAGTGGACTTTAGTGCGTGTCTGGAATCTGTAGGCCTTATGAAAGTTAATCTAGCACATGGGCTCCACATCCCCATAGGGGAATAATGAAGTGAAAAACACAGTAAAACACACTGACTTTCCCTGGCATGTTCCTTCCCAGTGTATAAGGCCTATTCCATGTCACCACCCACTTCTGCATAAGTCCTGCCACACCATTCACTTTGTAGCTGCTCCTGGACTGCGCACGCCAGGAATCTCCCCTGCGCAGCCCCTACACGTGTGCACACGCATGTACACAGGTGTCTGCATGTAACCAGCCCGGTGCCCCGTACTCCAGCTGCTGCGCAGCGGCCTAGTCAAGCTAGGGGGACACCAGTAAAATCCACATGCAGTCTCTTTCATCATGAGTTCACTGTGGGTGAGTCCCAACTTATGAGGCTCTCCCACAGTAAAAGCTCAACAAATAGGTGCTCAAAAAGCGAAAAATCCGGGCGGCCCAGAGTGTCAGAACCATCTTCTAACACCTATTTGCTAGATAACATAAGAAAAGACTTCTGAAAAATGATAGCATCTGCAATGGGAAGAAAAAGAAAAACATCTTGTGTAAAACCACAGTTTAAACATAAAAACAGGCCTCTTCGACCTAATGTGTGAAGGCAACATTCAAAATGGCACCTGCATTTAAGCTAACTTAACTTATCACAATACGTTAATTAGAGTGTTTGGTTGCAATGTCTAAATATGATTCCCTACTACAAATGTTGCATTACATGTGTGTATGTTTGACAACAGTGAAACTAGCACTTTACAGTTAAAGTTGTTTAATTTTCAAAATGATGAAATTCGCTCTATCAATTTAATATTACCCAGTAACCCAGACCTCTTATGTAAGAGGAAACATTATTAGCAAAATTGGGGAATATGCCCTATTTGTGCTAAGGATTTGCTACAGCCTGGCAGTCTGGCAACACACTATTCAGCTTGCTTCGGATAAAGTGTCTGTACAGTAACAGGAGGGAGAGTGAATGGCGCACTGTTTCCGGTAATTTGGTTAAATCTGTCAAAATGGTATATCTATCTATCTATCTATCTATCTATCTATCTATCTATCTATCTATCTATCTATCTATCTCTCTATCTATCTATGCCTTTGTCTCCTGATCTTCCTGTCTCTGTTCCTGCCTCTCAGTAAAAGTGTAAACAATCTTCCCCAGCGTCTGCAGGGACAGAAGTGCATCCAGTCCACGATCACACAGGGTATCTGGTTGAATAGTAGTTTTGGGCACCCAGTTATGATTTTTATATCATCATAAAATATGTATAGATTCCTAAACGTTATATTCGTCCTTCATAGGGAAAATAAAATCACTGGATCATCTTGTTACAACCCGTAACCCCTACAAATACTTTAAAGATTTGCCTGTAATAAAAATCTCCGATCATGACTCTGAACTTTTAAAAACATTAAATATAATTTATATCTGTATGCAAATCTGGACACAGGAGGCATTAGGATTGAACACATCGTGTTTTTCTCCAGGCTTTGCACATGCAGTTTGACATACCGCAGAAAATGTTCAGCAAAAATTGAATGGAAACGAGGCACTTATTTTTACATATTTTAACATATTTCTCGATATACTTGCTTGATTTGTCATTATAATGTGCTTTTGGTTCTGCCACACTGAACTGTATGTTGACAAGAAACTGTGCTATAGTTTATGCATAATCCATTTTGTAAACTAAAATATTGTAAAAAAATGCTTTCTAGGCATGGAAGATATTATGCTGGCTTGTGGAAAGAAGGGAATACATTTGGTCCAGTATTCAAATACAAACGTAAGATTGCCAGAATATTTTCCTGCAAAATGTCAATAAGAAAATCTGTTTGGGCGATGAAAAAGAGTGTTTTTCATGCAGACAACACTTTGTTAAAAAAAAGTTATAGCTTGACTTTCATTATTCTTTACAAACCATTGATGGCACAAAGAAACATCTGTGGAGTGGTAGCCCTGGCCCCTTGGTATACCTCCCTGAAAAAATTGCTGTCCAGAGATTTTCTTTTTTGATTTGTGTTTTTGTATCATTAGGGAAGTCATTTAGCTTGAGTAGACATTGGTAATCAGGGCCAAATTTTTCTGGATGACATATTTAAAAATGGCGGATTTGTTGCAGTGATGATGTAATATTTCAGGAACTATGAGACTTATATACTTCATTTTGGTGTCAAAACATAGGTTTTGGGGGTAAAATAGTCTTATAGAGACAGAAAATAACTCCTCAGAGCAACCCTTTTACCATTTTCCAACATGGCAGCTCTATAGTGATGTGTTTTAGCCATCATATTGGTAATTTATTTTTAAAAAAATTTCAGGTTTTCCATTGATTCAAATTTGTAAACGTGAGTGCAGCAGGTGATAGCAGAGGATCATTATCTCCTGAAAGAGTGTTGCTAATTACAAAATCCGAGGAGTCCTTCAACAAAGAAAAATGTGTCATATACAAACTAATCCGAAAGAAAAACTAGCATCAACTGGGGTTGGACAGAAGAGAGTTCGAGATGCTGCAGAAATACGGCAAGATGAAGTTCACAAAATATTGAAACTGATGGGGGAAGAGGATCAAATATTTTATCATTGTAACCACAAGTGCTACAAGTTGTATACAACGGAAAAATGCCTTGAAAAAATGTGTCAAAAAATAGCAGAAACTAGTGAATCACAACAAGAATCTGAGTCTTCAGAGAAAGTGATGACAACCAAACCCAATGCCTGTCCACTTAGAAGATCGATGGCTACCCATTGTTCACCTCCAACAACTGATCAGAAAGCTGAGGATCTTTAATGTGTTATCTGTGGTTTAGCCAGAAAAGGCCCAAAGGGATTGCTGAAGGAACAAAATACAGAGCTGGTGAGTCTCAAAGGGCAAACATGTTTTTATCTGTGGCTAGTTTCTTCGAAGATGAAGTTTTTAGCCAAATAGCTGATCTAACCAGTGAGGTGAATGTATTTGCCGCGGATTTGTGTGCCCACCCGAACTGCATGAATGCATACATTCAAAAATATGAATGTACAAGGAGCTCCCAGCAGCAACGTAACTGCCAGCCTTCAGTTAAGTTTGCACTCTTTGAAAAAGCAAATGAAGTTTTAAAGCCACTCTTGAGTGCTGGCTACGGGTTCACACTCTGTAAGATCAGAGTAATAATGGTCAACATTGATGAAACTGCAGTGATACATAATAGTGAAATTAAGATTTTTCTGGTGAGAATGTACAATGGTAGAATTCGTTTTTGTCAGTCTATCAAAAAGAATGAGCCACTTATGGTGTTCTCAGCTGATTTGACCCCTGAAGTTCTAGCTGCCAAAATAAGATCTCAGGTAGCAGTAAAATCAGCAGGATCCATTTTAAGAAACATCTTGAAAGATTTAGATTTTGGACTTAATGACAAATTTTGTGATGCCCCAGAGCTCCGTAAATCATGGGAGTCAACAAGAATGTCTGATGCTGTCTTAACATTTTTTACATCATTGTTTAATATCAGCAAAGCAAAACTATTACAAACTAAAGTTCTTGAATTCAGGACAGAAACCAACAACATTGATGATGGCTTTGAAGATATAAGTGAAGAAATGGAAGGCAATTCTATGAACCGATAGGCTTATGCTGTGCAAATGTACTGTCTTTTCCAAATCATGTTTTATGAATTACATCACGGCAAAAAGAAAACTTCGCTACACATGATGACTGCCCACACAAACTATGACAAGTGCAAAAGTAGAGAGCTAATCACTTCAATGATTAGGATTGGTGTATCAACAAGTTATAATGACATAGGATGCAGCAGGAACTTGTTAGCAGCTCATGCTGCAAAATGTTGTGCCTCCAACAGCACACCACTTCCAAGTCACTTTACCAGGAAAGGATGTACAATTGCTGCTCTTGATAATTTTGATTTTGAAGACTGCTCCTATTTGTCTGGAACATTCAGCACACCTGATACTGATATGGAGCTTTTTCAAGAGGTACCAATGAAGCAGCTGCTGGAAAACAAGCTGTGTCAGCTGTAGGCAATAAACAAACAAAGCTGCAAACTTCTAACCCAACTGCCTTGCAAATGTGTGCAAAATCACTACAAGCCATCAACACGTCCCAATCTACCAGAAAGTTTCAAAGTGGCTCAGGACATGGATCTTCTTCTACCTGATGCTGTGGTCCGCAAAGCTGATTTATCTGACTTTATCATATCGCTTATTCTGTGTGGACTGAAGGAAGAAGAAAAGCCAGTTCCTCCATGGGCTGGAATTCATGCTCTGATCTCCCAGAATACCATCCCACTGAAGAAGGTTGGGTTTTTACCAGTAGTACCATCTTCAGTCACAAACTAAGCAGCAGTATACATAGCTCTAAAAAATTTCCAAAATTTGCATGCTCAGCTTGAAGACCAGCCTATCCTGCCAATGTTCTGCGATGAAGTGTTTTCTGTATTGTAGCTGACATTTTTATGAGCAATCCAGTAGAATTTGATGATCTTTATCAAAAAGTTGTGTTGCGGTGTGCAGGAAGTGATCTCAGTGGATGTGGCATAGACGATGCACTTATTCAGGCTGAAATCTTAGGAAGGAAAACTGTCCAGTCAGTATTGAACGTAACTCATTATGTTCGCTCGTTACAAGGTATGCTCATCATATCTGAGGCTACAGAAACATTGCGTTGGAATGCTTTCTGGAACAAGAATGACAAATTAGGTTTTGCATATCTTATCTCAGAAGTGAAGAAGGCACAGGGTGCACTTCATTAAAAAGACATAATGCAAAGACAGGCATTGTTCAATGCACTCAGTTCAAAATCAGAAAACCCGGGGGCATATTAGCAAGAACCTCGTTAAAATTATCGCCGTTTTAGCGGCAGGAAACTGCCGCTAAAACGGCGATAATGGGCTTGGTAATATGCGCTATAGAATTCAATAGAGCCCAGGTTAGATGTGCAGGACATCTAACCTGGGCTTCTATTGAATTCTATAACGCATATTAGCAAGCCCATTATCGCTCGCTTTAGCGGCAGTTTCCTGCTGCTAAAACAGCGATAATTTTAACGAGGTTCTTGCTAATATGCCCCCCAGTTTGTCGAATTTGTTGAAGAATGTGAAGAAAAATCAGAACTTTGCAAGTAATGAGAAAATGTTTTACACATGATAGCTCTAAGGAAAAATTTGGTGCATGCTGATCGGGACGCTGATTGGGAGCAGCACGTGAAGACTGTTAAGTCACTGATTACTGTGTATCGTGAATTCAATTGCATAAACTACCTGAGATATGGGTCCTGGTATTTAGAAAGAGTGAAGAGGCTAGAGGTGGAAAAACCATACCTCTACAAAAAATTCATCCAAAGACATTTTGTGGTGAAAAACAGAGCGGAAAGGTTCAATGATGTGTCTCCAGATATGAAACTGGAAAAGACAATCCATAGAGCACAGAAAAGCTTCAAGGAAATTGTTGGTCAGACCTGTAAAAGTGTATATGTTGCTCAATGGCAGCTAGTTTACTATAAAGTCCTTTCTATTTGCAATGTTTTTAGAGAAATGACAAATTCTAAAATAACACCATGAACATGTGGGAAAGAGAGGGGAACATTTTAATAAACATGTTGACAGCCTTCTTCATTTCATGCAGCAGCAAGGAAACCTCTTTAAAATGACTGAGCCTCTGCGACTACACAACTTTGTGACCAAACAGTATGTGGATAATGATATAAAAATACACCTACTAGATGTCCTGGAACATGAATCAAAACTATACGCAGAACTGAAGCAGGAGGGATTTGTATTGAAAGAGAAAAAGCTGTTTGACATAATCACTAAAGCTAAACTTCCATTCTTTAATTGCCATAGTAAGAGTTTTGTCCAACCAGCCACTACAAAATAGGGTACCAAAAAACAACTGATGGATGTAGCAAAAGAAAGGGGTTGCATTATCAAGGACATTCTGTTGCATGATCTTCTTCCAACAAACGCATTATTTGATGAAGATACTGCAACCAAACCAGTGAAACACAAACTCGCGCAAGAGCTCAAAATACACCTTTCACCTGAAGGATTTCAATTAGAAAAGGTGTTCTCCTTGAAAACTGCTGTTGTTGTGGACTATATGTAACAATTGCGAATGGTCAAGATTTCATCCATGCAAAACTTAGTAGAGGTTGTTCAGACTGTTCTACAGATCTCACAGTCAGTGTGCACCTTTTAAGAGCTGCACATTGTCTTTGACAGTTATCTTGAACTATCTGTCAGAGAATGTGAGAGAATCAGAGAAATGTCTACAAAGTGGAACAATTGAACTTGCAGCATCAACAATTCGACACCTATACCTGTGCAACTTGATAAATTATTATCATCAACATTGAACAAGATGAACTTCGAGATGTTAACTCGCCAAAACATTACTGATGCTTCAGTGAACACTGAATTTCCAATTATTGCAAGTGGAATGATTTTCAATGAGGAGTTGGTGCCTGCACAGAGATATTCAAAAGATACAGCCATATTGTTCAAGTACTTGGTAGCAAATTGGAGGAAGCTGACCTTCGTGTTTGGGCCACATGTTAAGTGGGCTGTTCAAAATGGTTCCAATCGAGTCATTGTACTGTCAAATGACGCAGATGTTATTATTGTGTGTTGGAAAATGGCTAATTGGTAGTAGTGAATATATATTTACGACTGGCAATAAGGTCACTAACGCAGTGTAAGGTTCAGTATAGGTCTAAGAAAATTATTCCCATGCTCAATCCTTGGTATAATAATTAAGACACAACACAGAAAAAAATCCAACATCAATTTATAAAATGAGGAAATATTTTTATCTTTAAAATGACACCAAAACAAAAAATGTCCAATGTAGGGAACCGGAGATATGAATTTTGAAAGATTTAGCACTATATAGCACATAGAAACATATAGCACCTATTGGGACATTTGGTCGTGCTAGATCGAGACTAAGTCAAAGTTTCAGGCCGACCGCAATGGATCCTTGGGTGGCTACCCCTCGCAGTAGAACGCAGTCAAAGTTTTTACCTTCTGACTTTTCTGGAGGTTTTCTTCCCGGGATCCCTCAAAGCTCTCAGGCAGTCTGGATTCGGTGAGGGTTCACTGGCTTGCCTTGCGACGAGCTCCCAGTCAAACTTGTGATAGTCCGACCTCCGGAGCTTTCCAGCTGGATGAACCAGAGATCCAGGCCGGCTCACAGTTGAAGGTGAGCTACTTGACTCTCGCGATTGGTCCCAGTCACCTTCTCTACGTTCGGACTTACAAAGTTTTACGGAGTTTTTTCTCGCAGGGTCCCTCAATGCTCTTTACCAGGCTGGATTCGGTGAGAGTTTGCCGGCTTGGGTATCCACCAACTCCCGGTCAATCTCTGGAAGTCAGACCTCCGGAGCTGTTCAGAGGGACGAACCTGGACGTCTGGGGGGCTCATGGTTGAGAGTTGCTGGGTTGTCTGGCCAGCTTCTTTCCAAAGTTGCTCCAAAGTTCTTCAAATGTCTGGAAATTCTTCCTGAAGTTCCTCTGAGGGTCCTAAAGTGTCCAAAACTTACTCCAAGGGTCTTGAAGCTCCAAGATGGTCCTTGAAAGTTTGGGACTTCCATTCCCACAATCCACTTGGACAAAACCCTTACAAATCCACCGGTAGTACAGTACTCCAGGCTGGGGATCCTTGGTAGTGATGGTCCAGGTGAGCTCTGTTAACCTGTAGCTTGCAGGGAGTCCATTCTTTAGTCCTTTTGAAGCACGCTAGGTCCACAGGGTTGTAGTTCCAGATTGTGCAGCAGGTGCAGTCAGTCAGAGTGTAGGGCCTGGTTGGTGCAAATCAACTTCTCAGCATGGACTCTTCTTCTTCTTGTTTCAAGCAGCAGATCTGAGAGGCACTGCCCCTCTCAGATACTTATTCAGTGTTCTCTGGGGTCACACAGGAAGGCACTTCTGTCCAATGAGGGGCAGGACAACACCCCAGAGCGTGACCATTTCCTCTAAAGTGTGGCACAATGGTCTCCCAGAAATCACTATTTCTCCAAAATTCAATATAGGTTAAAGTCTCAGCAGAGAGGCAAGAGCTGGCTGAACCAACCCTCCAGAATGGCTCATCTCCATATTCTCCTTCCCCCAGGCATCTGCACATTCCTTCCTTAAGCCTGCCATCTGGCTGGGTTCAAAGACTAGGGATGTAAATGAAACTGGTTTCTCCTGCTTGTCTCCTCCTCCTATTGAAGATCATTGTTCACAACCACTCCCCCTGGCTCTGGCATTCCTATGCAACAGAACCCTCCCTTCTCAGAATGGCCCCTTCCCTTCCCCCCCAGGGCTACTTATCACCTCATTAAGGCACCCTGGCTAATCCACTTTACTCTGACCAATCAGGACAGATCACTCAAAGGCTGGAATTTGGCTTACAGACAATAATAATAATCTTTATTCGGCAGTTATCACATCCATAAAAGATAAAAAAGACTGGGAATATGATACAACAACAATTCATTTAAAAGTTTGTTTAAAATGTGTGCAAGATCGCAAAGGTCCTAGCAGCCATCAGTCACATATAGAGTTTCTGGATCTTAATGCTGCTCTCAAGAAGTTCATTACTACAAAATGCGTGCAGTCATTGGACAGAAGCTGCAAATACAATAAAGCAACACAGGCGTGTCTAAATCTCAAGTCTTTTAAAAGGGGTTTAAGAAACAGTCTCCTGGGATGAGTAAAATATTTGCATAAAAGAACAAAATGTAGGGTATTGTGGTCACTCGGCCATATAGGACGCTGAGGCAGAGAGTGGTGTTACTGGGTTTTTAATAGTTCAAAAGAAACAATATGATGGAGCACGGTCCTGAGAGATATATTTCTCAATACCCATGTGGAATGACCAGTCTTAGTGGTGCCAGTATCCTCACTGTACACCTGTGTGGTTCCTTCTCTCCCGGGGTTCCTGGTTCTGGGCAGTTGTCTCCTGCTTCCTGTCAGAAGAAGGGGGTTGACATACGTCCCTCAAATAAGCAAACAACAAAAGGTCAGGCGTCTGGGTCTTACTCCGGTGCACGCACAGTAACCCTTCACCTTCACGCAGGGTGTTGTTATGCTTTGGTCAGTGCGGCATGCTCAATACACCAGTGAGTGTAACAACAACCTATTTATGCCCCGGCCTCCACCTACCAAACGTAAGGAAATTTAAGAAGGGTACTTGCCTTGTGCCATGGCCCTCCAGGGTCTTGGCAGAGGGAGTCGCACCGCCCTTCTCTTTTTCGGGGCAGCTTGACTGGCTGGCAGTGACTTTTGGCGTCAGTTCCCTTGGTTCCTCGGTTCGCTCTTCCTCAGCGCTTCCTGTCTGCTCTCCAGAGTCTCCTTCTCCTTCCCGGAACATTGGCGCCTCTCCTCTTGCCCCAAAGGTCGCTGTTGGCTCCTCGTGGCTCATTGTGCCCTTTTCCAGTCCTCCAGTCTTTCCCCTTCCTGCATCCGGTGTTCCTTCTCTCTCGTCGCTGCTTTCTCCCTCTTGACGCGCTCGCATCACGTCTCCTGGGGCAGCTAGAGCGCTGCTTTCACTCCCCTGATGCCGCAGTCCCGGGGCCATGTTGGAAATCCCACCTGGGAATGGCGCAGGATTACAGGTATTCTGTGGAGACCTATCGTCGCAGCCACCAGGACCTCTATCCTCTACATGTAAAACAAAGCCAGCTGGAGATGTCAAACGATGGTGGAGCTGATAAAATCTGAATCGAGTTATTAAAAATCTGTCAGAGGCACTGGTTAAAATAGAGAGATATTTCTCCATACCCTGGACTGATTTAACTAAAACATGCCCTCTCACCACAGGTTTACTACGATCGTTCTCCTCACGGAAGACCGTGGCATATTTATAAAACAACTCTTTTACTATTTTCAGATCCCAGGACTTCACTGTATCGTATTTCAGGAAAATGTCTGTTCTTCCTAGGGTGTTGAGGGTCTCCTTGACATGCCGCAACCAGGGGATTTTGAATGCATGGTCTAGTGAGAGGCAGTCCAGGATAATTGAACGATTAAAAGCTGTCTCATCGCTAGACCAAATCTTCACCCAGCACAACAAAGGCTTAACTGGCACCAGGTCATTTATGTACTTAAGTCCTAATTCTTCATGTACGGCGAACGAGGGGGTACACTGGGGGGCTTTCAAAATTCATCTCAAATATTTATTTTGTGCAGTCCGTATTTTGTTGACCGCCATATACCCCCAGACCTCGCTTCCGTACAGGACCTTAGAAATACAGAAAGACTGGTATAGCTTTAGGATCACCCCCGGCGACCAGGTGCCTCATCTATGGGCGTAGTTGGCAATAGCTCCCATTGATTTATTCATGTCCACTAGCTGCCCCTCCTGCAAGTGTTTCCAATTTAATTTTACGTCAAATAAAATTCCAAGGTATGAAAAAGCCGGGACCTTGGCTAAACTATGGGTTTCTGCCTTGAAGGTCCCTGATCTAATCGCCCAAGTGCCTACTTCCATAGCATACGATTTTGTAAAGTTGGCCGACAAGTCAAACCCATTCATGAAAGAAACAAACCCATCTATCAAGGCATGTAGGCCTATTGGTGTGCGCCCCATCAATACTGTGTCGTCCGTGTATAACAAAACTGGTACTGCTTTCCTGCCTATCCTGGGAGAATCAGTCTGTAATGATATCAGGGCAGTTTCTAGACGGTTGATATATATCGTAAATAAAAAAGGGGCTAAAATACACCCTTGGTGAACCCCCCTGGTGCAATTAAAGTAATCAGTAAGACCCCTTCATGAGAATATCTGACTGCAGTATTGGTGTGGGCATGGAGGGTCATTAATACCTTTATGATCGGCGGCTCAACCCCAAGAGAACCAAGTTAAATCCACAATTTCTTGCGATTCACCCGGTCGAATGCTGAGGTGAGATCCATAAAGCCCGAAAAGAGAGGTCCGGGTTTGGGCGATCATGTATTTGGAGATTAAAAGATAAAGATTTAGGCACTGTTCTGTGGTTGATTTTCCTGTGCGAAATCCCTATTGCACCTCCGAGATAATTTGGTTTGTGTCAGCCCAGGCAGAAAGCGTATTTAATAAAACCCGGCCCTAGAACTTGACTGTAGAGTCGATAAGGGATATAAAACGATAACAGTGAGGGTTGTCCCTGTCCCCCTTCTTAAAAATCCGGACGATAATAGCGGTAGACCATGAGGGTGGCATCCCGATCCTTACTTCAGCGTTTAGCACCCTGGTCAAAACCGGAGCCCACACATCAACGATGTCCCGAAAAAAGTCTGAATGAATCCCATCGGGTCCTGGTGCCTTGTTCCAGGATAATCCCTCAATGCCCAACCTTACTTCATCCAGAAGAAAGGTGATGGGAGCATCACTAGGGCAGGGTTCTAAATCTTTAGTAGATCCCTCACTTTGACCGAAATTATAAACTCCCTCAAAATGGGCAAACCATTGATCCGGGGTAATGTGGTGACATAAGGCTGGTATTAACGGCTCTGAGAAGCAAAGGCTATTTATAACATGCCAGAAAAGAGTACAGTCCCTCTGTTCACTTGCTTCTGTTAGCTCTTCCCATTCTTGTCTTTGTAGCGAGCGCCTCCGTTCCTTAAGGGCCCCCTTGTAGTTACTACAACAGTTTGCCAACCAGATTCTATCTCGGGGGTCTGTTTCAGTGCCTTCTTAAGAAGCGGGAGAGCCCAAGAGCACTCCACATGAAGTCATTTCGGGTGTTCAGAGGGAGAAGTGACTACCGGGACTGTTAACAGACTAGCAACTGACCAGGCAATGGCGATAAATGAGCGTATGGTTTCCTCTCCAGAGGCTGAGGGATCTAAGCATGTTTAAATCTCTTGTTGTTGCATTTTAAAAAGGGAATGATTAAAAACCTTAGTATCTAACTGTGACCGACGTAAATGCCTCCCCTGATCAGTTAAGAAAAATGTGGACCAGCCCAAAGAAACCGAAACAAAGATGTAATCAATGATCATTACACATCCCTTGCCTTTATAGGTTGGGGGAAAGTAGGAGTTGCTGGAATAAAACATCTTATCTAAGGTGGATATTAAACTGTAAGTATTTAAGAGACTGTTAAACTCAAGGCCTTCTGAAGAGTGCTCCATATGCAATCCCTCCATGATCGTACATGTAGGCAGACTTTGCGAGTTGTGTGAGGAGCCTGGGCATAGATGACAGTTAAAATCACCTGTCAAAATAGGATTCTCCTGGGGGAGGCCTTCTCCCTGTAATGATTCAAGGAAGTCACTTAGGTCTGATAGGCTTGAGGCCACTTGCTTCTTCCTTTTTGCAATATAAAAATTAATTAGTGTCAGACGAAACGATCTTCCCACTACTAATTTGAGGCCCTGTAGTACTTTAGAGTCCCATTTCAAAGGCTTCACAGACCCACAGAACCCAAGGGCTACAAAGATGATTAAACCTTCACTCGCTCTTCCTGCTCTGAACCCTCTGCCAGGAGGAAGAAGGTTGTGTAACCCTCAATAAAAAATTTATTTTCAACCTCCCAGGTTTCCTGAATGCAAATAATGTTAAAAGATCTAATGAACTCAATCCACCTATCGTCTGCAAATTTTGCAGCTAGGCCAGCCACATTCCAAGAGATAAAACGTAGATTTTCCCCGGTACACTGGTTATGGTTTGAATAGGGAACTATGGAACCCTCAAGCTGGTCTGTGGTTCCATTAATGGGTGACCTACTAGGATGATATTTTACATTTACGTGAGGAGGTGACTCAATGTTCGCCAATACCTGTATCGGAGGTTCTGAGGGTGGGTCTATAACTTTGCTTCTGGTGGCGCTCTCTGACAGTCAATCTAGACAACTAAGATCCGCCAAAGGGGCATAGGGGTTGAAAATTGTCTGCAACCCACCCGAAGCACAAACACCCCCACTGTGGACTAAAAGGTGACTACTTTTTGTGGTGTTATGGGCAGGTCACCATTATGTGGTAATGGTTTAATACTGGAATCATGAAGAAAAGACTGAGATGAGTGCCTCAGGATGTTTCGTGCCAGTTCTGGGTGTCTAAACGTGACAATCACGCTGTCTCTCTCAAATATTTTCCTGGATGGCCCTATCCAGGAGACACTCCTAGCCATCAGAATTTACCTGTGGTCTGTCATGTTAAATTTAGTATGTCTACCTAACCAGTGGCAAACTTTATTAATTAATTGATCTATGGTTTCCTGGTTTGAGGACCCGAGTCCTAGAACCCCTACCAGGACCAGAGAGTAGGGACAACAAGCTGTGGGGAGGTCAATTACTGGTAAGCCAGGGCTGTTGGTGGGAGCTGGGAGTTCCTTTGCTGCTTCAAGGGTGTGTGGCTGGGAACGCTGCCTGATGAAGTCTGTTTGCTTACGTCCAACTTGGGGGTTAAAAGATTGGGAGGGGGCATTCAGGCAATCAGGTTTATGGCTCATAGCTCCCATTGCCATAGGGTTCTGAATAAGGTGCTGACTTCTGCTTGGATTGTCTGGGAGGGGCATCTCAGTGCTTACGGCCTGGAACTGTAGGTTTGGGGAGGGGGGAGCTTTATTAATAGTGGACAACGCACTTTCGACTCTATCCTGTGTGTACAGAAAAAAAAACATTTTAGGAAAAAATCAGCAATAGTATATTGTTGGATTTATCAATACCATTCTAGGAAGTCCTTGAATGATATGTTCCTGATTCTCCTGGCAGGAATTATTAATAAATTACTTCTTGTCATGTTAACCTATGTTGCTAGGGATTTTTAATGGGAAACATTACATGGGCAATGTTTCCAACCCCAGGGCTTATAAAACATCTTTTATAAGGACCCTGCCTATATCTACAGGACCCCCACCCCTGAAATACCTAGGTGAGACTTTAGGGGTTCTGAATATGTACAAATATTGCAGATCCTCACTCCACAGTGCACCTAACACAAAAGACGATTTTAGGAAGCACTTTACTACAATGTGGGCAGTGAAATGTGCAATTTCACTAAACCCAGGGAATATAAAAACGATTTTATAACGGTCCTCCTTATAAATACCTGACCACCCACCACTGGGACAACCAGGGGAGACCCGGAAGGTACTGAATATGCCAAAATATTGTAGTTTATTAATTTTTAAATGCCCCAAACACCAAAGTCGAGTTTGGGCCCAATTTACATTTTAAAAGCAGTACTGCAACACAGGCTGCTTTTAAACTGACCTCACGCCTCAGCAGTGGACACATGCAAGTGTAGAAAGGGCTGCTGGCCTCTCTAAACTGCCATGCCCTATTATTTACTTGGGACTTAAAGGTGGTTTTGATCCCCATGCCCTATTATGTACTAGGGCCTCGTAGGGGAGGTTATGCCAATCATAGACGTACCCTAACCCATAGTTTACCTTTGTGTATGTAGGTGTTTTCACTGTATTCTAATTGTGTTTTCAGCATAGAACTGGTCTTGGATCTGCCTAGCAGAGCCCAGGGCACTCTCAGAGTCAGAAAGCCAGCATCTAGGGGTTTCAAATGGGGCAAAAAGTGGGGGGACACTGATTTCCAACATTGTGCTACTTAGATTTGTTGCAATGTTCATAAGTCAAGGATTGTCAGAGTTATGGATATGTTATGGAACAGGTGAAGTTGATCTGAGGAGTTATTTTCTGTATCAATAAGACTGCTTTACTCCCAAAACATGTTTTGACACCAAAATGAAGTATAGAGGTCTCATGGTTCTTGAAATATTATATCATCACTGCAACACATCAGCCATTTTTTAAAATGTCGTCCAGAAAAATTCGGCCCGGATCAACAATGTCTACCCAAGCTAAATTACTTCTCTAATCATCCAAAAACACAAATCAAAAATGAAAATCTCTGGACAACAATTGTTCTACGGAGGTATATCAGGGGGCCAGGATTATGCTGGGCGCTTTATAAATGCTGTCAGCCACGAACATCTGCTCCTGCAGTCAAGCGGCATAAACAATCTTAAATGCTAAAACAAATTAGCCCATCATTAAAGCCTGTATCTGTGCAAACATGAGCAAAAAAGGAGTGCTTCATTTTGTTAATTATATGAAAGGATAATTTGATAACAATGAGGTAAATATGAAAAATTGTGTTTGACTACAAGGCACAACTGACCCCTCTGAAACATGTACAACACAATAAGATGGGCCTCCACAAACCAGTAGCCTTGCAGCCCTGTGGCAGCCTGGCTGCCAATCAAAAGTTTCTGACAACAAACCAGTTCAGGCTCTGCTGACGGAAAGTTGACCCTTTCTGTACCTCTAAATAAGGTGGGAATACTGGGGTTTGGCAGAGAGACCCTCTAAATCACTGCATGCTCCTGTTCTGTCACACCCTAAATCCCCATGTATATCACCCGCCACTCGCTGGCCTCAGAATCTCAATTTATCCCTCAAAGGAAATAAGGAACCTGACAGTGGCTATCGACTCCAACCTCTCCATTGTACTGAAAATAAATGAAGTAACCACAAGTGCCTTGTGCGCCATGTGACTGCTACACCGCACCCATACACAGCCAGGGTTCTCTCACACTGAATGGGCAACCACTGCATTGATCCTGTCATGCCCAGATAACGCAACCGAGTTATACCTTGGTAACACTCTCTACCTAGCCTGCAGATGTCCACAAATTCACAACACAAGCTTAAGACAATATTTATGACTATACGCGCATAACTACATCACTTCTTCCATCATGCTCTCTACTGGCTTCTTTTGACAAGACATATCCCATTCCTGTCTTCGGCATCACCCGCTGGACCAACCACAAGTATGATTATCCTTCAATTTACTGTTAGAACTGGGGGTCTCTAATTGGCAGAGGTATGCACCTTTGTCCAAGTAGGGACCATTGCATCTAGTCAGGGTAAGGGGGATACACACTCTAGATAACCCCTGCTCACCCCCTTGGTAGCTTGGCACAAACAGACAGGCTTATCCCAAAGGCAATGTGTAAAGTATGTGTACTCAAAACACACAGTAATACAGTGATAGCATCCCAAAATGGACACCACACCAGTTTAGAAAAATAAAATATCCTTATCTAAACTCAACTAGACCAAAATGACAAAAATCCAACATACATGTAGTAAAATAGCACTTAAAAACAGTTATTTCCAATATAAAGCTTGCAGAAAACAACTTCATGACAGCAATAAATCTAAAGTACGGCACCGACTGCAAGGTGCATGCCATGGGGCACAGAGTCACATGGACCCCAAACAAACAGTACCTTGGAAAACGAAGTCTATGACGATGCACGGTGTCATGGAGGTGAGGCGTCAGTGATGAGGTTGAGGTCGGCTCCTTGGCTGCCACGGGGGAGGTGAGGCGTCGTGTCCACGAGGAGGCGACGTGTCGAATCCAGGACAGGGGAAGTCGGTTGCATCGGTGGTGAGGTGTCGGTTCCTGGGAGTCGATGCAAAGTTAGCGAGTTCGTGCAGTCAACCTCTGCGGTTATTGGCGCTGCAATAACAGGATGCCAGCGCTTGTGATGAAGGAGTCGGTGCGAGCACTGTGTCAGGAATGCCAATAACTGCAGGTGTCACTGGGCATTGAAGGGTGTCGGAGCTGCAGTGCAGGCCTGGTGGTGTGTTGTGTACTGCACGAGCTGTGCCCCTGGCCTCGGTGCAGTTTGCGGCGTCACGGTGGCGGCACTGATGGCATCGGAGATGGCTTTTCTTGCTTCTCTTAGGTTTCTTCCAGCTCCAAACAGCAGGAACAACCTCCAGAGGCCCAAACCTGGAACAGGCACCTCCTAGCAGGTTAGAACTCTCAGCAATAGAGTTCAGGGGAGCTGGGGATGAAGTCTTTGTGTCCCAAAGACTTCAGAACAGGAGGCCAGTACACACAAGCCCTTGGAGATTCTCCTTCAAGCAGGTTTCTCAGCAAAGTTCCAGTCTTCGTCCTTTCCTTGGCAGAAGCAGCAAGTACAGGCCAGCCCCACACAGCACACAGCAAAGGGGCAGTACTCCTCCTCACAGCTGTCCAGCTCTTCTCCTTGGCAAAGATTCCTCTTGAGTCCAGAAGTGGTCTAACGTTCTGGGATCTATGGTCCACTATTTATACCCCATTTTGTCTTTGTTCTTCTTTCTGCAAGGGTCTCTGAGCCCAGTCCAACCAGTTCTGTACTCACTTGTGCAGTATGACCACAGGGAGTGGAGACAGCATTGTGCAAGGGAGACAGACCCTAATCAGTTGCAGGGAAAACTCCTCCCACTACTCTAAATGCAGCCAAGGTCTATTCAGCTCAGCTCTGAGTCATTCAGGAAGGGCAATTTTATGATTGGTTTAATGATCTATATCATTGAATTATCGTTGTTATACAGCCTTGAAAAAGTCACTTTGGATGACGAAACACGTGTCGGCTGTCTTCCACATACTGAAAACTTGAGAAACTGGCAGAGTCTTTACCTTTGCTCGTAAATTTGAAGATGTTAAATTACGTGGTAATACTGCGAGTGGTGCAACTAAAGCACCAATGATTGTTACTTCAGCAAGTGAGTCAGATGTGTCCAGCATTCATAGTGATTGGAGCGAATCAGGTGACACTAATCTAGTGACAGCAGGCACCTTAATGATCGTGTCCTCTTTTTTAGAGGAACTAGAAGGCTTCAGGAAGGAGACGAGGATAACTTTCAACAGGTCAAACACAAGACAACAAGGAGGGGGGGGCACACTGGCCAACACAAACAAAAGAGAGGGGGTAACTACAAGATCGGTATCCTGCAATCAGAAAAACTGAGCGTTGCTTTGAATTTATCCTGTGACACAGACACTGAAGGTGTTGTAACCACTGAGAATGTCGTGATTGTTAATTTGTCCAATCATGAACTTGCTAACTCTGAGATAGATGTGCTGAGAAAAGGTCTGGGTTTTTGCCCCACTGCCAGTCCGGACTTTACACAAATACACATAGATCTGTTCAAATTTGTTTGTCATATGAAATTTAAAAACAATTCATGAGAAACCTTTGTACTCTCCATGTATTACCTCTACAACACCAGCATGCAATAGAACGATCAAGGTGGTACAAGATCTACATCTACTGCTATCCTTAGATGACAGTACAGATCTAACACTGACCATTTTAGATGTATTATCCGAGTTGGATATAAATTATAATACCTAATTTGTTCATTGACAGTGGTTTAAAACCTAAGTCCATTTTCATACCCACGCTAGCCCAGGACAACATGATAGACTCTTTTTAAAAGGCTGTGACGAATGACTTACATTTACTAGAGGATAAATCCTCTGGTAAAAACAAACATTTTAGATACAGTCTTAACAAGGAACAATATTCTGCTCTGAAGTCACTTGCCAAAACACCTAACATTATTATCAAAGAAGCAGACAAGGGAGGCAACATTGTTGTCATGCAAGACAAGGACTATATTCAAGAAATAGATAGGCAGCTTCTGGATAGTCAAGCATATATAAGCCTTAAGAACTACCCATTTAATGACATTACCAGACTGATTGAAAGTAAACTCGAATTTTGGCATGGCAGGTGTCTTACTACTGGTGTGGAATTTAAGTATATGTTCACCCCTCACCGAGGGCACCGTGCATATATATATTACCTCAAATACACAGACAGGGCATATTCCTTCCGGGGAGGCCCATAATCTCGGGCATCGGCTCCCCAATGGAGCACAGCTTGGAATATATTGATGTTTTCTTACAACCCTTGGTTCGAAATCTTCTCCCTTATTGAGGGATACTACTGATCTTCTTAACAAACTTGAGGATATTGAGTGGGTGGAGGACTTTAAATTTGTTACACTAGATGTTTGTTCTCTATACACCAGTATACCTTTGGAGAAAGACTTACAATCCTTGGCATCCACATTATTTCAGAGAGGTGCCACACTCTTCAAACACACAGGGATGATACTAGATTCGACACGTCTGATTTTGGAGAACAATCTTTTTTTACACAATTGTAACTGGTTCAGACAAGCTAAGGGTGTTGCTATGGGTTTTAAATTTTCCCCTTCATATGCGAACCTGTACATGGGTGCATTTGAACAACAACATTTGTGGGCAGCTGGCCCACCAGAAGTCACTGAACACATCATATATTGGGGACGCTACATAGATGACATTTTTGTCATCTGGGCTGGCAATGACACACTGTTAGCCACATTACTACAGCATTTGAACAACCACACTTTCAATCTACTGTTCACGCATCAGACAAATGAGAAAGAAATGGACTTTCTTGATGTAGTAGTCTATGTTAAAGACAAAAGGATAGCGTCAAGACTTTTCAGGAAACCGACAGCGTGCAACTCCATTTTACACATGACCAGTGCCCATCCACATGTTCCGATTAACTCTATCCCATTAGGGGAAATGACACGACTTAGACGAAACTGTAGTGAGGATTTCGTTTTTTAACAGAATTTAAGTTACTAGAAGACCGTTTTAGCAATAGGGGCTACTCGCCCGAGATACTTAACCAAGCGAAGAAAAAGATACTCACCGCACCACGTCAGTCATTACTTGTAGGAAGAAAGGATATAAAAAACAAGCACAAGGACAGGGGACTTACATTTATAACCAAATATAGTGCACAGAGTCATTATCTTTACAAAATCTTGAATAAACATTGGTATCTACTGAAACTAGACTCAACAGTGAACAAATATATTTCCAACAAGCCTAGGATGGTGCATAGTAGGGGGACTACGTTAAGGAACACACTATGTCCCAGTTACCTACCACCGAATACACTCCAGCTGGGTATGTCCTGGCTGCCGGAAAAACCCAAAGGTTTTTACAATAGTACACAATGTAATGTTTGTCAATTTGCTCTAAACAAAATGACTTGGTTTCAATACAACACACCTATTAGACATCACATACAACAGCTCATGAACTGTAATACGAGATTTGTTGCCTATTGTATCATATGCCAGTGAGGTCTGATATATGTAGGAAGTACACTCAGACCTCTGAAAGAAAGAATTTACGAGCACATCAGGACTATAAAAAACAATAATCCCAACTATCCATTGGCTATACATTACAATACGACACACCCCTTTTGGAAACCATTAATATCAGGTTTCATGGTATATCACAAACGACTATTAACCCAAGAGGAGGGAGGCGATAGAGTTCTAGCACTGAGAAGGATGGAAACTAAATGGATTTTGAAATTACGTGAGGTCGAAAGGGGCCTGAACACTGGCAGAGAACTGCATGTTTTCCTGTCTGAATAACCTGTTAGCATTTAGAACTCTATATTATCAACTATGTGATCAATACATCCATTTCTCATAGTCAGAGACTATATTGTCAATGTTTGTAATATGCTAATTTGCTGGAAATTGTCATGCAATTCATCACTCTTTCAATTTGTGTACTGCTTGAGCGTATCATTTGACATTTCGTAGTATTTGATATCTGTTGTCTTCTCGCATGGCTGGCCACTATGATCTGGCCTCTACGTATCTTTTTATGTTCAAATGCTATGAGACTTGCAACAGATTTTACCGACATATGGGATATTCAGTATGACTACTTTATTCCTTATATTTACTATGTAGAACAAGGCTTCATGTAAATGCTACATTTAATAGTTTATGCTCTTCATGTTTACACACTAAAGTATTAGGTGGAGGTGTTATATGGATCACTTGTTCATCACTATTCTTTTGCACTTGTGCTCTATTTCAACTCTAAGACTTAAATGAACTTTAATGTCTATCTACTCGACCGACTTCCTTCCACATTTACAATGTGGCTGCAGCTTTTTGCACCTGGTCACTAGATGCTATAAACAGGACATTGGCTGACGATCCGATCGTTAGTCACTGGTTCGTGTTACACTTGTACCTTACTTGGATTTTAGAATTTGTAATTTTGTTTCTCACTATCTCCATACATACATCTAATATGGCCACCCTCCAGGGAGTTCTAGTAACATACCAGACTGCTAGCCCTTTCTCTCTTTTGGGACTCTTGCATTAGAAGTCATACACAGGCTTTGGCTGATGATCCGACCATTAGACACATTGGAGAATCACACGCCGAATACGGGTGAGTCTTACTGGGCTCTTGTTTTGAAGCCGAGTAGTACTTATTTTACCCTGTGACGGATACCTGAACATCAGGAGTGGCAGTATACACCATACGCTTAACATGCGGTGTGTATGCACGATTATCCTGCTGTTCATCGGAGAGACAATCATGATGCCCTTCTCCCTCTTCCTTTTATTTCAGATAGAGACTTACCAAGGTCCCTGATGCTTTGCTTTTGACACGTCCTTTGTTTCGTAACATTTGATGGTTCGTTGTTGAGGACATGTTTTCTGGTAAGAACCTGTTTATGTGGGACACCAGATGCATACTTGCTTAGAACTAGAAACGTAATACTTTTTATCTCAAGGTTACTGTTCGACAGAAAGATGGCGCTAATGCCCCTTTCGGTTTTTCATTTCATTACAGATAGGGGCTTATCAAGGTTCAAGACGCTTTGCTTTTGACACGTTAATTATAGTAAACATTGGTGGTTCACTGTTGACTATATTCTATTTTTTTCTGGTAAGGATCAGCTTATGAAGTACAAAAGTTCAATATTATTTTAATTCTCATGATTGAGTATCTTTACTTCAGGGCAACTTTGTACACATTTAGTCATGTACTGTACGATATTAGGTAATCTTTTTTTACATCTATTTTATTTGTATTCGCCTATAGTTCAGGTTACTTGAGGAAATCTTTTGGACACTTATTGGAGGACGTGTCTCTTATTATGGGACATCTCTTTCTTCACCGTACTTGGCCGATATTTATTTTGACATGTAGGTCATTCTTATGGCCACCATGGGTTGCGAATCAGTTCTCTTAGAACTTAGGTCACCAACACTGCATTATATTTATTTTTCTTCTTTGCATTTAACCAGCCAGTGTCAATTTGAGCAATAAAAGGCCCTTACGGATAATGCCTCTTTCAAACCAAATTCCTTTTCGCTCTTTGCCTAACCAGCAAGACCTATTTTAGGTTAGACGCATCCTTTTAATTGTCTATACCTTAGTTATCACTGGTGAAGGAATGGTATATTGTCTGTCATATCTTACACTCATGCACCACCACTCTTCGTTTTGCACCAAACTTTTCTCTCTAATTATACTTTATAAATATCTTACTTCATGATCTCGGGTTTGGTTTTTTCAAATATCTTCTACAGCGCCTCTTTGACCTACGTATACTGGTTTAGTTCTTATGAATAATGGCCACTTACTTTCAGAAGCTTATCTCCAATTTTTTTGTATAATGTTATTTTACCATTGGTTTAATGTTCTATATCATTGATTTATCGTTGTTATACAGCCTTGAAAAGTCACTGTGGGTGACAAAACACGTGACGGCTGTCTTCCTTATACTGAAAACTGGAGAAACTTGACACAGGGGACAAAATAAAGAAAACGTCTGTCTTCAGGATGAATCCTTACAGTTTGGATCTTATTTACTTTTGGAACACTTTGACTTGAGTGCTGTGGTATTCTGTTTTGTAATTTGCTATGGTCAACATCAGGACAAACAACACAAATATCTGAGCATCCAATATAAAAAATGTGCATGTTCTGAATCAAAAGTGTTCAAAATCAAGAACGTATTTGATTGTGGCCAAACTGAGGAAACCGCATCAATAGTTTTTGGTAACAATCCGGAGTCTGTATCATCATTGCACGGATGGCGATTGAAGTGTATGCATACTCGATATATCAGGCAGCACTTCAGAAAAATTATTGTGAATTTCCTTTGGGCCGGTCTCTAAGGTCGCACCAGAGCCCATGTGGGTCCTTGATTTATCCATATGGTCCCTCATCATGTTTAAAGCCAGACTCTGGATTTTTACCAAAAACTATTGATGTGGTTTCCTCACTTTGGTCACAACCGAATGCGTTCTTGATTTTGAAAGTTTTTGATTCAGAACGTGCAAATTTGTTCTATTGGATTCTCAGATATTTGTGTTGTTTGTCCTGATGATGACCATAGCAAAATAGCCTGGTCGAAACACCAGCGACACTTGTCTTTGGCAAAGATTGAAGAGGAAGCATTAATTGTCACTTTCGTTCTTGTGATTGGTCGGACCAGTTTCTATGTTAATTCACTTGCCTCTGCCATTGTTTAATTGTTTACACTGTTGATTGTGTCTTTTATAATATCCGTTGTGTAACTGTATGAGCACCTTTTGTCCATTGGCTTATTGTCATTTTATATCACTTTTTAGTAAAAGATGGTTTTGTAATAGATAATGTTTGATTGATTATGGGTACCTTTTCATAACCTTTTCATTACCTTTTTTTGATTTGCTATGACTTTTGTCCTATTTATATTGTTTTCAATACTGTTTTCGTTTGTATTCATAACAAATGTTGTTTCTTTTATGTAATTTTGTGCTTGAACCACTGTTATTATTATAATACTTTCTAAAACGTGGCATTTTCAAACACACAATTTAAAAACAATCTTCACTAAAAGATGAGTTATCCAGAGAGCCTAAACTTTATCCCTCTATCTTGTCCCAATGGGAAGTTATACTTGTAAAGTGTTACAAAGTATATCCTATGGGACAGATAGCCTTTCAATAGTGAAGAACGAAATTGGCAGTATTTCACTATCAGGGCATGTCACACACATCAGTACATGTCCTACCTTTCACAAACACTGCACCCTGCCCATGGGGGTACCTTGGGCCTACCTGAGGGGTGTCTTACATGTAAGAAAAGAGAAGGTTAGGGCCTGGCAAGTGGCAAGTTTAAAACTGTGCGCAGACACTGCAGTGACAGGTCTGAGAACCCTTTGAAAGGCTACTTGGGTAGGTGGCACAATCAGTGCTGCAGGCCCACTAGCAGCATTTGATTTACAGGCCCTGGGCACACACAGTGCACTATACTAGGGACTTACTAGTAAATCAAATATGCCAATTATGGAAACACAAATCCATAACACAATTTACATAGGTAGCACTTGCACTTTGGCACTGATCAGCAGTGGCAAAGTGCCCAAAGCATCTAGACCAGCAAAACTAAATCCAGCACACAGCAACAAAAAAAAAAACAGGAGGCAGAGGCAAAAAAGACAGGGGAAACCACGCCAAGGATGCCAGGTCTAACACGTGTTCCTGATAGTGAAATACTGTGCATTTCATTTTTCACTATTGAAAGGCTATCTGTCCCATAGAGTAACATAGGCGTTTATGTGTAACATCTTACAAGTATAACTTTGCATTGGGACAAGATAGATAAATGGAGCTTAGGCTCTCTAAACTCAGAATTTTCTAACACACTTTTTAGTAAAGATGGTTTTTAAATTATGTGTTTGAAAATGCCACTTTTAGAAAGTGGGCATTTTCTTGCTTAGCCATCCTATGTGCCACTGCTGGGACTGTCTTGCTTTGGCGTTGCAGGAGTTGGGGGTGTGCATTCACTGTAGACCGCCACTGGGGGAGTTGAGGGGTGTCCTGCCTTCCCTGGATGACTCAGAGCTGAGCTGAATAGAACTGGGTTGCATTTAGAGTAGTGGGAGGAGCTTTCCTTGCACCTGAATAGGCCCTGTCTCCTGTGCAGAATGCTGTCTCCACCTCCTGTCAAGAAGCTGAACCAGCAAGGACAGAACTGGTTTTGACTGAGCTGAGAGACTTTTTGCCACAAGAGGACAAAGGAAAATGTGGTATAAATATTGGGGCCCAGACTACAGACCTTTAGAATACGTATGGACTTAAGAGGAACCTCTGCCAAGGAGAAGAGCTGGAGAAGCTGTAAGGAGGAGTGCTGCCCCATTGCTGTGTGGATGCTTTGCAGGGTTGGCCTGCAGTGACTGCTTCTGCCAAGGAGAGGATAAAGACTGAACTGTGCTGTGTATCCTGCTTGAAGAAGATCTCTAAGGGCTTGGTATAGAGCTTGCCTCTTGTTCTGAAGTTGCAGGGACACAAAGACTTCACTTCCTCTGTCCTCCTGCATCTAGAACTGCTGTTACAGCTGCCACAGAGGGAAAAAGCAACATCAAAGCTGGCGAGCAAAGCTGCGACCTGCAACGAAGCCGTTGGCACCGCTTGTGAAGTGCATGACGCACCGTCACGACTTGTATTGCAGCCCGATGCCTCACCTCCCCTGCATCGCAGTAAGGAACTGACGCTTCACTTCCCCTGGGTTCATAAAGAACCAATAACGCTATGCGCCAACGAAGCATCACCTCCCCGACACTGTGCACCATCTTTGTTTTCAACATTTGCCAAGGTACTATTCTTTGGGTTCTGTGTGACTCTGGGCCTGATGTTGTGCACCTTGTGGTCTGTGCCGTACTTTGGGGTTTTTCATCTGTCACTACGTCGTAATGTCCCCAAATGGAGCTAATTGTTGCTGCAAGCCGTATTTTGGAGAATAGCCTATTTTTAATGATATCTTGATATGTGTATGGTGGAATTTTGTCATTTTGACCTTGTTTTCCTATTTTTTTTTAAAACTGGTGTGGTGTCCATTTGTAGTGTTTTCACTGGATTACTGTATGTGTGCAAAAAGAACAATTGATGGACAGAATGCAGAACAATGTCATACATTCACCCCAGTACAGAGATCTGGGCCTAAAGCCATCGTTTTTTTGCTCTCCATGCCATTCCAGTTTGAACCCAGCCATATGCAAAGCAGTCTTGACCCTGTGCCCAATGGGAACAGTCCAGCCCGAATTGCGAGACTAGGTCCTCCCTGGACTGGAAACAAGCATCCTAGGACCGGTTTCGGGGTTTCACCCCTCATCAGCCAGGATAGCTTGACTCCAGTGGCATGGAGAGCATGGGACCCATGTCTGGCCATACCCGTCCCACTCGGGGTGACAAATGCAAAAAGTACAATTGATGGACAGAATGCAGAACAATGTCATACATTCACCCCAGTACAGAGATCTGGGCCTAAATCCATCGTTTGTTTGCTCTCCATGCCATTCCAGTTTGAACCCAGCCATATGCAAATCAGTCTTGACCCTGTGCCCAATGGGAACAGTCCAGCCCGAATTGCCAGGCTAGGTCCTCCCTGGACTGGAAAAAAGCATCCTAGGACCGGTTTCAGGGTTTCACCCCTCATCAGCCAGGATAGCTTGACTCCAGTGGCATGGAGAGCATGGGACCCACGTCTGGGCATACCCGTCCCACTCGGGGTGACAAATGCAAAAAGAACAATTGATGGACAGAATGCAGAACAATGTCATACATTCACCCCAGTACAGAGATCTGGGCCTAAATCCATCGTTTTTTGCTCTCCATGCCATTCCAGTTTGAACCCAGCCATATGCAAATCAGTCTTGACCCTGTGCCCAATGGGAACAGTCCAGCCTGAATTGCCAGGCTAGGTCCTCCCTATACTGGAAACAAGCATCCTAGGACCGGTTTCGGGGTATCACCCCTCATCAGCCAGGATAGCTTGACTCCAGTGGCATGGAGAGCATGAGACCCACGTCTGGGCATACCCGTCCCACTCAGGGTGATAAATGCAAAAGAACAATTGATGGACAGAATGCAGAACAATGTCATACATTCACCCCAGTACAGAGATCTGGGCCTAAATCCATCGTATTTTTGCTCTCCATGCCATTACAGTTTGAACCCAGCCATATGCAAATCAGTCTTGACCCTGTGCCCAATGGGAAGAGTCCAGCCCGAATTGACAGGCTAGGTCCTCCCTGGACTGGAAACAAGCATCCTAGGACCGGTTTCAGGGTTTCACCCCTCATCAGCCAGGATAGCTTGACTCCAGTGGCATGGAGAGCATGGGACCCACGTCTGGGCATACCCGTCCCACCCAGAAACCGGTCCCAGGATGCTTGTTTCCGGTTCAGGGAAGACCTGGCTTGGCAGTTCGGGATGGACTGTTCCCATGAGGCACAGGGTCAATACTGATTTGCATATAGCTGGGTCTGAACTGAGGTGGCGAAGTGAGCTAAAGAATGATGATGGATTCAACCCAGATCTGTGACTGGGGGTGAGTGTCTGAAAAGTTTCAGCGCTCCGTCCATCATCTCCTTGTGTTTCCTTTGTTCGCCCTAAGTTGGCAGGGTAGGCCCAGACGTGGGTCCCTTGCTCACGTTGCCACTGGATTCAAGCTAGCCTGGCTGATGAAGGGTGTTACCCAGAAACTGGTCCCAGGATGCTTGTTTCCCGTTCAGGGAAGACCTGGCTTGGCAGTTCGGGCTGGACTGTTCCCATGAGGCACAGGGTCAAGACTGATTTGCATATAGCTGGGTCTGAACTGAGGTGGCGAAGTGAGCTAAAGAATGATTATGGATGCAACCCAGATCTGTGACTGGGGGTGAGTGTCTGAAAAGTTTCAGTGCTCCGTCCATCATCTCCTTGTGTTTACCTAATGTGTGCACAAATGCTTTACACACTGCCTCTGAGATAAGCTAGTCTTTTCGTGCAAAGCTACCAAGGCGGTGAGCAGTGGTTGTCTAAAGTTGTAACTCCCTTACACTGACTAGAAGCAAGGGTCCCTACTTGGACAAAGGTGCAAACCATTGCCAACTAGAGACCCCCCATTTCTAACAGGTACCTACAATTTGGATTTCATTTTGCAACATATATTACAGAAATTTCTTACTTTTTTAGAAATAAAATAATCAGGAGTTTGATTGTATTTTTTTCAGTGTCATCTTTCATTGACTTGCAGGGTCCCTAGTATTTCATTCTGTTTACATTACAATTACCCTAATACTTGTCACGTTTATTCTTGGACTTCAGAAAAAGCACTTAACAATTTATTATGAGAGGTAAGGTGCTCTAGAAGTGGTCACCAAATCCATCCTCTGTGAGTTGTTTAGATATTTACTTTTGAGGAGGTGGATGTGTGTTGGAATGATGCTCCAGATTCTAGACCCAGTCCGTAGAAAGATCTGGATATGGTAATTCTTTTTTCCTGATGTAAAGTGTCAAGTAGGAGTTTGTTTATGCTTATAAGTATCATGGAACCTGGGGGGGTGCTAGAGAGCCCGGTTGCATGATGGCCGCATATTAGTGTGGCTCTGCCTGCCGGAGCACTAATCCACTATTTATCCTGAAAACACGAGGGCATCTAGGGCCATAAAAGCCTGCACTGTGATTGCGGAATCCTGCAGCACAGTTATATCAAACTCTGCCCTGAATTGGAACCAATCCGATGCAGTTCAGTGCCTTGTGGAAATGAGGCCTGGTGGAGGGCTGTGCAGCCAATGCTGATACTAGGAGTAAGGCAAGAGGTGCCGCTGCTGTGGGGCATGCTGCCGGCAGACCAGACAAATCCAATCCCACCTGCAGATAAATTACCTGCCCGGAGTTGTGCTGGTGTGTGGCCCCGGTGGGTGCAAGCATCTTGGCTGTTGCCACGTTGGTCTCCAACATCCAGGAATGGGCAGAGATAGAACTTGCAGTGATCAGCTGGTGGGGGGGCCGGCTGTTGCTCCTCACGCAGCCTTGTCCCTAGCGAGGGGCAGTAATGCTCGGGGAGGCTGCCCTGCTGAGTGTTGCCACTGATATCAGTGCGGGTGCCATACTGACTACATGCCCGGGGCCGGGAGGCCGTGTGGTGGGACTTGCTGCTGCGGAGACTGGTCCGTCCCATCTGCACTAGCTGGAGCTGAAGCAAGTTCCTCACTGATGCTTCCAGCCTGTAATTGCTCTGATGAGTGAGCTACATGTGTGGTGTGGGACAGGCATAACTGGCAGACCAGCTGTCTAGGCCACTGTGAGAGATATGCAGCTGTGTGCTAGGGCAGTGGCTAACCTTTATGAAGCCTGGGGATTGAGAGGCCTCCTGACAGGAAGAGATTTCATGAACATACTTGATCACATTGTTAAGGAGACCCACTTTTATTAGCTGCTCTGAGTCTGAACTGCCCTGGGATACTGCAGCAGGGGGGCTGTCCTCCCTGGATCTTAGTGGCTTTCAATACTGATTACCGTAAGCATAGAGCCAACTGTGTTGAAACCCTGAGATGGGGACCAGAGATAACAACGTGGATTGCCTGAAGTACTACGAGCGTCTATGGGTGATTGTGTGTGATGAGTGTCCCTGCAGTGCGGGTCTCTGGCTTGCTTGTGCCCCCCTGGGGGAGTCAGAATGAGGAGGGGCCAGGTGCCAGGTGTATTGCATTTCTGTGGTCGACTGCTACCTGGGGCTAGAAAAGGAGGCGCATTGTTCCTACCAATTTGAGGCTGTGCACGGAGCTGACAATTTTGATCTGCTCATGCCCCCTACGGACTGGCTGAGCGAGGTCGGTGGAACCTTGGCAACAACGAGGTACTGCATAGCTTAGCTCCTGTACTACTTGGGTCAAAGAGGTGGCGGCTGGAGGATCTTATCTCGCAGAAGATGGGCAAAACTGACGCTAAATAGGCAAAGCTCACAGTTGAGAACAGACGTCAGACAAGCACCATGGATCCCCCCGTTGTGGAGCCTTCTCAGATTCGAGACAGCGGAAACGCCCAAGGTCTTGAACCTGATATCAGAGCTATGTTTCTGGACCTCAAGCAAAGCCTCACCGCAATTGATACTAAAATGTACCTATTAGCAGACAGGTTCGACCGCCTAAAAGAAAAAGTTGCCAAACTTGACGATCGAATAGAACGGCTGGAGCACCGCACCTCAGAAGTAGAAGATGGTCAATCAGTGATAGAGAAAAACTCCTGCATATGGATAAAGTACTAGAAGTAATCCACAACAAAAATTAAGACCTAGAGGCACGCTCCAAAAGGAACAACATTTGGATACTGGGCATGCCTGAGTCAACTGCAATTGTCAGGATGGAAGATTACATAGAGGAGATGCTCCGCTCTCTCCTCAGAGAGATACTGTCCGCTATGTTTTCCGTGGAACATGCACACTGATCTTTGGGACCAAGGCACCCCCTCGGACACTTTTCCCCGACCTATAGTAGCCCGTCTGTTGAATGATAGGTATCGGTACGTGATGCTGCACCAGTCCAGTGAAAGCCAACTGTTACACTGTCACGGCAATGAAATTTCAATTTACTCAGATTTTACACTGGCGGTACAGGCCACTAAGAAAGAATTCCTTCCAGTGAAGCACATGCTCCAGCGCACAGAGGTGAAATATTCCCTAACATATTCTGCAACGGTAAACATACTACACCATGTGAAGATGCATTACTTCACCAATCCTAAACTCGCAGCAAAATTCACCAAGACCTTTCCGGTGAAGGCAGGAGAAGCGTTGTCAAAGGCTTGTAGGGAAGACCCGGGTCTAGCTATACACTCCGCAGATCATGGTGGAGGATTGCCCAAGAGTACTGATTCCCCAACTTATGCGAACTGATGGCAAACGCCACTTGTCTTGATCAATTCCCCTAGGGACAAAAAGGGTCTGTTGACGGACGCTCCTAGAGACTAAACTAACGTTTTCTGGTGCCATTGTAAGGGGCCATACTTACCTTCTTTGACCTGGCTCTGTGTGAACGAGAGTGGTTGCTACTACCCTGGATGTGATTTTGACTGAGAATGTGAAACTGCCCCTGCAGAAAATAGAGATTAACTGGGTGAGGTACAGTATGCACTGCGTTTCACCTAAGCTGTTGCTGGTGAGTGAGGTTGGGAGCAAAATGGTGGGATACACTGCACCCTCCATGGAAAAGGATAAGCGGGGCGTGCTGATGACTGTCCTGCTCTCTACCCTACTTGTTATGACTTCTACATCTCTGCCCCTTGAGACTGTGCTCCCTCTTCTGGCTGGATATAGCTGGGCATATGTCAGAACATGGATCTCCCAACTATCGCCACCGTCTCCTTCATTTTAAATTAATTCACTGCCTGTATCACACCCCAGCGAAATTGTTTAAAATGGGCTTGTGTACAGACACAGGCTGTGCACGTTGTTCCTTCCCAAACGCTGGTTTCTTACACCTTGCCTGGTACTGCCCAGGAATTGCTGATTATTGGAATGATATGTTTACTATGCTTGCTTATATCCTAATTTTACAAAAAATCGAACCTGGCTGCCATTTTTATCATGCTGCTATTTATTTTAGCAGGCTGAGGGTCAATATTTGTAATCCTTGGTCCTGGCTTAATTATTTCACCATGATTTATACATTTTATAGAAACATTTCAACAGTTTTATAAATCTGAAACATGGAGTGATACACTGTGGGGGATATTCACAAGAACGTGTGATAAACATTGCCAAAATAGGCTAACGCAATTTACCATATCGCCGTCTATCGTGGGAAAAGAACTCCGTGTCAACGTCGTATTCCCAACACGGCGGTAACATGCGATAGTTTCCCGAGAACGCCTCAAATGTCCGCGATACAACTACCGCGACGGCGATAAAAAAGGAAACCCGAATGTGAAAAAAGTTGCGATGGGCCCAACTGCGATAAAAATCCAGCGAAACGCAGCGCCAGGCCCGCAAGTCCCACAAGTAAGGCGGGAACAATCACTATAAAAGCGGCAAAAAAAACCACCTACAAAACACAAACAACTGCGAAATACCATGGAGGGAGCCGGAGCAAGTACAGAGGACAACCAGAACCCCACAAGCCCCACGGAGGACCAGCCTGGGACCTCTGGGACAGGGAAGGGCAAGGAGAAAAATAAGAGGAACACGCGTGTCAGTACGCAGGAAAAACAGATCCTCAATATGGAGGTGACAGAACACCACCACCAACTGTCCATCACCTCCACTATGACATTGGCAACTAAAAATACAATATGGCAGTCCATCTTGGCCAAGGTGAATGAAGTTGGAGTGAAGAGAAGGGAAGTGGACAACTGCAAGAAGCGCTGGACTGATGTGAAGCGCAAAACCAAGCTGAAAATCGCTGCCAACCTGAGAGCAGCAATGCAGACTGGAGGTGGGAACCCAGCGACACAGCAGGAGCTGGATGAGATGGAGGAAATGGTGAGCCGAGTCATCATTGGGGAGACGGTGGCAGGAGTTGGTGGACCGGACACTGCACAACATGACCCGAGCCGACAGCAACAGGGTGAGTAACGACCAGGGACTGGGGGACGGGGGAGATGGGCACAATGGCACACATGCACAATTAAGTAGAGCACATCTGCAGACAAACCATGCCCAAGAGTCACAACTCCGACCAAGAGCCCAATTTACCCAAGTCTGCAATATCTCAGCACTGCATAAGCACAGAAGTGAAAGGCACACTGCCCGAAAGGGAGACGGCCAGCCAAATCAGAGCTGAAGGGGCAACACACCCACAATGCAGCACACACACATAAGAATCAGAGCACCTCAACATTGACAACAATGTGGTACAAACTGCAACACCCTCACAACAGAACAGAGGACACAACTGCTGCCGCTTGTGTGTAGAAAATGGCCATTCACATTTGGCATAGCAGGAAACTGTGAGATGACAATGGACAAGTACAACCTCACATCCCTGATGGTGTAGAAATGTCAACTGTCCCGCATCAAATAGGCATCTCCTCACAAACAGTCACAATGTACATTGACATGCAGTCCATCAGTAAACCTGTAAAATGCATGAACATACATGTGAACACAGTGTCAATCTGCATCTCCCCTTCACATTGCAGAGGGAGAATCAACACCTCCTGCAGAGCAGACACAACAACTCAGCACTGATTACAAAGAGGACCTCCCCAACATCGACACCGACACCCTCCAGCAGCTCATGGACAGCTTCGGCACCCCACCTCCAGGAGCAGGGCAGCCCAGCTGCATCGAGGAGACCCCACCCCCTGCACAGACCACACAGCAGGAAGCACCCACCACCACGGCTGTCTCCCAGGACCCCCACGACCAACACATGGCATTCCAATGCCGTGTGTCAGGGTGCCAGGAGAAGATGGCTGATCAGCTGCGGGTGGGGTTCGACTTCATGGCAGCCAAACTAGATGCCATACGTGGGTGTCTAAGTCCCATCAGGGTCCACTTACAGTCCCTAACGGACACCCACTGTCCACTCCATGCTCTCCAAAAATCCATGGCTGACATCGCTGGAGTCATGACTCGGAGACAAGAACACCTGTCTGGTCAGAGTGGCTCCAGCGATGTCAACCGGGAGTTGGGGCACATGCAGAAGATCATGGAGAACATGAAGTGGATGCATGCGGAACGATTGGCTGCCACGGCTGCACACCAGCAAGATGTAGCTGGGATCTTCCATGCCCTGCAGATCCTCATCATGGCATTGCCGCCACACGGCCTGGCGCGGATGAATGCTGCTGCTACTACTCCATCCACATCTCCGCCCCCTGAAGTGTCAGTGCCACACAGTGCGGCAGACCAAACACCACCACCAACATGTGAAGCACCTAACACATCAGAGGACGAAGATGATGATGAATCTGGCTTGGTGGTGAGATTGAAGTGGTAGCATACATCACCGCCACATGGCCTGTTTCAGCTTGTTTCTGCCCTCTGCATCATGCCCTGGAATAACATCTTCCACTGTCCCCTGTTACACTCAGCGACACTCACCTTGGACCACGACATGGACTGCCATATTTGGAATGGTTACCAATGGCACAGCAATCACACTGCGGACTGAAGTCTTCCTCTTCCGATGAACCTGTCAATCCCTAAAGGACTCTGGCTGGCCCTCCACGGGGCGACAATGTAAAGTGGGGTTTGCATGGCCCTGTACTGGTCCAGCTGAAACACCCCACTGAATGCGAACAAAACACTCAAATTCACACTGATGTGGCATGGCCCTGATCAATTATGCATGAAAGTATTGATGAATGTAGGGACAGTTATTCCACATAAATGGTACTCCCTGGGTAATGCTATCAATGCGCATGTATGGCCGTGACCCAGATAGGCAGTGAGACACACATCGTCATTCAAAACAACTCACATCACAGTTGAATACAAGTGAATGTGTGTAGACTTTATTAGCATATGCGTGTCAGTACGGGCAAGAGAAGTTCCACAACATGCGGAGAAATGCAGCAGCATGTCAGAATGAGGAACGTTGCCAAGCGCCGCTGTCCACTCCGGGGGAGTGCCTCACCTTTCACAGGTGTGTGTTACCCCGCGAGGTTGTCTGCCCACGTATTCGGGGTCCAGGCGAATGCAGCCATGTCCACTGTTGTCATGGGATATGTGACCAGAACCCCAAGATGCAATAAGGCGTCTGGACATGTGCAATGGGTTCCAAACTGTTGTGACTGCAGGTACGTAGTTACACGTCCATGAAAGCGATTGCAGCTTTGTAGGCAATCATCTCCATCATGAGGTCTTTGTCGACTCCATCGAACAGGACAGCGAGGCTATCCATTAGCAGGTCCGGACAGATGTGCTGCGTCCACCCCCTGTCACCAATTAGCACCACAGCCCAAAAGGGGAGCGGCTCAATGTGGTCACTGCACACGAGGAGTTCTGCAAAATCCCAGTTCCAGCTGCCAGCAAGTATGCCAAGTATCCAGGCACCCCATAGACGGGTATCACGGTGACACTCCTGGTCGTGGGCCAACAGGGGGTGCACACACATGTCGAAATCCAGTTCGCCTACCGTCCTGTTGGATAGGCAGACATCCATGGACCACTCGAATATGCACGATCGACAATGCAACACAGGCTGAACGCAGGTGACATTGGCAAGGCGGAAGCTTAGCCGGTAACTGACCCGCAGCACTACCAATGGCAGTGCCCCCAGTAAATGCAGCATACGTGCACGGTACAGTTCCACGTGACAGGGGTTGTGCATGTGTCCATTGCGTTACTGGCCCTGGTTGAAGCGGCACTGTTCTGACCTGCGCCAGTTCTGTGGATGAAATGCCACAGCTCGGATCAATGAGTTGTTTAAGTGTGCAACGGTTGTACGCCTGGGATGGTGTGGGAGTAAGTGTGAAGGCCATTCCATGCAAGATAACTCCGAGCAAGGACTTCTGTGTGTGGGGTGTGTATACGTTGGTCTGTCGTTGGGCTGTGCGTAGTGTGGGATTCATCCTCAACTGCTATCGTATCTGTCAGGGTGTGCCGGGCACATGCAATTCCGAGGTCGGATGTGCAGATGTGCTTCCGCCTGATAGTTCAGACAAAGGAGCTTTCATCCCTGATGTCAGTTTGTCATCTGCTTGCATTCAGGAATTGTGATGTGGCTTGTTGGGTGTGGGGTGGGATGTGTGCGACTTTGGGATTCATGTTTGACATGACTTGCATGTGGCAAATGAGCGGCATCACTGTGTGTTACATTGCCTCACAGCTGCTCCTCCCTCCCCCAGGCCTATTCACCTGTGTACGCTGCGCGGTTGCATCACTTGCACTCCAACGGGACACCATTGTCATGACTGTCTGCGCATGTCCACAAGCCTGACAACGACACTGTGATGTTGGCCGTTGAAGGTGGGCGGCCACGTGAGTGTAGGCCTATGGTAAGGATAGTGCGGACACAGATGTAGAGTTCATGCCTGGCTGAACTCGTGCTGCGATTAAGGCTAGGCATTTGGATCATGCTGCGGCAATACAGATACACACAACACTTGGCATGTATGAGCCAAGACCCCGAGCGGTCTTGCGCTCCTTCATTTCACCGTTCGTGCGAGCACGCCCTCTGGGTGCATGCTACATTGCAACATTGTCAATTGCGGGCCGGGTGGCGCCGAAACTACAACAGAGACAAACGCATTGGTTACTTCCTTGTCCAGGCCAGAACTGGACAACGCCCTGAGCCCCAGGCTAATTCTACACACCCCTCCGCTGGACTGACGTACGCCGGCCGTGCCCACTCTGCTAACGCTTACAGGGGGGACGACAGAGCTCCATGTCCAAGGTCTTACCCACTGCCTGAGGTGACATGCTTGCATCCGCTGTCCACAGCACGATGTGATGTGGTAGGGCCAGGGACCATCACGCATTCATAATGACCACACGGACACACTTAGATGTATTAGGTACAGTCCCGGGCACACGTAACGAGGATATAATATCAGGAGAAATGTCTCATACTGCAGAAATGTAGAGGGTCTACACCAGAATGATAATCATAGGTGTTTAATATAGTAACAGAGCATAAGCAACCAGCCAAAACAAAAGCAACCAGCCGACACGTGTTTCGTCACAAAGGGTAGTAACCCGTGACTCTTCAGGGCTGAAAGGCGGTGCCAACAAGGTGGATTCAAGTGACCGTTCAAGAATCCAAAACGGCAATGAGGAGCAGTGCGAACCACGGTAGGTGGACTCCTGCCAAATGTAAGGAAAGGAAGACGGCCATCTTCCGGAACCATTTTCCTTCCTGAACAACACTTCTCCCAGTTTCCTGTACTCCGGCGCATCCGCCGTTGTCGTCCTGGACTACTGACTACTGACCTGGCACGCCTAATTCTATATTCCCCCCTGTGCTACTTAGCACTTGGTTAATCTCGTCGCCACAGACTGCATCGACTTTTCTGAAGGTCAATAGTCCTCTTTGGCTTATCCGCCGCCCGGCGATATCCGTCTTCCTTTCCTTACATTTGGCAGTAGTCCACCTACCGTGGTTCGCACTGCTCCTCATTGCCGTTTTGGATTCTTGAACGGTCACTTGAATCCACCTTGTTGGCACCGCCTTTCAGCCCTGAAGAGTCACGGGTTACTACCTTTTGTGACGAAACACGTGTCAGCTGGTTGCTTTTGTTTTGGCTGGTTGCTTATGCTCTGTTACTATATTAAACACCTATGATTATCATTCTGGTGTAGACCCTCTACATTTCTGCAGTATGAGACATTTCTCCTGATATTATATCCTCGTTACGTGTGCCCGGGACTGTACCTACTTCATTTGTGTGGATTTCTATCCATACCATCACGGGGGTTTTAGGGCATATCCCCTGACCTGGTTTGCACCGTTCACACTCCTAGTATAACATAAACTCAGCGCGAATTAGCTTGAGCGCCATTATTCCTGTCAATACTAAAAACCCCACACTGATACATACACTTAGATGTATGGTGGAATTGGCTACGGGCACGTGCGCCCGGCCCCTTTTTATTACCAGGGTCACATGTTCAGTGACGCCTGTGCTGGATGGGTGTGGGGTGAGTGTAAGCCAGCCCTCAGGGTGTGGTTGGTGCTGGCAACAACTAGAACAGTGATCATCGGATCACACACAGAAGATTCAATCATGAAGGGTCCATGACTTACCGTGCACTGAGGTAAGGGCACCAGAACTGGTCTCACACATAGAAGATTACATCATGAAGGGTCCATAACTTGAGCTGCACTGAGTTCGTGGCACCGGAAGCGCTCAACGGGTGCGTGGCCTGCGATGATGCGTCGTCTGGGCGGGCTGCACTGGAAGCAATGTCTGTTGCCTACTGGACTGCGCCATAAATAAATCAAGACTCAATTCAAATTGTAAGCCCTGCTGACTGCAGTGTAGGCCGGAGGCAGCGGTCAGGAAGGACCCACAGCCACGTGGTGATGACTTGTGGTGCACTGAGTTCGTGGCACCAGATCTGGAATCACACACACAAGATTCAAACATAAAGGGTCCATGACTTGTGGTGCACTGAGTTAGTGGCACCTGGAGCGCTCAGCGGGTGTGCAGCCAGCGATGATGCGTCGTCCGGGCGGGCCGCACTGGAAGCACTGTCTGTTGCCTACTGGACTGTGCCATAAATAAATCAAGACTCAATTCGAATTGTGAGCCCTGCTGACCGCAGTATAGGCCGGAGGCAGCGGTCAGGAAGGGCCCACAGCCACGTGGTGATGACTTGTGGTGCACTGAGTTGGTGGCACCTGGAGCGCTCAGCGGGCGTGCAGCCAGAGATGATGGCGTGTCCTCGCAGGTCAGGATTGGATTTGATTTGCGGGCCCTGCTGACCGCAGTGTAGGCCGCAGACAGTAGTCAGCACACACATAACTCCGCGGTGCTGTGCCGCTGGGTGCGCTGGGGGCCTGTGTAGCGAACGCCAGCGATCGGCTAAGGAGGCTGGTGGTAATGGCGGCGGACTCGTGGCAGAGTGATGGGTGCCTCCCTGGCAGACGCGTTGGCCATCCGGGAAGTGAACCACGCCCAGAGCCCCTGCCTATTTATTCACACTCCTACGCTGGCCTGGCGTACGCCGGCCCAGCCCACTCCGCTTACGCTTACAGGGGGGGGGGACACAGATACATGCCCGGGGTCTTCCCCACTGCCTGAGGTAACATGGTTACGTCCACTTTCCACAACACTACAAACAACAGCAGTATATGTCCACATGTACATGTCTGTGCTCTGCATACTGTAGTCTGTCCAGCACATCACCACCACACTTGGCAATGTGTACATTCTTATTCATGGGTGACTTGCCTCCTTCACACCTACTTGGTTCCCACCTCTCCCCACATTCTGCAATTGTGTGGCTGAGGGGCCATGCTGTTTTGGGAAGGTCAGCTGTCTTGTTCTGCGCAGCCTCGGTGGTAGTCCGGGGGGGGCCTGGGGGTGGTGGCGGTTGGTGTTGTGGCCCTCTTGGGTCTCCGAGCTTCATGGTCAGTAGCTCCATGACATGTGTTGGTCTTCAGATGTGGCTGTGGGCTGGGCTCCCTTTCATGCTGCAGGTTGTCGTCCGGATTTACACCAGTAAAAGGCAGGTGTTAAATCCCTGCTGCTAATGCGCCTTATCGCCTGTTTTTGGCTCGCATCGCGGATCGGGCTGGTCGTTGAGAATATCGCGAAGTGGTGTTTTCATGTGTTTTTGCACGGGTACGCCTACTCTGCATATCATTAGCGTTAGTTGTCGCTCTCATCCGTGGCGATGTTTTTTGCGGCAGCTATCGCTGGGAAACTGGCGATATCGGCAGTTTGCACCAGCTTGGGTATAGGGCAATGAATCTATCGCCACTTTTGCGGCGCTAAAGTGCCGATAAATCGGCGATAAGTCCTTGAGAATATCCCCCTGTTTATTTTAAATCAATGTTGCTCTATACAAACATTCCAAAAGGTCAAAACATAAAACATTCATAAACAATACATTTGTCAAATGAAACTATTGTGCTTAAATTCAGTGCCTATATAAATCATACAATCATTTATAAAATTACACCAGTTTATAATTTATACATCTATTCAACAAAAGAGCACTCTCATTAGACCCAATAGGTTTCCTCTTTTAGAGAGTTGCTCTCCTTGAGGAGGAAATTCGGTGTCTGTGGCGATAAATCAATGTTCATGGTCCCTCTACAGAATCTGTGATTAATTTAATCAATCTCCCTCAAGGATTTTAGGAAGAAAAAGAAAGTGCTGACGCGTTTCAAATCCCTGGATTACTTATAGGATTGCTTTATGTCCGATCTTATTTGGAACGCAACGGGCCTCTCGCTTACTTTGTGGGCTTGTCTGACAAGAAATGCCGATTTGTTTTGTGCTCGTGTTCTGTTCAAGGTCTTCTGCAATAGTGGAAGGCAACATTGTTTCTCAATACTGTTATTCGGACTGAAACGCATTATTTAAATAGAGAATGAAAGTCTGGTCTCGGAAACTTACTCGGGATTGTTACATTATGTCCTTGGTTCTGGTTTGGGCCCTGAAAGCCCTCGGTCACGCTTGTGGAATTTAATCTAAAACGGAAAGGCAGAAAAGAACATCGTTTGTGTGACCTCTGGGCTCCGCTTTTAACTAATGTTTTTAACAATATTTCTCAAACTGGAGCGCCCCAGTCGTGGAAAACGACTGTAATTGTCCCAATTTATAAAAAGGGAGATAGGACATTGCCAATCAATTACAGGCCGATATCTTTGATAGATTCCACAGCAAAACTAATGGGACGACTCCTTTTAAATAGACTCGAGGTCTGGGCAATGGAGAAGAATATTATTATCCCTACTCAATATGGTTTTAGGAAAGGGAAAGGAACGGTGGATCAGTGCCTGAACTTGAACCTGATAATAGCAAAATATACGGCTGCGAAAAATGGCCACTTGTATCTTGCCTTCATGGATCTGTCCGCAGCCTTTGACTGCGTGGCACAGCATAGGCTGTGGCAGATCATGGAGGCAATGGGAGTTGAGACCCAGATCATACGTATTATCCAGGATTTGTATGGTGGGGCCTCAGCTTCTGTTCGTTTTGGGAAAAATGGTGAGTGTACGAGACATTTTAAAATTGTAAGAGGTGTACGCCAGGGGTGCGTTCTTGCCCCCTTTTTATTTTCATTGTATACCAATGCTGTTGAATCTGCCCTAATTGGTATTACTCCAGATGTCCCTTACATTAAGTCTATGCAGGTACCACTACTCCTCTATGCGGATGACTCAGTGATCTTAGCTCGCACTGGTAATGCACTGCGTCGGATAGTAAGGGAGTATATTAAATTTATGAATGATCTGGATATGAGAATTAATTTTTCCAAATCTTTTGTGTTAGTGGCAGGTGCTAAACAGAGGAAACAGCCCAATATTCATATTGAAGGGGTAAAATGGAAGTGGTAGATTCTTTTAATTATTTGGGGATTGTGTTTAGTGGACAATGTAACTGGAAGTGTATGATTGAAAATAGGTGTCTGCAGATGGAGAAGACTATTGGGGCCCTTTGTAAATTTGTAAAAAAGATTGGATCAAAACCGATTGAAACTATAAAGAAAGTCTATCAGGCTAAAAGTGTATCTGTTGCAACATATGGAGCAGCAGTGTGGGGTGTTGTAGATTGCTCGAAACTACAAATGATTGAGGATACTTTTTTGAAGAAATTAGTTTCCTTACCCAAATCTTGTTCTAATTTTATTTGTCACATTGAATTAGATGTCCCTTATATTTGTGACAAAATCTCTATTTCACCCGTCTTATTGTGGCATTCGATTTGGCGTAAGGAAACTCTTGCGCTGACTAGAGATATAATAAACGATGTCCAGAAGTTAGATGGGGCTAGTAGGATTAGATGGATATGTTATGTAGAATCCACACTTAAGGCAGTTGGGTTACATGAATTGTATACTAACCCTGTGTCATGTTGCTCTGTTTCAAAGAAAGAGTTAAAATACCAATTACTGTCTAGATTACAAGTAAGGAGGCAGAACGCTAATTTTAGGCTGACAACTGTTAGAACATTTTCTGCTGTTCCAAGTATTACGTCACAGGATTCTAATACAACTTATCTGTCATTTGTCACTAACCAGCAACATAGATTCATATTAGTGAGATTTCGGTTAAATTATATCCCTCTGATGTTAGGTTTTCCATCAAAAATGTATGCACTTTCTGAATTGCCTCTTTGTACATGTGATGATTTATCTATTCAGAATAATCTTCACTTTTTATTCTTTTGTAAATTTTATCAGGAACAACGAAAAAGGTTTATTATCCCTCTTATACATAAAATGAATTTTAGACAGTGTCGTGTGGCCCTTTTTTACTTACAGCTATTGTCTGACCCTTTTACATGCTTTTCACTGGCGTCCTTTTTCCTGTCGGCATTGAAGAAGAGAAGATTGATTTTTTAATCTGTTATTTGATATATTTACTCAAGGATGGACTTATGCATAAGATTATGAGATCAATTGGTTTTTATATTACTGGGTTTGTTATGAAAAATTGTAATTATATGACTGTGCTATAATGTAACTGTTTTTAGTATACTTTTTATGCCACCATTTTGGTAGGCGAAATAAAGTTATTTTGATGATGATGATGTGTGACCTGTTTGCCATGCTTTGTAAATTTAAAATTTCCATGCACTTACTTTGAATTTACACGATGAGCTTTATGGGCTTCCTCTGGAAATCACTCTCTCTGCCTGCTGGTTCCTTCGTGTCTGCTATTCCAGTTTGCAGTGCGTTTTTTTTCCTTTTTTTTCTGCCTTTGAACAGGAAGTGCTTTGTTTGGTGATGTCTGGGAAGTGTAGTTTGACGTGTTCCTTAGTTAAAAATGCCTTCCGCTTAAGGTAATGAAGTCTTATTGTTCGTTCTTTCATTGGTTGAGAAGTATGACACTAATTAGTGGCTTTATTTAATTCTGACATTTCGTTTAGCCCTTTCTGTATACAGTTGAATTTTAGAATTAAATATGCCTCTTTTTTCAATAGCATGGTTTCGACATTGCCACCCCATGGCGGTGGTTTTAGGGCTGATAGCACTGTCCATACAAAGTCTTTTTCTGAGTGTTATTTTCAAGAAAATGAGACACCAAAGGAGCTGTCAGAACCTGCTTTTTTATCCTGGAGCGATGTTGTACGATCCTTTGATTTATTTGGTAGTTTGTTTTCCCTATATATAGTTTAGGGCATGGGCACTGGATTGCATAAACTGTGTTTTTAGTTTTGCGGTTTGAAAACTCTTTATGAGTCCGTTTTATTGAATCATGCGTAAATTCATGACCTTCAACAGTGTTTTCACAAACCGAGCAGTTGCCACATTTATGGTGGCCCTCGATGGGTCTCATGTTCCATTGTGTTCTGAAGTCTTTTTTCTTGATAGACGATGTGAGATCTGCCCTTATGATTTTTTGGCCTATGCTTTTGCATTTTTTCATTGTGAATAATGGTCGCTCAAGTGGGCATTCTAGTTGCGTGAAGAGATGCCAATTTTTTTAAATCATCTGTCGGAATTTGTTGGTGTGTGGGCCAAATGTGGAGACGCAAACTAGTTTGTCTATAGGTTTCTTGTCTTTTTTAATGAGCAACTCTTCTCGTGGCGTATACCATGCCCTTTTTGTTGCATGTTTGAGCATTTTACTGGGGTAGCCTCTCTCTTTTAGTTGGTCGCAGAATACCGCTGTATTGATTATAAAATCTTCTTTTCTTGCACAGTTTCTTCTGATCCGTAGTAGTTGGCCATAAGGGAGATTATCCCTTAGATTTCTTGGATGAGAACTTTGATAATGGAAAATTGTATTTCTATCAGTCGGTTTGCGATGTAGGGTAGTCATCAGTTTTTGTTCGTATGGAATAACTTCAACATCAAGTGAAATCAAGCACGTTTGGCTTTTTGAAATGCTGAATTTGATGTCATGATGTCTTGAGTTTAGCCATCCATGGAATTGTTGGAGTTCATCTTCTGTACCATTCCAAAGGCAACAGACATCATCTATATACCGGTACCAATGCTGGATATGTTTTCCAAAAGGGTTGTGATTGAAGATAAATTTGTCCTCAAAACGGGCCAAGAACAACACAGCCATTTCTGGGGCGAAGGGACATCCCATCACGGTCCCTTTAATCTGCATAAAGAATGTTTCATCAAACTTAAAATAATTTTTCTTTAGGGCTATTCCTGCTAGTTCAAGTATGAAGTCAGTTGGTACTCTGTGGGGCCTTTGTCTTGTTTCCAAATAGTATTCCAGGTCACACAAACGATGTTCCTTTCTGCCTTTCCGTTTTAGATTAAATTCCACAAGCGTGACCGAGGGCTTTCAGGGCCCAGAATAGAACCTGGTCATAATGTAACAATCCTGAGTAAGTTTCCGAGACCAGACTTTCATTCTCTATTTAAATAATGCGTTTCAGTCCGAATAACAGTATTGAGAAACAATGTTGCCTTTCACTATTCCAGAAGACCTTGAACAGAACACGAGCACAAAACGAATCGGCATTTCTTGTCAGACAAGCCCACAAAGTAACCGAGAGGCCCGTTGCGTTCCAAACAAGATCGGACATAAAGCAATCCTATAAGTAAGCTAAAGCGAAATTTTTCCTTTTGCGAAACGTTTCGATTATTCAGTGTAAACACACGAATAAACAACACTATCTGTTCATCATTTCAGATTGTTAAAAAATTGACGGCAACTCAAAAAATATCCGAACCTGCAAAAGAAAATTTAACTTTCAGTCAGGAAGTTTTTTCACTAATATAACTCAGGTATTTAGAACCTTATTAAATATATAATGCACAGTGATAGAGAGAAGGGACACAAGTACTGATTATTATTTTTTCATTATTAATTTCAGATTACACCGTGTTATTGCCCTGAAGATAATCCCTTGAGTAAAACAGGGATTTGAAACGCGTCTGCACTTTCTTTTTCTTCCTAAAATCCTTGAGGGAGATTGATTAAATTAATCACAGATTCTGTAGAGGGACCATGAACATTGATTTATCCCCACAGACAGCAAATTTCCTCCTCAAGGAGAGCAACTCTCTAAAAGAGGAAAACTATTGGGTCTAATAAGAGTGCTCTTTTGTTGAATAGATGTATAAATTATAAACTGGTGTAATTTATAAATGATTGTATGATTTATATAGGCACTGAATTTAAGCACAATAGTTTCATTTGACAAATGTATTGTTTATGAATGTTTTATGTTTTGACCTTTTGGAATGTTTGTATAGAGCAACATTGATTTAAACTAAACAGTGTATCACTTCATATTTCAGACTTATAAAACTGTTGAAATGTTTCTATAAAATGTATAAATCATGGTGAAATAATTAAGTCAGGACCAAGGATTACAAATATTGGCCCTCAGCCTGCTAAAATAAATAGCAGCATGATAAAAATGGCAGCCAGGTTCTATTTTTTGTAAAACTTTATTTACGCCCCACTTGGCTACCAATATAGGACGTAACCCCTGTATTAGCTTTAATGCTTATATTCTAGGGCATCTCCTTGAGTGCTGTCCCATTGTTGTGCTGTTGGGATATATCCAGGACATGCCGCCCGAGAGACGCAAACTTGCAACGCTCTTTCTTCTGCTCACCAAGCACAGGGTTGAGATGTGGTGGGGGTTGTGTTCTCTACCACTTGCTATTGACTGGCTTAGGGGTGCTGCCTACTGCCAGGAACAGTGTACTGTTTCTGAGAACTCATGCCTACATGCTCCTGTCCTAAAGACATTTGGCTCCACCTAGAGGTGTTCCCGCGTGCCCGTGTGGTTTCAGCCGAGACCAGGGTGGAGCGACTACAGTAGAGGCTGGGCCATCAGGCCAACTAGCGAATGTGTGAATAACACCTGCCTTGTAACAGTTCAACATACTTAGGCCTTTGTGAGTCACTGAAGGATGTGGACATTACTGATAGCACAAACTTGATTGGGAATGCTGATGTGACATGCTGAGTGGACGTCTTTTCTTGTTTATTCCCTGTTTCCCCTCCCCCTGTTCTTTCTATGCAATGGGCTGCTGCGGTCAATATATCCTTTACTGTAATGAGAAATCGTACTGCTGTCATTTTTGTAATTGATGATCACTGTCTGCAGTACCTTCTGTATTGTTTGGAAACTCAATAAAAAGAATTTTCAAAAAAGTATCATGGAACCTCCTGGGACATCAAGTTTATTTATTAGATATTTCATGGAGTTCTGGTGAAATGCAATGTTGTTTCGACTATGTATTTGGCTTCAAAAGGCAGAGGATTTAGATTTGATAAGAGAACCTCGATGCACCATGTTTTTTTAGATAGTTGGGAAGGGAGCTATGAAATGGGAAACAAATTTATTGTGGCATGTTGCTTTTTTGGAAGAATACTAAATGAGAGATGACTAGGACTTCTATAGAAGCATTTAAACTCTTGATGCAAGAGGGTGTGTTTGAAGAGTTTTATATTCGGGACTTTGCCATGGTTCGTATTTTTTAATTTATGTTTTTCATCAAGAGAGAAGCTAAGATGTTTTACTAAAGTGGATATTTACGTCTTGATGTTGGATCATTTAGTATTTTTTCCCAAGATTGCACAATGTTATTGTTTTGGCCAAGGATCAAAAGGGCAAATTCAGTCTTTGCTGTATTGAATTTTGCGTGTTAGGTACATCCTTTGTTGGCTTGTAGCTGAGCTGTATTTTGGATTTTTAATCGAAAGTGGGAGTTAAGTTTTAGATGCAACTGCATATTGCCAGCATACAGGTAAGAAGGTATGTCACGACATTATGGTCCATATGTATCAAGGTTTTGTGTCGCCCTTGCGCCACACAAGGGGCACAAGGGCAATGCAAAACCTAAGCCTTTGTGAGATATATCAAGCCATGCGAACGAGGATATTGTGGGCTGAAGTGCCAAAGGCTGTGGTTATGTAATATGATAACAAAACAGGTGTGGCCTCAATCCAAATACCTGGTTGTACCATCAAAGATCATGAGAGATGCTGCTCTGTACTGTCCTGGAAAATCAGGCAGATTGGTCTGGTCCCAATTAGTTATAGTTCTGGATGTGGCCATTCAGCTGTGCAGTTAAGCATTTTCATTGATTTTTCACCAGAGAAGGAGACCTGATAGGTGTTGGTAGTTTTCAACCATGTCTAGGTTTACCCGTGGTTTCATATGACATTTGGACACCAGTAAATTTTAGGAAGAGCATTTTTCAACAAAAGCCAGTGAGGGAACAGAGTTTGCTACAGTTCTGTAATTAGGGAATGTTCATGGTGGCTATCGGTGAACACTGTGCTCGGCGTCAAAGATGAAGTTGGTTAGAGAATTCTCAGGAACTAGTGAAAAAGTGCCCCAGCTTGTTACATTTTCAGTGAGGGCTGGCCGATTAATGATTGTGTCATTGCAGTTGAGGAATTAATCCCTGATTTGGATGATCTGTTTAAAGCAAAATGATTCAAACTCAAGGCATTTAAATTGATTTTGACCAGCAATATGGAGTTTAAGCATGGCTCCTTTAATGTGTGTGCTTTATGCATAGTTGAGTAAGAAGGTTGGCTATGAGGAAAGGACCAGTTTAAGTTCAGTAGTAGGAAGATAGCAAACACTAAAGACCATTTCTAACTGACCTTCCAACAGATGGCATCTCCCACACCACTCTTGTTTGAGTGCTCCTCTCTTAATGTCTGGTTTGTTAGCGAGGCATTAAGACCAGGATGATATTACAAGGTGAGCAGAGCTTAAGCAGAGTGTAGATAGTCTTGTTGTGGAGAATCTATTGAATAAATGACTGAAACATTTAGCCTTACTGCATGATGGGAAGTAGTAAAGTATTGAGCCCATGTAGATCTGTTAATAAGCAGTAAACATTGAGCAGGACACTGCCACAGACAGAGTGTAGTAGTAGTGCGGGCTGAGAAGAGGTTAAGCTGTGGACAATGAAGATTCTAATATGTCGGCAGGCTCTCTCAGAGAGCTTTTCAGCAGATAAAGCAGGCACTGTATCACTGATGCATTAATAGTGGGTGTGCACCTATCCGTGGGTAGGAGGCTTATCCTGTGGTGAAGGTGGGACTGGTGAATGTTTAGTGTTTCAGGATCAGTGATTTTTGCCTCAATTTGCCTAACTTGCGTTCTTTAAAAGCTTTAAGTACATCCTTGGAGCAGCTGGTAGTCAGCTTGGGAAGAATGTAAACCTTTATCTCACATCATCAGAGCTCTTCAGCGAAGTCATCAAAGCTTCATGGACTTGGGTAACCACCTCACTTTGGGCCATTACAGACGCTGTCTCCAATCCTGAACGTTTCACCTACAGATCTTTGATTTCAGTTGTGCTGGTTTAAATATTCATTGGATGCAACACAGAGAATGCATTAGTCTATCTCACAAAAGTTTAGGACTGAAACAGGGTCTGTAGGACCTTGAAGGAGGTTGCCACCCTATAGTCAACATTCTTCAATTAACAATATCCTCAAGAGAATGTTCCAGTTGTATGATAAAGGCACGCTGGCTCAACCATGCATGCCTCGACCACGCAGCCCGAACCACGATGTGATTTAACCGCGCATTCCTTTACCACGCATGCCTTTATCACACAATTTCACAGTGAAGGCATGAATGCTAAAGGTGTATGCGTGGCTAAGTTCGCCACTACTCTGACCCCCCGACCCCTGTCCTAAGCCCTAAATGTCAAACACTCTAATTGCCCCCCGCCCTAAGACCTAAATTCATAATCCCCCTACCTGCCCCCCACTCTGAGCCCTAAAAATGCACCATTCCTTAAATACGCCCCCAAACCCAGCCCTTAAAGCTACCCCAACCCCCTCCTCCTGACCTGAGCCCTAAAAACTTGCCACCTCCTTAAAAGTACCCTGACCTCCTCCCTCTCCCTGAGTCCTAAAACTTGCCACCGACTCCCGCCCAAAAGCGACCCCCAGACACAAGGACTAAAAACTTGCAACTGATCCCCCCCGAAAGTGACCCTCAGACCCGGCCACAGCCCCACTTACGTGTCCACTTCCCTTTCCGACGCTCATGTTTCGAGTCCCCGCCCATCCTGAACTCTAGAGCGCATTTGCCTGAATAGCACTCGTTACATCGCATAGAAATACCACGCTTGCCTTTACAACGTGGGTATTACTATGCAATGTCAATTACAACGAGTACCATTACAACGCAAAATTTTACCACGACTATACCTTTACCACTCATGCCATTTCAACGCCAAGGCATTCGTGGTAAAGGTATACTCATGGTAAACGTTTGCACAACCCCCCGGCACTACACTAATTCCCCACCCCTCCCCCGACCCCCAGTCCTCTCCCTACAATAACACTACACTACCCTGCACAACCCCCGACACTACACTAATTCCTAAAACACTACCCTACACTACACAATCCCCCAGTCCTGTCCCTACACTCTAACACTACCCTGCATGACCCCGACATTACCCTAAAACACCACCCTACACTACACAAACACCACAACACTACCCTAAACCCTAACACGCTACCCCCAGCACGACCCTCCCCCTTCCCCCAGTCCTGTCCCTACACTCTAACACTACCCTGCACGACCCCCCTACACTACCCTATACCCTAAATCACTACCCTACACTACACAAACACAACACTACCCTAAAATATTACCCCCACACGACCCTCCCCCTACCCCCAGTCCATTCCTACACTCAAACACTACCCTGCACGACCCCCGACACTACCCTAAATCCTAAACCACTACCCTACACAAACACCACAACACTACCCTAAACCCTAAAACACTACCTTACACTACACAAACTCCACAACACTACCCTAAACCCTAAAACACTAACCCCCGCACAACCCCCAGTCCGGCCCCTACACTCTAACACTACCCTGTACGACCCCCTCGACACTACCCTAAACCCAAAAACACTTCCCTACACTACACAAACACCACAACACTACCCTAAACCCTAAAACACTACCCCCAGCACGACCCTCCCCCTACACACAACCCTACACTACACAAACATTACTACACTACTTCGACACTACCCTAAACCCTTAAAAAGTAACCCCCACCCGAAGCACAATCCCCCTTACCTCTCTCTCTCCTCGTGGTTCCTCTCTCCTGGTTCCAGCGTCGACAGAGGGGCGGTGCACGTCGTTGTGAGGAAACCGAACAGCCCAGTTTTCTCACAACGATGTGGATAACCATTACATTGCATGCGTTTTAAAAGCGCATGCGATATAATAGTTTGCGTTGTAATGGTAGTCGTTGTTACATCGCATGCGTTGTTACGCATGCGATGTAACAACTTGCGTGGTAACAGCCTTGTTGTAATGGCTGTTTACCCATTTGCCTTAACCAAGAATATGAGTGGTTTAGGCAAATGCGTTGTTCGGGCAAGCGTGGTTACACTTGCGGGCTTCCGGAACGCAAGACTCTGGTCACGTAGTTCCTGATGTTTCCTGAATGTTCAACTTTGATGTATAGCCTCGGGAAGTGATTCTAGGATATGTTCTCCTACTGTGTTTGGTGGCAGGGTGTGGTATCCTGTCTTCTATTCTAGCTCAGTGTGTCTTCTGTTCTAGCCTGGTGTGGAATGTTGTGTGTCATGTGGAATATGTGATGTCATTAGTGTGAATGTTCTTTCCCTGTCAGTTGGTGTTGCCATCTGCAGACAGGGGCTGAGCTGGTTTTATCCTAGCTCCTGGAGGGGTTCCCTTACTTGTAACTTGTTTTTTAATAAAGTATATGTTCCTCTAACTATCTGCCTCTTGGATCTTCCTCTCAGTGGGCATCTTTGAAATGCAACAGAGTCCCTTACTAAAATAAAGAAACAAGAAAAGATGGTAACCCTTATTTAACAGTGACATTTAATTGTGTTTGATAAGATATTGCAGACAAAGTCTACAGTTCTTTTGTTTAATATTTTCTATATAGCAAAATGTTTGAACAAGGATCTCTACTGATTAACTCAGTTAGATCTGCTCAAAAGTGTTTCACAAATACTAGGCATGAAGTTTCCTGGGAGAGGTGATGCTTGATGTTAATATTGATTGCTAGCTGGGATGATGTTGAGCACAAATATAGTTAGGACGCTTTCTAGTGTTCAAGGGCAAAAAGCCAAATGACTTGAACATAGAACATTTGACACTCATGACTTCTAATTTCAAGATTTGAGCATCTGTGGTCGGGTTTTTCCTCCTTGCACACCCCTCCGACCTCGTCCTTGGCCACGAAAGGGACATAAAGAGTTTAACACTGAGGAATAAGATACGTTTCTTTTACTAAGTATTCAGGAATAGTCTTCACTCTCCATTTACAGGGCAGATCTGACCGAAACCATCAACATTCTAAACAGATTCATATGGAACATTCCAAAGCACAGGTAAATAGGGGCACAAGGGAAGGTCAAAGGAATAGGCAAAAGTTAGGTAAACCACAACATGCCATGTATTCTGTGCGATTCGGGCCAATTTATTTTGAAAGAAGAAGTTTTTTACTGAAAAGGCTTGACAGGCCGAAGAATCTTCTTTTCCTCAGCTGTTATTTAAAGTGATACAAAAAGAACAGATGATGGATGGAATGCTGAACAAATTCAACCTTCACCGCCAGTCACAGATCTGGGTTAAATCCATTGTTTTTTTGTTTGCCAAGCCATTCCAGCTTGAACCCAGCCATATGCAAATCAGTCTTGACCCTGCTCTCCATGGGAACAGTCCAGCCGAACTACCATGTCAGGTCCTCCCTGGAATGGAAACGAGCATCCTGTGTCCGGTTTCAGGGTATCACCCCTCATCAGCCAGGCTAGCTTGAATCTGGATGCATATTGATGGCATGGGACCCTCGTCTGGACATACCCTTCCCACTTACGGCGATAAATGCAAAAAGAACAGATGATGGACGGTATGGTGAACAAATCAAACATTGACCCCTAGTCACAGATCTGGGTTAAATCCATCGTTTTTTTGCTTGCCATGCCATTCCAACTTGAACCCAGACATATGCAAATCAGTCTTGACCCTGCTCCCCATGGGAACAGTTCAGCCAAAACAGCCAGCCTAGGTCCTCCCTAGACCAAAATCAAGCATCCTGGAACTGGTTTCTGTGTATAACCTCTCATTAGCCAGGCTAGCTTAAATCCGGTGGCATAGCGAGCAGGGGACCCATGTCTGAGCATATCCTTCCCACTTAAGGTGACAAATGCAAAAAGAACCGATGAAGAACAGAATGCTGAACAAATCAAACATTCACCCCCAGTCACAGATCTCGGTTAAACCTATCATTTTTTTGCTTGACACACCATTCCAGTTTGGACCAAGCCATATGCAAATCAGTTTTGACCCTGCTCCTGATGGTAACAGTCCATCCCGAACTGCCAGGCCAGGTTCTCCCTGGACTGGCCCAAGCAATTGCCAGTGGCTGAGATTAATTCAAGCATTCCATCCCTCACCTTCTTGTTTTTGCATTTCCTGCCCTAAGTGCACCAGATATGCCCAGACACGGGTCCCGGACTCACTGTGCCACTGGATTCAAGGTAGCCTGGCTGACGAGGGGTGATACCCCAAAACTGGTCCAATGATGCTTGTTTCTGGTCCAGAGAGGAACTGGCCTGGCAGTTTGGGATGGACTGTTCTCATGGACAGCAAGGTCAAGACTGATTTGCATATGGCTGGGTCCATACTGGTGTGGCTTGGTGGGCAAAAAAATTATGGATTGGGATGCAGCCCAAGCGATTGTCAGTGGCTGAGATTAATTCAAGCCTTCCATCCATCACCTTGTTGTTTTTGCATTTGATGCCCTCAGTGCGCCGGGTATGCCCAGACGTGGGTCACTGTGCCACTGGATTCAAACTAGCTTGGCTGATATGGGGTGATACCCCAACCCCCATTGATTCTTTGTTTCCGGTCCAAGGAGGACTTGGCCTGGCAGTTCGGGTGGACTGTTCCCATGGGGAGCCGGTTCATGAATGATTTGCATATAGCTGGGTCAAAACTGGGCAGCATGGCAGGCAAAAAAATGATGGTTTGGGATGCGGCCCCAGGTGATTGCCAGTGGCTGAGATTAATTCAAGCATTCCATCCATCATCTTGTTTTTGTTTTTTAAAGTAAGTCCTTCAGTTCCATTCCAAAGGTTTCTTACCTATAAGGGGCATCTTATGAATCAGAGACCACTGGAAAGGGCCTAATTTCTATAACATAAATCTTCTGGCTGCCACTGCCACTCTTGCCACTATTAATGCCAACCCCAAGGAGGCAAACATTGGGTTGGATAGTAGCTTCACAAAAAAATTGCATTAGGGTCTTCACCTTCTTGCAAACAATCAAAAAGGGAGTGGAAGTCTTTTAATAAAGTCTGTTCTTCAGATGTAGCACATGAATGTATTTTAAACGCAAAGTGTGAGGCTGCATGTTCACGCTTCATGGAGCTTTCAACTATATTGTCGCAGGGATCTGATAACAGTTTTCTGCAGAGGCTAGAGATGTAGAACGAGCCATATTTGAGAGAATGAAATTAACCTTGGGCATTTGAGGAAAATAACTATTGATTTTTTACAGGGTGCATCTTTTATTGAGGAAGTGATGAGCAGTAGACCTGTCAATGTCCTTCCAATCCTTGAGAACATCTCCTTCAAAACATCATGGAACAGGAGCTGATTCGCATTCTGCTCCTCATATTGGAAAAAAATATTCCTCTGAAGTTTATGCAGAAGGTTCAAATTCCAATACTTCTCTGATGTTGATCCGCATCTGCTGATAATGGGCTGCTTCCACATATTTTCCTTTGGGCCCTGCCTTCTGCTCCTCATCATTAGTGCAGTCTAGTAAGTGCTTCTTGGCAGCAGGACCATTTAACGCAGTGGTAACCGCCGCTTGTTTAAAGTCTGTATATCTGCCCTTGTTAGGCTTACTCTCCTCCTCTGTATGGTGTCTCCTATACGTTTTTATACAGTTTTCCATTGCTGCACTGGGGCCAAAAATTCTGTTCATTGCCCTGAATTTTCTCCACAGCCGTGGCTTCCTGTTTCTGATGGGTTTCTGTGCTGACAAGATCCTGTCTCGCAAGATCTTGCCACTCTAACCTCCCCCCCCTTCCCTCCGTGCTTCGCCTCATTGCCTATGAAGTGCCACGAGGTGGCTCGGTCCCCTGCTTCGAAGGGGAGAAAACGACCCTCCTGGAGAATCCCTGCGTCTCAGCCCAGCACATGGACACGGGGACAGGAATAGCTCAGCCGACCACCTCATACTCACCCAAGGCACAAAGCAACATACTATACCTAACCTGACACGATTATGTAGGAAGACAGACACAAAAGCTGAGTATTTCAGGAGGAGGGGGCTTTGTGGTGGGCAGGGTGCATTCCTCTTGTATGAAAAAGGAAGAAAGACTTGAGTAGTGAGGTGGTTCTGTGGAGGAGGCACTCCTGATAATTGAATAATTGACTTTGATGGGGAGGAGGGGTTTAGGGTTATCATTTTTATCAAACAACAGTATTAGAAGCACGTATAAAAACAATACAGTTTCCATTGGATTCTTTTTAGGCCAGGAAAGACCAGCTAGGGTGTACCGTCCTTGAACGTGCTTTAGTCACTAATTTTCCCATATTGGTCCATACTGAGCTTAATCGTGGTGGAGTACCAGTCAATCATGACAAGATTTTCTGACTTTCCACGTTATGTTATGTTATGTTATAAAGCTTATAGAGCGCACAGCTGCTCCAGCAAAGGAGCGTCCCGGCGCTAAAACAGTCAGGAGGAGAGGACCACCAAAAGGTAAGAAACCTACAGTGGAGGGAAAAGATAAGTCTTGGTGGCCTTACGGAATGCTAAATAGTTGTTTAGGCTACGAATGGACAGTGGGAGAGAGTTCCAAAGTTTGGCCGCCAGTGTGCAGAAAGCACGTCCCCCAGCCCGTGCTCTCCTCACCCTCGGAACCACCGCCAAGTTTTGGCCCATCGAGCGAAGTTGGCGGGAAGGAATGTAGGGCGAGAGCAGGGTGGCCAAAATGGCCGGGGGGAGGATTTCAAGATCTTAAAAGCAATGCACAAAGATTTGAATTCCACACGTCTGGCCACCGGCAACCAGTGTAGTCGGCGAATGGCAACAGAGGTGGAGCAAGTCCTCGGAAGGCCAAGAAGGATTCTGGCCGCCGCATTCTGGACTCTCTGCAATCTTAGGATCTCTGACTTGTTGGAACCCAAATAAAGCGAATTGGCATAATCCAATCTCGACAGGATGGCAGCCTGAATGATAACTTGCCGAGTGGACGGGTCAAAATAACCTAGCAATGGTTTGAGCCCACGTAGAATACCCATGCAGGTCCCTGCCACTTTCTTGGTTTGGGCCTGAAAACTAAGAGCGGAGTCCACCCAGACACCCAAATTCTTTACTATCTGTTTTGGGGTGGGGACACAGCCCAGGGTGGTGGGCCACCAGTGTTCACTCCACAGCTCACCGTCATGCCCAACCAATAGGATTTCAGTCTTGCTTGCATTAAGCTGCAGACAGTTGGCGGACATCCACTCAGAGATGGCCATAAGATTGCTCCGAAACATACAGGCATCCTGCGCTGAGTTGCCAGAGAGTGCCACTACCAACTGAGTATCGTCGGCGTATGATACCAATGTCAACCCTCTATTCCTAGCCACCGCTGCCAAAGGTTGAACATACAGGTTGAACAGCGTAGGGCTCAGTGCTGAGCCCTGTGGCACCCCTGATGAATATCATGGGTCCCAGAGGAAAACGGAGGAGCCGACACCTGAAAGGTCCTCTCAGAAAGGAAGGAGGCAAACCAGTCAAGGGCTAAGCCCGAGATCCCCGCTTCCTCCAGCCGTTGCAGCAGAATCTGGTGAGAGACCGTGTCAATCGCGGCACTGAGGTCTAATAAAATCAGTGCCGACGTGCGTCCCTCATCCAATGTGGCCCTCAGATGTTCAGTCACTGCTAAGAGGGCTGACTCCGTGCTGTGGCCAGGGCGAAAGCCATTCTGAGAGATGTCCAAGATGTTATTGTCTTCCAGGTAGCCTGTCAGAATGGAGTTGACATGGGACTCAGCAATCTTAGATATCCATGGGAGGAGAGAGATGGGACGAAAATTCTCCGGTTTGGTTGTGTCCAGGGAAGGCTTTTTTAACAGGGGAGTCACCTTCGCTTGCTTCCATGCTCTAGGGACAACTACTCTGGACAAGGACAAGTTGATCACCTGACACAGAGGAGACAGGAGCATGGGTAAGGAGTTCATAAAATGCTCCGGTTTAAGGGGGTCGGCAGGGGAGCCTGATTTCACCTTGCTGCATAGCACACGCAGCTCGTCCTGAGAGATAGATGGAAAGGACGCAAGAGTGTAGGTGGTGCAGGGACTGAGTGCTGGGCCCAAAGCTAAAGGAGCTGGTGAGAAAGAATGGTAGATATTTTCCACCTTTTCCACGAAAAAGGTGGCCAGAGCCTCACATTGCTCGTCAGATGTAATACGAGGTGTAGGGGGTAGCCCTGCCTGTTTAAGATCTTTGAGTATACCAAAGATACATTTAGTGGGGTTTTTACTGCCCTTGATCTCAGCTGCGTAATAGGCTGCCCGCTCTGACTGGATGGCCCTATGGTAATCCTTGATAGCTGCCTGATACAGCCCCTTGAAGAAAGAGTCATAGTCACGTCTCCACACCCGTTCCAACCTTTTGCAGATTTTACGCAAGCTGGCAAGCTTGTCACTGTACCATGGACTGGACTTGGTGTTGCAGCACTTGGACCACCTAGCTGGGATGAGCACATCCAGAGACTGTCGGATCCAGTCCGACAGTGCTTTGTCAGCCTTCTCCGGCTCATCTGGTAGGTTAAGGGCATTTGTAGACAGAAGGGTATGAAATTGTTCGGTCTTTAGTTTGTGCCACGGGCGCCTGAAGGAGGAGTGTTGAGCCATCTTCTGAAGGAGCTCTACCCCCGTGAGGATCATAGATATCAGGTGGTGATCCGACCAGCACACCGGGACTGGGGGATTGACTGTGAGGGAGCAGAGATTCGAAAAGACTGGGTCCAACAAATGGCCGGCACAATGAGTGGGGCCTTGGACCAGTTGAGCCAACTGACAGGCCTCAAAGTCTGCCAGAAAGCTACCTATCTCCGAGTCCACAAGACTATCCAAATGCAAATTCAGGTCACCAATGATAGTGAAGTTGGCTGCTCTCGTAACCAGCGAACTGACTGATTCTATGAGAGCTGTCCTGAACTCTTTAGAGGGGCCTGGGGGCCGGTAGACCAATAGTCCCGACATGGTAAAACCTGCGTTAAAAGAGATCCCAAAGCGTGCACACTCACAGCCTGCCACAGCCATTTTGGCAAAGGTGCAAGTATAGTGGGATTTAAAAACTACTGCAATCCCGCCCCCCCTAGAGTCTCTGTTAAGAGTCATGATATTGAAGCCATTAGGGAGCGCCAGGCCGGGCTCAGCTACCGTATCGGCTGACACCCAGGTTTCCGTTAGGAAGAGAGCATCAGGATCTTCGTCCTGTAGCAGCTCATAAACATCGAGAAAATGTTTCACTAGCGAGCGACAATTCAGACTGCAAATCTTGATATTGTGCCCCGCCGAAAAGGATCTCATAGAAGGCAGGTTAATGGCCCAAGAGTCAAAGCCGCAGTATATACAACAGAAAGGACCTTAAGGCACCTTTCCTAGAGAGTGAGCACAAGGTTTCACTGTCTCCCTAATAGCCAACAGGTCGCCGCTGGTATAAGTGGGCTTGTCTCTGCCCAGATTATCAGCATGTCTGGCGTCTGGCGGCGGCCAGGCGCAGACGGGCGCAGACGGGCTTGCCTTAGGCGCGCCGTCGGCGTGCCAGTGGCGCGCCCGCTGCGCGCGTCCGCTGCGTGTCCGCGGCCACACCATATTAAATAGGTGAGCACTAATGGCCAGTACCGCCCCCTGCCCCCTACAACCCGGAAATGCGTCACTCTGAAGGGAGGCACAATTAATTTTCGGGACACCATTCAAGGGCAGAAATTGTATTTTTTTAAAAACAGATTAGTTCACTGCCTTTTATAAAACGAAAGCAGCAAGGAGCACGAACTTCATATTAATCCCAATTTTATGAGCACACCAAAACACAACTACTGCTGCCGTGAACATTTCATTTGTTCTACCTCATTGCCTTATACAATTTATGTGGTTGGTTCTTCTTTTCTATGAGCAGGGGAGTGTATTCATTACACTTCTTAGGTTACACGAAGTAATACCTCAATCTCTACCTTTTCACCTCGATTATATCACTCAATATGGTCAATAATGTTCTCAATAAATAGATTTTCGCTAAACGTGGATAATGTCGGAAATGTGCAGAAGTGTCAGAATTTTCAATGTGAGATGAGAAATCTAATACTTAGAATACAAATGAGTCCTGCTATACAATTTGTGAACATCATCATTTAACATAATTTTATTTCCTTGCCCACGTGAAGCACTCTTTAATTGAATATGCTCTGCAGTGCCTGTGATTAATGCTCACAAAGATATATAAAGCAAAGGAAAAGCATTTCCAAAGTCGGCGCCCTGATTATAGCTCTCCACCGTCTTTATGATCCCTTGGCATCTGAAAGATACTTCTCTTTCAATAAAACCAGCAGTGCTGAGTTTCAGTTCTATGAAGCATGCCGTACCGTCTGAATTATTCACCTTCCAGAGTCATGATATGCCTTTGATTTTATATCTAAATTTTAAAGCATTGCAACTTTCACCGTGGAGTATTTTCTCGCGTGCATGGCGGCAAATAATACGGTCTTGCTTGCACAAAAACACAGTCACGCTGTATTTATCTTTTACAGAGTGTAGAAAAGAATGTATTTGAAAAGTTATGTGGATAAACTACATTTGCAAAGCATTTCCTGTACGCCTTCTTACAAGTGTATTATGGCGGAGTAAACTGTCCGCAAAACTCCCAATAAGGCCCTAATTACTAACAAAGCTAAAAACTGGGGGGCAGATTTACGAGCCCCTTGCGCCACTTTTGCGCTGCCGTTGCGTCACTTATGTGACGCAGCGGCGACGCAAAACATGCGCCACGTTGCGCAATATTTACAACGTGACGCATCTAGGGAGATGTGTCACGTTATAAACCCCTGCGCCACATGAAACCTGCATCAGGTTTCATGTGGGCGTTCCGGCGCAGGGTGGGCGTTCCCTCGCAGGTACGCCTCGTAAAAGTGACGCAGTGAAATCTACAAGATTTCACTGAGTCACTTTTACGCCCATGCTGCGTCAAAACCCTGCGCCTGCTTGAAGCAGGCGTAAGGATTGACGCAGCAAGTTAGGCATAGGGCACTCCCGAGCCTTGCTGGAGCCGCGTCGCGCTTGGAACGCGACTCCAGCAATGCGCCGCCATTCCGTCCGGGGATGCGACACGCATCTGCCCATCCGTGCGCCACGGCGCGCCGCATTGTAAATGCGGCGCATCGGCGGTGGCGCAAGGGCAAACTTGCGTGACGCATCTTCCCTGGCGCATCCCTGCTGATTTGCAGGGATGCGCCAGGGAACGTAAATATGCCCCTGGGAGCTCAATTCACAGAAAGAGCGTAAAGGTACTCGTCTTAGACTTCCTCTTACAATCTGCGTTCAATTCTGTAGAAACTGGCATTACAGTAACGATTTGGGATGACACAGATGAAATCTGTGCAGCTGCCTTTTCAGCCAGGATATGGGGGGGGGGGCGGTTGTGGGGAGAGCAGGTCAGGACACAACAAGAAGGGATGGGGGGGAATACAGGAGGGGTGGAGGGGAGGGGAGGAGAGGGAAGGGGAGGGTAGACACAATTTGTGCACATTTTTGATTATACTGGCCCAGATGTTCTTGTGGTGTGTAAGCAGCAGTGCGTCTACTATCGAGAAAGCCCAGTAGTTGCTTTCTCAATGTATTCATTTTTATTTTCTCAGATGGCCCTTTTGCTGCTAATATACAGTTGTTCAACTCCCATTCTTTACTGTTCATTTTAGCGAGGTCAATAAGGCAATAAACATAAGTCTGGGTGGGAAGGCACCCGGGCCAGATGGAATCCCAGTGGATCTTTTTAAATTCAACTTAGCACTATGGGGGCCAGTTTTAACTCAGGTTTTTAATGCATGCGGTTCACAAGGTCCCATATCAACTTGGTACGAATCTATAATTGTTCCTATATTTAAAAAAGGGGACAGGGCCAGCCCAGCCTGTTACCGCCCAATTTCATTGTTGGATTCCACAATTAAGATTGTTGGACGAATTATGTTAGATAGGTTGCAGGCCTGGGCGGAAGAGCGTGCATTGATAAGTGATTTACAGTGTGGCATCCGTAAAGGCCTCGGAACAATCGAACAGGGTCTCAACCTACATATTTTTATGGATAAATACACTAAAGCAAAAAGGGAAAAGTTATTTTTAACCTTTGTCGATTTGACCGCAGCATTTGACTGCGTCATCCATGAAAGACTATGGCAAATTTTAGAGGGGCTAGGGACAGATGTTTTAATAGTTTCCTTTTAAAGCAGCTCTACTCGGGGCGCAGGCAAGGGTACGGTATGGGACGGGTGGAGAATGTACCGAGCATTTTAGAGTGATGAAAGGTGTAAGGCAAGGATGTATCCTTGCCCCTTTCTTTTTCACACTATATATAAACGGCCTTGAAACAACTATGACCCAGGAATGTAAGGATTTGCCAACAGCAGCAAATCGCTCCGTTCCCGCACTCTTATACGCGGACGACGCGGTCTTAATGGCCCGCACGCCGATAGGTCTTCAAAGGGCAGTTAATACATTTGTTAATTTTATGTCAAATTTGGGCCTTACCATTAACTGCTCTAAAACTTTTGTGATGAATTGTGGGGCTGGAAGTAATAAAAAAAACAATACTCTTTTTATACAATCGAAGCCTATTGAGTACACAAAAACTTTTTCCTATTTAGGAATTTTATTTGACCAAACGGGATCCTGGGTACAAGAAAGCTTCTTTTTATTAAAGCATTGATGGCATTATCCAACTTTAGTAGGCAATTAGGAAGACGTCCCCCGGCTGAACTATTGCAGATTTATAGAGCAAAATGCATAGCCATTGCTATTTATGGCGCTGGAATATGGGGATATGCAAATGTATCCTCATTGCAGGTCGTGGAAAATACGTTTTTTAGGTTCCTATTGGCAGTGCCAGATAGTACTTCAACACATGTTTGTCAAATGGAATTGGGTATGCCCTATCTAGAGGATATTATTAAGATCCAGCCAATCTTACTGTGGCATAGAGTATGGACCGCCGATGAGACAGATTTTAATCGCCATATTCTGAAGGATGCCCTGGGGATCGATGGGGCCAAACATATAAGATGGCTAAGTTATATCAAAATGTTTTTAGTTAAATTCGGCCACCCAGAATATTTTGACAATCCTGACACTATGGGGTCGATTCCGATTCGGGCCGGAAATTTCTCCGACCGAGCCGGACCCGGAGAGATTTCCGACCGAATCGGACCCGTGCAGTCCGACCGAACGAGTACGATGCGGCCGTATGTTATCGGACACGAAGTCGGTCGGACTCCCATTGAACTCAATGGGAGCCGGTCGCACAACGCGTACGCGGGCTCCCATTGCCTCAATGGGTGCGAGGCGGACAAGGGCGCCTCTACAGCGAGTACGCCGCGGGCGCTCGCGGCGTACACGCACAGGCAGGGGGACCCTTGGTCCCCCCTGTGTGCGCCCGCACGGGTACGCGTACAGGGGGTCCGACACGGACCCCCAAAGTACGGCTCCGACAGCTCTTACGAGCCGGAGTGCGCGGCTCGGTCGGACTGGCTCGCGGCGCGCATCGTACTTACCCGGCCGGGAAACGTCTCCATTGCGCGGTGCGACCGGGTCCGACCGAGTCGGTCGGAGCGGTTCGAGTCCGAGCGAGTCGGTCGGAGTTGTCGGGACGCCCGGACGAGTCGGTCGGCGACTCGCATCGTACTCGCTCGGCCGGACTCAGCGTACGGTTCGGTCGGGAAACAGGCTTTCGCATGGCTTTTTTCCCGACCGAATGGTATTGGGTGCGCCTCCGACCGAGATCGGAATCGGCCCCTATGTGTAAAATCCCCAGGAAAGAATTGAAAAGTAGTTGTCTGTGTTTTTTGGGTGAATGTAGAACCAGCACGGAATTGAGTAAAACAACGGTCCAAACCCATTACACAATTTTGGCGACTCCAACTATGCAACCGTACATTCTTTTAGTTACCGGAGATTATTATAGATTTCTGCTCGTGCGTTTTAGACTGAACATTTTATATAGATCCCTAAGTTTCCCCGATCGGAACAATTGGTCAAAAATGTTATGTAAATGCCCATGTGACAATGTTTCTGCACAATCGACTATACATGTGATGTTTTTCTGCAAATTTTATACTAGCCCGAGAAAGAAATGGATTATCCCTGCATTGAGAAAAATTGGGTTGCGACAATGTAGACCTGCTCTCTTGGCGTTACAAATTTTAGATGATGAATTTACGATTGCTTCTGTGATAGCCTTTTTAAAAAATATTTTTCTTTATCGTAAAACCATTGTTTAACGTGAATTTGAGACTATCGTATTTCCTTTTTAATATATTGTAATTGCTGGATTGAATATTATACTTTTATGGTCAACTTTTATGTTCACCGAATAAAGTTTAATTGAATTGAATTGATTTCCACTCCACACCATGGACCTTCATTTTGAGCCTGTATGTGAGGCTTACAAGATCACTGCCATGAGCTTCAGATCAATGTGCACTGCACCAACACTGAACAAGCAGTAGCAGCACACATCTGGGGGTCACAGATGTTGGTGTGTGTACAATGAATATAGCAGGATCCTGCACTCTTCAGGTGGCCCCCACTTATAGCAGCACAGATTCTTTAGCCAAACATGGCAGTGTATGCTAAGTGTGCATTACAGCTATCGAAGAGGAAGGTCAAGTGGGGGTTCAATAGTGGGGGCTACAGGTCTAACGCCTATGCTCTACAACTGGGACCAGAAGGCAAGATAGTTATCAGATTTTGGGCCTCATTTACAAGGTCCTTGCACCGCTGGTGCATCACTTTTTTGACGCACTGGTGGCACAGTGTGGTGGCCCATATTAACAAGGCCAAGCAGGGCTCGAAAAATCCACTCACCCACTCACTGTGATGAGCCAGATTTTAATGAAGATGAGCTATTTTTAGAACCTACTCGACATTCTGGCAGCTGACAACAGGTGTGAAGTGAATGAGCAATACAGATGCCTTTAAATCTTATCTTGTCACATTTGCTGGCTTTCAGAGACAAAGGTCAAAAGTCAGTTTGTCTTCCTACATTTACTTTTCTTTCTGTGACTGAAGTTGGAGGATTTTGTCAAGTGGGCAATCAAGCTGTGCAAAGCATGTGAAATGAAAAGCTCTAAGATTTCAGGCTTTTTCTCTAACACAACACTGAAATCGCTAATAAGCTGAACTGTTCCAACTTTCAAATATATCTCATTAGTTATGAAGACACATTTTTGTAATTATGTGGTGAAATTCTTTTTATAGGATCAAAACAAATCAGAACACTTTACTTGGTGATGTGCAAATTTTAAATATTTTTGCTGAAACCCAATTTCCAAACATTGTTTATACGCTATATAGTTTTATCAGTAAAACTACATGTTATTGGGAAAGTTTTGTCGCCATGTCCATGGAAAATGTGCTATCTGTAAATGACAATGCACAACAACATCATGCCTTAGTAATATATTTAAGAAAAGTGAGTTTTTAAACATGAACTGGTAAATATTCCTGCTCCTGCCCAGATGACAATGCTATTAGTGAACTTAAGAGGCAAGTCAGGGATCATGTGCACCCTATATGTGTGCTCGATTCTTTCTATATCCATGGAGCAAAAGTTTAGTCTAGTAAAGGAAAGTAGTTTTTTTGTACAGCAGAAAAAATTTACTTGCATATTGGAAGGTGCTCTTTTAGGTGATAATAAAGAAAAAGGCGGCTCCATCAGACAAAATATCTGCCTAGGATCACACATTTTGAGACCAGTTTGCTGGCCAAGTACATCACAGTTAGGTCGAGTAGATTATTCAAGTTACTAGACCTGCAGATCTAGTACATTTTTTATGATTTTTCGGGCCCTGCCAAGCAAAGCCACGATGCGTGGCTTTTGATGGCCTTGTAAATATGTTCCACTTTCACGCATAACTCTGCGTGAAAGGGGCGTTCCATGGGTGTTGCTGTGGGTGTTCCCACACAAAAACGATGGAGCCTGCTATATTCCCAGATATATGAGGTTTCGTAAACCTGGGTATGAGTCAGTTTCCTACGCCTCCCCAGGGGATGCAAAGGAGTGGCGCAACAAGGAGAAAACCTTTATTTTTCCTTGTTTTTTCCTCTTTAAACACGCGCTGCATTCCGAAGTACACGTTGAAATGGGATATCACGGAAATTGTTTTCGTGCAGGATGGTGTCCCTTCCGTGCAGGAAGGTGTCCCTTCCAGCACAACAACAATCATCCCCACAATGCAGTCACCCTTGCACCATAGCGCAAGGGTGCCTGCGCTGGTGCATGGCAGCCAATTGTGCCCCAGTACAGGGGAAAGCACACGGATGCTTCGTATTGTTGTAAATACGACAAATCCCTGTCCTTTGAAAATGACGCTTGTGGCGCAGAGACATTTTGAGGCCCTTTGTTTGAAGTGTTATTGAGTCATTAGTTGCTCTAGAAGAACACTTTTATGATATCTTATGCTTATTCTTCATATATATATATATATATATATATATATATATATATATATATATATATATATATATATATATATATATATATATATATCCACCACTCCAACTTCTATACCAGGTCTCCGTGGGGCTCCTGAACAAGGGCGTGTCGTCGAGGCCGCACTTGGCAAGCGGCTTCACATCAACAAACAAATCCAGCACTCCTGCTCCTGCACCGGAGTGACGACACAGCAATCTCCAACATACGGTATAAGAACCTTTATTCTCTTTTGCTTGGGGCTATGACTCGTTTTGGCAGGATCCCCTGCCTTGATCACACAAGGAGTTATTTTACAGAAACGCTTTAAAGTAAAAGTGCACAACATCACATGACCTAATGGACATAGACAACATACTTCACTGGTTTTCAAAATTTGCACCATTCACAAGATACATTTTAAATTCCACAAACTTTAGTTACATACTTGTTTATATTTTTCTTTTCTATTATTCCATTTTTTGTTTATTTCGTTTTTCTGTTTTTGTATTTTTTAGTGAAATGAGTATTTTATCTTTTTCTTTGATTTAAACTTTATTGTACCACTCGCTGACACATCTACGAGCTCGTCAGTGCCATCTATTCTATTTTGCACTGTAACAGCTTTCATCCACAGAGATTAAAGTACAGTATCCCCTATGCCGAACAATTACGTATGAAAAGAAACTGCAGTGATACAGGCTCACTACAAGTAGCCCAGAAGAACCTAACGGATAGATTCAGTGAAAGGGGATACAGTCAGGCAGTACTAGACCAAGCCATAAGTAAGGTTGACAAATTATCCAGGGAGGAGATCCTAGTGGGCACTAAAAGAAAGAAGAAAAATACCAAAGATTCATTACAAGACGTAAGGATGATAACCAAGTACAATGCCTATCATGCTAGTGTGAGAGACTGCATGAATAGGCATTGGTACCTGGTCAAAGGGGATCCTACACTTGGGAATGTAATCTCCAGAAAACCCCTGATATCTTTCAGGGGAGCGGAATCCATGAGAGAGGAGTTGGTCAAGAGCAGCCCTGAAATAATCGAATCAAAAAACTGGCTTACAGACAATCCAGGTTTCAAAAAGTGCCCTAAGTGCAAGGCCTGTAAACACGGCGTAAACACAAAAGAAATACGGTTGTCTCTAATGCACAAACCGTGGAGGATTCCACAGTTTTTCAACTGCAGAAGTGACCATGTGGTATATGTGCTGCAATGCACTTGCCCGCTGAAATATGTTCGCAGCACTATACACATGGCTCACGTTAGGATCCTCCAACATCTCAGAGCAATCAGCAACAAGGATCAAGTTTATCTGGTTGCTCGCCACATTAATGAAATACATGGTGGAAGAAGTGAGGAACTAACCTATTTTGTAATTGATTCGGTTCCCAAGAGGAGAAGAGGGGGATATCGGGAAAGGAAATTAAGACAACTAGAGTCCCGATACATTTTAATGTTTGACTCCAAGACCCCCAATGGCTTAAACTCTGACGAGGATTTACTTGTACATTTAGGGTGAGGAATAGTAGAAAAAGAGCAGACTAGTGACAAGATTAGAGGAAGGGGAAGAGAGAGGACAAAAGAAACGTAAAGAGAATCAGGGTCATCATACCTTATGAGTCAAATTTGAAGTGAAATTTAAAACCATAATGGAGATGCCGACTTGGAGGGACGTGCCTGGGATATATCTTTTGATGACTAGAAAGAGTTTTTTAAGTAGTGTAATTAGACATTTATTTGTACCAATAATTATATGAATTTTTGCTGAGGTGGTCAATCTATTAGAGTGATGTTCCATCATTGTCCCTACATCAGGGAAGGGACATAAGGAGAGATTAATTGTGACAATAAGCTAGAAACCAAGTTTTAATCATGAATGTCCATTATGTTTTAGCCGGTTTTTAGATCAATTTAAAAAATTGTTTTAATGGAAGTAATTGCTATATTTTTGCACTTGCCCTGCGATGATTCAAGAGCTGCTATTTGCAATTTTGCACATAATTGAATTGTTTTTGCAACTATGCACTTTCATACAGGCTGCTATTGTACATTTGCACGAGTCTAGGAAATCACTTGTACTGTGTTGGCCATAATAGCCGCTATTGCAACTATGCACTTTTATATAGGCTGCTATTGCATAATTTGCACACTTATAGGAAAGCACTTGCCCATGTAAACACCTATAAGCTACAACAAATATTACGCTGATAAATATGCCATACTTGCTGCTATTGCAAACTTTGCACGAATACAAATTCTGCTATTGCATATTTGCACACTTCCATTAAGTATCTGTACATTCATTTCCGTACGAAGAAATTGAATTACAATATATTGTAAAAACCACCAAAACAAAAAAAAGATGTGAAGTATTGAATTAAAAGAATTGACATATATATATGAATCAATTCTGCAAATATACCGTTGTATGTTGCTAGTTCTATGCCACACATAAGAGATAAAGTAGTTAACAACAAACCACCGCTAATAACGCACTAAAAACAAATAGATGGCACTGACGGGCTCGTAGATGTGTCAGCGAGTGGTACAATAAAGTTTAATTCAAAGAAAAAGATAAAATACTCATTGCACTAAAAAATACAAAAACAGAAAAACGAAATAAACAAAAAATGGAATAATAGAAAAGAAAAATATAAACAAATATGTAACTAAAGTTTGTGGAATTTAAAATGTATCTTGTGAATGGTGCAAATTTTGAAAACCAGTGGAGTATGTTGTCTATGTCCATTAGGTCATGTGATGTTGTGCACTTTTGCTTTAAAAGCGTTTCTGTAAAATAACTCCTTGTGTGATCAAGGCAGGGGATCCTGCCGAAACGCGTCATAGCCCCAAGCAAAAGAGAATAAAGGTTCTTATACCGTATGTTGGAGATTGCTGTGTCATCATTCCGGTGCAGGAGCAGGAGTGCTGGATTTGTTTGTTGATATATATATATATATATATATATATATATATATATATATATATATATATATATATATATATATATATTTATTTATATATATTACCTACTGGCGGTCACCAGTAGATAGTTATAGTTAGGACCTTGTTTCTATTCAAAACGTGTTTTGTCTTTTGCCAATATCTTTGGTGCCGTTTGACGAATCTTTGCGAAATTTTCAAAACTAATGGCCGCTCAGGTCTGCTCCTGTCTTGAAAGTTTTGGGGTGATTCATCAAGAGGGGGCGAGAAAAAATGCGTTTTCTCCATGTTAGTTTCCATAGGAAACGTTTGTCGAGGCACCAGCTCGAACTGCTGAACAGAATTACACCAAATTTGGCAGAAAGGTAGCTCTTGGTCCAGAGTGCACTCTTTGCTTTAAATGGTGTAAATCCGTTCAGTAGTTACTGAGAAATTAATATTTAAAAAAATATTAGTATTTGGTGACTGCGGTGGATCCGCGAACACTCCCGAGCACTAGCTTGACCCTGATTGGCTGCCAACACTTCAAACCAGGAAGTGTTGGCAACCATCTTGTGGCTCGGTTGAACCGAGTCATAAGAAAAAAGGTAATTAACATTAAAAAACAAGAAAAGGGGGCAGGGTAGAAACACCCTGACCCCCTAGGCCTGCTCAGGGGTCCCACAGGGACCCTGAGGGCCCAAAAAAGCATTTAAAAAAAAAAATTGGCGAGATTTGCGTAGGGTCCGAGAATCCGGCAGAATTGTTTTCTAAAAATGAAGCGCTTCATTTGTTTTAAGCCCCCGGGAGGTCCAGGTCCTGAGGGCAATACATAATTATGTAGCGGGGGCCCCCGCAGCAAGGGGACCACCACCTCCCTGGAGCTTCGTTAATAATGTGCGGGGGCACATGGCTCCCCCGCAGCCCCCGGAACAGCCACCTCCCTGGGGCTTTTTCTTAAAAATGCATGGGGGCTCCTGCCACCCACACTTCCCCAGGGACCGCCACCTCCCCGGGGCATTAAATAATTTTGGGCTGGGGGCCTCACGGGCCCCCCAAGCCCCAGGGACCACCACCTCCCCGGGGCTACATGCTTTAAATGTGGGGGGGCACGCAGCCCCCGGCAGCCCCAGGGACCACCACCTTCCCGAAGCTACCTAAGTGTGGGGAGCTCGAGCCCCCCCCACACTGCCCCGGGGACCACCATCTCCCCGGGGCACACTTTATTCAAATATGGGGGTCCGTTGCGGTCCGCCAGGAACCACCACCTCCCCGGGGTTTTACACATGAAGGGAGGGGGGCCGCGCGCCCCCCCTCCAGGAGCCCTTCATGGCCCTGGGGACCACCACCCCCAGGGCCAGCTCCAGCAATGTCCCGAGGTGCTCACCCCCGGGACATTGCAGTTTGCTATGGCAGGGCAGGAGCACCGTTCCCGCCCTGCCATAGCAAACACTGCTTTGCTTCATGGAAGCAAGAGCAGGAAACCTGCTCTCGCTTCTATGAAGGAAAGCAGAATTGCATTTGGGCAAAGGGAGCTGCATGTTAGCAGCTCCCTTTGCCCAAAAGCAATGCCGGCTCCCGCGGAAAGCCGGCAGGGACCGCAGGGGCATTGGGGCTCCCCCCGTGGTCCCCAATGTGAGGCCAGGAAGTGGCTCAGGGAAGGGGGGCTTCGTGGCCCCCTCCCATAAAAAAAAATGCAAAGCCCTTTGGGATGGAGTCCCCTGATCCGAAAATGGCCTCAGGAGGGGGGCTGCGCGGCCCCCCTTCTTTAAATAAAGTTTTTTTTTTTTTAAATAGAAGTAGCCATGCCCCGGGGTTGGGGTCCCCGGGGCCAAAAGTGGCCCAGGGAATGGGGGCCATGCGGACCCCCTCCCATAAAATAAACAACAAAATATTTTTTTAAAAAGAGGCAAAGCCCCGGGGGATGGGCTCCCCGGGGCCGAAAATGGCTTCAGGAGGGGTGCCGCATGGCCCCCCTCCTTTAAATCTAGGTATAAAAAAACTAGAAGTGGCCATGCCCCGAGGATGGGGTCCCTGGGGCCGAAATTGGCCTCGGGAGGGAGCCACGCGGCCCCTTCCCGTTTGAACTTTAAATTTTTTTTTAAATGGCTCAGGCCCTGGGGGATGGGGTCCCCAGGGCCCAAAAAGTATTAAGAGAAGGGGGCAACACAGCCCCCCTTCCAAAAAGAATGCAGAAAAGAGAAGCCAGCATCTCGACGGAGACCCCACCCCTCCCTGCACCACTCTGCAAACGCGCCTCTTGGCGCACTGCTGGTGGGGTGATGAGGTCTTCTTGTGTTCTGAGGACCTCAGGACTGAAGTGGACTTCATCCCCCAAGCAGCAGTGCGCCAGGAGGCTCGTTTGCAGAGTGGTGTAAAAAGGGTGTGTGGCCTCTGACCACTCTTAGCAATCCAGCTGTGTGAGGCCTACTAGAGATAACAGGAGGGCTAGTTGGCCCCCAGGGATCCTCAGGAGGCAAGGGCACTTCATCCCCCAACCAAGAGCGTGCCAGGAGGCCCGTTTGCAGAGTGGTTGAGAAAGGGGGCATGGCCTGTGTCCACCTCTCAGTAATCCCACTGTGTGGGGCTTACTGGAGGTAATAGGTGGGCTAGTTGGCCCCTAAGGACCCCCAGCAGCAAAGGGGAATTCAATCCCCATCCAAGAGCGTGCCAGGGAGCGCGTTTGCAGAGTGGTGGGAAAAGGGGGTGTGGCCTGCTATGAGAACTCAGCAATCTTCCTGTGTGGGACTTACTGGAGGTAATAGGAGGGGTAGTTGGCCCCCAAGGATGTCCTTGGGGGCCAGCTCCCCCTTCTGTTACCTCCAGTAAGTCCAACACAGTGGGATTGCTAAGAGGTCTTCGTAGGCCACGCCCCCCTTTCTCCACCACTCTGCAAATGCGCCTCCTGGCACACTACTGGTTGGGGAATGAATTCCACTTTACTGCTGAGGGAATTTGGGGGCCAAGAAGCCCTCCTGGTACCTCCTGTAAGTGCAATGCAGCAGAATTTCTGAACGCTGGTTGGAGGCCCAGCCCCCTTTCTCCACCACTCTGTAAACATGACTACTAGTTAAAGAAGCATTTGCAATGTAATAGGTCTCGCATTTGCGAAAGTTAGGGCTATTGGCGTTGTAAATGTAAACGTTTTTTACTAATGTTTTTTGGAGTGGAGTGGATGTACGCTGTATGTAGTGAAATTATGTGGTATGTTGTGCAGTGAAATTATGTGGATAGAAAGTATGTGGTATTTAGTGTATAGGAATTATGTAGAGTGGGATTATGTGTTATGGAAAGTAATTATGTGGTATGGTAGTCTGTGTTGTGGAGTGGCAGCCTCAGGTTTAGTCTTCCTTGTTTCCATAGAAGCTAAACTATAAACTCAATGAGACAAAAAAAGAAGGAACCACTGAGGAGCACTTCTGGACCTAGTCGGAGGTATGAGCAGGGCCACTGGAATTATGCGACTGTTCGGCTGCACCGATTTTTGCATTATTAGACATTTTTCACATTTGCCACATAATCCATCATCTGCTGCATAATCTGCAGATTTGAACAAAAAAACCTTGTTTCTAGCTCAAACGGCACAAACGTTACCAAAAATGCAGTGACAAGTGTTACAGCGTGGTGGAAGGCCCTTTGTAAACCTGGAATGGTCACCTGTTACTTATTGCTAAATTTGGGTGTTAAATTAGTACTAATGGTGCGCAAACCACTCTTGCTTCTTTCTGTGCCTCTCTTGCCTCTTTCTCCATTTCTCTTGCTTCTTTGTGCACCTTTCTTTCTTTTTCTGCACTTCTCTTGCCTCTTTCTGCACATCTCTTCCACATTTGCACCTCCCTTCTTTCTACATCTCTCTTGGTTCTTTTGCACCTCTCTTGCTTCTTTCTTCTGCAACTCTCTTACCTCTTTCTGCACCCTCTTCCATCTTTCTGCACCTCTCTTGCATCTTTCTACTCCTCTCTTATCTCTTTCTGCACTTCTCTAGCCTCTTTCTGCATCTCAGTTGCTTATTTCTGCACTTCCCTTGCTTCTTTCTGCACCTCTCGTACTTCATTCTGCATCCCTTTTGCCTCTTTCTGTACCTCTTTTGCTTCTTTCTGCACTTCTCTTGCTTCTTTCTCCACCTCTCTTGCTTCTTTGTGCACCTCTCTTGCCTCTTTGTGCACCTCTCTTTCCTCTTTCTGCAGTTCTCTTGCCTCTTTCTGCATCTCTTTTGCTTCTTTCTGCACTTCTATTGCCTCTTTCTGCACCCCTCTTGCCTCTTTCTGCACCTCTGTTGGTTCGTTCTGCACTGCTCTTGCTTCTTTCTGCACTTCCCTTGCAAATATCTGCACCCCTCTTGCCTCTTTCTGCACCCCTCTTTCTGCACCTCTCTTGCCTCTAATTGCACCCCTGTTCTCTCTTTCTGCACCTCTTTTGCCTGTTTCTGCAACTCTCTTGCCTCTTTCTACAGTTCTATTGCCTCTTTCTGCACCTCTGTTGCTTCTTTCTGTACTTCTCTTGCCTCTTTCTGCACATTTCTTACTCTTTCTGCACCTTTCTTGTTTTTTTCTGCAATTCTCTTGCTTCTTTCTGTACTTCTATTGCCTGTTTCTGTATTCAAATGGGAAGTGCAAGCTGTCAAGTTTAAAGGTCTGCGTGCTCTTATGACTGAGGCATATGTCTACTTGTACATGTCTTCTCACGTGTTATGCATCTGAAGATGGTAGCTTAAAAAGCGGATAGCTTCTCTTATAGGTGGTCAAATCTTCTTAGTTCGGCTCTGTCATTCGGTTGCACAGGCAGACATGTTTTATGTATATAGGTGTTATAGAGCCCCTCAAATATACTATTGAATTCCCATGTGCCCTGTATTATGAGCAGAAAGAAATACATACTCCTTTTTGTACACAAATTTACAGAGTATGCTGTTTGAAACACAAGAATTCAAGTATTTGTATGTTTATTTTTTTGTAACATGGCACTAGGTAAAAGCACAGACACATGCATTCATACCTTCACAAACTTGGTGAGACTTACAACAGTGATATGGTTAGGTTTGCTGTTTTACATTTGGTACGCCTAACATTCTGAGCAGTCGATGAATAGTGAACCTTCAGGAGAAAAGTGAGGTTTAAGACATATTGAGAAAGGATTAGTGATTAGGCTACTTTGTTTGAGTCTGTGGAAAGGTACAGTCAAAATAGGCCTCTTTCTGCACCTCTGTTGCTTCTTTCTGCACTTCTCTTGCTTCTTTCTCACCTTTCTTCCTCTTTCTAGACTTCTGTTGCCTCTTCTCTATTTTTCTTGCTTCTTTCTGCACCTTTCTTCCTCTTTCTGCACCTCTCTTCCCTCTTTCTGCACTTCTCTTGCTTCCTTCTGCACCTTTCTTCCTCTTTCTGTACATGTTCTACCTATGTAGGCATAGTTAGAAATTAGTATTTAAAAAACCTTAGAAATTCACTGAAAAAACCTAAGGTTTCAGGGAAGTTATAGTTAGGGATTAGCATTTAAAAAACCTTTGAAATTCACTGAAAAAAACAGAGGTTTCAGGGATATTATAGTTAGGGATTTGCATTTAAAAAGCCTTTGAAACTCATTGAAAAAACTACAGGTTTCAGGGATGTTATAGTTAGGCTGACATTTCTCTCGTATGAAACCAGAGAAATTCAGCCGTTATAGTTAGCTGAGTTAACTATAACTCGCGCCCCCACAATACACTGCTGATGACATCACATATTACATCACTCATGACATGATCAGTGACATCACTGATGACATCACTGATGACATCTCAAATGACATCACTGATGACATCATCCACTTAATATCTGATGTACTTCCTCACACCCTAATATAACCTTTGATACACCCACTCTAAAATACAGACTGCCATTCTTGAAACCATAGACACACCAATACCAGTTAGTACATATCCGCTCACTGATTCATAGGTTTGTACACACATCTACTCACTAACTCATACAGTCACTCATACTCGCAGTCACTCATCAATACAGCCACTGATATATGCACTCATACACCCATGCAGACACTCACATACTGCCACTCACCCATGAAGTTACTCAAACATCTAGTCAGTTACCCAAAGAATCAATCACACTGCCATTTACTCACCTATACAGTTATACACACACACCACCTCACTTATTCATACAAATAGTAACACATACTTACTCTCTTCTACAATCACTGACACAAGCACACACTCATCCATACAGCTACTCTCACAATCACTCACTCTCACATACAGTCACTTATATACTCAAACACTCACATATACTGCCTTTCACATATGCAGTTACTCACCAATATACCACTGAGACATCCATACACTCACCGACACAGCCATACGCATACTCACTCACCCATACAGTGCCTCGCAGATGCACTCATGAACCCATACACCCAGGAATTCACCCACTCATGCATCCATGCAGGGAGTCACACAGCACCTCACCCACCCACACAGATACTCAGGTACCCATACAGGTACTCAGACAACCGATCTTTAACCCATATAGACACTCATGTAGCTACTCACCAACTCATACAGCCACTTACACACAAACTGACAGACTGATACAGACATTCACACAGTTTAGTCATTCACCCATGTATTCACTAAGACACGTTTAATCACTCACTTATACAGTCAGTCATGCACCCACTAAATCATCCATTCAGACACTCATACACCCGCTCATTCTTCAAACACCTTGGCGTTATATATATATATATATATATATATATATATATATATAATTCTTAAACTTTTTAAAAACACTCAGTCACTGGATGATGTCATCAGTGATGTCATTAGTGATGTCATTTGAGATGTCATCAGTGATGTCATCAGTGATGTCATTTGAGATGTCATCAGTGATGTCACTGACCATGTCATGAGTGATGTAATATGTGATGTCATCAGCAGTGCATTGCAGGGGCGCGAGTTATAGTTAGCTCAGCTAACTATAAAGGCCGAATTTCTCTGGTTTTGTACGAGTGAAATGTCAGCCTAACTATAATGTCCCTGAAACCTGTGTTTTTTTCAATGAATTTGAAAGGATTTTTAAATGCTAATCCCTAACTATAACGTCCCTGAAACCTCTGTTTTTTCAGTGAACATATATATATATATTTTTGTTTTTACTGCAAAAACAAAGGTTACAGGGACGTTATAGTTATGCTCAGATTTCAACCGTACAAAACCAGTAAAATCCGACAGTTATTTTTACCTGATCTAACTATAACTTACGCCCCAGCAATGCACTGCTTATGACCTCATATATCACAACACTCATGGCATGGTAGGTGACATCACTGATGACATCTCAAATGACATTACTGATCGCACCATCCAGTGAGTGTAAGTATTTTGTAAGAGTTTATGATTGTTAAACATATATACTAAGGTACTATAAAAGTTAAGTAGTATACTAGGTGTACTACTAATGAGTGATACTTTTAGTATATATCATGTGAGTGGCTATGTGACTGTATGTATCCTTGTGCTTATGGGTGTGTGATTGACTGTATGGGTGTATAAGTGGGTGTGTGAGCAGCTGTGTGGGTGAGTGAGATGCTGTGTGAGTGGCTGCATTGGTGAGTGAGTGGGTGTGACAGTGGCTGTATGGGTGGGGAAGTGGCACTGTGAGTGGCTTTATGGGTGGGTAAGTGGATGTGTAGTGACTATATGGGTGAGTGAGTGGGTGTCTGAATTGCTGCATGAGTGAGTGACTGGATGTGTAAATGGCTGAATGGGTGAGAGAGTGTCTGTTTGAGTGGGTGTTTCGTTAAGTGAGTTGATGTGTGAGTGGCTGTATTGGAGAGTGAGTATCTGTGTGAATGGCTGTATGGGTGAGTACGGGATGTGTGAGTGCTTGTATGAATATGTGAATGGGTATGTAAGTGGTTGTGTGAGTGAGTGTGTGAGGGCTTGTATGAGTGAAGGGCTGTGTTGAGAGACTGGTTGAGTGAGTGGGTGTGTGAGTGACTTTATAGTTAAATAAGTGGGTGTGTGAGTAGCTGTATGGGTGAAAGTATGGTTATTTGACTGGCTGTATGGGTGAGTAACTTTAATTATAATGATTTGCCCCAGGGAGGTGGCAGTCCCCAGGGCTGTGGGGGGGCCCCCCATTTGACATATTTAGCCCCGGGGAGGTGGTGGTCCCTGGGGATGTGAGGGGGCACGTGGCCCCCATTTGACATATTTAGCCCCGGGGAGGTGGTGGTCCCTGGGGATGTGGAGAAGCCGCATGGCCCCCCAGCATAAGTATAACATTTGCCCTGGGGAGGTGGCAGTCCCCAGGGCACAGGCTAGTCTAGGGCAACCCCCACATACATTTAAGATTATGCCCTGGGGAGTTGGAGGTTCCCTGGGCTTTAAGGGTCCTAGGAGGGGAGCCCTGTGTGCCCCTCCTACATACTATAGACATGTCCATACTATAGACATCACTGATGACATCATCAAGTGAGTGTAAGTGATTTATGACTGTTTATGAGTGTTACACATATATACTAACCTACTACAAAAGTTAGATTAGTATACTAGGTGTACACCAATGAGTAATACTATTTCTAACATATGTGATCTGAGTGGCTGTGTGACTGTCTGTATTAGTGTGTGATTGGGTGTTTAAGTGGTTGTGTGGGCATGTGTGTGGGTGCATGAGTAAGTATGTTTCTGACTAGCTCTGTGGGTGTGTGAGCGGTTGTATAGGTATGTAAGTGGTTTTCTGGGTGTGTGAGTGGCTGCGTGAGGGGCTGTATGGGTGTGGGTATGGCAGTGGGTATATGAGTAGCTGTATGGGTGGATAAGTGGATGTGTGAGAAGCTGTGTGGGTGAGTGAGGGATTGTATAAGTGGCTGTATGGGTGGGTGAGTGGGTGTGTGAGTGACTGTTTGGGTGAGTGAGTGGGTATCTGAATGGATATATGAGTAGGAAACTGGGTGTGTAAGTGGGTGTATGGGTAAGTGAGTGGGTGTTTGAGTGGGTGTTTGGTTATGTGAGTTGGTGTGTGAGTAACTGTATTGGAGAGTGAGTGTCTGTGTGAATGGCTGTATGGGTGAGTGAGCAGATATGGGAGTGCTTGTTTGGATTTGTGAATGGGTATGTAAGTGATTGTGTGGGTGTGTGAGTGAGTGTGTGAGTGCTTGTATGATTGAGTGAGTGCCTGTGTTGAGAGGCTGTATTGGTGAATGAGTGGGTATGTGAGTGTCTGTATTGATGAATAAGTCTGTGTGTGAGTAGCTAAATGGGTCAGTGTGTGGCTGAGTGAGTGGCTGTATAGGTGAGTGACTGGTTGTATGAGTGGCTATATGGGTGAGTGAATGGATGTGTGAGTGGCTGTATGAGTGAGTGAGTGGTTGTGTGAGTACTTGTATTAGTCTGTGAATGGGTATGCGAGTGGTTCTGTGGGTGTTTTAGTGGGTGTATTAGAGGTTATATAGGGGTGTGAGTGGTTGTGTGAGTGGTTCTGTGGATAATTTCATTTGAGATGTAATCAGTGATATAATTTCAGATGCCATCAGTGATGTCACTGTCCATGTAATATGTGAGGTCATAAGCAGTGCATTGTGGGGGCGCAAGTTATAGTTAACTCAGGTAACTATAATTGCTGAATTTCAATGTCTTTGTGACTATAATATCCCTGTAACATTTGTTTTTTAGTGAATTTCTATGTTTTTTAATGTTATTTCCTAACTGTAACATCCTGTAACTGTTGTTTTTAAGTGAATTTCTAAGGTTTTTAACATTTTATTTCCTAACTGTAACCTGTAACCTTTGAGAGTGGTGTGTGAGTGAGTGCATGAGTATCTCAGTGGGTATGTGAGTGGGTGTGAGAGTTTCTTAGTGGGTCTGGCAGTTGGTGTGTGAGGATGTGAATGACTGTATAAGTGTCTCACTTGGTGTGTGAGTGAGTGTGTGAGTGTCTGAGTGGGTCTGTGAGTGGGTGTGTGACTGTATGAGTGGTTGCATGAGTATATGAGTGGGTCTGAGAGTGGTTGTCAGAATGTCTGAGTGGGTTCATGAGTGCCTCCATCAGTGTGTGTGTGTCAGTCTGTGAGTGAGTGCATAAGTGTCTTAGTGGGTCTGTGAGTGAGTCTCTCAGTGGGTCTGTGAGTGGGTGTATGAGTATTTAAATGGGTCTGAGAGTGGCTGTGAGTGTGTCTGAGTGGTTCTGTGAGCGGGTGCATAAGTACCTGAGTGGGTTTGTGAGTGGATGTGAAAGTGTCTGAGTGCATCTATGTGTGGGTGCATGCATGTCTGAATGGGTCTATGAGTACATGTAAGAGTGTTTGAGTAGGTCTGTGAGTGGGTCTGTGAGTGGGTGTGTGAGTATCTCAGAGGGTCTGTGAGTGGGTATATCAGAGTTTGAGTGGGTCTGTCAATGGGTGTGTGAGTGCCTGAATGTGTGAGTAGGTATCTCAGTGTCTCTGTGGGTATTCCAAAAGCTGTGTGAGTGACAAGGCCTCAAAGGAACCACACCTATGACTTATGCAACAAGACTCCACCATTTTGCAAAAAATATCTACCCAAGTGGAGTAATTTCTATTGGTTTATTACTAAGTGCTACCTCCATGGGTTAATATCCAGTACATATTCTACACTACAGCTGCATATTGGACCACAAGGAAATGTCACCAGTGACCTTGTCTGCGTTTTAGCAATGTGATACTTCCTGGCGCTGATGTGTCTTTATCCAGAAATATGTCATAACATAAATCTTCCTATAGAGAAGACAACAAGACTAAAAAGAGGTAAATCTCCACCAAACAAGGTTCTTTCTTATTAACTATATGAGTTAGAATCACTTGTCCTTAATAGAAGTGGAGCTGCAGCTGGGGCACCTTCTATGTTTATATTTGTAAGTGCTTTCTGTTAAGGTGGAATTTCTGTGAAATGAGCATCAGGGCCAGAACGGCTCTGGGGACCCCATCCCCCGGGGCAGTGGCCACGACTTAATGGGGAGGGGGATGTGCAGCCCCCCTTTCTGGGATGATTTTGGCCCTGAAGTCCCCCTTCCTAGGGGCCCGGCTGAAACTTAATGGGGAGGAGTGCCACGCAGCCCTCCTACCTTGGCCAATTTCAGCCTGGGGGCCCCATCCCCCAGGGATCAGCCACATTCAAATAGGGGAAGGAAGCCATGCACCCCTCCTCCCTTGGGTGCTTTCAGCCCCAGCTTGTCCAGAGCCCAGCCACAAATCCATGCAGGAGGGGGGTTATGCCGCACTCCTCGCCAAGTCGATTTTGGAACCAGGGACCTCATCCCACTGGGCCCGGCTATGTCTCACTGGGTGCCCTGGTCCCACTCACGGCACCCAGTCTGCATGTTGGGAACCACGGGGGAGCCTCAAGGCCCCCGCAGTCCCAGCTGACTCCCTGCCTCCTGTAGGAGCTGGCATTGCTGTCGCACACAGGGAGCTGCTGGAAATGTAGCTCTCTGCATGCAAGAACAATAGTTTCATCTCATTCCCTGCCCGCAAGTCTGTAGGCAGGGAAATAGATGAAAACTCTTTTTCCAGCAAACAAGAGTGGTTTGACAGCTCCTGCTTGCTGGAAGCGGAGTGTTTGCTTTTGTTTGGTGGGAACTGTCACAAGCAAAAGCAAACAGCTATGTCCCAGGGGTGGGTACCCCAGGATATAGCAGGAGCCTGGCCTGGGGGAGGTGGTCAATGTGGAAGAATGAGGACCCCATGGTGAAGAATCATTGTTCCAAAGGCAGGGACAAATTCAGGAATGCATTAGTAATACCCTTGGCAACCAATTGATTTTCATGCAGGTAAACAATATAGGTCATGTAGAACAGATTAAAGTAAATTTTTTTATCCCATATAGGGTATAAATATTACAACCTATCCCTAGAATGATGGCCCGAGCGCCCCCCTCCTTAATAATTAAACTCCACATGCCCCCAGGACCTGGCCCACCTGAGGCAATTTTAAAATCGAGCACGGGAGACCATGCATTTTTTTAAATTCATGGCGATATTCACAAGTTTTGCCATGAATTTAAAACAAAATGTGCCCTGCCTGGGTCCCACTGGGACCCCAGGACCAAGGCTAGGGGGTTAGGGTATTTTGAGTGGGTCTGTCAGTGGGTGTATTAGTGCCTGAATGTGTGAGTAGGTAGATAATTGTCTGTGTGGGTGTGTTAGTAGCTGTGTGAGTGACGTGGACACAAAGGAACCTCACCTGCAACTTAATCCAACAAGACTCCACAGTTTTGCACAAAATATCTGCCCAAGTGGAGTACTTTCTACTGGCTTATTACTAAGTGCTACCTCCTTGGATACATGTCTAGTATGTGTTCTACACCAAAGCTACGTAATGGAGCACGTGGAAATGTCACCGGTGACCTTGTGTGCGTTTTGGTAATGTGAATGTTCCTGGTGCTGGTGTGTCTTTATCCAGAAATATGTCATCACATAAATCCTCCTATAGAGAAGACAACAAGACTACAGAGAGGTAAATCTCCACTAAACAAGGTCTTTCTTCTTAACTATGTGAATTAGGATCATCCGTCCTTTACAAAAGTGGAGCTTCAGCTGGTGCACCTGCTATGTTTATATTTGTAAGTGCTTTCTGTTGAGGTTGAATTTCTGTGAAAAGAGCATCAGGGCCAGAATGGCACTGGTGACCCCATCCCCAAGGCCCAGGAACAACTTAATGGGGGAGGAGGGATGCGCAGCCTATCTTTCCGGGCTGATTTCGACCCGGGGACCCCAACCCCCAGGGCCTGGCACCATTGGAATGGGGAGGTGGTTATGCACCCCATCTCCCTGGACTGATTTCGGACCTGGGGACCCCATCCCCAGGGGCCTGGCCATGACTTAATGGGGGAGGGAGGCTGTGCGTTCCCCTCCCTGGGCTGGTTTTGGTCCCAAGAATCCTATCCCCCAGGGCCCTGCGACAATCAAATGAGGGAGGGGGCAATGCGCCCCCCTTCCCCAGGCTGATTTTGACCCTAGGAACCCCATCCCTCCAGCGTCCAGCCATGTGTCACTTGGTGCCCTGGTCACACCCAGGGCACGCAGTCTGCAAGTTTGGGACCACGGGGGAGCCTCAAGCCAGCTCTCCGCCTCCTGTGGGAGACTGCATTGCTGTGGCACACAGGGAGCTGCTGGAAATGCAGCTCCCTGAGTTTGAGAGCAATAGTTTCATCTCTTTCCCTGCCCGCAAGTCTGTGGGCAGGAAAGCGGTGAAAACTCCTCCTCCAGCAAGCGGGAGTGGTTTGACAGCTACTGCTCACTGGGAGCAGAGTGGTTACTTTTGATTCCAAAAAACAGTTACGTCCCGGGGGTGGAGAACCCTGGACATAGCAGGGATGGTGGTCCCCAGGGCCATATATCGCTCCAGGAGGGAGGCTGGGGAGCCACCCTCCTTTATTTGTGCCCGGGCCGGCCCCGTGGAGGTGGTGATCCCCAGGGCTGAGGGGTCCGCACTCACCCCTATCTCTTTTTAAATTTAAAGCCCCAGGGATTGATTTTAAGGCACTCTGCCTAGTACACAAAGCCTTATTTGGAGGAGGGGCTAAGGATGTGCAATCTCTGTTTGCTCGATATGCACCGTCGCATCTTTTAAGATCCTCTTCTTCTGGATTGGTAGACCTTCCAAAGATTAAAAAAGTAAGGTGTGGAGGTAAACGTTTTTCTTTTTTAGCGGCTAAACTATGGAACTCCCTTCCTCCACATCTTAGACTTCAGCCCAGCAGGCTGGCGTTTAGGAAGGAAATAAAAACCTGGTGTTTCACCCATCCCTGATCCCTGTTTGTTGTTGTCCCTGCACACCACTTAGCGCCAAGACGCCTCGGCATTAGTGCGCTCTACAAATATGTCAGTCAGTCAGTCAGGGAGGTGGTGGTCCCCGGGCACAGATGGGTCCGCACGGCCCCCCTGCAATAATATAAATATGAGCCCCAGGGAGGTGGTCGTACCTAGGGCATAAATAAGTCATAGGAGGGGGGCCAATGCAGGCCCCCTTAACAATTAAACTACACAAGTTCCTAGGACCTGGCCCACCTGGGGGAAATATTAAAAGAAAGCACGGGAGACCACACTTTTTTTAAAATTCACAGCGATAGTCACATATTTCACTGTGAATTTTTGAAAAATAGCTTTTTTGCCTTGTCAGGGTCCCTCTGGGACACTAGGACCAAGGCTAGGGGGTTAGGGTATTTGTACCTTGCCACATTTTCTTTTTTTTTTTGGACTCGGCAGGCAGTCACCTGTAGGTAGTTATAATTAGGATGATGTATCCAAAGGAAAAGCGTTTTTTGACTTGCTTATATCTTTCTTGCTGTTTGATGAATCTTCACGAAATTTTCCAAAAAGAGTGCCCCAGTGATTCTAGTTGTGTATGGAAACATTTGTGGTGATCCATCGAGTGGGGGCTGAGTAAAAGTGGGGTCAAAAACTTGCGTTTCCCATGTTAATTCCCATGAAGTCTTTAGACACACCTGCAGCCCGAACCCATGGTTGGAATTACACCGAATTTGACAGACAGCTAGATTTTGGTTTGCAAATTATGCTTTTTGTTATTTGGTGTAAACCCATTCAGTAGTTTGTGAGAAATGAAAGGAAATCCAAATTTGTATATCTAGGGTTGCAAATCCTTCGCAAATAATAACGATATATATATATATATGTATATATATATATATATATATTTCCCATCAAAGAACAAATATCGCAGCACTCTCCTTGGAATTTCAATTATTTATTCAATTCTCCATTCCTCTCCTCCTCCTACGTGTTTCAACCATCGCGGTCTTGCTCACTGTAATTAATTACCGTGAGCAAGACCGTGATCCTACGTCCTTGGTGTACAGTTGCCTTGCACAAGTGCCTAAGAAAAAGAGAGGTGGGGACAGAGAGAGAGAATTGAGGAAATTAGAATCCTTTTATATCCTTGAATTAGATGCTAGAGAACCGAATGGTTTTAATCTTGACGAGGAATTATACACATGCCTATACTGAAAAGAAATATGGAAAGACCCGGCATAGCCCCTCATGAACTATAGGAGTCAGAAATTATTTTTTTAAAGAATTGTTTTACATTTACAGCATAAGGTAATGATTTTCATGTCCTATACTACGAGTAGGAGTATGAGCACTAGCACTTTATATTATTGAAAAAATATACTTTAGTGAATAGGAGTTTTTATAAATCGATATCATTATTGAGAATAGATTAAAATCATTCATGATTTTTTTAGGGGCATTGAACCCATATATATACCCATTATGGAATTGATTTATGAGAAGACACATAAACACTTTAGTCAAAAAATGTAAATATGCACTTTAGAAGATTAGTAGATTCTAGCACTAGCACTTTGAATGGATTCTAGCACTTGCACTTTATGAAAAATAGAAAACTTTTAAGTAAAATAATAATGGATTACTTGTAATATTAGAAGGTATCAGAATTATGGAATTACGAAAATGAATTATGGCAGCCAGGAAAGTTTTTTCATGATTTGCACAGAACGCACTTTAATGTAAGGTATAATAAGAAATTATATACAGAATGTATGAGCGTTGAAAATAGGTTGTAGTTTATTAGGAACTGTCCTTTTATCAACCTGAATTGCATTAGAAAAAGCTTAAACTAGCATATGTTAAAATGGCCACCGTGTTTGTGATGTAAATCCACATTATACTTTGGAATAGAATGTGATTGTCCTTTTTCTTTGTCTATGCCCGTGTATACATTGTTTTTTTAAGTATTTAAATAGAACTTTATGCATGGCTCAGGCATCGTGAACAAGGCTGTGATGTAACGGCCAAAACGCGTGGATGTTTTAAAAGAATAAAAACTTGCCAGAAACCAGAGTGCTGATTTCGCTTCATAAATATATATATATATATTCACTGAAAAAAACCATAGGTTTCAGACACGTTATAGTTAGAAATTAGCATTTAAAAAACCTTTGAAATTCACTGAAAAAACCATAGGTTTTAGAGACAGTTATAGTTAGTTGGACATTTCACTCGTACAAAACCATAGAAATTCCCCCGTTATAGTTAGTTCAGCTAACTATAACTCGCGCCCGCAATGCACTGCTGATGACGTCACATATTACATCACTCATGACATGGTCAGTGACATCACTGATGACATCACTGATGACATCTCAAATGACATCACTGATGACATCACTGATGACATCATCCAGCGACTGTGTGTTTCTGTAAAGTTTAAATATGTTTAATATATATAGGGAAAGGCGTATTGAAGAATGAGTGGGTGTATAAGTGTCTGAATGGATGATTTAGTACGTGAGTGACTGACTCTACAAGTGAGTGATTAAATGTATCTTACTGAATGCATGGGTTAGTGACTAAACTGTGTGAATGTCTGTATCCGTCTGTCTGTTGGTTTGTAAGCGGCTGCATGGCTTTCTGAATAGCTACATGAGTGTCTACATGGGTTATTGATTGATTGTCTGAGTATCTGTATGGGTGCCTGAGTGTTTGTGTGGGTGGGGTGTGTGTGACTCTGTGCATAGATGTGTGAGTTGGTGATTCACTGGGTGCATGATTTCAAGAGTGCATCTGTGATGGACTATATGGGTGGGTGAGTGTGTGTATGGGTGTGTTAGTGATTGAATGTATATCTCAGTGGTACATGTGTGAGTAACTACATATGTGAAAGGCAGTATATATGTGTGTTGGAGTATATAAATGGCTATAAGTGAGAGTGTGTGATTGTGAGAGTGGCTGTATGGATGAGTGTGTACTTGTATCAGTGATTGTATAAGAGCGTAAGAATGTGCTAGTATTTGTATGAGTAAGTGAGCTGGTGTGTGTATAACTGTATAGGTGAGTAAATGGGTGTGTGATTAAGTTTTTGCATGACTGACTAGGTGTGTGAGTACCTCTATGGATGAGTGGCAGTGTGTGAGTGTTTATATAGGTGTATGAGTGCATATGATAGTCCTGTACTGAGTGACTAAGTATGAGTGACTGTACGGGTGAGTGAGTGGATGTGTGTGTAGACCTAAGAATCAGTGAGTGGGTATGTAGTTTTTGGTGTTGGAGTGTCTATGGTTTTGAGAATGGCAGTCTGTAATTTAGAGTGGGTGTATCAAAAGTTATATTAGGGTGTGAGAAGATGCATGAAATTATCACATGGATGATGTCATCAGTGATGTCATTTGAGATGTCATCAGTGATGTCATCAGTGATGTCACTGACCATGTCATGAGTGATGTAATATGTGACGTCATCAGCAGTGCATTACGGGCGCGAGTTATAGTTAGCTGAACTAACTATAATGGGGAATTTCTATGGTTTTGTACGAGTGAAATGTCCAACTAACTATAACTGTCCCTAAAACCTATGGTTTTTCAGTGAATTTCAAAGGTTTTTTTAAATGCTAGTTTCTAACTATGCCTACAGAGGTAGGACATGTGAAGAAAGAAGAAAAAACGCACAGAAAGAAGCAAAAGATGTGCAGAAAGAACCAACAGAGGAGCAGAAAGAGGCCTTGTTGCAAAATCATCCTGTGCCCACAACTTTTTCAGACGGGTACTGGTGGTAACTGACTCTGACTAACCAGAGCCAGTGCTATGCTAAAAGACACTTAGAATACAGTGAAAACACCTACATACACTAGGGAACACTATGCGTTGGGGTACCCCTGTGATTAGCATGACCTCCTCTGCAAGTCCCTAGTACATAATAGGGCAGGGGATTAAAACTACCTCTTAAAACGCGCTACAGGGCGCGTTTGCACAGTGGTGAAGGGAGGGGGTCCTGAGGTGACATGTGTGCAAACGCACCCCGTGGCGCGTTTTAAGTTGCGGGATTAAGTCCCTTGAATTCTGAGGGTCCCTGGGGCCCAACTAGCCCCCAGGTACCTACAGTTAGGACCACAGAGCTGAGTTGCAGAGAGGCGTTCCGAGGCCACGCACCTTTTTCACCTCTCTGCAACGCAACTCTGTTGTGCTTACTGAAGGTACCTGGTGGGCTAGTTGGCCCCAGGGTCCCTCAGGATTCAAAGGAATTAATTCCCCAACTTAAAACGCACCACAGGGCGTGTTTGCGCACATGTCACCTGAGGCCCCGCCCCTCCCTTCACCACTGTGCAAACGCGCCCCGTGGTGCGTTTTAAGTTGGGGGATTAGGTCACCTTGAATCCTGAGGGTCCCTGGGGCCCAACTAGCCCACTAGGTACTTCCAGTAAGCACCACAGGCCTGCGTTGCAACGCCTGTAACAAATTGTGCAGTTGTGTTTAGGTAGTGAAGAGGGTCGTGCTGGGGGTAGTGTTTTAGGGTTTAGGGTAGTGCAGTGGTGTTTGTGTAGTGTAGCGGGTCATGCTGGGGGTAGATTTAGGGTTTAGGTAGTACAGTGGTGTTTGGGTAGTGTAGGGAGTCGTGCTGGGGGAGTGTTTTAGGGTTTAGGGTAGTGCAGTGGTGTTTGGGTAGTGTAGGGGGTCATGCTGGGGGTAGTGTTTTAGGGTTTAGGGTAGTGCAGTGGTGTTTGGGTAGTGTAGGGGTCGTGCTGGCGGTAGTGATTTAGGGTAGTGCAGTGGTGTTTGGGTAGTGTAGGGGGTACTGCTGGGGGTAGTGTTTTAGGGTTTAGGGTAGTGCAGTGGTGTTTGGGTAGTGTAGGGGTACTGCTGGGGGTAGTTTTTAGGGTTTAGGGTAGTGCAGTGGTGTTTGGGTAGTGTAGTGGTTCGTGCTGGGGTAGTTTTTAGGGTTAAGGGTAGTGCAGTGGTGTTTGTGTAGTGTAGGGGGTAGTGTTTTAGGGTTTAGGGTAGTGCAGTGGTGTTTGTGTAGTGTAGGAGGTCGTGTTTTAGGGTTTAGGGTAGTGCAGTGGTGTTTGAGTAGTGTAGGGAGTCGTGCGGGGGTAGTGTTTTAGGGTTTAGGGTAGTGTAGGGGGTCATGCGGGGGGTAGTGTTTTAGGGATTAGGGTAGTGCATTGGTGTTTGGGTAGTGTAGGGGGTCATGCGGGGGTAGTGTTTTAGGGTTTAGGGCAGTGCAGTGGTGTTTGGGTAGTGTAGGGGGTCGTGCTGGGGGAGTGTTTTAGGGTTTAGGGCAGTGCAGTGGTGTTCGGGTAGTGTAGGGGGTCGTGCTGGGGGAGTGTTTTAGGGTTTAGGGCAGTGCAGTGGTGTTCGGGTAGTGCAGGGGGTCGTGTTGGGGAGAGTGTTTGAGGGTTTAGGGCAGTGCAGTCGTGTTCGGGTAGTGTAGGGGGTTGTGCTGGGGGTAGTATTTTAGGGTTTAGGGTAGTGCAGTGGTGTTCGAGTAGTGTAGGGGTCGTGCTGGGGGTAGTGTTCTAGGGTTTAGGGCAGTGCAGTGGTGTTTGGGCAGTGTAGGGGGTAATGCTGGGGGTGGTGTTTTAGGGTTTTGGGCAGTGCAGTGGTGTTCGGGCAGTGTAGGGGGTCGTACTGGGGGTGGTGTTTCACGGTTTAGGGCAGTGCAGTGGTGTTCGGGCAGTGTAGGGGGTGGTGTTTCAGGGTTTAGGGCAGTGCAGTGGTGTTCGGGCAGTGTAGGGGGTCGTGCAGGGGGTGGTGTTTCAGGGTTTAGGGCAGTGGTGTTTGGGAAGTGTAGGGGGTCGTGCTGGGGGTGGTGTTTCGGGGTTTGGGGCAGTGCAGTGTGTAGGAGAGTAGGATCTGCTTCACAGGGGTACCCCCACTTTTTGCTGATACTTCACTGGTTTTCGACATTAGTCTGGCTGGGGCCCTGCTATTCAGAACCCCAGCCTAGCTGTTTCCTCTTAAAAGGGTCTCCATGTGCCTTAGGCACATCGCTGATTGGGATCTGGAGTGCCCTTGTAAGTCCCTAGTATATGGTATACTATGTACCAAGGGCATAGGTACCTCAGAGGACCTGCCAGGGGCTGCAGCATATATTATGCCACCCCTGGTAGGCCATCCAAACTGACACCACAGGTCTGCTACTGCAGCCTGGGTAAGGTGGTGCATGCACCCCTTGCTGTGGTATAGGTTACCTATATCACTAAATGCATACACACATATAAACCTATAAGTCACTCCTAAGGCAGGCCTTATCAATCCTAAAGGCAGAGTGCATGGTTCCTATGTGAGAGGGTGCCCCTGCATGAGCAGGGCCCTCTGCAGCGTTCGGAGACCATCTCTGATGCTGTTTGTAGTGCAGCCTGACCATATACTCTTAAACGCATTATATCCTCGCGGTAAAATGCTAACTATGGAATGGCTGCACCGAAACATGTCGTGTTTGGTGTCAAACATCTTGGAATACTACCCCCCGCCAATTCTGGCGGCGGGGGTAGCATTCCACCCTTCTAGAGGGAAAGGCATGTTAACTCTGGACGAGTCCGGTAACTTCTTTCCAGAGCCCTGGCATCACAAAATGGATGCTGCTGCCACAGACACGAGTCTGGCCTCCTGCTGCTGGACGAAACTCCGGCAGGGGAGGCCTGGACAATAGGTTTCCTGTCCCAGGGAGGTGTGACCACCTCCCCAGACAGGACAATGTGTATTGGGGCTGGGCGGGAGCACTTTCGGGTGCTTTGAAGTCCTGCACTGGGGGCACATTTGGTGTCCCTGTGCATACCCCAGTTCAAACCGGATCAGGGGCTTGCAGCCCCTGCTTTGGCGCGAACTGGACAAAGGGAAAGGGGTGTAGCCACCCCTCTGCCCTGACCCACCCATAGGTGGGGCCACAGAGTAGTCCATCCCCTATTTTTGGAATAAAGGTAGGAACCCAGTCCTTAGGACTTTAGATTATACCTGGACGAAACTCTGAAACAGAATCCTGGACCTTCGACGCTCTACTCACGATTAGAGGACTGAAGAATCTCCCTTGGGGTCAAGGAGTGACTCCCCTGCTTGGCAGGCACCAAAGAAGCATCTGTCCGGTTCGCATCACTGAAGCTCCCGTCGGACGCCGAAGTCATCGCATCACCAGAGGTGGATTCTCAGACTTCCCGAGGCTACCCTGAGTCCCCAGCAAAGCTGAGGCCCGTGGCTATCGTGGGTAACGTGAGACCGTGACCCCTGGACACCGAGCACACTTGCAAGTGCACCATCTTCTGGGTCTCCCAAGAAGTCGTGCTTTGGGCTCCGAGTAGCCCTAGCCTCCAGCACCACCTGCACCGAAGATCACTGGCCCCCACTCCACGAGTGTCCTGTAAGCCAGCTCCACGTGCGGCGTCACGAGGCTCCTTCGCGGTCGCTAGCCCGTTGGCTAGTAGCCCTTACCGAAGGCCAATCTTTTCTTTACTTGGCAGTCTGGTTGCTCCAGGCCTGCCCTCACTTACCCTTGCTGGGTGAGTTCCCCAGACCTTGCTGGTCTGCATCATCGACGATCTTCAGCTTACATCGAGACTTGCCGTTGCCAAGGCTTGTTGGGTCCAATCTGGTCGCCGACACCGCAGCACTCGACAGACATCGTGTACCAGCCCGAATCCTGCTCCTGGTCGCCGACAACGCCTCCTGGACCTCGTGGCTGCAGAAACGAGACGACCGTCAACGCACCTGAAGCACTCGACATCGGTGGGCATCTGTCCATCGCCTCCTGGTCACTGGCTAGTGACCCAGACTCTGTCCCCTCTGCTTTCAGGTTCTTCAGAACTCCGATCCACTCTTGGATCCACCCGGACACTTTTCTCCTGGTCGCCAGCAGCACTTTGCAGCAGATCGCCATAAGAACCGACGACGAAACCCGACCCCGAAAGGCACCTATGCACCCGGCTTCCCTGGGTGAGGTAACACGAGTACTCCGGTGCTCCCGTGGGTAGAGACTCTTCAAAGTCCTAGATCTCCAAGGGTTTTGTCCTAGTCCTCTTTAAGTGTCCCTTTCCTCTATTTTCCCGATCCCGACTTTCTCCATAGAAGTTAACGGCGTATCGCGGTTGTGTATTTACACTGCACGCGTCTCCCGTGGGTCCCCTGTGTCACTACCTTGGGTGGTTCCTTGTGGTCCAAGCACTTCTAGAGGCTCTAGGCCTAGTGTCTAGTTCAGTCGTGGTTCGCATACCACTTTATTGGTATATGGTTTGAGTACGCCCCTAGGGCCCAAACGTGTATTTGTGCTATTACTGTGATTTAAGATCTTATAACCTATGTACTTGAACTCTAGCCTCATAAAGAGACTAGAGGGGTGTGTTTAGTAATAAATACATATATTTTGAATATATACCTGGTGTGGTGCTCTTTCATTTGGTCACTCAAGAGATTATAGACTGGTAAAACAAGCTGCTTTACATTCCTTCAAGACTTAGCCTGAAGGCTGCTCTCCACAGCTACCACTAGGATAGCTTTCAATAAGGTTGTCTTTAACCTACCTACCATAAGAGTCGATTTGGACTGGTGCAAGGTGCCCACTATAATTAGTGGACAGCATATGCCAGGCCAACTTCTCACACAGTGGTGTTCGAGCAGTAAAGGGGTCATGCCAGCAACATGCAACTGAATCAGCACA